>OX422214.1:19852945-22252945 GCA_949130495.1 Sambucus nigra | reverse complement strand
ACTCGGATCAACAGTAATGCCCCTTTCGAACACGATGTGGATCAGAAACTGTACCTCCCATAGCCAAAATCCATACTTCTCGAATTTGGCATATAACTGGTGGTCCCGAAGTGTCTGTAAAACTTTACGTAGATGCTCTGCGTGGTTCTCCTCAGTACGATAGTAAATCAAAATATCGTCTATAAACGTGATCACAAATTGGTCCAAAAACTCCCCGAATGCCCAAATCATAAGATCCATGAACACTGTTGGCTCATTAGTGAGCCCAAAAGGCATCACCCTGAATTCGTACGACTCGTACCGCGATAGAAAAGTGGCCTTGGGAACATTATCCTCTCGAATGCGCAACTTGTGATATCTATATCTCAAATCAATCTTGGAGAAGTACGCAGGCCCTCTCAACTGGTCAAACAGGTCATCGATTCTTAGCAACGGATACTTATTATGTATTGTGACCTTCTTCAGCTCCCTATAATCTACACACAAGTTAAGTGACCCGTCCCTCTTCTTCACAAATAACACTCGTACACCCCACGCCGATGTACTCAGCCAAATATAACCCTGCCCTAAGGGCTGCTAAATCTGCTCCCTCGTATCTCTGAAGGGGTCATGCGATACCGTGCTTAGGCAATCGGTCTTGTACCCGGTGCTAAGTTGATAACAAACTCGATTTTTAGACTATGTGGTAACCCCAAAATCTCTTAAAGCACATCATCGAAATCTCTCACAACTGAAATTACGTCTAACGGGATAACTACCTCGTGTGAGGTACCATCCTTAATGTAGTATAAGTGGGTGTGCGACCTTCCCTTTGGAAGAGGCATCACCGCCAAGAATATCTCCTATGCTGAAATAGAGAACACTATGGTCCTCTCGTAATAGTTTATCATCTCCCAGTAACCCGCCAACCAATCCATGCCCAGAATAACATCATACCCCTCCATATCTAACATAAGAAGGTTTACTGCTAAGCTCAGTCTACCAATAATGATGTTTAATCCTTTACATACCGAGTGTATAAGTGACCCACTACCCAATGGTGACTCTACACGCATAAGGCAAGTGACGTTTGTCTCTAAGAGACCGACTGCTCGTGCAAATCTAATGGCAATAAATGAATGTTACACCCACATATACAAAAAAATCCTACCCTCATGCCCATGAATTGGAAGCATACCCTCGACTGCTGGTGGCACCTGAGGTGATGGTGGCATGGGTAAGTCCCAGACGTTATACACATGCCCGTAATGCATCTGTCCTTATTGTTGCTATGGGGATGGGGGTGTTGGTACTAGAGCTAACGGAGCTTGTTGCCCCTGTTGGGCATCCTGCTGTTGTGCCCTACCCTGCTGTGGGTAATCTCTCCTCTTATGACCCTACTGGACACATATAAAGCACTGCTTCAAAAACTCTCTATGCCTGTGGCCCCGCTTGACCGGACATTGTCCTTGATAACCCCGACCCTACTGGCCACCTCCATTATTCCCTTGGCCCTGACGGCCATGGGGAAACTACTACTACTGATTAGGACCCTACTGACCCTTCCTGGAACCCTGACCCTCTCATCGATAGCCAACAGGCCTAAATCTTTTGGCCTGATCCCCCTATCGGGAATCCTACCCCTATTATCTCTGATCTACTGCTGAGGTGCCCCACCGACACTACTCCCTCCTATCTTACCTGATTGCCTTGGCTCCCCTGCTCACTTTGTTCCCTTCAGGTGGACGCGGTGGTCTTGACAATGTAAAAAGGCAGCATTAACGACCTCTGTATAAGTCTGTAATTCTGGGTTGCTAAGTAAGTGTTGTCTGATCTTCCAGGCTAGCCTATCTATGAACCCTCTCTTCTTCTTTTCTTCGATGTTCACTTCATTTGGCACAAAGTTATCCAAATGAGTGAACTCTTCCTCAAAATCATCCACTTATCGGTCCCCCTTTGTAACATCATTAAATTTCCTCCTCATATCCGTCTGAACAATTGACAAAAAGTACATCCGTTCGATCTGCTCCCAGAACTTTATTATCGGCATAGTATCCCTTTGCTCCGAAGTGGTAATAGACCCCCACCATTATAGTGCGACTCCCACAAGTCTGAACGTGGTAAGCATCTGTTTCTAAGTGTCACTATACTCAATCATACGTAGGTGACGTTGTAGGTCTTTTTTCCACTGACATGCTACTATCACATCTGAGCTCCCCGAATACTCCGGTTTGTGGCTTTTTTGAAAATCCTCCCTTACCTTCTTTCGCAAAAATGGGCCTAAATCACTGGTGCCACTGGCGACTATGGCGAGGCCTATGGGAAATGAACGGTTATAACTGTCATAGCTCGTTGACTGCCTGGGCCACTATCTTAGTCACCTGTGCAGTGGTCACCATCCCTAATGGTGGTTGTGGCTAAGGTACCTCCCGCTCCTACTGAGCCTCTTTACCCTCATCTCTGGTCGCTGCTCTCACCTCTCTCTCTTTCTACTGGGTGGCATCTGAAAACACATCGAATTGTATGAGTTTGCAATCAATACAAAATTTAATAGCAAAAGTACGATATCTCAAACACGTAAAGATGAAAGAAACAGTCCTAACTATAGAGCTCTATATCAAAAGAACACTATCTTGAAATCGCAGTAAGCCGTACATATCCTATAGACACTACAACGTGATGCTCTGATACCATTTATGACACCCCACTCAATTAAATACCGGGTGATTAGTCATTTATTCAATTAAACAGGATTCCATTTGGTTCATTCTTAGCATCAGTGCTGAAAACATTAATTACTAACCACTTATTAATTAATTAAGCCCATGCCAAAAAAAATTATTTTCCTTTAACAGATAATAATATGCAAAAAAACTAAATTTAAACCATTCACACAATAATAGAGTCTAAACCATTACTAAATATAAATAAATAAATGTTTTGCCGAATAAACCATATCGGTTACCAATCCCAAATCCAAAATAATAAATCTAACGTGTAATACACAAATCCCAAATAACATAAGTCTGAATTGAATAACTGAATAAAGTGCAAAGGGCAATACGCCCATAGATGAAATACTGAGATAAAGAGAATGAACGACTGAAGCGTCTAATCGAAATCCTCCATGCATCCACCTATGTTGTAACTACGCATACCTAGAATAGATAATCAAGTCTAGCATCCCTGTGTCCGGACTTCTAAAAGGTTTTGGAAAATATTTATAGCAAGGGCTAGAGACCAAAACATTGTGAAAACAATTAGCAAATATTTATCATAATTTAAAAATCAGTTATTAGATACACATGTCAGGTTTATATACACTCTCTTGAGTTTCCTCACCTCTCATTTATTGTACACTCTCAACGTTTCCTACTTAGCCGACCTATCCATACTACCCAAGCTAACTAGAAAACAGTATCTATCTGAACCATTGACACATATAAATCCCCGTACCGTCCATATAGTACACTATCCGAATTAACATCTCTCGTGTGTTATTAATATTATAAGTAACATTTTCCATCTTTTATCATTTAATCATTGGATGAAGTTTCTCTGCTTCATTTACTTTCAGACACACACTATCTAACTGTCTACTGCCACACGTAAGTAGAATGTTCATACACGTATATATTTTACACACTAAGATATACAACTGTGGCGTCCCTTAGGATAACCGCCGTTAATACCGGCATACTCTACTATCAAGTCCATGTATCACATATACTACATAAAGGACTATTGGTTCGGCATGTCTCCTCGAACCCAAAATCATATATCAAGCAGTGGAGGCGAAGATAATTCTAAGCATTTGGGGTACGCACATACCTAACGTACCTATATGACCTGTCAACCTCACTAATACGCGGAACATAGTGAGTCGCCCTGAGTTCTATATTATGGGGCACAAATCCAGACCTCACTGGAATAGTCAAGGTGGGATCGCCCATTACGCGAAAACGTTCGTGAAAGCAAGCAGCGTAGGTGTGTTAACATTTAACATCAGTCATATTATAGGTATTCACACAAAACCTATATATATTTATATATTCAATATGTGTACACCCAACTCAACATCAAAATCCGAACGTAGTATATATATCACTCGAACACTTACCGTACAATCAATTTACAATTTATAACTCACTATTGTATTAAACCGGTTATTATTCTGTACTCCAAGGGTCCTAATTACCCTTTACATCACTTAAGTAGTTAATCCATTCACAACCTACTGGTCTATAAAATAAACTCATTCGAAATCTCCGTAACTCGTGTTCTCTCTCTCTCTCTCTCTCTCTCTCTCTCGAATCAATTAAGTCATAATTCCCTCATAGGCCTACTGTAATATAAGAAATCCCTCGTTATATTTTAACAAAGTCCCAAAAGTTTTCCCAAAAAAATTATAGGAAATTAAGGCTTAAAAAGGGAAGAATAAGCAAATCTGTGCAAACCGAATTGATTCGTCTTGTAGCGGGTCGTCTTCTTCATTGAGTTTTAGCGTTTTACACCATTTTTAATTTACCAACTATTATGCAAGACTTCTAAATTTCACACCAACATATCAAATCATTATATGTATGAGTAGGGATTGATTCTCACGTATTCAACACTTTAAATCTCTTAAAAATCACATCAATAATGGATCAAATCCAATAAATACCATAACCTTAGCTTTTTGGTGTTCTTCAACCATGTTCATCAAGAACACAAGTTAAATTCGTGGAGATTATCACTATCTCTACGATTTCTTATCCTCCATAGATATTAATTCATACTACATGCAATTCCTACCCAAAACATGATTCCAATCATTATTTTCTTCCAATAACATCAATTTAATTAATATATCTTGAAACCCTGGCCACATGGGTATTATAACTCCAAAAGAAATTAAAAATAAACACTTGCCTTAGATCAGTGGGACTGATTTCATGATTTGATGAGGAATTGGCTTGTCTTCCCTTCCAATCCACTCTCCAATGATGATGGTAGGGTAAAAACAAGTTTGAATCCTTCAATAACTCTCTCTTAGGCCTCGAGAATGGCTTATCCCTCTTTTCTAATGGCCTCCCTTTGATTTCTAACCTCTTAACCCTAGCCTCTACCAACTATCAGATGATATAAACCTTGGAAATTCGTAGCTTTATTAACCCTAGGCTACCGAATGATAAAAATACCCTTATACGGTACCAGTTTAGTCTAAAATTGTCCCGGGACCAAAATAATACCCCTGGGTATATTATTCTGACTATTTCGATCCTTTCAAACTCATTCGTGATCTCAAAATTATCATTCGAGCCATTCTAAATAATTTTCATATCTTGATCTCAATTTATTCCACACGTGACTCCCAGTTGAGAAAAAATCAAATTATGCCAATATCACTCGCTATGACGTGGAATAATTTCAATAAATTATTTACTATCCACTTAATAAATTTATCACATCATACTAATCATTATCTCTCTATCGATAAATATTTAACCACATTATTATTTAATTCAATTAAATTACGTCACTCGTGTAATTTAAAATAAGGCGAATTAATTGCATAATTAATTAAATTCCAAGTATGCAGAAATACGGGGTTTTGCATTTCTTCAACCCGTTAATTTATGGCTCATGATGTTCATTCCATATAGAGACTTTTGGCGGGAGTAAACAATCTTCCTCAAGCTTCATCATTTGACAAAACAAACTAATATAAAATTAGTTAATCCAATTTTCATCCCCACAACTGACATGAATAATTGATTTAGAAAAATTATATAAATCACTCGCTAGAGTAAATTCATATAATAAATCAAAAATCCAACAAAATTTAATGTATGGCTATAATAAAATATAATATACTCTAATTAGTGGGTCATTCTATCTCTAGTCTGAATCCAAAAATTAAGAGTATATTAGATTTTAATCCTTTCTCAATGATGGTTTACATTTCTCAATGCATAAACTCATGTAGGAATGAAAAGAAAATTAACTAAATGAAACAAAGTAAACAAGAATAATTAATACATTTAATTGAATAAATGGGGCTTCACTGCACTCCTTGAATGGAGTGATTAGTCAACCATAATCATAATTCACTTAATAACAATCCAATGAAAGTTACTAAATAAAATTAAAAATTTAGAGAGAAGAAATTCAAACCAACATGTAAGAGAAAAGAAATTGCTATTGCATTAAATCCAAGCTTCTCTCCATTGAGTACAAACTCTAAAAAAATTGAAGTACAATTTAATTCTCCTCTCTACAATATTTTATTCTAGAATTCCCTATTTTCTAACCTAGTCTTTTTCTCTCTAGAATTCTCTATTCTCTAGTCTTCCAAATCTTCCTTTTATGGAGTGAGGTCTTCTTTTTATAGTGGCTTATGGAGCTAAAGGGGTATTTTTAGGAATGGTCTTGAGTGTGCATGGAAATGGTGAGGGGAGTGTGAGGTCATGTGGGTGAGGGGATTGGAATAAAATAAATCAGATTTAGTTAAGGGTTATTTTTTGAAATGGTTTAGAGTTGGTAGTTGGGGGGCATTTTGGGTATAAGGGGATAAGTTGGTTTTAAGTCACATGGGAGGTAAATTGGTTTTATGTGGGTTTCGCTTTTGGCTTGGTTTCTATCAGGTAACGATTTTTTACTTTGGAGAAATGGGTTCATGGGTTTGTGAAGTACCCGAGATGGGTCGGCACCGGGTTATCGTCTAGGGTTTTATCGGGTTATATGGGCTCCCGGGTTGGGGCAACATGGTATGGAGATAGATCGGTTTAGAGAGGTGATGGCAGAAGGTTGGGTCGAAAATGGATCTCGGGCTTGAGGGTGCTGACGAGTCGGAGGTATAAGGGGGTTGGCCGTGGAGCTGCTGTTTGGCTGGGGAGTCTAGGTTGTTAGGTTTGTTGGGGTAAGGTGAGGTTGTGAGAGAGAGATGAGTTTAATGGTGGTGTGAAGAGAGAGAGTGTTGGGTATTAAGGTGTGAGTGTGTGTGTTTAAATTGTGACCCTTAGAAAAATAAAACTAACTAAAAAATTAAATTAAATTAATAAAATTAAAAATCTTAAAATAAAATTATAATCTAAAAATAAAATAAAGACTCAAATAAAAAATAAAACTAAAAAGAAATAAAAAAATAAAAAACTATTAAACTAAAAACTAAAACCCTAAAAATGTAAAATCTAATAAATCTAAAAATAAAATGAAATCCTAAAAATTCTAATCCTAATAAAATGAAAACTAATCGAAATCAAAATCAAATAAAATTATACTAATAAAAATATAAAAATAGAAAATAAAAACTAGAAATTCTGAATAAATCTAAAATAAACCGTAACTAAAATCTAAAAAATATAAAAGGGCACAACTTAAACATACACGGGGTTCGGGGTAGGTTTAGGCTCGGTTTAGGGTAGGCTAGGATACGAAACAAGGGTATTTAGCTCCATTCAACGCGCATTTGCCTTGATATATAGTTTTTGATACCGTAAACGGATATTTGACCTACAGGATAAACATTTAAGCACATAAGACCCATATTGCCGATAATTAGCAACTAAAGTACGTCTATTCGGGGTATAAAATGTACAGTTTTTGGTGCTTATCACATCCCCCCCAAACAGAGCGTTGTTAGTCCTCGAGCAATAAGATAGAGAGAAAGAGAAAGATAAGTAACCAAAATTGTACCACTTTCGCGGGCACTTGCGATTGCACTTAGCATGTGCAACAAGCCTTTAAACCTATAGGTTGCCCTACAGGACGAGTTGTGTCTCGTGAAGATTTGCAGGGAATATACCCACAAAATTCGTTATTTGCAAACGAGAGTCTATCTCTTCTTAGACGTAGAATGCTCGCACAATCCATCATGAGAAAAATATTTTGAGAAATGCAAGCTAGAATGCATAAAAAGGTTAGCTAAGTAAATACACAAGGCACATCCTTCCTAGAAATCAACGTGTGTAGTGTGAATCAGTCAAAACGGGTCGAGTATCACAAGAGTAATTCCTAGATTGCCTCTTCGGAATCAACGCTTCAACTTCAAAATCTCACGAATATATCCCTCTCAATCGAACTCTCGAGATTAGGGTTAGTGTATCGCTCTTGTGTGTGAGGAGGTGAGTAAATGTAGGCAAGTTCAAATGTCTCACACACGCATAAGAAAGAACGTACATACTAGAAAGAAAAATGATCTCTTGAAAGAAATGATAATCACTATAGTCATAACGTCGAGTTATTCACCACGTTGACTTTCATTTACCCGAACACCGAGGGGAGAATATGTATGCATATGGCTGAGGGGAAAATGAAATGGGAAGGAAATGATGGGGTGATGTAAATGGAGTGGGGAGTGTGTATGGATGATGATGAAAATAAATGGCAAAGGTAATGGGTGAGTGAATGGAAATGTGATATGAAAAAGTGGTAAGTGTATGGATGAAAATCTAGTATTCGAGACAAATTTCAAGACGCGTTTCTTACAACTCGAAAAAATTATCATTCTCAGTGTTCAAGCCAAAAATGAAGAATAACGAGATCATACAATAATTAAAGTGCGGACCCAAATGAAGTTGAATCAACTTGTGACTCGGAGTTTGCGTAAAACACTCTGAAAGGGTGAAAGGCACGAATCTCATAAGTTAAAGTCTCTACTAATGATCCTTAAGGTTTTCATGGAAATTATAGTACTCCTCAACTATAAATCGTATTAACGTGATAAGTGCGCAAATTTTGTTGAGTCTAGAAATTCATGGTGCAATATGTCTTATTACGTATTACATAAACTATTTAGAAAAAATATTCTCTAGCTTGATTCCTAGAATTTGAAAGATGGATGATTGAAAATTCACATCAATGATTGAGATGAAAGAAACTGCACGAAATTTTAAAAATTCGGTTTAAAAATCAAAAAAATTCAAAAGAGGTACAATTTTGATAAAATTCCCCACCCCCAAACAAAAAGGAACATCGTCCTCGATGTTAAGTAAATGAATTTTAAAATTGATAGCATAAGGTAAGAAAGAGATTACCAGAATCAACCGCTAATGAAGTGGACATGTGAAGCTAAGATGAAACCTGAATAAATGAGTGAGATAGCAAAATATATACAAATCTATAATCATGATAGAACAGTGGGTGGTGTGAAACACCACCCCCAAACAGGATAAGACTCATACTCAGAAAAAGTGGGTTGCCTCCCGGTAGCGCTAAGTTTAACTTCTTCAGCTAGATCGATCGTAACTCACCCAAAAAGAAATGATAAGCGAGGAGAGAACGGGGTGGCAAAAAAATCAGGGGATAAGAATCACCCCCAAACAAAATTGAACGGTCAGTCTTCATAAATGGGATCAACAAGGTCAATCTATTCTATGTGATTGGCGCCTAGCTCCAAGAAAGGCTTCAAGCGTTGACCATTGACATGAAAGAGGCTACCATACTTGGGATTTTGCACGGTGATGGCACCATAAGGGGTAACTGACTCAACAATGAAGGGTCCAGACCACCTGGTTTTCAATTTCTCGGGAAAGATATGCAACCGAGAATTATACAACAAAACTTTTTAACCAGGGTGGAATTCTTTGCGCATGATACTTTGGTCATGGATCCACTTCATCTTGTCCTTATACTTCTTGGACAAATCATAGGCATCATTTATGATTTCCTCCAATTCATTAAGTTGCATCTTCCAATGGACACTCGCCTCATCAATATCGAAATTAAGGGTTTTAACGGCCCAATAAGCATGATGTTCAAGCTCGACAGGAAGGTGGCAAGGCTTGTCGAAGACCAAGCGATAAGGATAACATGCCAATTGGAGTCTTGTAAGGAGTACGGTATGCCCACAATACGTCGTTCAAGCATAAGGACCAATCTTTTCTATTAGGATTGACGATTTTTTTAAGAATTTGCTTGATCTCGCGGTTGGAGACCTCAACTTGACCACTAGTCTGTGGGTGGTAAGAGAGACCAACCTTGTGGGTAACACCATACTTTTTGACAAGGTGTTCAAAGACTCGATTACAAAAATGTTTACCCCCGTCACTAATGATAGCTTTGGGGGTTCCAAAACGCGTTAAGACATGCTTTTTAAGAAATTGGACCACAACTAGATGGTCATTGGTTATGCAAGCAATTGTTTCGATCCATTTGGAAACATAGTCAACAGCAACTAGAATATACTAAAAACCATGAGAGGAGGTAAATGGTCCCATGAAATCGATACCCCACACATCAAAAATTTCAACAATGAGGATAGGTGTGAGAGTCATCATATGACGACGAGAGAGGCACCCAGAGTGTTGGCAATTGGAACGAGCCTGACAATATTGATGGGCATCACGAAAAAGGGTAGGCCAATAGAAACCACTTTGTAAATTTTTTGCTGCAGTTTTATTTGAGCCAAAGTGGCCTCCACAAGCACTATTGTGGCAAAAGGACAGAATACTGAGTTATTCACATTCGAAAACACAACGAAGAATGACTTGATTGGGGAAATACTTGTAGAGAAACGGGTTATCCCAAGAGTAAAACTTCACATTTGTCATGAATTTGGAGCGATCCTGTTTCGACCAATGATTAGGAAGTTGATCGATAACAAGAAAGTTGACAATATCAGCATACCAAGGCGAGGTGGAGATGAAAAAAGTTATTCATGGGGAAATGACTCAGAAATGGGAAGAGGATCACAGTCAGACGTGATAATAATGCGAGAGAGATGGTCAGTAATAACATTTTCACAATCTTTCTTATCGCGAATTTCAAGGTTAAACTCTTGAAGTAAGAGAATCCACCGTATCAATCGTGGCTTGGAATCCTTCTTATGAAGAAGGTGCTTAAAATCAGCATGGTCAGTATACACGATCATAGAGGAACCTATGAAATATGAGCAAAATTTATCAAGAGAAAACACAACTGCTTATAACTCCTTTTCGATGGTCATGTAATGAAGTTGAGCATCATGCAGGGTTTTTCTAGCATAATAGATGACATATGGGCGCTTGTCAACTCGCTGGCCAAGCATGGCACCAAGTGAAAAATTAGAAGCATCACACATGAGCTCAAATGGGAGAGACCAATTGGGAGGTTGCATGATAGGAGCATAAGTGAGCTCAACTTTTAGGCGCTCAAAGGCGACAACACATTCGTCATCAAAGATAAAAGGGACATCTTTGGATAAAAAGGTTGTTAAAGGTCGCGCGATTTAAAAACGTTCTTAATGAACCGCTGGTAGAAGCCCGCATGTCCTAAGAAGGAGCGAATGTTCTTAACAGACTTAGGAATGGGGAGTGAGGAAATCAAATCGACTTTTTCTTTATAGACCTCAATACCGGAGCTCGAGACAACATGACCTAAAGCAATACCTTTTTTTACCATGAAATGACATTTTTTCCAATTTAGGACCAACTTCTTTTCTTGACAACGCTGAAGGACCATAGTGAGGTGAGATAGATATTGTTCAAAGGATGAACCAAACATAGAAAAATTGTCCATAAAGACTTCAAGAAAATGATTCACCATGTCACTGAAAATACTAGTCATACACCTTTGAAAAGTCGCAGATGCATTGCAAAGGCCAAAGGGCATACGAGAGTACGCAAATGTGCCAAATGGACAGGTAAAGTTAGTTTTTTCTTGGTCTTTAGGGGCAATGGGTATTTGGTTGTACCCTGGATATCCATAAAGGAAGCAGTAGTAAGCATGGCCTGCTAAGCGTTCAAGCATCTGGTCAATGTATGGAAGAGGGAAGTGGTCTTTACGAGTAACAACATTGAGCTTTCTATAATCAATATAAACACGCCAGTCGGTTTGTATGCGGGTAGGCACAAGCTCATCGTCACTATTTTTGACAACGGTGACTCCAGACTTTTTAGGCACCACATGAATAGGACTGACCCATTGGCTGTCTAAAATGGGGTAGATAATACCAGTATTAAGCAATTTTAAAATTTCAGCTCGAAAGACCTCTTTCATTACCGAATTAAGTCGGTATTGTGGCTCACGAGAAGTCTTAGCATTTTCCTCTAAATGAATGTGATGGCTACAGACATTGGGGCTGACAATTTTAATATCGAAAATGGTCCACCCTAAAGCAGTGTTATATTGAGTGAGAGTGTGGACCAATTGCCCTTCTTGATCCGGTGTCAAGTCAGAAGCAGTAATGACGGGTTGATGTTGGTTTGGGCCTAAGAAAGTATATTCCAACTCAGCAGATAATGGCTTAAGCTCCAAACTAGGTGGTGGCTCAGGAGAGGCATCGGACTCAGTCGCAGAAATAAAGTTCGGGAGAATATCGGGACAGGGGTTGACTGGGTCATCCGCAGAAAGAAGAGTATCGACAAGGAGAGGCTCAAATAGAGGAACCCAAGTGTTGATGTAAAAAACTAGATCGCTCTAATTATTCAATCACAGATAAATAAAATGAGACAAAGATTTTTAAAGTGGTTCAGCCTTATAAGAATGGCCTACGTCCACTGTTATGTTATTGTTGAGTGTTTGGGAATTCTCGATTACAAGTTCAATCCAGAAATTCCGGTCCCTTTGAATGAGGGTGATACAAGGTATTTATAGCCCTTAGGCTGTACATGAACAGGTTGATACATTAAATGATATACATATGAAAGGGTAATACATTTAATGTAGCGTGTGCGTCAAGATGATAAACATTCAATGAATAGTTGAACTGTTGATATTCTGGCAATTAATACTACGGCCGAGATGCAGCTCGGACCGCCTTAGTTGCTCGTTGCTCAGGAGTTCCTCGGAGCGTTAGAGTACCTCGGAGTGCTGAAGTTCCTCGGTATATCCTCGTTGCTCGGAGAGAACATGAGTTGGTCGGGGAAATGAACTTCCTCGTTGTTATTCGTACCACGTAGATTGACAAGTGTCTTCGTATGATTCGTCCACATCAGCATATTAATTTTGGTATCAACAGAAGCCCCCAATGTTTCATATTTCGAACTTTGAGGAGTATGGAACATTCTTTCTCGGTTTATGGCAATATTGAATGATCTTCCTGGGTTTTAGGAGCATCGTATTTGAATTTATTTCCAAATTCAACGAATCCGCCTTTTTTCGAACATTTAAGAGCGCTTCGATCTTAGTGCCCTTTTTGTCCTTTTAGCCGTCGGAAGTTCAATAGTTTCTTTTTTGTAATCATTTCCTTCGCCGCTTCCCAAGGCAAAGTATTTAAACTTCTTAGGTAACCATACCGTCTTCTTCTTTTTCCAATTTCCTGCATTCAAGATTCTATTCTCTCCTTCTCTCTTGTGCATTCATCCTAGTTTTCGTTCGTTGTCAACATACCTCCTTTCTTCCTGTAAGATCTTCTTCCTTTCTTCTGTATCTCTTTTATTCAGTATGGTTTATATTGTGGAGTCTGTTGAGAAATTTCGTTCCGATTTTTCCATTCCTTCCTGGGTAACTCTGGAGGTTCTTTCTGAGCCTTTAGATTATTTTCGATTGGCTGAGGGACATTGGTTCCCCAGTCTATTCATTGCTGAATGTGGATTTTCTTTTCCGCTAAACCCATTGTGTCTTGAGTTTTGTCAGTATTTTGATCTTGTCCCTACAAAAATAGCCCCCAATTCATGGGGAATAATTAATGGGGTGTACAAATTAAATCTAACTCATGGGACTCGTATAGGGATCCCTGAAATTATGTATTACTATAAATGGGCCATTCTAGATAATATTTATTACTTAAAAACTACGTTTCTGAATAGGGCTCTTGTAGTTAACCTCCCTGATTCAAATAGAGATTACTTTGAACATGGGGTGGTTATTAAAAATTGGCAATATGCCCCTTTAGTTGGAGATGGAGTATACAACGGTCCCAGATGCCCCCCATATGGCAATGGGATAGGTTTATTTTTCATTTTATTTCTTTTACTTATGAAATTATGCTTTTATCATGTTTGACAAAATGTATGACTGATATCTTATTATGTGTTTGTTTGCAGTTGATAGTAAAAGAAAAACTCCAAAAGAATCAGAGGTTAATATTAAGCATCTGAAACTTATCTGGGGTTTGCATAAGAACGTTGCAGACGAGCACATCAGGTCTGCATCATATTTGCTTCAGTATAAGAGTTATACAACTTCTTATACTGCTCGCCCTGTTGAGCCAGCTTCAACTCCAGAGGATTCTTCTTCAGATTCTCATCTTCCTTTAAGTCAGAGAATGGGCAAGAAAAGAGCTCCTCCTGCTCTATTTGATGACATTACTTCTGCTGCTGGGGCCAAGAAAAGCAAAATTGATGTCCCAGAGGGGACTAAGAAGGTGGATGCTGCACCTTCCAAAGCTACCGAGAAGCCCCCAGTGGCTCCGAGCAAGAAGGTTGCTCCTGGGGAAATAATTGTTATCTCTCCGACCAAGAGTTCTTCCTTGGTTGAAGCTGCTGAAGTCCCTTTGAGGAGATTGAGGAAATCATCCTCAGTCAATTTGGCTGAAACTGCGTCCTCTCTACCAGCTGGTGGTGTTGGTGTTCCAACCATCATTCCTCCGAGCTCTGCAATGAGCTCAGTAAAAACTTGGATCATACCCGAGGTCCAAGGAATTGATGAAAAAATTTCTAGGGATATGCTGACATCCCTAGCTACTCGTCATCTTGCTTCGGTAAATTTCTCACACTCTGAATTTCCTTTCTTTCTGTGAATACTTGTCTTTTTGCACTGACCTGTCACTTTTTCCTTTGTTTAGCTGGTGAATTGTTTTAACAACATCGTGAAGAAAGATGAAGCTATTAAAGCTTCAAGCTCCTCGTCAGGTGTAGAGGATGCTCTGCTGGGTTTGACCCAATCCTTGAAGGAATCTCTCCAACAGTATAGTGAGGATAAGGCTATTTGGGAGAAAAAGTTATCAATAGTTGAAGCTGAGAAGGTGAAGTTGGCTGAGATCTCCAAGAGTTTGGAGAATAAAGTGAAAAGTTTAGAGGTCGAGCATAAGAAATATGACGACAAGCTCAAGAATTTTGGAGAACTTGAGGATAAGCTGAGGAAGTCAGAGGAAGAATTGTCCGCCCTGCGAGATATCAAGGGCCAAAAAGAAGTATTGGATGCGAAGCTCTCCTCGGAGAAACTGAAAAGAAAGCTCGCAATTAAAAAATCCTTCAGCGCTGGCGGGGATAAAGGATGGGACAAGGGGATTACTGCGATGACATCCCAAGTTCAATATGGGAAGTTGAAATACTTCCGAGATGGCTGGGTAGCTGCCCTGCAAGAATTGAAGATCAAAGAAGATTCTGGGCTATTCCATCTACACCTCCCTGGTCCTCCCCCACAAATTATGGAGGAAGAAGAAGATGAGCCTGTCTCTGATGAATCTTCCATGGCCATAGGTGATCAAGTCCCTGCTTCTCTTCCTTCTGCCAACGAGGACATTTCTTCCATGCCTCCTCCTCCTGAGCAAATTTCAACTGCTGATCAAGTCGCTGTGACCACCGAGCAACCAAGCTCCTCGTCCCAGCCTCCCGAGAAAGTCTTGGGAGACAAGGAAAAGGTGTGAAGTTGTTCGGTATCATCTATATCTTTCATTATTTGTAATCAAACAATGTAATCCTTTTATGATCTAATAAAATACATCTTTGTTCATCTCTGTTGTTGATGATTTGTTTTTTGTTGATTGTTGTCTTTTTCTCATCCTTAGTTTGTTGCTAGAATGGAACTGATATCTGCACATGATACAAAGCTGATGCAGCAATGTCACGAATATTATAAGGCTGGTCATACAGACCTTAGTACATCAGAAATTGCTGACATCCTTGGCCATGATGCCTCAGAACAAGCAATTGAGGCTTATCGGTACTTGAAGGATTTACTTGACCGAGTTGTGGCCAACAATGTGGCCTACTATGACTTGATTGAGGAAATTCATTATTCCTTAGAAGATCTCCAAGGTCAGCACAATGAATCAATGGCTTTGTTGCACAAGGAATATGAAAATAGATATCAACAACTTTCTTCTGAAACAGGCCATAAAAAGATCCTTGCTGGATACGATGTTAGGGAAAGAACTTTAAAAGGTGAAGTCGAGGCTTGCAGGCAGATTGCTGAGTTGCTGGAACAAGAGAACAATAATTTGCAGAAAAAGCTGGCACAGTATGAATCTGCAGCGTCATCTTCCACTGCTTTAGTACAAGTTACCGATGAAGGTTTCTCGTTCTTAGAGGTTGAGAATGCCAAATTAAGGCAAGAACTGGATAACTTAAGAAGATCTGTTATTCCTGTGACTGCTCGGGGACGAGGAAGAGGTTCTCGTGGGCGAGGAAGAGCTGTCCAAAATGTTGCCGAGGAGCAAAGTTCTCCAGTCGCTGCTCGGAGTCGATCAAGAGTTCTTAGCCGTAATGTTGAAGAGGCTCGCACTCAGTCTACTTTGGAAACTCAAGCATACCAATTAAATGCCAAAGATCGGGCTTTATCTGAAATGTCCAAGAAAAATCTATCTTTGGAAGATCAACTTACTGCAACGAAGTCTGCTTTGAATGATAAAGATGTTTTTGCCAGGAACCTTCACGAACAATTGGATAGGTTAACCTTCCAATTCCATAAACAGCCCAGGGAATTTTGGATGGCAGGATACAATGAAGCCCTTGTTCATTTAGATGCTCGGATTGAACATGCCAATAATGAAGGTTATAAGCAGGGATGGTTGAACGCCCTCGGTGTACTGAAATTGGAGCAAGGGCATTTTTTATGGGATTATCATGCTCCAGGGTTACTAGATTTGCCTGTGCCACCTTTCAAATTGGACATGGAATGGATCCCAGCTCATTCCATTCCTCGGAGTTTAATTTCAAAATATCTCGGCGACTATACTCTTCATTCTCAGACTGAATTATCTCGTCCAGAGCATCTCTTGGATACACCTTCTGTGATGAACGTCAGAATGCTCAGAGATATTAATTTTATCAATTCTCCTCTTTGCTTAGAAGATCCTCCTGCCGGCGAAGAACCTATTTCAAAAGCTAAAGGAAAGAAACCAATAGAATAGGTTTTTCAGTGTAATAATTAGCACATATGTATAGCTTGTAATACATTTTTATCTTAATGAAAGAATTTCATTTTCTGTTTGCAAATTTGTATTGCGATTGTCTTGTGTTTATCAAACATTTTTACATTTGTGTATATGTATCTGTTAAAAAGATAACAATATGATGCTGTTCATCAACCAACTTAGTAATCAAAATTACAAGTATCAATGCTGCTCAATCACTTAATAATAAAGTAATGAGTATAAAATGTTTAAACTGTTTCCAACCAACCAAGGTTGTTAAATTGTGCTTGTCGACCAACTACAGTTGATGGGTTTTTATCCCCGACCAACCATACTTGGTAAACTTTTTCCTAAAATGTATCCGACCAACCATGGTCGATAATTTATCCTCGTCGACCAAGTATAGTTGATCACCGACCAACTATACTTGGTTCAGTTTGGAATTCTTTGTATTTTCTGGAATGATTTTACCTTCCGACCAACTTGTTGGCTTATTTTCAAATCAAATGATATTGTTCTTCTCTCAACCGTAGTTGATTATTGAATTATCAGGTTCTTTCGAACTATCTTGTCCACTAGTTATCTTACCAACCTTAGTTGGTCACGCTAGTGTACGCCTCCTAACCAAAGGAGTATATTTTTTGGTTCTTTCGAACTATCTTGTCCACTAGTTATCTTACCAACCTTAGTTGGTCACGCTAGTGTACGCCTCCTAACCAAAGGAGTATATTTTTTGGTTCTTTCGAACTATCTGTCCACTAGTTATCTTACCAACCTTAGTTGGTCACGCTAGTGTACGCCTCCTAACCAAAGGAGTATATTTTTTGGTTCTTTCGAACTATCTGTCCACTAGTTATCTTACCAACCTTAGTTGGTCACGCTAGTGTACGCCTCCTAACCAAAGGAGTATATTTTTTGGTTCTTTCGAACTATTGTCTTCTTTTTGCTATCGAGCAGCGTAGTGTACAACACTAGTATTCCCCGAAAAACTTTCAAACAAAGGAGAGGAAAATGGTGAAAACATCATCGTTTTATTCATATTGATGAACCCGTTGTACATTTTACATCATTGATAATACTTGCGAAGGTGTTCAGCATTCCAAGCATTCTTTAATTCTTCTCCTTCTAAAGTTGCTATTCGGTAAGTTCCTGGTCGAACAACTTCTGTAACTCGGTAAGGCCCATGCCAGTTTGCCTCCAATTTATTGTGTTTCTGAATTACCTTCTTTAGCACATAATCTCCTTCTTTTAAATCGCATTTCCTCACCCTTTTGTTGTAGAAAAGAGTTGTTCGTTGTTGATAAGCAGCATTCCTAATGGCTGCCTCTTCTCTGACTTCCTCGAGCATATCCAAATCCAGTCTTCTCATCAAGTCGTTGACTGGGGAATTGAAATTCAGCACTCTGTGTGTTGGGAGACCTAACTCGGCAGGTATTACAGCCTCACTTCCAAATGCCAGCATATATGGTGATTCTCCAGTCGCTGCTCGGGGAGTTGTTCGGTAAGCCCACAATACTGATTGTAGCTCGTTAATCCAATTAGCTTTAGCTTCACTTAGCCTTTTCTTCAAACCATTTAGCAGTGTTCTACTCGTTACTTCAGTCTTTCCATTGCTTTGAGGATGGTCTGGTGCTGAATGGACCTTCAAAATGTTCGACTGATGACAATACGCAACAAATTCCTCGTTATCAAATTGGGTTCCATGGTCTGTGATGAAGGCATGAGGGAGACCATATCGACAGATGATATTCTTCCAAACGAATTGGTATACTTTCTCGTACGTCATGTCGACAAGGGGTTCAGCTTCTACCCACTTAGTAAAATAGTCTACTGCGACGACGAGGTACTTGAACCTTCCTCGGGTGGTCGGCAATGGTCCCACCAAATCAATTCCCCACATGGCGAATGGCCAAGGGGAAGTTATGGGTGTCAACAATGCTTGTGGAGTTCGTCGTATAGAGGAAAAATGTTGGCACTTGTCACATTTCTTAGCATAGGCTATACAATCAGCCCTCATCGTTGGCCAGTAGTATCCTTGAGTCATTACCCTTTGTAAAAGTGTTCGACCTGCTACATGAGCTCCACAAGACCCTTCATGGATTTCTTCAATCAATTCCTTCACCTCGGAGGGATGTACACATCTCTGCAAACCTGCCATAATTCCTCGTCTATATAAAATACCATTAGTTAATACATACCGAGCAGCTTTATACTTCAATTTTTTGCCAGCGAGCTTATCCTCTGGTAATCCTCCCTCTTCAATATATATCCTGATGGGATCCATCCAAGATGGTCCTAAATCAAGGGTAATAACATTCATCGTCAAGTTTTTATCTATGCTCCGACTTTCCAATACTTCAATTGGTATCGTTCTTCGTAGCTCGATACGAGTAGCTGATGCTAGTCGGGCCAGTGCGTCTGCTTGTACATTCTCCATCCTCGGTATTCTCACCAATTGAATGGCATCAAATTCTGCCAGTAACTCCATCACCTTTGCGTGATATTTTGCCATTAAATCTCCTTTAACTGCATATGTTCATGTCATCTGATTTACAATTAATTGAGAATCACTGAATACAATTGCTTGTCGTGCTTCCATAACTTTTGCTAAGTTTAAACCGCTATCATGGCCTCATGCTCAGCTTCATTATTAGAGGCTTTGAATTGGAATCGTAAAGCATATTCCATGTCAATCTCGTCTGGGGTGCTCAAAACAATTCCTGCGCCGCAACCTGCTGTGCAAGATGAGCCATCTACATATAATCTCCATATGGGTAACCCGTCTTCAAATTCCTTATCTGACAGGGTTCCTCGGTGAAATATTTGTTGTTTCTTTCCGTCCTCCCTTGACACTTTTCGCTCCTCGTTAACCATCTCTTCTCGCTCTTTTACCAACCGGAGCTGATCTGAGTTTGAAGTCGATGATCCTTCTACATCCACAAGCCCTTTTACCAACCGGAGTTGGTCTAGACCTATGTCTATTGATCCTGTAACATCCACAGGTTGGTCAGTGAGTAACTTTTATTCCTCGGGGGTATCGGGGTATGTAAACTCTGCTATAAAATCTGCTACAGCTTGCCCTTTTAATGATGATCTGGGCTCATACACAATATCATATTCACCGAGTTCTATTGCCCAGTACATCAGTCTTCCTGATTTTTCTGGCTTGTGAAGGGCTTGTCTCAATGGCATGTCGGTATACACAATGATGGTATGGGCCTGGAAATATGGCCTCATTCTTCTACTTGCTTCAATTAATGCCAATGCCAATTTTTCTAACTTTGGGTACCTGATCTCTGCACCTCGAAAAGCCTTACTTGTGTAATAAATTGGTTTCTGGACTCCATTCTCCAATCTGATCAATACCGAGCTAACTGCATTCTCTGATACTGCTAGATACAAGTACAACTTCTCTCCGGTTATTGGCCTAGACAACAATGGAGGTGCTCCCAAATACTTTTTCAAGTCTTGAAAGGCCTTCTCACATTCATCAGTCCACTCAAAAGTTTTTCAAAGTGTTTTGAAGAATGGGAGGCATTTATCAGTTGCTCGGGATACAAATCTGTTGAGCGCTGCAACTCGTCCTGTAAGACTCTGCACTTCTTTCTTTGTTGTTGGAGATCGCAACCCTAAAAGAGCTTTGATCTTATCTGGATTTGCTTCAATGCCTCGCTGATTGACAATGTATCCGAGAAACATTCCTTCTCGTACTCCAAATGTGCACTTCGTCGGGTTGAGCTTCATCTGGTATCTATCCAATTGATCAAATGTCTGAGCTAAATCAACTAGATGATCTGCAGCTTTCTTGCTTTTTGTTAGCATATCATCGACATAGACTTCCATGTTGCAACTGATTTGTTCGGTGAAAACCTTGTTCATCAGCCGCTGGTATGTCGCGCCTGCATTTTTCAAACCAAAAGGCATAACATTATAGCAATAAGTTCCCCTAGGGGTAATAAAAGAAGTACTTTCCCTGTCTTCAGGTTTCATTTTGATCTGGTTGTAGCCAGAGTAAGCATCCATGAAGCTGAGCAGCTCATGTCCCGAGGTAGCATCCACTAGTTGGTCAATTCTGGGTAATGGAAACTGATCTTTTGGGCATGCCTTGTTGAGATCAGTGAAATCAACACACATTCTCCATTTATTGTTCTTCTTCTTAACCATCACCACATTTGCCAGCCAGTCTGGATATTTCACGTCTTCAATGAATTGGGCTTTCTGGAGCTTCTCGACCTCCTCTTGTATGGCTTGATTCTTCTCGGGGCTAAATACCCTTCTTCTTTGCTTCACAGGCTTGATCTCCTTATTCACATTAAGTTCATGACATAAGAAGTTTGGATCTATTCCTGGCATGTCCTCATGACTCCATGCGAAAGTTTTCTTCCTATTTCTCAAGAACATTATCAACTCTTATTTTATTGAAGCATCCAACGACGAACCTATCTGGGTTACTCGTTCAGGGTGCTCCTCGTCCAGAATAACATTTTCTGTAGATTCTACCACCTGTCCTTTTACAAGTTGGGATTCATCCCTGGGATCAAGAGTTTCAATTTCTGTACCTTCCTCCACCTGGTAGGTAATAGTCTTTTTCCTTGATTCTTCAAGCTCCTCTTGCTCGGCAGATGAATAATAGCATTCCCGAGCTATTTTTTGATCACCTTTCACAACTCCTACTCCGAAGTTTGTTGGGAATTAAGCATTGATGCACTGTAGATGGAACTGCTTCGAACTTCTTCAAACCAACTCTTCCCATGATGATGTTGTAGGCTGACTGCACATTCTTATCCATCACAAAGAAGCGTATTCTTTCTGTTCGACAAGCGGGCCAAGTTCCAATGAATATGTCCAACTTGATCGTCCCAAGTGGAAAAACTTTCTCGCCAGCAAAACCCAGAAGGGGTCTGTGATAAGGTTCCAATTGAGATAATTTCAAATTCAAGCTATCAAAGCATGAATAGTACATGATGTCTGCCGAACTACCATTGTCCACCAACACCCTTGAAATCACCACATCTTTCATCCTTATTTTGATCACCAAGGGATCGTCGTGAGGGTAAAGAACACCTGCCAAATCGTTTTTTGAAAAACCAATAACTAGCTTCTCTTTATTTACCTTCCTCGGACGATCATCCTCGGCAAGATTTATTCGTTGAATATATGAGCAGGCTTGGGCCTCTCCGAGATAGGCCTTTCTTTCTGCAGTAAGGTCTCCCCCTCCAGCATCTCCTCCTGTTATAACATTACAATCAATTGACCCAAAATGTATGGAAAATACCTCTCGTTCAGGCTGCCTTGGATTTTTTGGAAGATCGGGGTCTTCATCTGGATCATCTTCATGATTTATTTTATTTTTCTCCTCCGTCCGACGAGGAGATCTGGAACGATCTCTGGTTCTATCATCATTTTTCCTTTCACCTCTGCGATCTACATACTTTGACAACTTTCCTCTTCGGATGAGCGTTTCAATCTCGTTCTGAAGGGCTATGCAATTTTTGGTCGTATGGCCATGATCTTTATGGAACTCGCAATATTTGGCCCTATTCCTCAGGTCAGGATTGGTCCTCAGTTTATCTGGCCACTTGATTTCTTCGTTATTCTTGATTTCTTCTAAAACATGATTAATACACATCTTCAATGGAGTATAATTATCATATTTCTTCAGGACTTCCCATGACGTCCTATTATTCTTGGAGTACTTGTCACCACCATTACCTTTTTGCTCTTTCTTCTTAGATTTGTCAACCTCCACCTTGGTTTCTTTATCCATATTCTTCTTCGCAGCCATAGCCTCCTCGGCATTCATGATTTTGGCCGCTTTTGCCATCAACTCTGACATAGTTTTAGGTGGATCTTTGGCCAAAGTATAATATAACTTGTTAGGTAGCAATCCACTCATCAAAGCAGTGATCGCTGTCTTTTCTTCGTAATCTATGACTTCCAACTTCTCGTTATTGAAACGAGTTATGTACTCTCTAGTACTCTCACCTGATTTTTGTCTAACACTTAACAAGTGCGCTACTCGCTTTACCGGCTTTGCTCCAAAACAGAAATTACCAATGAACAACTCGGCTAACTGAATAAAAGTCGAAATCTTACCCCGAGGAAGATTGTTGTACCATATCTGTGCAGATCCGGTAAGAGTTCCCGAGAATGCTCTACACCTCATCTCGTCGGGGACGGCATATATGTCGGCAGCAGCTTGGTATTGTTCTATATGAAGAACAGGATTTGTCTTTCCATCATATTTAGGGGTCACTACAGGTGCTTTAAATTTCGATGGTGTAGGAAAATTCACAATGGCCTGCACAAAAGGTGTCCCTTGAACAAAAGTTCTCTGTAAGGGATTCCTTTCTTTAACCATTTCTCCAAGTCTATCCTCCAATTGCTGAATGGAACCCTTCCATGCTTCATTTCCTTCCTCGGGCTGCTTAGTCCGAGCAATTGATTGTTCTGACGTAGCTTCCTGAGATTTATCTCGACGAGTAGTTGGTCTTGATTGTGCTGATCCTTCTCTCAAACCTGATGGTGGTCGAAAGCTTCTCGATGGGGCTCTAGGTGGACTCATATTTCTCCTTGGTCCTAATCGACTGAAAGGAGAAGCCCTGCTTAATCTTTCCAGGGCGCTAGTTCTCTCCGGAGAGAGGGTGATATGTTGATCTGTATCCGTAGCCCGTATCGATGAAGTTCGCCCAGGTTGATAAGAAAAATCATTAGATTCTTCATTACGATATGACCTAGTACGCCTGGATCGCGATTGCCCACGATCACTCCTTTGCCTTGAATGGGTAGGTGCACCGCCATGAAGAGTTTGAATGAGTTGCCTCATTGTTTCTTGCATGGCGGTTTGTCCTTCAGCCAGATTCGTCATAATTCCAGCCAGATTTGGAGGTGCAGATGGATTTGGAGGATTTCTAGTATTTCCAACATTTCGATTACTGGATTCTGGATTATCTGCCATTGATGATAAATGATTTTTGGTGAAAAACGATAGCAACAGTCGTTTCCCACAGACGGTGCCAATCTGTTGATGTAAAAAACTAGATCGCTCTAATTATTCAATCACAGATAAATAAAATGAGACAAAGATTTTTAAAGTGGTTCAGCCTTATAAGAATGGCCTACGTCCACTATTATGTTATTGCTGAGTGTTTGAGAATTCTCGATTACAAGTTCAATCCAGAAATTCCGGTCCTTTGAATAAGGGTGATACAAGGTATTTATAGCCCTTAGGTTGTACATGAACGGGTTGATACATTAAATGATATACATATGAAAGGGTAATACATTTAATGTAGCGTGTGCGTCAAGATGATAAACATTCAATGAATAGTTGAACTGTTGATATTCTGGTAATTAATACTACGGCCGAGATGCAGCTCGGACCACCTTAGTTGCTCGTTGCTCATGAGTTCCTCGGAGCGCTAGAGTACCTCGGAGTGCTGAAGTTCCTCGGTATATCCTCGTTGCTCGGAGAGAACATGAGTTGGTCGGGGAAATGAACTTCCTCGTTGTTATTCGTACCACGTAGATTGACAAGTGTCTTCATATGATTCGTCTACATCAGCATATTAATTTTGGTATCAACACCAAGTGGAAGTGTCCAGCAGTGGTGTAGAATCTAACAAGGCATTTACCTCAGAGATGGAGGAATCAATATCAAAGTCGGACCCAAAGTGAGCCAAACATTGGTGGATAGGATCATCTGGGTAGGTGGTATCCAACATCTCTTGGTTTAAGGAGTTAATCATGCAAACCTCATCAATAGAATCAACATCGGCCTTTTGTTGCATGAGGTGGAAAATATTGACTTCGACGGTGATGTTGCCAAAAGAAAGATTCATTGACCCATCTCGACAATTGATGATGTCATTGGGAGTTGCCAAAAAGGGGCGACCCAAAATGATAGGAATATTGGTTGGGTCGGGAGCAGGAGTGTCTAAGACGATGAAATCCACAAGGTAGTAAAAGTCAGACACTTTCACCAAAACATCTTCAACGATTTCTTTAGGCACTTTCACAGAACGGTCTAAAAGTTGAAGAGTAACCCGTATAGATTTCATATTTTGTAAACCTAACTCAAGGTAGAGAGAGTAAGGTAGAAAATTAACACTAGCTCAAAGATCAAGCAAAGCCCGAGTTGTGAACTTATCGCCTAACATGCAAGAGACAGTAGGACGACCAGGGTATTTATATTTCACAATACCATTCCCATGGATGAGGGATGTGGCTTGCTCAGTGACAAAGGCATCACAAGGAGCATTCGTCCGTCGCTTAACAGTGCACAAGTCCTTCAAGAATTTTGTATAAGAGGGAACTTGTTGAATCGCGGTGAGGAATGGAATGTTTATGTGAATATTCTGAAAAACTTGCTTGATCTCATCAAATTATTGAGCTTTCTTTGTTGGTGCCAACCTGTGAGGGAAGGGGGCTTTAGGGACAAAAGCAGCGGTGGCCTCAGTAGGTTTAGAGGTAGTTTTATCGGTGGATTTATGGGGTGGTGGGACCTGAGGAAGAGGTTCTAATGGGCAGTGCTGGGTGGGTGGGATTGGAACTTCACGGGGATCAGCAATACCATTGTCAGTCTGTTTACCTGATCGTAGAGTACTCACCGCTTTCATGTCCGCTTGGTATGTGGGTGGAGTGGAAGTGGATCCAACCTCGTAAGCCGAATCCTTTCCATTCCCCTTAGGGTTAGGAATGGGTTGACTCGGAAAATGACCTTTCTCTCGCTCAGACTCAAACTGGTTAAGACGTTGCTCAAACCTTTGGATGGCTTGAGTCTGTGCTTGCGTGGTTTGTTGTTGAGTCGTGATAAATTGAGTGAGAAGATTCTCGATAGAGGAGGTGAATGATTGGGGTGGAGGGGCATAAGCGGGTTAGGGACCAACTCTCGGTTAGAACTAAGTGGCTGTGAATACTCGTAGGATGGAGGTGGGACAGGGACAATTTAATGAGTGGGGTGGGACGGTCCTCCTTGGGGGACAAAGGATGATGGATGGTGGTGGTGGTGGTGTGGAGCATGGTGGTGTTCGATAGGAGGGCTATGTTGCCTTTGAGAGTTTTGGTGAAACCCTGGTGGACCACTAACATGTTGTTGTGGTTGTTATGGAGCAAGGTGATTATCATACTTATAAGAAAAATAGGGATGGTTCCTATTATTCGGATTGTAAGTAAACGACTGTGGTGCGGGTTTCCTAGTGGTATCAAAGGCACATGCTTGGGCTAGAGTGGGTTCGGGATCATCTTGAATAAGGGGGCACAAATAAGATAAATGATCCTGAGTTAAACAGACATGACAAGAAGGACTAGACTCGTTGACGTTCATCACTTGTTTAGAAAGAGAAACATTTTGTTGCATATAACAACTGAGAGCATCAATAGTCTTAGTCTAAATGTTTAAGCCATGAAGCAAGGTTTTAAAATCGGGATCATTTTTGACCTCATAAGTGCTACCGACTCGTGGTCACTCGGATCTCGAAAATTCATTTGTGCCTTCCTAATCTTGGGAGTCATCGCCTAATTCAAGGAGAAAATTGTAGGCGGCAGTGGGAGTTAAGTGCATGAATTTACCTTTGTGCATGGGCTCAATCATGGTGCGAGTTGAAGGAATGAGACCATTGTAAAAACTATAAACGAGGCAACTCTTCTCGAGACCATGATGTGGGAAACTATTGATATAGTCTTGAAAACGGCCCCATGCTTCACAAAATTGCTCGGTTGGCTTTTGGTGAAAATACTGAATGGCTTGGCGCATCTCATTGGTCTTACTTATGGGATAAAACTTGGACATGAACTTCTTCACAAGTTGTTCCCATGTATGGTTGGAATCCGGTGACAAGGAATGTATCCACATGAATGCTTTATCATGGAGAGAAAATGGAAACAAGCGAAGACGAACATTTTCTTCATCTAAGTTTTGATTTTTGAAAGTCGCACAAATCGCGAGAAATTTTCACAAGTGAGTGTAGGGAGACTCGCGTTCAAGACCATGGATATTGGGTAATATGGAAATGGTCGCCGGCCGAATTTCGAAATGATCCGCCGGGGTGGGTGGAAGAACTATGCAAGATGGTGGGGTGGCCGTTATTGGGGCAAAATAGTCCCTTAAGGCACGCTCTTCAGCCATGGTGGGTGGATGAATGGTGGGAGTAGAGATGTCAACTCGGGGACAACTCAAAGTGATCAGTGGAATGGAAGAAGCAAGGGGAACACTTGGTTATCCTAATGTGGAAGAGATGGGAGAAAGACTATGAGAACGAATTAATCGATGATTAACTCGTTGTCACGTGGGCATGCAAAGAGGGAATATTTATTTATTTTTCTGGAAAAGAAAATATTTTTAGAGTTTTGCTAAAAAATGAGGAGAAGAAAATATTTTCTTGGAATAATAAAGGAAAATATTTTTTTTGGGGGGGGGGAGGGAACAAGATAAAGGAAGAAAATGTTTTTTGATTTTTGCTTTTGTTTTGAAAGAAAAAAAAAAGAGAAAAAAATGTTTTTGGATTTTAATAAAAATAATAGAAGAAAATATTTTTGGATTTTCTTGGAAGAAAATAGTGGGGGAGAAATTTGGACTCTAAGAATTTGGATGAATTCACTAAAACGGACTACCGAAAAAGGAATAGGACACACACAAGTTAAGGAAAAATCCTAACTAGCACATAACCAATTTTTATCTTGAAAATTAACGAAAGGGTAGTCAAATTTTAATGAAATCCGCGGGCGATACAAATCACTGAATTTATATGAGTGATCACCTTTTGCAAAATGTATGTTCCTACTTTAATCACAAGATGCCAAGAGGCTTGCCACAGAGATTCGCCACAAAGCTACTACGACGAAACGATCGGTCGGTACAACGCTGGGGACAGCACAAACCCGTTTTACTGGGCGGACGCACTTAAACCCCAGTTTTCCTGGACACTCCCGTGCCGCAAAGCGAACCGTTCAAGGGTTTGCCCGGTGGAGAGGACTCTACGGGTTATCCTACAAGTCAAAATGATCAAAAAGGGGCCTACGAACACCGTATCCTATGGGGCTATCTAGTTAATTGATTTTAAATTTAGTGATGGCTAGGGTAGCACACAATGGTAAGAGAGTGAGTAGGGTGATGAAATCCCTTCTCGTGAGTGACCGGGTGTAGGTCTTAGTCAATTAATGCATCACACCATTCAAAAATAAATGCGAGAATAAAATCACATAAGAGCACACAAAGCACACAAAATAATTGACTCGCTAACAGGAGAGGCGCGAGGGTTTGAGAAATGTACCTCCCACAGTTGTTAGGCCGTGGGGTGTCAAAAAATTTGAGTCGACCGGGGGGAGATCACGCCTATCTTAGTCGGTCCCGGGAGTCCTACCGACCCAAGGTAGAGAAGCTTCTTTTCCTTGCCTTTGGACGCCCTCTCTCTACCTTGTCCGGATTCCCTATCACGCTTTCTTCGATTATTATAATTTTTTAAAATGAAAAATAAAATAAAGGTGTCTCTATGCACCGCGATACAAGCCAAGAATAGAATAATCCTAAATACAAGCTTTCTAAAATACAAAAATGGTACAAAAAGTAACTAAATAGGAAAAGTAAATGAACTACAAAATGAAATTCGCTCCAAGTGCTTCACGCTCCCAAGAATGGCAACGGCGCCATTTGATAACTTTGCTTTTTATCTCCCCGGCAACGGCGTCATTTGATGAATTGCTTTTTGGTGTGTCGTTGTTGCTTTAAAAAGCTCTTTAGTCAAAAATCTTCACAAACCTATAAAAGTAGACAAAACGAGAGTATAATGGTAAGTGAGGAATCAATCCAAATCTAAGGTGTGAACATGCTAAAAATGAGAGGATAATGAATATAATTCACTTGATTATTTTTTTTAGACTTTTGGGTTTTTCTAATTTTTTTTATGTTTTTCAAATATTAAAACACTATTTAGGTGAAAATGTGAAGTAACAGTAAACTAAAATGAGAGATGAAATTAACAAACTAACAAGTGTGCTAAATAAGAACTAAGTAATAAGAATGAGATGAAATTAAATTTGAGAAATATTAAAGGAATGAAACTTAACCACCAATTTATCAATTAAATGTGTTGATTATTCTAGTTTGCTAATTTTCCAAATATTAATTTATTTTATCAATTGATTCTCATCATTTGACAAAATAAACTAATATAAAATTAGTTAATCCAATTTTCATCCCCACAACTCACATGAATAATTGATTTAGAAAAATTATATAAATCACTCGCTAAAGTAAATTCATCTAATAAATCAAAATCCAACAAAATTTAATGTATGAGTATAATAAAATATAACATACTCTAATTAGTGGGTCATTCTATCTCTAGTTTGAATCCAAAAATTAAGAGTATATTAGATTTTAATCCTTTCTCAGGGATGGTTTACCATTTCTCAATGCATAAACTCATGTAGGAATGAAAAGAAAATTAACTAAATGAAACAAAGTGAACACGAATAATTAATACATGTAATTGAATAAATGGGGCTTCATTTCACTCCTTGAATGGAGTGATTAGCCAACCATAATCATAATTCACTTAATAACAATCCAATTAAAGTTACTAAATGAAATTAAAAATTTAGAGAGAAGAAATTCAAACCAACATGTAGGAGAAAAGAAACTGCTCTTGCATTAAATCCAAGCTTCTCTCCATTGAGTACAAACTCTAAAAAAATTGAAGTACAATTTAATTCTCCTCTCTACAATATTTTTTTTCTAGAATTCCTTATTTTCTAACCTAGTCTTTCTCTCTCTAGAATTCTCTATTCTCTAGTCTTCCAAATCTTCCTTTTATGGAGCGAGGTCTTCTTTTTATAGTGGCTTATGGAGCTAAAGGGGTATTTTTGGGAATGGGCTTGAGTGTGCATGGAAATGGTGAGAGGATTGTGAGTTCATGTGGGTGAGGGGATTGGAATAAAATAAATCAGATTTAGTTAAGGGTTATTTTTAGAAATGGTTTAAAGTTGGTAGTTGGGGGGCATTTTGGGTATAAGGGGATAAGTTGGTTTTAAGTCACGTGGGAGGTAAATTGGTTTTATGTGGGTTTGGCTTTTGACTTGGTTTCTATCAGGTGACAATTTTTTACTTCGGAGAAACGGGTTCATGGGTTTGTGAAGTACCCGAGATGGGTCGGCACCGGGTTATGGTCTCGGTTTTCATCGGGTTATGTGGGCTCCCGGGTTGGGGCAACAAGGTTGTAAGGACACAAATTTCCAATTGAGTCCATATATAGTTTTGGCTCAATTCCGGACAAAAACATTTATTCATAGGAATGTATTTGATTGTAATATTCTCAAGCCTATGAAGTGTGTGTTGAAGACGTAGCGGCAAAGAATATAAAACTTCATCAAAATGCCGGTTTACGTGCCTCGTTTCTACGTCATCAACTAAGGTTCCATGCTCCCAAGGTATGAATGCAATTATATTTATATGGGAGCTTGGAACAATATTTATTGGGTGTTAGGTGTAATAAAAACTGCATTTTATTTTCAGAAAGAATCAATTAGAACTTTAAAATTAGTATATAAAAGTTTCTGGGCCAAAATCGAATTTTACAAACTTTCTAGTCGTTCGTTAGAAATGTCGTTCGAACGAGTTTTTTCGTTCGAACCAGGTTTCGTTCGAACGAGTTTTTCGTTCGAACCAGGTTTCGTTCGAACGAGTTTGCCAACGACCCTAAACTGGTCAATCGTTCGATATGTCGTTCGAACGAGTTTGTTCGTTCTAACGAGGTATCTAACGAGTTTCTAACGAGCCCAGTCTAGTCGCTCGTTAGAAGTCTCGTTCGAACGAGAGTCAAGTTCGTTCGAACGAGATGCCAGGGCGGGAACAGTTTTTGGCAGTTTTCACCCACTTTCCCCACTTGGTTTTTAACCAACTTTTTCAAGACTTATTAAGGACGGGAAACACATTTTTCTAATTAACTTTTCCAACCTTGTTTATCTCCTAGAGAGAGTTTGAGAGCAAAAATAGTTTAGGAAAATGTTCAAGTTTTGAGTGTTGTTTTTCAAAGAAAAATTCATATACCACTCTAGTGTTTACACACAATAGTTGTGTTTATCCAAGTTCTATATACATATCTTTACTTGAAGTTTTTGGCACCGGTTTTCTCTACCGAATTCAAGAAGAGACGTTTCGGGTTTGCTTCTACACCCCATCACAAAGAAGACTTTTTGTTGAGATTCTACCCACACGGAGAAAGGCTCCATGCTTGGGTGACGGTGACCATATAAAGTCCCATCGATGGATTCCGAGACCGCGGTGGTGTTCCGAGGTTGTTCGCTAGGAAGAGGTTTCTACGAGAAGAAGCGTCGAGGCTTGAGAGGGATCGAGTCAGTCGTTGTAAGTCTATCTGTCTTGTAATTGTAATTCCATATCTAGTGGACTTGTGGCTAGGGCCGTCCGAGGTTGTTTCCCGTCTTGGGTTTTTCCTCGTACATCTCGGCGTAGTGTGATATTGTTTATTTTATCTTGCACAATAATTTAGAATCCATGCTTAGGATAATTTCAAGATAAAATTTGGTTTAATTATCACACTCATTTAATTTGGGACTAAATTAAATATTGGGTAAATTTGGTTTATTCAAGTCATTTGCTAAAATTGATTTCGCCTAACTTTGGAAAATTGATAATTATGATTTAGGCAAACTCTAGGACTTGGATTTTTAATTTGTTTTGAAGAAATTAAAATTCAGCCTTGTTTAATTGTTGTGAACCATCATCTTTCAACGCTTCCGCATCCTCCATTGAGTTTTATATAAAAAGGAAATTACTTTGCGCTTTCAAATTGGTATCAGAGCCAAAAACGATAAATTATTTCGTTAACGATCTTTTTAAATAACTTTTTGGCTAAAATGGATTTTTTCCCATTTTCAAAATTTCCTATTTTCGATGGTTCAAACTACGCGTATTGGAAAGCGCGAATGAGATCGGCACTAAAATCTATCGACGAGAGAGTTTGGATGTCTGTTGTTACCGGGTACTCCCCACCAACTTACTTAGTTGAAAATGAACATGTTACCAAACCCGCCGATAGATGGACTGAAAATGAGTTTAAACTTGCTAACTTTAATTCCCGAGGTTTAAATGCCTTATTTAGCGCTGTCGTACCGGATGAATTCCGACGTATTATGACGTGTGAAACCGCTAAAGAAGCTTGGGATATTTTACAATTAACTCATGAAGGAACTAGTGTCGTTAAAGCTTCAAAACTCCAAAACCTCACCACTCAATTTGAAACTATCAAAATGGATGAAAAAGAAACTTTTGATAAATTTTATGCTAGACTTTCTGATATTGTTAATTCATCCTTTAACTTGGGAGAGAAAATACCTGACGACCGTGTTGTAAAGAAAATTTTGAGGTCCCTACCCGATAGATTTATTCCTAAAGTGACCGTTTTAAATTATTTACCCACTTTAGCCTCTACGAAATTAGAAGAGCTTGTAGGTGATTTACAAACCTATGAACTAGATATGTTTCCCTCTAAAACTGAAAAGAAAATTGAAAAGGGTGTTGCTTTAAAAGCCCGAAAAGAGGTCAAACAAGTAGTAGAGAGCGATAGTGAAAGTGACTCGGAAGATATGGCTTTGTTTGCTCGCAAATTTAGAAAATTTCTTAAATTTAACAAAGATAAATTTAAAAATAATTTTAAGAAATTTGATACTTCTAAACATGATAAAAGCGAGAAGATTTCTAAAGCCGAGAGGATCCCTAAACTTAGTAATGACAATTTAGATAGGGACGAGTCTAACAAGTGTTTTGGTTGTGAAGGTTATGGCCATCGTGCTTATGAGTGCCCCACTAAACTAAGGAAAGAGGGTAAACTACCCACTGCATATAATGCAACCCTTAGTGATAGTGATAAGGAAGAAAAGCCGGATTCCCCCACTAAGAAAAATTTTGTGGCTTTTATGGCTAGTCATGTGAGTGATAATGAGAACTCATCGATTGATGACACGATAGCACATGCCACTTCCAAGGTCATTGTTCATAATTCCCTTGTTTTTAATGATAGCGAGAGTGGAGAAGAAAGAGAGAGTGAAAATGAAGAAGAGGTTGATGTGAGTGAACTTCAAAATGCTTTTCATGAATTATATAAAGAATCTATTAAAAAGAAAAGAACTAATTTGAAGTTAGAAGCTTGTTTAAGAAAGAGTGTCAAGGTCGCTGATGATAGTGCCTTAATAGAAGACCTTAGGACACATGTGAGGACTCTTCAAGAGAAGCTTTATTATGTATAAGGCGAAAGAGATAGCCTTAGGGGTTTAATGGAATCCTTGAAAAAGGAGCTTCTTGCTTTTGAAGAGCGAAATGTTTTACTAGAATCTAACATTGCAGAATTGGAAAATAAATTAAAATATTCTAGTAATGTCAAATTTGATTTGGAATGTCGTTCAGAAAAACTAGATAAAATGTTAGGAACGGTCCAAATTAAAAATGACGCTTGTGGTTTAGGCTTCAATCCTTGTAATGAATTTACTCATAATGCCCAAACCAATGTTTTAGGAGAATCAACTAGGAATACTTTTAAAGATCACTCCTTAAGTAAATCTTTTCGACATGTTCTCACTTATACACATTGTGGTCGACAAGGTCATCTTAGGCAATTTTGTTTAGATCTTAAACGAATTCCTAGAAAACCCCATAGTAAAGTAACCACGGTAGTTAACGTTCCTACACCCCAAGATAGTCATTCTTCATTAATTTGGGTTAGGAAATCCGACTTGGTTGCCTTACAAAATAGGGATTTTGATTCTCATTTACTTTCACATGCTTCCTCCCTTGCTAAATCTAATAAATGAATGTGTTAGTGTTTGCATACTTTAGCGTTTGTACTTCATGCTATATTCATATGCTAAATGTATGCTTGTTTAGTCATTTTCTAGTCATTGCCTTATTTCATATCACATGCTAGAAATCATGACTTGTTTATCTTTTTGTATTATTTTTTGTGTTTGAATTAATTAAAAATATAAAAAGATTTTTGTTTATCATTTGTGTTTTATAATTTCATTTAAGCTTAATGAAAAATACAAATGATTTTTGTTTGTCCTTTTGAGTAAATATTTATTTTTGATTAAAAATGTTAAAAACTCAAAAAGATTTTATTTTGTGTGTATTTTAGTTTGACACACTTTATGTGGCATATATTTGTGTTTGAATCCCATCATTTACGCTCCCACGTGGCTAGAACTTTTGGTTTAGATTTTCAATCCTTAAAATGTTCTTTACCATGTTTTATATGGAGTAGTTGGATTTTGTATTGATTAAATGGATTCTATTTTCATATGCCTCTTTTCACACATGCACGAGCTCTTTTGAAATCTTAATGTCACATGTTATATTTGAGCTTTTTGAGGTGTTCTCCTATCAATCTAGTCATCTACATATCTATGACCTAGGAGGACTAGTGCATGTCAAAATCCGTTGCATGTGAGATTTGTGTGAAAAATGAAAACATGATAAATTAATATATGCACGGGGAAGGGCTCCGAAAGGATGAATTAAATCATTTGCGATAGTAAGCCACCGTTGTTTGGATCTAAAAGAAATACGTGATCCAAAGGCCTAAAAACAGAATATTTGGCATTAAACAGAAAGCAATTGCCAAGGCCTATGTTTGTTTGATATATTCATTCAAAAACAAAAGAATATATATGTTAATTGAGGGAGATTTGGATGGTATATCAACGGTTTGCACAATGTCCGGTTATCCTAGTGGTCTTTAATGTCATGACTCTATTTGGTTTGTAGAATCATCATCATGCTAGGCTTGTAGGCATTGTGTATGTTTGTTCATTGAGTTCACTCTATATTGTCACATGAGGTTATATTTAAATGTGATGAAGTTTGCAATCAAATGAGAACTCCGTGAACGTTTCTTAAGTGTTTGGGTCTAAATTTTCTTGTTACTAGTTCACACCCCTACACTTCCGTTTCCATATGACACATCTTTGCCATCCGAGTGTGCAAACTTATTGTATTTTGTGTCATGTGTGTGTTTATATCTATATATATATGCAAGTACTTATTGGTATATTTAGAGTATGTATATATATGATATTTGTTTATCTTTGCCTTGCGTTTATTACCAATATTCTTTCATGTCTTATCACTTTAAGCTTCCACATGCTGTTTATTAGTTCTTTATCCTTTGCCTATTCCCGAACAAAAAGGGGGAGAATGATGATAGGGGGAGAAATGGTATCTAATCCTATTATTATTATCGTATCTTAGTTAGGGGGAGACGTCTTTCTAAGTAGTAAATGTCATTGTTTGATAAAGGGGAGAATTAATTTAAGGGGAGTAATTAATTAATTGCATTTAATATTTTGATATTCCCTATGCATTTGATGAGTTTGCTTATGTTTTGAGTCTAGTAGAGCTTGACGGCCCTTTAGGATTTTTATTTGGTTTTTGTCCCGGAATAGCCAAAGGGGGAGATTTGTAAGGACACAAATTTCCAATTGAGTCCATATATAGTTTTGGCTCAATTCCGGACAAAAACATTTATTCATAGGAATGTATTTGATTGTAATATTCTCAAGCCTATGAAGTGTGTGTTGAAGACGTAGCGGCAAAGAATATAAAACTTCATCAAAATGTCGGTTTACGTGCCTCGTTTCTACGTCATCAACTAAGGTTCCATGCTCCCAAGGTATGAATGCAATTATATTTATATGGGAGCTTGGAACAATATTTATTGGGTGTTAGGTGTAATAAAAACTGCATTTTATTTTCAGAAAGAATCAATTAGAACTTTAAAATTAGTATATAAAAGTTTCTGGGCCAAAATCGAATTTTACAAACTTTCTAGTCGTTCGTTAGAAATGTCGTTCGAACGAGTTTTTTCGTTCGAACCAGGTTTCGTTCGAACGAGTTTTTCGTTCGAACCAGGTTTCGTTCGAACGAGTTTGCCAACGACCCTAAACTGGTCAATCGTTCGATATGTCGTTCGAACGAGTTTATTCGTTCTAACGAGGTATCTAACGAGTTTCTAACGAGCCCAGTCTGGTCGCTCGTTAGAAGTCTCGTTCGAACGAGATGCCAGGGCGGGAACAGTTTTTGGCAGTTTTCACCCACTTTCCCCACTTGGTTTTTAACCAACTTTTTCAAGACTTATTAAGGACGGGAAACACATTTTTCTAATTAACTTTTCCAACCTTGTTTATCTCCTAGAGAGAGTTTGAGAGCAAAAATAGTTTAGGAAAATGTTCAAGTTTTGAGTGTTGTTTTTCAAAGAAAAATTCATATACCACTCTAGTGTTTACACACAATAGTTGTGTTTATCCAAGTTCTATATACATATCTTTACTTGAAGTTTTTGGCACCGGTTTTCTCTACCGAATTCAAGAAGAGACGTTTCGGGTTTGCTTCTACACCCCATCACAAAGAAGACTTTTTGTTGAGATTCTACCCACACGGAGAAAGGCTCCATGCTTGGGTGACGGTGACCATATAAAGTCCCATCGATGGATTCCGAGACCGCGGTGGTGTTCCGAGGTTGTTCGCTAGGAAGAGGTTTCTACGAGAAGAAGCGTCGAGGCTTGAGAGGGATCGAGTCAGTCGTTGTAAGTCTATCTGTCTTGTAATTGTAATTCCATATCTAGTGGACTTGTGGCTAGGGCCGTCCGAGGTTGTTTCCCGTCTTGGGTTTTTCCTCGTACATCTCGGCGTAGTGTGATATTGTTTATTTTATCTTGCACAATAATTTAGAATCCATGCTTAGGATAATTTCAAGATAAAATTTGGTTTAATTATCACACTCATTTAATTTGGGACTAAATTAAATATTGGGTAAATTTGGTTTATTCAAGTCATTTGCTAAAATTGGTTTCGCCTAACTTTGGAAAATTGATAATTATGATTTAGGCAAATTCTAGGACTTGGATTTTTAATTTGTTTTGAAGAAATTAAAATTCAGCCTTGTTTAATTGTTGTGAACCATCATCTTTCAACGCTTCCGCATCCTCCATTGAGTTTTATATAAAAAGGAAATTACTTTGCGCTTTCAAAGGTTTGGAGATAGAGCGGGTTAGAGAGGTGATGGCAGAAGGTTGGGTCGGAAATGGATCTCGGGCTTGAGGGTGCCGGTGGGCACGAGGTATAAGGGGGTTTGGCTGGGGTGTCTAGGTTGTTGGGGTAAGGTGAGTTGGTGAGAGAGAGATGAGTTTAATGGTGGTGTGAAGAGAGAGAGTGTTGGGTATTAAGGTGTGAGTGTGTGTGTTTAAATTGTGACCCTTAGAAAAATAAAACTAACTAAAAAAATAAAATAAAATTAAATATCTTAAAATAAAATTCTAATCTAAAAATAAAATAAAGACTCAAATAAAAAATAAGACTAAAAAGAAATAAAAAATAAAAATCTATTAAACTAAAAACTAAAATCCTAAAAAATGTAAAATCTAATAAATCTAAAAATAAAATGAAATCCTAAAAATTCTAATCCTAATAAAATAAAAACTAATCAAAATCAAATAAAATTATACTAATAAAAATAGAAAAATAAAAAATAAAACCTAGAAATTCTAAATAAATCTAAAATAAACCGTAAAAATAAAACGACTCAAACTAAAAATCTAAAAAATATAAAAGGGCTCAACCGAAACATACACGGGGTTCGGGGTAGGTTTAGGCTCAGTTTAGGGTAGGCTAGGATACAGGACAAGGGTATTTAGCTCTATTCATTGCGCATTTGCCTTGATATATAGCTTTTGATACCGCAAACGGATATTTGACCTACAAGATAAACATTTAAGCACATAAGACCCATATTGTCAAGAATTAACAACTAAAGTACGTCTATACGGGGTATAAAATGTACAATTTTGGGTGCTTATCACTTCACATGTACATAGTGCACATCAACCACATTAATTTAACATGTCAATGTTGGTAATTGGGTCTTTAGGTAGAGGGTTGCGAAATGACATAAATGGGAGGCACAATAATTTTGATAGTGACACGATGACACAATTGCCCGCTTGTGCGACAAAGTATGTCATCTTAAGAACTTGAAACCAACCCCTTGCTGCATGGTATGCCCCTAAAATCTCGGAGCATGTCTTAATACCTCCCATAAATATATTAGACCGGAACTTATCATTGGTAGCTAGTTCTAATATAAGATCTCTCCAATGCATCTCCAATAATACCACATTTTCATCATAGGCATTTTTGAAATAGTATGTGTGTCAAAATTCTATACATTTTTTTAGCAAGTGGTGAGAGAGAAAAAACTTAAGACCTATTTGGTTTGCTACTATAATTCTGCTTTCTACGTTTAAATGTAATTTTGAAGAAAAATTGCGTTTCGCGTGCCTGTTTTAAACACTAAATTATAACATTTTTGTGTTAGAATCAAATTTTCAAGGAAACAGCAAAAAGGTGTTTTATAACTTTTTTTTATATATATACATACATAATACATTAATATGAGTGTAATTTTTATAAATAAAATATTTATATCTACATTTACACAAAATTGCATATATTTATATTTTATTAAATTGTATAACATACTAAGATCCATATGCTAAATAATATTATCAATATATACATGATACTTATATATAGTTTTATACATGTATTATTAACGCACGGAATGATATATAATATACATGCAGTACATATGTATCAAAAAATATTACCAATTATATATATATATATATATATATATATAAAATAATGCTCTTGTGCGGACTAGTCCGCATTTTAAGAATGCGGACCGGACATGTGTCAGTTGACGGTGCACTTAGAAATTATCGCCTAAATTATAGGCACACGCTCTCTCTCTTTTTTGGGCTCACCGCCAGGTGACACATGTCCGGTTCGCATTCTTAAAATGCGGACCAGTCCACACAAGAGCAGGACCGTATATATACATATAGTTAAAACTTCCTAACACACCTCATTAAATATACATAAAAACACGTGATATATTGATGTATTTATGATATATGTATACACACACACACACATATGTATAGTATAAATGAATGCCAATTTTGTCAAATTTTCAAAAACTGAATTTAAAAAACAAGTTTACCAAACACACATCAATATTTATAAGGAATAATTAAACGTGCGTCCTAATTAAGTCATGTGAATGACTTTAACTCCATTATGTGCGTAAATTTAACCCTAACCCATGTTTTTTTTATTATTACAAGAAGTCCTTTTATCGTTACGGTGGCTGGAATTTGAAATTTGTTTATCGTTTTCCCCCTTCAAACTTCGATCCAGAACCGTTTTGGTAGTTTTTGTGTGATCAATGTCTTTTCTTTGAATTCGAAGATTATTGAAGGAAATGAAAGTCTTTTTTTCCAATTTGAAGCTACATTTGTTGTCAGTTGTAAAAATTAATTCAAGGTACATAGTGTTTCGATGATCAATTTGTTATCTTTGAAATTGAAGTTAATTAAAGCTTATAATTTTATTTTTTAATTTGAATCCACATCGTCTGTCTGTTTTTAGTAATTGAACCAATTCAAAGTCATTTTTTAAAAATTGAAGGTCGATCGTGTGTCGGTTTGTAATAACTGAGTCAAGGTTATGCAAGTTTGTGGTTTTATTCATTTTGATTGTATACTGAGGTTAATAAGACATAATTTTATTTTATTTTTTTTGAAACGACTATGTTTTTCATTTTTTTTATTTGCAATTGTATTTGATTTGATATATTTGTTCGCAAAACCTAAGATTATGTATGTAGCTTTGCAAGTTCTAATTAGATATATGTATGATGCAATTGTCTTGATTTTTTTGTTCTATTATTTTTATAAATTGTATATTGAAACTTTTTAGTAAATTGCTATATCATTTTGTCATTGAATTTGTAGGTGACACATAAATTTGAGCTTCTTCTATTAATGGTTAGTATAAATATCACATGTTTCATTTGTTCATATTTATTTGTTAATAAGATTTGTATAATGTGATGAATTTATCTAATTTAAACTCTATGCCATATGAAACCATTATCAGATAATATAATGAATTTATCTGTTTGAAAGTCCACATAGGAGGTGTTTTTTATTAACACTTTTTGTAGTTTGCATGTCCAAATTATCAAATGTAAATTAAATCGTATTCATTTTGTAGTTCATATGTGATGATATACTATTTTTTTTGTTTTGTAGGTGTTATGGATTTTCTTATGTCGTTGATGTTCAGATTTGGAGAGAAAAGTTGTTTGATGAAGTGTGGGAGGAATACACGATTTGATGATTTGATTGATCATATACGCACAAAATGGAAGGAGTTTTTTGCTGAAATTATTTGTTTGTGTTATAATCTGCTCGGGCATTCGTTTTGTGCATTGGATGGTGAGTCGGATTTGGAGAATTTGATATTTTATAGTGAGTTTCATTCAGTTCGAAGTATTGATATTTTTGTGTCAAGTAAGATAATGGTTGAAGGGAATAATCAATTGTCGAGTGACAGTGGTAGTGGTGTTCCATCGTATGTGTAGAATGAGACTAATTATGAAGTCAGTTGGGTCCATTCTTTTTCCGAACATGGAGAGGAGGTTTTAATGTCTGCTGGTTGGTCGAAAGGTTTGTGTCATGCTGGTCAAAGGTTTAAAGGAGCTGTTAGTTAATTTCAGAGAGTTTTGTGTATGTTTTCAATTGAGATTGGGTTTAAGTTTCGTGACGTAAAGAATGACAATTTTAGGATAACGACTGAATATTTTTACGAGGAAAGTACTAGGTGTGCATGGTATATTCATTACCATGTAGAGAAGAACAATTCATTTTTTTATGTAAGGGGTATTGTAAATGAACATACGTGTGACTCTGCATACAAGACAACGAAACATCCAAGGATTAGTTTGGAACTTGTAGCATCTCTTATTGTTGAGGAGATTAAAGAACGGTTCCTTACGCATCCCGTGGATATCATTTACTGTGTGCAAAACAACTATGGTTTGATTATCAATTATCATCTTGCATGGTGGGCTGTTGGGAGAGCTAAACAACAAATATATAGGGATCAATCTTTATCATTTGATACGCTTCGATGGTATAGGGAAGCGTTATTGAGTTTTAATCCAGGTAGCAGATTTGAGATTGATTATAATAATGATTCAGGATGGTTTAAAAAGTTATTTGTCTCATTCAATGCATGTATTGAAGGATTTACGTTTTGTCATCCTCTATTGTTTCTTGATGGTACGTTTTTGAAATCCTGATATAAAGGAATTCTTCTTGCGGCTACATGAAAGAACAAAAATCAAGGTACACACTATTCTGTTTTGTTCATAGTCAATTTATGTATTTCAGTTCATGTTCTTGTTTAACGTAAATTTTGTAATATTTTTTATTCAGGAATGTTTCCATTCGCATTTGCTATTGTTGATTATGAAACAATAGAAAATTGGGAATGATTTTTGGAGAAGTAATCATGTGTTACATCTTCGCGCGTTATTAGTTTTATATCAGATGAGAATAAAGGACTTCTGAAATCGGTTCCGAAAGTTTTTTCGAATTTTTTCCACTTCTTTTGTTTGCAACTTTTGAAGAGCAACCTTAGAGACCATTTATTCGGCTCGTTTTCAAAGCTTGTGAGAGACAATCGTGTGAACATGTTTCAAAATTGTGCATATGAATCAAATCAATTCAAATTTCACCAAAAACTGTATTTGTTGCTTATGGAAGGATTTGATCCAATTCGAAAGTTCTTGCAGAGTGATATAATTGTTTTTTGGTATTTAACATTGTTTGAAAGCTACTCTAATCAAAACCTTTCATACCTACAAAAATATATCAATACTAGAGTGTAGCGGTAAGTAAGGGAATCAATCAATTTAAAGGGAGTGAAACTAGATGCAAATTCAAATGTAATTCAATTTTATTCTATTTTTGGATTTATTTCTTTTTTTATTTTTTTAAACCTTTTTAATGTTAAAACAATTTTGAGAACATGGTGAAAATTAAACTAAGAACTAAATACAAAATGTTAATTGAACTAAAATAAAAGTGTGAAAAATATAAACTAATGGGTGATGAAAATGAGTGAAATATAACTCAATGAGAGAATAAATCAAGGGATGTATATCCACCCCTAATTCACACACCTAATTTAGCTTGAACTATTTTAATTTGATTGAATTCCAAAATATTTAATTAATTCAAAAGGTAAATCTCACTAAACATGAATATTCTTTTGGAAAAGTAATTTTAATTTTCACAAACACTAATAAAAATATAATTAAAATTAATCAAATGAATCATCCGGTGGGATAGATTCACCCAACTAGTTTTAATTTTAACAAGATGAAATAAAAGTAGGTGAAAATAGTATTAACATTTTAATCAATTTGATAAGCCTATCTCTAGTTTGAATCAAATAATAAAATGTCAACACAATTTTCAATCCTCTCTCAAGTATTATCTTTCTTTTCTCAATGAAAAATTAAGAGTAGGAATTAAATTTACTAATCAAAGGAATTCAATAAAATTAAAACTAACTAACTAAACTAATTGGATTCATGAGGGCTTCAATTTATCCCTTGATTGGGAGATTAGCCTTCCATAATCATCATCCAATCAATAATAAGATAATGGCGAATTAAAAGCATGAGATGGAAAATTAGAGATAAGATAATCAAACCCAATTTGAGGAGAATGGCAGTTGATCTTCAATTAATGCAACAATCTTCTCAAGTAATTACAATCACTCCAAAAAAATAAAAATGAATATCTACTATCTACAATTTTTCTCTAGAATTCTCTTCTTCTTCTCTCTACAATTTTTCCTCTCTAAAAAGTCATCTCTACGAAATGGGTCTTCTTCTTCCTCTTATAGTGCACATGGAGCTAAGGGGTATATTGGGGAGAGAGGATAAGTGTGCATGTGGGATGTGAGGTATTTGGGTGAGGTTATGAGAATAAGGTAGTGCACATGAGTGTACTTGGGGTTTTATTTGAAAAAGGGGACAAAAGTTAGTTGGGGGTAATTTTGGGAATAAGGGTTAAAGGCAAGAGATTTAAACATGTGGGTTATTTGGTTTAGGATTTGGTTTTAACAGATAAAATTCGTTTAAGTTTTGGAAATAAGGTAAATGGGTATTTGGTTTGAAATGGTTTTTGGTTGGGGGAATCGGGTTCGTATTTGGAGCATATGTGAATGGATATTTGGGTATGGGATAGCTATAATACCGGAGGTGAGAAGTTGAATGTCGGGTTGATGTCAGAGGTGGGTTAAGGTCTGGTATGGTCTAGTTTTGGGGATGGTAGTTCTCGGGTGAAGGGTCGAATGGTGGTGGGTGTTGATGAGTTGGGTCTCTGGTTTTGAATTTGGTCTTGGTTTTTAAAGTGGGTTTTGTGATGGATTGATACGGTTTTGGAATTGGATTGGATTATCATCGGGTTCTGCCATTTTTATAATCGGAGCAGCTTTGGAGGTTTGGCGTGGTCAAGGAAGGTTTTGGAGCTGATCGGGTCTGTCGTGGGTTTGAGTTTGGGGCAGGTTCCGTGTTAGCTAGGTTTTTTAGTTTCTTTTGCATGTGGGTCGCTCCGTGGGTCCGGAGTTGGTTGACGCGGGTTATGGTGAGGGTTGGAATATGGGTTTGGGGAAAAAGGTAGGAGGAGCGAGAAGAGGTGGTTAAGGTATGGTGGTTTGTGTGTTGTTAATGGGGGGGAGAGGATAGAGGGTGTGTAGGTGGAGAAGATGATGGGAGAGTGGTTGTGTGTGAGTTGTTTGGGTGTGAGTGAGTGTGTGGGATAATGTGTGTGTGTGTGTGTGTGTGTGTGTGTGTGTGTGTGTGTGTGTGTGTGTGTGTGTGTACCTAAAAAAAACATAATAAAAATATTTACAAAACAAAATATAAAAATAAAATTAAAAGCTAATAATTAAATTTCTAAGTTATTTAATAAAAAACTCTATAAATAAAATAAAAACTAAAAAACTAAAAAAAATAAAAATAAATTCCTAATAAAAGACTAATCTTACTAAAATAAAATAAAATAAAATAAATATTAAAAACTAAAAAAAAAATCAAAATAAAATTACACTAAATGTAAAAATTACAAATAAATCCTAAAAATAAAACCGACTCAAAATAAAAAAATTAAAAATTAATAAAGGTACAAACTCAACACACATTGGGTTCGGGGTAGGTTTAGGCTCGGTGTGCGATAGGATAGGGTTACGAGAGAGTTGATTTAGCCACTTTTTGATGCAATTTGCCTCGAATTGGAGCTTTGGACACCGCAACTCTAATCAAGCTTGCACAATGGACAATTACGTGCATATTACCCAATTTTGTCAAGAATTAGCAATAAAAAATCATTTATTTGGGGTATAAAATATACACTTTTGGGTACTTATCACATATTTTGAAGAGGGAAAATTAGACGAGTTCGTATTTTGAAGGTCAGAAATATGGTGAAATGTATTCAAACGTTACAGAGTCATTTAATTCATGGATCCGTGAAGGTCATCATTTATCGATAATGGCGTTAGTTGATTATATTAGAGGGAAGATTATGAAAATGATGGTTGAGCGTAGGGAGACCGCTAATCGATGGAATGGATGTTCATGTCCTAAAATTGACAATCGAATTGTTAATGTGTTAAAACAAGATAAGAGTTGGAGAGTTAGTAAAGCATCAGAATTTGTCTTTGAGGTTCATTCGAAGGACAGTGTTATGGTTGATCTCTTTAAAAGAACTTATTCCTGTTGTGAATATAAAGTGAATGGATTTTTGTGTGCTCATACCTCTATTGCTATTCAAAATTCAGGGAAGGATTTGAATAGGTTCATTGATAAGTTTTTCAACTAGGAGTATTTTGTTAAATCTTATGCATAAGTGAGTTGTCATGTTCCTACATTTGGAAAGGATGACGAATTTGATACATAAATAATCATTAGTCCACTTAGTGCGAAGCGAATGGCTGGGAGGTCAAGAAAGAATAGGATTGCTTCTCATGGTGAAGAAATGAAAGAATTTAAGCGTGGCACTTGTCGGAAAGTAGGACATAACAGACAAAGTTGTCCGGGAAATTTATAGATATGGAGAGTTATATATTACTTTAACGAAACTTTGTATAGTTGATTGGATCATATATGTTTTCATATTTTGAAATGTGAATAGTGTGTTACTATTTTCTTATATTAGTTTTATATGCTTGCTTGGTTTGTTTAAATGTTTTGTATTAAATTTTAATTATTTTATTTGTAGATTTATTAGCCGAGTATGTAGATTACAGTAACACATTTTGTTGTTATACAAAATGTGATTTTACCTATTTTTGTAAGTAAGTTGGCTTCTGTCTTTTACTTAGCGTGTTTAGTTTACCGGCATCAAATTTAAATTTTCTCTTCATTATAAACCTAATTGTTTACTATAACAAATAAAAAAGTGTTCAAATGCCAAAAAATAATATAGTTTGCAAAAGAAAATCTGCAAGTTATTAGGCTTGCTAGATATGAACAACTTCGTTGGCGCTTGTACCTCACGTTCCCCGCGTGTCTGTCCTTACTTCTCAACTTTGGCATGTTCATTTCTTGTTGCTTATCAAGTAAGTCAATTCAGATTCAAGGCTGAAGAGTTAGATTATAGTTCTTTGCTTTTGAAGGTTTCTGATGGGTTTGTTCAGTTGGTGGTTTAAGTTATGGCGGTTGACATTAAGAGGTGGTGGGCGTTCATGACAGTGGAGGTGCTTGACATGGAGTAGAGGTCCCCTAGTCATTACGAGATATGGAAATGCTAATGGTGATTGATAGAGGATGATGGTATCCGAATTGAATTATCTTGGCTAATTTTATTATGAATGAATTTAGGTTGATTTGGTGTTGAAATTTAAATTTCTGGGTGGTTTTGAAATTTGATTTGAGGTTCATTTTTGCAAATTTTTGGTAGACATCACCAAGAACTATTATTATTTTTGCTAGACGTCACCAAGTACTATTACTATTGCCGGAAATGTTAGGAAATAATTGAAATAAGTTAAATGAATTTGAGATTGAAAATTAAACATTTCAACAAAAGAAGATTTGGGGTAGTAATAATAATAGTACTTGGTAATGTCTTTATATTCACAAAATAGGTTGAATAACTTTTCAGTTCTAATGGATATTCTAATTGAACCTTAGAAGACTCTAAGAATAATCGAAGAACTGGAAAAAGTCCACCTTTAAAGATAATTTCTAAAATGTGAAATGCTTTGAAGATGAAGTGCTGATAAAGGAAAATATTTTTGAGATGGATCCTTCTCCTAAACATATAAAAGACATACATGAAGTAGAGATAAGGTCAACACTGGCAGCAAAAGTCTAACATTAAATGACTTAAATAAGGAGATCAAAATAGCAAATGTTTTCACTCTGCTATCAAGGACAATCAGGCTGCTATATAAATTCATAGAATAATTCTATGAATTGTTATATCATAGAATTTCAAAGATATTCAAAGCACTTTCAAGAAAGATGGGAGGCAAAAACAATAGGAATAAGTTAAATTTATCGGTGTGACATTAATACAGTAAATTTATCGGTATGAGATTAAAAAGTGAATTTATGTCAACAATATTAGGAATAAGTGATCATCACATGAAAATGAAACAATCATTCACTTGTAACAACGTTCATTTTTATAGCCAACCCCAATTATGAACATGTTGCAATTTTGTGAAATTGGCAAAATATAAATGTCAAACAATGAGAATATTTAATTTTCATTTGTTTGTGTAGTATCTATGGAATACAAAATTTTATTTTACTCAAATAAGTTACCCTAACATTTAAAATATTCATTCAATATTCATATTCAAAATGTTTCCATTCAATATTGATCTTCAAATACATTCAAAACGAAAATCTTCATTTAACATAACTTGTGGAAATATGAAAAAAAATTACTACTACTAACAAACTTATAATGTAGCATTCCATCTTCAATTCAAAACCGTTGTACTAGTGTTCATACTATACTAAATACATTTATTAAGTACAAGTAACAAAGCCAGAAATCTGTTATCATTGAACTTTCAAATTGACTTCATTCATTTACATGTCATCAATTTTTTGACCCCCCGCCAGAAGTTGCTTATCATCAATGACCGTACAGAGCACATGTTATTCCTTTTTATGTCAGTTAACATTGATTTTCTCTCAAAAACTTATTCATGATGTAACGTACAATTACTCCAAAATCAACCCTGTAAAAAGTAGTTCATTAGTTAATAATATAGTGTCAATTTAATGATACGTAAATAAAATATATTGGATAGATGTTTACATATTGGGGTCATGTTATGGGAAATTTGCTATTCTATTCATGTCTCGTTTGAATCTTTTTCTGGTCAAACCATTTTCCGCCAGCTTGTTATATTTGCCTTCATCGCTAAGTAGGGTCTTTCTCCAATATTGCTAAACATATTCTCTGTAAAAAAATGAAAAACAAATTATTAATTGTTTTAATTATGTTAGTATAATTAGAAAGTACTCAAATAGTTGGATAATATGTTAATAAGTGGGGCAAAAAGTGCAGAAAAAACACCAAAGAGTAAATAGCTGAAATGAAGAAGAACAAAAGAAAGGGGGTCAAAGACAAAAACGAATAAAATATTTATGATGTTTGGGGGACTCAAAGGCACCCAAAGTGAATTAGGACGAAGCGAATTGGGGACAAAGTTCATATCACCAAAAATATAAAAGTGATTTTTTCTCGGAATCAACTGCCCACTGAAACTACAATTTTCTATGCCCAACTTACTTCCAAATTTCATCTTTAAGTGTTGGAGTGGATGATTCCAAATGTGAACTGAAATTGACATTTAATATTCTGATACACCTATCCAAATCTTGCAATAGAAAATCTCTCTTCACCCAACATTATTAAGTTCATTGTCAAGAATAAAAGAATCAATTATTTCAAAAAAAACTATAATTTGTGTTAATAGTTAAAGAGCCTGAAGAATTATTGTAACAACCTATGATGTAGTCCTCAAGGAAGCAAAAATTATGAAAATAATACCAAAATCTAATGTTAATGATAAAACAAAATTTGTAATATTAATCATAAACAAATTATTTAATTATATGTACTCACCGCTACAAATGCATTATCCATGTAATGGTCTTGGTTTCAATTTCTTGGAAGCATTGAATTGAAGTGCATACATTGACCTTCCTCCGTGTCCAACACAAGCAACGTCCAATGGAATGGAGTTTTGTCATTTTTATTCTTTCCCGAGTTTATAAGAAATAAAAAGCACCTGAAATGATATTATGTAATATATCATTAGCAACAAATAAATAAAAGTATTTAGAAATATAAGCATATAAGTAGTAAATTAATGTACAATATATCGTCAACCAAATATTTTATCGAAGCCATTTTATCTCATATCAAAAGCTGTTAATTCCAGTTTGATAAAATTATAAGAAGTTAGTGTAATAGATCAACATAAATTCTTAATAAATGAAAATAATTATATACCCAAGCCATTGAACTGAAAAAATGGTCTAGTTCCCCGAATGGCTCTTGTGAAGGTGACAATTGAGCTGTAGCTTCCATGATTCTTTGATCATGTTCCAGAACCATCATGTATGCATCAATGACATGAAATTACATTTCAAATGAAATGATCAATTATGCACAAATACAATAGATATCAAGTGTAAGAAATAGACACTGATCAATTTATCTTTTCCTTACACTGTCTTGTAAAGGCCCCAAGTCTATGAGTTGTTGTATATCAGAAAAAGTAACTTTACACTGTCTTGTAAAGGCCCCAAGTCTATGAGTTGTTGTATATCAAAAAAAGTAACCCCACCCATCTTTGAGTCCTCACAAATGATTTCCCTGAATATTGAATTAAAATATTATTAGAATTAGTAGTGTACATGATCATTTATTAATCCATGACAAATAATATAGATGATATTTCATTAACATGAATTTACCCTAGTCCACTCTTCTTATATAACAATTCAAGAGTGAAAATAACTGTTGGTGGTAACCATTCAAGAACTGGATTATTAGACGAAAATGTGAGGTTCTTGAATGTTGATTTCATATGTGATGGAGAGTTCACAAAGTCGATATTGACTGGGGATGTTTGATTTGTTTGATGATGTTTGCCTTTGGACACCCTTGTAACTCTTCTAATTTGTTGATATTCATAATCTTGCACCTCCTTCTTTTCTATCTCTCTTGTTTTTTATTTTCACCACCATTAAGTTTGGTTTCTTTACTGAATCCACTTTCATCACATCGAGATCGTCAATCTCTTCATGTTTTTTCTTTGTATTCTCCGATTTTTCACTTTTGTTTGCACTTTCAAAATTGTATGCCATTGGACTCGCGTTGTCAGATGGGGTTTCATGTACTGACAGTTATATGATTATTTCTTCTTCTTCTTCTTCTTCTCTTTTTTCATACAACAAATTTATCTGTTTCTCCAATGTTGCGTACCCACATTTTGCTGTTGAAGTTATTTATTTAAAAACGGAATTTCAGTTTTCTTTTTATGAAGCTTTTTTTCTCTTCATTTTTATTTCTTCACTTTGATTTTGAAATCTTTCTTCATCAGTTTCAATTTTGCCCTCATATATCTCTCTTCTCTATCCTCATTTTTCTATTTTCTTCTTTCATATTCTTCAATTCTTCCATCTTTTACTGAGCAACATCATATAATTTAATGAATTTCAGCAGCAATTAGATGATGATTAGACATGTAATCTATTGCAAACTCTTCGGTTAGATCATCTAAATGTCTAGCATCTCTCGTATCAGTATCAATAAGTTGTTCGTCATCGTTTTCAACATTTGCATCAACTGGTGGTGCCTCATCTTTTTCAGCAGAATTGTCAATTGTTGATGTTGGTGCTTTCCCTATCAATTTCACTTCTTCTACTATTCGAATAAAATATGCGTTTACGTCCAAGATTAATAAAAAATACTTTTGCTTTTAAGTTAAATTATCACATATGTATATGAGATAATAGTTTCTTCAAAGAATATTTTAGTACCTCTGATTGAAGAAGTTTTTCGACAGGTTTGTCTCTCATCGCCTTGTTTAATATAGGAAGGTTCCATTTGACAAACCTAGGATGTTGAGTTAACTTTTCAGATTTCAACAGTGTTGTATGCTCGCAATACCAGTACTACAAAAGTTGAAAATATAACAATTTAAATCATTTAAGATTTACAAATTTTATAATGAACGAGGATATGAAATATAAAATATATATTAATGTATTTTGTCACTTACAAGTAGTAAGAGAACATAACCAAAAACCTTTTCTGGATCTTTGTGAAAATTCCTATAGACATTAGACATCAATATATCTGGTATTAAACTTGACCAATTTAAGTTTCTCATCTCCTCGAGATTTTTTGTGTACTTCATTACAGACCACTTCACAGTATTCTCGATAAATGTGAATAAAAGAGTTACAAACAAATATAGACATAACAATGTTGCCACATCTCTACAATCTTCTACTTTGTTTCCTTTAACTATAGTCTTCAACTCTTTTTGGATAGTTGTGGCAGTGATGATAGTAACATCTCTCAACCTTCTTTCTGACAAACGGTGTGTCGAACTTGAACCCACCTCCCATATTTACTTATTATGTTCTGATTGGTATTCCAAATATGAGAGACACATCATTGATTGTTATTCGAACCAACCGTTTTCCAATTTTAAATCCCTTAATTTGGATATCATAAGACTTTATCAATGATATGACACTATGGTCATTTTTTTTATAGTCTTCTTTTGTAATAGCTTTGGTAAAAAAAGCATTAAAAGGTAAAAAAGCATTAAAAATACCCCCAAAATAAGTTTTTTCCAGTCCTTCTTATGTCAAGGCTTGAGTTGAAGGTCTTGTAACAAGGGAGGAATTCCTAACAAATTTTATCAAAATTGAATTGATTTTTTCGGATAGGGCTTTGAGGTTGTTACAACTTGATTTATCTTATTCCCATTCTCTACCGGCTTCTTTGCTGGGTTTTTTTGGAGTTTGAGTATCCTCGAAGTCAGAGTCACTAATAAGTTTAAAAGTTGGTTAGTAAGTTGAATTTCCAACTTTTTCTTTCCCTTTTTAGCTTTTCTAGTTGATGATCTTGACTTCTCGTACTCATTGATCTTGTAGAACTTGCACAACTGTTAAAAAGATCATGTAAGTAAGAGATATATCTAAGTTTGAAATAAGTTTTAGTATGTTAGATGAAATATGTACATAAGTGTGTATGAAAAACTGATAACATTACGAATATGCAAGCAAAGTTGATCTTGTATGTGATGCCTTACAAGTATTATATAAATAAAGGTAATTTGCATAGAAACTAATGGCTATAGCAAGACAACACATTAGTACTATTTGAGTTTCAATAAAAAAATTTAATAAAAAATAAGTTACAGAGTACACTGTTTTTAGATATATACTAAGAATATCAATATCATAGTACAGTGTTTTTTGAGACAGTAGAGACGAGTAGAAATGTAGTAAATATATCCAAGTTGAAACATAACTTCCTAATTGAGTTCCAACAAATTTTTAGTACGTTAGATGCAAGATGTATATGAGTCTAAGAAAAAGTAATAAATTAATTGCAATATCAAAGTAAAGTTATATTTTATTTATGATCAGAACGCATTAGTAATTGTTTATAAGAAATATATAAAATTATATTAACAATATAATTTATTATGGTTAATTCCAGTATCTTCCCAGAATCTCTAATCGCAATAAATAACAGAATATTCAGTATAAGCAACAATTCCCAATGTTATCTAAAAACGAGAAGAATTGTACCTTGAATTGAGGAAGCCAATGGAACTTCTAATTCATTTCCTTTCTTCTTTTGATGATTGTCCTTGCGAGAACTTCTTTTAGTTACCATTTTTCTAAAGTTTACATAACAATAACAAACCATTTTATTAAGTGTAAATATATTTAAGTTTAAAAATTTATTTAAAATTTTGGTATTTCAAACTATAAAACTGTATTATGTTAGTTACACATTCAAGGAAAAACATAGATAAATTTACTAAAAAATATCAAAATCTGTTATGTGAAAATCTTTAGAATGGTTGTATGTATATATATACATTCGGTGATAAGTTAAATGCATACAGTGAAGATAGACAAACTGTTTCACATAAACATTTCAATTATTTTATTTATTGTGTTCTGCGCTAGCGGCATCCCATTGGGACGAATCATAACCAATAATATAGTAGATTAGTATATGCAATAAAGTGTGACAAGTGTTGAAGGAGTTCAAAATGGATGTGATATTTCCTACGTAACAGCTCAAATAATGTATTTAAGTTTCTTATTTGTTGTTGTATGCATGAATCAGTTTCAATACCATAATTCATTAGGATAAGCAACAAACTTCAGATTTGATACCAGAATTCATTAGCATAAGTAAGAAACTTCAACAATATTATGCGTTTTCATTATATTCCTACATATCACACTCCGCTACATTTGACTTTCTTAACCCCATGATGAGCACTGAATATATTAGTGTATGTACAAATTGACACATTATAATTGCGCTGCACATTTAACTAAGAACTTAAAAAAATGTAGTAAAAAGTTTAACAATTGTTAATGATAAATTTACTAAAAGGTGTGAAGCCTTTATAATGCTAATAACTTAAATGAATACGGTAAATATAGATAATTTGTTTCACACAATCTACTAACTCTTTTATTTATCATGGTTCGCATTAAGGGTATAGCATTGGAACGAATCACAACCAATAACAATGTATATTAGTATGTGCAACAAAGCGTGACAAAACAATGAAACATCTAGTAAAAACATCAACAAGTGTTAACAGTGTTCAAAATAAAATTGTATGCCCATTGAGTGATGAAGATAGATAGATTACGTAAAGTTTAAACAACAAAGTTCAACATTATACTATGTATTCGTCATATTCGTATATACCATGGATAGCTACATATTGCTTTGTTAACCAAAACATCATAGGCATTCAACTTATTAGCCTAAGTATATTTATACATCTAAATATTATAAAAGGTTTTGGATATTCAAGGAAGAACATAAATAAATTTACTAAAATCTTTATCAAGTGTTACGTGCAAAGTCTTTATAACGCTAATAACTTAAATGCATATATTGAAAATAGATAAATTGTTTCCCAAAATCTATTTAGCTCTTTTATTTATTGTGGTCCGCGCCAGCGATATCTCCAAGATTCATAATCAATAACAAGGAACATTAAATTTAATAAACCGTCCACAACTTTTATTGATGTTTAAAATAAAAAAAAATTATTCAGATTCAATGATTAAGATATATAGATTACCTAATGTATAAGGAACAAACTTCAACATTATTCTATTTCGTCAAAATATTTGCTCATATCATGGATGGCTACATATTGTTTTGTTAACCAAAACATCATAGGCATTCAACTTATTAGCCTAAGTATATTTATACATCCAAACATTATAAAAGGTTTTGAATATTAAAGGAAAAACATAGATAAATTTACTAAAATCTTTATCAAGTGTTATGTGCAAAGTCTTTATAATGCTAATAACTTAAATGGATATAGTAAAAATCGATAAATTATTTCTCAAAATCTATTAAACTCTTTTATTTGTTGTGGTCCGCGCCAACGATATCTAATTGGCACGATTTGCAACCAATGACAATGAGCATTAAATTTAATAAAAACTTTCACAAAATTTTCAATGATGTTCAAAATAATTTTTTTTATGAAAATTCAACGATTAAGATAAATAGATTACCAAATGTATAAGGAACAAACTTCAACATTATTCTATTTTGTCAAAATATTTGTTCATACCATGGAAAACTACATATTGCTTTGCTAACCAAAACATCATAGGCATTCAACTTATTAGCCTACGTATATTTATACATCCAAACATTATAAAAGGTTTTGCATATTCAAGGAAGAACATAAATAAATTTACTAAAATCTTTATCAAGTGTTACGTGCAAAGTCTTTATAATGCTAATAACTTAAATGCATATGTTGAAAATAGATAAATTATTTTCCCAAATCTATTCAGCTCTTTTATTTATTGTGGTCCGCGCGAGTGGTATCTCATTGGCACGATTCATAACCAATAACAAGGAATATTAAATTTAATAAAACTTTCACAACTTTTATTGATGTTTAAAATAAAAAATTTATGGAGATTCAATGATTAAGATAGATAGATTTACCTAATGTATAAGGAACAAACTTCAACATTATTCTATTTCGTCAAAATATTTGTTCTTGTCATGGATAACTACACATTGCTTTGTTAACCAAAACATCATAGGCATTCAACTTATTAGCCTAAGTATATTTAAACATCCAAACATTATAAAAGGTCTTGAATATTCAAGGAAAAACATAGATAAATTTACTAAAATCTTTATTAGGTATTATGTGCAAAGTCTTTATAAAGCTAATAACTTAAATGCATATACTGAAAATCGATAAATTATTTTCCCAAATCAATTAAACTCTTTTATTTGTCGTGGTCCACGCCAATGGTATTTAATTGGCACGATTTGCAACCAATGACAAGGAGCGTTAAATTTAATAAAAACTTTCACAAATTTTAATGATGTTCGAAATAAATTTTTTATGCAAATTCAATGATTAAGATAAATAGATTACCAAATGTATAAGGAATAAGCTTCAACATTATTATATTTCGTCAAAATATTTGTTCGTATCATGGATAGCTACATATTGCTTTGTTAACCAAAACATCATAGGCATTCAACTTATTAGCCTAATTATATTTATACATCCAAACATTATAAAATATTTTGCACATTCAAGGAAGAATATAGATAAATTTACTAAAATCTGTATGAAGTGTTATGTGGAAAGTCTTGTGACACCCCGACTAATTAAATACCGGGTAGCTACTCCTTTATTAAATCAATACAAAATGCCAAGTTGGTCCAGTTAATAGCATCACTGTCGAAAATATTTTTAATGATTACTAACCACCTAGTATTTAAAAAGTGAGTTGCCAAATTTTAAGTTAACTATGATTAACATGCAATAAGTGAAATATAAAGAATAACATAACCATTCACAATAAAGTCCAACTATAGTAATCATCGAATAATAATAAGTCTGGAGGAAATACTCCTCACAACAATCCAAATACGGAACTGAAATAAGAACCATAGCATGTATCCTGAATTAATTACAAACCAAAGTCTGAATAACTGAAATGTAAAGTGTCTCTAAAAGAAATGGGCGACATACCCTACAAATCATGAATCTGAATATGGAATCAAGACAAGAAAATGAGGCGTCTAATATCAAGGCCCTGTAACTTCCACAACAGCTACAGCTCGTCACCTGAATAAAATTCCTATGCATGGTGTCCTTGTGGCTGGGCACCTAAAAAGGTTTTTACAAAAAGTAGATTTGAAAGCAAACGGGTCAGAGCTCGAAAGTGGAGAGTATTTTTAAAAACAGCAAGTGCTTTAATAACATTAAAACAATGAATGCAAAGTACATGTTAGGACGTGCTCTCACATGAAATACTCACCTCTCAACTAATTGTGCACTCCTAACGTACCGTACCCATTCAAGTGATTCTTATATCTAACTAAACCGACATAGGTTTTAACCTTTACACTCGATTCACAGTATGAATTCCCAATATTATCACTTAAACAGATAGCTTTAATTAAACTCGGATTCTCAATTGTTAACATTACAATTCACGGCATGTTATCCCTTTTTAACTTCTCAAGGAGTTACTATAAATTATTCTCGCAATTAAACATAACAAATTCCTTTTCATTTAACCGTATATTATTCACATCATAAATATACAATATAAGCACCCCGAGGCTAAGCTGTGGTGCACACATACTCTGCTATCCATCCCGGTACATCACGTACATAAGGATTACAAATTCCGAATCTCTCAGGAATTGTTAGAATAAACACCACACAAAAATGGAGGCGAACATAACTCAACATATCCATGGTCACGTACATACCTACGCTCCATAGTCAGCTGGCTTAATAACTCACAATTAAGTCATTCCCTTGAACTATGTCCTTTAGGTACCACTCTAAATCCGGGCACACAAGGATTAGATGGCCCTAAGCGAACGTAAACCTCCCGTGATAGCAAGTATGGTAGGTATGTCATACACATAAAAATCATATACATATACTAAGCATGCACACATCTTAGTAATTACCATCATTTATTAGTGGTATACTTCTCATTCTTATACCAATACACGTGTCCCCGGTTTATATATACACATCATCCATTATCCTCACGTCGTAATTAGTTATTCGCGTCCTAATCCACAATTACCATTTGGTTCAAATCATTCTTCTATATTTTTCTCCCCAATATATCCCGAATATCCCAACTATATCAATTAGTCATCAAGGTAAGGTTATCTCTACCATTAACCAAGGTTACGGGACACTAGAAATCAAACCAGGCCAAAAAGGCCAAACTGTCAACTCGTTAGAAGTCTCGTTCGAACGAGGTCGTTCGAACGAGAGTTCGTTCGAACGAAATGGCCATCTAACGAGATCTCGTTCGAACGAAAGGCATCGAACGAACATCCCACTCGTTAGAAGTCAAACTGTCAACTCGTTAGAAGCTCGTTCGAACGAGCTCGTTCGAATGACCTGGGCAGGTCTTCTAACGAGGTGACAGTTTCAAGCCCAGAAATTTCCTATTACGTTTTTCACCAATTTTCTCACCTCAAAACTCCTCCAAAAATTATTCCAACAATATTTTAAGGTTCCTCAACATTCCTAAACATTCTTAGGTCGTAATATAGCACATTCATGGGATAAAATCCTCCTATTCAACACCTAATTATTTAAATCTCCCAAAGTTTTCCCAAACCTTATGAGTATGAACCCTAGAATTTAAAGTCATCAATTTCCATATATAAATCCGTTTTTGTAACATAAAAAGTAGTAATTCTTTTAGTCAAATCACCCAATAACAACTCTACATGCAAACCTATATCAAGATCTGAATTTATAACTCCGATTTCATGGGTTTTTATAAATCTCCCAATACAATGTAAATTTATCAATTTTCTAAGCATGGAAAAAAACATTCGCTTGAAATTAACGTAATTAAACCACTTGCCTTAGGTCTTTCTCTGAATTTGATGTTGAATTGATGAAGGTTGGTCTCTCTCTCTCTCTTTCTCTGCAGAATTCTCCTTCCTCTCTCTCTCTACTAGTTTTTCTCCAAGATGACAATGGTGGTTTGGAGGTTGCCTTAGGAAACTCTTAGAACTTTTTCCAATAACTCCCGTAGCCCATTAAGTAATTTAGTGTTGTTAGTGGGTTTAGTGGGTAAAGACTAAATCAGATTTTAACCTCTAATTTTCGTGGGTTTTAATTCTCAAAATTCTGAAATTACCAAACTACCCTTTTAAGTTGCCGGTATGGCCCGAAAATGCCCCGGGACCCAAACTAAACCCCCGGCTAGTGTTTTCTGACTATTTCGACCCTTCCGGACACGTTGCCGCACTCAAAATGACCATACGTTTGATAAAAATAAAATTCACTTTTTAATTTAAATAATTACATTCCTGACGCGACTGTCACGCGCGTCCCAACAACAAAAATTTCCAAATTGCCGTATTTCAATCTCACAACAAATTCAATAGTTTCAATATTCATATAACATCATATGTATACACATTATAATAAAATACCAATTCACATCTTGTTAGTATTTTATCCGGATTAATTCTTAATTAATTCACATTTAATTTAATTAATCCCATAAATAAATATCGATAAAAATACGGGGTATTACATATTTCTCCCCTAATAACAGAATTTCGTCCCGAAATTCGGAACTAAAAAGTACCTGGTAAAAATAACTCTGGATAACGTTCGCGCATCTCATCCTCGCGCTCCCATGTTGACTCCTCGACATTATGATGTCGCCACTGAACACGCACTAACGGAACTATCTTTGACCACAGTTTCCGCTCACTTTGGTCCAAAATAGCAATCGTCCCCTCCTCGTAGGAGCTATCGGGCTGGAGATCGATGTCCTCCAAAGCAATGTGAGAATGAACCAAATCATCTCTAAGATATTTCCTTAGCGAGGAAATATGAAACACATCATGAATCCTGTGTAAATGCTCCGGTAACCCAAGTCTATACGCAACAGACCCAATCCGCTCGATGAAAGGAAATGGTCCAACATATCTCGGTGCCAACTTCCCCTTCTTCCCAAATCGCATAATCCCCTTCATAGGAGATACTCTGACTAAAACCTGGTCCCCCACTTGGAATTCCCTGAAGAACCTCTTCGCATCAGCATAGCTCTTCTGCCGATCTTGAGCTACCCTAATGCGACTCCGTATCAATTCTATCCTCGCCGAAGTATCCTGAATTACTTCCGGCCCAAGTAGTTTGTTGTCCCCCACCTCCAACCAACATGCTGGGGAACGACAAGGTCTACCGTACAACGCCTCAAATGGAGCCATACCAATGGTGAATTGGTAGGAGTTGTTGTAAGCAAACTCCACCAGTGGAAGATACTGCTCCCATCCACCCCCGAAGTCAATGATGCACATCCGCAACATGTCTTCCAACATCTGATTTGTACGCTCGGTTTGCCCATCGGTCTGCGGATGATAAGCCGTACTCAACCGTAATTCCGTGACCATGGCGTCCTGAAAACTCTCCCAAAACTGTGAAACAAATATCTTGTCTCGGTCAGACACGATATTTAGGGGCACACCGTGAAGTCTCACTATTTCTGCAATAAAAAGCTGGGCATACTGTCCCGTAGTGTAGTCGGTCCTTACGGGTAGAAAATGAGCGACTTTGGTCAACCTGTCCACAATTACCCAAATGGAGTCGTGACCTCTCTGTGACGTAGGCAACCCCGTGATAAAGTCCATGGAGATGCTCTCCCACATCCACATCGGGACCTCTAATGGCTGTAGAAGTCCTGCCGGTCTCTGATGGTCCACTTTTACCAGCTGACAAGTGGCGCATTTAGAAACAAACACGGCAATATCTCTTTTCATCCCGCTCCACCAATACTGACGTCTCATATCTTGGTACATTTTGTCCCCACCGGGATGTACCGCGAACCGTGAGCCCTGCGACTCTGCCATCACCTCGTGTCGTAATTCCTCCCCTTCTGGAACTACCAGTCTCCCATTGAAGTGAAATCCCCCGTCTGAGCTAACTGTATAGGACTCGGCTCCCTCTGCTAGTAATCGAACTATCTGCTCCTGACAGAACGAGTCGTTTGCCTGTGCCTTTACCACCTTCGTGACAATCTACGGTGTAACAGTCATCACCGACATGAATGATCGGGCCACTGCATCCTGGTGTCCCAACTCCTTCCACTTTGCCTTCCACACCCCTGCCACTTCATCTACTGGCCTACGAATCAACGCGTCTGCTACCACGTTAGCCTTTCCCGGGTGATATTGGATATCAAACTGATAGTCCTTCACAAACTCAAGCCACCTCCGTTGCTGTATATTCAACTCCTTCTGCGTGAATAGGTACTGTAGGGACTTGTGGTCTGTGAACAGTCAAAACTTCTCCCCCAAAAGGTAATGACTCCAAATCCAAAGGGCAAATACAACTGCCGCTAACTCCAAATCATGAGTTGGGTAATTCTTCTCGTGAGGCTTAAGCTTATGGGAAGCATAAGCTATGGCCTGACTCTCCTGCTGCAATACACCTCCAAGTCCTTGTAAGGATGCATCGGTGTAAACTAGATACTCAACTCCCGGTCTCGGCAATGCTAACACAGGTGCTGAGGTCAACTTGTCCTTCAACTCATTGAATGCCAACTGACAGGCATCACTCCAAATGAACGGCACACCTTTACGAGTCAGATGTGTCAAAGGACCCGCTATCTTTGAGAAACCCCGAATAAACCTCCTGTAGTATCCTGCTAAGCCCAAGAAACTACGGATCTCAGTCGGTGTCGTGGGCTGTCCCCACTCCCTCACCGCGGATACCTTCCCCGGATCAACAGATATCCCCCGGTCGGAAATAATATGCCCCAAAAACTGAACCTCCTTCAGCCAAAACCCGCACTTCTCATACTTTGCATACAGCTCGTTCTGACGTAGCGTCTGCAAAACCTCCCTCAAATGCTCGGCGTGCTCCTCCTCTGTCTGGGAGTAAACCAGAATGTCATCAATGAAAACAATGACAAACTGATTTAGGAACTCTCTGAACACCCTATTCATCAAGTTAATAAACACGGCCGGAGCATTGGTCAAACCGAAAGGCATAACCCAAAACTCGTAGGAACCATATCTCGTTAAGAAAGCAGTCTTCGAGACGTCCTCTTCCCTTATACGCAACTGATGGTATCCTGATCGCAAATCAATCTTTGAGAAGAAAAAAAACTCCTCTCAACTGGTTGAATAAGTCATCGATTCGGGGTAACGGATACTTATTTCGTATCGTGACCTTATTCAACTCCCGGTAATCCACACACAACCTCAACGATCCATCCCTCTTCTTAACGAATAACACAGGGGCACCCCACGGTGAAGTATTCCTCCGTATAAACCCCTGACCCAACAACTGTTCAATCTGATCCCGTAACTCTCTCATCTCAGCTGGAGCCATACGGTAAGGTGCGCGGGCAATAGGCCAAGTGCCAGGCGTCAAATAAATCACAAAATCTATCTCCCTACTCGGAGGTAGTCTAGGTATATCCTGAAATACATCGACGAACTCACTAACAACGGGTATCGAATCAAGTGGTATGAACACTTCCTTAGAGGTCTCCTCCTCTATGTAGTACAAATGAGTGGACGATCCTCCCTCAGGGCGAGGCATCGCCACTAAAAACATCTCCTGCCCGGGAATGGCAAAGATAATACTCCTACTAAAACAGTCCATCATGGCTCGGTACGCAACTAGCCAATCCATACCAAGTATGGCATCATACTCGGTCATCTCTAACACTAACAAGTCCGCGGGTAATACCAAACTACCAATCTTTAACCCCACTCCCCGGCATATAAAGAAAAATGAACCATTCCCCAGTGGTGAGTCTACCTACGTTACAGTGCTCAATGTTGCGGTTAATAACTCTAAGGTCTTCGCATAATAAGTAGCTATAAAACAATTGCGTTGTCCTAGTAACAAAAAATTCGACACAAAAGTCTCATGGATAGAAAACATACCCCAAATCGCGAGTGGTGCCTGTGGGCCGGCTGCCTGGTTGATATTATAGATATGTCTGTACTGTAACTTCCCCTGCTACACTGGAGCTACATGAAAAGTTGGTAGGGCTAGTACTTGAGCTGGTGCTGGGAGGGCGGCGGGAAACATAGGCCTCTGCGGCTCCTGTCGGGCACCCTGCTGCTGCTGCTGCGGGGCCCTGCCCCTATCAGGACAATTCTGGCGTTTATGGCCACGCGTGCCACACACGAAACATCGGCCTATGAAGTTTCTCCCCCTCTGACCCTGCTGCCGACGGTGTTGGCCTTGCTGACTTGGGACCTTATTCCCCTTTCGAAACTGCTTCATTTTATCACGTTGTTGACTAGAACTGACTCGGTCTTGGGTAGTTTGTTGTCGTAATTTCGGGGTCTTCGCACATTCTTCAGCTTTATTCACATGCATTTGGCTAACCTCTCTAGGTCTTTTGCCTCCTTTAAGTTGTATGTTGCGTCCTTGGTATTGTAAAACTGCAGTGGTAACTGCTTGTGCCACGATACCTGCTAACTCGGCGGTTGATATTCTCTCTGGGGATACCTGAGGTGTGAGTTGATCTTGCCCGTTAACTCCCTTAACCGTTTTAGCTAGTTCGTCTTGACGGTCCATCTGAAAATTTAAGTAAATTTGGATGAGTTCATCATTCAAATAAACAAATCGCGGAAGTACGAATTCCCAATGTATAGAGATGAACACAACATTCCTAGTATTAGGGCTCTATATCAAAGAAAGCTCAGCGAAAACATAGTAAGCCGTACAGATCCTAAAGGGCACTAGAACCTGATGCTCTGATACCACCTGTGACACCCCGACTAATTAAATACCGGGTAGCTACTCCTTTACTAAATCAATACAAAATGCCAAGTTGGTCCAGTTAATAACATCACTGTCGAAAACATTTTTAATGATTACTAACCACCTAGTATTTAAAAAGTGAGTTGCCAAATTTTAAGTTAACTATGATTAACATGCAATAAGTGAAATATAAAGAATAATATAACCATTCACAATAAAGTCCAACTATAGTAATCATCAAATAATAATAAGTCTGGAGGAAATACTCCTCACAACAATCCAAATACGGAACTGAAATAAGAACCATAGCATGTATCCTGAATTAATTACAAACCAAAGTCTGAATAACTGAAATGTAAAGTGTCTCTAAAAGAAATGGGCGACATGCCCTACAAATGATGAATCTGAATATGGAATCAAGACAAGAAAATGAGGCGTCTACTATCAAGGCCCTGTAACTTCCACAACAGCTACAGCTCGTCACCTGAATAAAATTCCTATGCATGGTGTCCTTGTGGCTGGGCACCTAAAAAGGTTTTTACAAAAAGTAGATTTGAAAGCAAACGGGTCAGAGCCCGAAAGTGGAGAGTATTTTTAAAAACAGCAAGTGCTTTAATAACATTAAAACAATGAATGCAAAGTACATGTTAGGACGTGCTCTCACATGAAATACTCACCTCTCAACTAATTGTGCACTCCTAACGTACCCTACCCATTCAAGTGATTCTTATATCTAACTAAACCGACATAGGTTCTAACCTTTACACTCGATTCACAGTATGAATTCCCAATATTATCACTTAAACAGATAGCTTTAATTAAACTCGGATTCTCAATTGTTAACATTACAATTCACGGCATGTTATCCCTTTTTAACTTCTCAAGGAGTTACAATAAATTATTCTCGCAATTAAACATAACAAATTCCTTTTCATTTAACCGTATATTATTCACATCATAAATATACAATATAAGCACCCCGAGGCTAAGCTGTGGTGCACACATACTCTGCTATCCATCCCGGTACATCACGTACATAAGGATTACAAATTTCGAATCTCTCAGGAATTGTTAGAATAAACACCACACACAAAAATGGAGGCGAACATAATTCAACATATCCATGGTCACGTACATACCTACGCTCCATAGTCGGCTGGCTTAATAACTCACAATTAAGTCATTCCCTTGAACTATGTCCTCTAGGTACCACTCTAAATCCGGGCACACAAGGATTAGATGGCCCTAAGCGAACGTAAACCTCCAGTGATAGCAAGTATGGTAGGTATGTCATACACATAAAAATCATATACATATACTAAGCATGCACACATCTTAGTAATTACCATCATTTATTAGTGGTATACTTCTCATTCTTATACCAATACACGTGTCCCCGGTTTATATATACACATCATCCATTATCCTCACGTCGTAATTAGTTATTCGCGTCCTAATCCACAATTACCATTTGGTTCAAATCATTCTTCTATATTTTTATCCCCAATATATCCCGAATATCCCAACTATATCAATTAGTCATCAAGGTAAGGTTATCTCTACCATTAACCAAGGTTACGGGACACTAGAAATCAAACCAGGCCAAAAAGGCCAAACTGTCAACTCGTTAGAAGTCTCGTTCGAACGAAATGGACATCTAACGAGATCTCGTTCGAACGAAAGGCATCGAACAAACATCCCACTCGTTAGAAGTCAAACTGTCAACTCGTTAGAAGCTCGTTCGAACGAGCTCGTTCGAACGACCTGGGCAGGTCTTCTAACTAGGTGACAGTTTCAAGCCCAGAAATTTCCTATTACGTTTTTCACCATTTTTCTCACCTCAAAACTCCTCCAAAAATTATTCCAACAATATTTTAAGGTTCCTCAACATTCCTAAACATTCTTAGGTCGTAATCTAGCACATTCATGGGATCAAATCCTCCAATTCAACACCTAATTATTTAAATCTCCCAAAGTTTTCCCAAACCTTATGAGTATGAACCCTAGAATTTAAAGTCATCAATTTCTATATATAAATCCGTTTTTGTAACATAAAAAGTAGTAATTCTTTTAGTCAAATCACCCAATAACAACTCTACATGCAAACCTACATCAAGATCTGAATTTATAACTCCGATTTCATGGGTTTTTATAAATCTCCCAATACAATGTAAATTTATCAATTTTCTAAGCATGGAAAAAAAACATTCGCTTGAAATTAACGTAATTAAACCACTTGTCTTAGGTCTTTCTCTGAATTTGATGTTGAATTGATGAAGGTTGGTCTCTCTCTCTCTCTTTCTCTGCAGAATTCTCCTTCCTCTCTCTCTCTACTAGTTTTTCTCCAAGATGACAATGGTGGTTTGGAGGTTGCCTTAGGAAACTCTTAGAACTTTTTCCAATAACTCCCGTAGCCCATTAAGTCATTTAGTGTTGTTAGTGGGTTTAGTGGGTAAAGACTAAATCATATTTTAACCTCTAATTTTCGTGGGTTTTAATTCCCAAAATTCCGAAATTACCTAACTACCCTTTTAAGTTGCTGGTATGGCCCGAAAATGCCCCGGGACCCAAACTAAACCCCCGGCTAGTGTTTTCTGACTATTTCGACCCTTCCGAACACGTTGGCTCACTCAAAATGACCATACGGTTGATAAAAATAAAATTCACATTTTAATTTAAATAATTACATTCCTGACGCGACTGTCACGCGCGTCCCAACAACAAAATTTCCCAAATTGCCGTATTTCTATCTCACGACAAATTCAATAGTTTCAATATTCATATAACATCATATGTATACACATTATAATCAAATACCAACTCACATCTTGTTATTATTTTATCCGGATTAATTATCAATTAATTCACATTTAATTTAATTAATCCCATAAATAAATATCGATAAAAATACGGGGTATTACAAGTCTTTACAATGCTAATAACTTAAATGCATATGCTGAAAATAGATAAATTATTTCCCAAAATGTATTCAACTCTTTTATTTGTTATGGTCCGCGCCAACGTTATCTCAATGACACGAATTGCAAACAATAACAAGGAAAATTAAATTTAATAGAACTTTCACAACTTTTAATAATGTTCAAAATAAATTTTTTATGCACATTCAATGATGAAGATAGATAGATGACCTAATAAATAAGGAACAAGCTTCAACTTTATTGTATTTTGTCAAAATATTTGTTCATATAAAAGATAATTACATATTGATTTGTTAACAAAAACATAATAAGAATTCAACTTATTAGACAATGTATATTTATACATCCGAACATTATAAAATGATTTGCACATTCAAGGAAAAACATATATAAATTTACTAAAATCTTTATCAAGCATTATGTGCAAAGTCTTTATAAATGCTAATAACTTAAATGCCTATTATTAAAATAGATAAATTGTTTCACAAAATATATTCAAGTCCTTTATTTTTTGTGGCCCGCGCCAGCGGTGTCTCGTTGGCACAATTTGCAACCAATAACAAGGAACATTAAATTTAATAAAAACTTTCACAAATTTTAATGTTGTTCAAAATAAATTTTGTATGCAAATTCAATGATTAAGATAAATAGACTACCAAATGTATAAGGAATAAACTTCAACTTTTTTTTATTTTGTCAAAATATTTGTTCATATCAAGGATAATTACATATTGCTTTGTTAATGAAAACATCATAGGCACTCAACTCAATAGATTATGTATATTTATACATCCAAACATCATAAAAGGTTTTGCACATTTAAGGGAAAACATAGATAAATTTACTAAAATCTTTATCAAGTATTATTCTCAAAGTATTTATAATGTAAGTAACTTAAATGCATATGCTGAAAAGAGATAAATTGTTCACAAAATCTATTCGCACCTTTTATTTTTTGTGTTTCGCGCTAGTGGTATCTCGTTTGCACAAATTGAAACCAATAACAAGAAACATTAAATTTAATAAAATCTTAAAAAACTTTTAATGGTATTCAAAATAAAACTTGTATGCAGATTCGATGATGAAGATATATAGATTACCTAATGTATAAGCAACAAACTTCAATACTATTATATTTCGTCATAATATTTGTACATATCATGGATAGTTACATATTACTTTGGTTGATATTCAACTTATTAGCCTATGTATATTTATATAATCGATCATTTTAAAAGTTGTTCTACATTTAAGGAAGAACATAGATAGCTTTTCTAAAATCTTTATCAATTATTATGTGAAAAGCCTTTATAATGCTAACAACTTAAATGAATATCGTGAAAAAAGATAAATTGTTTCACAAAATCTACTAAACTTTTTTACATGTTGTGGTCCACGTCAGTGGTATCTCGTTGGCACGAATTGCAACCAATAACGGGGAACATTAGCATATGCAACAAACTATGATAAAACACAAATAAATTTAATAAAAACTTTCACAACTTTTAATGATGTTCAAAATAAAACCTTTAAGGAATAACATAGATAAATTTACTAAAATTTTTATCAAGTGTTATCTGCAAATCCTTTATAATGCTAATAACTTAAATGCATAAGGTGAGAGTAGATAAATTATTTCACAAAATGTTTCATCGTTCTCATACTTCTTCTTTAGCCTCCTTAATTTTTTTTTCTTCACTTTAGTACTAAGTGAGTTTCATTCAAGAAATTTGTTAAAATAAAAAATAAATAAAAGAGCACATTGTTTTTAGATATATACCAAGCATTTCAATAATATAGCAATAGTTCGCAATGTCAACTAATAGAGAGAATAACTCTACCTTGAACTTGGTGAAGCTAATAGAACTTCCAACTTGTTCTCTCTTTTCTGTTGATCCTCGTCCCTAGTAGAACTTCTTGTACTAACCATTTTTTTAAAACTTGTAAAACAATAAGAAACCAGTTTATTAAGTGTAAATATACCTAAGTTTATATATACGTTTGCTAATAAGTTAAATGCATACAATGAGGATATATATAGATTTACTAATAAGAGAGACATTAATATATACAATCAAGTCTGACAAAACACAAATAAATTTAATAAAAAATTCACAACTTTTAATGATGTTCAAAATAAAATTTATATGCATATTCAGTGATGAAGATCGATAGATTAGGTAATGTATAAGCAACAAATTTGAACATTCTTCTATTTATTCTTGATATATCTACATATCATGTATAGCTACATATTGGTTCGTTAACCAAAATATTATATACATTCAATTTATTAGCTTATGTATATTTATAAATGCAAAAATTATAAAGGTTTTTCACATTCAAGGAAGAACATAAATAAATTTACTAAAAACATTATCAAGTTTTATGTGCGAAGCTTTTATAATGATAATAACTTAAATGCATAAGGTGAAAATAGATAAATTATTTTTCAAAATGTTGCATTGTTCACATACTTCTTCTTAAGCCTCAATAGCTTCGTCAACACATTGTTCTTGTTGACATCAACATGCATCGACTTCTTGATAAAATTATAAAAATGCAGCATATTGGCAAACGGGTCAAACTCGTTTATTGTGGTATACTTAACCATATCCTTTAAAAATGCAATGTCATCGTTCTCATTCCATGTTCTTTGAAATATTTATTTTTTCGCACCATTCAAATTCTCACTGGGAATTGGACTAGAGATATTTTTCTTAACCTTATTTGATAGCTTAAGCTTATTTTTCATCATCCCTTTTGTTTCAGCAATGGTCGTAGTGTGTTTGGATATCGTTTTTTCGTAGATGGACTATGTATGTTTTTTGTTAATAAATTTACTTTTATATTATAGAAAATTTATATAGGAATAACATAGATAAATTTTCTATAAAATTTAACAACTCTCAAAGCTCTTCAAAATTTACAGTTATGAACAAAGATAAATTTGTTTGATCAGTGCATTTTTAAATGCCAACAAATTATTTTGTATAAGAGAATATGAAAGCTCTAAGCACTACGTGCATGAAACACTGACAAAAACTAAACATTTATAAATCATAATCTAAGTAAGAACTTAGTTTAATTTAACGGGCATATACCAAATAGTCCCTAGAATATTTTTTAATACACGCTTAGTCCAAGCCTTCTTATTTTGCTCCAAATAGTCCTTCACCATGCCGCTGACGCGGATCTTTAAAAATAAGAGAATATTAGTCAAATGGGTGTTTGAAGGACTTTTTGGTACAAAATAAAAGGCTTGGACTAAATATGTAATAAAAAATATTTGAGGGACTTTTTGGTATTTGATCCTTAATTTAGAACCTAACATACTATTGTGTGCGTAATAGGAAGTGTAATGGATATTGAATTACTTAAAAAATGATGAAGTTACAAATCAAAATTCAAAAGATGAATGATTGCTCAATTCGCCTCAAATAGACTGATGAAAGGTTATAAACACTAATTTAAACAAACTATAAAAAAAATGCTTTTTACTACGGTGCTCCAACCATATCAAAAAGTCATCTCGCCGTCTCAAAAGCCTTTTGTGACGCCATTTGAGACGACAAATGAGAGTAGTATTAGACCCCCGTTTTAAATGATTTTTGAGACGGCAGCAGTCGTCTCAAAAAGTTCTTTTGAGACGGGAAATAGGCCGTCTCAAAAGATATTGTTTACAGGATCCTTTTAAGATGGCGAAAAAGACGTCTTTTAAAGTTTTTTTTAGAGACGGTATATGCCGTCTCAAAAGACTTTTTTAGACGGTAACTTAATCGTCTCAAAAAGTCCTCATTTATGGATTCCTTTTAAGACGTCAAAAAATTCGTCTTTAATAATTTTTGTGCCAAAATTAAAATTTTATCCATTCCATAATACGCTAAATATAATTTTAAACAAAAACTCTTAAAAATATTAAATGACATTTTGGCATCCCATTTTAACAAATATAACACAATTTTCGATTCAATTAATATAAGATCCATACAAAGATAAAATAAACAATTTCAACATCGTGCCCACTAAACTAAATATCTCTACAAAATTGAACTTGTCTCATTAGAATAAGTATTCTCAATCTTCAAGCAAACGATCTCCATCAATAAGTGTCTTCCCTTGTCCACAAAAGATTTCGGTCTGCAATAAAATTTATTCAGTGTCAGTTACCGTAAACAAAGAAGTAATATTTTTTAATAATTCCCATCAATGATAATCTTTAAAAACCTTATCAAATTTGTATACCTTCGTTTTATTTACTTTTAAACACTTAATATTTTAAAAAAAATCGACAGATTCTCCTTTATTTATTCATGAAAACCAACATGTTTAAACATAAAAATTAACTCAAAAACAACTATAGAAACAGCCTTAACATTGTAAACAACTAAGAGCGAAATAGCCACAACATATATCCTACCTAATACTCAACCAAACTAAATATCGCTACAAAATTTAACATGTCCCATTAAAATAAATACTCACAATTTCGAAGCAAACGATCTCCATCAAAACGTATCTTGCCTTGTCCACAAAAGATTTTGACCTGCAATAAAATTTATCCAGTGTCAGTTACCATAAACAGAGAAGTAATCTTTTTTTTAATAGTTCCTACTGATGACAATCTTTAAAAACCTTATCAAATTTGTATCTCTTCATTTTATTTACTTTTAAACACTTCATATTTTTTTTTTAAATCGGTAGAGTCTCCTTTGTTTATTCATGAAAACCAACCTATTTAAACATAAAAATGAACTCAGAAACAACAATAGAAATAGCCACAACATTGTAAACAACTAAGTGCGAAATAGCCACAACATATATCCTACCTAACACTTCATCACATACATATATAAAAATAAAATAAAGATGTATCATCACCCAGTCTCTATTTTATGGGGTTTACTGTACTGCTTGAATGCATGGGAATTTAAATTTTTTTTAGACCTCTTGCCTTTTAATTTATCCGCAAAAAATTTAAAAATCATCATTATACTATTTTTAAATGTGTTCATTTTTTATAATATAAATTTTGTGAATGTAATACGCTGACGCGGGTGGTCATCTCAATCGGTCGTAGTCCTAACGTATTTGTCGTGTCAAGGCGACACAATTTCCATATTATAAACAAGTTTCACTATTGTGTAGGAGAAAGAAACACATCGTTTTCACTTTCAAGACGCGTAGGGTTTTTATTTTAGGAGACATTAAAATTTTTGAAAGCTTATAATAGCCTCAATAAGGATTATGTCTAATTATATATATATTGTTATTCTCCAAATGTACACGAGCGTAATTAATGGATACATTTCTACCTCATTCGGGTTCACTTTATGAACTACAGAGATTCCTACTTGGAAGCCTTTTATGGATTCATTCTGCTCCATATCTGAACACAGATAATAATCTTGAATATGCACTTGCATTGGATAATTAGTAGTGATGAAGATGATGACTTTATTGGATATATTTTTTATTTTGGTTATTATTCTTTGGATACTATTAAGGTATCATCATCATTGAAAAAAACACCATGACGATACCTTAATAGTTATTTAGTATATCTAAATATGGCTTGTGAATTCTATTTTCGATATGATTTGCGGTGAAATTAGAAGTTTGAATCATATTATGTTATATAATTGGTTGTATAGTGTTCTCTATATTTTTATTTAATTTTTATAATTTTATTTATTTTTTGTGTCGTATCATACGACATGAATCGCGATACAATTGACGATTCCCAATACACAGGGTTTTGATACACGACACGTATCACCATTGTCGGTTGTGAGTTGCCTTATATGTGAAACAGGGAATTCGAGTGAAAAAGGGGATTTGAGTGAAAAAGTAAACTATTTTTTTAAATAAAAATGGAGTTTAGTACTATCATGGACAAGAGGACAAACATAAAAGAAAAATCTAGGAGTAGGCATGACTCACCCCCTTTAGTAAGCCACCAGTAGGACTCCTAGAAGTCTCTTCATTACTTTGACAGGTAAGTTATAATTGGTGTTGCCTCCGGAGTACTTCTCTTGACATTGCCTCCTAACTGACATCGACGATGCTTCAGAAATTAAATTCTCCTCCTTGGCACCACCATTAACAACATTAGGTTTGAGGGCTTTAGATAGTTCTTTTTCTTCTTCATCATCCTTGCTGAGAATAACCTGCAAAAAAAGGGAAATTAAAACATGAGTTGAGGCCAAACACCTAGTTCAAACTCAAGAAACTTGTGTTGCATTAAGGATAGTCTCACAACCCTATGGAACACAAAGTACAAACTAGGAAATTAATCGTTTAGTGGTGCATTACAGACTTCATTATGCAGCAGTTTCCAGATATTTACTCTCAAATTCTCAAAATCACCCTACCTCTCAATGCGAAATCAGTGGTCATCTTATCTTAAGGATGCATATAACTTCTTTACCTCTACTTCCCAAACTCAATATTGGTGTAAATGCCAATGGAAACGACACATCCCTCCCAAATAATACATTATTAAATGGAGATCAGTACATCAAAAGTTTCCCACTACTGACACTCTAAACAGTAGAGAGGTTTAGATATTACTTCTAGATGTCAACTTTGTCTCTCAAACTTCGAGACAATCATGCAAACTTAATTCAATGCGCTCAGGTAAGGTACCTCTCATCTTGATATTTATATGCTTTTTAAATTGCATACCCTACTATTGATACCATTATGGACCTCTGGAAATATGTTTGCTCCCCAAAACTCAAAATTGAACAGATAATATGCCATTAACATGCATTTGAAGAGTTAGATGTTAAAAAAAACACAATTCCTACAAAAAAGATATAATCACAGATAAACCCCCAAATTAAATTTGAACACTAAAACTTGGCATGTCTTGAACAACAAAAATAAACGTTTTGCCTAAAACACATCCTAACAGCAATGGCTAAAATGCAAATAAAACATGATTGTACTAAGCATAATACCTTTTGTTATAACTCGCAAGCTTTCTATGAACTACTACCCTGTTTAAGGGTTTTAGTTAATAGGGTGTCCCAACGATCATAGTGTATCCATGTCAAGATAGTTGCAAGTCTACTCAACTTTAGGCATGCTTTTCATCTTAATGTTAGAGTTGATACTTTTCAATGTAACAAATGGTTAATTTCAAAATCTGAACTGAGTCATCTAATATAACAGTTATATATGTAATAACAGATATAACTGTTATAACAATTATATGTGTTAAAACATATATAATTGTTATAACAGTTATATCTGTTATAATAGATATAACTGTTACAATAGTTATATATGTTTTATAACATATGTATGACATCTTTTTAATGCTCAATGGACTCAATACACGTTCATTTTCTGTTATAGATTGATCCAATGCCTATAAAGTCCAAAGATCAATTTCCTTTAAACACAAAAAAGCCACACAATATTGAGAAGTGGATGAAACACTTCTATTCCAAAGGATTAACAAAGTAAAGATTAAAGACTAAATCGTGATTGTGACACCCCGCCTAATTAATCCCGGGTGATCAGTCCTAAATCAAGTTAGAACAGGTTTCTCATTTGGTCCATTCTTAGCATCACTGTCGTCTTATTTAATTACTAACCACCTAAGTGAGAAAAATAGACTGGTGCCAATTTTTATCTTTCATTATTTAAACAACAACCCATGCGAATAATAAAACAATATAACAATCACAGATAACTGAAATAATCATCCACAAGTAAAAGTAATTAACCGAATAAACCATCGGTCCAAATAATAAATCCCGTAAAGACAAGAACGAACTCCCAACAAGTCTACTACAAATAAAATGGAATGTGAGCAACATGCTCGAATAACTAATCATAAATTTCTATATTAAGAATGAAGAATGAGGCGTCTATCAAAGCCCCGCAACATCCACATATGCTGCAGCAACGGATCCCTGGAATTGAGTCAAGGCTGGCGTCCCTGTGGCTGGACACCTAAAAGGGTTTTTAAAAGTTTTTATAGCAAGGGTTAGTACCCAAAAACATTTGAAAAACATTTAACAAATGATTAACTTGCGGTAATAAATAAATATGCATGCTCTTCGTATTTTAATTAGTATCGCACTCTCTTGAGAACTTCCTTACCCCTCCTCTAATATACGCTACTAACGCTTTAATTAAATTACCTAGTTATTCATCTCATGACTAGATAATTAACCAAGTTCCTTTATCCCCACCCTACTCTAACTGAGTATGTAGTGTTTATGATTTTTAAGTTATTAGTAACATCAACTTAACTAAATCATTTAAATTCATATAACTTCTACACTTGTTATACATGTGAAATAACTCGTATTTTTCATTAATAACCCGTATATAATTAATTATCCAATTATACACTTAATATCATATTTCAGCATTCACAATCATACTGTAATATATATAACAACTTGCATTCTCCCGAGCAAAATACTCCCGGAATGTAAATTATATAAAGTGCTATCCCACTAGGTAAAATCACATAGCCTAGTTATCCCAAGTCAGAATTTTCACACCAACTTGATAAAAATAAATAATTGGAGGCGGTCATATTCCTTCCCTGAAAGTGAGATGTCCCTCACCCATATAATGGACGCTATGACCTCGGGAATATACTCACCCTACTCCTCAAGCTAGGGGATTCATCCACTACGCGCAACCTCCCCCTATAGCACTATAGTATGAAATATCTAATCACTGATATTAATTGTGCACACCACATATATATATACTATCGCCTCCGTATATATAAATATAAAAGTCCCGGCTATACCGTTCGCTAAATCCGTAACATAAGCCTATTAAAATTATTAAGAGTTTATGGTCCAACTCTAAATATTAATTAAACTGCACCTTAATTAATTAAGTTATTTTTGGTGTCGTCCCCACCATAAATTTGGACTTACTCTCGTAGCCCAAAATAAATTTACCCGAGTCAAAATTCCCGACTCTAATTTATTAGCCTCAAACCCTAATTAATTTATCTATAATTAATTAGATTTACTCTCATGTATTTAATTTCTCAATAATTAATTACATAAGATTTTTATATGATTTTCCCCTCTTATATATCTAACTGGCGAAACTGCCAAAATCTGGCGACCGTCGATCGATCGACCCCAGACCGTCGATCGATCGATCGAACAGGTCTTCGTCTTCTTCGCGAAGACAGGGCAGCCGTGGACGGAATTTCTTAAACCCTAATCTCTGCTAACATGAATTTTAAGCCTTTTTAACACCAGTACATATTAGAAACCTTATTAGGATTCCCCAGAAAGTCCACAACAATCATCAATTCGTCCATAAACTACTGATTCATAATTTTGGGGAAAAATTCATCTTTTTCCTTAAACACATTTTTACTCCAAATTTCTTCATCAATTTCGTTCTAATTTATCTGGATATCATTCTAACAGATACACATCAATATTCCAATATCCGATTTTACATAACTCCTCATAAATTCGGGCAAATCAGATTCATGTTTTCTTTTGTATTATCAAAACCCCATGTTTATGCCATGAAACCCCAAAACGAATTTTAATTCATTACATCACGCAAATATGAATTGAAAGACAGATTTAATGCTATTGCAAGTTATTCACTTGCCTTAGGTTTCGTAGTGTCTGAATTTGCGATGAATTCCAAGGTTGAAGATGACCTTGTTGGTTCTTTGAGATCCCCAAAATGGCTTTGGCTGCTGCTAGGGTTTCCTAACCCCTTAATTCCTTTTTCTAATTAAGCTCAGCCATCCCTTATTTCTTTTTATTAGTTTAATTATTCAATTCCCGTTTTTTGACTAATGGGCCAAGCCCAAGTGACCAAAATGCCCCCGAGTGGGCCCGACTATGTCTAAAAACGTTCCGTGACCGGTTTACTACCCCCGGGTACACTTTTCCGACTATCTCGGCCCATCCGGACTCAACTGTACACTCAGAATTTGCATCCAAATTAATTTATAAAAATACTTATACCCCACCCAATATAGTCTATACCGACTTCCGAATGTGATAAGTACATACCTCGTCATTAATACTCGAAACGACGAAATTACATTATTACTATTCACTTAGTAAATAAATTTTCCCTAAATATTAACCATTCAATCCCAGATTAATATTTATATATTATTCTATCATAATTAATTCATTAAATTACAACACACTAGTAATTTAGAATATCCGAATTAATTAAATTTTAAATGTACCAAAAATACGGGGTGTTACATACTCCCCCCCTTATAAAGGAATTTCGTCCCCGAAATTAGATCGTACCTGCGTTGAAAAGCTCTGGATATTGTTCCCGCATATCCTCCTCTCGCTCCCAGGTAGACTCGTCAACATTGTGATGACCCCACTGTACTCTAACCAATGGAACAACCTTGGATCGTAATTTCCGCTCACTATGATCCAGAATTGCTACCAGCCTCTCCTCATACGAGATGTCTGGTTGTAAGTCGATCTCCTCGAGTGGAATGTGCCAAAAGGCTCTCTCGCTCCTTCGATATTTCTTCAGCGATGCCACATGGAATACATCGTGTATCCGCTGAAGATGTTCTGGTAACCCAAGCTTATAAGACACCGGTCCCACCCTCTCAATAATAGGGAAAGGTCCTACGTATCGCGGTGCTAACTTGCCCTTCTTGTCGAACCTCATCACCCCTTTCATTGGGGATACCCGGACTAAAACCTGGTCCCCAACTTCTAGCTCCACATGTCTTCGAGAAGCATCGGCATAACTCTTTTGCCTGTCCTGAGCTATCCGAATTCTTTCTCGAATCAACTTTATCTTGGCAGATGTCTCCTGAACAATCTCCGGCCCCAAGAGTTTGTTGTCCCCCACCTCTAACCAACAAACGGGTGAACGACAAGGTTTCCCGTACAGTGCTTCAAACGGTGCCATGCCAATCGTGAATTGGTAAGAGTTGTTATACGCAAACTCTACCAAAGGGAGATATTTCTCCCATCCTCCCCCGAAGTCCAAAATGCATATTCTGAGCATGTCTTCCAGCATCTGGTTAACTCTCTCAGTCTGTCCGTCAGTCTGTGGGTGATACGTTGTACTCAAGCACAACTCCGTGCCCATTACCTCCTGAAAGCTCTGCCAAAAGTGGGCGACAAAGATTTTGTCTCGGTCGGATATGATATTTATAGGTACTCCATGCAGTTTAACAATCTCTGCTATGAATAGTTGTGCATAACGCATCGTCTCGAAGTCTGTGCGTATCGGCAAAAAGTGGGCCACCTTAGTCAACCGATCCACAATAACCCATATGGAGTCGTGACCCCTCTGCGATACAGGTAACCCTGTGATGAAGTCCATGGAGATGCTCTCCCACTTCCACACGGGAATTTCTAACGGCTGTAGCATCCCTGATGGTCTCTGGTGGTCAACTTTCACAAGCTGACACGTGGCACATTTCGAAACAAACTCCGCTATGTCCCGTTTCATCCCTGCCCACCAATACTGCCTCCTCATATCTTGGTACATTTTATCCCCACCGGGATGTACCGCAAATTTCGAACCATGGGATTCTGTCATAACAGCGTGCTTCAAATCCTCATCCTCTGGCACCATTAACCTCCCATTAAAGCGTAGGCCTCCTTCTGAGCTAATCGAGTAACCCTCTGCTCCCTCAGCTAACAACTGGCCCACCCTATCCCGGCAAATCTGATCCTCTACCTGAGCCTTCACAACTCGCATAATGATCTCGGGTGTGATGGATAAAGCTGACATGCAAGACTTGGCTACGTCATCCTCATATTGAAGCTCTCTCCACTTCGCTTTCCATACCTCTGATATCTCCCCAGTCGGCCTTCGGCTCAATGCGTCTGCTACCACATTGGCCTTACCAGGATGATACTGAATATCAAACTGGTAGTCCTTCACGAATTCTAGCCACCGCCTCTGCCTCATATTCAGATCCTTCTGTGTGAAAAGATACTGAAGTGACTTGTGATCCGTGAATAGAGTAAACTGCTCTCCTAGAAGATAATGCCTCCATATCCTCAAAGCAAAAACGATCGCTGCCAACTCTAGGTCGTGAGTGGGGTAATTCCTCTCGTGGGGCTTTAGCTTCCTGGAAGCATAAGCTATAGCCCTTTCCTCCTGCTGGAGCACACCCCCAAGACCCCGTAAGGATGCGTCTGTGTAAACCCGATACTCTAGCCCTCCCTTTGGCAATGCAAGCACGGGTGCAGATGTCAACTTGTACTTTAGCTCGTCGAACGCTAATTGACAACTATCATCCCACTTGAAAGGTACCCCTTTCCGAGTCAGATTCGTCAAAGGTCCTGCAATTTTAGAGAATCCCTTAATGAATCGCCTGTAGTAACCGGCCAAACCCAGAAAACTGCGCACCTCGGTCGGTGTCGTGGGCTGTCCCCACTCCCTCACCGCCGACACCTTATTCGGATCCACTGCAATACCCTGATCTGACACGACGTGACCAAGGAACTGTACCTCCCGTAGCCAGAATCCACACTTCCCTAATTTGGCATAGAGTTAATGATCCCTCAGTGTCTATAGAACCAAGCGCAAATGCTCTGAGTGCTCCTCCTCGGTGCGCGAGTAGATTAGGATGTCATCAATGAACACGATGACAAACTGATCTAAGTACTCCCTGAAAACCCTGTTCATGAGGTCCATGAACACTGCTGGTGCATTGGTGAGCCCGAAGGGCATCACCCTGAACTCATATGATCCATACCGCGATAAGAAAGCGGTCTTAGGAACATCCCCCTCTCGGATACGCAGTTGATGATACCCTGACCTCAGGTCGACCTTGGAGAAGTAAGACGCCCCTCTCAATTGGTCAAATAAATCATCAATCCAAGGCAACGGATATTTATTCCGTATCGTCACCTTGTTCAGCTCCCTATAATCCACGCACAAGTGGAGTGAACCATCTCGCTTCTTCACAAACAACACCGGCGCACCCCACGGCGATGTACTCCGCCGAATAAAACCCTGACCCAGTAGTTGCTGAATCTGTTCCCTCAATTCCCGCATTTCTGAAGGGGCCATTCGGTAAGGTGCCCGAGCAATCGGCCTCATCCCCGGTGCCAAATCGATAACAAATTTGATTTCTCTGCTGGGTGGTAATCCTGGTATCTCCTGGAATACATCCTCAAAGTCCCTCACTACAGGAATAGAGTCTAAAGGAACTAACACCTCCTGTGAGGTTTCCTCCTCAATGTAGTATAAGTGAGTGCGCGACCCTCCCTCAGGAAGCGGCATTGCTATCAGGAACATTTCCTGTCCCGGAATGGAGAACACGATTGTCCTCTCATAACAATCCACCGTAGCCCGGTAACCTGCCAACCAATCCATGTCCAAGATGACATCATACCCCTCTATATCTAACACTAAGAGGTCTACTGCTAAACTAAGCCTCCCAATCAAAATGTCTACTCCTCGACAAATCGAGCGAATCAAAGCCCCGCTGCCTACTGGTGACTCTACACTCATACAGAGGCTACCCGCTGTCTCTAATAACCCAGCCCGTTTAGCAAAATTAGATTTAATGAATGAATGTGATGCTCCCGTGTCAAAAAGAATGCTACCCTCGTGACCATGAATGAAAAACATACCCTCAACCGCTGGCGGCGCCTGCTGTGCTGGAGGATTGGGAACATCCCGAACGTTATACACACGTCCGTAGTGCATCTGCCCCTGCTGCTGTGGGGCGGGTGGAGCTGGTGCTGCTGGCGACATCTGACCCTGTTGCCCCTGCTGATGGCCTCTGCCCCTCTGCGGGCACTCCCTCTTGAAGTGTCCCGGCTGGCCACAGGCGAAACAGCGTTTCTGGTCGTCACCCTGCCGTTGGCCCTGCTGGCCCTGGCGTTGCTGGCCCGGTTGGCCTCCCCCGTTGTTCCCTTGGCCCTGACGGCCCTGAGGAACCTGCTGTTGCTGGTTAGGGCCTGGTTGCCCCTGCCTGAACCCCTGTCCTCCCGGTCGGAACCCACCAGGCTTAAACTTCTTAGCCTGATTCCCTTGCTGAATGATGACCTGTTGCTGTGTGCCACTCGTCTCACTACTAGTAACCGCCTTGCCCTGCTGGCTCGGCTCACCTGCCTTCTTGTTCCCCTTAGCATGGAAACAATGATCCTGGCAATGTACAAGTGCGGCATTAACGACATCTGTATAAGTCACTAACGCCGGATTTCCAATCAAGTGCTGCCTGATTCTCCAGGCTAGGCCATCCATGAACTTTGACTTCTTCCGCTCCTCATCGCTCACCTCATTTGGCACAAAGTTTGCCAAACGGGTGAACTCCTCCTCATATTCTGCTACTGACCTGTCACCCTGTACTAACTCGCAGAATTTCTTTCTCATCTCAGACTCTACTGCTGGAGGGAAATACTTGCGGTCAAACCGCACCCAGAATTCAGAAATCGGCATCAAATCCCGCTCCTCAGCGGTGGTTACGGACTCCCACCACTGTAAGGCTGCCCCCGACAGACGAAAGGTAGCCAGCATCTGTTTCTGCACCTCTGTACCCTCTAACATGCGCAAATGGCGCTGAATGTTCTTCTTCCAGTCACAAGCCTCGACCCCATTGGTGCTATCCCGAAACTCAGGTGGGTGACCCTTCAGAAAGGTCTCCCTCACTCGCTGCCAAGATGGTGGCCCCACTGGAGCCTGAACTGCTGGAGCCAATGGAGGCGGTGCCTGGGGCTGTGGAAAATGAGCTGCCATAGCTCGCATCGCTGTCTCGACCGCTTGGGCCACTATCACTGCCACCTGAGTGGTAGAAATCAACGCGGGTGGGGGTGGTGGTGGCGGTATCTGTGGCTCCTGGCGAGCCTCCCTCACCTCATCTCTAGCCTCAGCCATCTCCGCTCTCTGTCTCTTTGGTGGCATCTGAAATAGATTGAATTGTATAAGTACAAAATTTATACAAAAACTAATAGCAGGAATACGATATCTCACCAGCGGAAAATATAATCAACAGTCCTAATAATAGGGCTCTATAACAACCGAACGTTACGCTGAAACGTAGAAAGCCGCACAGATCCTAAGGACACTAGAACCTGATGCTCTGATACCATCTGTGACACCCCGCCTAATTAATCCCGGGTGATCAGTCCTAAATCAAGTTAGAACAGGTTTCTCATTTGGTCCATTCTTAGCATCACTGTCGTCTTATTTAATTACTAACCACCTAAGTGAGAAAAATAGACTGGTGCTAATTTTTATCTTTCATTATTTAAACAACAACCCATGCGGATAATAAAACAATATAACAATCACAGATAACTGAAATAATCATCCACAAGTAAAAGTAATTAACCGAATAAACCATCGGTCCAAATAATAAATCCCGTAAAGACAAGAACGAACTCCCAACAAGTCCACTACAAATAAAATGGAATGTGAGCAACATGCTCGAATAACTAATCATAAATTTCTATATTAAGAATGAAGAATGAGGCGTCTATCAAAGCCCCGCAACATCCACATATGCTGCAGCAACGGATCCCTGGAATTGAGTCAAGGCTGGCGTCCCTGTGGCTGGACACCTAAAAGGGTTTTTAAAAGTTTTTATAGCAAGGGTTAGTACCCAAAAACATTTGAAAAACATTTAACAAATGATTAACTTGCAGTAATAAATAAATATGCATGCTCTTCATATTTCAGTTAGTATCGCACTCTCTTGAGAACTTCCTTACCCCTCCTCTAATATACGCTACTAACGCTTTAATTAAATTACCTAGTTATTCATCTCATGACTAGATAATTAACCAAGTTCCTTTATTCCCACCCTACTCTAACTGAGTATGTAGTGTTTATGATTTTTAAGTTATTAGTAACATCAACTTAACTAAATCATTTAAATTCATATAACTTATACACTTGTTATACACGTGAAATAACTCGTATTTTTCATTAATAACCCGTATATAATTAATTATCCAATTATACACTTAATATCATATTTCAGCATTCACAATCATACTGTAATATATATAACAACTTGCATTCTCCCGAGCAAAATACTCCCGGAATGTAAATTATATAAAGTGCTATCCCACTAGGTAAAATCACATAGCCTAGTTATCCCAAGTCAAAATTTTCACACCAACTTGATAAAAATAAATAATTGGAGGCGGTCATATTCCTTCCCTGAAGTGAGATGTCCCTCACCCATATAATGGACGCTATGACCTCGGGAATATACTCACCCTACTCCTCAAGCTAGGGGATTCATCCACTACGCGCAACCTCCCCCTATAGCACTATAGTATGAAATATCTAATCACTGATATTAATTGTGCACACCACATATATATATACTATCGCCTCCGTATATATAAATATAAAAGTCCCGGCTATACCGTTCGCTAAATCCGTAACATAAGCCTATTAAAATTATTAAGAGTTTATGGTCCAACTCTAAATATTAATTAAACTGCACCTTAATTAATTAAGTTATTTTTGGTGTCGTCCCCACCATAAATTTGGACTTACTCTCGTAGCCCAAAATAAATTTACCCGAGTCAAAATTCCCGACTCTAATTTATTAGCCTCAAACCCTAATTAATTTATCTATAATTAATTAGATTTACTCTCATGTATTTAATTTCTCAATAATTAATTACATAAGATTTTTATATGATTTTCCCCTCTTATATATCTAACTGGCGAAACTGCCAAAATCTGGCGACCGTCGATCGATCGACCCCAGACCGTCGATCGATCGATCGAACAGGTCTTCGTCTTCTTCGCGAAGACAGGGCAGCCATGGACGGAATTTCTTAAACCCTAATCTCTGCTAACATGAATTTTAAGCCTTTTTAACACTAGTACATATTAGAAACCTTATTAGGATTCCCCAGAAAGTCCACAACAATCATCAATTCGTCCATAAACTACTGATTCATAATTTTGGGGAAAAATTCATCTTTTTCCTTAAACACATTTTTACTCCAAATTTCTTCATCAATTTCGTTCTAATTTATCTGGATATCATTCTAACAGATACACATCAATATTCCAATATCAGATTTTACATAACTCCTCATAAATTCGGGCAAATCAGATTCATGTTTTCTTTTGTATTATCAAAACCCCATGTTTATGCCATGAAACCCCAAAACAAATTTTAATTCATTACATCACGCAAATATGAATTGAAAGACATATTTAATGCTATTTCAAGTTATTCACTTGCCTTAGGTTTCGTAGTGTCTGAATTTGCGATGGATTCCAAGGTTGAAGATGACCTTGTTGGTTCTTTGAGATCCCCAAAATGGCTTTGGCTGCTGCTAGGGTTTCCTAACCCCTTAATTCCTTTTTCTAATTAAGCTCAGCCATCCCTTATTTCTTTTTATTAGTTTAATTATTCAATTCCCGTTTTTTGACTAATGGGCCAAGCCCAAGTGACCAAAATGCCCCCGAGTGGGCCCGACTATGTCTAAAAACGTCCCGTGACCCGTTTACTACCCCCGGGTACACTTTTCCGACTATCTCGGCCCATCCGGACTCAACTGTACACTCAGAATTTGCATCCGAATTAATTTATAAAAATACTTATACCCCACCCTATATAGTCTATACCGACTTCTGGATGTGATAAGTACATACCTCGTCATTAATACTCGAAACGACGAAATTACATTATTACTATTCACTTAGTAAATAAATTTTCCCTAAATATTAACCATTCAATCCCAGATTAATATTTATATATTATTCTATCATAATTAATTCATTAAATTACAACACACTAGTAATTTAAAATATCCGAATTAATTAAACTTTAAATGTACCAAAAATACGGGGTGTTACAGTGATGTTACTCTTACTATAATTAAATGACTATGATCTAAAAAGAAGAATGTTAGAGGATGATGATGCTTTTCTGAACAACTGGTCACCCTTCATAGTTTTTAATCAGGAGAAACCTTTAATTCAACTATTGACGAACCATTTGAGGTGGAATACAACCCATAGGTCCTAGTCCAGACACCATAAGTAGTCGTGCACCTAACCCATGCAATATCTATAAATAAAAACACACTAATCAAGTTATCTATTTCGGGAAGTTTTAATTGGGACCGTGTCTTTTTCAAAGAAAAAGTCCACGCACTTATGTCTTCATAAAACACAGAGGTGCGATAGACTTAACTTCAATAAGAATTGACATAAATCTTAAAATAATTTATTACAACACGGGAACGGAGAAAAGTGAAATGGGGTTACCCTAAGTTGTCCATAAAGTATTTCTTTATTAGGCAAAGTTTTCCTCTTAGTTCGACTTCCACAAGCATTATCTTGATTCCTAAGACAGTTAATCCAAACAAATGTAGTGATTATCGCCCAAGTAGCCTATGTAAATTCCTAATCAAAATTGTTTCAATGAATATGGCTATTAGGCAGGGTCGATTACTATCGAAAATTATATCTCCATTATAGTCAGGATTTATTAAAGGGGTATCTTTTATGGATAATGTTCTTCTCGCATAAGAAAAAATGTCAAATTTCAACAAGAAGGTGAGGGAAGCTAATGTAGAAATTAAACTCGATATGACTATAAGTCTATAACATATATAACAAGATGTTATGGATGTTCGTCTTAAAGGTGCTTTGAGTGTTTGATTGATGTGTAATTATAGTTCGAAGTTTGATTGATGTAAATAAATTTTCAATCGGGACGACGAGCCAAAAAATGGTAATAGCACATGTTGTCTTTCATAGTAGCAGTTGTGTAACAAGCTCGAAAGATCTCAGCTTGAAGATCTTCGTCATAGGCAACTCTACAACGATGGGACATCCCTTGAAGATCTCAGCTTGAAGATTTTCCTTGATGGACAGGTGAAAAGGTTGGTGAAAACCGATCCTGAACATTTTCCGTAAATGGTAACTTATCCTTTATTTCTAAATCAAAAGCACGTTCATAAATGGTAACCAGTGTCAACTGCTGTCAGAGTTGACCTCAGATGATATCAGAATATCTTCTCGTCACTCCCTAGTGGACTGAGATGTCGGTCTCAAACGGATCTGTAATCTCATCCCGGGTCATATGTATAGAACAACACTTTGGCAGTCTTGGCCATTCGAAATTAATGTACGTACAATTAGTGGAATCTATCTTTAAAGCTACTTTAATTTGAATAGGAATAAGGTTGAAATCTGAATAGAATTTGTATTTGTGATTGTTCAACCCATCATTGGATAAAAGATCAGCAACTGTATGCGTTTCTCTAAAGAAATGAGAAGTAAAAATGACCATCCGATCCTTCAATACAAGGATATCCCTGACAACACTTTGAATTTTCCATGGAATTTTTAGGCATTTTTGCTTTAGACGATTAATTAACAATCTTGAGTCAAATATTAATTCAACATGAACAATACCCTTATCTACGCAGTGAGAAAGGTCATATCTAATAGCGCATGCCTTTGCGAAGTTATTTGTACCTTGTTTGTAGTAACCAGAGAAAATTCGGATGAATTCTCAAAAAATGTCTCATGGCATAACACCTATACCCATCTTACCATGAGGATCATAAGTGACATCTGTATTCAGCTTCACCGGATGAAAAGTAGGCTTAAGACAATACACAATATAACATTCCGACCTCTGCGTAAAGAGGACTTAATGTTAAGTAATTGAAATAATTTTTTGAACTATGAACTTGTTATTCATGCTAAGCCCCTCATATATAGCCTTATTCCTACTCATCCAAATCTCCTATAAATAATAAATAGGCAGAATTTTATGAATTCATTTGGATAGATTAGAGGTACCTGTATGCAACCACCATTTAATAAATGTGTTTTGGTGGTTAGGTACAAGGGGTAATCACTTATTGTCATACGAGTTCTTCAAAACCATATAATTTTTAGTAATCACTTATTGTCCCTGTTGCAGCAGCAGCGAGAAATGTGCTAGAAATGTCCCTGTGCAAGAAGTAAAATATGCAAGAAATGTCCCTGTTTCAGCAACAGCGAAACGGCGGTTGCCGCTTCGAGGACTACTACTGATTTTGGGGTTCTTTAGTTGTTTATACTCATAAAGTTCTGGGTATAATTGATCTTATATTGATCTTGATCGTAATTCATTATCATTGATGTTATTTGAACTTGGAAATACTCATTTAAGATCTTATTCCGAAAATTTAATCACAAACCTTCTTTTATGTTAATTGATAAGTATAGGTTCCAACTAGAACAAATATGAATTGGTTCAGTCACATTCAATATACTCGAAATGCTATTGGATGTGAATATGTGTTAAATTTAATGGTTTTGCATTTTTTAGTGAATATTTCCTTTTAATTTATATTAGTGCAATCACATTCACTATTCTCATAAATTTCTATTAGTGAATGTTTCCTTTTAATGTTGTTGGGTATAATGAGGGTTCATTTGTTTGTAGTTCTCTTAATTATACCATTTTCCAGTTCAATAAGTTGTGTTGTCCTTATTTTCTCATGGGGATTCCAGGTACGAATTTGGAATTATTGGACGAAAAAATTAGAATTCATTGACCATTGTAATTTGTTCAAGATTAGTTTATGATTTGATGGTTTGTTCATTGTACTTATAGATGATTACGTCCCAAATATTTTATTGATCATACCTGTTCGTATGCTATTTTTGTGCTCATTCCTGTTCGTATGCTATTTTTGTGCTCATACCTGTTCGTATGCTATGATTTGATGGTTTGTTCATTGTTGGTGCAGGCAGTGCAGTGATCGCTCGTGTATGGGAAAGTTGTTGGTGCAGTGCAGTGTATAAGAAAGTTATTGGGGAAGGCAGTGCAGAAACTTAGGTTAGCGGATGAAGATAGTGCACTTTCGAAGGTGATTACAGGCTCTTTTCATAAGCATAAGGAAGAGGTGGCAAATCAAGTGGGACATAAGCCAACTTCTGAGTTGATTTCAAATGTTGTTCATAAGAGGAATAAATAACCGGAGAATGTTGTCTTATATTTTAGAGGAAAGACGGGATGAAATGTTAGTTTATATCAATGTTTGCACTGTCTTTTATTTTTCTGTAGGAATGACGGGAATAATATAGCATTAGAGTTTTATGAAAAACATACTTCTAATTACCATAGTAATGTAATGTTATGCTTCATATTTGGTTATTATCAGTCCAACTTCTGAACTATTTTCTTTATTAATTTCCCTTCCATCTTACCTATTGCTACTTTCAATCTTATCATTAGTAACTATTGAGACATATATGTTTTTAGCATTGTTCCCTGATATTTTTATTACTTTGAAAAGGCCATGAACATGTAAGGATATAACAGTATTATGGCTTAATTGTGTGTATGCAACTTTGATCAATATTCTAAATTTATTTATGTTTTGTAATTTTAGTAGGTAATTTCGAGTATCGTCGTGGAGGGGTAGGTCTTATCCAACAGTTGTTGGTGTTCAAACCGATATAAACAAATGCACCGCCATAAACCACTTGAGAGAAGTTATGCTACATGTACATACAGTGGCTTAACTTAGTTTGACCTACTATTTTTTAATTAATACCTTAGTTTGTTTGCTTAACTTAATCTTAACATTACTTGCCCTAAACCAATTCTCAGATATTTGAAGTCACACGTATATAGGAATGCCATCGTGATACAAACCTCGATGAATGTTCTCTGACATGTGTGGCTATGGAAAAAAGTTAGTTTCGAGCATGGAACTATTAATGACGGGATGACGATCATGATGGCAACTCATTTTTGTTGGATGTAACTTCTAGGTGTAATCTTGAGAAACTATAAATCCTCATTTTACAATAAAATTGTATTCTATATAATTTACTAATGGTGCCTCTTAATTGCAGCATTACATTCTCGATGACATTAGCGGTTCCATCAAAGAGAAGGACTTCAGTTAATGCCTTGACGTATATTCTCCCCTATTTTTAGATATGGTTCTCATTATTTTAACATCCACTTCCATGGGTGTAAATCATTTATGTTAGCCTCGTAAAGTTTATAGGCCTGGGCAGATAGATAGAAGAGACATTATTTTATTCAAAACTCTTTGTAGTGTACAAAATTCATCAATACAAAGTGTTGGTTTGTTTCGTTAAATGTAATTGGTGCTATAGTTTGTGTCCTGACTTTGCTTAACGAATTTATACTATTTGAATGTTGGTTGGATTATAATACAATACTTTTATGCCTTGATCACGCAATTCATACCCGGTAGAATTGTCATCGTGCCTTCAGGCATGCGCACGACTTTGGAAATTATGGCCAATTTTTTTTAAACTGAACTTTTTTTGTTTTGCAATTACGTACTTTGGAAAATTTCGTTGTGCCTTCGGGCACGGGCATACACTAGTCCCACTATAAGGAGAATCAAAAGTTTACTTAAAAGTCATAAAATCCCCTACGTGGATATTATAGAGCCTATGTATGAAACCAAGCAGTTAGAGAATCTCAGATTTAAGTTGCAGTGTGATTTCTGCTTTAGTAATATTTCAAATAAGATATGGCTTTTTTGGTAGATTTGGGTTGGCATTGAACATTATTAGAGATGAAGAACAACTCATCTCTGTGACACCCCGCCTAATTAAATACCGGGCGATCACTCCTTTATTAAATTAAATTAAGGTAAACAGTTGGTTCATTCTCAGCATCGCTGTCGATAAAAATAAATTTTCCAATTCAACACCCTAGATAATTAAGCTAAGTGTCAAAACCATTTTCATACATACTTTCCAAATTTTATTTAAAGAAAATCATTTATTTTATTAACAACATTCAATAAGTAAGAATCACACCACATTAAATATCTGCTACATAGTCCAATTAATTTAAAGCATTCGTCAACCGAATGTCACATGCGAAATATAAAGTAACACAATCCCTGAATAAAACCCATAGTAACAATACTGGAAATAACTGAAATACAAATGTCCCAATAATAATGGAATAATGGAAAGAGCTACACATGCTCAACTAAATGAAAATACTAAGAATGGATCCGAATGAACGAAGTCGTCTAATCAAGAGACCTGCAACTCCCACCTAAGCTGCAGCGCGTTCCTTCCAAGAGATCCTAAGCAAGACGCCCCTGTGGCTGGGCACCTGTAATACATACATATATATACAAGAGAGAGAGAGAGAAAAACGGGTCAGATCCCGAAAGTGTTTTTGATTTAAAATACGTTTAGCAAGTATTTAAATTGATACAGGCCAATACAACAACATATTAGAGCGACACTCTCTTGAGAAATTCTCACCTCTCTTCTAATGTGCACGCCTATCGTACTAACCTTCCCAACGGTTTATCTTATCATTTTATCATACTAACCTTCCCAATAATTTAGCTTATCTTAACTTACTCATAAGATTTCAAAACCGAACAATGTCATTGTTTAAAAAGAATACTTCCAATTAGTAGCACAACTCTCGTTTTAGCTTTATTAACTTATAAAGTTTCCCAGTGTCATATTATACTTTCACAAAACAAGTATTTACCATTTGAGTCATCAACCATGCCCTACTTATCAAATCACAGTAGGCAGTTTCAAATTTCCAAATCTCATATATATATTAACTACTCGTATAATATATATAAAATAACAGCACCCCACATAAAGCTATGGTGCGTGCATACTTCTACTATCCAAACCCCATACCACTCATATCAAGGGGAATACAAATTCGGAATCACTCTCGAATTGTATTAACACATACACAAACAATATCGAGGCGAAGCATAGATTCCAAGTCTCTAAGAGGATGGCACATACTCGCGTCTCTTAGGACCGTCTGAACTATCAATTCGATAGCCCGTACCAAGGATATCTATCTTCTAGGGTACAAGTCAATATCCCCCATAAAGGTTCCATCGAGATAAGACTGTCCCAGCGCGGTAACCTCAAGGATAGCAAGTAGCGCGGTATATTTTTCACATGTATATAATATATGTACACACAATAATATAAATATACCACTTTTATCAAATTAAATAGGTTCCTCTCGTCATCCATAATTACAACATTTATCCTTAATTTCACATTATTAGAATTACGTATAAGGTTTCATCTCTAACCTTAACTCAAAGGGTTTTCTCACTTATTACGTGACACTCGTGGACTCTATCCTTCCAAGTAGAAAATTCAGTAGGCGTCATTATTACGTTTCAACGTAACTCTCTTACGCGCCTCACCCTTTAATATATCAATTTACTAACCCTAAAGTAAATATCCCATATGTTGATGTAAAAAACTAGATTACTCTAATTATTTAATCACAGATAAATAAATAAGACAAAAGATTTTAAAGTGGTTCAGCCTTATATGAATGGCCTACGTCCACTGTTATGTTATTGCTGAGTGTTTGAGAATTCTCGATTACAAGTGATATCAAGAAATTCCCATCCCCCTGAATGAGGGTGATACAAGGTATTTATAGCCCTTTAGGCTGTACATGAAAGGGTGCTACATTAAATGATACACATATGAAAGGATAATTCACTTAATGTTCTTCAAACGTGCGCGTCAAGATGATAAGCATTCAATGAATAGTTGAACTGTTGATTATCTGGCAATTAATGCTGTGGTCGAGATGCAGCTCGAACCGCCTTAGTTGCTCGTCGTCCAAGAGTACCTCGGAGCATTGGAGTTCCTCGGAAGACTGGCGTTCCTCGGAGTATACTTGTTGCTCGGAGTGAGTATGTTGGTCGGGAAAACAATCTTCCTCGTTGCTATTGTGCCACGTAGATTGACACGTGTCTTCTTATTATTCGCCCATATCAGCATACTAATTTTGGTATTAACAGAAGCCCCCAATGTTTCATATTTCAAACTTTGAGGAGTATGGAACATTCTTTCTCGGTATATGACAATATTAAATGACCCTCCTGGGTTTTAGGAACTTTTTCTTCGTATTTAAATTTCCTTCCAAACTCACAGAATCCGCCTTTTTGTATTTTTAAAAGCGCTTCGATCTTTGTGCATTTTTTGTCCTTTTAGCCGCCGATAGCGTAATAGTTTCCTTTATGTAATCATTTCTTTCGCCGTTTCCCAAGGCAAAGTATTTAATCCTTAGAAGCAATCCATCGTCTTCTACCTTTGCAATTTCTGCTTTCGAGTTTTCTATAGCTTTTCTCTCTCCTGTGCGTCCATCCTTTTCTTCGTTTGTTTATCAACAGATCTCCTTTTTCCCTGTAAGCTCTTATTCCTTCTTCTTTTATTCATCATGGTTTACATTATTGAGTCTCTTGAGAAATTCCATTCTGACTTCTCTATTCCTTCTTGGGTAACTTTGGAGGTTCTTTCTGAGCCTTCAAGTTATTTTGATTTGGCTGAGGGACACTAGTTCCCTAGCCTATTTATTGCTGAATGTGGATTTTCTTTTCCACCAAATCCGTTGTGTTTAGAGTTCTGTCAGTACTTCGATGTTGTCCCTACAAAAATAGCCCCCAACACATGGAGAATAGTTAATGGGGTATATAGGTTAAATCAAACTCATGGAACTCGTATAGGAATTCCTGAGATTATGTACTGTTACAGATGGGCTGTTTTAGACAATGTTTTTTATTTAAAAACTAGGTTTTTGAATAGGGCCTTAGTAGTCAACCTCCCTGATGCCAACAGGGATTATTTTGAACACGGGGTAGTTATAAAAAATTGGCAACATGCCCCATTGGTTGGAGATGCAGTATATGAGGGTCCCAGATGCCCCCCATATGGCAATGGGATAGGTCGTTTTCATCTTATTTTGTTTTTGAAATTATGATTTCACTGTATTTGATAAAATGTATGACTGATATTTCAATATGTTCTTGTTTGCAGTTGACAGCAAGAGAAAAACTCCAAAAGAGTCAGAAGTTAATATGAAGCAATTGAAACATATCTGGAGTTTGCATCAGAGGGTTGCAGATGAGCACATCAGGTCTGCTTCATATTTGTTGCAGTACAGGAGCTACACATCATCCTTTACTGCTCGTCCTGTGGTCAGCATTAGTGACCCATTGCCAGCTTCCGAGGAATCTTCACCAGAATCTCACATTCCTCTAAGTCAGAAGATGGGCAAGAGAAGAGTTCCTGCTATCTTTGAGGAGACTTCCTATGCCGGGGATGGAAAGAGGAACAAGGCTGAAGTCCCAAAGGGGACCAAGAAAATTGATGTTGTTCCTTCTGTTGCTGTTCAGAAGGCTGTCGAGAAGCCTCCAATGGCTCCGAGCAAGAGAAGTACTTCTGTGGAAGTGGTCACTATTTCCCCCACCAAAGGTTCTTTGGCTGAAACTGCTGAAGTTCCACTGAGGAGATTGAAGAAATCCTCCTCGGTTAGTTTTTCTGAAGCCATTCCCCAGCTCCAAACTAGTGGAGCTGGTGTTCCAACCATCATTCCCCCGAGCTCTGCAATGAGCTCGATAAAGACTTGGATTATTCCTGAAGTCCAAGGCATCGAGGAAAACATGCCTAGGGATATGCTGACATCCCTAGCTACTCGTCACATTGCTTCAGTAAGTTTCTTTTTATCTTGAATTTTTCCTTCTATCAATATATGTATCTCGGCACTAACTCATCACTACATTCTTTTTTCAGCTGGTGAGTTATTTTAACACCATTGTGAAGAAAGATGAAGCACTCAAGGCTTCAAGCTCCTCGTCTGGAGTAGAGGATGCATTCCAGGGTTTGGCCCAATCTCTAAAGGAATCCCGTCAGAAGTACGACGAGGATAAAGGTGAATGGCAGAAGAAATTGGTTGCATCTGAAGCAGAGAAGGTGCAGTTGGGAAACAAAGTGAAGGATTTGGAGAGGGAGAACAAGAAATACTCCGAGAAGCTCACTACCTTCGGGGAGCTTGAAGATAAGCTGAAATCAGCTGAGGAAGAGCTGACACTTCTGCGTGAAGCAAATCGTCAGAAGGAGGAGTTGGAGGCCAAGCTGAAAGCCTCCGAGGACCTTCTATCCGAGAAGCTCTCTTCGGAGAAGATGAAGAGAAAAACAGCTGTGAAGAAATCCTTTCGAACTGGTTGGGATAAAGGATGGGATAGAGGGGTAGCAGCAATGATGACCCAGGTGAATTATGGAAGTTTGAAATACTTCCATGATGGTTGGGTTGCTGCCTTGCAGGAATTGAAGGTGAGCGAGGACTCCGAGATATTTCAACAACATCTCCTTGGTCCTCCTCCAGTTATTGAAGACGAAGATGAAGACGAAGCTGCATCTGAAGAATCTTCAATGATTGTGGGTGATCAAATCCTTGCTCCTCAACCCAACCAGACATCTGCTGAGGAGATTTCTTCTTTGCCTGCTTCTCTTGAACAAATCCCAACTTCAGCAGATCAAATTAGTGTTCCCACCGAGCAACCAAGCTCCTCGTCCCAGCCTCCCGATAAAGTCTTGGGAGACAAGGAAAAGGTGTGAAGTTGTTCGGTACTATCTTTCTATTTTTCTTCTACTTGTACTTTGTATCTCAGATCTTTGTAACTTTGCCTGATGATCTAATAAAAATTTGAGTTCTTTTATTCCATATGATTGTCTCTTCTTTATCTGCACTCTGTCTTGATCTTCTTTTTCTTTCTCTGTTAGTTTCTGGCCAGGATGGATCTTTTGTTTGCTAATGACACAAAGTTGATGCAGCAATGTCATGAGTATTATAAAGCTGGTCACACAGACCTCAGTACATCAGAAGTTGCTGACATCCTTGGCCATGATGCTTCAGAGCAAGCAGTTGAGGCTTATCGGTACCTGAAGGATTTACTTGATCGAGCTGTGGCCAATAATGTGGCATACTATGAATTGATCGAGGAGCTTCATTATTCCCTAGAAGATCTTCAAAATCAACACAATGAATCAACTGCCCTGTTGCACGAGGAGTATGAGAATAGATATCAACAGCTTTCTTCCGAGACAGGCCACAAAAAGATCATTGCTGGGTACGATGTCAGGGAGAGAACCCTAAAAGGTGAAGTTGAGGCCTGTAGACAGATCGCCGAGCTGCTGGAACAAGAGAACAACAATTTGCAGAAAGAGCTGGCACTAGGGGTGTTCGCGGTCCGGTCCGGTTCGGTTTTAAGGTTTTTTTTGGACCGGACCGACTTGGTCGGTCCTCTAAAAAAATGGACCGAGACCGGACCGATAATGTCGGTTAACCGACCCTAGTCGGTTCGGTTTTTTATAGGGTCGGTCCGGTCTAACCCGTCGGTCCTCACATTAATGAATTACATCATTTATAATAGTACAAATATACCCGAGTCTATTTTTTTCAAACATTAAAAACTAAAAATATCAAAATTTGCGATTAAAACAAACCTACTATTGGATTAAACTATAATTTAAACTAATCAAATATTGAAATATATACTTTTACTATTTATTTATCTTATATATATACATATATATGTAAAAATATATTATTTTATATACAGTCGGTCCGGGTCGGTCCTAACAGGGTTTTTGAAACTGTAAACCGTGGACCGGACCGACTAGGTCGGTCCACCAAAAAAATAAACCGAGACCGGACCGATTAAGAAAAAAGACCGAAAAAAAAGGGTTGGTTCGGCTCGGTTCGGTTCGGTCCGTCGGTCCAGTCGGTTTTTTGAACACCCCTAGCTGGCACAGTATAAGTCTGCAGCTTCATCTTCCACTGCCTTGGTACCAGTCTCCGACGAAGGGTTCTCATTCTTAGAGGTTGAGAATGCCAAATTAAGGCAAGAATTGGATGTCCTGCGAAGATCTGGTGCTTCTACTTCTGCTCGGGGACGAGGAAGAGCTTCTCGTGGGCGAGGAAGAGCTGCCCAGGATGTTAACGAGGAACGAAGTACTCCAGCTGCTCGGGGTCGATCAAGAACTCCTCGTAGTATTGAAGAAGCTCGTACTCTGTCAACATTGGAAACTCAAGCGTACCAGTTGAACGCAAAAGATCGGGCTTTGTCTGAAATGTCCAAGAAAATCCTAACTTTGGAAGATCAACTTACTGCGACGAAGTCTGCTTTGAATAATAAGGATGTTTTTGCCAGGAACCTTCATGAGCAGTTAGAAAGATTAACTTTCCAATTCCATAAACAACCTCGCGAATTCTGGAATGCAGGCTATAATGAGGCCCTTTTATCACTTGGATGCTCGCATTGAAAATGCCAATAATGAAGGTTATAAACAGGGATGGTTGAACGCCCTGGATGTGCTGAAGCTCGAACAGGGGCACTACCTGTGGGATTTTCATACTCCTGGGCTACTAGACTTGCCTGTACCACCCTATAAATTGGACATGGAATGGATCCCAGCTCGTGCCATTCCTCGGAGCTTAATTTCAAAATATCTTGGTGACTATAATCTTCATTCTCAAATTGAAGTATCTCGTCCCGAGCATCTCTTGGATACTCCTTCAGTAATGAATGTCAGAATGTTGAAGGACTTAAATTTTATCAATTCTCCTCAGACATTAAATGATCCTCCTGCTGGCGAGGAACCTGTTTCAAAAGCTGAAGGAAAGAAACCAATAGAATAGGGATTTCAATGTAATAGTTAGTATACATGTAATTTGTAATTCGTTTTGATTTTTAATGAAAGACTTTCCTTTTCTGTTTGCAAATCTATATTGCTATTGTTTCACGCTTGTCAAACACTTTATATTTTATATTTGTGCATATGTATCTGTTTAAATAGATAACAATATTGTGCTATTCATCGACCAACTTAGTAAAAAATTACAAGTACCAGTAATGTTGCTCGACTACTTAAAAATAAAGTAATGAGTATAAAAATGTTAAAATTTCTTACAACCAACCAAGGTTGTTTACATTGAGTTCATCGACCAATTATAGTTAATGGGTTTTTATCCCCGACCAGCTATACTTGGTAAATTTTGTCTTTTTCAATAAATGTGCCCGACCAACCAAGGTCAAAGATTTTTCCTCGTCGACCAACTGCAGTTAGTGGGTTTTTATCCCCGACCAACTATACTTGGTTCAGTTTGGAATATTTGTTCTTCGATGAACTTTTATGTAATAAACTTACTTCCCGACCAACATAGGTTGGCATTTGAGAGCATATTTTGTTTTCAAACCAACCGAGATTGGCATTTTTAAGAATGTTGTTCTTGCCCTTTTACCAACCGGGGTTGGTCATGGGTTTGAACTATCATGCCCACTAACTCTTTTACCAACCGAAGTTGATCACATTAGTGTACGCCTCCTAACCAAAGGAGTATAGTTTGTTCTCGCTATTTTACCAACCAAAGTTGATCACGCTCGAACTATCAGTGTCCACTAGTTATTTTACCAACCAAAGTTGGTCACGCTAGTGTATGCCTCCTAGCCAAAGGAGTATAGTTTGTTCTCGCCCTTTTACCAACCGGAGTTGGTCGTGGGTCTGAACTATCGTGTTCTCGCTATTTTACCAACCGAAGTTGATCACGCTCGAACTATCAGTGTCTACTAGTTATTTTACCAACCGGAGTTGGTCACGCTAGTGTACGCCTCCTAATCAAAGGAGTATAGTTTGTTCTCGCCCTTTTACCAACCGGAGTTGGTCGTGGGTCTGAACTATCGTCTTCTTTTTGCTCGTCTTCTTTTTGCTGTCGAGCAGCGTAGTGTACAACACTAGTATTCCCCGAAAAACTTTCAATAAAAGGAGAGAAGATGGTGAAACATCATCGTTTTATTCATATTGATAGAACAGCTTTACATTTTACATTACTGATAATACTTGCGTAGGTGATCAGCATTCCATGCATTCTTGAATTCCTCCCCTTCTAGAGTTGCTATTCGGTAAGTTCCTGGTCGAACAACTTCTGTAACTCGGTAAGGTCCATGCCAATTTGCTTCCAATTTATTGTGCTTCTGAATGACCTTCTTTAGCACGTAATCTCCTTCTTTTAAATCGCATTTCTTCACCCTCTTGTTGTAGAACTGTTCGTTGTTGATATGCAGCATTCCTAATGGCTGCTTCTTCTCTAACCTCCTCGAGCATGTCCAAATCTAATCTTCTCATCAAGTAACTGACTGGGGAATTGAAATTCAGCACTCTGTGTGTTGGGAGACCCAACTCAGCAGGTATTACAGCCTCACTTCCAAACGCCAACATATATGGTGATTCTTCAGTTGCTACTCGGGGAGTTGTTCAGTAAGCCCATAATACTGACTGTAGCTCATTAATCCAATTTGCTTTAGCCTCATTTAACCTCTTCTTCAAACCATTTAATAATGTTATGTTCGTCACTTCAGTCTGTCCATTGCTTTGAGGATGGCCTGGTGCTGAATGAACCTTCAAAATGTTTGACTGATGACAATAGGCGGCAAACTCCTCGTTGTCGAATTGTGTTCCATGATCTGTGATGAAGGCATGAGGGAGACCATATCGGCAGATGATATTCTTCCAAACGAATTGGTATACCTTCTCGTACGTCATATCAATAAGTGGCTCAGCTTCTACCCACTTAGTAAAATAATCCACTGCGACGACGAGGTACTTGAATCTTCCTCGGGTCGTTGGTAGTGGTCCAACCAAATCCATTCCCCACATGGAAAAAGGCCAAGGGGAAGTTATGGGTGTCAACAATGCTTGTGGAGTTCATCGGATGGAGGAAAAACGTTGGCATTTATCACATTTCTTAGCATAGGCTATACAATCAGCCCTCATTGTTGGCCAGTAGTATCCTTGCGTCATCACCCTTTGCAAAAGTGTTCGACCTGCTACATGGGCTCCACAGGACCCTTCATGGATCTCTTCAATCAATTCTTTCACCTCGGAGGGATGTACACATCTTTGCAAACCTGCCATAATTCCTCGTCTATACAAAACACCATTAGTTAGTACATACCGAGCAACTTTAAACTTCAATTTCTTGGCAGCGATCTTATCCTCCGGTAATTCTCCTTCCTCGACATATGCCCTGATGGGATCCATCCAAGATGGTCCTAAATCAAGGGAAATAACATTCATCATCAGGCCTTCGTCTATACTTCGACTTTCTAACACCTCAATTGGTATCGTTCTTCGCAACTCGGTACGAGTAGCTGATGCTAGTCGGGCCAGTGCATCTGCTTGTGCATTATCCATTCTTGGTATTCTGATCAACTGAATGGCATCAAATTCTGCCAACAACTCCATCGCCTTTGCATAATACTTGACCATTAATTCTCCTTTAACTGCATACGTTCCCATCATCTGATTCACAATTAATTGAGAATCACTGAATACCATCACTTGTTGCGCTTCCATAATCTTTGCTAAATTAAGACCTGCTATCAAGGCTTCATACTCAGCCTCATTATTGGAAGCTTTGAATTGGAATCGTAAGGCATATTCCACGTCAATCTCGTCTGGGGTGTTCAAAACAATCCCGGCTCCACAACCTGTTGTGCAAGATGACCCATCTACATACAATCTCCACGTAGGTAACTCGTCCTCAAAATTCTTATCTGACAGCGTTCCTCGGTGAAATATTTGTTGTTTTGTTTCATCCTCCCCTGATATCTTTCGCTCCTCGTCGACCATCTCTTCTCGCCCTTTTACCAACCGTAGTTGGTCTGGGTTTGAATTTGATGATCTTTCTACATCCACAAGCCCTTTTACCAACCGGAGTTGGTCTGGACTCATGTCTGTTGATCCTGTAACATCCACAGGTTGGTCAGCGAGCAACTTTTGTTCCTCGGGGGTATCAGGATATGTAAAATCGGCTATAAAGTCTGCTACAACTTGCCCTTTTAAGGATGATCTGGGTTCATACAAAATATCATATTCACCGAGCTCTATTGCCCAGTACATCAGTCTTCCTGATTTTTCTGGCTTATGAAGAGGTTGTCTCAATGGCATGTCGGTATACACGATGATGGTATGGGCCTGGAAATATGGCCTCATTCTTCTACTTACTTCAATTAATGCCAATGCCAATTTTTCCAACTTTGGGTACCTGATCTCTGCACCTCGGAAAGCCTTACTTGTGTAATAAATTGGCTTCTGGACTCCATTCTCCAATCTGATCAATGCCGAGTTGACTACATTCTCTGATACTGCCAGGTATAAGTACAACTTTTCACCCATCACTGGTTTGGACAGCAATGGAAGTGTTCCCAGATATTTCTTCAAGTCTTGAAAGGCTTTTTCACATTCATCATTCCACTCGAAAGTTTTTCGGAGTGTTTTGAAGAATGGAAGACACCTATCAGTTGCTCGAGATACAAATCTATTGAGCGCTGCAACTCGTCCTGTAAGACTCTGCACTTCTTTCTTCGTCGTTGGAGATCGCAACCCTAAAAGAGCTTTGATCTTTGCTGGATTTGCCTCGATGCCTCGCTGGTTGACGATGTACCCGAGGAACATTCCTTCTCGTACTCCGAAGGTGCACTTCGTCGGGTTGAGCTTCATTTGGTATTTATCCAGTTGATCAAAGGTCTGACCTAGGTCAACTAGATGATCAGCAGCTTTTTTGCTCTTTGTCAGCATATCGTCGACATAGACTTCCATATTGCAACAGATTTGTTCGGCAAAAACCTTGTTCATCAGCCGCTGATATGTCGCTCCTGCATTTTTCAAACCAAAAGGCATAACATTATAACAATAAGTTCCCCTAAGGGTAATAAAAGAAGTGCTTTCCCTATCTTCAGGTTTCATTTTGATCTGGTTGTAACCAGAGTAAGCATCCATGAAGCTAAGCAGCTCGTGCCCCGAGGTAGCATCCACTAGTTGGTCAATTTTGGGCAATGGGAAGTGATCCTTTGAGCAGGCCTTGTTGAGATCAGTGAAATCAACACACATTCTCCATTTATTATTTTTCTTCTTTACCATCACCACATTTGCCAACCAGTCTGGATACTTCACATCTTCAATGAATTGGGCTTTCTGGAGCTTATCGACCTCCTCTTGAATAGCTTGATTCTTCTCGGGGCTAAATACCCTTCTTCTCTGCTTTACAGGCTTGATCTCCCTATTCACATTGAGTTCATGGCATAAGAAGTTTGGATCAATTCCTGGCATGTCTTCATGACTCCATGCAAAAGTTTTCTTTCTGTTTCTCAAAAAAGTTATCAACTCCTGTTTTATTGAAACATCCAACGATTAACCTATCTGGGTTACTCGTTCAGGGTGCTCGTCGTCCAGAATAACATTTTCTGTAGATTCCACCACCTGTCCTTTTACTAGTTGAGATTCATCACGGGGATCAAGTGTTTCAATTTCTGTACCTTCCTCCACCTGGTAAGTAATAGTCTTTTTCCTTGATTCTTCAAGCTCCTCTTGCTCGGCAGATGAATAATAGCATTCTCGAGCTACTTTTTGATCACCTTTCACCACTTCCACTCCGAAATTTGTTGGGAATTTTAAACATTGATGTACTGTAGATGGGACTGCTTCGAACTTCTTCAAACCAACTCTTCCCATGATGATGTTGTAGGCTGACTGCACATTCTTATCCATCACAAAGAAGCGTATTCTCTCTGTTCGACAAGCAGGCCAAGTTCCAATGAATATATCCAACTTGATCGTCCCAAGTGGAAAAACTTTCTCGCCAGCGAAACCCAGAAGAGGTCTGTGATAAGGCTCCAATTGAGATAACTTCAAATTTAAACTGTCAAAGCACGAATAGTACATGATGTCTGCCGAACTGCCATTGTCTACCAGCACCCTTGAAATCACTACTTCTTTCATCCTCATTTTGATCACCAAAGGGTCATCGTGAGGGTAAAGAACACCTGCCAAGTCATTTTTTGAAAAGCCAATAACTAGCTTCTCTTTGTTTACCTTCCTCGGACGATCCTCCTCGGCCAAATTTATTCGTTGAATGTACGAGCAAGCTTGTGCCTCTCCGAGGTAAGCTTTTCTTTCTGCAGTAATATCCCCTCCTCCTGCATCTCCTCCTGTAATAACATTACAATCAAATGACCCAAAACGTATGGAAAATACCTCTCGTTCTGGCTACCTTGGTTTCTTGGGAAGATCGGGGTCATCCTCTGTATCATCTTCATGATCCCTTTTCTTTTTCTCCTCTGCTCGTCGAGGAGATCTAGATCTTTCTCTAGTTCGGTCATTATTTCTTCTTTCGCCTCCCTGATCAACATATTTCGCTAGTTTTCCTCTTCGGATGAGTGTTTCAATCTCGTTCTGAAGAGCTATGCAATTTTTAGTCATATGGCCATGATCTTTGTGGAACTCGCAATATTTATCCCTGTTCCTCGCATCAGGGTCTGACCTCAATTTCTTCGGCCACTTTACCTCCTCGCTATTCTTGATTTCTTCCAAGACATGATTAATACCCATTTTCAAAGGAGTATAATTATCGAATTTCTTCAGGACTTCCCATGACGACCTATTATTCTTGGAATGCTTGTCACCGCCATTGCCCTTATGCTCTTTTTTCTTGGATTTGTCGTCTTCCACCTTGGTTTCTTTATCCATGTTCTTCTTCGCAGCCATAGCCTCCTCGGCATTCATAATTTTGGCCGCTTTTGCCATCAACTCTGACATAGTTTTAGGTGGATCTTTCGCCAAAGTGTAATATAACTTATTAGGCAACAACCCACTCATCAAGGCGGTGATTGCTGTCTTCTCCTCATAATCTATGACTTCCAGCTTCTCGTTATTAAAACGAGTTATGTAATCTCTAGTACTCTCACCAGATTTTTGTCTAACACTTAATAAGTGTGCTACTCTTTTTACTGGTTTTGCTCCAAAACAGAAATTGCCGATGAACAACTCGGCCAACTGAAAGAAAGTTGAAATCTTACCCCGAGGAAGATTGTTGTACCATATCTGGGCAGCTCCAGTAAGAGTTCCTGAGAATGCTCTGCATCTCATCTCGTCGGGGACAGCATAGATATCGGCGGCAGCTTGATATTGCTCTATATGAAGAACAGGATCTGTCTTTTCATCATATTTGGGGGTCACCACTGGTGCTTTAAACTTTGATGGGGTAGGAAAACCCACAATGGCCTGGACAAAAGGTGTCCCTTGAACAAAAGTTCGTTGTAAGGGATTCCTCGCCTTAGCCATTTCTCCCAATCTATCCTCCAAACGCTGAATGGAACCCTTCCACGCATCGTTTCCTTCCTCGGGCTTATTAGTTCGAGCAATTGATTGTTCTGATGTGACCTCTTGAGATCTTTCTTGACGAATAACTGGTCGTGATTGTGCTGATCCTTCTCTTAGATCTGATGGTTGTCGAAAACTCCCCGACATGGTCTTAGGTGGACTCCTATTCCTCCTAGGGCCTAATCGACTGAAAGGAGACACCCTACTCAGTCTTTCCACGACACTGGGTCTTTCTGGAGAGAGAGTGATACGTTGATCAGTATCTGTAGCCCTTATTGACGAAGTTCGCCCAGGTTGATAAGAGAAATCATCAGATTCCTCATTACGATATGACTCAGTACGCCTGGATTGTGAAGAACGTAAATAAGTTTGCCTCTGACCACTTCACTGTCCTGAACGTGCAGGTGCTCCGCCGTGAAGGGTCTGTATGAGTTGCCTCATTGTTTCTTGCATGGCGGTTTGTCCTTGGGCCAGATTCGTCATAATCCCAGCCAGATCTGGAGGTGCAGAGGGATTTGGAGAATTTCCAGCATTTCCAGCGTTTCGATTGCTTGATTCCGGGTTATCTGCCATTGATGATGAATGATTTTTGGTGAAAAGCGATAATAACAATCGTTCCCACAGACGGCGCCAATCTGTTGATGTAAAAAACTAGATTACTCTAATTATTTAATCACAGATAAATAAATAAGACAAAAGATTTTAAAGTGGTTCAGCCTTATATGAATGACCTACGTCCACTGTTATGTTATTGCTGAGTGTTTGAGAATTCTCGATTACAAGTGCTATCAAGAAATTCCCACCCCCCTAAATGAGGGTGATACAAGGTATTTATAGCCCTTTAGGCTGTACATGAAAGGGTGCTACATTAAATGATACACATATGAAAGGGTAATTCACTTAATGTTCTTCAAACGTGCGCGTCAAGATGATAAGCATTCGATGAATAGTTGAACTGTTGATTATCTGGCAATTAATGTTGTGGTCGAGATGCAGCTCGAACCGCCTTAGTTGCTCGTCGTCCAAGAGTACCTCGGAGCATTGGAGTTCCTCGGAAGACTGGCGTTCCTCGGAGTATACTTGTTGCTCGGAGTGAGTATGTTGGTCGGGGAAACAATATTCCTCGTTGCTATTGTGCCACGTAGATTGACACGTGTCTTCTTATTATTCGTCCATATCAGCATACTAATTTTGGTATTAACACCATAAATACCATTCTCGTCGAATATTAATGATTCCAACATTTATTCATACGCCCTACTGGTCCTCCATGTCTCCCAAAACATTATACTAAGAATGCCCAAGAATTATATCACGACAATGCGATTTTTAAATCATTTACAAAGGAAATAAGAGTCTGTCAGGAGGGGTCGATCGATGGGGCTCGATCGATCGAACCTTCGATCGATCGAAGCTCTAGGCTCGCTCGATCGATCGAGCAGGTATTTCGATTTTCTGCAGAATTGCAGTTACGGGTTCTACAAATTTTCTTCATCCAAATACATGTTTTCCAACCCCAAACGTCCAAGAATTCTACTACTAACATTATAACAGTATACCAAATGTTCCTAACGTAAGGCATGTAAATATTCATCATTTAAACATGGAATTTCCACCCAAAATTACATCTAATTATCGAGAACCCTATAATTTTCTTAAACAGTTTTCTAACAAATATTTCTCGAGAATTTCTTTCATATAATCATCAAAATTTCGTGGTTAAAGTCCTCTACATGGCAAGGGTTTCCAGAATCATCATAACAACCAATACTACATGGATTTTCCTATCACAAATTGGGGGTTCTTCTACATAATTCATCCCTAATCATTCCTAAACTAATATGAAGATTGCACCAACGAAAATAGCAAGTTAAACACTTGCCTGGGATTTCTGGTATTTTGATTTACGGCTGATTTTGGTATGGTTGCGTTCCTCTTCTCGCGATCTACGCGTTGGTGGTGGCGGCGGTGCAAATCGGTGACTTTTTGGCCTTGAATTGCCTTGAGAGCTTTCCCTCTCTTCTCCAATGGCCGTACTAGGGTTCTGAATATTCTAACCCTAAATGGCTAACCTAAATGGTTGATATAGGTTGTTGAATTTCGTGGGTTTAATTACCCAAATATGTAAAATGACTAAAATGCCCTCCCGGGGTACTAATTAGGTCTAAAAACGCCCCGAGACCCAAACTACACCCCCGGGTACACTTTTTTGACTATCTCGACCCTTCCGAACGCGTTGGAGCACTCAAAATGACCATACAAACAACTTATAAAATATTCACTTTTTATTTAACAAAATTTAGTCCCGACGCGACACGGGCTTGTCCCGATTCAAATTTCTAAAATTGTCATTTTATTCACTCGTGACATTCAATATAATCAATAACATATATTACTTTGCTCATTAGTAATATTCAACAAATTTCCTATAATTACTAACTCTCGTCACGTTAATAATTATAACATAATTAATTTCCGGATTTTTATTAAATAATTCATTCACATTAAATTTAATAAATCCCCAAATTAATATAGCATAAAAATACGGGGTATTACAATCTCCTTCTCTATTAAGCACCCTATGTTGCAAGGATTGGTAATGATTACCGTGGTTTATACAAAATGCTCCAAAGATAAAAGGCTGGACCTTTGGGACTCTTTGGATCAAATCTCTTAAGGTAATGAATCTCTGCCTCATTTATCATAGGAGAATTGAACATTATTTCAAATGGAGAAGAAAAATGTGGTGGAAATGACTCAAATATTTTGGCAGTAGAGGACTTCAATTGTATGTTATCAAGGAATTCCTTATTGGATGTTGGTTATAAAGGATCCAAATACACATGGTGGAACAGTAGAGCTGGTAATTAAGACATTTTGAAGGACTTGACAGAGGGTTATGTAACTATGTATGGAAACATGTATATCCTCATTCATCTATTTCTCACCTGAACAAGAACTGTTAAGATCATTACCCCATGCTGTTATTAGTTAAAACTGGCCTTGATCAATATCCCAAAATGTTTAAAGTTCAAACAATGTGGTGTAACCACATAGGTTTATGGGATGTGATTAAAACCAAGAAAACAGCATTGGATTATATGATCTAGCCATTCCTTATCCTCGCAAGGTATTCAATGATCAAGGTATGAGCCTCGGGTACTGCGATTGCATTTTGTTATGTTTCCTTAAGCTAATTTGACCTTATATAGTCTACCCCTTTATGAAAGAGGTGTGTTTTTAATTTAATAGTACAATCATTACTTAATCCGGCTTTAGGACTTATACATAATGAATTATTTCGTACGATCAAATATTTAGTAGAATTATCATCAAAAATCATATTAGTTCCTTATCCAGAGGTTTAGTCTATAAATGCGAAGCTTTCTTGATTCAGCCGAACCATATTTACATCATTTTAAATATCAACACCATAACCAACACGACATATTAGCATCTAGTTGAGAGTAATTCTACATTGTTAATAATAGAAGAGAAATTAATTTTGCAACACATACTACTTTGGCCCATGCCACTTCATCATTGTTTTTAATTTTCACCCCCCAAAGCTCAGTTTAAACCCCAAACAAGTATAAACAATCAATAATTCTAACTTGAATGGCATAAACAACTTGCAGAGGACATGAATTAATTAACACAAACAACATATCAATAATTCTTACTAAAATTCACACAAACTGGTAAACAAGCATTCTCGTAGATTAATCCAAATGATATACTACAACAACCAGTTGACAATTCGGGTTTTCAATTGGTTCACCCTCAACCTCCTATCACCACTACAAATCAATCCGGTACAAAAATGAATGAAATATGTAACAACATTAAATGTTAATTTATGAAAAAGACTGCATACATACCACATGCAATACTACACTCATCATTGGTGGAGCTAGCTTGATTAGCATTGCATATACCTAATTCAAATAAAACACATTAATTCCCCTACAACCAAAACACAAAATTAAAGTAACAAAAAATAATTATAATTATAAACACTCACGAGGATCCATAATATGATTCTTAAAAATAACACAGTTGTCCACAACGATATGTGCATCAGACAATCAAAGTTCAATAATTCAATTAACTACAAACATATGATCCAAGTATTTTGTGTAAATTGAAGTTAGGGTTAGGTATTATAATGGACCCTAAGTCTAAAGAGCAACATCATTCCACTCCTTAATTTCGAAACTCTTTGATTTCTAGGAAGAAGGGCACTTGCAACAAATGGGGTATGTTCAACAAAACGTTTCTCGCAAAATATGCATCTCGAGAGGGTTTCTTTTGCACTTTTATACACGAAAAATAATGTTTCCTATAACCTATAAGGTTCCCTAAACTTAAACAGTGGAGAGGCCATTAAAATTGTTAATGTACGAGCATAAATTAATAAAAAGGATTTTATTTACAGACATTCCAAAATCTATTGGATGACCTAGACCTTGTTGATAAAAAGGATTTTAGTTAGAAAAAATCCAAAATCTATACTTTATTCATGGCATGGTCATTGGGATATCTAGACTCAAACATTACAACCATGAGTTAACTATAAAACCAAAATTTGAAATTGCCCGAGATTTTATGATTTCTTAAAATCCCATTATGAGTAAGTTCACATATAAGTCAATGCTTTAATAAATGAATTGACATCTACAAATCCAACCCTTTTGGAAAAATGAATTGGCATTATGTCAATCAAATAGTTTAACATAACTTACCAAATCTAACTCTTTATTAAGAAACTTGAAATTTCTATGTGATGTTTTTAGTTTTAAGCAGGTCATATAAATGACGGGGATTTGGAATTTCAAGAAAGTCCAAAACTAGAACATTTAAATAAAATCATTTAGTGTTATAATTAATGATACCAAATAAAACATATTCATAAGCGTTAAGGGTAAAAATTAGAAACCCATATGCCATATTGCCAAGTATAAACTGACCATTGGCTCTTGTGTTTTATGGCTCAGAGTGAAGGTGGTCGAGTTGGGTTCTTATGAACTATGAAGCATGGACACGTAATACGTGTTTCAACACGCGACACGCGACACACGATACGCGATTGATAAAAAAATTAGGATACAACACGCTATGATACGTATAATATATAATATATATTTAAATATATATTAATGAAATAAAACATATTTTCTCCATAAAATACATCATTAGAGCATTCTTAACATGAAATTAAGAAAATGGACCATACAAAACAAAATTCAAACACACTTTGACCCTTGAGAACCATAAATAAAGCACAATCACCATCACTTAAGTCAACGCTGACTTATGGCTTTCGGGAGAGTGTTCGTGCTTCATAGGTGTCCGACACGTTGTTGGACACGACACGTTGGCTTCCGGGAGAGTGTCCGTGCTTCATAGCTTATGATATAATGTAGAAAAAATTACTATTCTATTATTATAAGTAATTTATACTGTAGCAAAAACTCCAACTATCCCAATAAATAACCAATTACATCAACAAGACATCAAATTACTTTTATATTACATTTACTTTCATTTTAATAGCAACCAAACAAGAAAATTTAATTACTTTCAGTTTAATAGCAACCAAACAAGGAAATTTACAATCAATATATAACATTTACTTTCGTTTTAATAGCAACCAAACAAGGAAATTTACTTACTTTCATTTTAATAGCAACCAAACAAGGAAATTTACTTACTTTCATTTTAATAGCAACCAAACAAGGAAATTTATAATCAATATATATCAAAACTAATTTGATGTCTTCAACCATAAAATCTCACTTTAATAATTTCCAATTACACGTAACATCCCTAAGTAGGTATCAACCTACAACATTATAATCTCACCACAACCAAGAGAAAAGGGAACACGACTTACCAATAGTGAGCAGCAGGTGAGAGATCTAGGGCGAGCGACGATGGCAGGGGGGAAGTCTAGGGCAAGCGACGGTGGTAGGGGAGGGTGAGGTGGGTGACTTTTTGTCCGGGTAGAGATACAAGATGCTTAGGTTTTGCTTTTCTTTTTTGTTTTCTTTGTACAAGGCGGGAGTTAAAATTGTTTCCTTTTTTCTTTTTCTTTGTAGAAGGTTTTATTTTTATGCACAAGGGGGGAGTTAAAATTATGAAGGTGGGAAACTAAATTATTTGAGCCGTCTCATAAGGTTGACTATTTGAGACGGTGCTTAATATGCTGTCTCATTAGCCTCCTTTTATAAGACGACTTCTTTTATCCGTCTCAAATAATATTAGTTTTTGAGACGGCTGTTTTTACCCGTCTTAAAATGTATGCTTTAGGGACTAAAATTTAAGCCGTCTCAAAAGCCTCTGTCTTAAAAACTACTTTTTTTTTGTAGTGACACTAAGAATATGAAACCCTAATTTAATGTAAGTATTTTATGTAATACGAACTGTAATGTAGCTATTGAATCACATGTAAATGATCAACGTACCAATGTAATTCGAAAAGTGGATGAACGGTTGGTCAAATTTCCCCAAAATGAATATATTGGTGGTTTCATCTTTTCAATGTCGATACAGTGATTAAATTGATGACATTTGATAATCATGAACGGATTTGAGAATTAAATTGCACAGAGATTCGAGTCGGTGTGCAGATTGCGTGTTTTCGTGATTTTGTGTATTTACGAGGGTAATTTTGGGCAAATAAAAGAAGACAGTTAGTTTCTTAGACGAACATGACTAAGTAATACGTTTTAACACGTGTGGGACTTGATGCAACTTTTAAGGCACGTGTGAATATATCTCCCTATCTATAAACATAAAAAAATTAATTTTAAAATTGTATTTAAAAAGAGAATTTAACTCTATTTTTTTGAATAAAGAACCAAATGGAGTCATACGTGCCCATGCTCGTCCTTTATTTTTTAAACAAAAAAAAAAAAAAAAAGAATGACGAAAATTAGTAGGGTTCACGGGTCGGTCGGTTCAGTTTTGGCAGGATTTTTTGAGCCGAACCGACCATGTCGATTTTTGGAGGAGAAGAACCGAAACGAACCGAAACTGTTGAAGAACCGAACCGAACCGAACCGAACTGAATAGAGCCGATTTTTGACAGGACCGGTTCGGTTTTTTCATTTATTTTAATAAAAAATATTTTTTAATACCTAATATAAATATAAAATTAAAAAATATAATATAATATGCCAACACTAATATAAATATAATATAAAATATAAAATTAAAAGTATAAAAATTAATTCGGTTCGGTTCGGTTCAAAATCGATTTTTTATACGAAAACCGAACCGACCCTAAAAAAAAATCCGGCCCAAAAATTTTCAATTCGACTCAATTTTGTCGGTTTGTCAATTTAATCGGTTTTTTTGCACCCATAGAAATTAGTTTGAAATTTAAACATCCCCCCGCGTGGCACGTTTTAGATTGAGAGAGAGAAGAAAAGATTCTGAGCGTGCGGAGCAAGTAGGATTAAACTCCCTTGGTGACGAAGCTAACAAGTATCTATAAAACGAAGATTTGAAACATAATTGCTTCAACTCATTCTATTTTACGATTTACTATCGATAAACCCTACTTGGTCAGTCCTCTGTTCTCCAAGCCAAACAGTACTTGATTCACTCTTTTTTTTGAATAGGAGAGGAGAGAGAAAACAATGGAGGTAGTTGAAACGGGAATCGACGGAATCTCTTCCGCTCATCTCCCTTTTGCTAGAAGGTAGTTTTACTTTTTTATTCATTTACCCTAATTACTCCCATCAAAAGAAATTATTTCAGTAGGTCCTATTGCAAGTTTTTTCAAGCTATTAAATATCACTACATTACGTATTTACTAAGGTTCCGTTTGTTTTTTGTTTTTTTATCTGAAATCGAAGACTGAATCTGAAGTATGAAATCTGAATCTGAAAGATGTGTTTGTTTTTATGTCTGAATATACTTTGAATATACTTCTGAATGAATGTATTTAGATTGATTGAATATACTTCTGAATGAATGTATTTAGACTATTTAGACTGATTCAGACTTTAGATTCAGACTTCAGACCTAACTCTACCTCTTAATCATTAAGAGACAAATATGACCGTTAACCTCTTAATCATTTAAAAAAACAAACACTTTTTGATACCTCTTAAGTCTGAATGAATGGTTCAGAAAAACAAACGACCCCTAAATATCTAATCAGAACATTGGAGCAAAAATATTTTCTAATGGACCAAAGAAGACTAAACTTAGGGCCGTTTGACAATCCAATTCCAAGGCTTGAAATTGGAATTTGAAGGTCAATTTCAATTCCGTGGAATTCAAATTGACCTTCCAATTCCAATTCCAAGCCTTGAAATTGGGTTGCCAAACGGGCCCTTAGTAAATGGATACTATTGGTAAAAATCCCCTTTTCTACAAAATAAAGAAGTAGAATGGGATGGTTGTTGTAATTTCAGACTTTGTTATTTTTTCGGCAGTTATCAATTGGAAGCACTTGAGAAAGCTATTGAGCAGAACACAGTTGTGTTCTTGGAGACAGGTTCGGGGAAGACTCTGATCGCCATCATGCTTTTGCGTACTTATGCTTACCTTCTGCGAAAGCCGTCACCTTATATAGCAGTTTTCTTGGTCCCCACTGTTGTGTTAGTCACCCAAGTATGTCTCTTCAACTTTCTTGCAACCCCAGAGTAGGTGCAAATAATCATTGGTTTGATTGTTTGTAATTGATACTTAATAGCAAGCTGAAGCTTTGAAAATGCACACTGACTTGAATGTGGGCAAGTATTGGGGAGAAATGGGTGTTGACTATTGGGATGCCGCCACATGGAAGCAGGAGCAGGATGCGTACGAGGTGGGCATGATTTTCAGATTCTCTAAGTTAACCACAACAATTAGAAAGTCAAAAGAAGAATAACATGATTAATCATAAGAACTATCTTTAAGCAATATTTTTGTCTGAAAGTTCGAATTCAAATTATCCTGTAAAAGAAAGAAAATAAAAATCTCACATGATTCTTCACAACTATCCGACATCCACATGGTATGAGCTTATTGAGGAAAATTAATTTACTGCTATAAGAACTTTTGTAAAGCTGTTTGAGCTAGCTTTACTTCTCCCTTTTTACTAGTTTAAAATTGGAGGCACACAAGTTGGGTTTAACGGAAAGATAATATTTTTAAAATGGTTCTATAATCTATTGTTTCTTTTGGCATTCTCTTCCCCTGCACCCTTTTCTTTTCCTTTCTTTCACAGTTTCTGAAAATCAAACAGTCGTTAGTTAATGCTCTGTTGCAAAGTTTTCTAAACAGTTGTTTCTTTTTGCTCCTCATAATTTGGATAGTAAGATCCATTCTGATGCATGGCATGTTGTATTCACCAATTTGTTGGGTTCATGTTTCAGGTGTTTGTAATGACACCGGCGATCTTACTTGATGCCTTGAGACATAGCTTTTTGAAACTTGACACAATAAAGGTTTTAATATTTGATGAATGCCATAATGCTAGAGGTAGACACCCCTATGCCTGCATTATGACGGTGAGTTATCTTTTTGTACTTCGCATTAACATATTATGCACTAACGGTTTGTAACGTCTTATGTGTTCAATAGTTTTGGTGATTTTTGATGTTCCCAAATGCTTGTGAGTGAATGTATATTTGTTTGTCAGTGATGTGATGAGAAAGATGACGAATCATATTTTACATCAAAATTATTATAATGCAACTATTTTATCGGTTGTACTTGGCTTGCTAATGCTTCATATATCTTGTTTTAGTTCCGTCGTTTATAATATATAGCCATCTGTTTAGAGTTTTCTAGTACTGCTCGTCTACTTCTTTTTTGGAGGTTACCATAAAAATTATTGATCTATAATAAGAGTGCAAGACACATGAAAGATAGCTAGCAGAAACCAAGAAATGTTTAATCATAACCAAAAAAACATAGAGAGGGGAAGAATAATCATAATACCTACACACGTCCGTCCTTATGTAATGCCTGCTACGTCTTTGTTAACATGACCGTTATTGATCTTTGGTCATTGTATTTCATACACCTAAGGTTTCATATTATAATCAGATTCTAAATTTGAATACAGTGTAGATTTGTTGTCTATAATCTATACTTGTATTTGTAAAAATACCTTTCTATATGCTTATATAGACCCGCCCTGTTAGCGTTGTTGTCCTAATTTTTAAGGATTTGCTTGTTGGCGTGTATGTGTCGTGTGTCACGTTCATCTATATGTTTCATAGCTCAACTTGTGTAAATTTATAGTCAGGAACATTAGACTTTGTAATATTTGTATTATAGAAGTTTTTTGGCATGGCTTGTCGTCACAATACGGATTATAAGTCCGGGGCATCCAATCCAAAACCTACTTGCAATAGTTTGTAGAGGTCTTATGATCTTACATGCTTAGCTTCATGGGTTAAAAATCCCAATGTGGACTTTATATTCTCAACACTCGCCCTCATGCGTGGCGTAACTTAATCCAAATACGTGGGCGGATTTACATCGAGTGGTGTGGAGTACTTGAGTTTGGGGTTTGGAAGAGCCTCCTCTAACTCAAAATAAATTGACAATGGGTGGAGAGACCTCAAGGCCTTGTTTCGTTGCAAGGTTTAGAATTCCCGATATCACTTCTTCTATAGTTACGAAAGCGATGTAGTTGTCGGATATCTGATCTGTATTGGGTAGGCTACACAAACTATTATACATTTAATGCAAAATAAATTAAAAAACATGAATTAGAAATAAGAAAAGCAACAATGGGTTTTCTGAGTTGGTTCCTTGTCGATAATACGATATTTTACACGCCCCCTCCCCTCAAAAGAAAAATAAATAACTAATAAAATAAAATTAGGGATACGCTATTCTTAGACAAAATACATTCTTTTTCAAAATTAATCTTGACATGACCAATATGTCTTCTTCCTAATTTGTAACACTCTCGAAGAAACCCTAAATCTAACTAACCCTAAACCATACCACCATGATCCACATCACCCCCACCCCGCCCACTACTCTGCCTGGTGCGAGGATGTGGAGATCTGCCTGCATGGGAGCCATGGATGTTTGTATTTGATTTTACACGTCTAAACCAAATTGAATCCAAAGGGGTAGAGTATACCAGATCGGGACCCAAGAGTGATCCATGAGAACAGAGGTCATTCAGTTCATTATCATGACTTGACGTGTTTTAGTGATTCAGATAGGAACGAATACAAATTGCTATCTCAAATATGATTCCAAGTTTGGAGAATGGAACTAACATTGTGATTTAACTGTGTTCTGGAGTTCAATTCAGCTGGATATTGCGATTGGATTAAGCTGGTGCTGTTTCTGTAGTTTGATTAAATTCAGCTGATCAAAGTTTCTAGAATTTGATTCAGTCTATTGATCTGATATAGGTTTCTGTAGCGATTCGTGTGTAGGAATTTTCTTGTGTCTTTTCAGTTCAGGAGGAAATTTCTTGCTTCGGTCTTCATTCTGATCATTATGGATCATTTCAATTGATCAACTGATATTCTAATCACTTTTAATATTCAATGGATTAGTTCAATTTTATCTACTTGTTTCTGTTCATTTCATCACTGTTTGCTGTAGCATAGCAGATTTCAGTTGTTCCTTTGTATAGCAAGATTAGGGGTAGTTATATTTATGGGTTTTTTTAATGGTTGATGACAAATGAGGAAGAAGTCGGCTTTTTGGTCATGTGACAATTGCTTTTAAACGAAGGGTATTCCTTAATATATAACTTTTTTTGGGTATTTTTAACAACATTACTGAAAGTGGGTAAACTCAAAAATCCCAAACAACAAACCTTTCAACACATAATGATTCCAAAAGACAATATAGAATGCGACCAAGTATGCCTACTAGAATAAGCATAGACAGTTTCATTTATATTTGGGCAGTTTGTAGATGATTGAACCAGCAAACTGGGAGCCCATCTTTATATACAGTCAAATTGAAAATTATTGAATCATGCCCTTTATGGTTGAAGAATGGAACACTCTAAAAGTAGGTTGAATCTGGATTTGAGAATAAGTTTTGGGGAAAAAAAACATTCAACTTGGGAAGTGAGAGAAAGAAGGTTTAATATCTTGGATGTGGTGGACTGAATGTGCATATAGCGGGGAAGTAAGAAAATAATAAGAAAGTTGGTTATTATACATTAGTGTTTAGTTAATACAAAGACTTAGAAACTGATTGATATGACTGTGTGAAAATTTCTTGTAATATTGGTTACTTAACGTTAACATTTGTTGTTGTAGTACTACTTGTGATTATGCTATGACCTTTTTTTCTCCCCATCAAATCTTATAAAACGATATTACAAATGATGATCTCAAGGTTTCTGATGTATTTGAAGGAGTTCTATCACCGTCAGTTAGCTACTAACTCTCAGCTTCCTAGGATATTTGGGATGACTGCTTCGCCTATAAAGGCCAAAGGTAATTCAAGATTTAATCCTTATATTATATTATATAATTTATACCGTGAACTGCTTGTAATTACATTCACTTCGCCAACTTGTTTGAATAACTGAACTTTGTTATTAATATTTTTTTTAATCTAGGTTCAAGCTCAGCATCTCTCTACTGGCAACAGATTCATGAACTTGAGAATCTAATGAACTCTAAGGTTTCTTGCTTGTGTTGATTTTCTCCACATTTTTGCCAATATAACCTTGAACAAGTAATTCTACACACTCCCATTTTTCTGTTCACTTTTGAGTTACTCCCAACTATTTCAGAAAATTTGAGTTTGACTCTCAAAAGTGTCACAAAAGCTTCATGCGTCGCAAAATATTGTTGCTTAAGTGATGAATGGATTACTCATTTTGTAATGAAGTTGGGGGTAACTTAAAAGTCCGTGTAAAAATGGGGGTGTAACTCAAAATAACCCTTTTATTCTTACGTCTGTTTGTTGTTCCTTAACTATGAATCATTGTATATAAAAGAAGTTATTGGTTGAGATCCGTACGAACTCTGTTATCCCACAAATCAGCAAGTGATAATGTTTCATAAAAGGACATTTCCCTTTTAAAAAATGCTTACTAGTTTTGTTTACCAATGAGATTTCTTATATGCGATTTCTAGATGTGTCTATTATTTGGATTTCATCATCTTTCTTGAGGTAGTTAACCGATGATTATATGACCAATATACGTTTTGTTTTGGGTGAAGGTGTATACATGTGTGAGTGAATCTGTGTTAGCTGAGTACATTCCAATTTCGACTCCAAAGCTGAGGATTTACCAACAAATGGATATCCCATATACGTTATATGAGTGTTTAACAAATGATTTGAAGAGCTTGAGAGATAAGGTAATGCATTTTTTTGAGCCATTATGTATCTTCCATGTGATTGCAGCATGTTCGTGTTACTTTTCGTGCGTATTAAATAAATAATAAGGTTAGAGCATCTCCAATGCAAGTGTCTATATTATGTGTCCAAAAAACTAGACTGCATATTATCCATAAAACATCTTCTCCAATGCAACTGTCTAAAGCTTAACTTATATCAAATTTGGAATGAAAAAAACACATTTATTGTTGCATTGAAGAAAGGATTGAGTTAATGTCTATGGTCCTATGGATGCTATATGACATTACTCCAGTGTGAAAGAGATCCTCTACTCTTTCACATTGTGGGTGATTATTATTGCGACATCAGTATCACATTTATTGTGCAGGGTTTCAATGGAAGCCCTATTTTACTCTCATTGTGCATGAATCCTACGTGGCTCTTCACATTCTTCCAATCAGCATTAGTATTGGAGATTCTCTTATAGTCTATATATATTTTATTTATCCAGGCCTATTTATTATTTTCATGACATCATCTTCACTATTTTTTTTACTTCTTCGGATGAAATCTAGTATTGGTTTCATTCTCCTTAATAAATATAGGTATGAAGTATTCGTGCAATAAAAGAAGACAATGTTTCGTTTGAAAAATTACGAAAGTAGTACTCGATCTCCCTGATAATATAGGAGTCTGCCTCTTCAATGTAGTAGTTTGTGCCACACTAATTTTGAGGAAAAAATTTAGTATTAGACTTTGCCCCCACCTTAACCGACAATTCTGGGCCTTTTGGTATGCCCCTGTATGAGATTGGGATGAGTGGCATGTACTTTAATACCCATTTTATCAAGTTTTGTCTTGTCACTAATCATGGTTTTCCTTGTCAAGATTAATGACCTTATATGTATTAATATCAGCACGAATCGATTCTGAAGAAATCAAATCTCTCCGACTCTGCATCCGAATCTGCAAGGAGAAGACTGTCTAGACTATTTTTGACCTTCTTGTTTTGTTTGAATGACTTGGGTGTTTGGTTAACAGTGAAGGTATGTACGCACATTTTGGTTTTCTTAATTTGTTATCGACAGTGATACATTGGGCAACAACAAACTCATATCTTATTATAGGCGGCGAAGTCATTGTCATGTGAAGAAACTGACATATTTTCGTGGGGAAAATTGGATGTTTGTGCTGAGACTATTGTAAGAGAGTTCACTTTGGATGTCCTCAAGGTTTTCTCCACTTACATACCGTCGGGTACTCCCCCCCCCTAAATACCTTCACCTACACAAATAGTGATACAATTGTTAATATTTCATTTTTGGATGCATGTTTTTGTTTCTACTTGTTTATCCATTCTTTACTCTATTTTTTCCCGTTTCTGTTAGGTTCAAATTGGTCTATTGGTGATGACATGAAAGCTGATGTCAAAGCTGGGTATCTTACAACGAAAGTTACCTGTCTCATTCAATCTCTTCTTGAATACAGGTTTTTCCGTCTCATTCAATTTCTTCTCGAATAGGTTTTGGGTCCTGCATGATATAACTTCCATTTATTATTTATTTTATTAGATACTTATGTCTTAATCTCATTATTCTTCTAAGTAAGGCTTTTGCAGAAGTTTGTGGAATATAGTTGTTGATAAGAGAAATGTTCAGTTCTCGTATACCCATAACTGTTATAATATTTTTGGCTGTCCTTGATGTGTCCGATATAATGAAAACAATGAAGGGGTGCTTCGTTCCCAAGACACTCCTTCCTCTAAACACTTACAAAACATGTTTGGAAAGGGTTTAGGGGAAGGAGTGGCTTGACTAACAAAATAGTTTAATAAAATTTTATTATGACTAAAGGGATGCTAGGTGAATGAAGAAATAGTCGCACGGAAACTGCCCGCCAGCGGGCGGAGGACTGTTGTTTTAATTGATTACACAATTCTTTATTAACGATATGGCTACACAAAATTATTGTAGTATAGCTTCACAACCCAATATTATACCATATATTGAGTTGGAAAAAACAGTTTGGCATTGGAAGCCCTATAGAACACCCAAGGATTTAATATGGTGGGTTTTGGAAAAAAAGTTTGTTGATATATTGACTGTAGCAAGAACAATAGCCGATGAAAGTAGTGAATTTCCAATAATGGTAAGTTTGCATGGTAAGTTTCCAATAATGGTCAACCTCAAGTCCTTAGTTTTTTGCTCATTTTATGAATGCATTGACTTGACGAATACAAGATGAGGCGCCGCGGTGTATGTTATTAGCTTATGATAATGTTTTAGTGGATGACACTAAGGTAAGTCTTAATGCTAGATTGGAAACATGGAGAAAAACCATAGATTGAAAGTGTTCAAAATAAGTTGGATTAAAATAGTGTCTATAGAGTACAATTTTAGTAATATTAGGAGAATAAATGAGGATGTAGTGAAACTTGAGGGTGAAGAGATATCTAAAAGTGATCATTTTCGTTGTTTGAACCGAATTGGATGATCATCCAAAGAGATTGATGTTATCCATAGGATTAAAGCTAGTTGCGTAAAGTGGATAAGTGATATAGGCGTGTGCTGTGATATTCTGTAACACGGTAACACCCCACTCTTCCACCACCAATATTATCCCCATTTTAACCACCGCACCCAGCGGTATGGGATTTTATTTGCTCTATATCCACAAACTGGTGTCAGTGGGGTTCGATCCCTTGACATGTGCATCATCAATCACATTTCTTACCAGTGGCGCTAAAAGGACTCGGATGGCCCCAGATCGCATGGATCTCCAAAACATGGGAATAAGGGGCTTACTCATAGAGGGGACTAAGGCAAGGCATTACTTCGAAAAAGTAGTGCTTTCTTCTTTCAAACAAACTCTTTTAATATTTCCCCAGTTTCAAAGGCCCGAAAGATATATTATTTAGAGATGCGGATCCTCTCTTGTTTATGGGGATTTCATCTTCCTCTCCCTTTGGTCGAGTGAGCCTTTAGGCTTCCTCCCTTGCGTCAAATGATTTTCCGAGTGTTAGAAGAGTGAAAATTTACATCTATGAACCAGTACTTTCCCTCACCCAGGCGATGTGGGATGTAACTCTCCAGCTACCAAATCAACCATAGCCCAGTCCGTTACAATCCGCATTGTATGCTTATATAGTTAAAAGGGGAAGCCATGCCATGTTATATGAGACGGACACTTGGGCAACCAAGAAACAACATATGTAATAAATAAGTGTGGCGGAAATGTGAATGTATATTAAAAGTAACAAGTATAGAACTAAAAATGAAGATATTCATAAAATAGAAGAAATAGCTCCCAGATAAATTGAGACAATGTTGTTTTAGATGGTTTGTACATGGTAAACGTAGACCAATCCTCGTAAGAAATAGTGATTTGGTTAATATTGACGGTAATGTAAGGGATATAGGTAAACTTGGGAGATCGTAAAATAAGACATGAGAGGGCCTTGCACTTAATAACATGTAATGGAAAAATAGGATTCATTTAGATGACCCCGAATAATGAAAAGCTGGAGACGTATCGGCCTATAATCCCACCAATGTGATCCCCATTACTGATGGACAAATCTGTTCGGATACAGAGCTCTTTTATCGCGGAATTAGACCTGCTATTAACGTCGGCTTATCTGTCAGTCGCGTCAAGTCTGCCGCTCAGTTGAAAGCTATGAAACAAGTCTGCGGTAGTTCAAAACTGGAATTGGCACAATATCGCAGGATTTGTTGAGTTGATTATGTAAATAAACTGTGCAGGGGTAAATTTGTAAGTATTATCAATCGAACTTGTCATTTATTTGCTTTGCACACACGAGGAACATCTACTTTTGTCTCTTTTTTTTTTTTGGTCTCATATTTGTATTTCCCTAGGCTATAAGTATATGATGCTAAATTCATTTTATTAGATAGAGGATCCATTTTATCTTGTGAGAGCTTCTTTTGCAAAGACCCCATTTTTCACACCTATCCAAGTATAGCGTCACTGGATGCTCCTTCGACTCCTGAATGTCAAACCTATGGGTTATATGGAGGTCTTTGAAATATTTTATTATAATTCATTGAAATTTTGCATTATAGAAATAATGATTAGATAGTAAAGGAGGCCAGGCTCTTCTATTCTTATTGAACTTGATCCATTCTTCTTATTGTATCTTTTAATTGTGGATCATTGTCTGTTCGATTTGAGAATTATCAGGCAGGTCATTAGCCAGAACACACCTTTGTGAACAATGAGTGTATATGTTTAATGATATAAGACAACTGATATTGTTGGGGTTAGTCTTAACAAAACTTAGACATAATCAAAATCTGATTATCGTATAATATAAATTTTTCTTTTCTCTTAATTTTGATATATTTGAATATTGAATTGATAGAGACGTATACATCCCTTAAGTTACCTTTTTATTGTATGTTTTTTGAATTCTATGTAACCACATGTTGGATCAATCATATTTTGAATCGTGGGTTCAGACATCGTGCCAATATAATTTCACGACTGTCTTTCCGTGCAGGTATTTGAAGGATTTGAGATGTATAATTTTTGTAGAAAGGGTAATTACAGCAATTGTTCTTCAAACTCTTCTTTCTGAGTTGCTTCCAAAATTGAGTGGATGGAGAACACAGTACACAGCAGGAAATCAGTCTGGGTTGCAGGCACAGAGTAGGAATTTACAGAACAAAATCATTGAAGAATTCCGTAAGGGCAATGTAGGATTTCTTTGTACATCACTTAAAGTGTATTCTGAATTTTATGATAATGTAGTAGTTAGCAGTTGAAGTTTATGTAATTGGACCTGCTTGACATATTTGCAGGTAAACATCATTGTTGCGACATCGATTCTTGAAGAGGGTTTGGATGTCCAAAGTTGCAATCTTGTTATCAGATTTGATCCCTCAGCTACCATTTGTAGTTTCATTCAGTCCCGAGGTCGTGCTCGAATGCAGAACTCCGACTTTTTGGTATTGGTGAGAAGGTACGTTGATGTAATAGAGGCAATTGAATAAAGAACAATCTCCAAACATATTATATTATTTGATGAGTGCATTATTTTGTATGTTTTATGCCCAAGTATAGGCCTTGTTAGTCCAGTTGTTTCATAAATAATGAGCCTCAAAGGAAAAATGCAAGTTGAAAAGAATTCAAGTTAAAATTGTGATTTTAGCAGCCCAAGGGGTAAAATCGTAATTTTAGAAATTATATGGGCCTAAAAGTAATTTTCAAATGTTTATCTCGGCAAAATAAAGTTTCCTAATTGAAATTACGATTTTTTACCCCTTGCGTTGTAAAATTATAATTTTAACTCGAATTCTTTTCAACTTGCATTTTTCTTTTAAATTAGACAAGCAACTCTAAAGGTTCATTATTTATGAAACAACGGGACTAACAAAGCCTAGATTTGGGCATAAAACATACAAAATAATGCACTCATCATTATTCATAATGGTTTGATTACAACGGGAGTCGAGGCTTCTATTTATAGGTCCGGTGAGAATTGTGCACCAAGACTCCTAATTATGTTAAATAACTACTAAAGGAATAAAAGGTAAATATGGAACTAAATAAAATAAACCCTAAGCTTAAAAGACCTCAATAACGAAATGGGACTAATAAATATTAATATTCCTCCCTGATATAGATTTTTAGGGATGACAATTAGTGTTTCTGCTTCGTGTTTGTGACAATGACCATTTAGACACGAACACGAATTCATTTTTTTTGACACGAACATGAATTCATGTCAGAAAAGCCTGACACAAACACGACATATCGTGTCAATTTTAGGTTAATTTTTCGTGTTGTGTTATCGTGTCATATCTAATTGCCACTCCTATACATGCTCCATTTATTAGGGGTCCACGGTCCACATCATATGTTGCATTTCAATGCTTTCAGATTGAAAAATCATAATATCATTAAATGGGTTGCCAAGAGTGCTGGTGTTCTCACTTGTGAGTGCTTTCTTTTAGTTGTTTACCAATGATTGTGATGCAACTAGGGTGCATAAACATTTATTCACACGATAACTCACACAGTTCACTCTATATTTTTTTTAAAATGATCACAATGAGTAAAGGAGTTTCCTACTAAGACACATAATAAATAAAGAAACTAAACCAAATCAAAATCTTATATACCTTGTATCAACAACGAAAAGTTTAATTGTTGAGATGTATGAGGGCATGGAGTCTGATAAATGATGCCACGAGGAACACAACTTTCTTCAATGAATGATTGAGTATACTCACGTGCATTGTCAGAACGGAGAACCTTGATTTGTTTATCAAAATTGACCTAAAATTTCATAGTAAAAAGTAATAAATATACGAGCTGAGAATGATGTTTCATAAGAAATGACCAGTGATCCGAGAATCATCGATAAATATAACAAGATCTATGTAAGTGTATAAGATTAAAAGGACTTGAAACGACTATTAAGACTATGGAGAAAAGAACTACGATGTTGCTTGCCTAATCGACAAGCTTCACGCTCAAACAAATATAGGATTCAAATGAAACACTTGACACAATTTCTTCAATGATGGATGAACAAGCGATAATGCGACTGAAGGGGAAATACGGCGGCACTCAATTCCATAGTAGAATCTCTAGTATCCAATTGATATAGGCCATTATTCTCATGCCCCAAACGAATCACCTTCTTTGTCCACAAGGAGAAAATGCCACAATGCATTGAAGAGATTTTGTTAACTGACTCGTAGTTAATAAGTTGATAGAAAATTGTGGAACAAATAAGCCAGTCCTGGTCGAAAGGGCTTATCTTCTAAAACGATTCAAGATTTTAAAGAATGAAAGATTAGAGAATGAGGCTTCCCCCATTTATCCCAACAATAGGCCAGTATGTCCTGTGCCACCACAATACGTACACTTCCATTCACAATGATTACCACCCCCACCCCCACCATCACCCCGTCCACCTGACCACCATGGCTAACACCACCACAACCACCGGGGCCACTTTGCTGGCCACCATCATGGCTACTAGTATGAATACCACGAAATCCACCGTGACTACTGTCAGAAGTAACTAACCCGTCACTCTCTGGTGGATTGAGTCGGCCCGTGTGTAAACGAAGCACACTGTAATGTGGAATAAGCATTTGCCTGTAGTAAGCTTTTATGCTAGCTAAAATTTGATCATTAAACAGTCGACTCAGCGTTAACGGTAGTTAAAAACAAAGCAACGTGAAATTCTTCACCCTGGAACTGTTGAACCTCCAAGTCTGTAATTAAAGGATGATGAAAGAACAATTCTTGCTTTAAGCCTCCTAGAGTGCTTTGCAAGGGACTTCTCACCATGTTTGGTATTGAACAACCGATCATATATCTAAAAACTCTAGAAAATTTTTGTTCCTGTGAGGACATCTCTTGAAGGGAGGATCATATTTTAGAAAAAACAAGAACATGAAAAAATAAAAAAGAACATGTGAATAATTATTAATTAGAATGAAATAATATTTTAATGCAAAACATAAAAATAAAGGTTTTTAATATAATGATTTTCCTGGAGAATCATTATAAGGTCATTCGAGATCATTGGAGAATATTTTTTAATGAACGGTGCCTAAAACAATTCCACCAATATAACTTAAAATGTTATATACTTATACATTTTTTTTTGGCACGGAGGGTAATCCCCGGGCCAGCTTGTGCGGACCTCGAGACTGGTCCCTTCGTCCCGAACAAGACTTTCGAAACAGGACGTGTGGAATCACACATAAATAACCTACGGTCCGTGGCCCTTGCGGTGACTCGAACTGGCGACCTTGGAGGAGCATACCCAAGGCCTGACCAGCTGAGCTACTGCTCAGGTTGATATACTTATACATTAGGTAGACACATGCAAGCAAATGTCGAACACAAAATAACTGTTGGACACGTGAAAGTTAGTGTCGGACACATTAATTTTATATTTAAATTATGGACATGTGGAAAGGAGTGTTAAGACACGTGTCCAAGAGTGTCGGTGTCCGACATGGACACATCGCCTCCTTAGAAGTGTCCGTTCTTCCTAGCTGGCATGCATCTGGGCGCATCCGATTGGCTCTAGGGCCATTGGATTTTACTTTTGTTGATGGCCTTATTCTTATTTTAGTTGCCAAAGGCCACAATATGGTAAAGATCACTGCATTATTGATAGCCTCTTTTCATTGTTTCCATCACTGACTAATAGTTAATTAAGAATAGGGAGAAGATTACTGGTCAAGGAGATACTAATCATCTATTTCACTTTACTGTTTGATTCATAGCGGGGATAATTCTACACTCACTCGAGTGAAGAACTATCTGGCTAGTGGAGACGTAATGAGGGAGGAGTCCCTACGCCATGCTTCTGTTCCTTGTGAGCCACTTGACAACGACCTGTTTAATGAGGTGTTCTATCGGGTTGAAAGTACAGGAGCCATTGTGACTCTGAGTTCTAGTGTGGCTTTGATCTACTTCTACTGCGCGCGACTACCTTCTGATGGGTTTGTGCTTACATCTCTTTATGTTTTTGTGTTTTCAAAGTGCTTTATAATTTCTTCGTACTCTTATTTGATCTTAGGGTGTGTTTGATAAAAAAAGATGGAAAAATAGAATCTTTGGCAAGCTAAAATATGCTTTTTATTTGTTTGATTGCATGTGTAAAAAGCTCTGTTCTAAAAGGCCCGCCTAGGCTCCGCCTAGGCCCGCCTAGGCTTGAGGCTTGAGAGAAACGCATCGCCTACGCCTTATTACGCCTTATTACCCCCTATTCTTAGTAAAAGGCTTAAGGCACACTTTTTTTAAACAAAACAAATGATTAGTTGACAAATATTGGTTATGGAGCATGAATGTGAGAAAGATGGCTACCAAACATATGGATATATTTTCAAAATTCAAGGTATGTACTATTTTATTATATTACTAGCCTTGGAATAATTAAAATAATAAAAAAAGGACAAACGCCTTTTTACGCCTAGGCTTCGCCTAGGCCCGCCTAGGCCCGCCTAGGCTTCGCCTAGGCCCGCCTAGGCTCCTAAGGCTTGAGGCTTGACCTCTACGCCTCGACCACGCCTCGCGCCTTTTAGAACCTTGGTAAAAAGATGGAAAAGACTCGGTTTATGTAGGCTAAACCAGTGGATTTTTTTTTTTGAGATGGGGGGAGGGGGAAGGGTAGTAAGAAAATTAAAGTTGGAAAATGCAATTTTCATGCTTTAACAAGGTGTACATATTGAGCAGTTGGAAAAGTTTTCCAAGGTAAGTTTGTGCAATCATGTATGCCTAAAAGTTAGTAAATATGGATTTTTTTTCATGGCAAAAGTTGCCCATTAAACACCCCCTGGAACTATTGTTAGCTGTTTTGTTTCGACTTACGTATTTTCTATATTTTTGTTATCTATAGGTATTTTAAACCCTCTCCTCGGTTTAATATTGATAAGGATTCAGAAACTTGCACGTTATATCTTCCCAAAAGTTGCCCATTACAAAGCATCAGGGCTCAAGGAAATATCAAAACGCTGAAGCAACTTGCATGCCTAGAAGCATGCAAACAGCTTCATCAGATCGGTGCATTAACCAATAATCTCGTGCCAGATATTGTTGTGGAAGAAGCTGATGCTCAACAATTAGGTAGTTTACATTTTTTTCATTCCATAGTTTGTAATGTTATTTTCAATTATACATATGTTTTTCATTGTTTTATGACTATTTATTAATTTTTTATTCTTTTAAATTTAATTATTTCTTGATGGGCAGGGTATGAACCGTATGTTGATGAACAAGTGAACCTTGTTGCATCGGATTTAGTTGGTCAATGTTTGAGTGATCCTGCAAAGTTGTACCATTGTTACTCAATTGGGCTGCAACGGGACTTTGATTATGATCTCCCAGTCCATGATATTGTGCTTGCTGTGAGGACTGAGCTTGAACTTGATGACGGTTATTCATTTAGCCTACAAGTCGATAGGGGCAATATAAGAGTTTGCCTGAAATATGTTGGAGTTATTAGACTTACTTCTGAACAGGTGATTTATCTAGTTTACACGCTTTTACTCCTGTTATCACTCGCAATTACAATTTTGTTGCTCATCAAACTCTATGTTGCCAGGGTCTATTGTGCCAGAGGTTTCAGAGCACTCTTTTCAGAGTTCTTCTTGATCATAAAGTGGATAAGTTGAACGAGGTTCTAGATTCATTTCATACGCGGAACAATCTTGCAGTATATGACTATTTACTGCTCCCATCTACTAGTTCGCCTCAAAAGCGGGTGGATGTTGATTGGAGATGTGTTTGTTCTGTGTTGTTTCCTAAAAAAGAATTGTGGGATGATCTTATGAATTGTTCTCCCAAATGTAATGCTCGTCGCGTGCACACTAAGAATGGTATGGTCTGTGGCTGCATGCTGGAGAACTCTTTGGTATACACACCTCATAATGGTTATGTGTATTGTATCACTCGTACTTTATATGATTTGGATGGCAACTCTCTTTTGAAACTAAGGGATGGAGAAAATATTACTTACAAGGAATACTACAAGAAACGGTTGGTAGATTAGTTTGAAGTGATTTATTGCATCATTATATATTGTAAATTGTTAGAAGCCCCCTAAACTAGCACACTAGTAACTAGTTGCAATTAACTCCATGAACTAAATTTTTTTGCCAAAGACTCCTTGAGCTATTAATTTTTTTCTTTGGGTAATTGTCCCCTATATGTTTGCTAAAATAGGGCATTTGTAATATTTTCATTGTTTAGCAGGTTATTTGTGTTCGAAGTGATAATAAAGGGGGTTTCTTGCATTTTTACCTTCTACTTAGTTTGAACGGGTATTTCGTATATGGAAATTAAATGAATAATTGATACTCCTACCATGTTCCTCATAACAGGCATGACATTGACCTGCAATTCGAAAAAGAATCATTTCTCAACGGGAGACATGCTTTTCTGGTGCAAAATTACCTTCACGTATGTAGACATCAGAAGGAGAAAGGTTGGACTGATTGCTCACTTCCCCTTTGAAATTTATCTTCCCATTGCCTTTGTGGTCATGTTCATATTCACATTTTTCACACACGAGATATATTTTCTTAGCCTATTTTTTCAATGTCATGAAATAAATTGAAAAATAAGCAAATAAATTGTGCTGTTAGTCTCGCCAATACTGGATGCTGGGACGCATCATCTAGATTTAGGACCTAAATGTTAGCATTATTTTCGCGTGATTATCATTGCTTCCTTTTTTTTTCCCTATCCATTTATTTGTAAAATGAAATCTAAAAGTGCTAATATTATGCCATTACTTCTGGCCCTTTGGCTAATATGACCGAGTTAGGACATGCAATTATTATAGGAACTAGCAATGCTGATCTTGCAAAGATCACATGTTCTTCACATTGCATGGTATTTGACGTGGGAGTCGAGCTTGAAGATCTATGAATATATTTAAGGGTGCAAGTACAAAGAAACCCTGAGTTATGCATTTTTAGGATCTGTATATCCCACTCTATACGCCAAATAAGAGGGCCTATTATTTGACTTTATACCAGAAAGCCACTTACAAAGGAGCGTTGTACAGTGAATAGGAAGCTACTCTTAACAATTTTCTAACCCCCGTGTTGCTTGTAAAATAACCCAAAAGGGGGTGTATTGCAGAAATGGCATAAATTTAATCTTTTTATTTATTTGTTTTGCACTTTCCCTACATTAAATTCATTAGCTGAAAAGTGAAAACAATTGTTCTATATAGTCATGCATCAAGATTATACCTAAAAATTCTTTATTCTTTTCATGGTTATGCCCTTTGTCATGAAATTGCTAATATTTTGTAATAAGATCATATGCATGCCTGATCGGTACGTTATTTTGTTTCTTCCTACTGACTGATACTTTGTTTAATTTTTGTAGAACCAAGCAATGCATCTGTTGAATTGCCTCCTGAACTTTGCATGGTTATCATGTCTCCTATATCCATTTCCACAATTTATTCTTTCTCATTTGTTCCATCTATCATGCATCGGATTGAGTCTCTGCTAATTGCTGGAAGCTTGAAAAAGATGCATGCGGAGGATCACTGCATGCAAAATGTTATTATTCCCACCATAAAGGTATCTTACCTTCATAACATCCGTACAACATGGACTTGGTCAAATGGTTTAAGATAACTTATGTTTTGAACTTGAATTTTGTTTTTCATTCAACTATCATGTTAGATGATCATGCCAACTTATTTCTGTCCCAATCTGCACTACCTTAATGAGGCTATTGTGTAAGTTTAAATATGTGGGCATTTCTTGCTTTATGGGTAACCCAGTACAGTGAGTACACCTTAAAAGGGTTGCAGCCGTTGCTCTATTAATGTGATTTATCTAATTTAAAACTACCACAGGTCTCCAGTTGGGACTTTTTTTTTTTTTTTTTGGGTGTGGGTGGGAGTGAGGGGTAGTGATGGTTAATCCAAACACTTATTTGGGTGCTGGGTGCGGCCTTTTTTTGCTTTATATGCACTACCTGACAATATAATATGACTGCGGGTTATATAACCATGTGAGCCCGAGTCATCTTACGTAATGTTTTATATGCTGCACTACTTGACGATAATGAGTTATATAACTATGCAAGAGAGAGACATCTTGTGTAATGTAACTATCACACAGAGACATGTTATATACCCCCTTTATGTAATGCACTTGCGATAGGGTGCATTCGTTTGGTCGACTATATTTAAGATAACGATTCTATGCTTTACTTAGGTGCTGATAAACATTGTAATGTTAATATATTTTGATGAACATCATAATTTCTTAGATTTTCTTTGATAAACTGCAGTGGATGTAATTTTTGTTATACTTGAATCAATGTATGGGTGTTTCTCGCGATTTTCATGACAAGATTCTTGTAGAACTAATCTATGCACTTAATTTTGGTCTAAAGTTCTTCCTTGGAAGCTATATTGGTGTAGTTGTTTATCAATGAGATTTTCTTAAATTGATAATTGAACTATATATTTGTTGTTGTTTCCTTGGAACTAGTGCTAACTAATCTGTCTCTCTAGGTTTTGGAAGCAATTACTACAAAGAAATGCCAAGAAACATTTCATTTGGAATCACTGGAGACTCTTGGGGACTCTTTTCTTAAATATGCTGTCAGTCAGCAGCTTTTTAAACTGCATCAGAATAATCACGAGGGTCTTTTGAGTATTAAGAAAGATAGAATTGTTTCCAATGCTACACTGTGCAAGCTAGGATGTGACCGCAAACTCCCGGTAAATATTCTACTTGTCAGCAGCCTTTTGTTATTTCTCTTGTGAATTCTAATACATATACTTATATGCTATATCAATTATTTTCTGTCAAAATGTACATCTCTTTAGTGCATCACAACCACCAAATTATTGAGAAAAGTGTCGAGGATTTCTGTGTTGTTTTCATGTTACAACTTCAATAATATGTGTATAATTTTTCCTTTCTATTACCATTCATTGTCAATGTTGATGTCTCTATTTACTTATCAAATTATATGTATATAGGGCTTCATTCGTAATGAACCTTTTGATCCTAAGAAGTGGATCATTCCTGGTGATCATTCTGGAAATTATGAATTAAATGAAGAGTTGCTTTCGACTACAAGAAAATTCTATATCAGGGGGAAAAGGAAAGTAAGAAGCAAGGTTGTTGCTGACGTCGTTGAGGCACTAATTGGTGCTTTCCTTAGTACCGGTGGTGAAGCGGCCGCCTTATCATTTATGAATTGGATTGGTATAAAGGTGGAATTTACCATTATACCGTATGAGAGGCACTTCCCCGTGCAACCAGAGAAACTTGTTAACGTCAAATATTTAGAATCCTTACTGAACTACACATTCAACGATGCTTCTTTGTTAGTTGAAGCGCTAACTCATGGTTCGTACATGCTGCCCGAGATTCCAAGATGCTATCAGGTAATGTATTCAGTGTTCTATTAGATCAATATCACCGATGTTTTTGATTGATGTTAAGCTGCTTCTACTGTATTGTTATTTACTTTTGAAAATTGTTTTGAGATGACAAAATAAAAAGAGGAAAACAGAAAAAATGGTTGATTAGAAAAAAATTGTGCAAAGCGACAATTCAGGACTCGAGCAAAAAAAAGAACATAATGTCAATTTCAAGCACAGTATTGAAAATTTTGTTCTTTCAGTATAAACTGTCATAAATATTTTCTTTTTAAAGTTTAACAGCGTCTTAAATAATCATTTATATTGGTTTTATGCACTTGAGATGACAGCCACTCTCACCCCCCCCAGGGCCATCTCTTGTTACTACTTTAAAGGATGAAGTTAAAAATAAAATAAAACTTGGACTAGTAAGACTTGCAACAAAATTCAAGAAATTTTTATGCGTTGAAAATAGTTTAGGGTGCTCCTTGCAAAAACTGGCATGTTATTGCATGGTTCAAAGTATTGTCTAATACCTAGACAACTCGGCCGAGTTTACTAGGTATTGAAGGTCACCGAGTTTGAGTCACGAGTCATGAAATAGATGAGATGGCACTAACTCGGTCATACTCGGCTGAACTATCGGCTACTCCGTCAAAATATAGGCGAAGACTCCCTAAATATCATCAGCGACGTGGCTGAAATAATAGAGGACTGTTGAAATTTTGGCACTCACCTGCAACCTGCTTTCTCGTTTTCTTTGTGATTTCCCTCATTTGGTTATATTAATTAAGTCATAATTTATTATCTAGAGATATGTTTACACATAAGTTTATAATTTGTAATTTCTTTATAAATTCCTTAATAATTAAAAATATTGGAGATCGTGTGCTTTATTACTTTTGGTAAAATGCTATTGGCAAGTGCACAGTCAATTAGACAATGCTATGCACTAAATAATGTATCTAAAAGATCCATGTCAGTATACTTATTTTTCAATTTTTTTTAAAAGTTTGGTGGGCTCTCTAAACAGAAGGTCTATTGCTCGAAACCAGCAATGATACTGAGGCTGAGTTGACAATTAGGAGGTTGAGTCGAGGACTAATACCGCGACTTTTCTTGTTGATGTCAGATAGCTAACTTGTATTGAGAACTGGGACAGGAAGTTTACTGTAACATTGAAGATGATACAATATTTCTTGGGGTTAGAGATATTTCTATCATGAAGTGACAATTTCCTTATCAACATAAAATTAATCGATTGTTTAAATTTAAATACTAATAAACAGAAATAATATACAATTCCAGTCCCATGCGAGCTTTCAATTATCTCTATCATGTGTTCTTAATCAAATGGTTACTTCATAGAAATATTTATTGGAGAGGTTTTATGATGTAGACGCATGGCGGAAACCTTGAACATCACTCACATTCTCTCAATTCATTCTCAATATCAGTTGATTAATTACAAAGGACGAGCAATGATAAGATATATATTGGGCTCATGTACTTGTTTGGGATCCAAGTAAACAATCCTAATTATTTAAATGAACAAATAAATAAAAATTAAATAAGAAATTACAATTAAAAATGACACTTTACGAACCTTGGTAGGTTTGCATCATTACATCTTTATTTGGTGTTAACAGAAGTTGATTTAGTTTTGATTAGCTGTTTGTCATCCGAAAATATAGTTTTCCATATTATGATTTGTCACAGGTATAGTTTCTGAAACAATTTTCCGACTTGTGCAGCGTCTAGAATTTCTAGGGGACGCGGTTCTGGATTACCTCATAACCATGCATATGTACCATAAATATCCTGGAATGTCTCCTGGATTATTAACTGATCTAAGATCAGCTTCCGTAAACAATGATTGTTACGCGCAATCCACAGTTAGGTTTGGATTGCACAAGCACATTCTTCACGCATCACAAGAACTGCACAAGCATATAGTCGCTACCGTTCACAATTTTAAGCAATTATCGTTGACATCAACTTTCGGATGGGAATCTGAGGCAACTTTTCCAAAGGTTGGTCTTCCATGTTTGTGTTTATGTTTTGAGCAATAAACCTTCGTATCAACTTCTGATCGATTGGTTTCACATTATTATTCATGGAAAATCTCACTATTTATTCATTTTTTACTTTTTGGGTGGTTCTTCCTAAATTTTTTCTAAATGAATAATAGGCTCGAAGGAAACATCTTTTGCTCACTGCCCCAAAATTAAATTTCATGGAAAATCGGAAAAGCAAGGGGGATGTCTGGCCATTTTTTTTTGCCATTTTCCATTTTTTTAAAAAAATTAACCATTTTTCAATCTTTTCGACTTTGTAATCAAATGAACCATAAGACAACTAAACAACTTCTCATTGGGCTCCGTACGGTTCAAGATGAAATGTTTTTTCTCTAGGTGAGTATTTACGAGTCTAATATATAATGTTATATTGGATAAAGTACTTTTCATACTTTTCACTTGTGTATAAATTATGTTTTGCCCCAAAACAAACAGGAGCATTTAGATATTTGTGGCACATGAATTATCTTCTTATCTCAATGCCTTTTCTGCTTGGAACATTAATGGCGTGTTTGATTAACGTTACTTTTTACTCATTTTTACTCGATTCTTACTTTCGTGATACTTGTTCCCAAATCTATTTAATGAGGAAAATAGTAATAAATGTGATACGTGCTCCATTTTTTCTTATCTATCCCTAAAGAATTGGATTCCATGATAAATTGGAAAAGTAATAAACTGTTTTAAAATATTTTTTGACTTTGTAATCAAACGGACCCTTACTGTGCGTTTTTGTGATATGATGCAGGTACTCGGAGATATTATAGAATCTTTAGCTGGAGCTATTCTGGTAGACTCCGGGTACAACAAGGAGATTGTTATACAAAGCATAAGGCCTCTTTTGGAGCCCATGATTACACCCGAGACAGTGAGGCTCCACCCGGTGAGGGAGCTGTATGAATTGTGTCAAAAGTGGAATTATGATATTAAAAAATCAGTCATGTCTTCTGATAAAGGTGTGGCGGCCATTACAGTTGAGGTTGAAGCGAACGGTGTCATATACAAAGATTCTTGCAGCGCCTCGGATAAGAAGATGGCCAAAAAACTAGCTTGCAAGTCTGTTTTGAAGTCCTTAAGGGAAATCTCGCCCCACACATAGGATTTTAATGCCACTTGTAAAAAAATGGTTCCAAGAGACCAAATTCTATTGCAATTCCACTCTCACCATCGCGATTACGCGATACCTTAAGTTATTGAAAAAATAAAAAAATTAATAAACTAGCCAAATGCTAAGCTAATTCAAGTGTGATTATTTACCACTTTTATTTTTTCTGCGCCATCCGTCCCCTTAAAATGTGCGTTCTCTATTTTTGTGGTTTTCGCATTGCAAATGTCTTTAAGAGGAGGTTATTTCCAAAAAATCTTTGTAGAAAGTGGTGTTATTCATCCTCGGTAGTAATCATCTGGGGTTTGGCGCTATGGGCTTATAATTAGTTGGTTCTACTTTCTTATAAACTCGCTTTACAGTTATGATGGTGGCGTTGTCAATGGTTTGAATGTGCCTTATTTGGACAGTGTGTTCTGTGGGTACTTGATTACTCGTCTTGATGACTCGTTTATTTGCCTAAACGGATCTGGGACAGATTTAAGCTAGCCTAATTTTACAAAGATATATTTCTATAATAGATAATTGTAAATAGATATTCAAATTCATAACACATTAAAATGTATTATAATTTACAATAAAAAATAAAGAAAGATGGATAAAATAAATTATTTTGTGCCTGGGAACCCAATTTGAATTTGATCATCTGCTTATAAGTAAAATTGAGGGCATCATGTCTGGGCATAGTTTGATCTGTTTATAGGTAGTTAGGTTCTAGACCCATAGAAAACCACTGATATTGTTCCAAACTTAACCACCGGTCCAATGTGGGAAAGACATAGGTGTTAATTAAATGGTTACATCCATTTTTGTATACTAGACCCTAATTTTGAGCTTCACCTCGTACTGCAATATCAAGAATGAAAGGGAAGTGGGTCCTCCTTCATTTACTTATACAAATAAAAAAGTGGAAGTCATGGGATCCTCACTATATACTTATTGCCGAAATGAAGAATAAATGGGTTTCTTCAAAGCAATATACCTAAAAAAATGGCAACTTACAGTTAGGTACCTTGGCAATAATTTTTAAATATTTAAGAACAATTTACAATTAGGTTCACTTATTATGTCATTAGCGTGAACTTCTATAAGAAAAGAATTAGTGGACCTAAGTGTTTAAAATTTGTTTGTGAGGGCCTAAGAGTACTTTCCCTATAAAAAAACATGGGTCCCCCCCTGCAATCCCACACTTTCCTTGAATCACCTCATTTATTCACCATGAACGCTACCATTATTTAAACTCCGCTGCTGAGATTACATAAATAAGCCATGTATTAAAACTCTACGAATTGGGAACTTGATATTAAATTTTTACGTAATCCAGACTTTGGTTTTATACTCGGTCCTTGGACTATTTTTTTTACTTAGTCCTCAAAACAATACTCAATCCTCGGACTATATTTTTTTTTACTTAATCCTTAAAACTATTTTTTTGCTGAGTCTTTATACAAATTTGTCATCGGACTATTTCACTTGGACTATTTTTTACTCGGTCATTACAAAAAAATTTCTTGGACTAATTTTTGTTCATCCATGAATTCTCTCCATAGATAACTTATCTTTAGAGTAACATATCGTCTTAACTCTATTTTTTATATTTTGTCAAAGTTTGCAGGTTGTTTTGTCAATTGACAATTTTTAAATACTCCCACTCAGTGTTGGCTTTATATTAAATTTTCACACGATCAAAGTCATTTCATGGAAATTAGGGGGCAACTGATATGTATAAATTTGGGAGTTAACTTAGCAAGGCCCAATCCATCTCAAGGGTCCAAGTAGAATAGAATTTGTAACAAGTCCAATTTGCCTCGTGGGGCGAAGGCCACCATATACAACCCCATTTAAGTATGTTCGAGCCTTACACTAGGCAAAAACGTGGGACCCCAATATATGTATGTGTTCGTGGTTCAAATAAGCATCCGTGAGCCCCTCTCCTTATGAAAGAATACCACACAAACTGGAAACATAATTTTGAAAAAGGTGTGGGACCCCCGCTAGATTAAACCGACTCAAACAAGAAGAAAATACCAAGACCAACTACAAGTCCTGTGCATGACCTACCTATGTACATGACCGTGCCTTGAGCGTTACACATGACTATGTCCAGCATATGATTAGCCCAACTCAGCAAAATGAACCAAGATTCTTGTCCAAGTCCTCGCATACCATGTCCATAACATCCAGATGACACAATTAATGCATGATAGGTCCTCGGAGAAGGTGAGCATTAAATGTCTCTGACACATTCTCGGAGAAGGTGAGCATTAATAGCCCTGATATGTCGTTAGAGAAGGTGAGCATTAATGGCTCTGACATGCCATTAGAGAAGGTAAGTATTAATACCTCCCAACCACCACAATTAAAAGCTCCTTCATGGCTAAAGCTCCAAGGCTATCCAATACCCAACACTTCATTAAGGAATGGCAGGGGTATAGTTAAGCTTCATTTTACACTTGTATTCTCTTTTATTTTACTTGTAATACAGCCTCCGAAAATTCTTGTAACTCAGTTCGGCAACACAGTCTCCGGGCACCTGTAATTTGACACTGGCCCCATATTAACACAAAGAGAGAAAGAGAGCATTCCAGCCGTAGATTTAGGCCCAATCCCTCAAGTTGAACCACGTTAAACACCGGTGTTAAAATTTATTTATTGTCTTTTATTTTTGAAGTCCAACTCACACATATTTCATAATAGGTGAAGTCAAAGTCATCCAAATTTTGGCATCATCATTAAGTAACTAACAACTCATTAATTTGATAATCAACTGGTATAAGTCCAGATTTCAATTATTTAATTATTGAATTTTCATATATTAAATCTAATTTCAATTACGAATCAAATAGCAAATAAAAATATAAATATTGACATCTCTTATCACAACAAACGCACGCAATTAATTTTTTTCATAAATTTTCACAATTATATAATACATATAAAATACGGGGTATTATAAATACGAGAAAACTCTAAATTGAGAATATTGGTTTAAACCCCCTTTTTTGTTTTTTTGTTGGCTTATACATATAACAGTAAAACGGTAGGATTAGTGATATAAATAGTATATACCAACTAGAAATTGAATAAAAACACCGAAATATGCAAAAGGGCACTTATGAGAGTAATAAAATATAAAAAGATTTGAACCTTCGAACACATTTGAATTCTGTTTTGAGCTCGGTATTTTCTGAATTTAAGTATTTGGATGATAGCGGTGGAGTGACTATTGAAGGTAGGACAAGGTGTTGTAAGAGAATGTGTGAGAGTATGTTATGAAAATGATGTATGCTAAATTAGGAACGCCGGCCGCACTGAAATTGAGCTCCTCTGCAAATGGGGTAATGATTTCCTTGTATAGAGAAATGAAGAAAAAACTTTTCTATCTCGTGGGGATGTGTCAGTCAATAGGGTCCTAGACCAGCTTGCTAGCAAGTGGGTCAGACTTGCGGGTAAAGAAAACGTTGTCTGCCTATAGGCTAGTGAGGTGTCGTGCCTATAAGAAGGTATACATTATTTTGTAGCCATAACTTCAAAGCCATACGTCTAATTCGTGCACGACCGGACCATTGAAAAGAGAATTTAGAGCTCTATTGTTTTGTGATGAAAGGACTCTCGGGTTCAAGAGCTAACCAAAGTCAAATGCATTAATTTCTCTAATTAGGGTTTGAAGGAGGATAGGGGGTTCATGATTGAATAGACTTTGTTTGGACCCTCTGGAAGAGTATAGGGGTGTTGATATAGGGTGTCTACATAGCCCTTAAGATTTGTTCAACATTAAAAGTCCTAATTTAAAAACTAAACTTACTGAAATTAAATAACATTGATGCCAAAAATCATCAAAACAAAGATTAATTTTAATATCCTTAATCTTAATACCTATTTTTCATCAATTTAAAGATTCTTGAGGATTCCTCAAAAGGGATGAATGATTTTAAATAGAACCGAAGATAATCAAAGGCGATATCATTACATATTTCATTGAAATAACTGGTCAATATTACTACAATCTTATAGAAGATTACAAAAATCTTAAACAAGATTCTCAAAATAATTAACCGATAAGTTATGATCTGGTGAGTGCAGACTCAGAAAGGGGACCCCTCAATCTGCCTATAAATACAACTCAGAGATGTTATATCAACATCAAGATGGCACCTACAAAACTTTACTTGTTCACTCTTCTTCTACTAGCACTAGTGCTCTTTCCTCATTCCATTGGTTTGTTTGTTTTCTCTCTCTCTCTCTCAAATAAAGATGAATTAATATGAACTTAGTCCTCCCTTGACCCTTCTGGAGATTCATATATGAACATATGTAGTTGATTATTTGTTTTTTTACTGTTGTATTTATTGATCTTTTGAAATAAAATTTATGATGTAGAAAGCAATGGGGATGCATGTCATTTTGCGGGTGCATGTAAGATACCAGCAGACTGTGGCCATGCTTGTGCAGCCTTAGGTCGGGACCCTTCTGCAGTTCAATGTGTTCCCAACCCAGCTGGTGGAAAACATTGTTGTTGTGTCGATCCTCAAAATCTAAATAAGTAATTGCAATAAAGGACGCTATATAGCGTGGCTTTGTAATTCTCTGCAAAAATCATATGTTATGAGAAAATTAGTACTTTTATGTTATGATTTTGTCTTGTGGATGTGATCTTTCACTTTGCCAATCAGTTATATTAACACATATCTATAATTTATATACTCATCTTAAAAGCCTGAAATCGAATCCTATTTAGATGTGATGTGGCATACATATTTGTTTTAAAATAAACATATTTTTCTGGAAGTATATGTAAAATAAGATATACATTAAAATAGAATAATGTGAAATGTTTAAAGTATACACAAAAATAAGTATTACGGACTTTTAGATCGTTCTAAATGGGATGAGGTAAGTGGATCACTGTTGCAACTAAGGGTGACAATGGGTTGTGTCGGGTCTAATCGGATTCGTGTCAAAATCACCTCTACCCAAATCCAACCCGTTAAGCTTTTCGAGGTACCGTGTCGTGTTTGTATCGTGTTCAAGTCGAGCCTTAACGAGTTGTGTCGTGTATTTACAATAAATGGCTAAATTCAAGCCCGATTCGTTAAGTTGCCGTGTTTAGCGGGTCCATCCGTTAAGCACCCATATTTGTTAAGACTTCACAACTCGCTAAAAAATCGCGTGGCTCGTATCGTGTTATAGGATCGTGCGACAATTTACCACCTTAGACCACCCATCAACCTTACTCATTTATTACGTTGAAACCATAGGTGGGAAAGGGTACGATGCGTTGGCATGCGAAAAAGAACTTCATTTTTCGGTGACTTAATATTTTTCACGTGGAAAAATATGTGGACAGTCATGGCCACAACAGGTAAAAACTCTTGTTCCAAAACGTGACATGGCAAAGAGAAAACCCTACCAAAGTTGTCACCCACATACACTTGCGAGGAGCTGCGATTTTTTTTGTCAAAGGTCGGGGGTTCGAGAACGGGCACCCGAGACGAAATTTTTTAGGATGGCTTTTACTTTCTTACAATTTTTTAAACGTTAAATTTTAAGATTAATATTCATAAATTTTCAGTTCCCACTTTGTTTCCGAATTTTTTTAAATACTTCAACATAATATTACCCTAAATTTGATAATCAATATTTTATCACCAACCCAACAAATCAATATTTTCAATAACCCAACAAACCAATATTTTTTATAATGTAACGCTTAATATTCCAAATAATTTAACAAATTACTCAATAGTCAATAAATGTATAAACTAACAACCTAACTTTAGGCAACAATCCTATACTTTTAACAATACAACAACAAATAAATATAATTTAGAAATTAACATTGAACAATAACTATAAACATAAACATTTCACAATAATAAACATAAACATTACACAATAAACATAAATGAATTAGTGAATTGAAAAATATAAACATAAACATTAATCATTTCTTCATTTAACTGGTTAACTGGAAAAAAAGTTTACTTGCTATGATTTCAAATCCGATCATGCACAAAATCTATTATATATTGGCAAAAGGCCCTTGTTAATATACATTTAGCATTAATAAATATTGAACTGAAAAAAAAAGTTACCCACTGCCGGCGCTGTCACTTGTGGTTGTGTTGTCGGAGAGACAGCTCGTCGGAGCCGGAGGGAGGGAAGGGAAGAGGGGGAGTGGGGCAGATATGGAAGGAAAAAGGGGGAAGAGGGGAAACAGCCGAGTGAGGAGAGAGGTAGGAAATAAGAGAAAAAAATTAGCTTTTTTTTAAAGTGATGATACACTTACCGGGAGTTGGTATTGGGCTAGTATCGAATGCGCTTTATATTCCTGGCGGAACCCACATTATAGTACAAGTCATATAAAGCGCATTCGTTACTAGCCCGCTGCTAACTCCCGATTAGAGTAACATTTTTCCTTTTAAAATGGCATAAAACTCAATGCCTTTCACTATAAAAATTACAAAAAGGTCCAAATTTTTTTTTGGCATATATCTCAAAAATCCAGAATGGGCGGCCGCCCAACCTTGGGACCACCTAGGTCCGCCCCTGCCACATAGTGTTAGGGTAAGATAAATAGTTACCTCTCATTCTTCATTTGCAACAATAACCATACAGTGTAACCCAACTCACTATCATGCACCATTGTTAAATTTTAGCATTTGAGTTAAACTCTACAGTGCAATGATACTAGGGGAGGATCCGGCATAAAAACAACTCAAAGCCCAATTAAAAATAAGAACGCGTCTTACTTAAAACTCCAATAATGACATCCACCCTTTATGGATGATCAAATTTTTATGTAAAATTTATTATTTAACGTGAAGCTCCGTTATGTATAAAATTATCAATTTTTTTTATTCATAAGTAATTCCTATATATACTAAATGATGTCATTATTGGTTCATGAATGAACTATTCCATCTGCTTAAATTTTTACGGCGGACCCTCACATTATTTTAGAAACACCTAGTCATTATAAAAATCAAGATACAATATAGATATATTTATATTAAAATAATTTATTCAAGTAGTCACTAATTTCATTAAATAATCAGAAAATTTTGGCACAAATGAAAAAAAAAATTATTTTAAATTGTGTAGTCAATTTGACATTTCTAGCCTATCATTTTCAATAAGTATTCTTGTTTATTAAATTATATGTAGTGTAACCAAAAACATTAGTGATACTTTGAACAATAATCCGAACTTTATGATAGATATGTATGCAATGATGCAATAATGCGAGATGGTAGGTTTAGAATTGGGCTTGTGTGGGTTTCTAGCGCTAAAAAAAAAGGTTGTGCAAATTTTGTTCATTTTCAATCCGTTCATGATTCACATATTCAAATGAATCACTAATGTTGTTAATCCGTTCCATGCTATGACGTAATTGGGCTGTAGTGAGAGGAAATATAAAAGGAAAAATAAAATAAAAATGTTTACATTTATTACTTAAAACAACATTTTGTATTTTTCACAAGTCAATAAATATAAATTGAAAAACAAACATACTTCATTAAACATACATGTACACACCTAAACTAACAGTTAATAAATATATTTGTTAAAAATTAACAAATATACTTCACAAGTCAATAAATATATTTGTTAAAAATTAACAAATATATAAATAAACTAACAGTTTATTGGGACATGAGAGAAAAAATAGATGAATTAACAAACTTTACCAAACTTCAACTAAAATTAGCAATCTAACAGTTAACTACATTAACAAACTAAAAGTTAATTAAAATTAACAACAAACTTTAACAAACTTCAACAAAAATAGATTAATCATAATAATTAACTAACAAATAAACAAACTTCAATAGTTAACTAACAATGAAACTAGAAAAAACTAAGAAAGAAAAACAGGGTCTTAACAAAATGTACACACCTTATTTGGTGATTTGCGATTGTTGGATGGGGACGACACGTCAGCAGTAGCACTGACGAAGTGGGGAAAAGATATGGTGTGGTCGGGAGCATCGATAGATGGGTTACAGATCTAGGCGGGAAATGAGCAGTAACCGTTGTAGAGAGAAAGAGAGAGGGATTGGAATGTGAGAAAAATAGATGAAAAAGAAAACAAAGGCGGTTTAAAAAAGGTAAGGCATGTTTGGTTTGCAACTGTAATTCTGTTTTTTGCATTTAAATACAATTTTGATAAAAATTTGTGTTTGACAACTTATTTTTAAACACAGAATTATAATATTTCTGTGTTATAATCAAGTTTTTCAGAAAACAGGTTTAGGGTGTTTTATAACTTCTGTTTTTTATTTTTCAACTCAAAATTATTCATTTTTATTATTTTAATGCAGTTATACCTTAATATATAATATACATACATAATAAATTATATGTGTGTAATTCTTATAAATAAAATATATACATGTACATAAAATTACGTATGAAATAATATAAAGTTAAATAATATTATCAATAGATACACGATACTTATATATAGTTTTATACATGTATTATTAATGTATGAAATAATAAAAAATATACATATAGTACATATGTATTAAAAAATATTATCAATTGATGTATGTATATAATTTTATAGTGAATTACACATGCAATATATATAATTAATTAAACTCCCCAACATACCTCATTAAATATATCATTAAATATACCTAAAAATACATGATATTAAATGTACATGTATATAATTTATGATGTATGGATGTATGTATGTATATATTCATGTATCATGTATGTATGAAAGTTTAATATCATAAATACATGATACATGAAACTTTCATGTACATTTATGTACATAAAACTTTCATACATACATGATACATACATACATACATACATACATACATACATACATACATACATACATACATACATACATACATTATAAATTATATACATGTCTATTTAATATCATGTATTTTTAGGGATATTTAATGAGATATTTAATGAGGTATGTTGGGGAGTTTAACTATATATATATATAAACACGCACACACATATATATATACATGATTGTCAATTTTATCAAATTTAAAAAAAACTGTATTTAAAAACAAGTTTACCAAACGCACACCAATAATTATAAACACAAAAAACTGAATTATAAAACTGTATTTAAAAACATCGTTTAAACCGAGTTTTCTGAGTAGCGAACCAAACAGGCCCCAAGTGTATGTTTTGTTCACTTTTCAAACTATGTACATTTTTAACTCTAAACTTACAAAAATCTCATTAACTATACCTCAGACTTTCTATTCGTACGTATAGACTGCCCTAAAGAAATTTTTCAATATATTTTTTAAAAATCTCATAAGGGCCCCCGCCCCTTAATGGATCCGCTCTTGATCGTAATCAAGACGCATGAAAGTACACTAGAGAGCTACACATATTTTTATGATTTTCTCGAATGGATACTCGAGGTTGTTAAACCCATCGTAATTATACGAAGAGAAAATTTGAGCTTTGAAAATTTTGATTTGATTTTAAGGTTTAGCTCTTCCTTAAGATTTGTTCCAAATTAAGAGTCTTTAATTAAATACCAAAATTATATAAAATAAATAAATTTAGTGCAATAATTTGTCAAAATTTAAACAAACTTGAATATCCTTAATTTGGTACATTATTTTCCAATTTAAAGATTCTTAAGGATTTCTCAAAATTGCAATATGATTCTTAGTTAGGAATGAAGACAAAGAAGGCTATATTAGTAATTATTTATTTGAATAATTAAATTAGATTATAATAATCTTAAATTATTTAACCAATATTTTATTATCTAGTGTGTGCAAACTCTAAAGGGTTCCTTTATTCTCTCTATATAGAAAACCTAGAGATTATATATCAACCTCAAGATGGCATCGCCAAAACTTCACTTCTGCACTCTTCTTATACCCGCACTTTTGCTCTTCCCTCATTCCATTAGTTAGCTCTCTCTCTCTCTCTCTCTCTCTCTCTCTCTCAAATGAAGATTATTTTTCTATAAGAGTAGTTCTATGCGGACTCTCATTTGAAATTTAATGGGTGCGACTCATTGACGTGTCACACCTACATTGGATCGTGTACGGGTCCAACACTAATGGGGTCCAAACACGAGACAACACGGGTGCAACACGTCAACGAGTTGCACCTATTAAGTCCCAAATGAGAGTCGGCTTAGAATTATTATTTTCTTTAATGTTCAACTATAAACTCAGTCCTTTTTCTTGAAACTTTCAAGATAAACATATTTTTTTTATTTGTGATGTTGAAAGGAATGCTGATGCATGCCATTTTTTGGGTGCATGTAAGACAACCATAGAATGTGTCCATTCTTGTGCAGCCTTAGGTCATGACTGATAAACTATATAGATTACATCAATACAAATTATCCTACTCAGCTCCTATAAATGTGGAACACCCACAATCCAAGTTAGCTCTTATAAACGAGGAATACTCACATTATTCACATGCAGTATTGAACAAATCTTAGTTACCGTTTGTTGTGAAAATAATACCACATGCACATGTATGTAAAGAGAGAAAATAGAGGACATGTTTGTTATATATAAACCCTATATATAGTGGCCAATAGAAGGTTGAATTGGCGAAGCTTTGTAATATTCATACTCTATGTGTAAGTTCATATAATTTATCATGGTATCAGTGCTTGATGGTTCCACTTCCATGGCATCAACTGGTTTGAGTCTCTCTTTGAGTTCTCTCTATCAGCTGATTGCCATTTTCCCTATAAAACTCAAACCCACCAATTACCTCTTATGGAGAACCCAAATCTTACACATGATTCAATCATTAAAGGTGACTCATTTGATTTATGATGAGACACCTGTTCGATCCAATAATGATAAGAATAAAGAAACAGAAAATGAGGTTGATGCATACGCTGCATGGGGGATTAATGTACTTTCTCGTAGGATGTCACATGACCAAGCAAACTTGGGAGACTATTAAGGATTAATACCTTCAAGTGTCCAAAGACAAGGAATTTTCCTTAAAAGAGCAACTGCACAACATTTCAATGGATGGCAAAACATTGACGAATATGTGAAGGAATTCAAGGAAATTTGTGATAGTTTGATAGCCATTAACAAACCTTTAGATGATGACTCAAAGGTTATTAGTTTTGTTCAAGGGTAAAGATCCAAATACAAAACCTTTCGTACGGTTATGATTGGTAAACCACCCAATATCCAACTCTTAGACAGATAATAATGACATTGAGAGTATTCGATATAAGAGAAGAAAAGGAAGAAACTAACTCCCAAATCCATCAATCCACTAGAATAGATCAATTATTGACATTTATTGCTCAATGAGAATCTTATCATGGATATACACAAGGTAGATGAAGACAGAATCGTGGAGGAACAAATAACAACTATGGAGGAAGCTATAGTTTAAGAGGCCGATAATTTAAACCTGTAGGCTATTATCCAAACAAAAACACCTACTTCAATGGAAGGGATGGTCAAAATATTTACCACCACAAGCCTCAAAATTCATGCCACATGATATGAAGCCACCTTACACAAACAGTGGATTTTTCAGTGGCCAACTGGATAACAAAACACACAATTCAAAGAAGAAGCAAACACAACACAAGGAGATTGCCGATTCTACGGGTTAAATAAACACAAGACCTTAAATTGCTATTACAGATGTGACTTTTCTGTTGGGGAACAAAAAACACACACAAGCAATGGTGGCAAAACAATAGCAGTTTCCTCTTAACAATAAAATATACGCGGACTTAGGTGCTTCTACTCACATGATGTTGGAACACTTTATATATTGTGATTAGAAAATCACATCAAAGAGTTTTATGAAGAAATCGAAAAATAAAATCATAAATTAATTTTAAGTCTACAGCTCAAAATTAAATTATTACCTCATATGATTATCGCAAATATGAACCGATGCGTTGAATCCAAATATTTACTGCATAATAAAAAATAAAAAATATTACTTCAATCGTTTATAAATTCGTCGTAGACGATTCTTGGGTTGAGTCGCAGACTAGGTCGCTCTCTTTAAGACGTTTCGCAGCTCTACCCTCTTTGTGCATACAGTCACGCCGTCCCCAGGATAAAACAAGCCCATAATCACCTCTGTATCATATAGCCATGCACCGTAGTTATATGTCTTCTAACACCCATTCCAAATTAATTGCTCAATACCGCAATTTCAGTTTAAAGAGAACAAACTGTTCTAAAATATTTTAAGGGAATAAATATTTTCATGAAGAAAATGTTTCTAGTGAATAATAATTTGGAGAGAGAGAACCATTTTTGTGTCTATTATGGTTTCTCTACTCTTTCTTTTTAAAAACCAAACTCTCAAACTCTTTTTTTTTTCATTTTCTTACTTCTTCCTCACTTATATAACCAAAGCATAAACTTTGTAAAAAATAGCCGTTTAATCAGAGAGGAAAGCAAGTGGGTTATAGAGTGTGGTTTACTGGGAGAAGTTAGCCCTTAATTTCAGCCGAAAGGAGTGGATAAAAGGGATAGTGGGGATATTGGGTGTCATAGATTTTACAAAGTGGGTTCACTTTTTTCTTTTTAGCCGAAATTAGTGTACAAGTGGGTGTGGTGGGTGATTGAATGCTTCCACTTATGTATTTTAGAATACATTTTGACAACAATCCCCCACGTGGATTTTAAAAACACATTCATTGGTAACAATGCCCCGCTAGTAAAATTTACAAAATTATTGAGTAATAATTCATAGAATTGTGCATAAGCAAATGTGTCTTTCGACTTGAACCTTTACGTAGTAAAGATGATTCAGATTATACTAGAGTAACTCGTAGTTTTGAACTCTATCTCTGACAACATCCCACACACAACCCTACTTGGGTGTAGTCCTCAAGCCAGCACGTTACAACCATGTGCTTCTATCCCAGTATGTGAACGCTTTAGGGAATTTGCCCCAAAATTACCATAGGAAGCGGCCAAACTTCCACATCCACATAGGTGAGTCTATCAAGGATACTCCCGTAGCTAGGTACCCCACTCAAAATAGAGCTATAGATCTTCATTAAGAGTTATAATTAACTCAACCTTAACTCGCTTCAGGATATCATGCTCCATAGGGATGGACTCGGAGATAATAATTATTAGCATGATTCAACCCATATCACTGTGACTTGTTATTACCCTTTGAACCTATTTCTTGGGATCTCCAGTCTATAAGTTGGGTTACCACCACAAATGATTCAATATCAACGGGGTTTAGTCCGATCCCTTTCTAGGTGTTACCCCCACAAATGATTCAATATCAATGGGGACTAGTCCTTTCATCAAAGAATAAGTCAGGTTCTATTTTCATCAGTCCGAATATAATCCACACTCACAACTCATTAGTTTTAAGTTCTCAAACTATGTTGTGCTTACAACATATTTGTCTTTTTTGCCGTTAAAATAACGGTTCTTAAATTTTACAATAGCCATGGTTCTATTATTGTGGATAAAATGACTGGTGTCAATCTCTACCATAAATGGTATCTTATAATAGGTCTTTCAACCTTTCATTTCCTCACTATCCATAGCTAATGGTATCACCATATACTCCATTATTAATTATGTCAATAATTATTTTTTCTTCGAGTTCCAAAAAATAGCATCATAATATGTGTTAGACACATATCCATTATTGATTCAAAATCAATTCTAGGTTCGTGATTTTTATCAAAACACATAACCTTTCTCAATAGCATAAGAATGCATTTTTTTCAATTATAAACATTCATAGTACTCCCACAAAAAATAATTCCAAGTCAACCGTAGTTAGTAGCTCAGTTGAGGCTACTTAAGATGTTCGCATATTCATCTTTTGTTATGACTATATATAGTGTTCTTATACTTGGATCATGTAGAGTACAAGATGGTTCATAATAAGCATATATATAATAAATAGATATTCTTGTATTTCAATGTACTCGATCAATTAATTGATCCATATAGTCTTGTAATATTGACAAGTAATATTATTGTTTCATTGAAACTCTTTATGCTAAAACTTTGACTTAGCATGAATTTAGTTTTCTAGGCAACAAAATATTATAACCAAATATTAGCTAATCATTCTTGCATAATAAATAAGAGCGCATTCATTATTTCAACATGCTTACTGATAAACACAATTCATATTATTCTCAATTGATGATTTATCAAAATATCATGCCATTTATTGGTGCCTTCCATATTAATTTTCCAACTTCAAGTTGGTCCATGTAAGTTGCCTTACATAGGTCACCATCCAAAAAATAATATTATATATATTTAGTTTTTAACTCAACATCATATATAATATCAATGGCATTTAATTAAATGAAGCTTCTTCATTTTCATGAGAATAATTTAACGTGCAACATGTATAACTAAGTTATATTTATGAATTTCGGCTATTAAACAAAGCCTATATTCATAAATGATAATGGTCTCAATATTCCTTCAAATGATGTGTATACACCTTATTATCTTAAAGTTATAAAATAAGTCAATTATGAACTAATTTCTAGTTCATTCGAAGGAATTCAACCAATCATCTATGACATGACTTCTCTAAGGATTTTTCGAATCCTTTTCAATAACATAAGCAAACTTTATTTATTCAAAAAATTTAGAGTTCTCTTGAACACCAAAGTTTCAGATTTTATTAAATGTTCTTTAATAATAGTTTAGAGGTACTCCATTGAGTGCCCCCACTATTCTCTAGGTATAGCATTGAGAAGCAACATGTAATGTGCCCCCACTATATCTTCAATTCATAAAATGGAATCTAAACTTATAGAGTTTCAACATTAAATAAGAATTAATCTTATTTCTTTAAACAATGCATACATAATGATTTCAGGTATAGCCGAATAAAAAAAAATACAAGTTCATTCGTTCTAGTCATAATTTCAGATTTTCAAGTGTCTGAAAGTCACATATAGATTATAAAATCTATTTCACAATGTATACAATAATACGGTATACGGTCAAAATAATACTTCGTATTAGAGTTTAAAACTCTATTCCAAATCAAAGCATATGGTCAAAATAATTTTACCTAACTAAATTATTTCTACACAGTTATGAAGCACACCAAATTGATTCCAACATAGCAGAATACAATTTTATTGTATACCTTTTCCAACTCATATAAATGAATAATACAAAGAATTATTCATATAAAATTCTAGCGATTGCACTCCAAACTCAAATATTGTATAAGTCATTATATAATTTCTATGAAATTCATCTTTCATAAATTTTAGTCCAAAATTTTCTAAGTACTTCATAAATCCTTGAATAAGAAATTTATAAAGGCTTCAAAATATTTTGAATCTGTTGGGAACATGACATGATACATTTTTTTAAGAAAATGTTATCCAAAATATTTGTTCAAATGGTCACAACGACCAAACCGCTTATTAAAAATTTATGTAAATTTTCAGAATTCATCCTTTATGAGTCTAGTCTTATCCAAAATTGGAATCACTCAAAAATATTAAGTACAAGTGAAGATAAACTTGTTTTACTACAAGTGTCCAAAAAATTCAGCATTGTCCCATTTGTAAAAATCATGATAAAAGATATACAACTCTTTTTTCAGAAATACCGAAGCCCAATATTTATAATCTCAACATACTACATGCATACCAAAATTCACGAAATTTCAGTCTATATATCATCAAAAAACTGAGATGATATCCTAACAAAATTCATAACAAGAATTTCATTTATTTTTTATTTTTTATTTTTTTTATCATCGATCACTTTAGTGCGGTTGAAAAATATCAACTACACTTTCACATAAACACTTCAAAAAATATTTGAACAAATTTCTTTTCTAGTAAACATAGCGCAAGGCACAAATGTTTATAACTTACCCTTCGAATCCATATAACAAATGTTCATTTGTTTTCATATAATAAATTTTCATTTGTTGCCAAATATCAAATTTTTAATTTGATTCCATACAACAAATTTTCAATTTGTTTTCTTAACCACAAGTAGCTCAAAATGAATTGTCCAAAAACAGTATACAATTCCATTTCCAACAATAACATCTTATGTGGAATAGTATTTCACATTCATAACTAAAAAATAGGATTGATCTATTTAAAAGTTTTCCATGAAGGGGTTCATTTTTGTTCAAATTCTAATTTCTCACGAAATTATTTATCGATTCCGAATTGACCAAAAATACTGAAATTTATATATCTACTTCACAAAATATAACATTTAGGATGTTCGGGGTCTAAATGGTAATTACTAGAGGTAAAAGGTCAAAATTATAATTTCTAGACATGGAAACTTAGTTGGCCTTTTTATTTATTTCGACATCATAAAAATAATCATATATGCCCACAAGATTTATTTTTCGATCTCCATGGTAGACATGAAACATCTTAAAATTGTTGGAACACTTTATATATTGTGATTAAAAAATCACATCAAAGAGTTTTATGGAGAAATCGAAAAATAAAATCATAAATTAATTTTAAGTCTACGGCTCAAAATTAAATTATTATCTCATATGATTATCGCAAATATGAACCGCATGCGTTGAATCCAAATATTTACTGCACAATAAAAAATAAACAATATTACTTCAATTGTTTATAAATTCGCCGTAGACGATTCTTGAATTGAGTCGCGGACTAGATCGCTCTCTTTAAGACGTTTCGTGGCTCTACCCTCCACTACACCAAAATACGCCATTAGTAACACAATTTTACCATTACTAAACATATTAGTAACACAATTTTTTCGTTAGAATAAAGACGTGGGGCACGGAGCTAGTAACGGTAAAATTTTGTTACTAATAGTGACGGATAAATTCCGAATTAGTAATGGTAAAACTATGTTACTAATAGTAACGAAAAAATAAAAAATTAGTAACGGTAAAATTCGATTACTAATAGTTACGAAAAAATCAAAATTAGTAACGGTAAAATTGAGTTACTAATAGTAATGATAAAAAAAAATTAGTAACGGTAAAATTCTGTTACTAATATTAATACATATTTAAAAAAAACTATTTTTCAAGATCTAATATCCTGAATTTAAAAAAATTCAATTATTCTTACCACATTATTTAAATCCTAAGAACATATACAAAAATAGTCCACAAAAACAAGGGCATTATATTCAACATTTACATTTATATAAGCGTTCACTCTTTATTTACAAAAGAAGCTTAAACCAAACAAATGAAATATCGTAATACAATTGCCTCGAAAGTTATATTATTTTAATAAAAGCATCCAATATAACATCCTAAGAAGTGACTTCTCACTAACACGTAGCAGTAGTGTTCAGTAATCAATTCTAGCATCATGTAGTTAACCGTGGTAAGCCTCTTCAATATGTTTCTCATCACTTGTATGCTGGAACAAGCACCCCTGATTTCCTCGTGTGGCTTAAACGTTGTTAAAGGCTCACGCATACTTGTAAGGTAACACTGGGCAAGTGCTGCAGCCTCAACTGGCTTAACGCCCTCTGACAGTGATGCATTTGAATCTGTAAATTACAAAGAAAAAAAAAAAAATCTGCACATATGACATAGAGGTAAGGAATTATCCTGGTGGATTATTGCCGATGTACAGTAACCTCAGTTGCAACTCCAAATATAAGAAAATAACTAGTTGAGAATCATTACCATTTTTTAATATAAGAAAAAGAACACTTGAAATGTTAACTCACTTTAAGTCCACCGGTGCTGTGAATTACAGATACAGTGCCATATCTCATTGCATATAATTGGCTTAAACCACATGGCTTGAATCTCGAGGGCATCAATAATATATCACAGCTGCACACAAATAAATTATCAATAAGTCAGCATCATATAGCTCCTCTGAATTATGTAAATCTTGCAAGAAAGGCCCATTTGTAATGTGAAAAGCCCTTGAACCTAATTAATATCACGAAAAAGTCTCTAGAGGTAATAATTTGGAACAAAATGCACAGTTTAAGGGGGTCATCCTTAAATTGTTCCAAACCTAATTAATATCCGCACGGCCATATACAAATAAAAGTTCAATAATAACACAAAAGTTTGCACAGACTATAAAATCCCGCACAACCTCAATATAAACAAAATTTAATAATAGTAGAGAATCCCGCTCAACAACACAACAACACAACAACACAACAAAAAATTTAAACTAACATGGGCATATAGTTGTCTTACGATATACGATTGTGGGCCTACATTCTATGGATTTATGACTTGCTCGTAAAAGATTTTCCCTTTGGGGATTCATAAGTAAAAGCTGTTACAAGTCCGTTGGGAGAAAATTGAACACTGCTTACAGGTCTCCCTTCAGTTTCTGGCACGATGCATGTCCTTTGAATTCAGCGTTGCTCCTGGAAAAATTGCATTGTACAACACCAAAAGAACAATGAGGAAACTAAATAAATATTGAGACTAATTACTTCCCCCATATGTAAACTTTATAACATGTTTTATCTAAATTTTTTATGTCCCAATAATAGGTTTGGTATTATTTAGAGTTGTTTTGGATATAAATTTGAAGTACAGGACCAACAGTGCAAAGTTAGCATAGTTGAGTCTTAACTGTTGGCAAAAAATGTTAAAATGTTGCAACAAGGACCACCGATCTAATTTACTAAAAAATAAAAAACTCACTCATAATAGTTGATGCTGATTCTCGTTCGACCAAGAGCATTGTCAAGGTTATTGCTAAAGAGTTCAGTCAATGTGATACTGTAGAAATGCCGAGTGGGGAAGAAACTGAAATCTAGGTGAAATATATTGAAATTTTAATGATACCATTTTTGTTATTAATACATTTCTATGCATTAATAATAATAAATGTATTAGTCAACTGTAACAACCCGCGTAATTTTTGGGGTATTTTCGAAATAAAGAGGAAAAGTAAATTTTGAGATAAAATTATTTGTATTGCTCAAATATGTTGGTTATTATTTTTAAAGGCGAGAAGTTCAAACGATTTCGAAATCGGAATTAAAATGGAGTTTTAATTGAATTTTTATTATTTAGAAGAGTCCTCAAAACATAAAACTCTCTAAGAGTCCTCGGAACATAAAACTCTCTAGTAAAAATAATATTTTTTAGAAATCCGACTGTCCGATCAAGTTGAATTTTTGTCAGAAGTCCTGTCTCGCCGTTTGCTACAACATACTAGAATTTCAAGCGATTCAAAAGGTCCGATCGTCCGAAATAAAAGTTTTAGTGTTTGTATCTGATTAGAACTCTTTTCTTAATCAAACTCTTAATCATTTATATATCAACAAATTCGTGGCTTGGATTTTCAAATTACTTTTTCTCAAACTTTTCAACCAGAAGACCTCTCCAAAATTACTCCCTTTCATATACAAACCATAGCCCCAAACTTATTCAAGATTTCAACCTTAGATTAGAAGGCTTATCTGGTGTTTTCTCGAGTTTGGGCTGGAACGAGATTTGATTATTTTCGCGAGAGGAACGTGATGGCGTGAATAGATTTTGAGGATAAAATTATGTGATGATTCATGTTGGTTCTTTTAGTGGCTTGAGGTATGGGATTTTACACAATATGTTCCTTAATCTCGCGAGTGTTATTCCCTTTGTTTTCTTGTGATTATTGACTCATATTTGAATTTATAAATTCATTTGGAAATCTAGAAATATTTGTTGGAATATGATTTCGATTCATGTGGTATTATATTTGGTGTTGAGCATGTTGTCATGAGATTTTAATATGGCACTGAAGTTGGGCACCCGCCAATATTCCTTTTTTCGGATATGCTAGAAAAATGCATAGGCGCGGTACGGTGGTGAGGCCTGGTGACCCGGTTAATGTGTTGTTGAGAAATTATATTGATATAATTGCTTACGTGATTCGCATTTGATTTGAGTATTCGTATTCTTATTGTGACGTTTTATTCAGCGCTAATATTATTGTTGAGCATCTTTTCTGTCGTATTGTGTACTTCCCCATCTTTTTCTTAGTTGGCAGGTGAGCACGGATTTGAGTGCTATGGACCAATTGGGATGATTTTAGCGAGGATTATTTGGGAAGAATTTTTAATACAAGAGATGAGAAGACTTGTATTTATTTTGATGTATAGAGCATTTGGAGATTTATTTTATTTTCGAGATAGTTAGATTGTTGTAATTATTTCGAGAGATTTGTTGTATTAATTTGAAGATGAGAATAGTGGTTTCTTGTTTTATTGTGGGATTTAGATGCTCTATACCTTGTTATTTGTGGATTAGTTTAGTTTTATCGAGAGTAGCGCTCCGTTCGCTCTCCCCGGGCGGGCGGGGTGTTACATCAACATCCAATTATTAGTCATGTTGACATGTAAGAAATGCCAAAAACATACAATTGTTTAGCAGCAAACTCTCAGCAGATTGTGCCAAAAACACAATCTACTTCAAGTTTAGAAACTTTACCAACAATAGCTAGAGCACAAAAGCTCAAAGGCCCAATACAGTAATATGCATTTTGGTGTTGTTACAATTTGTAGTAACCCTCAACCATGAATATTTCAAAAATTCATGGATTTGAATATTTCAAAAATATCTCGCAACTTGCTCGACCTAATAAATCTAGTGACTTTCTCGGCTCAAAAGTGATTGAAGCTTGCTCGTACGAAAAATTACGCTCAACTGCTAGAACAAAACCGTTGGTGACTTACTTGAATGCTTATTACTTATACACTAACTCAAACCAACATTAAATTGGTTCAAAGTAAACCCAACCATTCAAAACTATTTGCTCAGATGCTCTTGACTCCTTATAGATTGGTTTCTCATTTTAAATTTTGTTTCTTGGTACGCATAAATATTTAAGATAAAATATTAAAAAACATAAAAATAAACGAAAAGCTAGAATAACCATTTAACTTCCCCCTAGTGGGGGTATGTCAAACTACTATGGAAATAATGGGGTTTTCACATTTCACATTATTGACAGGGACTGAGTAAACAATCTATCATCATCATCATTATTATTATTATTAACTTATCGGTCATAATAAAATGGCTACCAACAGTATTTCAAAAGCAAGATTATTTCCCTGGGAGATTATGGAGAACTCACATGATTGCTATCAGTGGAAGTATGTTACCCTAAACTTGTATAATTTCTCCAAAATTAAGCGCATCACTTACTAGAATTTCCTAAAACTCAACAGTGATGTCATGTTAATCAAAGTAGTAACTACTTTATTTCTATTTCTCTCAACTTTGGATTGCGTATAAAAAGATCAGGATGATATTTTTAAGACATGAACTTGTTTTAAAATTTTACCATTATACGTGTGAACATTCAGGAGACACGATACATGCTTTTTTGTATTTACAACTATCCTTGCAAATGAAATCATTCCATATTCCAAGAAGTCCAAGCTGGTTTAAATTTAACTGCACACTATATTGTAGTTTCAAGCAGGCAATATATCAGAAGGCATGTTTTATTGTATTTTTTCTCAAAAGGTAGAAGATGGCTTTTATGAGAGGAACTCATTCCACATCCATGGGAAATTCGAAACCCCCAACTGCTTTGTAAAATGTATATATACATTCAATTGAGGTAAAAAAACTAATTAATAAAATAAGAAATATTATTATCACATCAGACTTTGCCCAATTTGTTTAAGGGGAAAAACGGTAGTCTATTGACATCCAAATTATCAGGGAAGAAAATTTACAGAGTAGAAAAATAGGCAGGGAAATGCACATGAAGTACCTAGTTGGGTTACATGAAGGAGCCCATAGAACTGATATCACCACCAAGGGAGAGAATGCAAGCACAGTCCAGAAAGCTGGAATAACCCAAGCGATTAACCATAACTCATTTAAGGGATCACTTACATTGTATAGCACCACCTAAATTCTTGATTTTGATTATCTGCATTCAAAATCATATCTTTACCAGTTTTTTATTCCATTTTCTAAATAACTTTGTTCCTATCATGTGTTTTTTAACACTCTTGGTCATCTGCTGTATAAAATGTGTGAATTGTGATTCTCTGTTGTGTGATTTGCTACATTATTAAAAAAATGTAATAAATTTAAGAGGAAATAGACACTTACATAAATCATATCTCGATTGTATCACCTCTCCGTTATAACTCTTACAACAATACCCCAGTATAGCTTCACTCCCCCATCTGAACCCTAAAACAACAATAAAATTTCAATAAATCAATTCCCAGTCTAAAATAAATAAATTTTTACAAATAATATTGTTGATGATATGGATGCCCAACCACATGAGTTTCAATTTGAGAGTTTATATCATCCATCAATTTGACTGAATTCAAACTGAAGTACACTTAATTTGACGGATTATATTTTAGTTCTGTGAGTCAAATAGATTCCATTAATGCATAGTTTGGGCGAAAACAATTAAATCGACTTTGACACAACCTAGACAAAAACATATCAGTTCAGCAAAAATAATTGTATCAAATATATGCTTATCTTTGATAGAGCGAGTTAACATAATTGTATCATTTGTCTACAATATTAGTGATATATATATATATTGGTTTTCCCAACATCAATAGCATTACTTTGATTTTCATGAGACAAAATAACTTACAGAAAACAAAAAAAAATACATGCAAAATCATTGGGCTTATTATAAAATCATTGAGACAAAGAGACAAAGAAAAATAGCCATGGGTCTGCTCAAATTTCAACTCAATGGGATGTTTTCCCTTGCAAAGAAAATACACCATTCAGCATATCTTAAGATATTACTGATATGAAGTACACATGTCAAGGAAATTTAATGTTCAACACATTCACCACACATACCTATGACATACACCTGCGTAAAATCATGCCAATCAAAGCACCCCTAAATTTGTAAGAAAAATTATACAACACAACATGTTAACCAAATTGACATTAGGGTGCAAGCTCATTCCCATTAAGAAGATAAATGTAAGACTCTAGACTCTATGGTTCACTACTCAGAAAACTCGATTTAAACGATGTTTTTAAATACAGTTTTTAAATTCAGTTTTTTGTGTTTATAATTATTGGTCTGCGTTTGGTAAACTTATTTTTAAATACAGTTTTTTGAAAATGTGATAAAATTGGTAATCATGTATATTTATATTGTACATATATATGTGTGTGTGTGTGTATATATATATATATAGTGAAACTCCCCAACATACTTCATATTTATATATGTATGTATGATGTGAGTATGAAATACTTACTTACATCATACATACATACATACATATATAAATATGAAGTATGTTGGGGAGTTTCACTATATATATATATATATATATATATATATATATATAATTCACTATAAAATTATATACATACATGAATTGATAATATTTTTTAATACATATGTACTATATGTATATTTTATATTATTCCATACATTAATAATACATGTATAAAACTATATATAAGTATCATATATCTATTGATAATATTATTTAACTTTATATTATTTCATACGTAATTTTGTGTACATGTACATATATATTTTTTATTTAAAAAATTACACACATATTAATGTATTATGTATGCATATTATATATTAAGGTATAACTGCATTAAAATATTTAGAATAAATAATTTTGAGTTGAAAAATAAAAAACTGAAGTTATAAAACACCCTAAACTTATTTTCTGAAAAGCTTGATTATAACACAGAAATATTATAATTCTGTGTTTAAAAACAGGTTGCCAAACGCAGATTCTTATCAGAATTGTATTTTAACACAAAAAAAAGAATTATAGTTGCAAATATCTTGTGCCACACTAAGTTGGACTATCTAAGGACAAATAAAAAGTATTAGACTGATTCTTAAAATAGACATTAGCAAAAAGTGTATTTTAATATAATAATCGTAAAAGTTCCTAAAAACGTATTTTAATCATTTTTACATCGATCGCTGACCACTGCATATTTTCTAATTTACCAACGCATATCATATCCAAACAAATCTTTTAATCATAAAAACACGTTTAAGAATGAATCTGCTAACCAAAATCAGATCTACGATGAAATATATAAAGGAAAATAACATACCATGTTGAGGAATTAAATAACTCTTATACAATCATGTTTACAACTTATAAATGTGAAATTCAGTGTCTACAAATATAAATCGATAAAACTCAGAGCAATCAAGGGCCATAACTTAGTAATGCCATCAACAGTGACGCGTTTAAAGGGTTGCCAGCCTGTTGTTCCAATTTCCCTTGACACTTGGGTGTTTTCAAGACTTAAATATGCACAATAGAACCTTAAACATAACATAATCGTTATAATAATTTTAAAGAAACAATATAAGGTTGGGTTAAACGTAGGCAAGCACAGCTGCGTTGCCAAAGTTCATTGATAAGAAGAGAGAAACTCTTTGAGGGTTTCCTCTGGAAGCTTTGGTTTCTTGGTACTATTGTGACACCCCGACTAATTAAATACCGGGTAGCTACTCCTTTATTAAATTAATTCAAAATGCCAAGTTGGCTCAGTTAATAGCATCACTGTCGAAAACATTTTATTTTTACTAACCACCTATTATTTAAAAGTAAGTGCCAAATTTTATTTAGTCTAATTAATATGCAACAAGTGTAATGAAGAAATAAATAACACCATTCACCATACTGAAGTAAAACGAATAACCATCACAATAGAGTAAATAAAGTCTGGAGGAAAACTCCTCACTACAATCCCATAAAGAAATAAATAACCGAAACTGAAATAATACATGCTAAAGTCTGAAAACTGAAATGTAAAAGATGTCTCTAAATAGAAATGGGCAACATGCCCTACAACTGATAGATAGTGACTCTGGAATCCAAAAGATAGAAGCGCCTACATGCAAATCCCTGTAGCTTCCACAAACCGCTACAGCTCGTCACCTGAATGAATAACCTATGCTTGGTGTCCTTGTGGCTGGGCACCTAAAATGGTTTTACAAGAAAAAGATTTGAAAAGCAAACGGGTCAGAGCCCGAATGTGGAGTTATATTTTAAAAACCTGCAAGTGCTTTAAAACATTTAAAACATTAAATGCAAAGTACATGTTAGGACGTGAACTCACATTATATTCTCACCTCTCGTCTAACTGTGCACTCCTAACGCAAATACCCATCTACAACGATATAAACCACTAGCTAAGTAACGTCATATCTAGCTAGACTGCCAAAGGTCCTACCCATAATACTTGGTTCCATTAACATAATAACGCTCTTAATTGAATAGGGTTTAACGTGAACTCAGATACTCAATATGCAATATATATAACTATCAGTTAACTCGCTATATTATTCTCGGGACAATACCGTAATATATTTACAACATTACCATGAGGATTCTCATTAATTAAATGTATATTAATCACATCGTAAATATACAATACAAGCACCCCGAGAACTAAGCTGCGGTGCACACATACTCTGCTATCCATCCCGGTACATCACGTACATAAGGATCACATATTCCGAATCTCTCAGGAATAGTTCAGATAACACAAATCACAAATAGTGGAGGCGAACACAGTCACCATCACATGGGTCACGCACATACCTACGCTCCCATGATCAGCAGACTTATTAATATCACAATAAGTCCTTCTATGACCTATGTTCATCGAGGTACCAGTCTATATCCCCCCCGTAGGCACACAAGGATTAGAGGGTCCTAAGCGAACGCAACCTCCCGTGATAGCAAGTATGGTAGGTATGTCATACACACAATCATATACCAATACTAAGTAAACACACGTCTTAGTAATACCGTATTTTAATCGTAGTACATATTCTCATACTAACTTATAATTAACACAATTCATACTATTCCGGTTTGTAATTACACGCGCCATAATTATCTCACGTCGTAGTAGACACTCACGTCTCAACCCAAACCGTCCATGTAATACACTCTCGTATGTAAATTCCTTCTCATAAATACCCAAATGTCCCAATTCTATCACTACGAAGGTTAACTATATCCTCGAACAAGTTTACGGAACTCCAAAAGTCAAAACAGTCCAAAAAGGACCAAACTGTCAACTCGTTAGAAGTCTCGTTCGAACGAGATTCCTCTGTCAACTCGTTAGAAGTCTCGTTCGAACGAGACTGTTCGAACGAGATCCCAGTTCGTTCGAACGAACTGTTCCTTCTAACGATATCTCGTTCGAACGAGATATCGAACGAAATCCCTTTTCGTTAGCAGCGACTGGTCAACTCGTTAGAAGCTCGTTCGAACGAGTTCGTTCGAACGACCTGGGGGCTGCTTCTAACGAGCTACCAGCTTCGGCCCAGATTTTTTCCAATTCGTTTTTCACCATTTTTAACACCTCAAATCTTCTAAACTATGTCCCAATCAATCGTTTAAAGGTTTATGATCAATACTAAATATATATAATCACCTCCTAGCATGTTTTTAAGGGATCAATCCATCCTAACATCAATTAAATTTACAGCTTTCTACACTTTTTCCAAATATCTCAAGAACATGAACCCTAACTACATATCATCATCAAATCCCAGAATTTAATTCGTTTCTCTTTCACCCAAACATATATTAACATCAGATTAATCGTCTCCAAACTATTCTACATGCAATCCTTCTCAAATTCCTCAAGTTTTATGATCTAAACTACATGGGTTTTCATGTTTTATCAAGAACAAACTATAAATCCGAATTTTCTAACATGGAAAAGACATTCTCAGAAATTAAATGGAATAAAGTCACTTGCCTTGGTTTGATTTCTGACTTTGGTGTAGGTTGATGATGTTTTTCTGCAGAATTTCCTCTCTTTCTCTCCTTCTCCAAGCTCCTTCTCCAATGGTGGCTTAAGGTGGCTAGGGTTTTGATTTGGGAACTTAGAAAACCTAAATGACAACCTACGTAGCCTTCTAGGTTAATATGGTTTGGTTAATGGGCTTAATGGGTTAAATCCACATCAGATTTACATCTCTAATTTTCGTCACTTTTAATTCCTCAAAATGTAAAATTACCAAAATACCCTTTAAGTTGCCGGTATGGCCTAGAAATACCCCGGGACCCAAACTATACCCCCGGCTAGTGTTTTCTGACTATCTCGACCCTTCCGGACGCGTTGGCGCACTCAAAACGACCATACGGATTATAGATTTTAAATTCACTTTTATTATCAAAATATTATACCGTGACGCGGCGGTCCCACGCGTCTCAACAAAATTTCTAAAATGCCGTATATAAATCTCACGACAAATTTATAATACCAAATACATATATAATCATATATGCACATAATCAAATACCAATTCGCATCTCATTAGTATTTATAATCCGGATTGATTTCCAATTAATACGCATTTAATTAATTAATCCCAAAAATAAATATAGACAAAAGTACGGGGTATTACATACTTCCCCCCTAATAACTGAATTTCGTCCCGAAATTCGAAACTAGAAAGTACCTGCTAAAAATAGCTCTGGATAACGCTCGCGCATCTCATCCTCGCGCTCCCATGTGGACTCCTCGACATTGTGATGTCGCCACTGAACACGTACTAACGGGACTATCTTTGACCGCAGTTTCCTCTCGCTTCGGTCCAAAATAGCTATTGGCCCCTCCTCGTAGGAGCTATCCGGCTGGAGATCGATGTCCTCCACAGCAATGTGAGAATGGGTCAAATTATCTCTAAGGTATTTCCTCAGCGAGGAAATATGGAACACGTCGTGAATCCGATGCAAGTGCTCTGGTAGTCCAAGTCTATACGCAACTGGTCCGATCCGCTCAATAATAGGAAACGACCCCACATACCTCGGTGCCAACTTCCCCTTCTTCCCGAATCGCATAATCCCCTTCATCGGAGATACCCTGAGCAAAACCTGGTCCCCCACTTGGAACTCCCTGAAAAACCTCTTCGCATCAGCATAACTCTTCTGCCTGTCTTGAGCTACCCGAATGCGACTCCGAATCAACTCAATCCTTGCCGAAGTATCCCGAATCACTTCCGGCCCAAGTAGTTTGTTGTCCCCCATTTCTAACCAACATGCTGGGGAACGACAAGGCCTACCGTACAATGCCTCAAACGGAGCCATGCCAATCGTGAACTGATAGGAGTTGTTGTAAGCAAACTCCACCAGTGGAAGGTACTGCTCCCATCCACCCCCGAAGTCAATAATGCACATGCGTAGCATGTCCTCCAACATCTGATTGGTGCGCTCTGTCTGCCCATCGGTATGCGGATGATAAGCCGTACTCAACCGCAATTCCGTGCCCATTGCCTCCTGGAAACTCTCCCAAAACCTCGAAACAAATATCTTGTCTCTGTCAGACACGATATTTAGGGGCACACCGTGAAGTCTCACAATCTCTGAAATGAAGAGCTGGGCATACTGTCCCGTAGTGTAGTCAGTCCTTACGGGTAAGAAGTGAGCGACCTTGGACAACCTGTCCACAATTACCCAAACGGAGTCGTGACCCCTCTGCGACGTCGGCAACCCCGTGATGAAGTCCATGGATATGCTTTCCCACATCCACACCGGGACCTCCAATGGATGTAGCAATCCTGCCGGTCTCTGGTGATCCACTTTTACGAGCTGACAAGTGGCGCATTTCGAGACAAACTCAGCGATATCTCTCTTCATACCGCTCCACCAATACTGTCGTCTCATGTCTTGGTACATTTTGTCCCCTCCGGGATGTACCGCGAACCGTGAGCCGTGCGACTCTGCCATCACCTCATGTCGCAATTCCTCCCCTTCCGGAGCCAATCTCCCATTGAAGCGCAATCCCCCGTCTGAGCTAACGGTATAGGACTCGGCTCCTTCTGCTAGTAATCGAACTATCTGCTCCTGACAGAACGAGTCATTAGCCTGTGCCCGTACTACTTTCGTAACAATCTGCGGTGTAACGGTCATCACAGACATAAAAGATCGGGCCACCGCATCCTGGTGTCCCAATTCCTTCCACTTAGCTTTCCACACCTCTGCCACCTCATCTGCTGGCCTGCGGCTCAACGCGTCTGCTACCACGTTAGCCTTACCCGGGTGGTACTGGATGTCGAACTGGTAGTCCTTCACAAATTCAAGCCACCTACGCTGCCGCATATTCAATTCCTTCTGCGTGAACAGATACTGTAGTGACTTGTGGTCCGTGAACAGCTGAAACTTCTCCCCCAACAGATAGTGCCTCCAAATCCGTAAGGCAAATACCACTGCTGCCAACTCCAAATCATGCGTGGGGTAATTCTTCTCGTGAGGCTTAAGCTTACGGGAAGCATAAGCTATGGCCTGTCTCTCCTGCTGCAATACACCTCCCAGTCCTTGCAAAGACGCATCGGTGTAAACCAAATACTCAACTCCCGGTCTCGGCAATGCTAACACAGGTGCTGAGGTCAATTTGTCCTTTAATTCATCGAATGCCAACTGACAGGCATCACTCCAGATGTATGGCACACCTTTACGAGTAAGATGTGTCAAAGGACCTGCTATCTCCGAGAAACCCCGAATAAACCTCCTGTAGTATCCTGCTAGACCCAAGAAACTACGAATCTCCGTTGGTGTCGTGGGCTGTCCCCACTCCCTCACCGCTGATACCTTCCCCGGATCGACAGATATTCCCTGGTCGGAAATAATGTGACCCAAGAACTGGACTTCCTTCAACCAAAACCCGCACTTCTCATATTTTGCATACAGCTCGTTCTGACGAAGTGTCTGCAAAACCTGCCTCAAATGCTCGGCGTGCTCCTCCTCTGTCTGAGAGTAAACCAGAATATCATCAATGAAGACAATGACAAACTGGTCTAGGAAATCCCTGAACACTCTGTTCATCAAGTCCATAAACACTGCTGGAGCGTTGGTCAAGCCGAAAGGCATAACCCGAAACTCGTAAGAACCATATCTCGACAAGAACGCGGTCTTCGAGACATCCTCCTCCCTGATACGCAACTGATGGTATCCTGACCTCAAGTCAATCTTCGAGAAGAAAGAAGCTCCTCTCAACTGGTCGAATAAGTCATCGATGCGAGGCAACGGATACTTATTCCGTATCGTGACCTTATTCAACTCTCGGTAGTCCACACACAATCTCAGTGAACCATCCCTCTTCTTCACAAACAGAACTGGAGCGCCCCAAGGTGAGGTACTCCTGCGAATAAAGCCCTGACCTAACAGCTGCTCTATCTGATCCCGTAGCTCCCTCATCTCAGCTGGAGCCATACGGTATGGTGCACGTGCTATAGGTCTCGTACCTGGTAGCAAATCTATGACGAAGTCTATCTCTCGACTAGGTGGTAAGCCTGGTATCTCCTGAAACACATCCGAATATTCCCTGACAACCGGGATCGAATCCAAAGGAATAACAACCTCCTTAGAGGTATCCTCCTCTGTGTAATACAGATGAGCGGTCGATCCTCCCTCTGGGCGAGGCATCGCCACTATAAACATCTCTTGCCCCGGAATGGCAAAAACAATGCTCCCGCTGAAGCAATCAATCATGGCCCTATATACTACGAGCCAATCCATACCGATGATCACATCGTGAACATGCATGTCCAACACTAACATGTCTGCAGGCAATACCAGACTACCAATCTCTACCCCCACTCCCCGGCATATAAAGAAAATAAGTGACCCACTCCCTAATGGTGAGTCGACACACGTCACTGTGCTCTCTGCCGTAGCTAACAATCCTAAAGCTTTCGCGAAGTGTGTAGCTATAAAACAGTGTGTAGCACCCGTATCAAATAACACCCGACCCATAGTGCCATAGATAGGAAATGTACCCTCGATCGCGGGCGGTGCCTGTGGAACTGCAGCCTGGTGGACGTTGTAGACACGTCCATACTGTAGCTGACCCTGCTGAGCTGGGACTGCTGGAATGGGTGGCAATGCTGCCATCTGTAGCGGTGCGGGAAGAGCGGCGGGAAACATAGGTCTCTGTGGCTCCTGGCGAGCACCCTGCTGCTGCTGCTGTGGGGCCCTGCCCCTATCAGGACAATCCTGCTTCTTATGGCCAGTCTTGCCACAAGTAAAGCACTTCCCTGGGAAGTTCCCTCCCCTCTGCCCCTGCTGTCCCCGGCCCTGGTGGCCGTTACCGTTCCTCCCTTGGCCCTGCTGGCCCTGATGAAACTGCTGCCCATTCTGCCCCTGCTGGCCCTGATGGCCGTTTGGACCCTGATGGCCCTGACGGAAACCTCCCTGTCCCTGCCTGTAGTTCCCTGACCGGAACCTCTTATTATCCCCCTGCTGGGAACCCTGCTCAGTCTGTCTCTGCCCCTGACCCGATTGTGCCCCGCTGGCACCATGTCCTCCAGTCCTGCCATGATGGCTAGACTCTCCCGACCTTTTGCCCTCGGCCATATGAAAACGGTGGTCCTGGCAGTGTAACAATGCTGCGTTAACCACATCAGAATAAGTGGCCAACGATAGGTTCCCTAGCAGATGTTGACGGATCCTCCAATTCAACCCGTCGGTGAACTTCTCAATCTTCTTCTTCTCTGTTGGAATCTCGTCTGGAACGATATTCAACAGGTTAGTGAACTCGGCCTCATACTCGGCCACTGTCTTGCCCTCCTGCTTCAAACTCATCAGCTTCCTCCTCATCTCTGTATGAACTGCAGACGGAAAGTACTTGCGGTCGAACCGCACCCAGAACTCCTGAATCGTGAGATTATCCCTCTCCTCTGCGGTGGTGATAGACTCCCACCACTGTAGTGCAGATCCCACTAGCTTGAAAGTATCTAGCAACTGTTTCTGAACATCAGTGCACTCATGCATCCTCAAATGCCTCTGTATGTCCTTCCTCCATTGGCTCGAGACTACCACATCTGAGCTACCTGCAAACTCTGGCGGATGCGCTTTCTGAAAAGAGTCTCGTACACGCTCCCAAGCAGACGGAAATGCATTAACCTGTGCTGGCGCGGCAACCGGCGCCTGAGGTGGTGCCTGCTGAACAACGGCAATGGCGGCATTCACCGCTTGAGCTACTATAGCTGCAACCTCAGCGGCGTTCAACATGCCCTGAACTGGAGCGGGCTGGGATTCGGGCATTGCATTCCTGGGAACTCGTCGTGCACGTCGTGGAGGTATCTGAAATAAGAACAAAGTTTATAAGTTCACGGTTATAAACTTAATAAAGCTGAAGAACGAAGCATACACAATAAGAGTACAACAGTCCTAAAATATAGGGCTCTATATCAAAGAAACGTAGCGGAAACATAATAGCCGTACTGATCCTAAAGGACACTAGAACCTGATGCTCTGATACCACTTGTGACACCCCGACTAATTAAATACCGGGTAGCTATTCCTTTATTAAATTAATTCAAAATGCCAAGTTGGCTCAGTTAATAGCATCACTGTCGAAAACATTTTATTTTTACTAACCACCTAGTATTTAAAAGTAAGTGCCAAATTTTATTTAGTCTAATTAATATGCAACAAGTGTAATGAAGAAATAAATAACACCATTCACCATACTGAAGTAAAACGAATAACCATCACAATAGAGTAAATAAAGTCGGGAGGAAAACTCCTCACTACAATCCCATACAGAAATAAATAACCGAAACTGAAATAATACATGCTAAAGTCTGAAAACTGAAATGTAAAAGATGTCTCTAAATAGAAATGGGCAACATGCCCTACAACTGATAGATAGTGACTCTGGAATCCAAAAGATAGAAGCGTCTACATGCAAATCCCTGTAGCTTCCACAAACCGCTACAGCTCGTCACCTGAATGAATAACCTATGCTTGGTGTCCTTGTGGCTGGGCACCTAAAATGGTTTTACAAGAAAAAGATTTGAAAAGCAAACGGGTCAGAGCCCGAATGTGGAGTTATATTTTAAAAACCTGCAAGTGCTTTAAAACATTTAAAACATTAAACGCAAAGTACATGTTAGGACGTGCACTCACATTATATTCTCACCTCTCGTCTAACTGTGCACTCCTAACGCAAATACCCATCTACAACGATATAAACCACTAGCTAAGTAACGTCATATCTAGCTAGACTGCCAAAGGTCCTACCCATAATACTTGGTTCCATTAACATAATAAGACTCTTAATTGAATAGGGTTTAACGTGAACTCAGATACTCAATATGCAATATATATAACTATCAGTTAACTCGCTATATTATTCTCGGGACGATACCGTAATATATTTACAACATTGCCATGAGGATTCTCATTAATTAAATGTATATTAATCACATCGTAAATATACAATACAAGCACCCCGAGAACTAAGCTGCGGTGCACACATACTCTGCTATCCATCCCGGTACATCACGTACATAAGGATCACATATTCCGAATCTCTCAGGAATAGTTCAGATAACACAAATCACAAATAGTGGAGGCGAACACAGTCACCATCACATGGGTCACGCACATACCTACGCTCCCATGATCAGCAGACTTATTAATATCACAATAAGTCCTTCTATGACCTATGTTCATCGAGGTACCAGTCTATATTCCCCCCGTAGGCACACAAGGATTAGAGGGTCCTAAGCGAACGCAACCTCCCGTGATAGCAAGTATGGTAGGTATGTCATACACACAATCATATACCAATACTAAGTAAACACACGTCTTAGTAATACCGTATTTTAATCGTAGTACATATTCTCATACTAACTTATAATTAACACAATTCATACTATTCCGGTTTGTAATTACACGCGCCATAATTATCTCACGTCGTAGTAGACACTCACGTCTCAACCCAAACCGTCCATGTAATACACTCTCGTATGTAAATTCCTTCTCATAAATACCCAAATATCCCAATTCTATCACTACGAAGGTTAACTATATCCTCGAACAAGTTTACGGAACTCCAAAAGTCAAAACAGTCCAAAAAGGACCAAACTGTCAACTCGTTAGAAGTCTCGTTCGAACGAGACTGTTCGAACGAGATTCCTCTGCCAACTCGTTAGAAGTCTCGTTCGAACGAGACTGTTCGAACGAGATCCCAGTTCGTTCGAACGAACTGTTCCTTCTAACGATATCTCGTTCGAACGAGATATCGAACGAAATCCCTTTTCATTAGCAGCGACTGGTTAACTCGTTAGAAGCTCGTTCGAACGAGTTCGTTCGAACGACCTGGGGGCTGCTTCTAACGAGCTACCAGCTTCGGCCCAGATTTTTCCCAATTCGTTTTTCACCATTTTTAACACCTCAAATCTTCTAAACTATTTCCCAATCAATCGTTTAAAGGTCTATGATCAATACTAAATATATATAATCACCTCCTAGCATGTTTTTAAGGGATCAATCCATCCTAACATCAATTAAATTTACAGCTTTCTACACTTTTTCCAAATATCTCAAGAACATGAACCCTAACTACATATCATCATCAAATCCCAGAATTTAATTCGTTTCTCTTTCACCCAAACATATATTAACATCAGATTAATCGTCTCCAAACTATTCTACATGTAATCCTTCTCAAATTCCTCAAGTTTTATGATCTAAACTACATGGGTTTTCATGTTTTATCAAGAACAAACTATAAATCCGAATTTTCTAACATGGAAAAGACATTCTCTGAAATTAAATGGAATAAAGTCACTTGCCTTGGTTTGATTTCTGACTTTGGTGTAGGTTGATGATGTTTTTCTGCAGAATTTCCTCTCTTTCTCTCCTTCTCCAAGCTCCTTCTCCAATGGTGGCTTAAGGTGGCTAGGGTTTTGATTTGGGAACTTAGAAACCTAAATGACAACCTATGTAGCCTTCTAGGTTAATATGGTTTGGTTAATGGGCTTAATGGGTTAAATCCACATCAGATTTACATCTCTAATTTTCGTCACTTTTAATTCCTCAAAATGTAAAATTACCAAAATACCCTTTAAGTTGCCGGTATGGCCTAGAAATACCCCGGGACCCAAACTATACCCCCGGCTAGTGTTTTCTGACTATCTCGACCCTTCCGGACGCGTTGGCGCACTCAAAACGACCATACGGATTATAGATTTTAAATTCACTTTTATTATCAAAATATTATACCGTGACGCGGCGGTCCCACGCGTCTCAACAAAATTTCTAAAATGCCGTATATAAATCTCACGACAAATTTATAATACCAAATACATATATAATCATATATGCACATAATCAAATACCAATTCGCATCTCATTAGTATTTATAACCCGGATTGATTTCCAATTAATACGCATTTAATTAATTAATCCCAAAAATAAATATAGACAAAAGTACGGGGTATTACAACTATGTAGAGATGCAATACCCAATTGTAGATTTGTTAGGCTTTTCAATTAGACAAACAAATTAAAAATTTACATAAACGAATGACAAAAACATACCTCAACACTGTTGTTTGAGAGGGGATTCCAACCATCTTTCTTCAATTCTCAGATTCTTAGATTTCGTTTGAGAGGAGTCGTTTTTTGTTTGGGAGGGAATTAGAAATTAGGTTACTTTTCATTTGGGAGGGAAGTATTAAGATAGATAAATTACGCGCATACTATTTTTTTTGTAAAAGTGTTAATATATTTTGTTCTTTTTGTATTTTTTTTAATTTGCAAACTAAAATTACTAACAGATTTAGTAAATTAGTAACGGAAATTATCGTGGGAATTAGTAACGGTAAAATACTGTTAGTAAATAAAAAAAATGGTCTGTTACTAATAGAGTGTTTTGGTGTAGTGCTTCTTTGTGCAGGTAGTCTACAGTCACGCCGTCCCCAGGATAAAACAAGCCCAGAATCACCTCTGTATCATATAACCATGTACCATAGTTATATGTCTTCTAACACCCATTCCAAATTAATTGCTCAATATCGCAATTTCAGTTTGAAGAGAACAAACTGTTCTAAAATATTTTAAGGGAATAAATATTTTCATGAAGAAAATATTTTCTAGTGAATAAAAATTTGGAGAGAGAACCATTTTTGTGTCTATTATGGTTTCTCTACTCTTTCTTTTTCAAAACCAAACTCTCAAAATCTCTTTTTTTTTTTCATTTTCTTACTTCTTCCTCACTTATATAACCAAAGCATAAACTTTGTAAAAAATAACCGTTTAATCAGAGAGGAAAGCAAGTGGGTTATAAAGTGTGGTTTAGTGGGTATAGTGGGAGAAGTTAGCCCTTAATTTCAGCCGAAAGGAGTGGATAAAAGAGATAGTGGGGATATTGGGTGTTATAGCTTTTACAAAGTGGGTTCACTTTTTTCTTTTTAGCCGAAATTAGTGTACAAGTGGGCGTGGTGGGTGATTGAATGCTTCCACTTGTGTATTTTAAAATACATTTTGACAACACATGACTAACATTAAAGGTAACATTTTCAATTTAAGACCTTATTTTGGCAATAAATAAGTTTTAATTGGATATGGCTCACAATTGGATATAACTCATGTTGGACAAAAAGTGGTAAATGCTCTAAAACTCAAAGATATTCTAGTGGTACGATAACTTAATAATTCTTTTATCTTCGTCCCACAATTAGCCAAAGAAAATGACTTCACACTTGAATTCACTGAAAATGATTTTGTTATTAAGGACAAGAAGACCAAACAAGTGATGGCCAAAGGAACTAGAAGAGGATTATTGTATGCCTTTGATGAGGAAAAGTTGCAAGCATTGTTTGCAGCTCAAGGAAACAAAGGTAGTGATGATATTTGGCACATGAGACTAAGACACCCTTGAAGCTAAACGCTAAAATTATTAGTTAAATCTAAGTGCTTGGATGTTAGCCATTGGAATAAAAACTCTATTGTTTGTCTTTCATTCCAAATGGGAAAGAGTTTAAGCTACCTCTTAATTTAAATGAGAAAATCTCTTGTGAACCTCTTGCTAAAATTCATTTAGATTTGTGGTAACCTGCTCCTGTCAACTCCTCACAAAAAAAAATTACGTTGCGTTTCTTGATTACTATTCTAGATATACATGGCTATTTCCTTTGAAACACAATTATGATTTCTTTGAAACATTCATTCAATTTTAAAAGATGGTTGAAGCTCAATTTGATAGAAAGACCAAGATTTTTCAAAGTGATGGAGGTGGTTAGTTTTTTAGTAATGCATTCATTGAATTCTTGAACAATTATGGGATACTTAAACAAATATCTTGCCCTGATACTCCGAACAAAATCGCAATGCATAAAGGAAGCATCGACACATTGTTGAAATTACACTAACCCTTATGCTCTATGCAAAGATTCCTTTATAATTATGGGTAGATGCCTTTCTAACTGATGCGTACCTTATAAATAGGTTACCATCATCAAAACTTAAGAAAGAAACATCATTTTTCAATTTACATTAAAGACCTTGCCACAACAATCTTAGAATATTTGGTTGTAGGTGTTTACCTTACATCACAACACAAGTTCACTCCCAAATCTTTTCTCTGTGTTTTTATTGGATATAGTTTTTTCATAAGGGGTATAGGTGCTATTAAATTATACTATGACCTATGTTAATCCTGATAGGTACATGAACTCTAGGGAAACTAACACTGATATGACTACATACTATGAGTTTATGGAAGCAGGTGAAATAAATATACTAGGGAATGAGGAAGATAATGAAAGTAGGAACACACGTGATATACCTTATATGGATTCAACATTATCCAGTCCAATGGTTGTTCAATCTCATGGGACTCTAAATCGGAACACTACTTATTCAGGAGCTCAACATGATGATACATCACCTGCTCATTTACAAAGTCTCCCACATGTTCACATGAAACTACAAGATAGTGTACTTGGTCAAAGTACAACTACACAGTTACATGCTCACCCACATATCTGCACGCAATCACAAGGCAGCACACTTGATCAGAGTCCTATTACATATTTTCATGTTCATTCACACACTTTTTCCCACACAATCAGTCGCAATAACAAAACAATACACTTAATCAAAATCCAACTATGCATTTGCCTCCCACCATCTTTGATCTAAATGGTCTTAATCTAGAAATTCCCCTACACGTTGACACACCACCAAATTCTTCTGCAAACACCTCCAAAAATCACCATTCCATGACCACACAAGACAAGGCCAGACAACTAACAAACACAATTCCACTTCTGTTCTCCAAGCCACTGTCTCACATTCTATTGAACAAGCTAATCAAATAAGCCTTACTAGATTATAGGTAGATCAATGCGATGCATGAAGAACTTGCTGCCTTACATAAGAAAATACTTGGACATTGGTGCCAAAATAATCCAATATGCACTTGATTGGTTCGTGATTGGTATACAAGAGTGAACTCAACCCCAATGGTATAGTTGAAAGATACTGAGCCAGGTTAGTAGCCCAAGGCTATAACCAAATAGAAGGAATAGATTTTTCTGACACCTTAGTTCTATCATAAAACCAACAACTATTTGAATTGTCCTTGCTCTCGCTATCAAGCATGGCTAGTCTATAAGGAAATTAGATGTAAAGAATGCCTTCTTACATGGCAATCTCTAAGAGAAGGTGTACACGAAGAAGCCATCCGTATTTACTCATCCTTTATCTCCCAATAATGTGCGTGCATTAAAGAAGGCAATTTATGGGCTTAAACAAGCACCTAGGGCTTGGCTTGATAAGTTCACCACTTATCTTCTTAAACTGGGCTTTGTATGTACTAGGGTTGATCCTTCCTTGTTTTTGTTAACAAATCATGTTATGTGATTATTCTCATTTTGGTATATGTAGATGATATACTTATCAATAGTAGTCATCCTACTTTACTTACACAAATGATCATGAAGTTAAGCTTAGAATTCTCAATTAAGGATCTTGGTGTGCTAAGTTATTTCTTGAGAAGGGAACTTTCTCCCATTACTGGTGGTTTTCTACTCACTCAAAGTGCATATGTTAAAAAAACTACTTGCCAAGGTACATCTTCTTACAACAAATAATGTTGCTACTACTTTTGTTTCTAAAGAACACTTTGATAGTGATACTCCTCTTCTACCACACCCTACTGAATTAAGGGTCTGTTTGGTTGTTAGTGGGCAAAAGCGTGGGCATGGCAAAATTTGCTAGGCAAATTTTACCTAGGCAAATTCAGATGACGCTATCAAACAACATTAGGCGAAATTAAAGTCAATCCAATTAATTTATTTAAAAACAATTTTTATATTATATTCAAAAATGTTAAAAATAGTTTTTGCAATATTTTTATATTACAGTTTTTATATTATATTCAAAAATGTTAAAAAATTTGTAAAACATTCTCTTAACAATTTTTTATAATATCAAAAACAGTTTTTAAAATATTACAAAACAAATTTTAAACATTCACAACAGTTTTTTTAAACTCTTTAAAACAGTTTTAAAAAATGTTTTTTAAAACAGTTTTTATAATATATCCAAAACAGTTTTTAAAAATGTTAAAAACTGTTTTATAATATTTTTATATTACGATTTTTCAAAAAATTTGTAAAACATTCTCTTAACAATTTTTTATAATATTAAAAGCAGTTTCCAAAACATTGCAAAACAGTTTTTAAATATTTATAGCAGTTTTTTTAAATATTTAAAACAGTCTTTAAAATTATTTTTTAAAACTTTAAAACTGTTTTTATAATATATTCACAACAGTTTTTAAAAATATTAAAAACAGTTTTTACAATATTTTGTTAATACGGTTTTTAAAAAAAATTGTAAACATTTTCTTAACATTTTTTTATAATATTAAAAACAGTTTTTGAAACATTACAAAACAATTTTTAAATATTCATAACAGTTTTTTAATTATTTAAAACAGTTTTTAAATTATTTTTTAAAACATTAAAATCGTTTAAGAAGTTGGCAAATTTGTGGGCAAATATTTCCCACTCAAATAGGTAAGCAAAATTTGCCCACAGATTGTGCATAGGAGGTGTTGTACATTGGCAGATAATGCCTAGGCAAATTATGCAACCAAACAGTCAAAATGTGGGCAAATTTTCATATTTGCCAACTTTTTGGCATTTGCCTAGGCAAATTATGCCAATCAAACGGACCCTTAAGGTCATTTGCAGGCCGGCCCTGGCCATGTGCCAGGTACACAAGGCCCATTTTACAATTAGTACTAGTATATGTGTATTTTAGGGATTCAAAAATATTTTATATATATTAAAAAATATATTTTTTAAATGAGTTTAGTTTTTTAGGGGCCAATTTTTCAACTATTCAAAAAAAAAAAAATGATATAACTTCCCAAAAAAATTCACCCAACTCATTTAAGATTATCAGTTTTTTAAGAGTCATTTTTTCAACTACCCACAACATCTTGTTGGTTTCTTCTCTGTGACACCCCGACTAATTAAACACCGGGTAGCTACTCCTTTATAAAATTAATTCAAAATGCCAAGTTGGCTCAGTTAATAGCATCACTGTCGAAAACGTTTTATTAATACTAACCACCTAGTATTTAAAAAGTAAGTGCCAAATTTTATTAAATCTGATTAACATGCAACAAGAGTAATGAACAACTAAATAACACCATTCACCATTCTGAAGTAAAACGAATAACCATCACAAAATGTAAATAAACTCTGGAGGAAAAACTCCTCAATACAAATCCCACAACTGATAAGTAAACTGAAGTAATTAACTAAAACTGAATGCTGAGCAATACATGCTAGAGTCTGAAAACTGAAATGTAAAAATGTCTAATAGAATTGGGCAACATGCCCTACAACTGATAGATGCTGAGACTGGAATCCAAATGAGAGAAGAGTCTACATGCAAATCCCTGTAGCTTCCACAAACAGCTACAGCTCGTCACCTGAATGAGAATCCTATGCTTGGTGTCCTTGTGGCTGGGCACCTAAAATGGTTTTACAAGAAAATATATTTGAAAGCAAATGGGTCAGAGCCCGAAAGTGGAAATCATTTTAAAAACCTGCAAGTGCTTTAAAAACATTTAAAACATTAAATGCAAAGTACATGTTAGGACGTACACTCGCATGATATTCTCACCTCTCGCCTAACTGTGCACTCCTAACGTAAGTACCCATCTATAACGACCCTTACTACTAGTTAACTGACAACATAACTAGCTAGACTGCCAAAGGTCCTACCCATATTACTCGGTTCCATTTATCATACCAACGCTCGTAATTACATAGAGGTTTAACGTAAACTCAGTTACTAACTATGCCATTGATATAACTATCAGTTAACTCGTTATATTTCTCAAAACAATACCGTAATATTTTTACCACATTAACATGAGGATTTCCGTTAATTTAATGTATATTATTCACATCATAAATATACGATACAAGCACCCCGCAATCTAAGCTATGGTGCACACATACTCTGCTATCCATCCCGGTACATCACGTACATAAGGATCACATATTCCGAATCTCTCAGGAATAGTTCAGATAACACAAATCACAAATAGTGGAGGCGAACACAGTCACCATCACATGGGTCACGCACATACCTACGCTCCCATGGTCAGCGGACTTATTAATATCACAATAAGTCTTTCTATGACCTATGTTCTTCAAGGTACCAGTCTATATCCCTCCCGTAGGCACACAAGGATTAGAGGGTCCTAAGCGAACGCAAACCTCCCCCGTGATAGCAAGTATGGTAGGTATGTTATACACATAAACTATATACTAAGCATTCACACATCTTAGATATTACCATATTAATAAGGTATGTTCTACATCATTATACCATTATTCCAAACTTATATATTTCAAGTCTCCCGTTAATATAAGGTTAAATTGCCGACACGTCTCACGCCGTAGTCCCTTATCCTTAAAACCTATCTTGAATAGACTATTAAGTTCCCATAATTCCCACATATGACATCTATATACCTAAGGTCTTTACTTCTGCCCTAAACCTTATTCCATCGAATTACACCATTTTACACTATTAACCTAAACGTTATCTCGCTTCACGAATTTCAATAATCTAGAATAATTCCTCGAATTGTATTCTAATTAAAGTCCACTATAATAATCACTCCTACTGGTCTCCTTAAGGTTGAGGGTATTCATGAGTTCTCCAAACATATTCTCCGAGGGTTTCCACCATTAAAATCAAATTAAGGAAAATTTTACTCATTCTGGGAAGGTCGATCGATCGACCTATGAATATCGATCGATCGATCTAGTCGATCGATCGACTGATGAATGTCGATCGATCGATCGAACAGGTATGGCTACGGACTGCTTCGTTCTGCAGATTTGAAAACGTCCCAAAGCTTATTTCTAACGTATGATTCTCAGATATAACGTTATAGTAATGTCATATAACAATCCTACAATATTACTAACGTCCATAAATCAATATTTCAACAACTATAGGCTACATATGGATCAATCTTCATCAAAAACCTAGTTTTTCTGATTTTTCTCAAGAACAGTCATGAACCTCATCTTAAATCCGTTTTTGGTATTACAAAAGGCAGTAATTCACATAATATGATCGTCCAGTAACATTCTACATGCAACCTATATCCCAAAATTCAAACTAATAACTCCAATCTTATGGGTTTTTCATTATCTTCCAAGAATATACAAAGTTTTTGAATAATCTAACATGGAAGAATCATTCTCTGAAATTTAAATGGAATAAATCACTTGCCTTGGTTTGATTTCGGATTTGGTGTTGATTTGGTGAAGAATCTCTGCAGAATTCCTCTCTCTCTCTCTCCTTCTCCAAGCTTTCTTCTCCAAAAGATGGCTATGGTGGCTAGGGTTTTCTTTGGGAGAGTTGGAAGACTAAATGATAACCTACGTAGCTTATGGGGTTAATAAAGGTTGGTTGGGTCAATCCTTATCAGATTACAACTCTCAATTTTCGTCACTTTTAATTACCCAAAAATACCAAATTACTAAAATACCCTTTAAGTTACCGGTATGGCCTAAAAATACCCCGGGACCCAAACTATACCCCCGGCTAGTGTTTTCTGACTATCTCGACCCTTCCGGATGCGTTGACGCACTCAAAACGACCATACGGATTATAGATTTTAAATTCACTTTTATCATCAATATATTATACGCGTCGTATATAAATCCCACGACAAATTTTCAAATACCAAGTTCATATATAATCATATATGCACATAATCAAATACCAATTCGCATCACATTAGTATTATTAACCCGGATTAATTTCCAATTAATACGCAATTTAATTAATCAATCCCAAAATAAATATAGTAAAAAATACGGGGTATTACATACTTCCCCCCTAATAACTGAATTTCGTCCCGAAATTCGAAACTAGAAAGTACCTGCTAAAAACAGTTCTGGATAACGCTCGCGCATCTCATCCTCGCGCTCCCATGTGGACTCCTCGACATTGTGATGTCGCCACTGAACACGCACTAACGGGACTATCTTTGACCGCAGTTTCCTCTCGCTTCGGTCCAAAATAGCAATTGGCCCCTCCTTGTAAGAGCTATCCGGCTGGAGATCGATGTCCTCCACAGCAATGTGAGAATGAGCCAAATTGTTCCTAAGGTATTTCCTCAGCGAGGAAATATGGAACACGTCGTGAATCCGATGCCAGTGCTCCGGTAGTCCAAGTCTATATGCAACCGGTCCTATCCGCTCAATAATAGGAAACGGCCCCACATACCTCGGTGCCAACTTCCCCTTCTTCCCGAAATGCATAATCCCCTTCATAGGAGATACCCTGAGCAAAACCTGGTCCCCCACTTGGAACTCCCTGAAAAATCTCTTCGCATCAGCATAACTCTTCTGCCTGTCTTGAGCTACCCGAATGCGACTCCGAATCAACTCAATCCTTGCCGAAGTATCCTGAATCACTTCTGGCCCAAGTAATTTGTTGTCCCCCACCTCCAACCAACATGCTGGGGAACGACAAGGCCTACCGTACAATGCCTCAAACGGAGCCATGCCAATCGTGAACTGATAGGAGTTGTTGTAAGCAAACTCCACCAGTGGAAGGTACTGCTCCCATCCACCCCCAAAGTCAATAATACACATGCGTAGCATGTCCTCCAACATCAGGATTTTTAACTAACCGGGGCCAAAGTTTCGAGTGGTGCTGGGGGTTCGGGGGTGGGAGCCCCCGAGACGATGTTTTTTTGGGTTATTTCGAGTTTTATACAAATTATAACTTTATTTCGAGATTTATACAAATTATACTTCATCCAAATTGACTACAAATTATATATTTCGAGTTTATTTCGAGTTTTTTTGGACATTTATGTTTGGGAACAAATTACAGAAATTTGACATTTTCCCCCAAATTACAGAAATTACATAAATTACACAAAAATAAGGGCATGTATGTGTTTGGACACAAATTACAGAAATAAGGGCATATATTTTTCATACAATTTCTCCAAAAAATCATACATACAAATTGTATGTATGATTTTTTGGAGAAATTGTATGAAAAATATATACCCTTATTTCTGTACAATTTCTCCAAAAATCATACATACAAAAAATCATACATTCAATCAAAACCCTATATTTTTTTATATTAAGGGTATGGTATGATACACAAAAATCATACATATAAACAAAAATCTTACACGGTTAAAAAAATATCTGATGAGATGACTTAGTAGGAGCTGGCTGCTAGTGGCCGAACGCCAGAGGGCCTGGGCTGGGCAGGGAGGAGGGAGAGGAGAGGCGCTGCCGGCTGGACGGAGAGGAGAGGGAGGGACGACGTGTGAATCGGCTGGACGGAGAGAGGAGAGGGACGGCGTGGTAAAAGAAAATAAATGAGGTATGAGAGAAAGAGATACCGATCTTTAGTGTAGGTTTAGATTTTTAAGTAATTACAATCTTATACCCTAAGGTTTGAAAATAATTATAGTTATACCTTAAAGTATAAAATTTTACCAAAAAACCCTATTTTTTTTTTTTTTGCCAAAACTGAACCGGGGCCATGGCCCCCCTTGGTCCTCACGTCCATCCGCCCCTGGACCCCTGTGCACTTCAATGTGTACCCAAACCAACTGGTGGAAAACATTGTTACTGTGTCTATTCTCTAGATATAAATAAGTAATTACAATACATGACTCTATATAGTGTGGCTTTGTAATTCTCTGCAAAAATCTTATGTTATGAGAACTAATGTTATGATTTTGTCTTTTGTATTCTCTTTGCCAATTAATGTTTTGGTTTTGCCTTTTGCATGATCTTTCACAATGCCAATCAAACCAAAGTCAATCAGTCATATTAACACACATTAATAATTATTTACTCATCCTAAAAAACTTAAATTGAATCCTATTTAAATGTGAAATGATATATGCATTTGTTTTTTTTAAAATGCTTTATCCAACCCAATATATGCATTTGTTATATTGCTAAAAGTATATTTAAAAGAAGATACCTATAAAAATAGAGTAGTGTGAAAAATTATATGCAAAATTATGTATTATCACGTGATTTGACCATATAAATTTTGAGGCCACTCAAAATGGGATGCGATATGTGGAGAACTATTACACCATCAACCTTACTCATTTAGTAAACAATAGTGGGAAAGGATTTAAGGAGTTTTCATGAGTACAATACCCTGGTTTTGAAGGTGATTCGACATATTTCATGTGAAAAAATGTGGACGGTTGGTTACCCTTTCATGCAAGAAATGAATCTTGTGCTAAATGTGACACGAGAGAAAAAACTATTAAAGGTTGGAGCCACATTGTGAAAGGGTAAGAGACTAAGATTTTCTTTTTGTAAATAAGAGACTACGATTATTAATTAATAATACGGTGTAAGCCAACCAGTTGTCATTCGCCATTGGAAGACTTTAGCATTTAATTTAAACTCTACTACAACGATCCTACAGAAAAATAGCTTGATGCTAGGATGATAAAAATCTCAACAACTCTCAATGTTATTACTTTTTTAGTAGGGTGAAAAAAATGAAAAATAAAAAAAGTGTCTTATTTTTTTTACGTGTAAATGAGTTATATAATCAACCCGTCAGGGGGAAAAACCTTTATATAAGAAGTATACATAACAATCAAAAAAGAACGAACCTTACAAAGGCCACCACTAGAAAGCTTCTAGATTACATAACTCCATGCAACCCATATAAAAAGTCTAGGAAAACTGGAAGAGATGTATTATGTATTTCCCTATACCAAACAAATAAAGTACTCAAAAATAAATAACGAAGTCTAGAAGGAGAAACTTCCCTTCCTTTAAAGAATCTCGCATTTCTTTCTCACCAAACAGTCCAAAATAAACAATATGGGACTAATATCTTTCTAACCCCCTCCACCCCTTAGGGGGATAACACGACTCTAACAGAGCCCTCACTAAATTAGTCATTTCCCACTTAATCTGTCTTAGGGATAAGAAGTTATCCCAAAGACCTCTCATCACCCCCTCAATGTAAAAGTAAATGGTTGGCCGTCTCTTCTACCTCCTTGCACAACCAACACTAACTAGACATCAAATGTCTTATCTTCTGTAACCCCTCAGTCATCAATATAGACTGTCTAGTCATTGTACACACAAATAACACAAATTCTGGTGATGCCTTTGACTTTGAAATCTTTTTCCATGAAAAATAGACCTTCTCCCTATTCCATCCCAACACCGAGTAGTAATCTTTCATCGTAAATTTCCCGTTTCTTCCTATTACCTATCTAAGGTCATCTTCCTCTCCCGAAGGTTTAGGAGTTGTTCCTAACTAGTAAAAAAAATCCTCTGCCTCCTTTAGCTCCTAATCCTATAATCATCTTTTGAATTTTGGATTCCATACAACTTGATCACCAATCATCGTCATATGATTTGCTACTAGTCCCTTCTTATCCCCTCCAATTTAAAGATCCCATGGAACTGATCCTTGAGGGAGCCATTCTTGCCCCACCTGTCCTTATAGAATCTAATCCTATTTCCTCTCTCCAAGTGAAATTCCGTTGTCAGGGAAAATTTATAACAGAGTCAATTTGTATGTAATTGGCTATTTTTGTAAAAAATAAAAAATCGAACGAAATTAAAATTAGACCCCTAAGACAATGTCCTGCTAATGCCCTCCTAAACCCAAAACGTAATGACATTCGAGACTTTGTCTTCAACTTAAATTCTTCATTTTGTGTAAATTATGAAATCATCATCAAGAGTTTAAAATAAAAAAAACTCCCCCTTAATGTGTTCTCCCCCTTTTTGTCCATAATAGACAAAGGCTAAGAAACTAAGCATGGATCATAAGAATCACCCAAATCCAGAGCAAATATCATCAACAAAATAATCAATTAAGCATGTGCGGTGAAATTTCCAAGAAGCATACCAACTATTAATGAAATTTTACATTTTTTCTAGTATAAAAAGTATACACAATTATAAGTACAAATACATCAAACCATGGAATAACACTAAAATATTCGAATCATGAAATTGGGAGGAAATTGTGTGAACATTTTCCACCGAAAAATCAACATAAGTATACATAACAAATTTTCACGAAGTCAATGAGATACTTTTATATAAATAACTCAATTTCAACCTTAGGTATAAGAATGTTGAACAAGGTCAAATTGAATCGACTTATGCCATGAATTTAAATGCTTCTCAAAATAATAATGCCAAACTATTTAATGCTTTTCAATAGAGTCCATTGTGCAAACCCATTGATCTTGTACTTTATAATACCCTCAAGATCTCACATATTTAATAATTTACTCTCAAATTTTTGAAGATATCATAATGCTCATGTGTAGTGAAGCATCAATGAAAATAAAGCCTTGGCACTTCTGTTTTTGTGTGACGTTAATCTTCTAGACTCTTTTGTAAATACTTTTGTAAATTATCATGTCACGCAAAGAGAATTTCCTCTATCGATGCCCCTTTCCATTGATTAAAATAAAATAAAATTTTCAAACAACAAAATTCAGGAAATAGCTTTTACAAGCACAATTTATCTCTAGTACATTTGGTTCATTATTAAATACCATTAAGATGAGAACACCTTATTCAACAAATGGCAAGAAGGTACAATGTTCAAAAAGTTCGTGCACGTGTACAATAAAGGTGATAAAAAGTCTAGCATGAAGAAAGTGATCATCAGTGAACAACGAAACGTTGGCCACTCATTATTAAGCACACTAAATAAATGAATCCATGTATTAATACACTATGAAAAATTCACATGACTGGATGAAAGGAAGTTGTGATTCGAATGTCTTAAATGCACATCCATATATGGTGAAAAAAATAAAGCACAAAAATCTTTTTTATCTATTTCAAATTTTATTAAAAATAAAATCTTTTCGAACGTTTTCAAACTTTTTCTTAAAAACAAAAAATATTTTTGGATTTTTTTTCAAGATATATCAAAAATCATAAACATGATAATCACTCTATACTAGAGATAAGTCATAACTTCAGTCATTAGTCCGAGAGGAGTTCTCAAAAGGAGTAGACATCCTTTGAAATTCCTCTATTAAACTTTGAGAAGTTTTGACTAAAAATTCCATTTGCTCTCGAAAGCTCTCAAAATCTCTATAGTAATGTATGGGAGCATGCGTGGAACCATATGTGGGAGTGCATGTGGGAACATGTGTGTGAACTCATGTAGGAACATATTGGGGAACAAGCGTGTGCGAAACTCTCCCTATCTTAAAATAAAATTTCCTAAGGTGAGCCCTTTGTTTGCAATGGGAATAAACATAAATAGGCTTGGGTCTACCTTGGTTAAAATACCTAGGACACACTTTTTTTGATGGGTTAGGTCTCCTTGGTGGGTTAGGATGAGGGCCATAAGGATCCATAATAAAATCAAGAATCGGTTCGGGTGTGGCATTAGAAGTGGATGCACCATCGTAACCTATTCCTTGCCTCTAGTTAAGACCTTAAACGAGAGAAAATAACATATTTTTGACCTTTTTAGACGTATCCTCTAAAGTGACATTGACCTTCTGGGCATATTCGAGATCTTTCTCGAGTTGGGATATACGATCTTCAAGTTTCTCACGATTATCCAATGAAGTTTGAAGATCACTCGTAAGACTAGCCACAATGTTGGTCAAATCGGTCTTCTCCTTATAAACCACAATCAATTGCTCACAAAAAAACTTTCAACTTCTCGAGTTGACTTACCGATGCCTCACACTATCTCAAAACTTTCACATCCTTCTCTAAATTAAACACCCTAAGAGTCAAATTTCTATTTCGATTTTTGGTTCTCAAAGACTCTTTGTAAAGTGCAGTGTAAGCGCATTGAAGTCCACTTTCTCCCTCACTCAAATTCTCCTAGATACTCTCACTTTCTCCAAAATGGTTCGACAAAGTGTCTAGGATATCACATTTAGAAATGTCCTTATCGGAATGGGATGAACTACAAGTACAAACGTTATTGACCATGAATGCATATAAATTAGGTTCATGAGGTGATTCATCCTCGAAATCCACCGGCTCGACTTCACTATCACTAAGAGTGGATTTGTATACAACTTTGCCTTTTCCCTGTTGTGACACCCCGCCCAATTAAATATAGGGTGATCAGTCCTCTACCAATTTAAAACAGGCTATTCAGTTGGTTCATTCTCAGCATCACCGTCGAAAAACTTTTTAACATATTAATCACCTATTATAAAATTAAGCTAGGTGTCAAAACATTTCTAATTTAATAAAACCAAGTAAATCCATTTATTTCCATCTTAAAATATAAACCATTTACCACACATAGGAATATAAATAAATACTGAACATGAATCAAGTATTGAATTAAATAAGAATGGATAAAACCTCCCAGTTCAAAACTCCAAACCATACAATAAACTGAATACAATATCTCTGAAGAAAGAACTAAAAGTGGGCGAAATATGCCCCAAACAAGAAGTCTAGATGAAACTGAATGGAATGGATACATGCATCTATTACAAGGACCTACAACTTCCACAACAGCTGCAGCACGTCAAGCAATCCAAATCTCTAAATCTGATACTCCTGTGGCTGAGCACCTGATATAATACATATATATAGCAAAAGAGAGAAGAGATACAAGAAACGGTTCAGAGCCCGATGTGTAAAAATGATTTAGCAAGTATTTAAAACTGGTTCTTAAAACAAGTCTTATACGCATGTTAGTTATTGAACTCTCACATGAGTTTCTCACCTCTCGTTTATTGTGCACGCCTAACATACATCTAATCTCCCCCTAGTTATACCTCCTAGTCTAACTAGTTAGAAATCATACTAATACTATCTATGCTCACAAGTAGTATTCCCGTATCGCCCATACAATAAGCTATTCAGATAGTTTATCTCACATACTAAATTTCATTATTCATCGTTTGAATGGTTAATCTTTTATTCACTAAGATTATTTTACTTCTCATTTTCATTTTATCTACTAGTCTCACAAAGTAGAAAGTTACCCAAGTACACTCATACATATATATAGTCTCATCATCCTTATATATATACACTAATTCTGCACCCTTAGGTTAAGACCGCTTGGTGCAATGTAATAATTATTATTATTACCAAGTCTACTAATTTCACAAAGTAGCAATATTCACAAGTCCATATATATATATATATATATATATATATATATATATATATAGTACCATCATCCCTATACTTATATATATACTAATCCTGCACCCCCGGCTAAGCCCCATTAGTGCGCCTAACAATAGAATATTGCATCCCCGGGTTAGCACCCATTAATGCACCTATCAATAATAATCCAGCACCCCCGGGTTATCACCCATTAGTGCGCCAAACAATAATCATCTTTGTACCCCCGGGTTATCACCCATTAGTACACTTAATAATAGAGTTTCTGCACCCCCGAGTTATCACTCATTAGTGCTCCTAACTATAAGGTTCTTGCACCCCCGGGTTATCACCCATTAGTGCTCTTAATAATAATATCATATAATAGGCATACACACATCCTATTATAATTTATAGGTATTTTTTCCAACCTACATATATACTCCCCATACGTATTTTAATCTCATCTCTACGTATAGTATAAATATTTCGATTACTATTTCTCTCGTAATCTCCAAGGTATACTCTCTCTCTATACCGAAATAATTAAAGTATTTATTCTCACATACTTTCCCGAAATTCCATCTTATTTAAATTTACTATTTGGCAGTTTCTCTCACTCCAATAAATCGGCAAACTCAAAACTAGACTTTGAGAAAAATCCCCAAAAATTCCCTCTGTCGCTCGAACCAGAAGGGTTGTCGTTTGAACGACTTCCATGTGTCGTTCGAGCGGCTTCCCGCGAGATGCCATCTCGTTCGAATGACTTCGCAGGGGATCATCTCATTTGAACCACTTCGCGCGAGATCCCCATCTCGTTTGAACCACTTCGCGCGAGATCGCGCGAGATTGCACTGTTCGTCTTCTTCACCAAACTTCAACGTTTTTCACCATTTTTGAACCTAAAACCTCAAAGATTCAATTCCCAACAACTCATCATCAATACCCATCAACCCCTAACAGGTTATAGATCATTTCTATCATCTCAGGATCCTTAATTCGTCATTAATCATCATACTTACATAAAATCGCCAATTTAATTCACATGAACCCTAGTTTTCAAAATTTCAATTCAAGAACCTAATCAACCCAGATTCGTTCATCAATATATAATCAAATTCCGTGATTAATCCTCTACATACATGAAGGAATTCCAACCACTAATTAAACCAATCCTTAATCATAATTTAAATCTCCAATTTTCACCCAATTAACATATAAATCATGATTAAATCCACCTATACTAACATGAGCATGATTATTACTAAAAAAACAAGTAATTAACACTTGCCTCGAATATGACGGTCTGATCCGTTGGTTATGTTGGTATATACGCGTTCCTCTCTTCTCGATCTACGCATTGGTGGTCACGGTTATGCAAGGTGATGCCAAATGAGTCTTCTCTCTTGGAATTTGGTTCTCCCTCACACCCTCCATGGCCGTTCTAACTTCCTGTTACTTCTTAACCCTAATGGAATTTCCTTAATTGATATAATAAATCCTAATTTTCGTCCATTAATTTAGCCCAAAAATACAATTTACCATAATGCCCTCTCGGGGTGCCGGTTAGGCCTAAAATCTTCCCGGGACCCAAACTAAACACCCGGGTATACTATTTTGACTCTCTCGAACCTTACAGACTCAACGATACACTCGAAATGACCGTACGAGTGTATAAAAATAAATTCTCTTTTTATTCCATTCAATTAGTCCCGACACGACTCACACGCGTGACAGACTTAAATTACCAAACTGCCGTATTTCTCACTTCCGACAATTTATCAAATATCATAATTCCATATTACATATCACACAGTAATATTTAATAGTTTAGAACAATAAGTATTAACGATTGGCATGCTAGTTAATAATTATTTTAATCCGGATTAATAACAAATTAATTTCTCACATTTTAATTTAATTAATCCAACAACAATAATTAATTGCATACTTATTCCCATAATAATAATTAATCACATAATTATTTAAATCGTCAAAAATACGGGGTGTTACATACTTCCCCCCTTACAACGGAATTTCGTCCCGAAATTCAGAAAAAGTATACCAGGTACAGACAATGCTGTAAAAATATTGTGCATCGCATCCTTGCGCTCACAAGTAAGTTACTCCGCACCACCCATATAGTACGCTATCGAATACCCATAATAATGAACGCTTCACATCGTTTGCTTTAAACTCCAGGTTACCCTGTCATATAGGCTCTTGCCTAAGCCTTTCTGCTTAAGTTTCACTACTTCAATTTTATTTTAGATATTCACTATCTAGCCTTCTACTATTTGCACCTTAGTAGATTTATCCTCTTTTCATATACATACGACTTCGTCTCGTATCGTCTATACAAGTAAATTGGTCGTGCAATATATATTTCACACACACAATATATACGATAATATCGATTCTTCTCCGGAATTTGTAATCATAACTGGTCTCCCACCTTTAACTATCAAACAGGACAACAACCAAGTTTACCATGCCATACTTCTTCTGGCACTCTGCCCGAACGTGTAACTTATAGGTGTTATTTGGACACAAACTCCACTAGCGGAAAGTACTGCTCCCGCCCTCCTCTAAGATCTCAGGGTTCACATAAAATTTTCTCTCCCGCATCTGATTAGACCGCTTATCCTGCCCATCCCTCTGTGGGTATTAGGCCGTACTCAATCGCATCTTAGTACCTATAATCTCACCACCTCAGCTACATGAGAAGATCCTTGGGGATACTCTTCCATTCTCGAGTGGAAGAAGCCCCTATCGGTTTCGAATTGTCCTCCCTTTTTCTAACAGTTAGCTGACCCACTGCAAACTAACTTTGAAGGTTACTCTACATTAAACCCATCACCACTGTTGTTTGTATTCTGACACATCTTGTATTTCTTGAATAAATTTCAATTCATCTTGAAACGTAAGTTTCTGACAAATCTCACGGGGTAATCTTCGGATTACACGATTACATGTTATCGAATTCTCAAGATAATCATAATCCACCATTTGATTCAATCCCCTAGGGCGCCCATACACCCTATGCCTCACGCATCATTATACAAAAGACATAAAATATTCTTACCTCAATTATTGCACACTCGGTATGCTGATGTGGTAGGTTTGCACTCAACCACCCCACTAGTCATGACTTAAACCATCCTTCAATCGCATCATTCATCTATTTCGAAAAATACTAAGTCCAGGCTCAAATACATTATCCTATAAGTACAATAACCAACATACAAAACTTATGTACTATCGAACAAACTTCCCTCCAACTCCCAACGTTCGCTAGTTTCATGCGTGGGATGTCTCGCCAAGAGAAATCCAAACGAGGAACCCCCGATACACTACTATCTAACCTAGCCGGTTGTTGAGGTCCGTAAGGCCTTCAGTACCTACTATGTACTTTCCCACAATCTACGTATTGTGATATAAAATTTTACTTGTCCACTCTTATGTCCCTAAAAATGTAACATGAAGCATGGTACCCTCACTATCCCAAATACTTGGCGCTATAGATATATAACGAGCTATTTTTCTCCGCTCGATAAGAACACAATGTATTCTAAGTCTTAACAGACAAATAAATCCCTATGCTCGGGAATCGCATATTATTAGACACTATACTCGCTGAGGTCTATAATACCATAAAGGTTTCATATATACTCATATCTGGGCCCAACCCTATTTCAGGTGGCGCCGCACAAAATAAGGATCACTCCTCCCGGAGTATCCGGCACGACAGTCATATCAATATATTTATACTATCGTTTAACCATATGGTAATTAATCACTACACATTACCATAATAAACTCTACTAAAGCTGACTCAATGCAGTAGTAAATTATAACAACAAAACATATTCTTAGGGCCCACCCGGTTCACTCATGGGAAATCATCAAAATGCCCTGCTAACAACGAGAAGTACGTTTGTAACAAGACTGTTAAAACTAATGTTCCCACTAAACTCGAACCGCACGCGAAGTTTAGGGTTTCCAATTTACATAAAAGTTGTGGCACACCCATGTCACTAGAATCTATCCTTTACTCACAAGGAAGAAGCAAAACCTCACTAGTCTCGCCAAATCATAGGGTCTCAGCACGTGGCTGCCGTCACGACCCATGAACATCTGTAATCATCATACATCCTAGGATTTCATCCTATAGTTGTCCCCTCTCACCATGGACAATTTATTCCATCTTGTGGATTTCACGCCCATTATTAAAACGTTGGCCCAAACTCTCTAGGCCTCAATTATAGCTTTATTAAACTCCCATTTACATCTCGGGTCCCGTAGACCCTGACATCCTGTATGCTATTATTAATGAGGACTCTACTGGTCCAGACTGAACCCATCTTTCTCGGGTTATAAATTTCCTGGGCCTAATTCCCTTGAACCCAAATTCTTTCGCTGGAAGTCTCGCTCCTCCAGTCGTTATGCCTAACTGGCATGGTTTACCATTTCTAATGTCTTCAGTCTCACTTCTCAATTGTGGACACATTCAACACTTGTAGTTCTACTTCCTTCATATAAGGAAAACTTCATGAACTATTTACCCGTCATTGGTCCCACTGACCATTTTGGGAATGTCCTTCTCTCGGACCGAAAGTCTCAACTCACAATTATTCTTCCACTGTCCCTTTGGCTATGCTAGCTATCCGGAACTATGGTTGGCCTCTACAGCCTGATTGACTTCATCGTCCTCTTGAAGTTAATCACTTAACATCATCTAACTGAGCTCCCTATTGGGTATACTCTCATGTGGGGTTTCACTAACACCGTTAAATTCAGTTTTTGCTCTTCAGCAGGTTCGTTAACCCTCTTTACTCCCTTCTCTTGGAAGGACTGCAATCACTAGCGACCGTATAACTTTGATAACATCAACATTAGTCATCCTAGCTGGATTTCTCATCCATATTGATATTCTACTCACAGGTCCTTTATCAACTATAGACCCTTTGGATAATTTATGCCCCTCTGCTAGGTACGAAGTTCATTATGCAATTCAACCTTTCTCACATGATTGGTTTCTATCTTACCCATTGTGCTAAACATCAAAATTTCACTCACATTTTGTTACCACACCGAATGGAAGACTTTACAGTCAAATTTCTCTCTAAATTTCAAACACACTTCTTCATATATGGTGATTGCCTCTAATCACTGCACGATGCTCCTAAGAGCTATAGCTTTTAACTCTAAATTTAATTATGAGTGCCGTCACGCTCCACTCTACACAATTGCCTTCGAATTTTCTACCTCCACTGGTCTGTTACACTTTCTCATTTTCTTTTCTGCATCTTCACTGATGGGTTTTCAAAAGAGCTCCTCCGATTTCCCCCTTATCGACTATGCTAGGCGGTCCTTAAATTCACTCCACCGTTACTTATGACTGTGTCCTGGGAACTCACAGTTCCTGAGTGACGATTTTTCTATCTCTTGGTTAAGTAATCCTCATGGTGATTTTGTGTCCCAATCACTCTTACCCGATTGATCTATGTCTTTTGTTGAGCTTCTCCTCCCGGAGTTCTTCTTACGGCCCTCGCTGGTCGTTCTAAAATGTTCGGGGTTCGAATCACACCGAATTTGGTACAATGAGTCACCTCCATTATGATTCATAGCAGGAGAACGTAAGTCGCATACGTAAGGGGACACAACAATCCTATCATAAGGCTTTACATCAAAGAACGATACGCTGAAGCATAATAAGCCGCACAGATCCTAAGGACACTAGAACCTGATGCTTTGATACCACCTGTTACACCCCGCCCAATTAAATATAGGGTGATCAGTCCGCTACCAATTTAAAACAGGATATTCAGTTGGTTCATTCTCAGCATCACTGTAAAAAACCTTTTAACATATTTATCACTTATTATAAAATTAAGCTAGGTGTCAAAACATTTCCAATTTAATAAAACCAAGTAAATCCATTTCTTTCCATCTTAAAATATAAACCATTTACCACACATAGTAATATAAATAAATACTGAACATGAATCAAGTATTGAAATAAATAAGACTGGATAAAACCTCCCAGTTCAAAACTCCAAACCATACAATAAACTGAATACAATATCTCTGAATAAAGAACTAAAAGTGAGAGACATATGCCCTAAACAAGAAGTCTAGATGAAACTAAATGGAAAGGATAGACGCGTCTACTGCAAGGACCAACAACTTCCACAACAGCTGCAGCACGTCAAGCAATCCAAATCTCTAAATCTGATACTCCTGTGGCTGAGCACCTGATATAATACATATATATAGCAAAAGAGAGAAGAGATACAAGAAACGGGTCAGAGCCCGATGTGTAAAAATGATTTAGCAAGTATTTAAAACTGGTTCTTAAAACAAGTCTTATACGCATGTTAGTTATTGAACTCTCACATGAGTTTCTCACCTCTCGTCTATTGTGCACGCCTAACGTACATCTAATCTCCCCTTAGTTATACCTCTCAGTCTAACTAGTCAGAAATCATACTAATACTATCTATGCTCACAAGTAGTATTCCCGTATCGCCCATACAATACGCTATTCAGATAGTTTATCTCACATACTAAGTTTCATTATTCATCGTTTGAATGGTTAATCTTTTATTCACTAAGATTATTTTACTTCTCATTTTCATTTTATCTACTAGTCTCACAAAGTAGAAAGTTACCCAAGTACACTCATACATATATATAGCCTCATCATCCTTATATATATACACTAATCCTGCACCCTTAGGTTAAGACCGCTTGGTGCAACGTAGTAATTATTATGATTACCAAGTCTACTAATTTCACAAAGTAGCAATATTCACAAGTCCATATATATATATATATATATATATATAGTACCATCATCCCTATACTTATATATATACTAATCCTGCACCCCCGGCTAAGCCCCATTAGTGCATATCTCCAGAAAATCTTGCATCCCCGGGTTAGCACCCATTAATGCACCTATCAATAATAATTCAGCACCTCCAGGTTATCACCCATTAGTGCGCCTAACAATGGAATATTGCATCCCCGGGTTAGCATCCATTAATGCACATATCAATAATAATCCAGCACCCCCGGGTCATCACCCATTAGTGCGCCAAACAATAATCATCTTTGTACCCCCAGGTTATCACCCATTAGTACACTTAATAATAGAGTTTCTGCCCCCCCCCCCCCCCCCCGAGTTATCACTCATTAGTGCTCTTAACTATAAGGTTCTTGGACCCCCGGGTTATCACCCATTAGTGCTCTTAATAATAATATCACATAATAGCACACACATCCTATTATAATTTATAGGTATTTTCTCTAACCTACATATATACCCACCATACGTATTTTAATATCATCTCTACGTATAGTATAAATATTTCGATTACTATCTCTCTCGTAATCTCCAAGGTATACTCTCTCTCTATACCGAAATAATTAAAGTATTTATTCTCACATACTTTCCCGAAATTCCATCTTATTTAAATTTACTATTTGGCAGTTTCTCTCACTCCAATAAACCGGCAAACTCAAAACTAGACTTTAAGAAAAATCCCCAAAAATTCCCTCTGTCGCTTGAACCAGAAGGGTTGTCGTTTGAACGACTTCCACGTGTCGTTCTAGTGGCTTCGCGTGAGATGCCATCTCGCTCGAACAACTTCGCGCGAGATCATCTCGTTTGAACCACTTTGCGTGAGATCCCCATCTTGTTTGAACCACTTCGCGCGAGATCGCGCGAGATTGCACTGTTCGTCTTCTTCACCAAACTTCAACGTTTTTCACCATTTTTTAACCTAAAACCTTTAAGATTCAATTCCCAACAACTCATCATCAATACCCATCAACCCCTAACAGGTTATAGATCATTTCTATCATCTTAGGATCCTTAATTCGTCATTAATCATCATACTTACATAAAACCGCCAATTTAATTCACATGAACCCTAGTTTTCAAAATTTCAATTCAAGAACCTAATCAACCTAGATTCATTCATCAACATATAATCAAATTTCATGATTAATCCTCTACATACATGAAGGAATTCCAACCACTAATTAAACCAATCCTTAATCATAATTTAAATCTCCAATTTTCACCCAATTAACATATAAATCATGATTAAATCCACCTATACTAACATGAGCATGATTATTACTAAAAGAAAGCAAGTAATTAACACTTGCCTCGAATATGACGGTCTGATCCGTTGGTGATGTTGGTATATACGCGTTCCTCTCTTCTCGATCTACGCATTGGTGGTCACGGTTATGCAAGGTGATGCCAAATGAGTCTTCTCTCTTGGAATTTGGTTCTCCCTCACACCCTCCATGGCCGTTCTAACTTCCTGTTACTTCTTAACCCTAATGGAATTTCCTTAATTGATATAATAAATCCTAATTTTCGTCCATTAATTTAGCCCAAAAATACAATTTACCATAATGCCCTCTCGGGGTGCCGGTTAGGCCTAAAATCTCCCCGGGACCCAAACTAAACACCCGAGTATACTATTTTGACTATCTCGACCCTTACGGACTCAACGGCACACTCGAAATGACCATACGAGATAATAAAATAAATTCTCTTTTTATTCCATTCAATTAGTCCCGACACGACTTACACGCGTGACAGACTTAAATTACCAAACTGTCGTATTTCTCACTTTCGACAATTTATCAAATATCATAATTCCATATTACATATCACACAGTAATATTTGATAGTTCACAACAATAAGTATTAACCCTTGGCACGCTAGTTAATAATTATTTTAATTCGAATTAATAACAAATTAATTTCTCACATTTTAATTTAATTAATCCAACAACAATAATTAATTGCATACTTATTCCCATAATAATAATTAATCACATAATTATTAAATCGTCAAAAATATGGGGTGTTACACCTGTCTCTTTAGCCTAGTCACACACTTATGTGCTTTGTGTAATACCGTGTGTTTTTTGTGTATTTTAGAATTTAATTAAGTCTGCAATTAAATGGAAAATACGAATTTATTTAAATTACATGAGCAGAGTAATTTGGTAATAATAATTGTAATTATTAAGTGAGTAAATAATAATTACCATTTCTTAATGTTAATCGAGAGAATACAAATTAATATTAAGAGTCAGATTTACTAAGTAAGAATTGTAAATATTGGACATTTAATGTGTACGACATAATGTGTAATTATAGACGTACTTGGTTATATCTCAACCGCGTGTAGACCAAATTTGGGGATTGAGATAAGAAATATTATATTAGTGATGCAAATGACAATTTAGAGGTCACGGTTAGCTCCGTAAGAATTAAAATAGTCAAAATAGTATACCCAAGGGTACTAGTTGGGTCCCAGGACATTTTTGGGCTAAGTCGGGAACATTCAGGGGCATTTTGATATTTTAAAATATAGGAGTGGGAAGACCTATGAATTTTGGAGTCTTTTATCATCTGATTAAATTATGGGTTAGGGTTAGAAACCTCATAACTCACGAAGAAGCCATTAGAGAGAAAAGAGAAACCATTCTCAAAGCATAAAAAGAGAAGTGTGAGAAATTCAAAGGAATCCTTGCAATTCAAGCAACGGAAGAGTGAAGATTGAAGGGGACAAACAATCAAACTCTACATCAACCACAAAATTGGATCATCTCTGAATCAAGGCAAGTGGTTATTTACAAAATTTAAATCTGAGTTATAATATCCATGCATATGATGAGTAGAATAAATGGTTTTGTGAATAGTTCTTGAAGAAGGATTTGATTTAAATGCATGTTTGGGATAGGACTCGCATGTAGTTAGATTTACACCTGTAGAGGATTGAATTACCGAAGAAATCTGATTGCTATTACGAAATATAAATATGAGTATGTGATGATTTAAGATAAGGAAGTCATATATCTAGGTTTTTGAGAAAATAAGGATATTGGTGGTTTTTGGATGATTTTTGTAGAGATTTGATGATATATTCACGTTAGGAATAGTCTCTATACATATATAAGTTGATTGGTTAAAATGTAAGAAAAACATAACATGACGAAGCTTCCTAGAACAGTCGATCGATTGACTATGAATTTCGGTCGATCGACATTCATCAGTCAGTCGATCAATGATGAAGGTCGATCGATTGACCCCTGCTATTTTCTGAAAAATGTTGTTGAGTGAATTTACTTCGATGGCCATCACTTATTAGGAAGTTTGGAGTGTTTTTATATCTATCCAAGGACTTGATAAAGACCAGTAAGTAGAGAGCTAAGACCCATCATAGTCATTGAGAGAAAGACTTAGAAAATGAATTGATAAGCATAGAACGAACGGGTCGAGTATCAGAAATGGTGAATTTAAGTTACGAGGAGAGTTAACATGAATTCAAAATAATTATCAGTATGATAGAGATGAATTAATTACTGAATTAATTGGAGGGGTAACTAGGGCCCTTATAGTAGTGCATATACTCAATTAACTGCGATTGCGAGATAAATTGTAAATTAACAAGTACGGTTAATATAAGAGAATGGAATATTACGTACGAACATGATTGATAGGTCGGGTGTGTACCTACTGAATTGTATGAACTTTTAGGTTAGGATAAGCATACCTAAGTTAATTATGTTAGGGTCGATGAGATATTCTGAACTAATATAGGGTTATTATACGTTTGGGGTCGATGTCAAATGCCGAACCAAACCTTAGAACTGGTGTCGTAATGAAAGAGTCCCAAACCAGAATATGTGTATATATAAATAGTTGGGGTCTATGTATTATTCCGAACCAACTCTTACTTGGGGTCGATGAATCGTTCCGAACTAAGAGTCCTTTATGTGTGTTATAAGGACATATTAGTGATAACTAATATTTAGTATATGTCGTCTCATAAATGTATACTGTATGAATAATCTACTGACATGAGATAGTAGATAATAAGATGGACTGATAATATTTTAGTAGTAATTAAGTAGTGAGACTTCATTATAAAAAGAATAAAGATAACAAGAGATGAATAAGTTCTCTACGTATATAACATATGAGATATGGACTATTAAAATACTGTGTGGGTGAGATGGGAACTTAGAGAGTAGATAAGTTCAGTGGAGTATTTTAGACTAGTTAGCTTGGGTAGCATAGCTAGGTGGACTAAGTACCAACGTTAGACGTGCACTATAGGAGAGGGGTGAGGTAACTCAAGAGAGTGCTCGAAGTCTTAACATATATAATCAATAACTCATATTATTGATAATTGCTTGCAAAATATTTTTTAAATGTTTTGAGTACTAACTGTTTCTATGTAAAATCTTTTTAAAAACCTTTTAGGTGCCCAGCCACAGGGACAACAAACATGGCTTCATTCTAGGGATTTTAGAGCCGCAGCATATGTGGATGTTGCAGGGTTTGCTTAGACGATTCTCTTTTTCAGATCTAGTGTAGGATCTCAGTTTTAGTACTCTCAGTTCGGGACATGTTGTCCAATATTTACATTTGCAGTTATTCTGATATATTGGATTTTGAGTTATTGTTACTTAAGCCGTAGTTTCAGCAAGAATTTATTGTGTTCAGTTATTTATAATGGTTGGTTTTAGTACTGCTTGATTTGTATTATTCCGCATGAGTTGTTTTACCTGTTTAATAAAGATAAAATTTAACACTGGCTTAATTTCACTTAGGTGGTTAATAATTAAAAAGTTTCGACTGTGATGCTAAGAATGGACCATTTAAGAAACCTGTTTTAAATTAAATTAATGCTTGATCACCCAAGGTTTAATTAGGCGGGGTGTCACATATGGTATCAAAGCATCAGGTTCTAGTGTCCATAGGGTGTGTAAGACTTACTGCGTTTTAGTGTAGCGTTCGGTTGTATTAGAGCCCTACTATAAGAACTGTTGATTCATTTTCGGCTTTTGAGATATTGTGCATCTGCTTTTAGAATTTTGTGTAAATTGTGTACTTGTACAAATCGATCTATTTTCAGATGCTACCAAGGAGACAGCGAACAGAGAGGGTTGAGACTAGGGATGAGGTGATGGCGGCTCATCAGGAGCCACAGGTGTCGCCGCCACCACCCCCACCTGAGTTGATTTCCACTACACAAGTTGTAGTGAACTGTGGCTCAGGCGGTCGAGACAACGATGAGGGACATGGCAACCCATTTTCCTCAGCCCCAGGTGCCACCTCCCGTGGCACCGACAGTTCAGGCCCCAGCGGGGCTATCTACTTAGCAGCGAGTCAGAGAGATATTTCAGAAAGGGAATCCACCCGAGTTTCAGGGTACTACTGATGTAGTGGAGGCGTGCAACTGGAAGAAAAATATCCAGCGCTACTTGCGCATGCTTGAGTACACCGAGGTACAAAAACAAATTATAGCTACTTTCTGTCTGTCGGGAGCGGCCTTACAGTGGTGGGAGTCAGTTACCACCGCCGAGGAGAGGGACGCGATGGCAATTTTTGAGTTTTGGGTGCGGTTTGACACCAGCGGTAAAGTCTGAGATGATGAAGAAATTCAATGAGGTGGTTCAGGGTGATCGCTCAGTTGATGATTACGAGGAGGAGTTCTCCCATTTGGCTAACTTTGTGTCAATCGAGGTGAGCGATGAGGAGCGAAAGAAGTAAAAATTTATGGATGATTTGGCCTGGAGAATCAGGCAGCATTTGATCCGACATTGGTGACTTATACAAATGTCGTTAACGCCTATCTACTATAGTGTCAGGATCATCTCTTCCATGAGAAATGAAGTAAGAGAGGTGAGCAACAACTAGTTGCTCAGGGCCGACAGGGCCAAGGGAACCAAGGGGGAGGCCAGCACGTCCAAGGCCATCAGGGACAACAGGGCCAAGGGCAGAGGTAGTTTCAGGGACAATGTTTCACATGTGGCCAGCATGGTCACAAGACTAGGAATTGTCGAAAGACAGAGCACAACAACAGGGTGCCCAACAGGGGCAACAGGCTCCGTTAGCCCCAGCAGCAGCACAGGCCCCACAGCAGTAGCTAGGTCAGATACACTACGGGCGTGTGTTCAACATCCGGGACATTCCTTTACGTCCAGCACCGTCGGCAGTCGCGGGTACATTTCCTATCCGTGGACTTCAGGGTAGTATTCTGTTTGACACGGGGGCAACACACTCCTTTATTGCCACTAGATTTGCACCGGTAACCAACCTCTTATAGACAACCGACACTCATCTTATGCGTGTGGAGTCACTAATGGGTAGTGGGTCCCTTATACACTCTATTTTTAAGGGGGTGGACATTTTGGTCGGTAGATTGAGTCTAGCAGCAGACCTCCTAGTGTTGGATATGGAGGGTTACGATGTCATCCTAGGGATGGATTGGTTGGCGGGGTATAGAGCAATAATGGATTGTTATGAGAGGACTATCGTATATGCCATTCTGGGACATTAAATGTTCCTAGTGGCGATGCCTCTTCCCGAGGGAGGATCGCGCACTCATCTCTATTACATTGAAGAAGAGACCGCACAGGAGGTGGTTGTCTCTCTGGACTCAATCTAAGTTGGGAGGGATTTTGAGGATGTCTTTCAGGAGATACCAGGGTTACCGCCAGTGGCGGACCTAGGATTTTAGCGACGGGTGGGCGGAAAATAAAATAATGTAATAAAATATTATTTAATTAAATTAAATATTATTTTTAAAAAATCACAATTTATAGAACCTGCGTATTATCGAGAATACCATATACCATATGTTTTCAATGTTTTTACAATAAACTAATTTCAACAATCTAACAATCTAATTTTTACAGTAAACTAACAATGTCAAAAATTAGTTTTTTCAATAAACCTATGTTTACAACAAACTAATTACCTGTTTCAATAATGTAAAAAAATTACCTGTTTGTTTGACTCCCAAAACTGGAGAGGATGTGAAGTGAAGTTGCGCTTGAGAATCTCAAGTTGAGATTGAGAGGGCGGAGACGGAGAGAGAGTTGTTGTGGCCGGAGTGGAGCTGCTGATGGCTGAACACACATGAATATCAAAGGAGGAGTGGGTGGAGGGAAACGGAGGAGTAGAAGAGGGCTGGAGCCTGGAGGGAGACGGGCCGCACACACAGCAGAGAAGGAGCGGTCGTCGCTGGAGAGGAGAAAGAAGAAGACGGGGTTAGAAGAAAGAGGGGGCGGCTGCTGTTAGGTTAAAAAAAACCCGTGTTGTGTATGTATAAAAATAAGATGAGTTATTTTCATTTGTGCCCCCAAAAACATTACACCTTATATTATCAAATATTACACAAAGGTTTAAAAAAACAGTCTATACCCGAAATTTTTTTTTCTGAAAAACCTAGGTGGGCGGCCGCCCACCTTCGGGACCACCTAGGTCCGCCCCTGGTTACCGCCTAGTAGGGAGATTGAGTTCGTTATCGACTTAGTACCGGGAATGAGACCGATTGCCAGAGCACCATATCGCATGCCTCCTTCAGAGATATGAGAGCCGAGGGAGAAGATTCAATAACTCTTAGGTCGGGGTTTCATTCGGTGGAGAACATCGCCGTGGGGTGCACCGGTATTATTTGTAAAGAAAAGGGATGGCTCATTGCGGTTGTGTGTGGACTACAGAGAGATGAACAAGGTGACGATACGCAATAAGTATCCATTACCTCGGATAAATGACTTGTTCGACCAATTGAGAGGGTCTGCATACTTCTCAAAGATCGATTTGAGGTCGGGTTACCATCAACTGCACATTAGGGAGGAGGATGTACCTAAAACCTCTTTTTATCACGGTACGAGTCATATGAGTTCAAGGTGATGCTATTTTGACTCACTAATGCGCCAGCAGTGTTCATGGACCTCATGAACAGGGTATTCAGGGAGTTTTTAGACCAGTTTGTTCTCGTGTTCATAGACGATATTCTGGTTTACTCTCTCATAGAGGAGGAGCACGCCGAGCACTTACGTATGGTTCTTCAGATGTTACGGGACCACCAGTTGTACACTAAATTCGATAAGTGTGGATTTTGGTTGTGGGAAGTTCAGTTTCTTGGCCACATTGTGTCAGATAGAGGTATTGTTGTTGATCCGAGTAAGGTATCGGCGGTAAGGGAATGGGGAGAGCCCACGACACCGATCGAGATTCGCAGCTTTTTGGGGTTGGCCTGTTACTATCGTCGCTTCATCAAGGGGTTCTCAAAGATTGATGGTCCTTTGACGAACTTGACTCGGAAGAGAGTACCATTCGTGTGGAGCGACCACTGTCAGTTAGCATTTGATGAGCTAAAGGACATGTTAACATTAACACCCGTACTTGTCTTACCTAGGAGTGGATTGGAGTATCGAGTCTATACTGATGCATCCCTGCAGGATCTTGGGGGTGTGTTACAGCAGGAGGAGAGGGCGATAGCTTATGCTTCTCAAAAGGTAAAACCACATGTGAAGAATTACCCCACTCTCGACCTCGAATTGGCAGCGGTCATTTTCACTTTGAGGATATTGAGGCATTGTCTTCTGGTGGAACAATTCACTCTTTTCACGGATCATAAGTCACTTTAGTATCTCTTCACACAGAAGGATATGAATATGAGGTAGAGTCGGTGGTTAGAATTCGTGAAGGATTATCAGTTTGATATACAGTATCATCCTGGTAAGGCTAACGTGGTGGCAGACATATTGAGCCGACGACCTACTGGAGATGTAGCTGAGACATGGAAAGCTAAGTGGTGCGAGCTCCAGCAGGAGGATGAGGTATCCAGGGGGTTCATGGCAGTTATGACCATCACTCCCGAGATCGTAATGCGAGTAGTGAGAGCTCAGGCAGAGGACCAGTTCTGTCAGGACAGAGTGAGGCAGTTATTAACCGAGGGAGTGGAGTCTTACTCAGTCACTTCAGAGGGAGGTTTGCGATTTAATGGGAGGTTAGAAGTACCCGAAGACGAGGTGTTGAGGCAGGTAGTGATGACCGAGTCTCACGGTTCCAGATTTTTGATACATCTTGGTGGGGACAAGATGTATCAGGATATGCGGCGACAATATTGGTGGTCGGGTATGAAGCGAGACATAATAGAGTTTGTCTCGAAGTGTGTTACACGTCAGCTGGTGAAGGTTGACCATTAAAGAACTTCGGGAATGCTACAGCCGCTAGATATTCCCGTGTGGAAGTGGAAAAGTATTTTGATGGACTTTATTACTGGACTACCGACATCGCAAAGAGGTCACGATTCCATTTGGGTGATAGTGGATCGGCTGACCAAGGTAGGCCACTTCTTGTCGGTCCGTACTAATTTTGATACGATGCAGTACGCGTAAGTATTCATTTCAGAGATCATTAAGTTGCATGGGGTTCCTATTAATATTGTGTCTGACAGAGACAAAGTGTTTGTGTCACACTTCTGACAGAGCTTTCAGGCGGCCATGGGCACAGATTTGCGATTGAGTATGGCATATCATCCGTAAACTGACGGGCAGACTGAGAGGGTAAATCAAATGCTCGAGGACATGTTGAGAATGTGTATCCTAGACTTTGGTGGGGGATGAGAGAGATATCTACTACTGGTAGAGTTTGCGTATAACAACTCTTACCAATTCACTATCGGGATGGCACCATTCGAGGAACTTTATGGGAGGCCTTGTCGTTCGCCCGCCTATTGGTTAGAGGTGGGGGACAATAAGATATTGGGGCCTCAGATGATACAAGAGACTTCTGCCAAAATACAGTTAATTCGGGGATGCATTTGAATAGCTCAGGATAGGCAGAAGAGTTATGCTGATGCCGGTAGGAGATACGTGGAGCTTGAGGTGGGCGACCAGGTGTTGATTCGGGTATATCCTATGAAGGGGATTAATTCGGTAAAAGGGGGAAGTTAGCGTCGAGATTTTTAGAACCTTTCCCTATTATTGAAAGGGTGGGGCCGGTAGCATACAGATTGGGACTTTCAGAGCATTTTCAATGGATACACGACGTGTTTCATATGGTGTCGCTGAAGAAATACAGGAGGAGCGAGAGAGCCTTCTGGCACATCCCACTAGAGGAGATGGATTTGTAGCAAGATGTCTCGTATGAAGAAAGACCTGTGGCTATTATGGATCATAGCGAGCGTAAACTATGATCCAAGGTAGTTCCGTTATTGCAGGTACAGTGGGGACACCACAATGTTGACGAGTCAACTTGGGAGCGGGAAGAGGATATGCGAGAGCAGTATCCAGAGTTATTCACCACAGGTATATTCTAATTTTGAGGGCAAAATTCCTTTGTAAGGGGGCAAGTATGTAATACCCTGTATTTTTGTGTATTTATAATTTAATTAAGTGTGTAATAAAATGGAAAATACAGATTTATTTAAATTACGTGATTAGAGAAATTTGCTAATACAAATTTATTTAAATTACGTGAGCAGAGTAATTGGGTAATAATAATTGTAATTATTAAGTGAGTAAATAATAATTACCATTTCTTAATGTTAATCGAGAGAATACAAATTAATATTAAGAGTCAAATTTACTAAGTGAGAATAGTAAATATGGGATATTTAATGTGTACGGCATAATGTATAATTATAGACGTACTTGGTTATATCTCAACCGCGTGTCGCGTGTAGACCAAATTTGGGGATTGCGATAAGAAATATTATATTAGTGACTCAAATGACAATTTAGAGGTCACAGTTAGCTCCGAAAGGTTCGAAATAGTCAAAATAGTATACCCAAGGGTACTAGTTGGGTCCCAGGACATTTTTGGGCTAAGTCGGGACCATTCAGGGGCATTTTTGTCTTTTAAAATATAGGAGTGGAAAGACCTATGAATTTTGGAGTCTTTTATCATGTGATTAAATAAGGGGTTAGGGCTAGAAACCACATAACTCACGGAGAAGCCATTAGACAGAAAAGAGAAGCCATTCTCAAAGCATAAAAAGAGAAGTGTGAGAGATTCAAAGGAATCGTTGCAATTCAAGCAATGGAAGAGTGAAGATTGAAGGGGACAAACAATCAAACTCTACATCAACCACGAAATCAGATCATCTCTGAATCAAGGCAAGTGTTTATTTACAAAATTTAAATCTGAGTTATAATATCCATGCATATGATGAGTAAAATAAATGGTTTTGTGAATACTTCTTGAAGAAGGATTTGATTTAAATGCATGTTTGGGATAGGACTCGCATGTAGTTAGATTTACACCTGCAGAGGATTGAATTATTGAAGAAATATAATTGCTATTACGAAATATAAATCTGAGTATGTGATGATTTAAGATAAAGAAGCCATATATCTAGGGTTTCGAGAAAATAAGGATATTGGTGGTTCTTGAATGATTTTCATAGAGATTTGATGATATATTCACGTTAGGAATAGTCTCTATACATATATAAGTTGATTGGTTATGTTAATAGAGAGTTCCAGGAGGTTTAATGGAGTTGTGAGGGGTTAAAACTTTAGAAAAACGTAACAGGACGAAGCTACCCACAACAGTTGATCGATTGACTATGAATATCGATCGATCGACATTCATTAGTCGATCGATCGACCCCTGCTGTTTTCTGGAAAATCTTATTGAGGGAATTTACTTCGATGGCCGTCACTTATTGGGAATTTAGAGTGTTTTTATATCTATCCGAGGACAATAAAGATCAGTAAGTAGAGAGCTACGACCCATCATAGTCATTGAGAGAAAGACTTAGAAAATGAATTGATAAGCGTAGAACGCACGAGTCGAGTATCAGAAATGGTGAATTTAAGTTACGAGGATAGTTAATATGAATTCAAAATAATTATCAGTAGGATAGAGATGAATTAACTACTGAATTAATTGGAGGGGTAACTAGGGCCCTTAGAGTAGTGCATATACTCAATTATCTGCGATATCTAGATAAATCGTAAATTAACAAGTACGGTTAATATAAGAGAATGAAATATTACGTACGAACATGATTGATAGGTCGGGTGTGTACTTACTGAATTGTATGAACTTTTAGGTTAAGAGAAGCATACCTAAAGTAATTATGTTAGGGTCGATGATATATTCCGAACTAACATAAGGTTATTCTACGTTTAGGGTCGATGTAAAATGCCGAACCTAACCTTAGAACTGGTGTCGTGATGAAAGAGTCCCGAACCAGAATATGTGCATATATAAATAGTTGGGTTGTATGTATTATTCCAAACCAACTCTTACTAGGGGTCGATAAATCATTCCTAACCAAAAGTCCTTTATGTGTGTTATAAGGACATATTAGTGATAACTAATATTTAGTATATGTCGTGTGATAAATGTATACTGTATGAATAATCTACTAACATGAGATAGTAGATAATAAGATGGATGATAACATTTTAGTAGTAATTAAGCAGTGAGACTTCATTATAAAAAGAATAAAGATAACAAGAGATGAATAAGTTATCTATGTATATAACATATGAGATATGTACTATTAAAATACTGTGTGGGTGAGATAGGAACTTATAGAGTAGATAACTTCAGTGGAGTATTTTAGACTAGTTAACTTGGCTAGCATAGCTGTGGACTAAGTACCAATGTTAGACATGCACTATAAGAGAGGGGTGAGGTAACTCAAGAGAGTGTGCGAAGTCTTAACATGTATAATCAATAACTCATATTTGTGATAATTGCTTCAAAATATTTTTTAAATGTTTTGAGTACTAACTCTTGCTATGTAAAATCTTTTTAAAAACCTTTTAGGTTCCCATCCACAGGGACACCCAGCATGACTTCATTCGAGGGATTTTGGAGCTTCGGCATATGTGAATGTTGTAGGGCTTGCTTAGACGATTCTCTTTTTCAGATTTAGTGTAGGATCTCAGTTTTAGTACTCTCACTTTGAGACATGTTGTCCAATCTTTACATTTGCAGTTATTTTGATATATTGGATTTTGAGTTGTTGTTACTTAAGCCGTAGTTTCAGCAAGACTTTATTGTGTTCAGTTATTTATGATGGTTGGTTTTAGTACTGCTTGATTTGTATTATTCCGCATGAGTTGTTTTACCTGTTTAATATAAATAAAATTTGACACTAGCTTACTTTCACTTAGGTGGTTAGTAATTAAAAAGTTTCGACTGTGATGCTAAGAATGAACCATTTAAGAAACCTGTTTTAAATTAAATTAAGGCTTGATCACCCAAGGTTTAATTAGGCGGGATGTCACACTTTGTGCCTTTTTCTCTCGCATTAAAAACATCTCACTTGACCATTCTCAGAAGCATTCTTGCCCTAATTAACATTTTTATTTTTCTCAAAACTTTTGTTTTCTTTGGAAGAATTTTCTTTGTTAAATTTGAGAAATTTTTTGAGTTTTTTTTTAAACAAGACAAGATCATCAAGTTCAAATTCAAACTCAGACTCATAATCAAAAACCTTTTCCTTTTCTTTTTAGAATGGGCTTTCAAAGTAATCCCTATTTACTTTTTCTTTTGAGTTTTGGGGAACGTATCAATTTCATAAGTTTTAAGGTCTCCTATGAGTTCTTCTAACCTGAGAGTATATAACCTCACATGTTATATTTGAGCTATGTGATATGTTCTCTCTTAAATCTTGTCATCTATATATTTCATGACTATGGGGAATTTGTGCATGTAAGAACCATTTCCCATGAGAATGTTTGATTTTAGTTTCTTTGTTTGATTTTCAAAAGTGACAGCTTCAAAAGAATTGAGAGAAAATATAATATGCTATATAGTTATCTTTTGAGGGTGTTATAGTTGAAAATTAATGGCTGTGCACAACGAATCCTAGTTATGCTTATTTTGTCATGACGCTATTGATTTGTAGAATCTTCAATATTCTAGGCTTTGTGTGCATTGTGCTAGTTTTTCACTTCCTGTCACTTGAGGCTAAATCTTAGTTTGATAAAGTTTTGCGATCAAATAGAACTCCTTACATATTTTAGTGTTTAGGTCATTATTCATTTGTATCTAGTCAACACCCATTCATTCAATCCCACATGTTTAGACACATCAGTACTATGATAGTGTGTAAATCTTATGTGTTTTGTGTCGAGTTTTTGTGTTTGTTTATATATATATATATATATATATATATATATATGTGTGTGTGTGTGTGTGTGTGTGTGTGTGTGTGTATGTGTGTGTGTGTGCGCGTCTGAATTTCATTATTATATTTTGCATATGTATATATTTGGTATAATTTTGAGTCTTTGCTGTTTGCATTTAGTCCATATTTTCCATATGCTTTATCTTAGGATTTTATTTGGCATGCTATATGATCATTTTAGTATCTCTCATTGTGTGAATTGAAATTCCACATCTCAAATTGGTAATTTCAAATTGGTATCATAATTCATTGCTTATTCGTAATTGGTATCTTCTTGCATCGATATTGATATTGTTTGATAATTGGTTGGATTATTTGTGCTTGTGTTGCCATGTTATGTGCTTGTTACACTTTATACCATTGCATGATGTTTATTCTTATGCAGATTTTACACTTGTTATATTCTCTTTGCATTTGAATGTGTGTTTAAGTGTGCAGGTTTACAACATGCGACAAAAATTTCAAGCATGTAAAGCTACTCAAGTTTAAGAGTTGGTCAAGTTGTACTTTTTCCTTTTGGGGTTAGGATTGAGTCTTTTCGGAGTTTTTGACGGCTTATAGGATTTTTATTTTTATTTTATCCCGGAATAGCCAAAGGGGGAGATTTGTAAGGAAATTTTTTCAATCGAATCAATTTGTATCTAATTGTCTTAATTACAGATAAAACATTTGAGTAATAGGTTAGGCTTTACAATGTCGATCTCGTAAGTCTATGACATATTTGATGAAGACGTAGCGACCAAGCTTCAAAGTGGATTTACATCGTGTCGTGTTTTTTGTGCCAAGCTTGTCTTCACATTTATCGAGAATTTCGTAAGGTATGGATACTTTTTAATATGGTCCTTGGGTATATTTTTGGGTGATTATTTTTAAACAAAAATGTTTGGAACTATTTTCAAAATAAAATAATAGAAAAATAATTTTCGTTTTCTCAATTCGTTAGAACAAAGTCATATACCTCGTTAGAACGAAATGGACTTTTCATTAGAAGGAAGTTGTAATCTCTTTAGAGCGAGCTTCAGAACCTCGTTAAAATGCACATCTAATGAACTTCAAATGGACATTCCCTGTTATAACAAAAGGTCACCCATTGGAATCCCGTTGGAAGTTCGTTGGAATGAACTTGGTTCTCGTTAGAATGAAATTAGCCTTTCATTCGAACGAACCATAGGATTTCTTTCGAATGAACCCACCGCCTTAAAATTCATATTTTCACTATTTAAGGCATCTTGAACTCTGATTTTTAAGAACTTCTGGCAAAAATTAATTCCTTACCTGTTTACCAAAGTTCCAGAACCCTAGTTTCACCCTTTAAGTTTAAATATCCAATTTTACATATTCATATGCTTTGAGATATTTTGTTTGGGCACCAAATTTTTTTTCTCTTAATCTTGATATAACTTGTTTATTGCACTAGAATTCGTACTTACTGTTTGTTGTATTACGAAGAAGACGCGGTGTTTCGTGTTCAAATTCCATAGACGTTTGCTGAGCCTCTTCGATGGATATTGGGCGTGCATGGATTCGTGTGTTGTGGTAGCTTGCATGGATGGGATCCTACGTTGAACTACGAGGGAGAGGTTATAGATAGGAGAGTGTCAAGGATTATGAAGGAGACGAGTCATTGAGTAAATCTACTATCTAGTATTTGTAAAATCTTATAACAATGATCTTTTTGGCTGGTCGTGTGAGGTTTTTTCCTTTGTGATTTTTCTCGTACATCGACGTTCTGTGGTTGATTTATTTATTTTATCTGCTTATCACCTAGATGCATGTTTTAGGTTAAAAATATAAAATTGGGTAAATCAGTTTTTCACAACAAACGGTCTAATTTGGTGAATAAGTTTTATTGGGTTTAAATGTGTTTAAAGTTTTGATCTTTAAAATTGAAAAATATAAAAATAGAATTTTTTTTACAATCCTTGCCTAAGCACCCGTAGTGCGTTCTCATCCATGTATCTAGAGAAATTCCTCTTCGAAATATGTTTCCATAATTTCACCGTGTTTGTACAGTGCCCCACTCTCGGCCCCCATAAAAAATGAGCACATCCCCCTAGCTACCATTACTCGCCTCCATAAACTATACTCCTTTCGATGGAATCTATTTACCCAACAATTCTTTATTAAAACACTCTAGGTTCTTTACTCCCTCACTTACCTCCTTAATTGGTTTACATAAATCCTCCTAACCCATTAGACAGTATTTAAAGCTGTCCTCATCTCCCCTCCACAAAAAATCTCTCACTATCTTCTCCATCAACTTGGGAACTGAACATGGTAATGGGAAAATGGAAAAGATATAAGTTGGCAAACTTAACAACATGTTTTTTTTATCAACATATTCCTCCCACATTTTGACAGATAACAATTCCTCCACCCCGCCAGTCTCCTTTACACCCTCCTCAAAACCAGAGCCCAAATGGATTTAGTACTTAACTTAGCCCCTAACGACAACCCGAGATATGTAGAAGGGAGAGAATACACCCTGTAACCAAGTGCCTATACCAGCCTATCACGTCCCCTCCTTCTCCTACCTGAATCATTTCACACTTTTTTGCGTTATTATATAGACCCGACACTGCCTCGAAGCACAATAACAATAAACCTAAAGATCTTAGATGGCCTTGTTTCACTTTGTAGAATACAATTGCATCATCTGCAAATAAGAATGGGATATCCTAATCGGATTCGCGTTCGGGTGCCCAATTGTAAATCCAATAATCAACTCCACCTCTACCACTTAACCTAACATCCGACTAAATTCCTCCATTACCAAGATGAAAAGGAAGGGTGATAGCGCGTCTCCCTACTTGAGCCCACATGAACTTGAAAAGAACCCCACCGGAACCCCATTAACCACGATAGAATTTGACTGAAGAAATGCAACTTTTTATTCATTGATATTAAATCACTTCAAATCTTATCTGCTCCAATCAGTTTAGCATAAACCCCTAGTTTACCTGATCATATGCCTTCACAATGTCTAACTTTCATGCGATGCTAGGCTCCATACTTCTTAACCTGGATTCCACATAGTCGTTAGCCAGCAGAGCCACATCGGGGGTTTGTTTTACTCCCACGATATAATTTCATGTTTATGAAAAGAGAGAATCAATGAACCTCTGAAGCCTAACTAATAACACCTTAGGAAGAAGCTTATATGCACTCCCGATTAGGCTTATTGGTCTAAAATCTCGCACATCGATCGAACCCCCTTTCTTAGGGATCAAGGTTATGAATATTGAATTCACACTCCTCAATAAGTAGCCTTTGTCCTAGAACTCAAAAGAGAATGCCATCACCTCCCTTCCCACTACTAGTCAGCAATGCTGAAAGAAAGCCATAATAAATCTGTTTGGGCTTGTGAGTTTTATCTTTTCTCTTAGACCTCAAAACTCGCTTGACTTTCTCCTTCACAAAGTCCCCTATAAGATACATACTTCTTCCTTAAAAATTATTCCCACATCGTCCCCGTCCAATAAAGAGACCATGGTTCCGCCTTTGTATAGAACCTGGTAAAAATGAGAAACACCCCCTAACCTCATTCGCTTCTTCATAATCTTCCACTTCCGCTGAGATTTTATGGATATAGTTAAAGCGATGATGTGAATTGGACACTTTATCAAAGAATTTAGTGTTCTTGTCTCCCTCCTTAAACCATAAGGCTCGGGAATTTTGCCTCCAACTAATTTCTTCTTAAATCAGCCTTCTACCTATTTCACCTTTTCTCTCCTCCCTCCTCGATTTTCCTCCCCTGAAAGCCCACCCTCCTTTCCCTTTCGTCTAAGATCCAAAATTCCTCCATATACCTTGCGATTGTGTCACTCATATTCCCAAATGTTATGACCTAAAATAATACGGCCAAGTGGACCAATAAAGAGGTGAAACATGTCATTATATTCAATGAGACCAGAAACTGCAAACGAATGTGGTCGGCACCATTATCTCACTGGTCGGCACTCTAGCCGAGCACCCCTAAGAATATAAATAGTCAGTAATGTGAACAGACACACGCGAGATTCTCGACAGTCACCATGCACATATACGTGAAGAATATCCAACTGTTAATTATAATGTAAAGATGCTAATACCTAATATATAAAGGTATTCCATCTCTTCATCTTCCTACTACTATATATAGCTCACTACCTCTCTTAGGTAAGGACAACTGAAAAATGTTTATCAAAACTTTAGAGAATTCTTGATAGACTAGTGCTAAACCCTAAAACATAGTGGCATTACACCCATGAATGTAAGCACATTATTGAGCTGAACCACATAAACCTTTGTGTTCTTTTTTTTGTCTCTCATCCCTTTCTAGCTTGTTTCTTTTATCTTTGGTTATAATTATTGGTTTAATTAAGCTAAGACTAATCCAAATTAGTAAACCAAATTTAGATTCCAGCAGATTGGCACCGTTTCTAAAAACTGACAAGCTAGTGTTGTTTTCTTTCTATTTCCACCCAACAGTAATTTTCAGTCATTTTCCAGAACACACTAAAAATGGTTGAAAATTGATACGACGCAAATATTGCGTATTTCACCCGTTAACCTACGCCTTATTAGCCCCCTTGGGTATCTTAATCCCTAGACTTATGCTCATTAACCAGACAACCTCGGATTTCTATGTTAACATGTTTTGCAGGGGTTAATTGGGCTTTTGTAGGTATTTGGATGCTTAGTATGAAGTTCGGACGCTTTCCGGAAATGTTTCGTCGACTTTTGCAGCTTCGGGGGCATTTTAGTAATTCCAGCATTCGGGTTTGAATCTCGAGATCTTCACGGAAGTTGAAGCCCTTTGATTTCTCTTCGCGTGGCCGCTGACGGTGCATGATTCCGAGTTTTATCGAGGGAGTTATGACATTTTTAGGATGGTTTTGTCTTAAAAAGTACACTCAAGGTCACATTCAAGGGCATTTTAGTCATTTCATATTTTGGTTTTTTAGCCTAATGTCTTCTTGGATGTTGTAGTACTCTGAGTTATCTTCACGTAGGCTCCGACCGTGCCTCATTCCGAGCTATAACGAAGAAATGGCGGCATTTTCCGTAAAACAGGACAAAGCTGCAGATTCTGGCCTGTTGCCTGCGAATCGATTCGGCCCAAAACCGAATCGATTCGGTTTGCACGAGAATGCCATTTATTTGCTTCCCTTGTTTCCAAATCGATTCGGTCCTTTACCGAATCGATTCGGCTACAGTAAAAGTCCGAAAATCTTCATTTTTAAGTTGGTTTTTGGTTGGGTATATATAGGGAAACATTGTATTAAGTTGGGGGATCTCTTTTTAGACTTGATACTTTCATTTTTGCTAGATTTAGGGACTTTATAATTGGGAGCTAAACCCTATCCCTCTTGATTTGGATGGTTGTACTCTTTGTTTTGTAAGTTGTACATTAGTTTTAATTACATTAATATAGCTTGTTTTCCCTTTATTCTTGCTTTCTAGATAGTTTTCATGCTTTGTTAATTAGTTTATTGTGTTTATTTCTTGCTTTCTTAGTGTAATTTAGTTTACTCATGCTTAGCTCCTAGATAAATAGGGTCGGGATTGCATTTCCGCCATTTTCGGGCCCCGAGCTCCGAAAACTAGGTTTCGTGTAAAATTGCATTTAATTGAAACCTCGCGTATTAAAGTCGGATTATTATGCGTTTAACTTTCTTTGTCATGCAACGTTAGTGTTTATAGCGATTATCCGAATTTAATCCGCGTGTGACCATTTTCCGTTAAATGTTTAATCTCGCAACTTTGGCTTAAATTCCTTATTGCGTGATGTTTATGCTTAATTGAAAATGATCGATTAAATGTTTTCGAATCGAAATTCTAATTAGTAGTTGTTTAGCCCGTGAATGTGTGTATGCGATCCCGATCCTCGCTTTCCTTTGATTTAGCTTTAACTTATTCTTTTTCTTTAGTCCACGATAACCAACCATCACCTTTTCTTAATTCTTTTACACCTTTTTATTTTCTGAAGTTTTAAAACAATTAAAGTCTAAAATTAATCACTCCCTGTGGATTTCTTACGATACCCGACTTACCGCTGTGCTTGCTTGTCAAGTGTAGTAGTAGCTTAGGTTCTTTTGTATCGCGGCGGCAGAACACACAACGATTGTGCACTTTACACGCGCACACTTTTTCCGCCCGGTCAAAAATCTAGAGGCTATCCATGTCGTTGGCAATGACTTTAGCACCTCTACCCCTCCCGGTATAGGGGACTTATAGGGAATTCTGTTGAGCATAGCCAGGGGTCAAGATCCTATACAGGAGATAATGAGACATCTCACCTAGACATTCCAAACCAGGCCCGTAGTTAGTCCATCCACCAGAGGAGAAATGTTGCCTCCAACACCTAGATAGGAAAAGAGTAAATCTAGGTACTCTAGATTTACCAACGATCGATCTTACCTCCCTGGAGCAACGTCGTCACTAAGATCTACAGATTACTATAGTGGGCATTCACTCTCTCAGGACAGGTCGAGTGCACTGGACAGGTTGAGCAAGGGCTCAACCTTTGATTGTTGGGGTACCCGAGATGCTAAGCATAATCATAGAGAGCCCTCTAGATCATAAGATTGTCGATAAGGATCTTTCAGGTTAAGAACTAGCGTGCGAGGATTCGTGCCCGCCGAGCAGACTTCTTAGGAAGAGAGCTCAGCGCCAACCCATGATCGAGCGGCTAAAACCATTTCAATCAAAATCGATCCAGATGAGTATCCATGTAAATGTTTTATTTAACGGCTGGAAGATTGTATAGGAGAAATAGCCAAATCCAAAAACCCCTTGCATAGGAGTTTTGTAAAGGGATCACATTTCATCCCAACAATTGTGAACTTCCCCACGCCTGCCAAATTCATACCATCTGTGGTCACTCCTAAGTACGATGGAAAAACTGATCTAGTCCTTTATGCGGAGCAATATCAAGCGAATGTCAGTATTTACTTAGTCCCAGACGAGATGCGTTATAGGGCTTTCTCTAGCACTATTATTGGGTCAGTGCATATTTAGTATAACAATTTCCTCATGGACAGATCTCCAACTTTAATAGCTCACTGAGATTTCCTCAGTAACTTCTACTTTGGACCAAAACAATCAAGAAGGTTGCTCACTTGTTCAGTGTTCGCCAGCGACCAGGGGAAATTACGTGTGAATATATCACTCGTTAGTAGCAAAAAATTCAAGGTCGTGGATTATGAATAAAAGAAAATTATCATTGCACTGATGAGAGGTTTACTCCCCGAGAAGCTATATTATGACCTATCCAAAGATCCCCCCAATACCATAACTAAATTGATGGCTAAAGTGGGCAAAATTATGAATGCCGAGGAGGCTATGGCTGCAAAGCAATCTCATAACTCCAAGTCGATAATAATAAGGGATCTGAGAAAAAGGAGCCGAATGATAAGAAGGTTGAAAAACCTAAGAGGTATGATGAATATACTCCTCTCGTTGTTTGTGTGCACCATATCCTAGAGGAAATTCGAGGAAGCAGAGATTTAAAATGGCCCCAAAACTTGAAATCTCCCATAAATAGGAGAGATAAATCCAAAGATTGTGTATTCCATAAGGACCATGGGCATAATATAGACAAATGCATAGCCCTGAAGAATGATATAAAAAGTCTGATTCGAAGGGTCAAGCTCTCCAAATTTGTTGACAGGGAAGGCATGACGAAATATAGAGAGACCCGGAGATGATCGAAATCCCCTTGTAAAGAAGGAGACGATAAGAAAAAAGGCAAATAGAATGATACCAAAAACGATCTAGATCTATTAAAGTAACCTAGAGAGATGATTTCTTTTGGTTGTCATTTCATTATAGGTGGTGATGCTAGTGGATTCGACGAAATAGCCGAAAGAAAAGTGTACCTGGATAAAGATAAAGCATGCTCCTTCATTCGACAAATAAATTTTTCTAGCGATGTTGTTAGTCGCCCAAGGAAAGTGAACAAAGATAGGTTAATAATAGGATTCTCTAAGGATGACCTATATGGTGTATTTTATCCTCACGATGATCCTTTGGTCATCACGATGATGATGCATGAAGCAGGAGTTTCCAGAATATTGGTGGACAATGGCATCTCAGCTGACGTCATGTTCTATGACTAATTCAAAGGAATGGGATTACGTGATAGTAAATATGAGCCATATCAAAGGCCCCTTATAGGTTTCTTTAGATAAAAAGTGTATCCTTAGGGACTGTCAAATTTGAAGTCATAATTGACTCTTAGCTAATCAGCCAATCTGAAAGGATTCACCTTTTATCTTTGATAAGAATATTTGATCAACCTACAATATGATCTTCGATTGAATCGACCTGGAAAAGTTTGAAGATGTACCATCCATCGTACACCAGTGCCTAAAATTCCCCACACACTATGGGGTCGGTGTTGTTACTAGAAATACGATCGAAGCCAAGGAATGCTACTACACTTCAGTTAACTAGGATGAAATGAAGAAACTTTCCACCACTTACTAGATTGAGACCATTGGTCCTCACGAGAGGCCAATTTGGTCAAAGGACAGGTTGTAGAAGTAGTGGAAACTATTGTCCTTGAAGATGAGAGACCAAAAATGATAATCGATGTCGGCTCATCTATGGATCCGTCCCTCAATCAAGAGTTAATAAACTTCCTCAAACAGCGGAAGAATGTGTTTGCCTAAAGTCATGACGATATGCTAGGGATTGACATAAGGTTCATATGCCATGAAATAAACATTGTCAAGGATGCAAAGCCGATAAAAAAAATGATGTTTATTCATCCTCAAGAAGAACATGGCCATACAGGAAGAGGTGGAAAGATATAGAAGGAAAATTTCATTGAAGAAGTCAAATATCCTGATTGGTTGGCCATTGTGGCTATGGTCAGGAAGAAGAACAATAATTGGTGCATGTGTGTTGATTTCATGGATCTCAACTAGGCTTATCCAAAGGACTATTTTCCCTTGCCTAGGATTGACCAGTTGATTGATGCCACTACCAGTCACGAATTTCTCATTTTCATCGATGGTTACTCAGGGTAGAACCAAATCAAGATGAAATCAGAGGATAAGAAGAAAACCTCATTAATTAATAGTCAAGAGGTGCATACTTTTATACTGTTATGCCCTTTGGGCTAAAAAACACTGGAGCCATATACCAAAGGCTAGTGAACAATGTTTTCGAGGAGCAGATCGACAAAAACCTGGAGGTATATGTGTTTGATATGCTAACCAAGAGCAAGAAAGTATCTGATCACATCAAAGACTTGGGTCAGATGTTTGACCAGGTGGAAAAGTACCAGATGAAGCTCAATCCGACTAGGTGTGTGTTCGGCGTATAAGCAGGAATGTCCTAGGGTTCATAGTGAACCAAAGAGGCATTGAGACTTAGCCAGAAAAAATTCAAGTGGTGATAACCATGAGGTCTCTTATAAATAAAAAGGATGTGAAAAAGTTGACTGGAAGAGTGGCAGTCCTAAATAAATTCGTCTCTTGAGATACTGAGGGGTGCCTACCCTTCTTTAAGGTGTTAAGAAATACTTTTGGGTAGAATGAAGAATGTGAAAATGCCTTCTTAGAGTTGAAAAAATATTTGGGATCTCCACCATTGCTTTTTCGACCACTCATAGGAAAGAAGTTATACTTATATCTAGAAGTTTTAGAGTTGGCATTTAACTCGGTGCTCATCTGACTAGAGAATGGGGTGAAAAAATTGATTTACTACACCAGTAAGGCCTTTCGGGGAGTAAAAATTCATTACCCATGTCTAGAAAATCTTGTCTTAACTCTCATTGAAGCCTCACAAAGAATAAAACCATATTTTCAAGCCCACACTATTGTGGTTTACATGAATTTTCCATTGTGCCAATCCATTCACAAACCAAAAAAGTCAGGGAGACAGATGGCTTGGGTTATGGAGCTGGGAGAGTATGCTATACATTAGAATCCTAGAACAACAGTGAAAGGCCAAGCAGTAGTAGACTTCATAGCGGAGTTTACCTATGAAGAAAAACCTGTTCAGACATCTGAGTATATTTCTCAAGAGGATAACTCCATAACTGATATAACCATCCAAGAGGAAGACAGACCAGAGACGTCCACTAAGAGGGAAATGACTGAGCAGAGCCAAAAGATATTAAATTATGGATCCCTGGTTTAAAGGGACTTTAAATAAGAGCCACCTATTTAAAAATGATATTCAAAGCGGTTCGCTGGCAACCGGTTTGATTAGCAAATCGGTTCTCTCCCCCCACCAAACCAGTTCGATTTGCTGAGCTGCCAGAATAAACTTTTGACAGAATTTTAACTTCTCCCTTCATTCATGGTGGTCTTAACCTTCACCAATCCCCCATATATGAATCATATATCATCCTAAAACATAAACTAATCATTTTATACGTTAAAACTATTCGAAACAATGTTGAAATCATCCGACAACGAATTAAATCAAGAATCATGCAATACTAAAATCCTTGTTTCAACATTCGATCTTTTCTTCTTAAACCATATAAGAACCTATCTTTCTTATTCAATTTATATCAGATTCAACATATAGTCATCATTACATTCATCTCCTAACATTTACACAATTCAAAATCCGAATTTACATTGTTTTCCTAACCCGAAATTTCTATTATTCTACACCAAATTGCATGAACAAATGAAACTACATAAGGATATTAAAGCCAGTAAATACTTTCCATTAATTTATGAGTTATGTTATTTTCCTTCTTGAAACTCTTCTTTTGATGATGATCTTCAACCCAAAAATAATAGCTCTTCTCCCCGGGTCTTTTTTTCCTTTTCTTTTCTCCCTTTCTCGTCACTCTTCTTACTTTCTGTCAAGCCCTAGCCTCTTTGGGTGGATGGATAGCAACCCCCTTTTGTTCACCTTGATTATATATTAACCTAATCACTTTAATCCTGAAATAGGGTAAACTCCCTTAAGTAAAATGACCCTATACCCTTCTACGGCTCCCGCTTAGTCTAAAAAGTCCAAATTATAACTCCCGAGTACCTATCCTGGACTATGCCGACGCTTTTCGGACCATCAGCGCACTCAAAATTACCATCTAAATCACTTAACATTAAATTTTCATTTCATGCCTGATATGACTCTACTCGCATGTACCGAATGAAACACCGATAAATCTGTCGCTTTAACTCACTTGCGGCGAAACATAAATTTTTACATTATCATTTACTTATCACATAGGTAGATATAATTATGCATAAATATTAATCCATTTAATTATCTAATTAGTATTTATTTAATTCATTTTATTTCCCTATTAAATTAAAATTACATGCACAGGTGTAATTTAAAATGCTTTAAAAATATGGAGTGTTACATACTTCCCCCCTAACAACATAATTTATCCCCAAAATTCAGATATACCTAGTATAAAGAGCTCTGGATACTTTTTCCTCATGTCATCCTCACACTCCCAAGTCTACTCATCGGCATTATGATGCCCTCACTAAACCTAAACTAATGGTACCACCTTCGACTGAAGCTTCTTCTCGCTATGGTCTAAAATATTACCAGACCTCTCCTCATACGTGATATCTGGTTATAAGTCTATCTCTTCTAACGTGATATGACTATATGCCAACTCATCCCTGAGATACCTATGTAATGATGATATATGGAACACATCGTGAATCCTCCCTAAGTGCTCCGGTACGGCGAGCCTATATGCAACTGGCCTTATCCTCTCAATGATTAGGAAATGACCCACATACCTCGGTGCAAACTTTCCCTCCTTCCCAAACCATGTGACTCTTTTTATGGGAGACACCCATAATAAAACCTTGTCTCCCCCATCAAACTCTAAGTGTCTCTGCTCTGCCTGTCCTGAGCTATCCGTATATTGCCTCGAATCAACTCAATCTTTGCAAAAGTGTCCTGGATCATCTACGGTCCGATAAGCTTACTGTCCCCCTCCTCCAACCAACAAGCGGGAGAAAGACAATGTATGCTATATAATGCCTCAAAAGGATCCATGCCTATCGTGAACTGGTATGGGTTATTATAGGCAAAATCTACAAATGGAAGGTACTGCTCCCAATCCTCCCCTGAAATTTAGTATGCACATCCTTAGTATATCCTCCAATAATTGATTCACTCAGTCCGCCCATCTATTTGCGAGTGATAAGTTGTACTCAATCGCAACTCCATCCCCTTTGCCTCCTAAAAAATTTACCTGGAGTGGGACACAAGGATATTATCTGAATCCCTAAAATAATGTTGAGCGGCACTCGTGTCGAATCACTCTCTTTTTACAATGAAAAGTGGGGCATTATCGCCCCGTCGTGTAATCCACACAAATTATAAATAATTTCTCCACTTTGGTCACCCGATCCCAATAACCCATTAGGAATCTTGACCGCTCCGCGACGTTGGTAACTTCAACATGAAATCCATCGGTATACACTCCCATTCCCTCACTGGAATCTCCAATGGTTGTAAAACTCCGATTGGCCGTCTAAGATTAAACCCTCTCCATCTAATGAATGGTGCGCCTGGAGATAAATCTGCTATGTCTTGCTCCACACCGACCCACATGTATTGGTTCCATCATTATCTGGTACATCTTATACCCTTTTCGAGATACATCGAAAATTATAGCCCATGCGTATGATCCATAACCGTGCACTTCATAGGTTCTCCTCGTCTACTACAATAAACTTCCTATTGATGCGTAGCTAACCTCAGAACTGACTGAGTACGACTCCTCTTTACCTCCCAGGACTGTTAGACCCTCCCTTGGAAGGAAGGATCCCTTTTCTGTGTCTTTAAAACCCTCAAAGTGATATCGGGTATAACACTCATCACTACTATAAATATCGGGACTATCTCTTCTCCTGAAGAATCTCAATCCATTTCACCATTCCAAAACTTCTATTAAATTCCCTACAGGCACACGACTCAATGCATTTAGCTCCACGTTAGCCTTTCTCGAAAGATACTGAACATCAAACTGACCAGGGAACCCATGCCACGTGCATGCACGTACAAATACCACTGATGCAACCTACATACATCAAAATTAACCCCATTTCCCTACATGATTATAGAGTAAAGGTAGACATAATTACCCCATTAATCGTGACCAATTCTTCTTGAGATTGCCCCACTTGTCAATTAGGGGTACAAACATCCTCTAGTGCTTTCTACATAGCACTATCTAGATTTTTTGGCCTCAAATCATATACTAGCTCTCTGCACGAAGTATTATCTACACGTGTGTAATGACTAATGTAATAAACCCATGCCCTAGAGCCCCAAATGTCTCCCAACTCCCGATATTTACTAAGCTTCATGCGTGGGATGTCTCGCAAGCGAAATCCAAATAAACAACCCTCCTGATACACTACTACTTAACTTTATCGATTATCTCGAATCGTAGTTCAAAGACACATTATCGGGACACTAAAAAATCCTACCCCCAAAAGTACTAAATTCGATTCTCAACTCCCACACCTCTAAAGGAGTTATACAATACGGTGCTCACATTATCGCTAAGTCCCCAGTGCTAAGTCAATCATAACTTGATCACTCAGCTCGGCTGTAACCCTGGTATCCCCTGAATCACATTAGTAAAGTCCCTAAACACAGGGATCGAAGCTAATGAGACAACTATAATCTTTGAAGTCTCCTCCCTAATATAACATAAATGCGGCCTCGACCCTCACTTAGGACGAGACATCGTAAAAAGAAACACGTCCTGCCCTGGAATAGAGAACATGATAGCCTTACTGTAATAATCCACCATCGTTCTACACGTCTCGAAACAGCCCATACCCATGATAACATCATACTCATACCTCTAAAAAATGAGTAGATCCACTAAAACATAACCTGCCAATATCCAAATTTGCTCCCCTGTAGATGGAATAAAAGATAGCCCCTCTACCCAATGGTAAATATACATTCATAATAATAACTGATGCCATATCCACTAGACCCATCTCATGCGTGAATCTAGTGCTAATAAAAGAGTGTGACGGACCCTATTCATATAAAACTCACCCCATGTGCCCATGGATAGAAAATATACACTCAATCACTAATAGTTTTGGCTGAACAACTGGTCCACTAACGTCATACACATGCCCAAACTGCCCCAACCCCTTCGGAGGGTGTAACGCTAGAATTATCGGTGGGGCTGGAAGCTCTTCAACTGTTTCCCCTATTGGACACCTTGCTCCTGACCCCTAGCCCTGCTCGAGCATGCAAGACATATGTGGCCCTGCTTCCTATATACGAAACACCTCCCTATGAAATCTTCCAACTTCTGACCCTGCTGGCCCTAGTGAGGATGCCCTTGTCTTTGGCCCTGATTTTTGTGGCCCTGTTGGCCTCTAGTCTAGTTCTCCAAGCCTTGCTTATAACTTCCATTACCCGGCCTAATTCTTTTATCCGAGTCCCCCTATTGAGAACCCCGCTCCTGCTGCCTACCATGCAACGCCTCACTGGCACCATTTCCCCCAGTCTTGCCCTGCTGGCTGAACTCTCCTTCCCTTTTTACTCCACTATGATGGAAGAGATGATCTTGGCAATATATAAGTGCGGCATTAATGACATCATCATAAGTCCCCAATTCCATATTTCTTAACAAATGCTGACGAATCCTCCAACTGAGTCCCTCAACAAACTTAAGGTCCATTTCTCCTCGATGTTCACCTCGTCTGGCACAAAGTTCATCAGGTGCGTGAACTTTTCCTCATATTAGGTCACTTTTCGACTCTCCTGCTAAAGATCTAGGAATCTCCTCCTCATCTCCGTCTGAACTTCTGACGAAAAGAACTTATGGTCGAACCGCACCTAAAACTCTTGGATACTCATTAAATCCCTTTCATTTGATGTGGTAATCGACTCCCATCAGTACCTTCTTTTTAGTGTCGTTGAACTCAACCATAAGCAAATGCCTCTGGATGTCCTTCCATTAACTAGTTTCTATAATGTTCGCATATCCCTGAAACTCTCGTGGATGGCTTTTAAAAGGCCTATTTGACTCTCCCCAAAATTGATGGCACTGGGTGAGCCTGAACTGGTTCCACTGGCTACTGTGGCTATGCCTGGGGAAACTGCTATGCCATGGCAGTCATCACGACATTAACTGCCTGTGTAACAATAGTGGCGACCTCTTCTACGGTTACCGTCCCCTGAGGGGCCTGCGGCCTCTTCCTCTATGGCCCTCCTATTGGCACGTGCTGGTCGTCCTCACTTTTTGCTTGGCATATGAAACCAAATTGAAATTATATGAGATTCACTCCCATCATATAATAGCAGAAGAAAAGCGTAATTAAGAATGCAACACTCTTAGTTATAAGGCTCAATATTAAAGAAAACGCAACACTGAAAACGTAGTAATTCCGCAAAAATCCTAAGAACACTAGAACCTGGCTCTGATACCATATGTGACACCCCACCTATTCTAATACCGGTTAATTAGGCTTTATTTAATTAAACATGAATCATATCTGATTTCATTCTTAATATCACTATCGGAAACAAATTAATTAGACTAATAGTCTATTAAGTCCGGTGCTAAATTTTAAATTTTATTAACATCCATGCATGAAACCATTCAACGGTAGAAATATAAACATCCACATTGACTAAAACACAAGAATACTGATAGCATAAATAAATGAATAGAATAAACTTTCGGTATTTAGAATAAAATGATCCAACTGCTCGCTGAAATAAAGAAAAAATATATATAACAACAAACTATCCAACATGCCAAAAAAGAAACACTGAACTGAACTAAATTTAAGTCCTATCTAGATTAAAGTGAGGGAAGCGTTTAATCAAATCCTCCAGGCATCCAGACTGCAACAACATCATCTAATTGGAATGGATTGACAATCCCTGACAAACTTGTGGATGAGAACCTAGATGGTTTTGAAAATATTTTTGATACGGGTCAGCACCCATAACATTTGCAAGTATTAAATGCAACAATAAATAAGCAACAAGAAATATCCATGTTCATCTGGTGTCGCACTCACATGAGATTATCCTCACCCCTCATCTACAGTGCACACCTAACGCATTTATTTTATTCACCTAGTTATGATACCCCACCTAACTAGTCCAACCATCCTTAACCTACTTTTATCCGCTAAACATCTAGCCCATCCGTACTGTCCATACGATACCTTATAATATGTACTACTTAGTTAATCCATAAGATATAAATTAGGATTTCTCAATTATATTTGTTTCACTTCATAGGCAATGTAACCATACACTAGTTATACTTTGATGTTCACACAATCATTTAAACACATATACATATAAACTCTATATACATATATACAAAGCATCCCGATATGGACCTCCCGGATGCATCCCTAGTTGCTATTAGGCACTAGGTATATCACGTACCACTCCTGCGCCACCGGGTCAAAATCTCACATCGATACCAAAATGTAACAACATAACGGAGGTGGTCATGAACTTACATCCATGGGTCGTAACCATACCAAATCACCCCCAGCAAGACTCAAAAGAAATACCTATCCTCACATACAGATAGTGGCCATGCAACCGTACGATGACCTTGGGGAATAATCCAACACCTGCTGGTCAATGCCAGGGTGGGCCACCTTCTACGCGCAACCTCCAACAATAGCATATTAGAGTAGGTATGTTCACATAAAATCATTCATCATAGACTGGATACGTATATATGTATAAAGTCAGCTAACATACATATTATCTCTCGTAGCACTAGCCTACTAAATCACAAAGTCTATTCCGACTTCTTGATCTTAGCTAAGTATTCATTTACATATTATTGAACTCTCTGATTATGTACTTATGTCCATCATGCTATTATAACCAAGCACTAGCCTAACCGTCCCAAAATCCTAACTCAATTTCTCGATTTTTTTCCTGTGTGTTCACTCACTTATTCACGCATTTACTTACACGAAATCCATCCCCGATTAGCCTATGACACTCACTTCCTAACCCTCACCTCTGAATTCCCAGAAGCCTAACTTCATCCCCGGACCCAAGATTACATTCCTAATTCTTAAATGGATCGAAAAACAAACACAAGGGATAGGAGGCCATCCAGTAGAACTGAACCGATTCACTTATTAGATCGAACCGGTTCACTCCCCCAGTAAACCGATTCGGTTTGTTGGCATTCTAGATCGAAATTTTGACCAGATTTCACCTTATCCATTCATTCATGGTGTTCCTAACCTTAGCCAAACCCCCATATATGATTCCTATATCATCCTTAAACATAAACTAATCATTTTCTAAATAAAAACTATCTCGAAACAACGTTGAAATCTTCCGTCAACGAATTAAATCAGGAATCATGAAATACTGAAATCCTAGTTTCAAGATTCGAACTTTTCTTCTTAAATCATTCAAAAACCAATCCATATTATTCAATTTATACAAATTCAACATATAATCATCATTAGATTCATCTCCTAACATTTGTACAATTCAAAACCCGGATTTACATAGTTTTCTTAACCCAAAATTTATGATATTCTACACCAAATTGCATGAACAAATGAAACTACATATGGACATTAAAGAAAGTAAATACTTGCCTTTAGATTGATGAATTATGATATTTCCCTTCTTGATCCTACTTTCCTTTTATATTCTCCCTTTCTCTTCTCGCTTCCCACTTTCTCTCAACCCCTAGCCTCTTTGGGTGGATGGATAGTATTCCCTTCTATCCACAATTATACTCCAATCCCGAAATAGAGTCAACTCCCTTAAGTAAAATGACCCGACACCCTTCAACGAGTCCCGTTTAGTATAAAAAGCGCTCGGAATTCAATTATAACCCACGGGTACCTATTATAGACTATTTCAACCCATTTCAGACCATCAGCTCACTTAAATTACCATCCAAGTCATATAACATTAAATTTTCATTGCATACCCAACATGACTCTACTCGCGTGTCCCAAATGAAATACCGATAAATTTGTCGCTTTAACACACTTACGGCATAACATAAATTTATACGTTATCATTTACTATCACACAAGTATAAATAATTATACATAAATATTAATCCTTGTTATTTGCTAATTAATATTTATTTAAGTCACTTTATTTCCTGGTGGAATTAAAATTCGTGCACACGTGTAACCTAAAATGCTTTAAAAATACGGGGTGTTATAGGAACTCCCCAAACCTATTATGCTGGCTAACTCCTCCCATAGTTCCCACCTACTAGAATCTTCCACTAACCCATAAATAGGGCTGTAAACGGATATTCGAAAATCTGCATCCGTCCGATATCCGAATCCGAATTTGCGGATATTTATCCGAAAAAATGGAAACGGATACGAATATGGATACTCTATAAAAATATCCGAGAAAACGGATACGGATATGGATAGTACTAGTATCCGACACGGATAATCCGTATCCGATGTGGAGTATCCATTTTAACGGATATCCGTTTTACCGGATATCTGTATCCGTCAAACATATGTTTAAAATATTACTAATAATATTAGTATTGGTATTACTTATAAAATAATATTAAAAAAAAACTTAATTGTTTATTCCCTAAAACAAAACAAACACATACTACACGCAAAACAAAAACACCCTAAAGTTATTATTTTATTGTGTATATTATAAAATGCCATGTATTATTATTTTATTACGTATATTATCATGGAGTTACATTAAAGTTACAATACACCCTATCACACACAACATACACCCACTAAAGAACATATACTCCACTCAAAATAAAAAAAAACTAATTTCATTTCATTTCTCTTTCGTACAAAACAAGAGAAAAGAAACCCTCATTTCACTCAACAAAAAACCCTCATTTCGCCACCACTCCCTCTACCGCATCAGCCCGCCACTGCTCATCAACCCCGCCACCGTTACTCATCAATCCCTCTGCTACGCATCAACTTTGCCACTCCGTATGCCCTCCTCTTGCAACAGAAAATTCGCAACAACAGGTACATACAAAATAAAAATAAAAATATATAACTGTATTTATATATTGTTCATGTGGTTGTTCATTAGTTTCCTTAATTATAAATAAATGTACGAGAGAAACAAAAAAATAAAGAGATGGTTTTGATTGTGATGAGAATTGAAGTTAACAACATGTATATTATATATAAAATAAAAATGTATACTTATTAGAATAAAAATATCAATATGTTTTGAAGACTAAAAGATCCATGAGATTATCATTCTCAATAAATTTGATTTAATCTAAAAGGTGCATATTTATATTTACTGTTATAAAATGCTATTATAATTTTTTTGGATGGCTTTAAGTTTACATGGTTGTAAAGTATGGATGACTTTAATCCATATTATCATTATGAAATGCTACTATTAATATGGAAGCCATAATTTTTATGTTTGGAGGTATCAATTTTGTTATATATTTATTTGGATTGGATTGGATTTCATTTGATTGGATATTTTAATAGTTATTTTTTGTGATGACTAAACAATGTAAACGGATACAGATATTATCCGAATCCGAGGTATCCGAGCGGATATGGATATGGATAGTTGTTTTAACTATCCGGGCGGATACGGATACGGATATGGATAGTACATCCAGATAGCGGATACGAATATGAATAACATGGTATCCGATCCGTATCCGTCCGTTTACCACCCCTACCCATAAATCCCTAAAAATCACCAGGTAAATCCGTCCTCCACATTCCTAAATAAACATGATAAGGAAAAACTGCCTATCATACTTTCCACTATTTTGACGACTCTTGAATCCCACATAATAATCACACTACCTGAAGCACCCTTGACATCCATGCTAGTCCACTCAATGATGCGACCTCCCTAAATAGCCATAGCTCTCCATCTAAACACAAGACTTAACTTTGATTCCTATAGGCATAAGATGTGTAGTCTCCACCTAAAGATGGCTATTCTAAAATGACTTTTTTCTCATAATCATTTAGTCCCCTCACATTCTATGAGATATGGCGTAGCTTCAAAGAGTATCTTTTCCTACCTTCCACTCCCTTCTCCCCCCATTACCTTTCCTCCCCTCATAACTAATGGAACATTAAAGTATTCTAAGCTCTTTTCGTTCCTATTAGCCCTTGAAGGTGAAAACTCCCCACCCTCAATCTCCCTTTTTTCCCCCTCCCTCGTTTGTCTATTTTCTCAAATAACATCAAAGACTTACTCTCACCCCCTTGTAGGCTAAACCCACAGTAGTAATAGATCACCTTATCATTTCCACCATTTAGCCCTTAGAACCCCATCCCACTCCTCTTCTCGGCCGTCCTCTTCCTTATCCCCAATGTCATCACCCGACCATTCCGTCACATTATTCGATATTATCGCTCCAAGCATATTATTATTTCTTCCCAACTCTAGCTCCCCATCCCCTTTTTGTACTTCAATCTCTATCCACAATTTGGAATACTTTATCTCCAAAAAATTAATACCGTCACCCCAATCATTATTGCCCCCTCTCATTCTTTATGACTCAGCTTCAAATTTTTATTTTTAATATTTTTTAAACTCCCCCTCCCACTCATTTCTCTGTCATTAAACACGATATAAACCCCTTCGTAGTATTTTCATATATCTTTACTATCTACCACAATGTCTAGTTTGTTCTCATGATATTCTGCCTCTGCCTCTCCTACTGTCACACACTCCTTGTTGCACTCAATTTTTTTTCTCCTCCTTTGATTTTAGGATCAAATACGAAAAAGTCACTCAAATATTTTTTAATACAAATTTAGTCCAAGCCTTTTTATTTTGTTCCAAAATGTCCTTAAACACTCATTTAACCAATATTCTCTCATTTTTAAAGTTCGCGCTAGCGGCATGTCGAGGGACTTTTGGGAATAAATAAAAACACTTGGACTAAACGTGTATTAAAAAATGTTCGAGAGACTTTTTGGTATTTGCCCCATACTTTTATTGGTTCCCTGTTAATCACTTTTTTAACTATTTTCTCACATATTTAGGCTTGGTATGGAGTTCCCATAATAAATATCCTTAAGTCCATATTTTTTTGAACTGATAAAAGCTTCCCCATACGTCCCCCATTGACATCCCATGTGGGTATGTTCTTTATTCAAACTTATCGTTCAAGTGCACATGTGTGTTCCCACATCCGAACCCACATGTTCCCATTTGGTTTAAAACACCTACTAACCATTATTTTCTAATCCCATGGAAATTTTTTCCATATATTATTTCTCTGCGTTTTTCTTTTGGGGTATAAATCAAATAGTCTCTCGAACATTTTTTAATACACATTTATTTCAAGCGTTTTTATTTTGCTCCAAAAAGTCCTTTACCATGCCGCTGGTGTGGACCTTTAAAAATAAGAGAATATGAGTTAAATGAATGTTTGAGAGATTTTTTATACAAAATAAAATGCTTGAACTAAATGTGTATTAAAAAATATTTGAAAGGATTTTTTGATATTTGATCCTTTTCTTTTCACCCTTGTTAGGAAGTTTCGCCTTATCCTCCTCATTCCTATCGCTGGCAACAACCCATAGCCTACCGCCAACCCCACACCCCCGATTCCAGTCTGAATAGTATCCCCATTTTCTCTGGTCCCCACTGCTATGTCCCTTATGTTTGTCACCTTACTCGAGCTGTTAGATATAACTCCACTTGCTTGCTTCCTTCGAAAATTTGTTTGTCTCCGGCGCTATGAATTCCTCAATTTCTGCCATAATTTCAGTTGTTATCGAGTTTCTAGCTATCCTTCCAATGGAAAATGGTAACCAAACAATAACAGATATCCATTTGTCCATTATACCTTTGGTTATATATTCAAAGCTTCCGACTAACCTCACGTAGGCATCCAATGGGTTTTGACTGCTGCCCAAACAACAGTTCTTGCTTAATCTCCTCAATGTTTACGCTAATTACATTTTTGACCATATGAAGGAAATGGTTTCGACTATAATTTATTCCCTCCTCCGATTATAAGTTTGAGCTCCTATTACTTCCACATAAGTTCGCCGCATTCTTTAACTTCTGCTAGGACCTTCATTTGTTTTTTCGTCCTTTACTTCCATGAATCACCATCCCCAGAAGAACACAAAGTCAACGACATTGCCCAGACAGGTAGATCAAATATCCACCCGTCATCTTTGATTGTGACTTTTATCAGAATATGCTTGACTTATCTAACCAAACTTCTAGTCCACCTTAATTCTTCTCCCGCTTCAGTATCCCCATTATTTTTTTTAAAAGCCTCTATCTCCAATGTCTTTAAAAAATTCCTCCCCATAAATGGATAGGGAGACCCATCACCTGGATCCAACATCTTTTCGACAAGCGAGAAACACCCCAATGAAGGAACTTATCTAACAAAATAGTATACCCATAAAATGAACATATTCCCCTTTTTAGAGTTATTTCCTCTTCATTCTGTAATGCAAAGACAAAGAAAAAGGTAGGCGAGTCCACTAAGAGAACAACGGTACCTCCCGTTGGTCTCCAAAATAATCAAACCACAACTTCATCTTTTCTAAAGAGGGCGGTTCCCACTTGATCCACCAAGCCTCTCTGAAATTTTTTTACTCCTGACAAAATGAATCATCTTTGATTCATAAATCAAGGCTAAAAGTTGGGTCTACTTGGACAGTAAGAGCTCTCAACTGAGGCAGCTTGTAGATAAGACCGGGTACCCACTGTTTTTGACTCGGAATCCCCCTCCCAGCTTCCTTATTTTGTTTCGCATTATTTCGCACACAAGACCACTGATTCTAGTCTCACAAATACATCACCAACATTTCCCCACCCCTTTCCTTTAGTCAGTTCTGGTAACCAAAGAAAAGTTAGATACCTACCCTTTTTGTCCACAATATTGAACAAACCACTTTGCCTTCTAAAATTGGTACATGTCGTCACCTCCCTACCATCGCTCCATCTTATCCTACAAAATATTCTCGGTCTTTTAGACGCGTCCCAAAAACAAAAACTCAACCAATTTACCTCCCCATTCTTTAAAGAAACTTCTTCAGTATACTCTCTACCTTTTTCACAAAATTTAAATTGATAGCTACTAATTTATCTTCACGCTCCAATACAATGCCATCTCATCATGTTTTTATTTCCCCAGTGTTATTTTAATGCTCCATTAGAAAACCTATGTGGTATGTGTTTCAATGTGTCTTATTCAAAACCATAATTATGATTTCCCCCTATATGGATGAGTGAGGGTCGACCCCAAGAATTTGGGGGATTAAGGCCAAGACTCAAAATAAGGACGCTAGAGTTTGTTTTATTAGCAAACTTTAGCGTCAAATTAGCATGTGATGCTTCTTGGACTTGAGAAAGATTTAGATAATGAGAGATCAGACTAGGAAATTTATTAAATATCATATTGGGGATGGTAGGGGGACTTTCTTCTGGATTGACAATTGGCATGAGAATGGTCCTATATTGGATTTTACGGGGATATAAATGTTTATGATGTTGCAAGTTTTAATTTGGCCAAATCTGATGTCTACATTACTAACAGTGAGTGGAATTTTCTAAGATTTATATCTAATGACTTAAAGGATATAGCTAATACTAGAATTGTTCCTAATCATAATATTAAGGACTGGGTTTCTGGGTTCCAGCAAGTGATGGAAAGTTTAACTGCAAAGATACCTATGAAAGTATTAGAGATAAGAAAACTAAAGTCCTTTGGGCTAAATCTGTTTGGTTTCCAAAGAGGATTCCTAAATATGCCTTTATTTTGTGGATTACATGTCTTGATAAATTGAGGACTAGGGAAAAGTTACTTAAATGGGGGATCATTCGGAGGATATATGTGTTTTATGCAGAAAAGAAAAAGAGACCAAAAATCATCTGTTTTTTGAATGCGAAACTACTAATCATGTACGGGGGGGAGTTTTAATCCTATATGGGGAATACAAAAATATTAAAATCTTTGAAGATGAAGTCAAGTTACTTAACAGGAATGGGCATGACTTGAAAACCATGCTTCTTAAACTTTGCTTATCTATCTCTGTTTATACAATTTCAAGAACCAGAAGTGATATCATCTATAACAATCTTCAACTTTATGGAAGTTATCTTATGGCTAAAATTGGTAATCTTGTTCATGACAGCACATTCAGATGGGGAAAATTCAAGAGAAATGTTGAAAATTCAAAAATTTATATAAATTGGGGGATAAATAAAAAGGCTCTCGATGGATAATTCTTATCTAACTCGTCGAGTGCCATAGTCCAGTCGAGTCAAATTATATCTGGGGTCTTTTCTTCTCTTCTTTTGAAGGTTGTTGTCCCCTCTGCTTTTGCTTATGCCATTTGAAGTTCAATCTTATCTCTAGTTGAGATCTGTATGGTTAATGGATATATTCTCTTTGCATGTTGGCTTTTCTTCTCTTGTGCCTCAATGAAGATGCTGGTAGCTTTGGGCTCAACTCTGGATCGAAGATATGTTGTTGGCATGTTTGTTCCGAATCTGCATGTTTGTTCCATGCTATTTTTGGGAGTAGTTTTGGGTTGTGTTCTGGTTCTTTATGGAAAGTTTTAAGATTTTGCCGAGTTTTATTTGACTCATTCTTTTAGCTCTGTTCTGGTTTGTGGTTTTTGTTGGAGTCAGATATTGAAGGTTGGGTTGGTGCTTTTGGCTTTGTTTTGAAGGTTTGGGATGTTTGTTTATGTTTTGGTTCACGATTTGTTCTAGACAACTCTAAAATTCCTATCTTTAGTGTGGGTTGTAGAGGTGTTTTGAGTTCCTTTTCTTTTTATCTAAATGGAGGAGATTTCTGGGTTATGTTTGTTGGTTGAGCTTTCGGTGGATCATTGTTCTCTCTCTCTATGCGAAGTGTTTGTTTATTTGATAGGTGGTTTTATGGTTTTGATTCCATCAGAAAAGTGGGTTATTCGAGGTGTTCTTTAATTGGTTATCCTAGAGGTGCTTGCACGTGTCCTTTTGTATAGGTTTATTTAAATTTTTCCATGTTTGTGGACTGAGTTTTGAAGGCTTGGGTTCGGTTGTGGGTTGGGTTTTGCTTGTTTATTGTGTTGGTCTCGTTTGTCACTACATCAAATCTGTCGAATTGTCACGGTCATTGATCTTGACAAGTTCAACTTGTTAAGGTCAATGACCGTGATAATTCCTGGGGTGACAACTTTTTTTATCACGGACTTATCACCGTCATTGACCGTGACAAGTTCGTTAGAATTATCACGGTCCTTGACCTTGACAAGTTTGTCACGGTTAAGGCCCGTGACAATGGTTAAAAAATGACCATGATAATTCTGGGCAGAATTGAAAAAAAATCTGCTGGGCAGTTTGGCCACTGGCACTGCCTAGCAGTATATTTGTACCTGTTATAGCAACGTTGTACCTGTTCAAGCATCATATATCCAAATAAAATAGAGATAATGCAAATATACTTTCAAAATAGAGTAATATGAATCAAGATATAATCCAAATATAATTCAAATGTACCAGCTTAAAAACAATTCAATTCAAATAATGTCACTACATGTCTTGGGTAAGGTTAACTCTGAGGAGGTGAGTAGGCCACACGATATACGAATTGACACACCCACTAATATACATCGTGACACATTGTTCGCGCAACCACAATGGGAATTTCTCCTTCCCGGGTATCACATGCGTGACGAGCACCTTGGACTCGATGTCTTGAAGCTCACGTCCATAAACTAGTGCACCCAGGACGATATTCGGGCCCTCAACCCCCGCCCTATCCGCTGGCCATCAAATATGTCTAGTATAAACACGCTCGGCCAACCAAGTGTCGACATCGGTCGGTCAAAGGGAGCCAAATAGGGAAGTGGATCATTAAAGTCTGCACGTGTCGGCGATGAAGCAGCGAGGTCCACATCTTCCTCATCCTACACCTCGTCCTCATGCACCTCCTCCTCCACCACCTTCTCCTTCCCTTTCCCCTTACAGTTTTCGCCCAATGAACGCTTCATGAATGAGAACATATCTTGGACCATCGCCTCCAAATGGGACAGCTTCGCATCTTGCGAGTTCACCGTTCGAGCCAACCCGGTGTCGCTCGTCTCCAATCCGATGATCCTAGATTTGACCACCCGCGAGCTCACCCCCTTGTCCTCCCCTTGCGATCAGCGCCAAACACTTGGCTGAGTGCGTCAGTGGACAAAGATGCCTTGTCGGCACGAGACTACGACTCATGCACTTCCTTAAGCTTTGCCTAAAACGACAAAAAAACACATGATTAGTAAAATAAGTAAATTAAAAAATTATAACGTAATTAATAAATAGTAAACTGTCGAATTACTTACAATTGTGGCCACGACGCTCGGGGACACCTCCTTATCCTTCCCCTTCTTCGTCCGAAGAGCCACATAAATATCGAGCCAATGTGGCCTACCCCCAGGGCCACTCTTTGTCCCCTAAAATAAAATAAAGTAAAATTAGTATCGGGCTCGCAAAGTAAAATAATGCAGATTAATATATTTTTGTAGTTATAGAACAATTAAATCTTACCATCATCCTATGATCCACCTCGGCGTAAGACGTCCGACCGGAGTAGTGCAGTTCGTCTTTTTTGCTCGATTTTCCCTCCCCGATTGGCGAGATGCCAATTGTCGCTCCCCGATCTCATTGTTAATAAACTTTTACCATTGTGCCAATGAGATCGGCTCCTTCGGCGGGACGAATTCACCCATTCGGATAACATACTCTTGTGTCTTCCCAAAGTACCGGATCCACATATTTTTCTTCCACGTCTTGTGTTGCTCCCTCAACTGCTCCAAGTCGGAATTGCATAGCTTTGGATCCAGGCTGAATTGTTCCTGTCCAACAAATACAATGTTAGTTGTAAATAAATATAAATATAAATATAAAATGAAATTTAAATTTAAATTTAAATTGAAATCGAAATCGAAATTGAAATTGAAATTGAAATATTCATATAAATATAAATATAAATATAAATATAAATACATTACATGTAATGCCACCCAAATAGCTAACTTGAGCATATATGGCACCTCCTTCCAACTAATGTACCCCGGGCCGATGATCGTCTTTACCAGCTCGAGGGATCTCGCTAATAGCTCCGACTTGTTCTCGATGGCCCTCCCCAATTTTCCATATTTGGGGAGCCTAGGCGCCGAGGAGCCCTCGTCGTCTCCGCTACTATCGAGCCCTGACGACATCATCATAACCAACATCATCATTCTCGCCTTAATACCTGAAGGAGACATTTACTGTAAAAAATGTTATTACTACAAATCAAAATAAATTAGAAGAAGACATGCAAATATGTACAATTACTGCAAATAAAAATGAATTGTTACTGTTAAACATCCCCACCCCCACCCCTACTACCCACACACATGCACACTACACAAGAGTGAAAATGATAAAGTGAAAAACACATCCCCCATTCTATTTGCCATCCCCACCGCCACCCTCTTCATCATTATGATATCTCTTTGCGTATTTCACAAATTCATTATCACCTCTACGAAACACATCCCCCATTCTATTTGTCTCACCCATCCACTCTTTGTATTTCTGATATCCCATCAGAGCTACCACAACTAATCACCTGTTAAAGGTAAGAAGCGTATATTCATGGATTAGTATAAACACAACTTAGATTTATAGTATGTTTCATTTAATTATTTCTTATTTATATTCGATTTTTAAATTTCAAATTCAAATTCAATTTATAATAGAAATTTATATTTCCTCCATCTCTTCTAAAGGGTGAGTGGTCCTATCCCATTCAAGACCGCATTTTTCCTTAATATACTTAACAGCTCATGCACATTTTTACAATTTGAGAAAAATTCAGCAGCATATCCCCGTAGTTCTCCAAGAACACGACGTAGAGTCACACTTGTCAATCTAGTATGTACCCAGAGAACATTAGGATATGACTGCAAAACTTCCTCCAAAAGTAACAACTTTAAGCCACGAAGAATATTATTATACACAAATTATGCAGTCCCAAACTATCCAAACGGGACAATTCGAGAGATCTCATTACAGGGGTAATGACTCTCGAACGGGTCTAAGGGATATTGAATGCGTACGCATAAGAACTAGAAGGTTAGTATCTATGCGCACTATATGTAATTTCAAGTATGTTTCATTTAATTATCATACTATATATATTGTTCGTTGTACAAAGTAATTTTCAAAAAAAGTTGAAAAATCCCACCCCCACATGGACAATAATCCAGTGATCATGCCACTTTTAAAATTAACCAACCCAACATCGATCCACTATAATCCAACCGCAATGTCAACAACAAATGTGTATCGCGTACTCCTTCTAATTCATCTACTCAATTAATTATTTTCATCAATTAAACTAACAATTAATGTATACAATTATTAATTTACTAATTTAAAATGAGGGCAAATCCTACTTTCATATATTAATTTACTAAAAAAATTAATAATCAATCAATTCGTTTACAAGGGACACTACTTGCATATGAGGAAAAATATCTAATAAACCAATGAAAATTTAATAAAAAAAATTAACAAGCCCCACCTCCGCCTGATTTCCCCTTGCCCCACCCCACCCCCACCCCCCTCCTCACTCACACATGCACACACACACGCACGCAGACCCACCCCCGTCACACCCCCGCATCATTTCCCTCTCTCGCATATACGCACAAACACGCACATTACACACACATATACACACACGCGCACATACACACACGGTCACATACACACACGCAACCCCCTAACTCCCCCACCCCCCATTCCTGCCCCCTCCCCCCTTCCCCCCCCCCCCCCCCCCCCCCCACACACACACACACACACACCACACACATACACACATACACGCACATATATATACACACACACACGCACATATATATACACACACACACACACACACACACACACACACACACATATAAATGGAAGAGAGAGAGAGAGAGAGAGAGAGAGAGAGAGAGAGAGAGAAACCAACCTGAAAGTAGAGAGAGAGAGTGAGAGCAGCACTTAGAGAGAGAAATTGGAGGGAAATAATGCGGTGAGGAAAAAAGGAGGGGAAAGGGTTTTTTTCTGACAGAATTGTCACGGTCATGTCACGGTCATTGACCGTGATAAGTCCGTGACAACTGTACTTGTCACGGTCATTGACCGTGATAAAAAATGCGTATTTTTTTTTTTGTCACGGTCAATGACCGTGACAAGGCTAGTCACTGAAAGGGTGCCGATTTTTCCATTTTGGTGTAGTGTGTTTTTGGCCTGTATGCCATATGTGTAGTTGGTTAGTTTGGTTGTGTTTAATTGTGCTTTTTTCTTCTTCTCTATGGGCCTGCGTGCTCTTTTGGCATTCTGTTGCCTTTTGTTGCTTGTGTTGGCCTTTGGGCTTTTGTTTTGTATCTTTTAGGGCTTGCCTCTTTTAATTAATTCACATTTCATAAAAAAAAGAGTTTGTTTTATTATTTACAACAAAATATAATTATTTATTATTATAACATCATCCTTAAAAGTAAATGTATTGAATTTTAATTGAAAATTTCAATAAACAATAAATGTGAAAATTAAGATAAATAAATGAAAATATATTATTTGGGGTTTTTGGTATGAAGTTTAGACTAATTTATTGTAAATTAAATAAATAAACGTAAATTGAATTAACTAGTTTAGAAAATAAATCATAAGTAAATCCAAAAATCAAAATTATAAATGCCTTATAACTTTAAAGTGTGCCATTATAATTAATTTTCTAGTTAGTTTTCTTGTTATCCGCATAATTAAACCACAAGTGCCTTATTTTATGAAAAACAAAATAAAAATGTATCCCCTTGGGATAAAACAAGGGACCTCATGCTTCTCGAAAGTGTAGGTAGCCAATTGGGCTACTAGCATTATTACTTAAGTGTTTACAATGATTTAATATAAAGAGGTACATAAAAAATATTTAAAAAAGTGAGGCCCCTAAAATTGACCAAAATTCAGGGGGACGAGGCGGTCACCTTTTTTGCCTCCCCTCAGGCTGGCCCTCGGATGGCTTAATTTTTTATCATTTTAATGCGAGAAAATGTAATGTCAAAAATGGCATCTTTTGGATTGATATATAATTTATATATTTATTAAATGGTGAAGCTCCAGTTAATTTCTAACCATTTGATTCCATGCTTATGTTTCAAAATTGAAATATAAATTAATTCTTATTTGTTCATGAATTAACTACTCAATGTGATTTGATTTTCAATATCACCCCTCACTTTGTTTTAAAAACACGTAATCATTATAAAAATCATCATACTATACACACACACACACACACAATATATATATATATATATATATATATATATATATATATATATATATATATATATATATATATATATATATATATATATATATATATATATATATATATATATCGTGATATTAAAATATATTACGCCAACCATCATTAATTTCATTAAAGTTAATTATTTTAAAAAATATGTAGTTAATTTGTAATTTATAGCATGTATTTTTCAATATGTTTTCCAAATTACACAATTATAGGAGGTTGAACCCAAAACAATATGTGACAACCTTAGGTTTTTTAGTCTAAAATGTAAAAAATTAAGCTTTTCAAACAAATTAAATACCATTTCGAAGCATGCAATATAAAATAATTTAATAAAAATAACACATATAACAATAGAGATAATCGTCATCCACCTATCTATAATAATAAAAATCAAAGTGCAATCCTCCACTACAACTCAAGAAACCCCAACCTATTGGTATCCCTAATCCATAATGTCTCAAAATATCTAGAATACAAACTGCAATAAAAGAAATAGACAAGAACCCCACATCTCTAAGATAAATAACTACCAAATCAATAGTTTCTCCAATCATGCTCCTATGTCGGAGGTGCAACGTGACTAACTAAAAATATTAACAGCAAAGGTAGGTCAAGGCATATAATAACCCCTTATTTTCTCACATCTTGGTTGACTATTCTAGTATACCGAATATAGGGTGCGTTAATCAATTTATATAATTCTTAGCATCAACATAAAAATAAAGTAATGGAAGTGAATTTAAACCCATTCGCAAAATACGATAACAAAATGATAACTAAAAACTAGAATAAGTAACTCAACCATCCCATATAATAAAACTAAAATAGTCTCACTCTCAAATAATCCAACTAAATAAAATAACTAGGGCACAAGGTCCATACAATCTTTGAATGAATAAACTGAACTAGAGTACTAAATATAAATAACAACCTAAACTAGGAATCAACTGAAAAGACTGGATAACAAGTGGAGAAACATGTCTAAATCTCCTCAACCATACAGTTCCAATTTACAAATGCCTGGAAAATAGTTTTATAAAATTCGTGCCAGCACCCTAAGTTTCAAGAAATAACTTACAATATTAAAGCAGTAAAATCACGTGACTCGTTTATGATGAGCATGATATCCTATACACATTCACATGCAAAAAATCCATCACCCCTCATCCTAAGTGAAATACTACACGAATGTCCTAACCCAAGGCATGAATGCTACTAAAAGTCTCAATCACTAGACTAATAAATGTACAATATGCAATAAGATGCAATATGTGCGTAACTAACTATGCATGTAAGACTATAACCTAATATCAACCCGCACAATGGTCACTCGTAAAGTAAGATACATAAAATCTCATAATATAATACATAATGTGATAAAAGATTCATTTAATCAAGGGTACATCACTGGATTATAACATCTATTTTTATTAATCTCAATAACATGAAAGGAAACTACCTTTAGGGAACTTCTCATGCTTCTATTAGTAAACCCGTAAGTGTCCCTCACCTAATGGATCTAAAACTTGTACATACATAAGAATGGGGGATCACAATGCAATCATACTATCGGGTAATCCTATACCAAAACTTGTTTGGTGGATCAGGTCATCCTCCTTTTCTCTTCACGAAGCGTATTCCAATTGAACGTATGATCAAAACATAACAACCTCCACAAAGTCCTACATCAATATCCAGGAGTGGAGTACGCGATCAAAAACTTTAAAATAACCCCGATCGATAGATTCCCCACGAGTAAATGGTATGTTCACATAAGTAAGTAACACACACACACACACACACACACACACACACACACACACACACACACTCACACACTACGTATGACGTTCACTAATGCGAACTATTTTTTAAAATAGTAAAAAAAATATTTTTAAATTGATTTTTTTGTAGTATTTAAACATTTCACAGGACTCACAAAAAAGTCAGCTCAAAACAAATTTTTTCCTATTTTTAAAAAAGTCAAAATATGTCAATTTTTACACTTTTTTAAGCTGTTAAAAACTGACATAGTTTTACCATTTTTTTTAAAATAACAATAAAATTAGTTGATTTTTTTTTGTGGAGTCCGCTGAAATGTTTAAATACCACACAAAAATAAACACAAAAATAATTTTTTACTATTTAAAAAAATTTGCCCACACATGTGGTATGTATAAATGGTATGTATGAGAATCTGTATAATATATATATATACTAGGGTGTACCCGTGCCGATGGCACGACAATAATTTATTCTCGTGATATTTTGTAACCGTGCTAATGGCACATCAATAAATTTGTTCCCGTAATAAATATGTACCCGTGCCGACGGCACAGTGAAATAAAAAGTCAAATTAAAAATAATTTAACTCTATTGCATTTTACCCCACCTCGCACATGTCTTTTAATAATGAGTTTAGTTTATTTCCATATTTCACAGAATGATCGCACATGTCCTTATTCACACGCCTATGGAATGTATGATATATATGGCATGGTTTGTTCCTTAGGTACCTTATGCATGGAATAAATGGCCTAAATTTACCAATTCACTTCCTAGCCTTTATATAGAGAGATTGACATGCTAGTATATCCTATATTAAAAAAATTATATAAAGAGATATACCTGTTACTATATCCTAGCCTTTTTAATTCTTTGTTCTTAGACTTCGGTATTGCCTTGGGCGGTTATTTTATCCTACCATTATTTTATTTAGTTTTTTTTAATGTACACTATTAAGTTTTTTTCAACAATAGAGTTTAAAACAATTTTAATTTTTAAAAAAATCTTTTCGTTTTAATTGTCATATATAAAAAAAACTAAAGTATTGAAAAAAATGTTAAAAAAATTAAAAATATATTGTACAAAGTATTCTGTACATTATTTAAAACCGAATTTAAAATCAATTTTGTTCGTTATTACAAAAACGTAAATTATTTATTAAAAAAAGTCGTTTTAAAACATTTCTTTTTTTAAAAGGACTTTTTCAAAATTGATCCCATATGATATTCAAAATTTGAATTTCAAATATACAGCCAATTCGGGGCTTTAGGAATTAAAAAATGGGACATGGCAAGATATCTGAGTGACTTGAGGAAAATCAATGCTTAGACCACGGTAAAGAAAACACAACAGCTCGCATTCCATTTCAACCAAAGAAACATACAAATTTTCACCATAAATTCTAAGAAAATAAGTAAGACACCAAATTAAGGACCCCATGTGGATATTTTTCAAACACTTGGTATGCATATACAAATATTCACTCTTTCAACACATCGTTGTCTTCAATATTCTCTAATTTTCAACACCTACACATCACACATATGAGAAAAATTAAAAATCGAAAGGTCTACCTAATTAACTCGAATAATGATATGAGAATAAAAAATCCTCCAAAACCTCCCCCAAATCTGTTGGGATTCCGCATATTCTCTCACCTACCTATTAAACATTATCTTGTGATGTGGAGCCCCGCCAGGCCACAAAATATTATAACTTTTGGGTAAGACTTTGTGGTGGTGTTGTTTTTTATGCATATCACTACTCAATTAACTCATACAATAAAGACCCTCAACAAAAAAAATTAAAACAATAAAAAAATTATATTAGTGTAATGAACATTAAACAAAATCTGGAGATATACAACAACTTCCACAATAAATAATTTTGTACCAGAACCATAATAAATAAAATATTTGCAATGTTTCACTCTAATGAACCACTTCATTCAGTAAGATTGGGTTTTTCGGTAAACACCACCTTTAATAAGTAGTTTGGGTTTCTTGGGGTATTTCAACAAACACCTTCATTCCTTTATTTGTGGTTCCTTTATTTGTGAGATCTGCAATATGTGAAATAATCGATTAAAGCAAACAATGAACAAATGGGTCAATAAACAATAAAGTGTCTCAAACGACAGTTTAATAGTCTTATAGATAAAAAAACAGGAAAATGCACCAACAGTTTCGACCCTTAGAAACTGAAGAGGATTGAAGTGTATCTGTGGAGAGATACTCCAACCAAAGGACCCATTATAAGACAATAAAAACAGAGCTGCTGCAAAAAATAGACGAACTCACCAAAGTTAAGAAACGAACTCAAAAAATGGTTTTACGAGTATGTTCTTTTTCAAGCTGAGAAACGAACTCACCAAAGCTGTTGGAAAACGTAAATAAACGAACTCACCCATTTGAAACGCTACTTCAAAGCTGTAATCAGTAATCGGAACCAAAAAAAAGAATATACCTGTAATCGGAACATACCTGTAATCGAAATCAAAGTTAAGAAAGGAACAGTGTAGATCGCAAATATTAAGAACCACAGGAGGAACCAAATATAAAAAAAAAACGCAAAGTGTAGATCTCAAAAAGAAAAAACAGGTATAGAACCTCAACAACCGAAATATCGGAACCAAAGTTAAGAAACGAACAGTATAGATCGCAAATATTAAGAATCACAGGAGGAACCAAATATAAAAAAAAATGCAAAAAATGTAGATCTCAAAAAGAAAAAACACATACAAAACCTCAACAACCGAAATCGAACCCTCCTGAAGCATAAGTTTCTAGACCTCCGCATAAGTTTCAGACCTCCTTTGAAAGACACTAGCTGTGACAATGGGCAACATGGTGGTGGGTTTAGGTGGATAAAGAGTAGGCAAAAACAGTGGTGTCTTCTTTTACGGAGACCGAGATGAAGAGTAGACAGCAAGAGTGATGGTGACGACGCAGGTTTAGGTGGATGAAAATGGTGGCCGTCGGAGGTTTAGTGTGGGGGAGCGGGCGAGGGAGAGTGAAAGGGGGCAGAGTGTAGGGTGAGGGAGGTTTAGATGGGTTTGTTAGATTGAGTGTAGGGATGGGTTATTTTTGTTCGGAGAGAGAAAATGAAAATGCTAAAGATTGAGTGTAGGGATGGGTTTGTTGGATATTGGGTTTTGAGAGAGAAAGAGGATTGAGTGTTTGCCTGTGTTACTTTCGACAATATCATAAATTCTTGGGACAGAAGATCTGAATAAAGGTACAATATAATAAATGTAAATCAGTTGGTGAGAGAAAGTCCATTGTGAACCGTTAGATACAAAATTTTAGTTTGTAATCCATTGGATTCAAAACCCTCCCATTTAATTTCATCCACCAGTTGATAAACACCAAATTCATCAACTTTTGATCCGAGCCATCAGTTAAAGAGGACAAAAAATTCCTCCTCCTTCATTTTATATATATATATATATATATATATATATATACATATATATACAATACTGCTCTTGTGCGGACCAATCCGTATTTTAACAGCGCAGACTTGACATGTGCCACCTGGCGGTAAGCCCAGAATAAAGAGAGAGAGACCCTATAATTTAAGCGATAATTTTTAGGCTCATTGTGAGGCGACACATGTCCGGTCCACAATTTTAAAATGCGGGACAGTTCGCACAAGATCATATATATACACTAGCGGATACCTGTGCCTAAAGGCATGACGGAAATTTCGAAAGTAAGTAATCGCGAAACGACAAAAATTTCGAAAATACGTAATCGCAACGAAACTATAGCATATTCTTGTATAGCAAATACCCGTGCCTAAATCCATGGCTATAATTTTTGAAAAAATAATGGATTCTTATAACATATATGGTGAAACAAAGTACATGCTTCCTGCACGTATAGTGACACTGAGTCGTTAACCAAAATATATGTGTTAATAAACTATCCAAGCCTGAGTTTCAAATAAATTTCAAACGTAGTTTCTTTTCAAAACCCAGGGAAAAGGTTATTGGTTTTATGTTATGCCCGTGCCAATGGTACTATTTTAGTTTCATGTGAGTTTGACCGAACACACTCATATAATTAATTTGCACATGTTCCTACACAAAATACGATATTTAATTTCTCTCATAAGTATTCACAAACAATATAATTACAAACAATATTTTCATCAAATGAACAATTAATTTAACCAAACGATTAATTGATATTGATTAATCATCTCATACCAAACTATAGTATGCATGATCCAACTAAAATAACACAAGCCCAGACATTCCTATAATTAATCATCTTATACCAAATGACATAATGGATCATTTTACTACCCATAGTATGAGAAAAGTGGCACTGATTACATAGAGCTAACACAAATAGATAAGAAACAAAACTTAATAAAGTTCAGATAAATGTTTTCATTACCACCAATAAGTACTTCAACAATCATACTCCATTATAATAATACAATTCCAGTGATATGAATGGTAAATATCTTAAATAAATAGATGGAATTTTTTTAAGAAAAATTATGCGTAAGTAAAATTATTGTTCAATACTACTTTTATAGAGATGAAAAATTCATTTTAGTAGTCAAAATTATGAATAAATTGAAGAACACCAGTTTAATTATATGTAATAACTTCAATGCATCAACCATAACTACCTTAAGAGAGCAAAGCAAGAAATTATAGAATATTAAATGTAACAGACCATCTTATTCTAAATTTTGAATTACTTCACCACCTAAACTCTTGTGAAAAGTTAGGAAAACAAACCACACAAAGAAAATGATTAGAGTCAAACAAAGAGAAACTGAGTGAAAAAAATTTAGAATTCCAAAACCAAATTGCAAACTACATCAGAAGTTTCTAACTTTAGTTTTGACCCGTAACTAGTATTTAGAGAATAAGAGAAAACCGATGAAATCAAAATTGTATAAGATCCATATAACATTTTTTATGAACCAAGAGAAAATTGCATATAAAATCAACTAACAACCCATATATCAAACCCAAACAGAATATTTATTATGAACCGAGAGAGAATAACCCATATCTCACACTTAATCACAATTCCTAGCCCTGGATATCAATTCTTCCATCAAGTTCCCTCATAATTGTTTTATGGGAATGTCATGTCCCTTTGAATCTTGCACCTGACTATGTCCAATGCTCAAAAAATATATCATTACCTAGGTCAATAGTTATACCAAAACACTTTGAGCATTTTATGATTAGATATATTTTTCCTTAGTTTAGTAAATTATTTATATCAATAAGACCCACACTAGTTATTGGGAGTTCCAAACAAACAAATGCATAGAATTGGCAGATTATTCTACTAATCATTGAAGCAGAGTATACCTTTCTAATTCACACAGCTTTCCATGCTTCCATACCTCATTTCTATGCTAAACAGACAATCCACATTAAGTATAAATTTAGTGAAAATATATGAATTGCCAATACATTAAAAACTATGTAAAGCTAATATATCATGTACTTAATTATAATGAAGGATGCAACATTACCTAAAATATATGTTTTTACACAATGGGGAATAAAAGAATATTTGTTTGAATCCATTTTTTTAACATGATAAAAGCTAAGTTTGCATCTCTTTCAATCCTATAAATTATGGTAATGAGAACCAAATGCAATATTATTTGTACAATATATCACCACCGATAACCAAAAAGAGAACCAAATATAGGATGAAAACAGTGAAACTAAATTCAGTATCTAGTCTTTGAACTTCTTTAGATTTTCTCCTAATATTGTCCTTAATTGGAAAGGTATTATCCAATATTCTTTACAGTAGTATCTAAATTCAGCAGCATATTGTCCAATATTCTTCTTTTAAAATTGTGTGGAGGCTGCTCGTGCACTAGTATTCGAGCCTTTTAAGTGAGAAGCTATTGATTCCCGCTTTCGAGAGAAAGCGTCTCGTAGACTTGGAAGCATAATCTAACTATTAGTAGAGGGTACAATCCAGGGTAATGACCTGGAGGATAAAAAGGTGACGGCTGGAAAGGTGGTGGATATTGTTGTGGAGGATAAGCAGTAGGCTAAGGGGATGATATGGAGATGGTGGATAAGCAACTGAATCGAGTGGGAATGAACGATAGGAAGAGATGACTGTGGCTATAATGCGGATGATGGTGGGTAAGGAGCTGCGGATGCTGTGTGGGGTAAGGTGTTGTAGATGCTTGTGGTGCATAGTATGCGTCTTGGGGTGCATGCGCTACGTATGGTGGTGCGGATGGTTCATAATATAGATAATAGAATCAAGTTTTAATCAACAAATTTTCACTCGTTCAGTAGCTTAGGACGAAATGAAATTACCCACACAATTTTCACATGATCACACGATCAGAAGCAAATTGAAACGAAAATATCCACACAATTTGTTCTTTCAAGTAAACATAACGTAATGAGATTTTTCTTTACAGCAGTAAAAGCAACATTTTACTATTTTCACAGTAGTAAAAGCAAGAAGAAATCATAGAAAATAAATAAATATAGGACTATACTCAACAAATTTGAGTGTTTTGTACCTCATAGGTTTTGAAATTTCAACCTTTGACCTTAGCATTTTGAGGCGGAGTTAGTACTTGACCCAAAAATGTATCGCTGTAAATGACGAATGAAATAGGTAAGTGGAAGGGGAAAAAATGTAAAAGTTAACTACATTGAGTAGTATACCCAAAGAAGAATTCAAATAGTAAAGTTACTCTATGGGTGAAAATATTTTCTTAAAATTATGTGTCCTTTGCACTTTGTTTCATCAAAAGGGCATACCAATTTCATATAAGGAATCAAAATAGTAGTGTGAGTTATGATATTTCTAATGAGGTAACCTCATTCATATATGTCATTCCCACATCCTATACAATGTCAAACAGAAATCATATAATGAACTCTTGATATGACTCAGAATAATGCAACAAACATGGAAGACAACCATAACTAAAATTATATTGTCAATCCCAAAAAGTATTATTCTTTCCTTATTCAAGTCCATTTGTTACTAAACGTTGATGTGATGATATGGGTGCAAGTACTATTATATGGACGGTATAACCCAAATTATGCCACAACGATGCTCTTAAAATATAATAACGAATATAAAAGATTAGAAATAATTATGTCCTACCATATAAACCTTCCAATAAAACACATAAAACCGATTATGAAAAGTTATAAAAAGGAAGAGTAAAAACTTCACAACATACCAGTGAGAGAAGATACAGATCTATTAGTGAGAATGTTGAATCTGCATAAGAGACAAATTATAACATAAGATTCTTAAAAAATATAGAGCTTGAGATTTGTTGGAATATGACCAATTGTAACATAAGATTCTTGAAAAATAAACACAAATTAAATAACTAAATAGGGATTATACCTAAGAGGACACTATACAAAATAACCTACAAAAAAATAATAATAATTACTTACAACAAAAATCAAAATTGCATGAATTCCATTCACCGCATTACAAAATTTAATATATATCTACACACATTAGAAACAGTAGTATACTTGTCATAAATATGTCAAATACACAAAAACAGAGCTCCATTGTTATTAAGTGAAAAAGATCCCAAAATATAGCTAGGATTCATTTTGAGGTAATTCAATCAGTAGAGAAAAATAATAATAAGGTTTACGAAAAATTTAAAAAAAAATGCCAATAAAGAAGTTGAATGTTCACTTAAGTCTTTACTCAAACACTTGGAGTTCCATTTAAACCCAACATTTTTTCTGTATTACGAACCTAAAAATTATAATATTTAAGACAAATCTTACCTTCAGATTTTGAACCTACAGATGACTGATTTGAGCATAATTTGGTGCCAATTTCGAAAACAAAAATCCATAAATAGCACTGCAAAATATAAATGATAATTAGAACATACTTGTGCAGTTTTCATCATCCAAAAATGTATGAAACAAAAAAACATAAAATCAAACCTAAATAAATAAGTTAGATATGCTATTCACACCCAAAAAATAACTTTTCAAAACCCAAATCCCTAATTGAACTCCCAATAACTCTTCAACATAGAGAGATACGGAGATGGATCACAACAAAAATATCAATTTTTTGCAACTTAAAAACCCAAATCCTTGAACACATGTAGGAGGGAGATAAGGAGATGGAGAGAGAGAGAGAGACTGACCAAGGTTGTGAGGAGGGATGGTCATGGTGTTTTGGTTCGGTAGTGAGAGAATATAGCTGAGAGTTTAGAGAGGGATGCGTGAGTGTGTCAGGTTGTATTTTGGGAAAAGAGAGAAAATGAGTGTTTGAATGAGAGGGAAATGAATTTATTTTGTTTGGGCGGGATATATGTTTAGTTTGAGCGGGATTATAAAATTTGGAAGTGAATCTGAGCCTTTGATTTGGTAAGGGGAGATATGGTCAAATCTCAACCCTTAATGTTCTTTTACATTTTGAGATTTCAAAATCCATGCTATCTTATTATATATATATATATATATATATATATATATATATATATATATATATATATATATGTGTGTGTGTGTGTGTGTGTGTGTGTGTGTGTATAGAGAGAGAACACAATAATATAAACCTATTATGTCGCGTAAGTCTCGAGTATACACAAACCATCCTAATCCCCTACGTCAGATTATTAATATTTAATTAAAGCTTAAGGAATCTTTAACTTTAATTAAAGTCAAATTATTAAATATCTTCCAATAAACCTAATATTCTTCTTATACTAAATACCTCCCATGGTCTATGCTCGGCCACATAGAGGGGACGAATTGATCCCCCCCCCCCCCCCCCCAAATGGATTCGATTCGAGGCTGAAGCACATTTCATCCAAAATATATATGTTTGACGTCCCAATCTCCATAGATAAGCAAATCAATCTTCAAAACCACACAAAACATCATCATCCAACCTAGAAACTTACATAATCGTGATCCTTATTCATTTCTAAAGGGTTCAACCTTAAACAAACGTAATCAGAGGTTCAATTCTACAAATCTTCAAATTAAACGAAGTTTTAATCTATAACATACAATGGAATACTAATAACATGTGAGTTTAGATCTAAACCGTAAATTTACTTGGGGATTTGATTTATACACAAAAATCAATCCCAAACCTGAGTTTTAATCATATAATTCATAATTTGAAACAAATCGATTTAAGATTTCTCCTCAAAAGATTTAATCTTTGAAATCTAATTTAAATCCAACAATAAAACAAAGTCTAAACCCAATTAATCTTCTTAAAAATGTTATTTAGACAATAAATTAATCCCCTAAACACGCTTCAAAATTCATAATATTAAATAACATGAAACCATAAATGAATTATGAATTTACAGTGATAAAGTAAGAGATTTTTTTGCCTAAACGGTTGATCCTCACGCATTGATCCTTATTCTTCTTATCTCAAATTCTCCTTAAGATCTCCCAAAGGTTTAAGGATACCAGGGTTTATGTATTGTGTGTAATGTATTTAATTAATGAGAAAACTCAGGGGGTCAAATGGAATGATAAATATATTATGGTAAAGTATTACAACTAGAAGACAAAGTCTCAAAATCACACGATGTTATGACCGACTAGAAACTCTTTCCCAGTATTTTCCATCGTACTCTCTTAAGAGAGCGCTAACGAATGGAGAATGATACACAATCGTGTTCGATTTGGACTCATACAATGTCTTCCTAAGCTTTGTCACGAAACAAAATCATACTTCAAAGTAGAAAATGAACTTTGTTGAGAAGCCATCGAGACTTGGTTACCACTTTCTAGGATGTGAGTTTTCCTAAATATTTTAAAAGTGTTTTAAATGATTTTGACTTTCTCAAACCTCACAGTGTGTTTTTAAAGTATTCACATAAGTTTTCAAGGACAAGAATACAAGTATTCTAGCTTAGGGACAAAGGTAGAAGGTTTTAACCTTCAATGTGACTTGAGATCAAAGTTTTAAAATCAAACATTTAAAGAACACAAAAAGAAAGTTGAAGAACATAGAGAATATGTTATATCTCTGAAGTAATGTAATATCTCATATTTTTATAGTATTTAATTAATTGTTAAATTATTTATTAATTTGTAATGAGTTATTATTAGCATATGACATGTGGTCATTCTATGATTTGTGACGTTGGACTTTCGATATGTTTAGCCGTTAATTGATATGTGACTTTGAGATGTTACATATATTATATTATGTAATTGAGTTGATTTGATTGTATTTTTAGAGATGTTTGCGAACTTATAATAATTGATTAAGATAAATAATAATGTGACTTAGTATTATGGTCGGCTATGGAATGGTCAAGGGCTAGGTGTTGGGGGATTTCTTGTTTGAATTATTCCCTTAGCATCGGATCCCACCTATTGTGAATTAGGTTCTTATAATACCGAGCCACAACCTAATTAATAATAATCAAAGATTTAAACTTAAATTAAGCATGTTAGCGAATTAATTAATTTAATAAGATAGTCAATTAACTTATTAAGATGATTGACTTGTAAAAGTTGTTAGACTTAAAATAAGTTCATGAGATATTTATAACATCCGGTTTGATCTTATTATAGTGCAATTTTAGTTTGTTGGATTGGGCCAAGTTTTAGGCCATTTGGATCTTATTTTAGGCCTTTTTAAGTTGAAGCTATTTTAGTGCCCTAGCCTAATTTTGAGATTAGTGATTTAGTATAATTATTAGTTTAACCTGATTATCATAACACAAATTTGAGAGAGAGAAAGAGATTAGGCTTGACGAATTGAGGGAATTGGATAATGATTCTTTAATCAATCTAAGGCAAGTTTACATTGTTTAACAATGTAATTACATTTACGTTAGAATGATAATAATGTGTTGGAATCTGTTAAGATAACATTATAAATCTAATTTGTTCATAATCAAACCTCTATTCATAATTAAGATTAATCTTATGAAGAGCTCTGGTTTTGTATTCAAGAACTCATGTAACTTTGTTAAAGAATTAATTGATTAAGCCTTGAATCGTTGTAATCAGATTTAGATATTGTTAGATTTGAATCATAATTTCTTTAACCTGTAAAACCCTAATGTAATCATGTTAATTGATGATAGTTCAGTGGATAATTTAGATCTTTTTGTGAGAACATAAACCTATATTTTTTTTATAATTTTTTATATTGGACCTTTAAATAATTTTTTAATCCTCTAGAACTTGTAGAAATATGTTTTTAGTAATCATTTAATGTTTATATGTAAAATAGAATGGTCAATTTTGAGTTATAGAGGTTTTTTGAATTGAAGTTTTTTAGCTATGGCTGCACTAGAATAAAGGTAGAAGAAGGAGGACACCTAGGGTCGTCGGACCGATCCGACCCAGGCCTAGATCGATCTGATCCTAATGGGTTCTCGAGCTAGGTTTGGTTATAGGATTATTTTATTTGGGTATTGATTGGGGTTCTGTTTTGGGCCTTTAGGTCATTTAAAATAGATATTAGAATAATAAGTTTGGTGACTTAAGCCTAGATTAGATACTTTAGGATTTAAGTCAAAATTTGTATTATTGAGTAACATTTAACGATTGAGTTAACCAGATAAAAAATGAGAACGTGATTATGGCGCATCGAGTAGGGTAATGTCTTATTTAGAATGATTATGTAAGAAATAGATTGAAGATAATACCTAGTTTAGTGGCTTTAGTTCCGCGACGAGATTTATAATAACGATTGATATTTAACGATTGTGTAGAATCTATGATAGTAAAGAACATATTTATGTCCCATTGAGTAGGGTAGTGGTTCATTCAGAATGATTCTTATGAACTTTAGGTGTGAAAAGATACCTAGACTTTGGATCCTTATCAGTTCAGTCAAGTATTGTATATAAATTATTGTAGGTAATGTGCATATTAACTAGTAATAAAATAGATTATCTTTGTAACCCATTCAAGTAGGGTTTGTACTGATTTGTTTGACATATGTGCAATCATGTCGCGTGTGTGTGTGTGTGCGCGCGCTTTATAAATTACGTATATGAGGGATTTGATGGGACACGTATGATGTTTATCGTGCTTGGTATTCCTGATGATAAAGAGAGGCTCTACGTAGGTCCTATTTACCTCGATCATACATGCTGAAGTACTGTATCCTTAGTGGGACAATGGGGAGATCCTCTCGTACAACCTTGGGTATGGGGCACGTACGTTTGGTGTGATAGCATAGATATTTCCCATTGCTCTTGTAGTTTTGATGTTTTAGGGTTGGGACACCCGATAGGTATACTTAGTAGTGAACGAGTGATCCTTGAAGGCATTAGGGATAGACCTTCATGCTTTTATTTTTGCGCCTGAGCATTGCCCATATAATCCGACGTGAGTTGAGTGTACTCATGGATATTATAGATTATGTGATCTTTGTATCTGTTATATCTTGAGATGGTTATACTGAATTATGTTTTATATTAGTAATGTATAACTATGAGATTATGGCTAAAAAATATTGATATTGAATTTACTAGAAACGTATAGACTAAACTATAAGTCAAGAATGTTAAAAACTGATACACTAGAGAGATACATTTAGAATCATTACTTGATATCGTTAAAGTAAGAGAATAATGTTTAGTAAGTTAGATGTTGTTAATGTAATAGATTATATTAAAATAAGAGATTCTCTGTTCAAAAGACGAGCTTAAATAATTAAAGTAAAAAATACATAATTAAAAGATGAAATTATATCACATGGGTCTCGTTTGGGCTTGGGATTAAAATTGCATGCTTATTTTGGTTGTTTGGACTTGGGTACCTTAAATAACTTAAAATCAACTTAATATGGGGGGAAAATGTGGTATTATTGTTATGACCCAAATATAGAGTTGCTAGGTTAAATCCTCGTTGTTGAACTATTTTTATAGGTCTTAGATCGCAGTCGCAATCGCTGCAGTAGACGTGAGCTACTCGTTGGATGAGCTTCTCTAGCACTAATACTATTTACCATTTCCTAGTATATAGATGTCACACATGGTATCTCCTTTACATTCTCGTATTCCGATGTTTTTTAGTTATTCAGTTAGTTGTGTTTGTTCAGAGTTCCCAAGTTCAAGATTTATATAAGATTATAATTACTATTTAGAGTTGAATCTTAAGGCATTGAGATATATTATATTCCAAAGTTGTAGTTTTGTTTTATTGTATTTTGATGGTATGAGAGATGTTATAAATTATTCAACACTTTAATATTTAGCATTGTCTTTATTTATTATTATCTCGTTCAAGCTTAAAGTATTACTAATTATCTTTTACTCCCGTGACTTTTATATTATAACTAATCAATATATTTATGGATTTTATAAGGTGTTAGACTCAAATCACAACACTTAGTCTCCATAGATTAAACCATAAATATGTATATGTTGTGAATGAGATATAATTATTACCTTATACTTTTCCTTATTTTGTTAAACGAAATGTTTATTTGAAAAAAATAGAGTAGTTTTCCAATATAAAAGCTATCTTGACTCCATTTCAATGGACCAATGGAATTAAAATAAAGAGCAATGATAGATACACCAAAAAAATATGTACAAACATGATTTAGGGACGCATTTTGAAAACACAAAATATCGATGGGTCTACTCACCACATCTTTAATAAATGATAATTAATTACAAATATTATTTCTTGTTTGATTATATAACATTCAATTATATGTAGATGAGACTTGTATTTATCTTAACAAAATACAAACAACTTTTTTGTCTTTTAACTTTTTATCCATTACTTAGTAATTCTTACATTATCATAGAACAATCCAACATCTAGACATTAAGTTGGGAAAAATATTTGGTGTTTATATTATTAGCCATCACTAATTATTTGTGTTTTTTTTTCCAAAAATGCTACAACATAGATCGCGTGAAATGTGCATGTAAATTATAATTTTTGAATAAACAAGTTTGCATGTCATGAGTTTAAATTATCATGATATTTACAAAAAAAATATACAAGTTTGCATATCACACAATGTACATATCGATTATAATTCTCGGGAAGTATTCTATTTATCATTTTTGTTTAGTAAAAGTCGAACTTAGTGCGATGGCATGTGCTAGTCACCCCAAAGCATTATGTTGTGATTCGAGTTTTGGAAACAACCTCAGACCGTGTTGAAACAAGAGTCTTGTGCACTAATTTTTTTCTTAGTAGTAGTAGAAGTAGTAGTAGTAGTTGAGATGGTAGAAAATAAGACTATCGCCACACGCGCTCTCACGAACACACATGCACACACACACATATATATATAGAGTAAAGTACTTCAGAAGTTCCTTACCTTTACCTTGCTCTCAATTTAGTCTCTTACCTTTCCATTATCTTAATTTAGTCCCTCACTGTAATACCCCATATTTCTGCGTATTTTTACCTAATTAATTTGAGGAATTAATTAGGAAAAATACGTTTTAACTAAATTACGCAAGTGAAGTAATTTAATGTGATTAGATAATTATTGTGACTATTAAATATTAATCGAGAGATATATACTGATTAATATTGCATTATGATTTTTACTAAGTGCAAATAGTAAATAATTGATAATTATGGTTATACGGCATCGCGAGTGATATGTGTGTATTTTATTTTATCTCACCGGGAGTCGCATGTAGACTATTTTGAGGTGAGAAATGAGAAATATATTTTTAGTAGCTCATATGATAATTTAGAGGTCACGAATGATTCCGGATGGATCGAAATAGTTGAAATAGGATACCCGGGGGTATAGTTTGGGTCGCGAGTTAATTTTTTACCAAACCGGCACCTATTAAGGCCGTTTCGATCATTTTACAAAAACAGGTTAAGGGACCTACGAAATTTAGAGCCATACATCTGATAGTTGGAGATTGTGGGTTTAGGGCTCATAACATAAAATATAAAAGAGTCCATTAGAGAGAATAGAGAACCTTTTTCCAAAGCCAGAGAAGAGAATTGTGAAGGTGGAGAAGAAATCTTGCGCCTCAAGGCAATGGGAAAGGAAGAAATCAATCATCAATTAAGAACCATGAAATCATATCAATCAAACAAAGGCAAGTGTTTATTACAAATTAAATTATTTTATAATACCCAGGTGTAGGGTTTTCATGAATAAATTGATTTTATTGAAAAATCTGGAATGAGAAGTATAAAGTGATTACATGTTTGGGTAGAATTCACGTAGTTTGTATTTACATCTGTAGAGGATGAAAAATTAGAATAATTATGATTATTTATATGGATCTAAATTTGGGTTCTAGATTGAATGAAAGAGAAAAACATAAAACTAGAATTGTGAAAGAGTTTTGATGATAGATTCATTCTTAATTGATTTCGGTAAAGTCTTAATGTGTTTGAAATGTTAGAAACCTTCCTAAGATATGTAGAAAAGGTTTGGTATTGTTGATTTAGATTTTGGCAAAGGATTGTGGAAGAAAATGGTGAAAAACGCATCTAATAACAGAGAGAACGAAGTTGCAGAAAAACGGACCGGTCCGGTCCTGACAAGCCGGATCGGTTTGGTGCTCTGAATTTTTGAAATTTCCTTTTTACTCTTATATTCCTAAATGGACATGGTGGAAAATCCTTAAGCACTTGTGGAAATAATATTGGGAGACTTATTATTTTATAGTAGGACTACGATGGGAGTACGACTTCATCTTAGAGAGAGAATTAAGACAGGAATGGGATTGGTTAAAGTAATTCGTAATTAATCTGAGAGATGGATAAAAAATTATGGGAATCTAATGAAACTATATACATCAGTCGAGTAAAGATGGAAACTACTGAATTATTATATAACAAGGGGTAACTAGAACCTTAGAGTTGTTTGAACACTCAAATAATTATGAAAGTGAATTAAATTCGTAAATAAATGATAAAGTACGGTGAATATTAGAGAGAAAATATTACGTACAAGTACATACAATTTGGTTGTGTGAATACCTATTATATTGATACTTAGGCTGTGTGAATACCCAAAGTATGCTAAATTCTGTATTGGGGTTGATGATTATTCAAACCAATACATAAAACCTCGATTTGGGGTCGATGATTATCCAGACCAAATCGAAGATGAAAGATATTGGGTTCAATGAGTATTCGGACCAATATACATATGAATGACAATTACTTTGGGGTTGAGGGGGTATCTGGACCAACATAAATGATAGGCTGATTGGGGTCAATGATTATCCGTACAAATAATCCTTATAGTATATATTGTGTGTCAAATACATACCTCTTGATATTCTACTTATGTGTGAAAGTAGACTTGTAGATGATATATATAAATACCTAAGTGGTAAATTAAGTAAAGAGAAACTTAATTTCAAGATTAGAAATAGATTGGGAATATCTATAGTAAATTAAGTAGTGTAACTTAATTATGGAAGTTGAATGATGATAGATATGAAATGCTATATGAATTAAGTAGTGATACTCAATTATAATGATTAAATATAACATATGTGAATGTTACATGAACACTGAATAATATGCGAGAAATGTTAATAATGGATCGTATTGTATGGGATGTATGGGAGAGTATACTATTGATAAGATCGATTATATACTTTAGTCGAGATAGATTGGGTGTGGTAGTTAGGTGGGCTAAGCATAGAGCGTTAGGCATGCACATTAGATGGGAGATGAGGAAACTCAAGGGAGTGTGCGTGAACCTAACATGTGTAATCAATAACCGATTTTAATTGCGATAAATTACTTGTTAAATATTTTTAAAATGTTTTGAGTACTAACTCTTTCTATAAAAAATATTTTCAAAACCTTCTAGGTGTCCATCCCCAGGGATGCCATACTTGACGGTTTCATTCCAAGGACTCGAAGTTGTAGCACTGTGGATGCTGACAGGATTTTGAGTAGCCGATTTTTTCATTCAGATCTAGCATAAGATCTCACTCTTGTATATGATGTTTGGACATGTAGTCCATTGTCGGTTTTATAGTTTCAGTTTTGTATCAGTTTTACTTTGTAGCTTGGATTTGGATTATTACTTGGTTTGGTTGTTTTAGCCGATGGTTTATTCGGCATGACTTTGATTTATTTACATATCATGATGGTTTGGATTCTAGTATATTGTGAATGTTGTTTTATTTTTCGAACTATTTATTTATTCTATTTAATTGAAAGATAAAATTTGGTACCGATTTAATTTATTATTAGATGGTTAGTAATTAATTTGGTTTTATTCGACAGTGATGCTAAGAATGAACCATATAAGAAACCTGTTTTGATTTGATAAAGGCATGTTCACCCGATAATTAGGCGGGGTTTCACAGATGGTATCAGAGCATTAGGTTGTAGTATCCTTAGGATCTGTACGGCTTATTATGTTTTCAGCATATCGTTCTGTTGATTTAGAGCCCTATCATAAGATTGTTGTCTTCCTCTACGTACGTGGCTTACGTTCTCTTTCTATTAAGTATAGTTAATGTGATTTATATATGAGTTTAATTGGGCATGGTACATCGAACATTGTAAGGTGGCCAGTGAAGGGCGTTAAAAGGACTGCATGAGGGAGGGGCTCAACTTAAGTCTTGAAGTATCCAAGAAAGGGTAATCGCGTTAGAAATCATTATATTGTTGTTCGGGTAGATGACGGGCAGGATAATCTTTTAGGAATGGTAATTTCCCAAGCACCGTTGTATAAAATAATGGTACAACTTCAGACTCACCCAGCATTGTAGGTAGGGAGATGAGGATTGGTTTAGTGAACTTCGTACCCGACGAAGGGATATTGGGACTTAATAAAGGGATTAGTAGGTTGAGTTTGGAATCGCGAGAAGAATACACGGGAGTGAATAAGAACTCTAGTTAGGATTCCAGTGTTGATGTCGTTAAGATCCTTACTTTGCAAGCTTACATAAATGCTAGGGATCCATTGAAATATTTCATATCAATGGCATGTACTACTAAGTGACGGTAGGTTTAGTCAGGACAGGCAAGGCCAACAATGAATTCCATAGGACTAGTGGGGCCTAAGGAACACCAGAGGTAGCATCCTGGGTTAAGACTACCAGGTTCGTGAGAAGGACCATCTCGTAATAGCCAGTAGGGACAGAGAAATGGGAGTGACACAAAAATGTGTCTTAAGTGTAAAATATAGGAGCACATGAGTAACTCTTGTCCACAACAAGTCGGGGACAAGAGCAAGATGCTAGCTAGGGCAACAAATTATAGAAGTTTTGGTTTGGTTGGGATGAGGGTGTTAGGTCCAGGAACCATTTGAGACACCAGTATTATTGATAATTGGAAGTATGACTTTTATCCTCGGGTTAGTGGGGTAAGTTTTATGTGACATGAACAAGTCACAATATTCTTTTAGCACTAGATTCGTGTGTGAGATTAGTTTAGTGGATATATCGTTGATAGCACTATAATGTGTATATTGTTGCTTTTATATAGCGGGGCTCTCTTTAGTACTATCCACGGGGGAGCGAGTGCAGGCATAGGGAGTATATGTAAGTTGGAATTACTCGTTCTAGTGATGTATCATATGAGTGTGATATTATCCTAGGTATGGTCTGGATAGCGATGGTTTGAACGTTAATGGGCAGTTATAGAAAGGAAACCGTGTTCAATATTTCAGGGTAGGATGTGTAGTTTAGCGATGCCTCACCTGAAAGAGAGCCGAGATCATATTTATATTATATTACAATGGATACTTCATAGAGAATATATAGCTGGTTATAGTTAATCCCAGTGCATAGAGACTTTATGGATATGATTCAAGGAATATTGGGTTTGCTGTCGAGCGAATAGATTAAGCTCGTTATTGTGATTAGCGCTAATGCCTAATGATGGTGAGAGCGTAGTGCTAGTTAACTCCTTTAGAAATGCAGGAGATGAGATTTATAAGTATATGGTTGGGGGTATCATATGAGTGTCCCGATTGTGTGTTTGAGGCTTGTGGAACTAGATCGCCGCCAATACTAAGTAATAGTGCATTGGGGGAAGTTCCTTATTTGGGTTCTACTGCGAGATGAAATACTCATGAATTTTTATAAACATCAGGAGTAGAGAGATGTTGATGGATGACAGGGCATCAGTTTTGAATATAAATCCTTGAACATGTTGATGAAACACTTTGAGATGAGAGCTATATTACAGTACAAGTCCAGTGAAGCCAATAGTACTGTGAAAAATCACTGACAATTTTCTTCTCACCATGAGTTGAAGGGTGGGACAATCTCGAGAGGAATTAAATGATGAATTTATGAGGTGATTGAGAATACCCATGTTATATATCCATGTTGAGGAAGCGAGGCCAATCCAGAGAAAAGAGTCTTAGATAGGCGATGTTTGTGATGTTTTTACAAATATGCGCGAGTTATAGGGTGTATGGGCGTCCTGGTCAGTTGGTTTATAAATCGTCCGAGATAGAGGGGCGTGGAAATTTATGCGTGAAAAGTATACCTGTGGGGCAGTTATCAGTTAAGATAGAATGGGATGATGGATTAAACGTCGTGTGAGAAAGACGATGATCCAAGTATATATGTACAAATAGAGGTAGCACATTCCAGATAAGTTGAAAGGATGTGGGAAGCCATTCAAAGGATATCTCTTGATAAAGAGGAGATCCAACTGTTATGGAAAAATAGAGCAGAGCCTTATTCAGTCGAATGTTGAGAGTGGCTTGTGCGTAAATAGAATGTTGTTGACTATGAAATAAAAAGACCCCAAAAGTGCGCTAGTTGAGAAAAGTGCACGAGCCGTGACTTTTGGCATAACGGGGGAAGAAGGGGTGTACAATGTACCAATTAATGTGAGATATTATAAGTGGGAATTGGTGTTGGTAAAGACATAGTGAGATTGTCTTCAGATGCACCACTCATAAATGGAAAAAGATTGGCTAGAGATGATCAACCAGAATTTAGTAACAAGCCTACGTTGCGAGTGACAGAATGGGTAGGTAGAGTGATCAAATTCATGATAGGCTTCTAACATCCTGACTAGGTCAAGAATTCCTCCGAGTGTATGGAATGGATTGGCTGAGATAAAGTAACTATTATTCTTTCTTTGAAAAGAAGGATTGCAATGGTGCATGGTGCCTCCCAATATTGTTGTGAATCAGGATTGTATCATGCAATCCCACCTCTGATAGGGATTATCAGGAAGTGATGGGGACGAAGCTTTGTTTTGGGCATATTGTATCACCTATAGCCCGATGGTTAGACGAGAGGTGGTTTATTATACTGGCTAATGTGTGTAATGCGGGTGGTGCCTTGTAGGGTAATTGAGGGAAGAAATTACCATTGGTAGAATTGTGTGTAATAACTTGTACCAGTTCATCAGGCACGAGTTACCTTTTAAGGTTTTGTGTGGAAAGCCTTATCGTTCACCCTCTGGTTGATTAGAGGGGAGAGGGGAAGAGGATAACTAGATTTTTGGACTGGCTGTGATTTGGAGTCCGTTGTTAATAGTGGAGTGAACCACAAACTATTTTGGGTGGCTTTTGAATGTCGTAAGAGTCACGTCAACGTGAATCGAAGTTTTATATACTAAAAATAGTGGTCAGAGGTTATTGTGATTTCTCCCATGAAGGGAGTTCTGAGTTGTGGTAAATAAGGGGAGTTGGCACTTAAGGATGTGTGACCTTTATTTAGTTTGGGACCATAGAGGCAGTATTGAGATCACATAATTGATGGATCATATCAGTGTGTAGTGAATTGAGAAACCTTGTTGATAAACTTAGGCTAGAGTGATTAAGCCTTTTGATAGGTGGGTACCACTAGCAGATGTATAGTGGAGTGACCCTTATGTTATTATGATTTGAATTTGGGTACTAAAGGATGTCGTGATGTCAAAGATCCTAAGTTTGAGTACCGGTCTTGTCCTAATTTTGAGGACGAAATTCCTTTGTAAGGGGGGAAGTAAGTAATACCCCACATTTCTGCGTATTTTTATTTAATTGATTTGAGGAATTAATTAGGAAATATACGTTTTTATAAAATTATGCGAGTGAAGTAATTTAATGTGATTGGATAATTATTATGACTATTAAATATTAATTGATACTTAGATATTGATTAATATTGCATTATGATTTTTACTAAGTGAGAATAATAAAAGATTGATAATTATGGTTATATGGCATAACGAGTGATATGTGCGTATTTTATTTTATCTTACTGAGAGTCACGTGTAGACTATTTTGAGGTAGAAATGAGAAATATATTTTTAATGTCTCAGTTGATAATTTAGAGGTCACGAATGGTTTCGGATGGGTCGAAATATACCCGGGGGCTGGGTCAATTTTTAACCAAACCGGCACCTTTTAAGGGCATTTCGATCATTTTACAAAAAAAGGTTAAGGGACCTACGAAATTTAGAGCCATGAATCCGATATTTAGAGATTGGGGTTAGGTATCATACCATAAAAGATTAGAGAGTCCATTAGAGATAAGAGAGAACATTTTTCCAAAATCCATGAAGAGAATTGTGAAGGTGGAGAAGAAATCTTGCGCCTTAAGGTAACTAGAAAGGAAGATTGGAGAAGGAAACAATCAATTATCAACCAAGAACCAAGAAATCAGATCACTCAAACAAAGGCAAGTGTTAATTGTAAATTAAATTGATGTTATGATACCCATGTGTAGGTTTTTTATGAATAGATTGATTTTATTGAAAAATCTTGAATGAAAAGTATGAATTGATGACATGTTTAGGTAGAATTGCATGTAGTTTGTATTTACATCTTTAGAGGATGAAAAATCAGAAGAATTATGATTGTTGCTACGGATATAAATTTGGGTTCTAGATTTAATGAAAGAGAAGAACACAAAACTAGAATTTTGAAAGAGTTTTGAGGATTAATTCATTCTTGATTGATTCCGATAAAGTCTTAATGTGTTTAAAATGTTAGAAACCATCCTAAGATATGTAGAAAAAGGTTGGTATTATTGATTTTGATTTTGATTTTGGCAAAGGATTGTGGAAGAAAATGGTGAAAAACGCAATAATAGAGAGAACGAAGTTACAGAAAAACAAACCGGTCCGGTCTTGGGAAGCCGGATCGGTTCGGTGCTCTGAATATTTGAAATTTCCCTTTTTCTCATATATTCCTAAATGGACGTGGTGGAAAATACTTAAGCACTTGTGAAAATAATATTGGGAGACTTATTATTTTATAGTAGGCCTACGATGGGGGTACGACTTCGTCTTAGAAAGAGAGTTAAGACGGGAATGGGATTGGTTAAAGTAATTCGTAATTAATCTGAGAGATGGATAAAGAACTACGGGAGTCTAATAAAACTATGTACATCAGTAGAGTAAATATGGTAACTAGTTAATAATTATATAACAAGGGGTAACTAGAAACTTAGAGTTGTGTGAACACTCAAATAATTACGAAAGTGAATTAAATTCGCAAATAAATGATAAAGTACGGTGAATATTAGAGAGAAAATATTTCGTACAAGTATAAATATTTTGGTTGTGTGAATACCTGTTATATTGATACTTAGGCTGTGTGAATACCTAAAGTATGCTAAATTCTGTATTGGGGTCGATGATTATCCAGACCAATACATGAAAGCTCGATTTGGGGTCGATGATTATCCGGACCAAATCGAAAGATGAAAGATATTGGGGTCGATAAGTATCCGGACCAATATACATATGCATAACATTTATTTTGGGATCGAGGGATATCCAAACCAACATAAATGATATTTTGATTGGGGTCGATGATTATCCGAACCAATAATCCTAATAATATATATTGTGTGTGAAATATATACCTCTTGATATTCTACTTATGTGCGTAAGTAGACTTGTAGATGATATATATATATATATATACATCTAAGTGGTAAATTAAGTAGAGAGAAACTTAATATCAAGATTAAAATAGAATGGGAATATCTATAGTAAACTAAGTAGTGTAACTTAATTATGGAAATTGAATGATGATAGATATGAAATACTATATGAATTATGTAGTGAAACTTAATTATGGAAGTTGAATGATGATAGATATGAAATGATATATGAATTAAGTAGTGAGACTCATTATGACGATTAAATAAAATATATGTGAATGTTATATGAAGTCTGGATAATATGCGAGAAATGTTAATAATGGATCATGCTGTATGGGCGGTACGGGAGAGTATACTATTGATAAGATCGGTTATATACTTTAGTCGAGATAGCTTGGGGGTGGTAGCTAGGTGGGCTAAGTATAGAACGTTAGGCGCGCACATTAGATGAGAGGTGAGGAAACTCAAGGGAGTGTGCGTGAACTTAATGTGTGCAATCAATAACCGATTTTAATTGCGATAAATTACTTGTTAAATATTTTCAAAATATTTTGAGTACTAACTCTTGCTATAAAAAATATTTTCAAAACCTTTTAGGTGTCCAAGGGATGCCATACTTGACCGTTTCATTCCAGGGACTCGAAGTTGCAGCATTGTGGATGCTGACATGATTTTGAGTAACTGATTCTTTCATTCATATCTAGCATAGGATCTCATTCTTGTATATTATGTTTGGACATGTAGTCAGTTGTTGGTTTTATAGTTTCAGTTTTGTATCAGTTTTATTTGCAGTTTGGATTTGGATTATTACTTAGTTTGATTTTTTTAGCCGATGGTTTATTCGGCATGACTTTGATTTATTTACATATCATGATGGCTTGCATTCTAGTATGTTGTGAATGTTCTTTTAGTTTTTGAACTATTTATTTATTCTGTTTAATTGAAAGATAAAATTTGGTACCAGTATAATTAACTATTAGGTGGTTAGTAATTATTTTGTTTCTTTTTCGACAGTGATGCTAAGAATGAACCATATGAGAAACCTGTTTTGATTTGATAAAGGCTTGATCATCCGATATATAATTAGGCGGGGTATCACACTCACCTTTAAAATTGGTTCAATTTCATCCCTTAATTAACAGTCCTCCAAACATACTAATGACAAAGACCATTTTAAGGGTATTTGAGGCATTTTTTGTATTAATTCATTCCTCTCTCCTCAACACTCCACTTCAGAGCAAAAAGAACTTGGGCTGAAATATAATACATCCAATGCAACCTTTTAGTCCATGAAAATTACCAAAAAATGGGGGGAGAAAAATGGAAAAAAAAACAAAAAAAAATAGCCACATATCAAAATATAGTGGTTCTACTCGGACACACAAATTAGACACATTGACTTGGCCCAAGATTTTGTTAAAAAAAAATATAGTACATTCATAAAAAAAATTAAACTGTTTTCTAAAAATAAAAACTGAAAAAAATTGTTAACTAATTTTGTAAAACAGTTAAAAATAGTTGAAATTTTATTTTTTTTCAAGAAAATCATTTTTTTTATTTCTTAAAAACAGTTTCTTATAAAAATAAATTGTATTTTTTAAAATTCAAAATGAAGGGATTTGATGGCCCAATAGGCATTATGTTCAAGCTCAACGGGAAAGTGGCATGGCTAACCAAAGACCAAGCGATAAGGAAACATACCAATCGGAGTCATATAAGTAGTACGGTGTGCCTATAATGCATCATTCAAGCGTAAGAACCAGTTATGATTAATCATTTTTTCAAGAGTTTGCTTGATCTTGCGGTTGAAAACCTCAACTTGACCACTAGTCTGAGGGTGGTAAGAGAGACCACCTTTGTGGTTAACACCAAACTTTTTCATAAGATGTTCAAAGACTCGATTACAAAAAATGTTTACCCCCATCACTAAGAAAATTGACCACGACGCGATGGTCATTTGTACAACAAGCAAGGGCTTCAAACCATTTGGAGACAAAATCAATGACAACTAGAATATATTGGAATCCATGAGAGGAGGGAAATAGACCCATGAAATCAATTCCCCACACATCAAATATTTTAACGATTAGAATGGGTGTGAGAGGCATCATGTGACGACGAGATATATGCCCAGATTGTTGGCATTTGGAACACGCTGGGAAGTAGTGGTAGGCATCTCGGAAAATGGTGGACCAATAGAAAATAGATACCACTTTGTAAAATTTTGGTAGCGATTTTTGGAGATGGGTTTATGGATGACCTGCCTCAAGGGAGTGTCGGTGAGCACCACCATCGTATAGGCCTGGAAATATGGATTCATCTTCCTTGAAGCATGTATCAGTTCATACTCCAACTTCTCCATTCTAGGATACTTCAACTCGCCCCCTATAAGTCTTAGTTGTTGAAGTACACCGGCTTTGGAACACTTTTATCATCACATACGATAGCTACACTAATGGCCGACTTTGATACTGATAAAACATAAATAATTTTCTCTATGAACAAGCCGAGATAGTAACATCGGCGACCCCAAGTAAGCTTTGAGGTCTTGAAAGGCTTTTTCACATTCTTCATCCCATACAAATGCTTTCCTCAAGATTTTGAGAAAGGGTAAACACTTATCTGTAGCTATGATACAAAATGATGGAGGGCCGAAACACATCCTATCAACCTCTGCACATATTTGTTCGTCTTTGGTGTCTGCATGTCTATGAGAGCTTTGATCTTCGCGGGGTTAGCCTCTATACTCCTTTGGTACAAAATGAAGCTAAGAACGTTACCTGTGCTGACACTAAAAACACATTTGGTCTAGGTTAGTTTCATTCTGAACTTATCCATAGTGTCAAATGTTCGTTCAAGGTCGGCCACATAAGTCTCAGTCTTGAGGATCTTAGTCGGCATGACGTCTGCTTAAACCTCCATTATCTTTCTGATTTGGTCTTCAAATATCTTATTGACCAACCTCTGACAGGTTGACCCCTTATTTTTAAGGCCGAATGGCATGAACTTGTACAAGTATGTTCCTTTCTATGACAAAATAAGTCTTCTAATCATCGACCTCATCAATAAAGATTTGGTTATACCCTGAGTAAGCGTCCATGAAACTCATCAACTCATGCTTATCCATGGCATTGACCATCTGATCTACACTAGGCAAAGGAAAGTTCTATTTAGGGCAATATTTATTTAGATTAGTGAAGTCCACACACATTATCCACTTTTCATTGGCCTTAGGGACGATTACCACATTGGACAACCACTATGGGTATTGCTTCTCCCAAATGAACTTGGTTATTTGTAGCTTTTTAACCTCTTCTTGAATGACCTAGTACTTATCCCCTGTATACGTTCTATTCCTTTACTTCATAGGTTTCACATTCTCATCAATATTCAATTAGTGGTAGACGGTCTTTGGGTTTATTCCTGGCATGTTTTCATGACTCCAGGCAAAGATGCTCTGCGTCCTTCTCAATAATTTTACCAACTCCTCTTTTAACTCCTTCTTCAAGTATTTATTGATTTGGATGGTTTTTTTTATCTCGTCCTTATAGAGGATGATGGATTCTACCTCCTCTACGAGTTCTACTTTTTTAGTTTCTTCTCATCCCTTGGGTCGAGAGTATCTATATTATAGAAATTATTTACCTTCTTGTTAGCCTATTCTGCTCGATTGAGCTAAAGTAACACTTTCGACCTTCCACTTTGTCACCTCAACTTACCCTACCTCATGAGGAGTCGAGAATTTTATCATTTGGTGGACCATGGATGTGATTGATTCAAATTCCATGAGCGACACTCTCCTAAGAATAATGTTGTAGGCTAAGAAGACATTTTCGTCCATAAATAAAAAGCTTAGTTTCTTGGTAAGACACCTCAGCCAGGTGCCCATGCAGATATCCATTTTAATCACCCCCAGATGGTGGACTTTCTCTCCGCTGTTCAACTATTGATGGTATGGATACAGACTCTTCTTGCAAATCTTCAAACTTTTAATGTAGTCCCAAAGCATAACATTGGCTGAGTTTTCACCATCAATAAGTATATAGGACACATCATACCCATGGACCCAGGTGTTGATGACCAAAGGGTCATCATGAAAGGCCTCCCTTGAAATAAACTCTTCAAAATCCCATTACCAAGGTGTGCATGTCTACTTTCTTTAACTTTTTTGGCCTCAGCTCTATCCCAATAGATCTAACATCCATTCTCTTAGGTGCCGACTTTGCCTCTACCACATGGGCTTTATGGTTGATCGACACTGTTTCTCCTTCGACTAATCCTTCGTATATTATCTTTACATCGAAGGATGTCATGTGTATCTGACCTTTTGCCTCAGGTATCTTCGATGGGAGATCTGAGTCACCCTCTTCACTGTCAATTCATCATCCTTTTTATCGTTCGGGGTCTTTCATCTTGATTTTTCATCCTTTCCCCTACTATGATTTTTTCTGGAGTCATCTTTAGCACCACTTCAGTATACTTACTTTTAGATCTTTCTATGATTCAACATATTCTCTGTCTCATTGTTTAATACAAAACATTTATCAGTTGTATGCCTGTGATCTTGGTGGTCCTCGCAACATTTGCTCTTATCCTTCTTATGAGGAGGGGACTTAAGCTTATCTGGATAACGAAGTGCCTTGTCGTCCTTATCTAGCTGGGGATCATATCGGGGCTTATTGTTAGTGGACTATACTTGGAAAATTTGTCTTTAACCTACCTCTTCTATTGGAACACGAGGCCCCCAATTTTAAATTCTTACAAAAAGTTAATTTCAATTTCTTTTTAAAGATGCGAAAGTGAGATGGTTCAATTAAACAAGTACATAAACAACAAATTTTAATTTCTTTCAAATTAAAATTAGACTTAACTCAAAGTGAAATTAAATTAAACGACACATGAAAATTTCACTTAAACTAAATATTTCAATTCAAGTCCTAGAAATTTCCCTAAAATAATTATTCGATTTTCAAATTTAGGCCAAACCACATTTTAACAAATTAAATGATGACTTGAATTAAATTAACATATATCCAAATTACATTTGCACCAAAATAAACAAGTAGTGATTTAAATCAATTTTATCTTTTTACCTAAGCATGCATCTAATGTGAATTTTGCAAAAGATAAAATAAACAAATAACCACAACGCCGCGATGTATGAGGAAAAACCCACAATGAAAAAAAACCTCGGACGACCCTAGCCTCAAATCCACTAAGTACGGTTTTACAAATACAAGACGGAAAGACTTACAACACTCGACTTGATTCCGTCCAAGCCCCGACGCTCCTTCTCGTATACACCTCTGCCTAACGAATAACCACGAAACTCCACCGCGGTCTCGGAATCCGTCGATCGAACTTTTAGGAACCCTTCAACCACATATGGTGTCTTTCACCATATGAGAATGCCACAGCAAGACAGACACCTCTTCTTCTTTGTTGGATGTAGAAGTAAACCAAAACTCTCTTTTATGGTAGAGATGAATCCGGTGCCAAACAAACTCTCCAAGTAAGATGTATATATATATAGATAGATAGAAACTTGGATTAAAACATTGTTTATTGGGTGTAAACTTGGTTTTGTTCTTTGAATAAATCAATTTCAATAACAAACACTAAGGGAACTTTTTATGAAATGATTAAGCTCTCAAAACTCTCTAGGAGATGGAAAAAGTTCTTAGAAAAATTCGGGTCCCGAAGTCATTAAATTCTTTGAAAGAGTAGTGGGACAAAGTAGTGGGAAAGTGCCAAAAAACTGCCAAAAATTGTTCTCGCCGAAATCTCATTCGAACGACATTTCGTTCGAACGAACTATCTAACGAAGTTCTAGTGGTAAGTAATTGGAAAACCTCGTTCGAATGACATTATCGTTCGAACGAAAAGCTCGTTCGAACGACAATTTCGAACGAACTTTCAGAAAGCTTAAAATTCTATTTTTAGCCCAGAAACTTTATTTTAAAGTTTTAAAGAAACCTTCTGAAAATAGTTTAAAATAAAATACACCCTTATAAAATTATTCCAAGTCTTCCTATATATATATATATATATATATATATATATATATATACGCATTCATACCTTTTGGAGACTATGAAATATGATTTTGATGACGTAGAAACATGGCACTTGAAACTCGACAATGATGAAGCTTTATAAGTCTTGACCGCTATGTCTTCAACTCTTGCATGTCATAGGCTTGGAGGATACTCACTCAATATTATCATATGACACAACTGTTTTTGTCCGAAATTGAGCCAACACTACACTAAGACTCAATTGGAAATTTGTGTCCTTACAAATCTCCCCCTTTGGCTATTCCGGGACAAAAACCAAACAAAAATCCTAAAGGGCCGTCAAGCTCATTAGACTTAAAAACATCCTACCCAAAATAAAGAGTACAATGCTTGACTTGAATACCACTTTAGAATTAAACGCTTTGCCACTATAAATAGATGCCTCTTTGCAATACCTGCACACTTAATGAACACATTAAAACGCATAGGGAATATCAAAATATTAAATGCAATTAAAATAATTACTCCCCCTAAATTAATTCTCCCCTTTATCAACTATGATCAACCTAAGAAGATAGCGCTCCCCCCTAAGTTAAATCTCCTAAACTTAGATAAGATTACAATAGGATTAAATACCATTTCTCCCCCTATCATTCTCCCCCTTTTTGTTCAGGAATAGACAAAGGCTAAAGAATAAAAAATTAACTTATCTCCCCCAATTAAAGCATATACACCCCTAAACTAAACAAGGGATGAATAGAATGGGATAACAAGCTAAACATGCAATAGTGCATAAAGTGATGAGAACATTAACGCACGTGGGCAACTCAAATTCAGCTAATCCAACTAAAGATATTAATTTCAACTATGATGTGATAACAAAAAATATCAATTGATTGTAGTAATCTAAGCATGTGACATCGAAACCAAATTCGCAACAAGATAGATACTAAAAATGAATTAAAAGCATAAATGAACTAGCTAATCATGGCAATGACTCAAAAGCAAATAAAACATCATATATATGTATACGCAATAGATTCAAACTAAGTATAAGTACACACATATAGATATAAACACCAAAATGACACAAAACTAAATAACAAAAGTTTTTCCACACTCTTATAGCATAAATGTGTCATATGGAAATGGAAGTGAAGGGGTGTGAACTAGATACTAATGAATTTAAAACCCAATCACTTAAACATGTTCACGGAGTTTGCATTTGATTGCAAAACTTTATCAACTTGAAATATAGCCTTATGTGACAACATAAAGTGAACTCATGAACAAACATACACAATGCATACAAGCTTAGAATTTTGATGATTCTACAAACTAATTGAGTCATGACATTAAAAGTGCAACTAGGATAAACGAACATTGTGCAAACCGTTGATATACCATCCAAACTCCCTCAAAATAAGCATATATATATTTTGAATGAATATGTCAATTAAACAAAATAGGCTTTGGCAAATATTTTTCTTTTAATGCCATTTCTCTATTAGGCCTTTGGACCACGTATTTCTTTTAGGTCCAATCCAAATGGTGGCTTACTCGTAAAGGATGATATTTTCTTTCGGAGCCCTTCCCCGTGCACATTTATATATATTATTTTTTATATCACACAAATCTCACGTGCAACGGATTTTGACATGCACTAGTCCTCTTAGGTCCTAATATGTAGATGACTAGTTTGGTAGGATAACACCTCACAAGTCTCAAATATAACATGTGAAGTTAAGGATCAAAAAGCTCGTGCATGTGTGTAAAGGCATATAAAAAGTAATCCATTAATCAAGTCAAACTTAAACTACTCCATGTAAGCATGATAAAGAACGTTTTAAGGATTAAAATTCTAACCCAAAGTTCTAGTCACATGGGAGCGAAATGAGGATTCAAACACAAACATATGCCACAAAATGTGTGTAAAACCAAAATACACAAAAAAATCATTTTGAGTTTTTCAAAGTTTTTACTAACCACAAAAATTAACTCAAAAGATAAACAAAAATTAATTTGTATTTTTCATTTAAAACATATTAAAATGAAAAAATAAAATACAAACGATAAACAAAAAATCACAATTCTAGCATGTGATTGATTATGAAGCATAGACTAGAAAGATCATATACAAAAAATACAACTAGCAAAAGATATATCATTAATCACAAAAGCTAGAGTATGTAAGACATGCAGGCAATTACTCATAAGATATGGAAAGAGAAGAGTCATGTGCAAGCATGAGATATCCATCAAACGAAGGAAATATTGAAGGAGGCATATATTCCATTTTAGTCAAAAATATTTAAAAGGATCGTAAACGCAATAATTTAGCGATGCTGCTCTGATAGCACTTGTTGGAACACGAGGCCCCCAATTTTAAATTCTTACACAAAGTTAATTTCAATTTCCTTTTAAAGACGCGGAAGCGAGATGGTTCAATTAAACAAGTACATAAACAACAAATTTTAATTTCTTTCAAATTAAACTTAAACTTAACTCAAAGTGAAATTAAATTAAACGACACATGAATATTTCACTTAAACCAAATATTTCAATTCAAGTCCTAGAAATTGCCTAAGATAAATTATTCAATTTTGCAAATTTAGGCCAAACCACATTTTAACAAATTAAATGATGACTTGAATTAAATTAACATATACCCAAATTAGATTTGCACCAAAATAAACTAGTAGTGATTTTAACCAATTTTATCTTTTTACCTAAGCATGCATCTAATGTGAATTTTGCAAAAGATAAAATAAATAAATAACCACTACGCCGTGATGTACGAGAAAAAATCGATAACAGGAAAAAACCTCGGATGGCCCTTGCCTCAAATCCACTAAGTACGGTTTTACAAATACAAGACAGTAACACTTACAACACTCGACTTGATTTCGTTCAAGACCCATTTCTCCTTCTCGTATACACCTGTGCCTAGCGAATAACCACGAAACTCTACCGCGGTCTCGGAATCCACCGATCAGACGTTTAGGAACCCATCAACCACACACGGTGCCTTTCACCGTATGAGAATGCCGCAGCAAAACAAACACCTCTTCTTCTTTATGGTATATAGAAGTAAACCCAAACTCTCTTTTACGGTAGAGATGAATCCGGTGCCAAATAAACTCTCCAAGCAAGATGTATATATACATCACTGTTCTAAAAAACCCGCTTAGGCTCCGCCTAGGCTTGAGGCTTGGGAGAAACGCCCCGCCTTAATATTTTGACGCCTTATTCTTGGTAAAACCCTCAAGGCGTACTTTTTCTCTAAAAACAACAATGCTTTAGTGAAACAATATCGCCTTTTAAAGATTTTTTTACAAACCGGACCATTATCTCATCCAAAATAATCAAATAGTATTTTTATTTGCAAATATTCAGACATATTTTTAGGATATGTACAAGTTTAGTATTTTAATAGCCTTGTTATGGTTAAAAAATATTAAAATATATTAAAAAGGCCTAAACGCCTTTTCACGCCTTTTTACGCCAAGGCCCGCCTAGGCTTCTAAGGCTTAAGGCTTGGCCTCCACGCCTCGATCACGCCCCGCATTTTTTAGAACCTTGATATATATTGATAGAAACTTGGATTAAAACATTGTTTATTGGGTGTAAACTTGGCTTTGTTCTTTGAAAAAATCATTTTCAATAACAAACACCAAGGGAACTTTTTATGAAAGGATTAAGCTCTCAAAAACTCTCTAGGAGATGGAAAAAGTTCTTAGAAAAATTCTGGTCCCGAAGTCATTAAATTCTATGAAAGAGTAGTGGGAAAGTGCCACAAAATTGCCAAAAACTATTCCCGCCGAAATCTCATTTGAACGACATTTCGTTCGAACGAACTATCTAACGAAGTTCCAGTGGAAAGTTGTTGGCGGACCTCGTTCAAACGACATTCTCGTTCGAACGAAAACTCGTTCGAACGACAATTTCAAAAGGAACTTCCAGAAAGCTTAAAATTCTATTTTTAGCCCAGAAACTTTATTTTAAAGTTTTAAAGAAACCTTCTGAAAATAGTTTAAAATAAAATACAACCTTATAAAATTATTCCAAGTCTCCCTATATATATATAGAAATGCATTCATACCTTTTGGAGACTATGAAATATGATGTTGATGACGTAGAAACATGACACTTGAAACTCGGCAATGATGAAGCTTTATAAGTCTTGGTCGTTACGTCTTCAACTCTTGCATGCCATATGCTTGGAGGATACTCACTCAATACTATCCTATGACACAACTGTTTTTGTCCGGAATTGAGCCAGCACTACCTTAAGACTCAATTGAAAATTTGTGTCCTTACATCTTCTTCCCTTCCTTATCCTTTACCTAGTTTGACTTACTATCACCTGCCTCCTTTGTGTCTCCTATCTTGGCCGCTATGTCTCCTCTGTATTCATGACTCTCCCAACCTAAGCTAAAAGTTATGTCATGGTTTTTGGAGGATCCTCAGAGAGTTTCCATAGGAGTTTGCATGGCTATAAGCTGCTAATGAGAGCCATCATGTGTATGTTCTCTTTATAATCCTCTACCTCTAACTTATCTTTATTAAATCGAGATATGTAGTCCCTCGGAGTTTCATTACTTCCTTACTTCACGTTTAAGAGGGGGTAACCTTGTTTAGAGGCTTTATACGAAAGTAAAAACTATGGATGAACTTCTCGGCTAGCTGTTTGAAGTTCTCAATGGATTTTTTAGGCAAAAAAGTATACCAAATATGGGCGGCACATATGAGGGTACAGGAAAATTCCCTAGACCTCATCTCATCAGGGGTCGAGTAAATGTTGGTCGCCGACTGGTACATCTCTATATGGTGCACTAGGTTTTCACTTCAATCATACTTTGAGATCACAGTGGGAGGTTTGAATTTGGTAGGAGTAGGAAAGGTTACTATTTTGGCAACGAAAGGAGACCCTTCTATGTAACCTCAGTGGATTTAGTCTCGTCTCTTCAATAGCGAATAAATCTTATCTTACAACCAATGGATAGAGCTATTCCAGGGCTTTTACTCTACCACAACATTATCTGGGCCCCCTTCCCAATCAACCAGGTTTGATATTTTTTCTCGCCCAGTAGTTCTCTATCAACTATTTACTTCTCTTTACTCCTCCTCATCTCGGCCTTATTGGGGACGACCATCACTACGCCTGTCATTCCCCCTAGAGGCAGCATTATTTTGATATCAGGAAAGCTAATCATGCAAATGTCCACTGGGCTGAGTCAGTCGAAGGCCGACCTACTATTGAGCCTATCAAAAGCTAAAGCCCTTAGTCAACCAACAGGTGTCGGCCTAACACTCTTTCTTCTGTAGGTTGGAGTTGGACGAATCATGTCATTTAAAACCTCATATGACTCCCAATAGTCTTCTTTATCATAGTACTGGTCATCTGGTCAATCTTGCACTTATTTTCCCAGGCAAAGACGCCTAGGGTAAGCATACATCTTTTTTCCACTGGCGGCACTAAGCCTCCTTTTGTGGGTTGAGGGTGGTCCCCCTATTAGCGGATCCACTATCTCCCTAGTGGATGGAGTGATGATCATGGTTGCATCACCCCGTGCTCTTCTCAGCACACTTTGGCTAAACGGGATGAACTACTCTTGCAATTTTTACCGACTTGCCACTAAGGATCACAACGCCGCCACCATATCAGCCATTTTTGACTAAGGTGGTTGCTAACTGGAGCTTGGGCCAATAATAAGATGCAATTCTGATGCCATAGCTTCGATGAGAAGAAGCAATAAAGCTAGATGAAATGTATGTAGGAAGGAAGCTTAAAGAGCACCCACCCAGCTCTTTCAATGATGGTACAAGCCCAATAATGGTGGAGCTTGACCACCACCAGAGGCATAAGTGAACGTTTAAGTTAGAAGATAGATAGGAATATCAATATTTTCCCATAGACGCTGCCCAAATGATGATGGCATGTATCACCACTTAAATTTATATGCGGTTCAAGCTCTAGCTTATAAAATAGTGGAGCAATATATAAGTAGAAAAGGAAATAATAAGAAGGATATGAGAGAATGGAGAGGACACAGAGTATAAGTGGTTCAGCAAATTAGGCCTACTCCATTGTGCAAGTATGTTGTGTATGTATTGCAGTTAAGCACTAATGACCATGGAAATACAATTTTCAAACTTTTTCTCTTTACTATCTATTTGGACAAAGTTTCAGCTAGATTTTTTATATTTCAATCCCCATTGATAAAGAAAATGAAGGTATATATAGGCTTTGGGGGTGCATAGTGCCCCCTAAGCATGTTATAGGCATGCACTGGATGAGACATCCAACTAAGATTAGCCACCTTTCCCTAACAAATGTATGTCATGATGATGGGAATATTCCCTCACATGGGTGAGAGATCTTGTTATAACAATATGGTTCATGTGGGCTGATGGTGTGCTCATCACGTGTGCCATTCAGAATGTTGATATCACCTTTGGTGGTCCCAGCCGAGCCGAGACTGGAAACGGATAGTCCTCACGAGAAGTTAACTACGAGGTTGAGTAAGTTAATTAGGTGGTGAAGCAAGGTCTGTCATGGTGGTATGAGCCCAAGACAATGCATTCGTTGAGGCTGAAGGATGGAATCTAGTGAATAGACTTAATGCGATTAGGACGAGTGTTAGAGGCTGAGAATGTCGAAGGTGGCTATATGGTCGGCCATTGAACTGATTTGTCTGATGGATGTTGAGTAGGGTTGGCTGACCTATGTAGAGTTCTTCTCGGGACGAGACCACACTTATGTATATCAGTTAACACTTCAAAATGGCACATTGTCCCTTTTAAAATACATAAAAATAAAATAAATAAAAAAATATCTATTTTTTCAGAACATAGAGCTTTATTTAAAGGACAAAATATATCCAAGTAATGACTGTCTCTTGAAATGATAAAAAATAAAGTGGGTTTTAAATTTCAATCTATAATACGGATTGGGTTTTAATTTTCGATAAGTGCGCACGGTCATATAAAAAAAGTAAAGGAAAATAATCGTTCATCTTCAAAAAAAATAAAGAAAAAAATAAAAAAATACAAAAAAAAATTAAATAAATCAGAACACTCAGTATGGCAGTAGAGAAAAATGTATAATCCAATTTTTTCCACAATTGTAAGAAAAAATTCAAACATGGTTTTGGCCAAAACTTTAATGAGCCTTCAATGATAGACGGATCATCCATATTCCCTTTAGGGCGAAATTTCACGTGCCTCATCAATTTAGATAAACAGCAACCCCTGTCATATTTATGCGATTTTTGGCCATTCTCATAGTGATAAATTTTATGCTAGGGAGTCCTAATAGGTATCTTTGCTCACCACTTCTTAATCTCAAAATTGTAAAGCATTGGCAAAATGAGGTTTATATTAGTAACATAGAGTCTCAAGGACCACAAATGATCATAGAATTGAATTCATGTTTCAACTCTCCAAGATAGGGGAAAATTGTAGTTGCCCATTTGTAGTTTCTAAAATCATCAATAAACTTAGAAAAAAATTAGATACATATTATTTTATACAAAAAGTGTGGAATGAAAAATGAAGGTGCCCAAATTAAGAGGACCTTTACTCAAATAATTTTGAAAATAAAATAAAATAAAGTCTTTTACTCAATATCATTCACATTAGGGTCCACGCTATCTACAAACAGGGGCGGAGGGAAGAAGAACACATGGTGGGCAGCTGACCACCTTGTCTTTTGGGCATTTCAAGTACAAATTTGTAAATTAAATTAATCACAAGTCAGAAGTTTTGAGGGTAAAGAGGTAAATGCCCACCTTATCAAAAGTCTCTTAACTAGCCTTAGCTCTACTACTACTATTATCCCTATATAATATTTACTACAAAGTAAGATAAAGTAACCTTTATAGAGAGAGATTGAGAAAATCATAAAATTAGTCCCTAGATAATTGAAAATCTTGGCTACTTTCTCTTCTCGCTCGTGTGATTTCATAAAGAGAGGGTAGTGTGGTGTTCTTGTCCAAGGTTAGTGTAGTTTGAATTAATTTTTTATGTGTTAAAATTTCAGTTTGTTTTTTTTTTTTGTAAAGCTCTTATCTTTTTTTTGGTGTAAATATTTGAATTTGCTTTGATTTAATTATTTGTATGTTAAAATGTGAGTTTACTTTTTTTTTTTGTAAAAATCTCATCTTGATTTTATATTATTTTATTTCTGTTTAAAAATTTCAACTTCATTTTCTTTTCCTATGTAAAAATTTGAACTTACTTGCTTTGATTTAATTATTCTGTATGTTAAAATCTCATTTTGATTTTTTTTGGGTAAAAATCTGATCTTACTTTTATATATTTTTTGGTGTAAAAATTTGAACTATTGCTTTGTTTTTTTCGATGTAAAAATCTGAACTTGCTTTGATTTAATTACTTTTATATCTCATTTTGCTTTGTTATCTTTTTGGTGTAAAAATCTGATCTTGATTTTATTTATTTCTTCTTGTTATGCTTATGTACTTAAAAAAAATATCTCGCCTTGTCAACCTCGTGATCATAAATTTCTCCAAGGAGATCAAGGAGGATTAAGGCAATTTAATCCTTCTTGGTTTGATGAACACCGAACTTGCTTAGAATATAATGCCCACAAAGAGGCGGCATAGTGTTTATGTAGTTATCTTTTCAAAGTGGATGGTAAAGAGCATGCAGGTAGTTGTAATGCATTTGTTGTGGAGGGGTTTACCAATTGGAAGAGGAAAGAAAAAGAATCCAATTACATGTTGGGTTTCCCACTATCACTCATAACAATGCTTTGAGAAATTGTCAAGCTTTATTGAAGCAAAAACAACACATCGAAACAATCATGAATAAGCAAACTGATCTGCTCGATATGATTATCGAATTCATTTGAATGCTTCTGTTTGTTGTATTCGATTTCTTTTGAATCAAGGACTTTCTTTTTGTTCTCATGATGAATCCGATGACTCGACTAAGTATGGAAACTTTCTTGAGTTATAGAAGTTTATTGGTGACCACAAAGTAGCGTAGGTGCATAAAGTTAACAATTTTGATGTGTATATTCCTTTTTTATTACATAGGAGAAATGCATCTTGAGGAGCTATGAATTAATCAATAAGAGGAAAAGAGAACATTATTCATGAATATGAACTTCAATGTTAGTACTTGATTTCAAACATTCTCTTAAGAGTTTATATTGTCGCTTTTTTAGTTAATTATAGCAACATTATCTTTGACTTTGATCGTCTAATTCTTATTCAATATGAATTTTAATTAATTTTAAAATTAGTGTTAATTAAAATGGATAAACAATATAGATGGATACATGTATTATCCAAATTCTGGGAATCTGAGAGGACACAGATACCGATAATTGTTTTCCTATCCGTACGGATATGGATATGAATTTCTGCTCCGTATCCGTCCATTCACCACCCATAACTCTCCTAAATTGTCTAACACCAACACAAATAAAAGAAGATTGTAGAGAGATTGAGAGAACCCATTGTTGAACGACAAAATAACTTAACTTTATCTCCTTCTTGCTCTTTCTCGTCCGACTAGAGAGAGAGAGAGAGAGAGAGAGAGAGAGAGAGAGAGAGTATTGTTTTCCTAACTCATGCCGAAGGTTAGTTTAGTTTTATTTAATTGCTTATTTGTATGTTAAAATCATAATTTGCTTTTGATATGTTATAGGTTTTGAAAATGAATGTGAGAATTTATTTTTAATATGAAGGTTTATTAAATGTTAAGGTTTGTAAAATGTTAGGATATGTTAAATCCTAAGATTTCAAATTTAGATTTTGTAAAATATTAATATTAAATGTTAGGGTTATTTTAAATGCTAATTTGTTAAATGTTTAGGTTTAGCACCTTTGGTTATATTCTTTTAGTTATGCGTAGGTAATGCAAAAGAAATGTCTCAATATTTTCTCCCCCATTCGAGTGACGAAGATGATTACGACCTTGATGTCACATACCATGCATTTTCTCCATTTTTCTTCTTTAAGGGCTGCATAACTACACCATAATTCTCCAAAACATTCTAGATTTGCCTAGTATATATTATCTAGTATTGTGTAGTATATTATGAAATATTGTAGGATTTCCTAGATAAATCTAGAGTTTACTTGTAATGTACGGAATAATCAAGAATTATAAGGAAGTATATAGCCTTCTAGAATGTTCCCAAAGGACGTGAGACCATTCTAGAGAATTACTCTTGACTATTCATTTATTTTCATCTCCACCATCCATTGAGGAGGTGGATGCCTATAAATAGGTGGGGACTTCATTTGTCCAAACCATCCAAGCGAGGCATTGTAGTTTGTTCTTAAGTAATACAATACATGTTCCTTTGTGTTCAACTTTCTCCATTATTATCCCTTCTTTAGCAATTGTGTTATAACTTCTCTAGATTTTTAGGCTTAGCCAGGAACCCATAAATTATTGGAGTGCTAAGTTATGCACGAAATAATATTTAAAGTATATCATCATGACATTAGGAAGGATCTAGTTGAATGGTTTTCGATATTATAGTTATATTTTGTGATAAGGCATATGTAAATGAGTGTAACCCCTCTTGTGGTGTTATTATAATGAAATTTTGAACACCGTTACCATATGTTATTCTGTCTTATGCTAGTTGAATGGTTTTTGCTATTATAGTTATTTTTTTGGATCCTTCGCCTACCTTAACAAATGTTTCTAGATCCGCCCCCGTCTACAAATGTATGAAAGAACTTCAGTTCTCTAAGACTGATCACTGACAAGGCTTTTTTCAAGGGACATGAACTTTTGACCTCTTCAACTAATCTTTTTAATTATCTAAAATCCTCCGCAATCCCTTGGTTAAAAGTTACAGCACCAGGCCATGAACTACTCATTCCTATCCAGCAGTTACCACCCTTTTCGTTTAGTATTTCACAACATTAGTGTTTTTAACCATTTTTGTCACCATTACCTCAGTCTGGGACTCACGACAACGTGGAAACATTCTCCCTTTTTATAAAGGTGATGAACATTGCATCTAATTATAGCAGACAATCGACCATTACCCTGAAACATCTCTCGGCATCATCTCTATTAGAAAATGCATTGATTTTTTTATCTGGCAGGGGAGGATCAAGGTCGAGTAGTTTCAAAGTATCTGATACAAACTCAGGGTTTGTTGTATCTTTGAAGCAAAAACTAACGGTTGTACTTATCTCATCTACGTCCATGGAGGTATGCTCTATGGTGTCAAGTTGATGGAGGTTGTAACTATTCAAATTCAAAATATTACATAAAACTAATAAGCTAAAAGAGGGTAAAAGAATTGAAAGTGCTCAATAAACCCTCAGCTCCTTTTTAACCTGTATTGACCCATGGTAATTTGCATTTACCATATGACCGCCATAACATAAATAGTTTTCAACCCCCACAGCTATAGTCATTACTATGACGCCACGTCTTTTAATGGAACTAGTTTTTACCCCCCCCCCCCCCCCCCCCCCACACACACATTACATTTTGTACTAAGGTCCTGTTTGATAGGAAAGTAGGAAATGTAAATAATTTCAAGGCAAATAATTATAGGATAAATAATTCCAAAGCAAAGTAATATTTTAACATTTGTGCATTTGATACAAGTTGGAAAATCATTAACTTTCTACTTTTTCTATGAAACACAAAAGTTGAAAAGTCAAAAATCAAAGTGAAAAATTTGTTTACAAAATATGTATATTATATATATATTATTTACAATATATATATTTTACATAATATATTTTAATTATATATATATATATATTATTAATATTATTTCTGCAATATATATACATACACATATACGAAATATATACATATATGAAATAACAAAAAAATATGTGAAATATACAAAATATATCAAATACTTAAAATAATATACAAAATATTTGAAATAATTAAAAAGTTATAATATTTTATAAAATATTTAAAAGTAATAAAATATACAAAAAATATGTGCAATATATGTGAAATATTTAATATATATATATATATATATGGTGTATATTAAATACACGAAATATATGAAATATACAAAATATACATATATACTAAAAAATATGAAATATATAAATGTATGGAATATATAAATATACAAAATATAAACATATATGAAATAAATGAACTAAATATACAGAATATATTAAATATATGAAGCATATATATATATATATATATATGCACACTAAAATATATGAAATATATAAATGTACAAGATATATAAATGTAAGGAATATATTATATATACGAAATATATTCATATATGAAATATACGCTAGATACATCTATACTAAAATATATCAAATATATAAATGTACGAAATATATAAATATACGGAATATATTAAATATGTGAAATACAAAGTATATTAAATAAACGCAACATATGAAGTATACAAATATACTAAAATCTATTAAATATACTAAACGTCGAAAGGTACAAAGCTTAATCGGTGTAAGTATATATAATGCAACAAAAGATTACCGAGTTATAAAAATCTTAAACCAAATCAATAAAGCAAGGAAAGTGCATGTGCTCATGGGATTAAAGTTTAATTAATGAAGTTATTCATAATATCAATAATTGCGGCTAAAGTCTAATAACTTCTAAAATCGAGAACATGCATCATTGGGTTGTCACTTGGATCGGGCAATTATTGAAATTTATCATCGGAAACAAAGGCAAAATGCCCAAAAAAGGAGAAAAAAGAAAGAAAATCTTTTTGAAAATTTTGAATTTTTCTAAGAAAAGGATACTAAGTAACTAACATGTGACCAAAAACATGGACTAAAATAAGAAATGGATTAAATATCCCACACCCCCTAACTTAAAACTTGACATTGTCCTCAATGTGAATTAAGAACCAAGTCAAAGAGAGGAAAAGAGCGATATTACCCAAACTTGGAGCGATCCCCATAAGAACAAGTCCAAAGAATCTACAAAACAAGTTAGTACCGAGCATAGCAAAAACAAATAATAAAAAGTTAACTAATTACACTAGATTAAATTAAAAAGGAAAGAAAAAATAAAAAACTAACTATATACAACCTACTATTTAGACTTCACACTAACTGTCTAAATAGGTGAGGGTCCACCATAAAAACGATTTGACTTTGGAGGATAACCGGTGTACCCTCACATACAAGCATGCCTTCCGAAAAATATGAATTCTGTTTTAACAACGGAAGGCATGTGTAAGGCAGAAGAAATGAACCATCGCTAATTAAAAGTTTTGGTGGGACGATGGGGGGTTTGGATTGAACGGGTGACAAAAATAAGTGGGGACCGAGAAAAGCCGAATATCTTCCCAATGATTTTGAAGTTGGAATGGGAGGCGGCGCATACAAAGTCAAAGATGCGATCGTGGAGGGCGACTCGAGCAAGTACTCCTCATCAGCGATAAGGTTTAAAACATTAAAGTTCGAAACCGAATCATCGGGTACTTGTTCCGGTGGGGTAATAGAGAATGAAAATGGGGATGAAAGAAATTCAAACTCATGAGATGAATCATCATCGCATGAAGTTGGAATTTCAAAGGAAATAATATCATTTTCAATGAAATGCTCTTCTTTGGGGGCCAAAGAAGAAATCATTTCATTGCAAATAGATATTACGTCATTTTCATCCTCACTTTTAATATCTATTACGAGATGGGCAAAGTCTAGAATGGCTTGTTCCAAAGTAGGTACAAGTACCTCATTTGGTTCAAAACATTCCTCGACTTCAAAAGTCTCGGAAGCAAAATCGTCATCGGACTCAAATAATAAATCCAACTCATGTTCCCACGAACGATTTTCTTCCCGATAACGATTTTCAATTTTCTCATTCTCATACATACGCAAACCCTCACCGAATGTCATAGGTCGAGGTGCGGATGCATTAGAATGGGAACTTTGAAAGTTTCCATCTGACTTAAACGAAAACTCATTATTATAGGAATTTTGAAAACTATTGCAATTCGTTTCAAAATTCCTATTATAAGGAGGTAAAGGCCCAAAATCATGGTCATCATCATCAAAATTCCAATAACCTAAGTTTTGACTTTCGTTATACTCTCCCAAAGTCATGTTTGAATTTGTTACACTTTGGGATGCTAAGTATTCACCGAAAGTCATAGGCTTGCGAGAATTTTGAGAATTATAACAAGGATTACCGAAAGAATTAGAATAAGACATGCTTACCCCAAAAATGGTTCGAAGTGGCGGATTCCACAAAGTAAATGCGCGCGAGAAAGATTCAAGCGTTTCTAAGTGCTCAAATGTGGAAGTCCTGCAAAATATTAGCAAATAAAACAAATAGAAAGAAAATACTATGAAATACTAAATCAAATAAAGTCTAAAACAAACTAGTCCCCGACAACGGCGCCATTTGATAGGCAGGGTTTTGTTGCGGCGCGAGAGTCACCTACGCGCCGGTCATTTTGTGTTCGGCTCACCCGAACTATACAAAAACCTAAACTACGACTGCACTCAACGGGTGAGTATAGCGGTAAGTCGGGTATCGAAAATCCACAGAGACAAGTTGCTAGAATTTAAGTGATTTAATACTCCAAAATAAAAGTGTAAAAGATGATTACAAACTAAAAGGAAAAGTTAATCTAGGCAATGTGTTGAAACTAGATTATGAAAGCGAGTAAAACTATAGGTTGCGTCGAATATCCCTCACCCGAGTTAATTTGTATAAAATGGTTACATGAGTCGACGAGTTATTACAAGTGCGTCTCGTTTCGACAGTTGATTAAATCAAAGGTTGTTACGCCCTAAATCATCATAAAAGCCTAATAAGATTTTGGCGTCAGCAAATATCCCGAAAATTACGCGCTAAAGGTCGTAATCACGGGACATACATGATATGCCCCGTCAAATCTCCTAGGCGTAATAACTAGGACAACGCACCCGAAATAGACCCGTAAACTCCATCACCAAAGCAAAGCAACGTGTCAACTCGAGTGAGTTCAATTCAAACACAACCTAATTTAAGTTACCTAGAAAGCATGTTAAAAACGCGATAAATGGAAAGCGATAAATAAACGCGATAAATCTACACTAGAAAGCGTGTAAATCAAAGCATGTAAATAAAGCAAGAAAACCTAAATTAGAAAGCTTGTAAATTAACTAGAAAGCAATAAATGAAGAAATACAACTATATTCAAATGGTAGGGGAGATGAATAGTCAACTTACAATCCAAATGGGGTGTCAAACCAAAGAGAAATGAAGAAGAACCAAGAAAAAACCCCAAACCCTAAGCTAAACTAAACTAAAATCGTGTATATATCATATTTACAACAAAAAAGGGTATTTATAGTAAGTGGGAAAAAGTAAGTGAAAAAGGAAAGAAGAAGGAAAGAGCCCAAAATATCTGGCACTACCGGTCGACCAGTCGCAGGGGCGCGGTCGATCGGTCCCTTAAACCAAAGTGCATTGTCTCCTTCCCACGGAAAAAGTTGAAACCGCGGTCGACCGGTCCCAGGGACGCGGTCGACCGGTACTCTGTTTTCAGGCTGCATTTGGTCCATGATGAGGGGGAAAAGGTCCATTACAGAAAGGAGCCTAGCTTCTTCGTTCGAACTCCAAACGACGCACCGTTTGCGGCCACACGATGCTAAATCAACGAACTACGAATCCGTGGAATTTCCATGAGCCGGATAAGAAATCTAAATTGACTACAATGCCCTTGAAGTAGCGTCCAGCGACGGAACTTCTCCGAAATGCAACTGAACCTCACTTTTAGCGTTCCAATACCTACAAAAGCACAAATAACCCCTGCAAAGCATGTATATATCCAAATTCAAGGTTGTCTAGTTAATGAGCATAATTATAGGCATTTAGGACCATAAAAGTGCTAGAATGCATAAAGATAATGGGCGGAAATATGCAATATTCGATACGAATCAGCTATCAAACGGTCAAAAAGTTGGAGAATTTTAAATTTTTCCAACCTTTTGATATTTACCTTGGAATTGAAGTGGTATCAAACAGGGCCTAGGTACTTTCTACTATTCAATCTTTGAAGTTATGAACGTAATAATTGCTTAAAAATTCACGAAGCATTATTTATTATGACTTCTTTATAAACATTAAATTATAAATAATTTAATTTAATTTTAAGAAATTCAAGTTCCACAACCACCTCTTTTTTGTGAAAAAATGGAATTACTTCAAATTTGAATTTATTATTAGTGAATGTACGAAAAAAAAAAGTCATATAATGTTTGGGGTACATTAGTTCCTAATAATTGAGGGTTCGGGTACACTAGTTTGCATTACAATTGCATGGGTGTCTTTTGGATGGTTTTTTTTAGAGACCCGTTTAATAGTTTTACACCTTTTTATTAAAAACCATAGTTGCCCCTACTATTTAAATTTAATAGCCTAAATATTTACTAACAGCTATTTGAGGCCTTTTTTTTACAACATTCATTTATTACCATTCCAACTCCATCTCCATTATATATGACATAAACAACTCCATTTTTGTAACCAACACAATATGACACATCATACAACAATTTTATTGATATGAAATAGAAATGAGGTGGCAGCCCGATGAAGAAGCATCCAAAATGGTATGAAACAAGTCCTATTTTATTGAAACAACTCTTTTTTAAAAAAAAAAAATCAGTTGATATAAAATATTTCTATAAACCTTTTGTTTTTGCACATGATCTTTGTTAAACATGGGATCAAAATAACCACATTGCAATTAATTGTCCTTGGGTTTATAACAGGTTTAATGTTGGTGAATGTAATGGACTCATGCTACTGTTGAAGACAACACATGGCCAAATTTTTTTGAAGTGCCAACATGAATCATGTAATGGATTTAAGCTGTTAGAAGAAGCAATAACCAACACAAAGACCAAAGAAGGGGAATCGTCCAATGAAGGGTTTTTTTAATGTGGAAAAACTTATCATTGGGTTAAAAATTGTCAATGAAAAGAGACATCATATCGAAATGGATGCAATGGGATAAGGAATCTCTAGACTTCAAGACATGAAAAACATTATAAGAATTGTTTTTGAAGTGTTTGACATGTAGGGATTTTGAGTGGTTAATAAATGCAATTAGGAAATGTGATGAAAGTAGGAAAGTAAATGTGGGGGTTACGATAAAAGTTGGCTTATATGATCTGTGTGATGGATTTCAAAATAATTTTAGTGTATGAAATATTATAGTGTGTCCTATGTTTATCAAATGCAATGAATGAATGAAAATTTTCAATGAATGGATAAAATATTCTATCAAATGCACTTTGTAATGAATGGATGAGTACTAATCTAAGACATCAAACATAACTTCATTCACTCATACAAAGAAGAAGCATACTTGGCCTTCAACCAAGTAGTGTAGCTTGTCTAAATAAGAAATTACTTTCACAAAGAAAACAGTTAACCTAATAATGTAACCTAATGAGTACAACCTTGAGTACTAATATATGTTCTATCAATAATTATTAGTGTAGAAGATATTACTACAGATGAGGATTCTCCCATTCAAACCATATATTCCAACCTTCAAAGGTTGGTTATAAATGGTTATTTTCTTCCTTTTTCTTTCTTACCACCTTGTCTTGTCCTTGGAATTGGCATAGATGAAATAATTAACACTTGCTTATTTGATTACTCTTCAGAAGTATGAACTGTGTTTGGTACCTCAGCATTTGTGATAGGCTTTATTAAAATATAAAGAAAGGTGTTAATGGTTAAATGTTATTTTGATGGAAATAATAAGAAAATGGAAAATGTTAAGAGTGTTACTTACCTCCCCTTCCGAATTCATCTCTTGATGATTTATCTCAACAACCAAAAGAAATTATTGGTAATATGTTTACATGTAGTTGATGTATGAAAGTGTGGCCTTACCAAGTAGCCTTCTCTTCACTGTCTAGAAATTGCTTTGCTTTCATGTAGTCTTTAAACATTTGAGCCATATACTTTTTATGATCCTCCTTCCTGAAGGACCTTGTTGCCCCCCAATTTAAAGCCTCAAGCTATGAACCCTAAAATCCTGGATTTTTTAAGTTTTAAAACATGTGCCTAAAATAATAATTGTGATTACTATCAAGGAACAATTTTGGCACTGCTTCAATAAGACTTTTTAGTCTATCCAACATCAAAGTTAATGGTAATTTGTGTTTTATCAGGTGAGGCTACAACATTCTCAAAAATCTTCTCCATGTGTCATAACTTTCATTTCTACAAATCTATATGGAAATATGGAATAAACCATTGTTCCTATTTAATGACACAACAGATAAGATTGCTCCACCATACTTGCCTTTGATAAATGATCTAAATAACTCAAGCACTAGTCTACATCTATTAAGAAATCCATCTATAAAGGCCTTAAATGCAAAACAAAATGAAATAAATTATTGATCATTTGGATCCCTTATCTAATCAACTATACTACCTGAATCTGTAACATTTATCTGCCTTGAAATTTCAGGTACCAACATAAATGGATCACTATAAGTACCATGTATCCTCTCATTGATAGTTATTTGAGCATAATATTCAGTTTGGTATGTTATCTTCACTGCATGTTTTTCCCATATTGCAGCTTGAACATCTTTTGGTTTCATCTTCTTGTGATTCCTCATTATGTGTTCAACCTCATTAGCAACCTAACTTGACTTAGACATTGAGTTTATGCCTTTAAGATTATATTTTCAAGTATATTATTCTAATTTTAGCAGTTGGTTCATGTGGAAACTTTCTCACATACACCCTCCACTTACAATTATGATCCCTACAAATTAAATCAATTTTTGAGTTAATGTTTTGCCTCTATCTATACTCAAACTTCTTCGATATTGGAAATTGTCTCGTGTATATCCTACACTCTAACATGGTTGTCCATTCCATGTATGTTGATAACTCTTGTAAAACGCCATCCCCATACTGCCCGTTGCTCCCATCCAAAATTGTCATCCTTGTACAAATTATTTGTCTTTGCCTCAAAATGCATAAGATCTACCCCATCAGCATTTAGACCTTCATTTGTTTGGATCATTATCCTTATCATTAACATGCCCATCCTTTTCTTATTGCCAATCCTGTGTTTACTCATGTCTTACCCGATCAAAGTCAAAATACCCGTACTGGTGTTCATCAACCTCACTATCAGAGTGATAACATTCTTAAGCATTGAGACAATGTAAAATTATCAAAGCTCACTCATCAACTGACTTATCCACTCTATCGTCAAGTGGCTCATCCACTCTATCATTAACTAGTTCTTCCACTCTACCATTAACTGGTTCATCTACTCTATTATCAACTGCCTCATCCACCCTATCATCAACTAGTTCTTCCACTCTCGCATAAAATGGTTCTTTCACCCTAGAATGACACGATTTTTTCACTCTATCATAAAATGGTTCTTCCCCCTAGCATGAACTGGTCTTTCCACTATATCTAATGTACTCTATAGTATCTTGGTTAATGAGAAATCACCTCCAACACCTTATTCAAACTCTAACACTGCCTCATTATCAGTAAGTGATAATGGATCATTATGAGTGTTTGTAGAGTTATTGAAGAATAAGTTTCCGATTCTATATGATCTTATTAGGCCCTTAAAGTATTAGAGGTTATTTTTGGGGACTAGGATTTGATGAGGGAACTTTTGGGATGGCATCAACATTGAGTCTTGGAGACTTTCTTACAACTATTGGTGATTTAAACTTTCTTTTGGGAGTTGTTGTTATTTTATTTGGGGGAGGGATGAATGTAGATGGCATATTTGGGTCTTTTAAATAAAGATGATACTCTTCAAAATCCTCTACCAAGTTGTCCCACATTTCAATTACTTGAGCATCATTTTGAATGGTCCATAAGATTCCATTTTAAAGTTATTTAATATCCATACCCTCGTAACCAATTACTTTTCATTGTCATTGACCAAGTCTATAAAATATAATTCATCTCCATTAATGTCCTGAAGTACTACCCTCCTACCCCCACTGTATTTGTTTTCCTATTTTTACTCCACTTCCCCTTAAAGTGCACTACCAAACTTCTATACCCAAATAAAGCCATTTATCACACCTAATAAAGACAATAAATGCAGTAATATAATTATAATTTAAGATGTTTATCACACCTAATAAAGACAAGAGAAGCAGTAAAAAAAATTATAATTTATTCATGGGTAGAAGAAGAATTAAAAGAGAAACTAAAAAACCCTAAAAAATATGTTAAAGAACTATAACAAATAATGAAACAACATAAATATTACCATTATCTATTGAGAGTGACATGCATTTCTGATCAAGAGAAGAACAAAAAAACTCTAGATAAATCGATACCCAAAATATAAACAAAATACAAACTACAAAACCCTAGAAAAATCGATAAATAACTAATTAAAAAAAAGATAGGATGCTTTCGATCTTAATAGTAGCAATCTAAAGTGAGAATGATATGACATTAGAATTGTTGAATCTTGAGAGGACAATCAATGATAATAGATTCAGAGACAAATGGGGACACCCAAATCTAACAAGGGGTAAATATTATTCATTGAATTGAGAATGATGGGCACATGTGTCATTTGAATAAAAAAGGAGTAAATATGATTTTTAACAAATGGGTGTATAACTGTTAAACGGGTCTCTAACAGAAACTGTCAAAATGACACCAATGCAACTATAATGCAAACTGGTGTACTCCAACTCCCAATTATTAAGAATTAATGTACCACAAACAGTAAATGACTAAAAAAATTATATGATTTGGAAGGAGACTAGTCATTTAATATGAGAGATCTCGTGCATTCTTGTGTATAACCAATTGCACAATTTGAATATATATGATTATATACATAGTCAACCTAATTGGTTTTTAATATTATGCTAACTTAAAAGGTGGTTAAAACACAAATGAACACTCTTGACCATTATACCCCCAATTGAGAAAAGAATCACCAACTTAGTCCTTTATATTATTTATTAAGTGTTAACTCATCAAAAAATCTGTCCATGAATGATCTATAATCTCTGGTTGTTTCTCTACCTTAGCCCCTATCTCCCTCTCCCCTATCCATCAATGTTATTATTCAGACGAATCCTCCTCTTGACTTCCCTAAACATCTATAATTGTTAATGTCTAAAACTGGTAAAATGATAATTTAAGTCTTAGCTAGGAATTATCAGTAATAAACTACCACAAATATAGAAAAAAGGTTTGAGCTTGAGAGAGACGAGATATTGATAATGAGACAAGAGGATAACGTGGTTCATCCCAATGAGGCATTAATGTCCACAAATGCAACATTATTTTGTATTAGATAGAAATGGATACAAGATCTCAAAAATCTTTGTAGGGTCTTGTGTATGTCATTTTCTTCATCTCCCTACCATGTGATATGGAGTGTTATTTATAGTAGGAGAGGGAATAAGAAGAGGTGGAATACTTTATGAATGAGGCAGTTACACCTTGACACATTCTAATGACAATTAATGATGAGAATAGTAGGTAGTTAAAGGGATTAACCCACGTGTGTATTAAGAGAGAAATGTACATATTACCATTTGTGATTCACATACACGCTTGATAGTTTGAACTACTGGTGGTCTGCCAAACAACTGACTACCAGTAATTATGACAGGTGTCACAATTTTACTGGTCCATATCCCAATATAGTTTGACGATAAACCAATAATTGATATATAAAATGGAACCTCTATATAGAGCAAAACTATCACTCTCTAGCACTCTCCTGCAGTGTTCAAATCTTCCACAGATGTAATAATTTTCTTATTTTATACAAAATCATTAGTAGTTGTTCTGCTAGTGTTGAAATTTATATACCACTAATATAATTTTTTTGGTTCCTTATGTGTAATTTTTTTCTTATGAGAGAATCTTTCTTTTCTTTTATAGGAGTTCAATATTGTTTTATACTTTTATGGAGGAAACATATTTGTACCTCGGGCCTTATTTTTTAAAATGTTTAAAAACCCTTTCGGTTTACCTGCTTTTGGTCGTAGGTATTTTATTTTTTAACATCTACCTTTTTATTTTCTTTTTTTCTAACTTTAAACCTTCCATGTTTGACTAATTTACAAGATTCACAAACATAACATAATATTTTTAAGGTTATATACTGTTATTTATTGTACATTTTTGTTTGATTTATCGGTTGGGACTCATTACATGTTTGAAGAGCCTTACTAGCTATTTGCTTATATATGAGAATGAGGGAAAACAAGGGAGCTCAAAAACTGAATAGTTGGTTGGAGTAAGGATGTGTTTGGGAAATTTTCTATTGGTTCACTTTACATTCCTATGTTTTGACTCTTTCTATATTCAAGTTTCATCTTTTTAATTAAGATTGATTTTTATTTTCTTGTGGTAAGTCTTTTGACAATCTCATTATAAAGGCTTATTGGTTATTTCAGGCATAAAGTTTTAAAGTAAAAGCATTGGTGTCTAAATAATTTCATCATCAAAGTTTTTATCTACGTAATATTAAATTTTAGTTTATGTAAAATTACTTAGTCAATTAATAAATTTTGCACATTCTTTTGGTTTTGTGGCTATAGGTTTTTATTATCCCATAGTGGTGTACACTGTTCAAGTATTTATGCTCTGGACACTTCCATATGGATATGTTAGTTAAGAAACTCAAGGTTTATATTTTTTATTTGTGTTTATATTCATAAACTTATTTTGGTTTAGGATGAAAATAAAATGCAAGAAATTTGAAGGAATCATAGTTCATGGTTAACAAACTGAAGGATTATGTTTATACGATATGTTTATATTCATAAACTTATTTGGGTTGACGAAACTAATTCATGGTGTTATTTGTGTTTGTTTACAAATTTTTTATATAGTTCTTGTCGATTATAAGTCATATATATTATAATATCAAAGTTTTTGAAATATGACTTTGATTTCTATACTTTCTTTGTTCTGCTCCATTTTTCCGGAATGTGATCCAAGAGCCACATTTTTTAACTCAAGAAATGTGGATTAAGCATTGCAGCTAACATTGATCACTTATCAATAATTTTTATCATTTTTATACTCAATCCAAAATATTTCACCACTCTAGTTCATTTGTCCTTTTGTTAGTTATATTATAAAAGTTAAGTTTTTTAATCGGGTTATTTGTATTTTGGGGTACATTTATTCTTCTTTATTATTGGTTGGGTACCATTTTTCTTATATTAATCACTAAGTGTCATTTCTCACAAATTTTGTTAATGAAACATTTGTCAACATTGTTAAAGGAAAGTAAATGACGCCTTTTACCTCTAAAAAATAATCTCAAAGATATTAACAAACTGTACGTTAATTTTTTGTTGAACAACTTAATGTAAGTTAAAAATTCATTTGATCTTAACAAATGTTTGTAAAAAAACAGATTCCTTATTTTTAAGAAAATAATTGGATGTTATTCTTTTTAAAACAAATTTTAATATAACTTATTTTAAAAGAACTATTTTATAAAAAAAATAAGAAAAATATTTCATTATTTAAAAAACAACTGGCCCTTTTTTAATATAAAAAATAGTTGCTTTGTAACTTTTTTCAACAAACTGTATTCTTGGTGTCTAAATTAGATTCTGATTTGGAATAATTTTAGCTCAATTAAATCAACAAATATAACCATAGATGAAACAGTAAGCTAGAGAAAGAAAGAGACAAAAAGATTTTTACATGGTTCAACCCAATATGGTGCCTACATCCACGGAGATAATGTCACTATGTTTTAGGGATTTGGTACAAGTCTCTCAATAACTCTCTAGGAGTTCATTAAATTGTTTTTTAGTTTCCCTTAGTTGAGATAGGTAAGGATTTATTTTATAGGAATGAGAAGTTGAAAAGATGGAATACCTTTATACATTAGGTATTTACATCTTTACATGATAATAGGCAGTTGGATATTATTTACATGCATGTGCATGGTGACTGTTGAGAGTTCCACTTGTGTTTGTTCGTATTACTGACTGTTCATATTCTTAGAGGTGGTCAACCAGCTAGCTGACCAAGGAGATAATTGGTCTAGCCACACTTGTTTGCTTTTTGTGAGTCTGCTGAATATGATGACAAGTGTCACCTTACAATTGGTCCATATGGCCTTATTATTTTAGGCTATAACAAAATCCTCCACTACTTCATTCTTAATTGGAAGATATAATGAGTGAAATGATAGAGTATTCTCAATCAGGATCTACTCATCAATCTGGAAGAGCCTAGTCGGCTGCCGACCGCTAGGACATATAAATCTCATACTGTCATATTAAGGCGGTGGCAATTTTATAATTAGTGGGAAAAATAATGGTGGTATATTTAATCACTTCAAAATTCGTATCCCAAGAGACGTCACGAGCCCTATAAAGAGTCAGTTTCCCCTATTTTCTTCTCATTTTGAATTCAAACTTACTTTTTCACTTTCAAGCCTTCATTCCGCCATTTAAGAGAATTGATGTTGTGTCTTTGTTTTCAGTGTAAGAATTCTCTCTTTCTTGTATTTTACTCTATGCTTCGTCACGATGGTGTATATCGTAGATGATATCTCTTTGGAAGAATTCAGAATAACGCATAGGATTCTTGAGTGCGTGAAAACGAAGATGGTGACATATCTTTGTGACCAGTGTTCATTAGAAGAGGGTCATTGGCATCCTATTATCTTTATTGCAGAGTATGGAATTACTTTCCTTATTAATTACTTATTCCTTAAATTCTATCAATATTTCTATGTGGTCTTAGCCCAAATGGAGCCTAATACCTGGAGGGCAGTGAATGGGGTCAGCCATATTAACGAACAATTTGGAACCCATATAGGAATAACAAAATCAATGTATTACTACAATTAGGAGATCACATCCGACAATAGGTATTACTTGAAGACTAGATATTCTAACAGGACTTTGGAAGTAAATTTGCCTAATTCCAATAAAGATTATTAGGGTTATGGATTGATTATAAAGGATTGGCAATTTTCCCCTCTTCCTGAAGGCACAGAATACACTGGGCCCCGCTTCCCTCAAGAAGGATAGGGCATACGTTGACACCCTTTTATTAATATATTTTTCTCTGCTTTTTTCTTTCAAATTATTCAGCTATTGATCAGTGTTTATATTTCTTTATTTAATGGAGAAAAGAAATAAGTATATTCCTCACTTGTTTGAAGTTAATTTTGCGGATCTAAAAATCATCTGGTCCATTTAGCAAAGAATTTAGGAAAGTCACCCTTGGTAGATGTTTATTTTGTTGGATTACCAAAGTTCTATCACATCTTTTGTTGCTGAGCCAACTGAATATATTTCTTTAGCTCCCATCGATTTAGAGGATCTAACATTGTCCTCGTCGTTCGCGAATTCATAATCTTTTCCTCAATTGAAGGGAGATTTCACTACTGGAGGTACATCTTCCTATTTTGAATCTCTAGGCATCAACCTCGAGAAGACCACAAATTTATGGGAAGATCCCAAATCTTCTTGCTAGAACCAAGTCTCCACCTCCAGCTAAGAAGAGTAACATTGAGGTTGGAAGCTCCAAACTTTCAGTGATTATGAAGCACTACACCAAAATAAGCGGATGGCCATGAATTTGGGCCGTGACCAAGCCTCCGGGTCAGGGATCCAATTCATGACCAAAGTGGGTGTGACAAAAATCATTAGTCACAAACTTGATCCTTGACCAAAAGACACAATTTCAGACCCGAGCATGGGCCAATAAATGACATGTTAGTCAGAGATAACGGTCGTGACTAGCTGGACAAGGACCCAATCCATTACCAATTTTGAAACTGTGGTCACGGACCTAAATCATGACCTATTTTATACACACGGTTCAATATGGTCATAAACTTGAACCGCGACCCACCATCTTACATGGTTCATGTGGTCATGGACTTAAGCCATGAACAATATTCCACACATGGTTCACTGTAGTCACAACCCCAATTTTTGACGAGATACTTATTACAAAAAAATATTGAATATGGTCACGATTTAAGTCCTCGACCATATATATTTGAAAAAAATATGCGCATTTTTTTTTCTAACCGGGAGCCCCACAACTATGCGGTCAGTTGCTAGGAGTCATGTTGGTCATATGTGAGGTGTTCGTGCCTCACGCGGGGCCATTTGGGGGTTGTTCAAGGTTTCGGCCACTTGTGGCACATTTTAAAGCCAAAGTGTGCATATTTCCAAATTTTGGTCCTATTCTCAAATCAAGAGTTTTGAAACTACGCGATCATTTTCTACGAGTTACGTTGGTTATATGTGAGGTGTCTGTGCACTTTGGGGGGCCGCTCCAACTGTTTGGGATTTTTGCCCACTAGCTGCACGTTTTCAAGCCTAAGTATGTCTATTTATAAATTTTGGTCCTATTCTCACATAAAAAATCTCGCAACTATGCGATCAGTTACTACGAGTCACATTTACCACATGCGAGGTGTTCGTCCCCCCTGCAGGACCATTTGGGAGTTGTTCGGTCGCCCATTAGTGGATCATATTCAAACCTAAGTATGTGTATTAGCACATTTATGTCCTATTCTCAAATCGGGAGTCCCGTAAATACATGATCAATTGTTTTGAGTTACGTTGGTGACTTGTAAGGTGTTCATGACCCTTGCGGGGCCGTTGAGGGTTGTTCATGGTTTTCTCCAACAAGCGACACATTTTTATGCCTAGGTGTGCCTATTTATAAATTTTGGTCCTATTCTCAAATTGGGAGTCCCGTGACTACGCAATCATTTGCTGCGAGTTATGTTAGTCACGTATGAGGTGTCCGTGCCCCTTGCGGGGCTATTCGGGGTTTCCGCCCACTAGGCACGTTTTCAAGCCTAAGTATGCCTATTTGTAAATTTTGATCCTATTCTAAAACCATGAGTCCTGCAATTACCCAGTCTACTGTTACGAGTTACATTGACCACGTGCGAGGTGTTCATGCCTCTTGAGGGGCCGTTTGAGAGTTATTCGGGTTTCTCCCATTAGCGACATGTATTCAAGCCTAAGAATGTCTATTTATAAATTTTGATCCTATTATCAAACTGTGAGTTTACCAACCACGCGATCAGTTGATAGAGTTACGTTAGTCACTTGCGAAGTGTTCATAACCCTTGCGGGGCCATTGAGGGATGTTCGGGGGGTTTTCCAACTAGCGGAACGTTTTCATGCCTAAGTGTGCCTGTTTACAAATTTTTGTCCTATTCTCAAATTAGGAGTCCCACGACTATGCGATTAGTTGTTAAGAGTTACGATGGTCACATGTGAGGTGTCCGTGCCCTTTGTAGACAGTTTTGGGCCTATTCGGGGTGTTCGCCCACTATCAACCCGTTTTCAAGCCTAAGTCTGCCTATTTATAATTTTGGTAATATTCTCAAACCGAGATTAGCATAATTATGCAATGAGTTAATATGAGTTACATTGGTCACATGGAGGTGTTCGTGTCCCTTATAGGGCCGTTTGGGGGGTTGTTAGAGCTTTCTCCCAACTAGCGCCACATTTTCAAGCCTAAGTGTGCCTATTTGTAAGTTTTGATCCTATTTTCAAACTTAGAGTCACGCGTCTACACTGTTAGTTGCTACATGTTATGTTGGTCACTGTGACGTGTTTGTGCCCCTTGTGAGGCTATTTGGGGCATGTTTGGGATTTCCCCCCAATAGCGGCATGTTTCCAAACCTAACAGTGCCTAGTTGTAAATTTTGGCCCTATTATGAAACTGGGAGTCCCGTAACTACGCTGTCACTTTCTATGAGTTATGTTGGTCATCAGCGAGGTGTTCATACCCCTTGTGTGGCTGTTTGGGGACTGTTCGGGGTTTTCTCCTACTAGCAGTAGGTTTTCAATTCTAAGTGTTCCTATTTGAAAATTATTGTCCTATTCTCAAATCGGGAGTCCCCTGACCATACGATGAGTCACTTTGTCACGTTTCGTGCTCTTTCCAGGGTCATTTGGGGGTTATTCAGTATTTTCTCCCACTAGCAGCACGTTTTTAACCCTAAGTGTGCCTATTTATAAATATTAGTCCTATTCTCAAATGGGGAGTCTTCAATAATGCAGTCATATTCTACGAGGTACTTTGGTCACATGCGAGGTGTTAGTGTCCCTTGTGAGGCCGTTTAGGGGCTGTTTCGGGGTTTTTGCCCACCAGTAACTCGTTTTAATGCTTAATTGTGCCTATTTGCATACTTTAGTCCTATTCTCAAACCGTGAGTTCGATGACTATGTGGTTAGGTGCTACAAGTTACGTTTGTCACGTGCAAGGTGTCCGTTCCCCTTACGGGGCCGTTTGTGGCTTGTTCGAAGTTTTTTCCCATTACGTCATGTTTTCAAGCCTAAGTATGTCTATTTGCAAATTTTGGTCCTATTCTCAAAATGGGAGTCCCGCGACTACGCCATCAATTATTATTAGTTACGTTGGTCACGTGAGAGGTTCTCATGCCCTTTGGGGGACTATTTGGGGTTTGGTCATATTCTCAAGTCAAGAGTCTCCCGACTACGTCATCAGTTGCTACGAGTTACGTTGGTGACGTGCGAGGTGTTCGTGCCCCTCATAGAGCCATTTAGGGGTTGATCAAGGTTTCACACACTAGCGGCATGTTTTTAAGCCTAAATTTGCCTATTTGAAAATTTCGGTCTTATTCTCAAACCGGGAGTCTTTCGATTACGTAGTCAGTTGCTATGAGTTACATTGCTCACCTGAGAGGTAATCAATCCTAAATGTTCCTATATAGGAATAAAACGTTTAAAATATCATGCATATCAAGAATATAAATTTTTTTGTTAAATTAAAGAATACTTGGTTCTTGCGATCCAAGAAGGCCATTAAATAGAGTCTTCTGATATTATGAATGGACCAAACTTATCTTGGATACCCAGTGTATTCTTGTCCATTTACATTTCCTGATTAGTTTTATTTACAGGAACATGTAAAGGAACACGTGGAAATTAAACTGGGTAAATGTACATTTCCTGATTAATTGCTAATTTTCCTTCATGGCCTTAATTACTGATTATATCAATGAAACTAATCAGCAAATGTACATGTACAGGAACACGTGGAAATTAAACTGGATGAATTTGGTAAAATCATAAATTAAGGAGTCTATTATCAAGTCGAACATCCCGTGCAAGGTGTTCATGACCCTAAACATTCACAAATCAAATTAAATATTCGTGAATCAAACTAAACATTCATAAATCAAACTAAAAAATCATAAATCATGCTAACATTTTTAAATTAAACCAAACATTCATAAATCAAAGTAAAGCGTTAATATAGTGTCAATATTGTAATAGTATACAAATAAGATTGAAAAGTATAAAATAATGTTTTGATATTCAATCTTCCTATAAATCAATTAAAAGATCCTTCAAATTAGGGTTGTCATTAAGAGCTGATTGGAACTCTTTTAGCGCCTTTAATGAGTCTGCTTGAGTAGTCATACCCTTTGGTGTATGAACAATAATAGACCAATTGCCATCGTTTATGCACTTTGAGTAAATACCTTTTTTATGTTTTGAAAGGCATAAATAAAAGGCTCGTAGACTGTGTGATCTTTAATCTTCATTTTTGATAAATCTACCATAACAAGTTTGAAGTCAGGATAACCTTTGCAAGGATTTGTAGTATCCTCCACCTTCACATAATCATGCTAGAATACGGTTTCTGTGAAATATATATAATCGAGTGATAGGATTTGTTTGATCATCCCATAATAGGTTAACACCATATATTTTGGATTTTCATCACTTTTGCTAACGACACAGGTAGTCAAGGAAATTAATTCCGCTATTTTGCATCAAAATAGTTTCCTCATGTGGATATGAAACGAAATCAAAATCGTTGGTTTGGAATTTCTTTAACTCTTTCGCACAAAAATTATGACCTTTTGCTAGGCGTGCAAGCCTTAAAGAGACATCACCTCTTTTTAGAAGCTGCATTTATTAATGAATTTGTATTAGGGCATGTTTTTACTACCCATGAATAAATATCTACACACATAAGAGGTGAAAATTACCGCTTTAGATACTTATCCCAAAAATAATTTGTAGTACAATTTCTCCTTCGATTTTGGGAAATTTCGTTTCGTACTTCCTATGGGTAAATTGTAGAGTTTAGATCGTAATATATAAAATACATATAATCAAATAAGATTAATTCAGTAGAGACTTACTCTCTCCAATCTTCGACTTTATCTTGCGAATTAAAAACATAACGAGTTGCTTGCTCGTATTGTAGATTTGTAAGTTTCACCTCTTTAGGGATCCTAAAAGTTAATTCATCCTCAAACTCATTAGGTTCCTCGATCACTCATTCTCCACGAGGACTTAACCTCCTATACTCTTATTCTGGTATATGTTCTTGAGCTATAGTAATGATTCCTCAGTAACCTATTCTTTAGAAATTGACCCTCCAATATACCGTGTATTCTTTATGTAAGCTTTGAAGGTTTTTATCAAGTGCTCAAAGATACATCCAACGATACCTAAAGGGATAACATAACAAAGCCACATCGCATAAATTTAGAAGAAGGTGGATGCTGATATCAAATAACGACGATGGGAATTATTTCTCTAATACACAACTGTTTTGGCCAAAGTTAATTTCGAAGCTTTAAAAGTCCTTATGTTTACGCAAAGCAGGGTAAAACACAAACTGATTTGCATAACTGCCTTTTGGAGATCTACATGTTCAGAGAAGCTATGCCTAAATAACATAGGGATTAGTTGAATGATTACATGTCAGTCGTGGGACTTGCACTATTTCATGTCATTTATTTGGTAGTTTACTATCTTACGTAAATTACCGAAATAACCACTGGGAGTCCTCACGTTGAACAACGTGTCTAAGGGGATCTTTTTCTTACTAGTAGTCAAAGTGAAAGAATCTAGGGGGATAGAAATTCTTCCCGTTGTAGGATCATTTTTTAACCACAGTTTCTTCTTATTGTCATATCTTGTAGATCGTGATGGTCCCACTCCATCTTTTGAATGAGATCCACGACATGTTCCTATCAGATGTTTGCTATATTCTTCTCCATGTGCATTATAACAATTATATGCCTTAGACGATGATCTTACCAATACGAGAAGTCAAAAAAAAATAATCTCGATTATGGCTTCACTTTAATAGGTCATTCGGATCATCTCTAGCCTTACAATTTAGGTTAACAAACTGGAGGTTATTGCATTCTCCTAAATCTGCTGACCAGAAAGCTGAGAAGGTTCCGTCTTCACTCGTGATCAACACACATAAAGTTAGACTTCTAGTTCCTGAAAGGGCGGATGATCGGCAAAAATCTACGATAACTTGTGTAGCTCATCTCCCCACTATGATATAGCCAACTGGCTTTAATGTCCTTCCCACATATGGGACATTAATAATAACCATGAACATTACAACCGAACAAGGTCCCATAAGCAGGAAGGTTGTGGATCGCCCACGTCACCACTGCTTTAAGTGCGAACTCTCCACACTTGTGAGACCATCACGATTTTATCCCACTACTCTTTAAGTTCTTCGATTAAATAGACTAAGAATATTTCAATATCATCTTTAAGAGCCTTCGCCTCGGTGATCAGTAAAGATACTAATGTGAACTACTTTCTCATGCACAATGTCGGAGGGAGACTTAAAGGTGCCATGAGAACTAGCCAATAACTCTGATCAGTACTTAAATTTCCAAAGGGTTAAACCAATTGGTTGAGATTTCAAGACTGACATTGAACGGTTCTTTTGCAAATTCAAGGTGTCGTGCATTTGAAATTTTCCAGATAAGTGAATCAACTGGATGACACATCAAATTTCCACCCACCTCTCATCAAGCGTGTCAGGTCATGGACAAGGCTATCTAAGGTACAATGAAAAATTGTTTTAACAATGTCCCAATTGCAGAGTACTTCAAAACCTTTTGTCGAACTTGCGATAGCTTGCGATATTTTGGATCTTTATCATTTCCATTTTTACAAGCCACATATCTAGGCTCACTACATACTATTATTAGAGAGGTAGACTAAAAGCATGTTTTATGTAATAATTTTAGTTATGGATTTATTGTTATAATAAAATCAGTTATTCCTATTTTATTGAGAATTATATATGGACATAATGTTTTGCAGTATTTTATATACTACTGATGTCTTTTATTCTACTCATTAGGTGTTCTGGTGTGAAGAGTGCCGCTTACACACAGAGAATCAGATCACCAGTTCTTGTAGAATATAAGTTTTACCATCCACAGTCTTAGATGGAATTGGACACACCATCAGTAAGGCTATAGTGCAATATTTTAGTAGGTCTATCTTGATTATGGGAAACTGTATAGTTTCAAATTATTGTTCTAGTACACTTTACGTGTATTGAACGAGATCAATTTGAGGTCATTATTTTTATACTAGTTTTATGAGATAATGTACAACTCGTGATTATTAGGTTTACTTAAGGCTCTTAATTATGATACGATTGATGGACACATGTACTAGTTATTTATTATATTGACTTATCATGTAAGATTCATTATTGGATCAATAATCTTGATAAATTGGGTAATGGAGATTAATATATGGTTAAAGTATTTTATGGATGGAATCCATGTCTCGGTATAGAGACTGGTGATACCCCCTTGAAATGCTTATAAGTTTTGTATGTCAAACCCTACAGGTGGATTATGTTAATCTGACACTACAAATAAGTTAGGTTGGATCGCTGAAGGACTTAAAGAACTTAATCAAATAAATTATTAGTAATTTATTTTATTAATGGGTATCTGTAACCTCAATATGGGAAGAATTACATAATTAATAATGAGGAACTTGAAATATAATTTTGAATTAAGGAGTGGAGTTATAATTATAATTATTTAGTGGTATTAATTATAATTAAGGGACTGAGATTAGGATCAAGGAAGGATTGGATTTTCTTAGGACCATTAGAAGCCACATCCTTATCTCTACTTAGGGTCCCTACTATAGCCTATATATATGCACCTAAGTCTCATTCTTTCTTAACCAAGCTGTCACTCTTGGATACTCAAAAGACAAAAGTTCGAACTTGTGAGAAAGAGAGGCGGCAGAGAAGAAAGAGGACACAAGAAGGTGGTCACGAAATAGGATCCCACAATTTACTCGTGATTGTCCATATCAAGATTGGAGTATAATACCATGAGGTGGATCGTGCCATCAATATTCTATTCTTGTAAAGATGAGATCAAGTCAAATAGCTGTTGAAAGGTAAATCCTAAGTCCACCTTGTGGGATTTTATGTACGTTTAATTTTTTTGTAGTTCAATTTATACGTGTTTTCAATAGACCCTTGGACTTTCGCTCTAACTATTGGTATTAGAGCCCTATTGATACCGTGTCAAGGTTGAATTGTTCCATGTTGCCCAATTAAAATAATCGTATATGTGCATGGATGTTGGGTAGAATATAGATATATGCTAACTTCTAGTTTGCAGCAATCTAATCCCACTATTATGGTCACGTATTTATGTTTTTATTTTATGTGATTGGATCCCACGATGGTTTATTCATGGTTATTTTTTATACTGGATTAGTGTAATATTGATGTAGATAGTGAACTTTTTCATGGAGACATAGAACATATAAAATTTGTTACTGTTTTGATCGTGATTGTCAATGGAGAAATGTGAAACCAGATCCGTGATCGAAGGCAGTTTTTTGGCATAGAAATCAGTTTTGACAGTGTTAAACAATGCTTGGAGGTAGGGGTGTTGTCCCTTAGACCTCGCGAGGGCAGCCCCCTTGACCCGGCCACCTGACTGGGCAGGTGTAACCTCGTGTCATCCCAGCGTAGTGGCAATACGAAGTGTTTGGGTTCAAGGAAGCTTGTTGAGTTCAATGATGACTGTTGGGTTCAAGGAAGACCGTTGAGTTCAAGGATGACTATTGAGAACTCCAATCTATGACATAGTTGTATCTTGACTATAATAGTCGGGAATCCTTATTTATCTCAATTTTCTTATTTACTTTGATTCATATCTCTGTTATTCATATTTCAATTGTTGGGTTGTTAATATGTATTAACGGTTCCCTTAGAATTATGGACAACATGGAATACCGACCTAATTTAAATCATGTAGATGTTAAATGTGGATAATTCATAATTATTTTGAATTGTGAACATTAATTTGGTTAGAGAATAAAAAAAAATTGAGTATTCTTTTTTGTAACGATCAAGAGTATATGATTTTTTTTATTTATCACACATTTGCTTGATATATTAAAATAAGGATATCTCGGTATTTTTGGAAATATATCAAATGTCTTATATTTTTTAAATTAATCGAGAATTGGACACAATATTTTTAACCCTCATAAAACTTTTTTAAATACTAAGTGGGAGAGGGGATTTTCCAAGTAAAAATTCCATGGTCTCCATCAACGATTTGTAGACTTTCAATAATAAGTAGGTCCTCCAACGAGGAATGCAAATTATTATGGTAGTCGGTATAAATTTCCTTAAGGGTAATTTTCGATTCATTATTTACATAGGAGGACCCTAAAGTAGGAGTCTATGTGATATGAGATAATAAAAAATTAGTTAGTGGTATGCACTTAGATATAAAATAATGGTAGGTTCTCTAAAGAGGAATACTATAATTTTGTGGGACCAAAGTGTCGACTATTTAATTTTATTTGACATAGGTTTTCTCAAGATAATAAAATTAAAAGGAATAAGCCTGCTTAATTTTTTTTATAGTAGGTTCTCTAAAGAGGAATACTATTCAAATGGTAATCAGAATGCCAACGATTCTTTTAAAATTGATAGAGGGAACATTAATTTTAATTTAGAATTCAAAAAAAAAGTTTTATGCCATATAATAATTCATTTTATTATTTGATTCTCAATATTAAGATGAGAAGTTCTTTCAATCCACTTACTGTCATTCTCAAGGAAAACAAATTAACTAGACTAATTATATTGACTAGAAAATGAATTTGGATATTATGTTGACTGCTGAAGGGTACAAGTTTGTTCTCTATGAGATCTGTCCTAAGAAATCTAGTGAGGGGTCAACCGAAAAGGAAACCCAGGATTTTCATAAATGGATCAAGGCTGATGAGATGGCGCAGTGTTACATTTTGGCATCTATGTCAAATGTTATACAACATCAGCATTAGTCGATGGAAACTACCTATGGGATGATGAAGATCCTCAAATATATGTTTAGGGATCGTAATCATGTTGTAAGGAAAGTTTCCATAAAAGAACTCGTGAACAAAAACATGACTGAAGGGACTCCAGTAAAGGAACATGTTTTAAGGATGATGTCTCTTCTTAATGATCTTAAAATAGAGTGGAAATCGATGGGGAAACCTAGGTCGATATTGTTCTCTAATCACTGCCTGAGTCGTTTAAGCAGTTCTGCCTAAATAATGACATGAACAAACTTTCTTACTCTTTAGTGGAGCTAATTAAAGAACTACAAGCAGCTGAGGGTCTCATCAAGAAGTCAGTAAGTTCTTTTGTTGATGAGAAAAGTTCTACTTCTAAGCCTAGGGGGAAAGAATAAAGAAAAAAGTCTCAGAAATAGGTTATGGTCCCTTAGGCAGCTCGTGGTCCTCAGGGGGTGTGAAAAAGCCCAAGGGAAAATGTTTCCTCTACAAGGAGTCAGGACGCTAGAAGAAAATTTGTTCGATTTTTCGCAACAAACAAAACAATGCAGGTAAATTCCATTCTTTTATCATTGAATCATGCTTTGTGGCTTGTACTACCGGTACCTAGTGTGTAGATACGGAGCCACTAATCATATATGAAATTCTATGCAGGGGTTCCAGGAAACCAGGAGACTAAGTGATGGAGAGATTTATCTAACTATGGGAGATGCTACGAGAATAGTGGTAGTTGTTATGGGAGATGTCCATTTAAGCTTTAATAATGATAGGAGTTTACTTTTAAAAGATTATCTTTATGCACCTTCCAGTAGGAGGAATTTGATTTCAGTTTCTTGTTTAGCCTTTTATGGATATTCAGTTTCTTTTAACAAACTCATGGTTATTAAGAAAAATAAATCTTTTATTTCTTTTCGTACATTAGTTGATAATCTTTATATTGTTAATCCTATCTCTCCCACACAATAAATTAATATTTTGCATAATTCAATGGGACCAAATTTAAAGAGCAAGGAACCTTCCTTAGTGAACCAAACGTATCTTTGGCACTTATGCCTAGATCATATTAATCTAAAAAGTATTCGTAGGCTGATAGAAAGTGGACAATTGAGCTCATTAAAAGTGGAGGCACTTCTAGTTTGTGAATCATGTTTAGACGGTGAAATGACTAAGAGGCATTTCTCGACCAAGGGCTATAGAGCCAAAGAAGTATTGGAATTGGTTCATTCTGATCTGTGTGGATCGATGACAACCCAAGCAAGAGTGGGCTTTGATTATTTTATGACTTTCATAGGTGATTTCTCAAGGTATGGGTACGTTTACCTAATGCACCATAAGTTCGAAGCCTTTGAGAAATTTATAGTTTATAGGGCAGAAGTGAAAAAACATTAAGACACTAAGATTTTATCGTGGTGGCGAGTACCTCTTAGGGGAGTTTAAGCAATATCTAGAAGATCAAGGGATCACATCCCAATTTTTTACACCTGGTATGCATCAGCAAAATGGTGTAGCAAAAAGGTGGAATATGACTCTTTTGGATATAATTAGGTCCATGTTGAGATATATAAATATCCCAAATTATTTTTGGGGACATGCTTTACAAACGACCACTTATTTACTGAACATGGTACCTTCAAAGGCTATCTCTACTACACCCAAGGAATGGTGGATTGGGCATAAGCCCAGTATGAAATATATTTAGATCTGGGGTAGTCCAACTCATGTGCTAAAGAGAGATCCTAGTAAGTTGGAATCATGATCAGAAGTTTGATTCTTTGTAGGATATCCTAAGGAAACTAAGTGTTATTTATTCTATGATCCTAAGGATCAGAAGGTCATTGTTACCACCAATGCTAGATTCTTGGAAGAGAATTATATGATGGATCATAAACCTAGAAGTAAAGTTGTTCTTAAAGAGTTATGAGCAAACCAATAAGATTCTTCAACACCACAAATACAGGATGGAATAATACAACGTGTTGACACTAGTACACCAGCACAGGGACTACCTCATTGTAGGGGGAGGGTTATACGTCATCCTGAATGATTTATGTTCTTGGGAGAGTCTTTTGATAAGGACCCTAATGAACTCAAAGTCGATCCCTGTAACTACAACAAGGCTATCCAAGATAAAGATGCAGAACTTTGGCTTAAAGCTATGAATTGTGAGATGGAATCTATGTATTTTAATCAGGTCTGGAGTCTTATAAATCCACCCAAAGGAATAAAACCCATAAATTACAAGTGGGTCTATAATAGGAAAAGAGGGGTGGACGGTAAGGTTGAGACATTTAAGGCACGACTTATTTCGAAAGGGTTTACTCAGAAAGAGGGCATCGATTATGAGAAAACCTTCTCGCCGGTACCTATGATGAAGTCCATTTGAATTCTCTTATCCATTGCGGCTGATTTTGATTATGAAATTTGGCAAATGGACGTTAAAACTGCATTTCTTAATGGTAACCTTGACAATTGTATCTATATGGTGCAGCCAGACAGTTTTATTGCCCAAGGCCAAGGGCATAAATTATGTAATCTTAAGAAGTACATTTATAGACTTAAGCAAGCATCTAGAACTTGGAATATTTTTTTCGATCAGGCAATCAAATCTTTTGGTTTTGATTAATGCCCAGATGAGTCTTGTGTGTACAAGGGATGAAAAGGAAACGTAGTGGTGTTTTTAGTTTTTATAGTGGATGACATTCTGCTCATTGGAAACGAGGTTGGAGTGTTTTATTTGATTAAAGTGTAATTTTCCAGCCAATTCGATATAAAAGACTTAGGAGAAGCTAGCCACATCCTTAGGATCAAGCTTATGGGTGATCGTAAGAATGGGATATTGGGTTTATCACAAGAAACATATATCGATTCCATTCTTTCCAAATTTATCATGAAAGATTCCAAGAAAGGGTTCCTTCCTTTCAGATATGGAATATCTCTTTCCAATGATTAACATCCTAATACACCTGATGAGATAAAGAAGATGAAACGCATCCCTTATGCTTGGATAGTTAGGAGCCTTGTGTATGCAATGCTATGCACTAGATCGAATATTTTCTTTGTTATTGGCATCGTTAGTAGATTTATTCTAACCCTGTGCAAGAACACTAGATTGCGGTAAAGCATATACTCAAATATATGAAAAGAACATGAGACTATATGCTAGTTTACCAAGCAGAGAGTCTAGTACCTATTAGGTACACCGATTTAGATTTTTAGTCTGATAGAGATTCTAGAAAGTCTACCTATGGATATGTGTTTACCCTATGAGGTGGATCCATTAGTTGGAGGAGTATCAAAAAATCTTGAATTGTTGATTCCACCATGGAAGCTGAATATGTGGCGGCCTTCGAGGCAGCCAAATAAGTAGTATGGCTTAGAAACTTCCTAATGGATCTAGGAGTGGTACCTTTAGTTCAGTCGACTATTACACTTTATTGTGATAATAGCGATGCGGTTGCTAACTCAAAGGAACCCAGGAGCCATAAGAGAGGTAAACACATTGAGCGTGAGAATCATCTCATTCGAGAATTTGTTCATCAGGGTGATGTCACGGTTATGAAGATTGCATCAGAGAACGACCTGACAGGCCCTTTTACAAAGAGCTTACCAACCAAGACTTTTGATAGCCACGTAGAGGGGATGGGAGTGAGATGCATTCCGACAAGGCTTTGAGTCTAAGTGGTAGGTTGTTAGAGAAGTAAACTAAAACCATATTTTATGTAATAATTTTAATTATGAATTTATTATTATAATAAAATCAATTATTCTATTTTAATGAGAATCATATATGGACATAATGTTTTGTAGTATTTTAAATATTGCTAATGTCTTTTATTCTTCTCAGTAAGTGTTCTAGTTTATAGAGTACGACTTACACAGAGAGGATCAGATCACCAATTCTTATAGAATATAAGTTTTACCGTCCATAGTCTTAGATGGAGCTGGACACACCATCAGTAGGGTTGTAGCACAATATTTTGATACGTCTATCTTGATTATGGGGAAACCGTATAGTTTCAACTTATTATGCTAGTACATTACGCATGTATTGAATGGGACCAATTTGAGGTCATTGCTTTTATATTGATTTTATAAGACAATATAAACCTCATGATTATTAGGTTTACTTAAGTCTCTTAATCAAGATATGCTTGATGGACACATGCACTAGTTATTTATTACTTTGACTTATCCGGTGAGATTCATTATTGGATCAATAATCTTAATAAATTGGGTAATTGTGATTAATATACGGTGAAAGTCTTTTATGGATGGAATCCACATCTCCTTATAATTTTTGTATGTGTCAAACCCTGCAGGTGGATTATGTTAATTCGACACTATAAATAAGTTAAGTTGGATCGCTCAAGGACTTAAAGAAGTTATTAAAATAAATTATCAGTAATTTAATTTATTTATGGGTTTTTGTAACCTTAATGTGGGGAGAATTAAGTAATTAATAATGAGGAGCTCGAAATATAATTTTGAGTCAAGGAGTGGAGTTGCAATTATAATTATTTAGTGGTATTAATTATAATTAAGGGACTGGAATTAGGAACCGAAAAGGATTAGGATTTCTCAGTCCCATTAGGAGCCACATCCTTATCTCTCCTTAGGGTCCCTACTGTAGTCTATATATAAGAACCTGTCTCATTCTTTCTTAACCTAACCGTCACTCTTGGATACTGAAAAGACCCAAGTTCAAACTTGTGAGAAAGAGAGGCAACAGGGAATAAAGAGGAGACAAAAAGGTGGTCACGAAATAGGAGCCCACTATTTACTCGTGACTGTCCATATCAGGATTACGGTAGAAGACTATGAGGTGAATCGAGCCATGCCATATTCTATTCATGCAAAGACGAGATTATTTCAAATAGATCTCGAAAGTTAAATCCTAAGTCCTCCTTGTAGGATTTCATGTACGTGCAATTTTTTTGTAGTTCAATCTATGCGCCTTTTTAATAAACCCTTGGACTTTCGCTCCAACAACTGTAACACGCCGTATTTTAAATGATTTTTGTATATTAGAATTAATTAAATTAAAACAAAAATTAATAGAAAATTAATCCGGATTAAAATAAATACTAATTAGAGAGACAAGGATTTAGATTAATTTGTATGAATTATATTGAGTATTACATAGTGAACATGTAATAAATTAGTAAGAATGCATTATGATTGTCGTGAGGGAGAAATACGACAGTTACGGTAATTTAGTCGGGACGCGCGTGTGAGCCGTGTCGGGACTTAAATTAATGAGATAAAATAAGATTTATTTATAGATCATCCAAATGATCGTTTCGAGTGCGTCAGTGTGTTCGAAAGGGTCAAGATAGTCAGAAGAGTGTACTCGGAGGTATGGATTGGGTCTCGGGACATTTTTATGCCAAACCGGCACCCTAGAAGGGTATTTTTGATCTTTTGGATTTTTAGTATAAATGGACCAACGAATTTACTAGAGTTATATCAACATGTGTGTTGAGGGTGCTAGGGTTAGAAGTTAGAAAAACAGAGATAGGTCATTAGAGGAGGAAGGTGAAGGATTCCAAAGCTCCCTACACCACTTTTACACCACCACCACCACCACCGAAGTTTAGATCGGAAGGATAGGAAGACAACTCCACCATTTTTCTGCACATATCATACCTACAAACTCGAGGCAAGTGTTAATCTTGTAAAAGTTTGAGTGCATATACTATCCATGTTAGTGTAGGATTGACTATTTTCATGAATAAATGATTATTGGCTTTAGATTGGAGATTAAATTCATGTTCTTGGGTAGAAATCATAATAGACATAGTCCACTTATGTATGTAGCACGAATCTGATAATTTAGTAACGTAAGAATGGGTAGAAATATGGGTTTGTTGATGTTCTTGAACAAAGAAAGAATAATTTAGGGTTTAGGGATTAAAGTGTAGGATTAATCCGATTTAAATGATTCCCCGTGATGAATTAATGATTTGGTTACGTTAGAAATCATTTATATATGTTATTATAAGGTTTGGTATACTTGCTTGGGGGTTTGGGACTATATTATGAAGGTTTAGAGGGTTAAAAATGGTGAAAATTGTAGCAGTTAAACGAAGAGTGTGAATCGATACGGCCTAATGACCAAATCGATTTGGTAGGCGAATCGATTCGGGTTCTCCACCGAGTCGATTCAGTTGTCAAGATTTGGCCTATTTTTTTTTTATTTTATGCCCTAAATCCACAAATAAATGGTGAGACTTTTGGGACATTATTAAACGTTAATAAGGGAGATAGTAATTTCAGTAAGCATACGATAGGGTTGAGGTTTCCCCAATTGAGGAGAATTAAGGCTACGAATTATTGGGCATATTTTGATATTTAATGAATTCACGAGAATTATAACGGGTCACATAGAGCATGAGTGAACCTAAGACCAGACCAGTAGTAGAGAGATGTTATAACTACTGAAATAATTTTAAAGGGTAATTAGGACCCTTTGAGTAGTGGGAAATACTCGGGAATACATGATGAGATGTATACTGGTAAATTGATAATAAATAGGATATTCAAGACTGATATACAGATCTCTCGTCATTTGATAACTTGTTCTAGATGCGTCAGTCGTTGTCTCCAAATGCCGAGTCTCAAAGTTCCCTTGAATTACCTACAAAACTTTGTTAAATACTAGTTTTATGGTAAGTACGAGTATCAATCCAACTTTCAAGTGAAGAAACAGTTAGCGTGATTCCTTGCAATTTCAATTTTGTTATTAAAATCTTTTTTTTAGTTTTAGTTTTTTATGTTTTTTTATGTTAAAAATAATTTCAAGGGAGAATGAATCAACTACTAGAAAAATCACATGCAATTAAACAAATACTAAACTTGAAAATGTAACCGAGTTTAGAATTGTGAGAAAATACAAGAAGTGGGATTACATCGTGTGATCAGTTTCATTTAATTTCTTAATTTATTCAATTGAAATGTTTCGAGATGATATTAAATTTTCAATTTAACTCTGATTACAGTCATAAACTCAACACTACCATTTTCAACAATTAAATTCGGAAATGCCACTATATAAAAAAAATTAAGATTCATACTCCTTTTTAACAAAATATCCTCTAAGATTAATTGATTAAAAATTATACGAATCTTCGAATCACCCACAAAATTAATATCTGAATTTCAGGAAAAGACTTATCTCTAGTTCGAATCCCAAAATCAAACATTAACTTTTAAAATTAATTTACTAACTCTCATTATATAAATTAACTAGTGCCTATTCCAAATTAATTAGCTTAGAAACATAGCAGTTAAACAAATTAGTTAATTAAACTAACATCCTACGTGTTTCATCCCACCCCTTGAATGGGGTGTCTAGCTAAGCATTCTCATATTAGCATAAACAATACTCAATAATATAGCGAGAAGGATATGAATAAAAAAGGAAGAGAAAGAAATACAATATGCAAGATTTTCTTCTCGAATTGATTCCTTGAATCACGTCTAATGTCTTCACACTCACTTCACTTGATTAAAAAAAATAAGTATAATCACTAAACCTGAAAATTATTCTAGACCTTAACTATTTTTTTGAATTTTTTTATGCTACTGGACTCTCTCCGTCGTCTGTCCTTTTTTTTCTTCTCTCGTCTTTGTATTCGAGTCCCCCTTTTAATGAGATTCCCCCCATTTTCTTTTATAATCCACGATTTTTCTTTGGGTTTGTTGAGAGAGAAGTTCGAGATTTACTTGGCCAACTCAATATATGCACGTGGATCTTTTGTTTTGAGATTTACAGGTCCAGTTTTTGTGGGATTATGGCAAGTAGGTCGAAGCCGAGTTAACAGGTGGATGGGTGTGGGCTGAATCGGGGCACCGAAAATGGGCTGGATGGATTGAATGGGTAAAGGTCTCGGTAGGTAGCTGGCCGGGTAAGAAGCTCAAGGTATGGCAAGTAGGATTTGGACTGGTTTTTAGAGGCTAGATTTCGGGTATGGGTCGCCGGGTTCGTGCATTTGGTGAAATGGGTTTGGCCGGTTGGCGACCCACTATGGATGGTGGGTATGGGGTTGGGCAGAATCGGGTTGAATGGATCCGGGTTAAGGTCGTGAATGGTTGGAGTAGCTGGAAATGGATGAAGATGGAGAGAGGCGAGAGGAGATAGGTAATTGGTTGTAGTGAAGGTACATGGAATGTATAGTGTGTGTCTAATTTATACCAACTAAAAAACAATGAAAACTAAATACTCTATAAATATTTACACCTCAAATAAAAAAAATCTAAAATGACTAAAAAATAAAATCTAGTAAAACAAAAAATTTAATTCATAGCCTATAAATTAATAAAAGACACAAAATAAAAATAAAAATTATAATAAAATTAAGCTAATAAAATTGAAAAAAAATAAAATAAAACAAAGGAAAATCTAATAAACTATACACACCTATTTTATAAAAATATAAAAACACTCGACGCACGATAACGGACCCTAATATTTATAACTAAATGCAAACAAACTAAACACACGCGAGGCTCGGGTAATGGATTGCGCTCGGTGTAGGCTTATGTTTGATAAATGCAAAGGTTTAAAGCATCGAAACTCATCGGGTCAAGCATAATAAATGACTTCTCTCTTCACGATCACTTTGATTTCTTCGTTGAACGCTTTTGACTGCAACTTTGTCGTATTTACGTCGATTTAACACAATTTGATACCGCGACAACATATTGACCTGAGAAATAAACGAATACGAACATAAGCCCATTTTTATTAAAAATGAGTAACTAAAATGATTATATTTAGGGTATAAAATAGACACTTTTTGGTGCTTATCACACCACTGCCAAACAAAATATTGCTAGTCCTTGAGCAAAAATAGAGAGAAAAAAAGATAGGTGAAGTATGCCACTTTCGCCGGCACTTGCGATTGCACTTAGCATGTGCAACAAGCCGTTAAATCTATAGGTTGTCCTACAGGACGAATGTGGTCTCGTGAGGGTTTGAAGTGAATGAACCCACAAAATTCATTAATTTTATCTAAATGGAAGTCTCTTATTTGACGATGAAACACTGTACAACCCAACTAAAAAGTCATCAAGGAATACAACGTTCAACTATCAAAGCATGGGATAAAATTACTTAACACCCAAAGAGTAATCCTTCCTAAAACTCAACATGTGTTAGTGTGAAACAATATTAAGTATCATTAGAAAAATTCTCAGATTGCCCTTATCGAATCATTGCTTTGACTTCAATTGTCACTTGATATATATATCTTTGAATCAAACTCTCCGAGAATTGAGTAAGTATATCTATCTAATGTGTGAGGAAGTGGGTAAATGTAAACAAAGTCAAACATCTCACACACTTATAAAAAATGATGGATACGTCAAAGAAATTTTGATCTCATGAACGAATGCTAACCACGATGTCGATAATGTCGAGTTATTCACCACATAGACTTCTCGTTTGCCCGAACACCTCATCAAGGGTGAAAATAAAATGAAAAAGATATTTTGGTATGGTTTTTGAGAAGAGTGTGACACATTTTAAACAATTAATGTCTTCATTTTTATAAATATATGATCTCATGCTTTATTTTTCTTCTTTTCTATTTTTTCTTTTTCTATGCTCATTTTTCTCTTCCTTTTTTTTTCTCTTTTTTATTGTGATGCATTTTTCTTTTCATAACACAAATGAAGACAATTTATATAGACAATTTCAAACACATTTTCTCTAAAAAATGATGGTAGTGATGGAAAAATTATATGTGGACAGTATTTGGGACATATATGGATAAGGGAAATATCATAAATGGGTGAATCATAATGCGATAAGGAAAATGATAAGTGTATGGTCAGACTTGGTTTAGTGTTAGGCACAAACTACAAGACACGTGTTTCTTACCACTCAAAAGTAATGTCATTCTCAGTGATTGAGCCAAAAAATGAAAAATAATGAGATCATGTAATGACTAAATGCGGTGCCCACAGACAGTTGAGTCAACTTATGACTCGGAGATTATGTAAAAACCCTCAAAAAGATGAAAAGCTCAAATCTCACGGGTTTAAGTCTCCACTAGTGGTCTTTTAAGGCTCTCTTGAGAATTTTGTTACTCTTCAACTTTTGATCATAAAAGGTGATTGTGAAAACGTTTGCCGAGTTTAGGAATTCATAGCGCAAGTACGATTTTAGGAGGTATTAATTAATTTTATGGTAAAAGCATAATTTTAGGGTCGAACGCTGGTATTCCGAGACTTCTAAAAAAAGGGATGATAGTTAATTATGTCATAATTTTTTTATTTTTAACCGCACAAAAAGTTTAAAATGATTTGTTTCTGAAAATTTTCAAAAGAGATTTTGATAAATTTCCCACCCCTAAACAAAAGAGAACATCGTCCTCGATGTTTAAAACTATATGTAAAAATAAAAAGCACAAAGGAGGAAAGATATTACCATAATTAACCGCTAATGAAATAGTACCCCATGATGGAGCAGAGGTGAAACCTAAAGAACAAATGCGACACAAAAATATGTATAAGTCTAGAAAGCATGTGAAAATCATAGGGGGAGGATAGAACACCACCCCCAAACATGATAAGACTCATACTCAGAAATAATATACGACGGGCTGTCTCCCGATAGTGGTAAGTTTAAAGTCTTCAGCCAGATCGAAGGGAACTCACCCTGAAGATAAGAACTATGAAAGCATGGGGTGACAGAAAATTGGGGTGATTATAATCACCCCCAAATAAGACTGAAGTGTCAGTCTTCATAAACGGGGTCAATAAGGTCAATATCTTCGATGTGAGTGGGGCCTAGCTCTAAGAAAGGCTTCAAAAATTGACCGTTGACCAGGAAAAGGCTACCATCCTTAGGATTCTGAATGGTGATGGCACCATAGGGAGTGACAGACTCAACAACAAAGGATCCAGACCACCTGGTTTTCAACTTTCTAGGAAAGAGATGAAAACGAGAATTGTATAACAACACTTTCTGACCGTGGTGGAATTCTTTGCGCATGATACTTTGGTCATGGATCCACTTCATTTTATCCTCGTACATTTTGGACATATCATTGGCATAATTTAGTATCTCCTCTAATTCATTAAGTTAGAGATTTCGATGAACGCCAACCTCGTCAACAGTATGAAAAGCTATTTCTTAAAAGCTGGCGTGGACCCACATCATCGCGATTATTTAGTACCACTGGTGCGGACCCATATCATTTCATGAATGCGAGTCCACGCTAGCGAACTGCTTTTATATTAAAAAAACAATTTTATTATAAAAAAAACTCTTCATTAAACTTTACATTATTGCTCTAATAATGTAGAGTTTTTTTATAATAAAAAATAATAATGGAGAGTTTTTTTTGGAATAAAAAATAATGTTTTTTTTATATAAAAAGCAGTTTGCTAGCGTGGACTCGCATTCATTAAATGATATGGGTCCGCCCTGGGTCCACACCATCTTTTAAGAAATAGTTTTTCATACTTTTAGTTAAAAAAGACAATTTTTTTTATAAGAAACTATTTTTAAGAAATAAAAAAACTTTTTTCTTGAAAAAAATATGATTTCAACTATTTTTTTAACTGCTTTAAAAAATTGATTAACAATTTTTTCAGTTTTATTTTTAGAAAATAGTTTAATTTTTTTTTTTATGAATGTAGTATAATTTTCTTTTTTAAAGGTAGTATAATTTTTTTTAACAAAATCTCGGACCAAGTCAATATGTCTAATTTATATGTCCGTGTAAAATCACTCTATTTTGATACGTGACTATTTTGTTCCGTTTCTTTCATTTTGCCCCCATTTTCTGTTATTTTTCAACACGCAAACACCAACTAAATAAATTCCACGTGCTTAAATACATGGATCTCCCACTTTCTCCTCACCCCTTCACTTCCTCATTGATCTCAAAGGTTATGCACATACCTTCAGGCATAAACTAATCAATTGATTTTGGGCTAATAATAAATTGTCTATTCTTACAGGTCAGTACATGTTCCCTAACGATCCCGATGAGGGTCCTTCAATCATAGGAAGGAGAGTCCAACGTTGGGAATCATCTCTTGAAACTAATGTCCTCCATCAGATATTTGAAAACCCTAAGTCTACTTTTAGTGGGCAGGAAGAGTTGATTTCTATTTTAAATGTTTTGTATACTGTGCATATTTTGGTGGAGTATTTTGGTGGGAGTTAATTGATGGGATGTTGTTAGTTGTACACAGAGTGTTGTAGAGGATGGCATTGGTAAGAACTCTCTTATTAGAGCATCCGTAATGGTGGAGCAAAAGGACAGTCCAATTGCTAAACTTACAAATTCAGCGATCCACACTGGTGGATGTTAATGTACAAAATTTGTAGAAGAAAAGGTTGAGGATTGCTAGATTTACTGAACGGATGCAAAATCAGTAAAACCTTTTGTAATAATCCTTATTTTTGAGTAAGTAATTTTATATTAATTTTCCATGTGAGGTAATTATATAAAATATTGAATATTGGAGTAAATATTATTTTAAGTGATTTAAAAAGATAATATTTACTAGATTTTGCATATTTACTGTTAAGTGGATGTAAATAGCATCATGTTATGTTTTATAGTGTCGTTGTGCTTTAAATGACATTTATGGTTAAAAATGAAGTTGGAACATGAAATGATTAATATTCTTCCGGATGTCAATTTAGAGGGCGCGGTTAGTCCTGAAATAGTCGAGATAGTCAAAATAAGTGTCATACTGTATTTTTGGGTTCCGGGCACTTTTGACCGGTTATGACTTAATTATGTAGTTACGAGTCATTTTAATGATTTATTAACATTTAAAGATGGAAACCAATGCTAAGTGCACGTTTAAGTCTTACAACCCCTCTTATTTCTCAAGTGTATGCTTCCTAAATATATAGAAAGAGAGAGGGAGAGAGAATTATGGAGAAAAAGAAGAGAAAGAAGGAGAGGAGAAGAAATTGAGTTTGATCTTGCATCTACCGGAAGAGAATCCAAGAATACAATCTTAAGGAAAGTTTCTAACTGCTAGTGTATGATTTAATGTGAATAAATTGTATTGTTGGTTGTGAAATTGAAAGGATGGAGCAAATTGTGGGTTTTGAGAAATTTGGTGTTTAAACCCTTGAAATGGTATTAGATTTGACTTAACTTGGTTTTAGTAGGTGTTGTTTGTTTAGAATTGATTTGGGGTTAATATGAGTTGATTTAGTTGAGATTTGAGTAAAGAAATTTGAGTTTTGGGTAAATTAGGGTTCATAACCCGTAGCCCCAAACTTAGCATTTCTGCCATGCCGAATCGATTTGCCCTCCCAAGTGAATCGATTCGTCTATAAAGGAGGCTACAGGTCTGGTAGGGGGAATATATTTGGGTTAATGGCCGAATCGATTCGGCATGAGGTAGGGAGTTGGTTTTTATCAGCCGAATCAATTTGCTTTTAAGGGCGAATCGATTCGGCCCCTGGGGCAAATCGATTCGGAATCTTGCTGTTTTAGGAGGTTTTTGCTAGGTTAGTTTCTAGTCTTTATCTTCTAGACTTAAGGCCTAGGAACCTTCTATTATGAAGTAAAATAGTGTACTAGAGTCTTATATTAGAGATGTGACTACTCTAGATTAGAAAGGGGATAATTGGGCTTGTTTCGGGGATTATTCAATAGACGTTAGGGTAGTTTCTCCTTTAGAAAATTAGTTTGAGACTAGTGGAGAGTAGGATCACGTAATTTTGGAATTTTAGAGACTTGAATAAGGTATATTGTACTTGGTAGCTCATTGTAACATCATTAATTCTCAGAGATTAATTTGGGAATTTATTAAACGTTGAGGTTTATAATTATGACATTAAACACTTATGGCTCCGGATTAAATGAAACACATATTTTAAATTGACATATCTTGTAAATGATAATTTGCATATACATACCTCTCTAAATGTTATCATAAGGGAAGTTACGCGCATGAGGTGAAGTCCCCTGGCTAGTGAATGCAGGGGGAATATAGTCCTCGGCCATAGAACCGGTTATTATATATTGTGTGATTATTTTTCGAAGTGAGGTAATTTCGGGTATGGTTATGACTCACTGTCGAAGGTATATGGCTGCTTTTCGATGTCACACGATGTAGGATGCCCAGGTTGTCTTGGTGATAGGCCCTGGAAGATGATAGCTATTTAGGGGCGCATCCAGTGGGGTGACTCCCGGAAGGATGATCTTAAAATCGTTATATGATGTGAATTATAACTAATCTCTATAAAGTGGAAATCTTATTGATGGTAAAGCATTGTGTGAAATAAATTGCTCTGATTCTGTTTCCTAAAGAGAAAAGGAACTGTGAAGTTAAGTTGTGTAAAACTAAAATGAAATCTCATTAAGTGAAACTTAGATATATTCTCATGCATAAACGAATATTAATCAGTGTCATTGATATTTCGATAGGTTATGCTTCTAGATTGAGAGGTGAGAATTATTATCATTATTTGTGGAGAGCGAGACAAGCTTATTTATGATGTTTAAATGCTCATAACTATCATGCACTTTATTCACATGGTGATCATATCAAACCGGGCTCTGACCCATTTATATCTCTTTATTTTGCATGAATTCTATATTCGCCCAGGTGCTCCGCCGCAAGGACGCCTGTATTGACTTTTCTATCCCAGTGTCCGGGAGCTGTAACACTTTGCGGATGTTATGGGATACTTGATATAGACGCTTCTATCTTTTTGTATTCTAGTTATGATCAGTTTACACATTCGGGTGTCTTGCCCAAGTTTTGTACTTGTATAACATAATGTGATTATTGTACTTTAATACTCGGTGTAACTTGCTTGTAAAGGTCTGTTAACCGACAGCTTATTCGATTATTTTGATGTATATGGTTGCTGATTTATTATCTGTCTTTATTTATATCCACTTTCTTTTAAATTGGAATTATTTAAATATTTTTCTCTACTTACAAATATAATTTTTTGACAATCCATTTTCTAAAATAATTGGTGGTTATCTTGTATACTTATTTGTACAATAGTGATGCTAAGAATGGACCATCTATGATTCCTGTAATTATTGGAGTATTGGGCTAGCCACCTCTTATTTTAATAAGCGGGGTGTCACAGATGGTATCAGAGCATCAGGTTTTAGAGTATTTAGGATCTATGCGAACTTGTCACGTTATACCGTAGTGTTCTTTGATATAGAGCCTTATTGTTAGTTATGTTTTGTTTGTCTATAATTGCGATCTTCTACAATGATAAATTGTTCTAAATAGTATTCTAATTCAGTTTTTTCTTCGTCTCTGATGCCGCCTAAGAGAGGTCTCCCTGCGAGAAGAAATAGAGTTGCAGAAGATAATGTAGAACCTCCACCACCACAGCAAGTAACTATTAATGTTGCTGAGGTAGCAAATATTATCACCCAGGCGGTAAATGCTGCAATAACTGCCGTCGTTCAACAATTTTCCCAGGCCCAACAACCGAGGGTTCAGGAGGTGCAAGCCCCTGCGGGACCTTCTCCATGGTAAAGATTCAGGGAATCTTTCTTGAAGGGTTATCCCCCAGAATTCTAGGGTGGTTCTTGAAGGGTCATCCCCCAGGGTTGGAATATTTGGTCTTTATGGACGCATCTCTTCAAGGGTTGGTAGGTGTGTTATAGCAAGAACATCGGGCTATTGCTTATGCTTCTCGCAAGCTAAAGCCCCATGAGAAGAATTATCCAGTTCATGATCTGGAACTTACTGCTGTGGTTTTTGCCTTGAAGATTTGGAGACATTACCTCTTGGGGGAGAAGTTTAGTCTTTACACAGACCATAAATCGTTGCAATATTTATTTTCACATAAGGATTGGAATATGCAACAACGTCGGTGGTTAGAGTTTTTCTAGGACTACCAATTTGATATTCATTATCACCCGAGTAAGGCTAATGTAGTGGCGGATGCGTTGAGTCGAAAACCCGAGGGGGAGTTAGCAAGGGTATGGAAGGCTAACTGGAAAGAACTTAGCCAAGAGGACGCGATTGGTAGAGCATTTATGTCAGTGCTAACCATTACACCTACGATAGTGGCAAGGGTTGTGGAAGCTCAAGGAAGGGATAAATATTGTCAGGACCGTATAAGCCAATTATTAACCGAGGGAATGGAATCCTACTCTATAAGTTCTGAGGGTGGGTTACGTTTCCATGGGAAACTTATTATCCCGGACGAAGGGGATTTGAGAGGGGCCTTAATGACATAATCTCATGGGTCCAAATTTGCAGTACATCCTGGTAGGGGTGGCCATAGGCCCGAGGCCCGCCAAGCCCGCCCAACCTGCCCAATAAAAAAATAGGGCTTGGGTAAGGTGAATAGGCCGGCAAAGCGGGCTTGGAAAAATTTTATAGGCCCAATTTTTTTCGGGCGGGCTTGGGCATGAGTTCTTAAGCCCGATGAGGCCCGGCCCGGCCCGAGGCCGAAAAATATATATATAATATTAATATATATATAATATTAATATATATATATTTATATATATGTGGGGTGGGGGGAACTTTTATAAATATAAAAACGTATACTAAGTCTTTTCATGTAGAGTGGGAAACTTTATATATGGACTTTGTAATATATGGAGTTTAAAACAGATTTTAAATTAAAAAATTGGTCTTTAAATAAAAAAAATAGGTATTTTAATTTTTTTAAAAATCTTTTAATTAATATAATATGGCCCGATCGGGCGGGCCTGGGTAAAGAGCTTTCAAATCTGGGCGGGCTTGGGATTACGTAATAAGGCCCGATCTGGGCCCGAGCGGGCTTGGGATAGCCATTAATTTTTCAAGCCCGGCCCGAGCCCGACCGGGCCTGCCCAGGCCCGGCCCACGGCCACCCCTACATCCTGGTGGTGAAAAATGTACCAAGACATGCGCCATCAATATTGGTGGGCGGGTATGAAACGTGACATTTCTGAATTTGTTTCCCAATCTACTACTTTTCAACTGGGGAAAGTGGACCATCAATGACAGACGTGATTGTTACCACCCTTAGAAATATTGGTATGGAAGTGGGAAAACATCTCGATGATTTCATCATGGGATTGCCAACGTCACAAAGCGGTCATGATTTTATTTGGGTTATCGTCGATCATTTAACCAAGTCGGCACATTTCTTATCGATACGTACGTATTATAATACGGCTCGCTATGCTCGGCTATTTATTGCGAAGATTATTAGACTCCACGGGGTGCCCATTAATATAGTCTCCGATCGAGACAAAATTTTTATTTCCCATTTTTGGCGAAGTTTCCAAGAAGCTATGGGATCGAATTGAAGTTGAGTACCTCCTATCACCCTCAAACAGATGGACAAATGAAAAGAGTTAACAAAATGTTGGAAGGCATGCTCAGGATGTGTGTACTTGACTTTAAAGGAGGTTGGGAACAATATCTTCCCTTGGTCGAATTCACTTATAATAATTTGTACCAATTCACTATAGGCATGGCACCCTATGAATCATTATATGGACGACCGTGTAGATCACCTACTTGTTGGTTGGAAGTAGGGGATAATAAATTTCTTGGACCTTAAATGATCCAAGATACTTCTTTAAAGATTGAACTTATTCGCAATCGCATCCGAATCGCTCAAGATCGTCAAAAGAGCTATGCTGATGCGAATAGAAGGCATGTGAAATTGGAGGTTGGAGATCAAGTTTTGGTACGAGTTTCGCCAATGAAGGGTATAACACGATTTGGAAAGAAAGGGAAGCTTGTTCCACGCTATGTAGGACCTTTTCCCATTATTGTTAATTAAGGTAGGTCCAGTAGCTTATCAACTCTCCTTGTTAGAACGCTTACAACAAATTCATGATGTGTTTCATGTTTCATCCTTGAAAAAGTACAAGAGGTGTGAAAGAGCTCACTGGCACATTCCTTTAGATGAAATCGAATTACACCCAATATTTCATACGAGGAACAACCAGTTGCAATTTTAGATCACGGGGAGCGTAGGCTAAGATCTAGAGTGGTGCCCTTGGTTCGGGTCCAATGGGGACATCACAATGCCGAGGAGTCAACGTGGGGAGCGTGAGGATGATATGCTAGAAAAATATCCACGTCTCTTTTTGCAAGGTACGCCTAAATTTTGAGGGAAAAATTTCCTTATAAGGGGGGGGAGTATGTAATAACCCTTATTTTTGAGTAATTAATTTTATATTAATTTGCCATGTGAGGTAATTATATAAAATATTAGATAATGGAGTAAATATTATTTTAAGTGATTTAAAAAGATAATATTTACTAGATTTTGCATATTTACTATTAAGTGAATGTAAATAACATCATGTTATGTTTTATAGTGTCGTTGTGCTTTAAACGACATTTATGGTTTAAAATGAAGTTGGAACATGCAATGATTAATATTATTTCGGATGTCAATTTAAAGGGCGCGATTAGTCCTGAAATAGTCGAGATAGTCAAAAAAGTGTCATACTGTATTTTTGGGTTCCGGACACTTTTGACCGGTTATGACTTAATTATGTAGTTATGAGTCATTTTAATGGTTTATTAACATTTAAAGATGGAAACCAATGCTAAGTGCACGTTTAAGTCTTACAACCCCTCTTATTTCTTAAGTGTATGCTTCCTATATATATATATATATATATATATATATATATATATATATATATATATATATATAGAGAGAGAGAGAGAGAGAGAGAGAGAGAGAGAGAGAGAGAGAGAGAGAGAATTGTGGAGAAAAAGAAGAGAAAGAAGGAGAAGAGAAGAGAAGAAATTGATTTTGATCTTGCACCTACCGGAAGAGAATACGAGAATACAATCTTAAGGCAAGTTTTTAACTGCTAGTGTATGATTTAATGTGAATAAATTGTATTGTTGGTTGTGAAATTGAAATAATGGAATAAATTGTGGGTTTTGAGAAATTTGGTGTTTAAACCCTTGAAATGGTATTAGATTTGACTTAACTTAGTTTTAGTAGGTGTTGTTTGTTTAGAAATGATTTGGGGATAATATGAGTTGATTTGGTTGAGATTTGAGGAAAGAAATTTGAGTTTTGGGTAAATTAGGGTTCATAACCCGTAGCCCCAAACTTACCATTTCTTCCAGGCCGAATCGATTCGCCTATAAGGGAGGCTACAGGTCTGGTAGACCGAATCGATTTGGGTTAATGGCCGAATTGATTCGGCATGAGGTAGGGAGTTTGGTTTTCTCAACCGAATCGATTCTCTTTTAAGGGCGAATTGATTCGGCCCCTTAGGCGAATCGATTCGGAATCTTGCTATTTTAGGAGATTTTTGCTAGGTTAGTTTCTAGTCTTTATCTTCTAGAATTAAGGCCTAGGAGACTTCTATTATGAAGTAAAATAATGTACTAGAGTCTTATATTAGAGATGTGACTACTCTAGATTAGAAAGGGGATAATTGGGCTTGTTTCGGGGATTACTCAATAGACGTTAGGGTAGTTTCTCCTTTAGCAAATTAGTTTGAGACTAGTGGAGAGTAGGATCACATAATTTTGGAATTTTAGAGACTTTAATAAGGTATATTGTACTTGGTAGCTCATTGTAACGTCATTAATTCTCAGAGACAAATTTGGGAATTTACTAAACGTTGAGGTTTATAATTATGACATTAAACACTTATGGCTCCGGATTAAATGAAATGCATATTTTAAATTGACATATCTTGTAAATGATAATTTGCATATACATACCTCTCTAAATGTTATCATAAGAGAAGTTACGCGTATGAGGTGAAGTCCCATGGCTAGTGAATGCAGGGGGAATATAGTCCTCGGCCATAGAACCGATTATTATATATTGTGTGATTATTTTTCGAAGTGAGGTAATTTCGGGTATGGTTATGACTCATTGTCGAAGGTATATGGCTTCTTTCCGATGTCACACGATGTAGGATGCCCAGGTTGTCTTGGTGATAGGCCCTGGAAGATGATAGCTATTTAGGGGTGCATCCAGTGGGGTGACTCCCGGAAAGAGGGTATTAAAATCGTTATATGATGTGAATTATAACTATTCTTAGTAAAGTGGAAATCTTATTGACGGTAAAGCATTGTGTGAAATAAATTGCTCTGATTATGTTTCCTAAAGATAAAAGGAACTGTGAAGTTAAGTTGTGTAAAACTGAAATGAAATCTCATTAAGTGAAACTTAGATATATTCTCATGCATAAACGAATATTAATCAGTGTCATTGATATTTCGCTAGGTTGTGCTTCTAGATTGAGAGGTGAGAATTATTATCATTATTTGTAGAGAGAGAGACAAGCTTATTTATGATGTTTAAATGTTCATAATTGTCATGCACTTTATTCACATGGTGATCATATCAAACCGGGCTCTGACCCGTTTATCTCTTTATTTTGCATGAATTCTATATTCGCCCAGGTGCTCCGCCGCAAGGACGCCCGTATGGATTTTTCTATCCCAGTGTCCGGGAGATATAACACTTTGTGTATGTTATGGGATACTTGATATAGACACTTCTATCTTTTTGTATTCTAGTTATGATTAGTTTACACATTCGTGCGTGTTGCCCAAGTTTTGTGCTTGTATAATATAATTTGATTATTGTACTTTAATACTCGGTGTAACCTTCTTGTTAAGGTCCGTTAACCGACAACTTATTCGGTTATTTTGATGTATATGGTTGTTGATTTATTATCCGTCTTTATTTATATCCACCTTCTTTTAAATTGGAATTGTTTAAATATTTTTCTCAACTTATAAATATAATTTTTTTGATAATTCGTTTTCTAAAATAATTAATGGTTATCTTGTTTACTTATTTGTACGATAGTGATGCTAAGAATGGAACATCTATGATTCCTATAATTATTGGAGTATCGGGTTGGCCACCTCTTATTTTAATAAGCGGGGTGTCGCACATTTCTACGAACTTTGATAGTTCGTTGGAATTTCTACGAACAAAACAAGTCCGGCAACGATTCCTACGCACTTCATTTGTTCGTAGGAATTAATACGAACAAATGATGTTCGTAACAACTATAAATAAATATTTTTTAATGTATATATAGGTTCTTACGAACTATATTAGTTCGTAGGAATTTCCTACGAACTAATATAGTTCGTAGGAACTATGTCAATAGTCAGCCCTTTACCATTTAGCTATCACCATTGTTAAAAATTTTATCAACGAAATGTAAGTGAGCTTTTTGAATTCGGAAACTTAACTGATGAGAGCATCCACCATTGTGGATGTTCTTAGTGTGATTTGTGATACAGTGTTCGTAGGCAATGTTTCATCATATAACTGAGGCGGGAAGTACAAAATAATTAGTTTAAGACGTAATAATGACATGCAATATAAAAATAGTTATAGAATTCGGTATACCTTTTTTTAGGTTCATTTATTATTCGGAGTACATTTGCTTATAATAATTGAGACTTGGAGTATGTTAGTTTTCGTATTAGCTAGTTGGGTCCAAAACTAACGGAAACTGTCAGTTAACTCACTTATTCGTTAGTTTACCAACTTTTTTAACTATAAAAAGACTTTACCCCGAAATATATATATATATATATATATATATATATATATATATATAAAGTATGAAACTTAAGTATGTCACAAGTTGAAATGATGATGTCATGAGATATTTTTATTGCGCATTACCTATTTTACCCTTAAAAATATTGGATTCCCCCTCTTTTTCAACACTCACTTTGTTTCCCTCTTTTATTCAAAATTCAAAAATAAGGACAAAATAGTATTTTACCATTCTTACACAATTACCCACACCCAATTGCCAAGAAACTCTCTCTTCCTCTTCGGACATCCCCACCCCAGTTTCCCATCGAAACTCTCTCTCCAAAGAAATACCTGCTCTCCTCTCTCCTTACCCACTGCTCTCTCAATGCTCACGATGTGATGTTATTATCTCTATTTGATTAATGTTTTGATTTGAAATTCTTTCATCAAATCCTCTGTTGGTTCATTTGGGATGGAATGAGAAACGATCTCCTTAGTATCTCATTCTCTCTCTGTAATGAGAGTGTCTAAGTAGTGAGTATCTAAATAATTAGTTCTTTTTTACCTTATTTATATGAGTCTTGGATCAATTTTTTTCGAAACATGGTTTTGACTTTAGGTTTCTTTAAATTAGGGTTTTTGAAACCTAATTTATAAATCTATCTATTGTGATTTCATTTTTATGGTTGGTCTTCCTCCAATTAATTTCTTTGAAACCTAAATTTTTAGATACCTTAGACTAAATTTATTATTTTTGTTTTTTTAATTTTAGGCACCTCACCCGTGGATTGAGCTTCAACATTAATTCAAAGGTACTCTCTCTCTCTCTCTCTCTCTATATATATATATATATATATATATATATATATATATATATATATATATATATATATATATATATATATATATATATGTGTGTGTGTGTGTGTGTGTGTGTGTGTGTGTGTGATTTCCAGAATAAGGTTCTAAGAAAGAGTCTTAGTTTAATCATGTTGAAATTTCAGGTTTAGGTACATAGCATAGGCTCTCATGGTGTCTGATTTGAGAAATTTCGGTTTTAGGTAAGCAACTTGGGTCTCATATATGTTTTTACATTTTGGGTTTGCATATATTATATATGTCATAATTGGTTCTATATTGATTTGGTTCTTGCATGTATTATTTCTATTCTCGATCTGTTATTTAAGGCTTTTAGGGGTTTTGGATATCAACTGTGTCTGATGTTATAAATGTTACTAACAACTTTATTTTGGGTTTGATGAAAGATCTCATGTTGATTATGGAATTTTTCATACTTTTTTGGGTTTGCTATAAAATGTAACTATTATAAAAAAATACATGATATACATTTTTATTTGGTTTTGTGTTAATTGCTTTTATATCGAAACGAGGGGCATGGCTTCTCATTATATATTTAGGTAATAACTGGTTATGGGTGTGGGGAGAGATAGTGATGGGTCAGAGAAACGGGTTATGGGTGTGCTCCACGAGTTTCTTAGTCTATTTGTTGAGCATGCTGCTGAGAGGAAAATGCTTTTATGCCTTCGAAAGTATTTGGGGTTGCCACAAAAGGTTCACAAAGTATTTGAGCGTCACCTCTTCATATTTTATTTGTCATTGAGGAATAAGACCTTCACTGCCATACTAAAAGAACCATACTGTGATAATTTGGCTATAGGGCCCCATCCTCTATCAGAGGTAACAGTTGAGGAAAAATATATTGATCTAATTAAGGAATCCGATGTTATTTTGAAAGATAGGAGGCTGAAAAATGGGTCTGCTTCACATCATGGTAATGAGAATTTGAAGCTGGACTTGGATTGTGTAGATGATCACATGGCTACAACTGAAAAGGTTTATTTATGATGTTTTTGTTCTTGATAAATGCCTATATAGAGACTTAGACATTTACAAAGTTATTTCATTCAATATGTGGAAATTTTTCTTGAAATCATAATAAGAAACGGTGTTGATTACATCTCTTTATGGTGAGAGTGGAAAAAAAAACCGTGCTTATATGTTTTGGGTTGTCTCTTAGAAAATCACCTACTTTGTAATTGATCAATTAGTGGATACATGTGATCAAGTTTGTATAAAAAGTTTCATTCAGAGCATCCATTTTTTTTCAAATAATATTTTTTTCTTGCAGAGCATCCATCATCACTATCGTTTCCTTAGATATCTGTCATCTGCAGGACTTCACCAAGGGTAAGAAAGTTTTTTTTTCATTTGAACATGGGTAAATTTTGATGTTTTTTTGACATGAAACGGAGTTTTAATTTGGACTTGACTATAGGTTAGATCTTATTTTTTTGATCACGTACCAAACTTTTTTTGGGGGGGATTTTGACCATGGATAAGATCTTATTTTTTTTGGACGTGAAAACAGCATATGACATTGTTTCTTCACACTTTAAAAGTTTTTTTTATCAGGTCTAGAGCATCTTCACAGTTTGGATTTTCCAAGTTGCTGGGAATTGCTAATCACATTGGATGATCTTCAGCACCCGACTGCTTTCTTGACCCAGATTATGTAATCTGCCTTTTAATTACTAATTGGATCTAGGAATCGAATGATATGGGCCAATCCTTATAAAAAAAATATTTGAGGAGGCCAAACCTATAAGAATATCAAATTTTATTCAAAAATACCATAAGTTTTAAGTGCTAAACATTCCATATGCCACTGGTTAGGACATGTGTTGGACAAGCAAAAAGATGTGTTTGGAATTTTTTTTTATTTTATTTTTCAACATGTTTAGATATTTTTGGAAGCCAGGTTCGCAGTGGCCGATCCATAAGTTGGAGGATGAGCATGACACGACCAAAGAATGTGTATAAATATTTGAGGGGCCACAAACCTATAAAAATATATATTTCTTTTCATAAAAGTTTATGGTAAAATTGGCTATTCCAATTATTTTCTGGAGCCCCCCCCCCCCCCCCCCAAATCCACCTATGCATGTGCACTTGGATCCGTTCAAGAGTGTACTACATTAATATATTTTGATTTCTATCGAAATTGGAATAATTCTTTGGGTTTTATTAAGTGTAGAAACCTTCTTAATTATGCATATTTTGCAAGAACACCAAATATTACTTTTAGTGCAAAAAAGTTCCTAAAGTAAATAGTTTAACTTTCACTCTATAAGGTGAGAATCCTGTAATGAAATACCCCTGATCATTTCTAATTAATCCTCCTTTTGAGCCCCATCAGTTTAACTTTCACAGGCCATAGGTGTCTACTTGAAATTTCCAAGGATTCTTCTCTTGCATTTGGATACAACGAAAGCCAGAAGTTCGACAGTCTCCCGTGAACATCATATTGTCAGGACATAGACTCAGGTCTATTACCGTACCCCAATCAATAAGGCAAAGACCCTGATCACACCAAGCGCCATGCATAATTTCCAGCATAGTGAATAATCAGATTGTCGGGCTTGAAATCACCATGAACAATACCAGCGCCATGCCTAATTTCCAGCATAAAAAGCATCTCAATGGTGTAATAAATACACAAAACTTCTTCCATGGATCCACCAATGATGACATTGGAATTTATGGCATCTTGAAGTGTTCCATGAACCTACTTATCAGAGACAGAGTATGCTATAGTCAGAATAGATATGCAATCTGTGAGCAAAACCAAAGTACAAACTGTCCTTATCTGGGATCCTCTTATCAAGTTGACGATACATGTAGAACTCCCAAGGGAAAGGGGGCTTTTTTATCTTTAGAGCAACAACATCATCATAGTGCTAGGGACTTATATGTTGATGCATTGGGCAATTTGTCCCGGATTCCTGTCATACTTGACCAATACACACCTGATATAGACCATGTCCCAGAGTTTGATTTATGTTTGGTCAATGATGTAAGTTCAATATATTTTTCATAATGTTTCTTTTATAATATTTTTTCCTCTTTTGTCTTCTACCAGGTCTTTTTGTTGGTTTGACTATTGACTTTATGGTGCTCACATTTTGTACGTTACAATTGAGATCCAGTTACTTGGTCGACAAATGTTCACACATGTTCATTGTTCTATCTACTAATGTTTTGTGCTAGCGGAGCTGAAGTAGAAAACATCTATTAACTTAAATAATAATTAAGGATTTTAAACTTAAGGACTTAGTAAGCATCTCCTTCTGTTTTCTATGTCTAATTAGTATTGTTGCATTTGTGGGAGAGGGATTTAGAGAGGTTACTGCTGGACTTGCCATATTTGGTCATCGGTCATATATATATATATATATATATATATATATATATTCCTTTTTTTTTGTCTCAAGCAACATTTGGTTACATGTCGCTAATATCAGGAAGTTTTACAAAACATTTCAACAGATATAGGATGTGCATAAATGCAATCGAACCAATCCCTTCCTTTGCAGCCCTCTAGACCCTGTACAACTGCTGATCCTGATTGTGTTTGCTGTAGACGGCTTGCCCGGTTCAAAATAAATATCAAGTCTTCTGCTAATCGTTGTGTTATTCACTTTGTTGGTTGCTGTTGTGTTTGGTGGAAGATTAGACTTTTCCATGTGTGTTTGTCATTCAAAATAAAGGTAACATTTGCTGCTAGCCGTTGTGTTATTGTGTTGTTTTGATTTATAACACAAGTATTTGTTATTTGGTTGTTGGTTTCATTTATAGTTACATTTGGTATTGCATATATAGTTATTGGATCTCTATTGTTTTTTACCTCAACTCTTACATTTTTATACTCTTATTTGGTTGCAGAAAGTGAAGTTATAGAGAGAAAGATATGACTGAGGAAATAACTCAATCGAGGCTGGAGTATTGCACAAACACAATTTCTATTGATAATTAAGACGAGTATTGAGATTTATCTCAAGCTTTTGTCTATTACTTCTGTAATTTACTTATTCAAGACTTTTGTTGTTGTATACTATTTGTTTTGGGCTACAATGGTGATGAATGAAGAAGTTGAAAGTGCAAAGGAGAGACTATTTTTTTTATTCTACAGTAATCTTTTGGTGCCAAAGAGACATTTCAAATTATTGTATAGAAAATTTATATTTGTATGATAACTTTATTATGTTGCTCAAGTTGCCAATAATGCCAATAGCGGCATGTTGTGGACTGTTAGCATTATTATTGGACTATATTTTGTTTGTTTTATGGGTGAGTAGTGGTATAAGTAAAGGAGATTTTGGCCGAAATTTTAAAATTGTGTACACATTCTTTAGATGAATCTTTATAAACTATTGACAATCATCCTATTTTTTGGATATTTTATTAGGGGTCTATGTTTTATTCATAGTAGGGGGTTTGTATACGAATATTGTTAAATAGGTGATGTTTATACAAGGTACTGGACATTATTTTTTATATCTTAAACAACTGGATACTTATATAAATAAAGAAAATTCTGTAAAAAAAGTTCTTATATTTCTATCTTTATTTATATTGAAAATACATTTTTGAACTTGAAATTATATCAGATTAAATAATTTTGAAAAAAGTACCCGTCCTTCAAAAAAATTGACTACGATTGATATTTGGAAAATTATACTATAATACAATACTTGGGAAAATTATTGTCATGCCTTCAGGCATGGGCATACAATAGTTTACATTATTCATGATTGTTCATACTTATTTGTGTTGTAAAAATACTTTTTGACTTAAATTATTCATGATTTAATATATTGGAATTTTTCCCGTGCTATATAATAGTTTACATTTATTACGAGGTCCAAGACGGACTGTTAGTATTGTTATTGGACTATTTTTTCTTAAATGGGGTGTATAGTCCTATAAACAGTTTAAATTGTTTACGCTTATGCGTTGTAAAATAAATTTTTTGACTTAATTATACAAGATTTGACACTACTTAAATTTACATGATATAATAATTTGAAAATTTACACTTATAATATAAACATAATTTATATTTATATTATAAACAACTTTAGACTTTTCAAAATTATCAACGTGCCTTCAGGCACGGGCATACCCTAGTATATATATATATATATATACACACACACACACACACTAGGGTATGCCCCGTGACTGAAGGCACGACACAAATTTTTGAAAGTGTACGTCGTTGATTGGACTATACGTCATATTTACATACAGACACCGTGTTTTTGTACATACATACATACGCCATTGTACTAACCTATTATGTCAAAAACATTTTTTACAACACGTAATCGTAAACAATTTTAAAAAATTGAGCAAATTTTCATATGTTTATATAACTATTCAACGTATTTAATCCATCATGGATCTCGTAATAATAGTCTAATCAGACACCTTTGGGTATGGATATTCTTTTTCTCCTTTTTGGTTGGCTTAAAGGGTTGAGGCGCTGGCGGACCTCATTTGGCGGGAGGATCAATAGGAAGGGCAAAGCTTGTTCTTCTCCTATATCAATACTGTTCCGATTGACTGGAAAACGTAAATGTATCTATTTGTTAGTAACAAATAACCAAATTGTAAACTTTGCAAAATCTTAACCTAAAAGCAAAAAGAATTTCAAATCAAAATCAAGGCTTCAATAAATAACAATGTGACAAATGAGACAACTATAAATTTTAAAAATAAAATAACAAATTTTACATGGAGACAAATGAAAGAACATAACATTATAGCCATCATTTTTTCATCACCATACAACTAAAATAACAATAAAAAATGCAAGGTAAAGTTTTAATTTTGTATTTTGGACAGTTCTAAAATAATTAAAACAGTAAAAATGAGGCCTATGGTCACTTTTCTTCTTGAATTTCATAAGAAAGTAGGCCCATTATTCTACCCACGGAATATTTCATTGGGTTAAGTTCTGAACTCATGTTAATTTATTTAGTTTGTTAAGATGTTTTCATGTATACTATTTATAATCCTTTAGCAGTCCTTTAGCAATTCTCCATTGTTTTTAGATTTGAGTTACAACAACATTTTCAATTTTAGTTACAGTGGAACAACTTTAACTTTTGAAAAAAATGAAGCACTATATTTAACTATTCCCATAGGATACACTAACACAATTATTCAGCAATTAGTAAGATATTGTTAATTACATCTCTATTTTTCTCCTCCCCTCCACCCCACCACCCACATCTTTATGATAATCAAAATAGTTGTTTATTTATAGACCAAGTTTCTAGCATGGGTATCCAAAATAAGAAAGTGAAACAGCAGAATGGAGAGCTACTCCTATCGGAAGAGCTTCCTCATCAATGACAAAGTAAGGTGAGTGAAAAGGGCTGATCTAATTTGAGACTCTCACTGTTTATCCCAATTACAAATATGGGTTTTGGAACCCTCTATGAATAGAAGCTAAAATCATCTTCTCCCTTAGTCACAGGTAGATCTGCATATTGGGTTCCCCAAGCAACATCTCCCCGACCCTCTTTGCCTGGTCATACAATGCATCATCATTAACCATTACTGGATAAGGCAGTGGGGTCTCGTCCTTGAAGTCAACCACGACATTACATTGATCTTGGATATTTATGACCTCTTTAATTCTTTCATTGGTGTAGGACAGACCTCGAGAAGATAAGATTCTACAAGTACCCGATTCTGTAAGCTTCTATAATCTCAATCAGTTTTGTGGTGATCGATGCTTGCCGAGTTCTGTTATAAGTAATAGTAAGGCGATAAAAAATCTCACCAACATTTCTGTTGGAGCTATCCACAACTGATTGGAACTTTTTAAAAACAGTAGCAGTTGTCGTAAAAATGCAACTGATTGGAACTTGTTGAAAATTATCCGCAAGGCATCGTAGTCTACATTCTTTAAGATGTCATCTACAATTACAGAAACAAAAAAAAAACTTAGTGTTAGGGAAATAAACAAAATGTGTAAAGTTTTTTCTTTCAATAGTGATGTAATTAACTCATCTTACTATCTTAAGTGTAAAATGCACATTTGCTTTCTAAAAACATTATACACTATCTTTAGAAAGAGTTAGTTAAAATCTGTTTAACAAAATAAATATTCAACATAACTTTAAAAAAAATGCCAATTTTTTTAATCATGATACAGATTGAAGATGATAAAAGAAAAGAAAGCAATTTACCAAATGTGAAGGAGAAGAAAAAAGACTAAAACACTAAAAGCATTTATCTTGATAGAATAAAGACTAAAACACTAATTAATCAAACCTATTATCAAACTTTTCTCCGTGGGGCTAATGTCAAGGTCAATCCTCAATTTCAGGAAGTCCCCCTACCATGTCGTAAGCCATGTACATGATCACTTCTGAAATAGTTCTTCACAAAATGAATCTGTTATCTTGCTAGATGTAACTCCGTCGCCACGATATCTAACTCGCCCATTTGCTACTCAACAGACAGAGCTTTGCTTGGTTGCCGTAATTGATCCTTAATTTCAATCATCTCTTACATGTGGTTAAAATATTCAATTACAAACACAGCTCCCTTCCTCCTCCTTGAATTAAGGTCAACTCAGTAATGGATATCTCATTACTGATTTCATATCTCAGTAATTTCGACTATTGTGACACATATCACCCCAAGGAATCTCAGAGGAAATAAAAATATTCAAAATTTTCAACTATAGAGGAGTTCAAGTATGAGGTTTTTCAAGATAGAAAATTCATAGTAATAATTAATAGCCTATCATCTAATAACTATAGGATGGAAAATACAGAGGATCGTGAATTAATCATATTGAACTCAATGGTTCAGCCGTATAAGAACAAGTCTCCCCTGAAGATATCATAAAAGCATATTTCCAATATTATAATATGTTGATCAAGAACAGATTGTTCAGATGAAGTATGTGAATAAAATTTTGCAAAGTTTGAGTTTGCAGACTCTGATATTTGATCCCCAAAGCTATACTTCAAAAAATTCTTCTGACATTTGATCAAGAACTTCATTAATTATCAGCATTCCATATACGTCTTTGAATATGAATAAATGAAATTCCGATAAGGAATCATAAGTAATCTCGTTACCATAAGGTATTGTAGCAGAAGAAATAATCTGGGGCACAATCGAGAAACCCAATGCGCGAGTAAGAAATGAAGAATTTAGAAGAAAATGAATGAGAGGAGGGAGAGGATACATAACGATGGAGCCATTTTGTGGCAGGTGATGACAGAGGCATCGCCGACTCTTGGCATAAAAGAGAGATAGCAGAGAAAGAGGTGACCCAAACAGGTAGTTGTTTGAAATAAAATTAATGATTAGTTGTATAAAATGAAAATAGGTAGCTGTATGAAATAAAAATAGGTAGTTGTATGAAATAAAAACATGTAGTAAACCTAATGATTAGCTCTATAAAATAAAATTAATAATAGGTGTATTCCCAAATAACAATCCGATGTCTAAATAACCTGAATTAGGAAAAATTACAAAATATTAAAAATGTACCAAATAAATAAATTATTATCAAACAATCGTACTGGGTTTACAAATCCTAATTTTTATAGTGAAGCAGATAGAGAAATATAGAAGTTAAGGTTTCTAAAATTATAATTCCAATAGAGAGTAGTACCTTAACCCCGCTGATACTCTGCGCCACGCCCAATTCCAAAACCCATCCCCCCTTAACCCCTTCGATACTCTGCACTGTTAAAGCCCTAATCTGCAAAATAAATTACATATTACCCACATGAATACCAAAACAGATAATACCATTCAATAAATAGTCACCATCTGACACTCACCAGTAGTCCAAGCTTGATTGTTTAGTCTCTTCAGCCCAATTTTTTAGTTATGTTATAATATTTTTTGCTCTCATCAATCATGCCAGTGACTCCATTTACACATGTGATAACAGCAAAATCGAATTTATATGTTAGTAGGCACTATTGAGAACAATTAATTAAAGTCTAGAGAAACCTAACAAAATTAATGAAAAGGATAAGTTATTGAGAAAAACATAATAGTGGTGGTACAAAACATAAATTAAATAAAGAGGAAATTTCGAAGGAGAAAATATAGAGATAGAAGACATATAAAATACCTTTCGTTTTATATTGCAAGAGTTCTCACATTTTCATGCCAGCAACTTGCATTTAAACTGTTTGTAATTGACTTGCAATCAAATGTGTCTTAATTTGAACTTGATGTGTTGCCAACCATTCAAATGTGTCTTAATTTTCATGTAGAGCAGAGAGCCTTCAGATATTGCTGCCAACCATGCTTCTCTTACTAGTGCTTCTAGTGTTACCATTGTCAAAATATACATGGTATATATTATGAATCAAAATATACATGGAACATATATGAATCAAAATATACATTCAATGTTACCAGTGCTGCTACCAACCATGCTTCTTTTGCATCAGTAGCCTCTTACACATGCCTGCTTTCATTTCACTTCTTGATTATCGAGAAGATGAATTATTGAGTTAGTCCTAATGAATCTGAAGAATTTGTAGAATCATCACATAAGTAAATGGTGATGCTCAATTCTAAAGGTGGATGAGCGATCTTGCTCCTACTCTGAGAAACCGATCAAGCGCAAGGTTAACCTTGATACATCAATACTTGGATATAGGGTGAGAGCATTGCCAGCCAACCTAAAAATGAAAATAAAAAATATAAACAAACAACGAATAGTGCTCCATTACATGGGTGCTTTGAAGCATATGATGGGTGCTTTGAAGAATAGGCGATGGGTGCTTCGTCCCTAAGGATGGGTGCTTTGAAGCACAGGCGACACCTTCTCCAAGACCTCTCTAGTCCTCACTTCATCCCCAATGATAGATCTCTTCCTCGCATTACTGAAAAAATAAAGTTTAGGAGAAGTCATAATTTTTTAACCAATATATAAGTGGTAGCATACTCCTACAGAAAGGGGGAGTTGATAACACATTTATATAAAATAAAAGTGCTCGAGTCCAGACATGTTGGATTCTAAGATTCTGTGGAAGTAGCATCCGGAACAACCAACTGACATACTAAATTGTGCAGACGTAAAACATATATTACGCATACTCGTGTAAAATCAACATATTTCAAAGACGACTGTTAGAAAAATTTCAAAGACAAAAAGGAAAATTTTCAATGCATTGAATCGTGTAAAATTAAGTAAAAAAGCCCCACACTAATATCTACCGCTCCGGCCTTTAACATGGCTCTCCAGTATCCATCTTTGTCACCGAAATGATTTCTCAGAGCTCCAATGACAAACACGTGTACCACTTTGTCTTGTTTGTACTCGGGATTTAGTTGTCACCATGCTTTAAATTCAATACAGATAATATATATTCACTGTGGTTTGAAAATTAGTCGATATCACGTTGAATCTCCGATACCTCTCAAAATACGTTACAAATCGTCATTAGGTACTCCCAATACCGATCGTCATTAGGACACTGGCACAGGAACATGCAAAGCTTGTTGACGTACTAAAAAACACACACAAAATTTGTTATCAATTAAAAAGTAAATATTCAATATTCATAACGACAAAGAAACAAAGGACATGTTGGAGATCTTAACACAACCTAGACAATATGTTGCATCTGTTGCATTGAAATAATCAAAATATGAAGGAAAAAAACATACCTGTTACGATAATCGGACAAATATGATCTTGGACATATGTTGCAACAGCCTTCTGGACAGATGTTGTTGTAGCTTTAATAGCATATGGACAACATCTGGACAGATGTTGCTACATCTTTGACAGCATCTGAACAACATCTGGACAGATGTTACTGCAGTCTGGATAATCGTTCAATGTTATTGTAGTAGCTGGTGGAGAGATAACTACTTTTTTGTTAATGCATAAGAACCAAATTCAAGACAACCAAAGAAGAAAGTTCACAAACCAAACAAATTTTAAACCTTGATATCAACCCTTTCTATTGAACATTTGACAAATCTAAACCGTGGAAGACAATTGCTAAAATTATGCATTTTCTTCCATTGCATTGTTGATGCTCATAGATCCCAAGCAATTGTCAGCATGTCTAAGCATTTTAACACCACATCTGCAAATTATAAAAGAGAACACTAAAGAAAATACGTTTGGTTAATTTAATCTTATAAAATTGTTGAATAAAAAGATAGGGAATAAATTTGGGACAGAGAGAGAATCAAATATCAATGAACCCAAGATATTCGTGCAATATTTTCTCATTTAACATTATGGTTTCAATGTTTTTACATGCAGTTCAAACTTACTCCTTAGATATAGACACATAATGTCACTATTTTTCACCTTCACTTTTGTGTTCAATAGTGGCCATGATTCCCCTGTACATTGCAAGTCTTGCGACCGCTTTTTGCCACCGACAATGAACAATGTAACGCCATCACTTTTTGCCATCGACCATGACTCCCCTATACATCATATGTACGGAAGCACAATCTAAACATGGCTTTTAAAGTTTATAAATTCTTATCATATTATCAAGGGTGTGAAAAATTGTTGGCAAGTCTTGTGACAACTGAAAAAGTTTTCAAAGAGGCTAAATAAAGTTTTAGAATATCCCTTGCCTAGTCAAAATGCAGGTTTATTTCAATCTCAAACTGTGAAAAAGGGGAAATTTGACTCGAGTATATGTACAACGACATTTAAAAGTTCACACCAAACTAAGAATATATAATAAATTTATAAGTACTTTGGGCTCTATTTTGCAACCTTTGATTTGTTTGGGTCTGTTTTGTACTTGGTTATTCTTGGTTTTTTACTTAGTTATTCTTGATTACCAACGAAAAAACATCCATGTAACATAGATATAGGATGATGAAAATTCTCTCTCCGAAATCTGGAACCAATACAAAAGTTTTAATTTTGCAAAAACCTCATAAATTTAAAATCGATACAAAATGAATCATATCTTCAAGACCATTGAACATAAATCAATTCAAAAAGCTTTGAATCTAAAGGCAAGTCTCCAAATTAGATGGGATTTACCAAATAGAGAGGACAATGGTTGCAAACCCTAGAGATTTCTACGATCGCCCCCAAATCGCCTCTCTCTCTCTCTCTCTAGACGAAAATCAAAGAAATTTATGGATGAAATTGCAATTTCAATTGTATAAAACATGATCATAGAGTAAACTAAGTTGAAGTGAACTATATAGTGAACCATAAAAGTAGGGGTGGAAAATTTAGACACGCGAAGTCGTGTTATATGATATCGTGTGGCGTCATGTTCATGTTGAAACCATAATTAGTGTTATCAAATGAGAAAATGCACAAAAATGTATTAACATACCCTCTTTGCCTTATAATTTTGGAATCACACACAAAATGGTATGATAATTATGTCTAACAAACGAAATTGGTGTACAAAGCGTGGCGACGAAATGAAAAATTACAATATGTTAAAAAATATAGAGTATATTCCTCGAAATAAAGTGCCTCATAGTTGATCTCTATTGTTAGCACCGTAATATATTCCTCAAAATATAGTGTCCTGTGGCGACGACACCATGATATAATATAAAAAATAATATTTAATTAACATAAATATTAAAAACTTTATCAAAGTAAATTCTCACCTCAGCTTAGTGTTCAAATTTGCAATGAATCATCAATTAATTCCAATCTAGAAAAGAATAGGATCAAATATGTTGTGTAAATACGTAAATAAAATATTAAATGAATTATGTATCATCATAAGATTGTGAAAAAATCAGTAATACATTCTGACTCATAAAGAAAGTGGATTCATTTTAGTGGGAACATAATCTCATAGTGCCATAACAGTGCTTTCTAATACCGGTTTAGTTTTGCTTCCACGCCACATGGGTGAATTTTAATAACCCAGAAACTGAAAATGGGAAATATAATTATTTGAAAAATGAAATGAAATGACGTAATTTGTGAGAATGTAGAAATCAGTAAAGGCATACAACCAAGATAATTACTGCATCAATTGTAACCCCAAAGCAGAGTCTACAACATATGACATTAAGGACGAAAGCTCGTGGTTTGTAACATATTTCTACCAAAAAGCAATCAATTAGTGAAGTAAATACTCGGAATGGCTATTTTAGACTGATATGAAAACACAACATGAATGACACAAAATTGTAAATCCCCAAATCCCTTCACAACCATCATAATTGTAAATGGAAAATTCTAGATAGTCAAAATTGTAAATACATGAAATCTAAATAAAAACTAAGAGAGAAACCTCCAATCGTTTGAAAGGGAGAGAGGGAGACATACTACCTCAAAGATCCCCGCCTGAAATGCCATAAATTTTAATAAACAACGGTTGTACCGAACAATGTTTAGCACCATGAAACCTACAACAACAATACATAATACAATATGCAAATACCTGTAAAACATTGAGTATACCTAGATTTACAAACCAAAACAAATAACAATGTTGTGTATTTTGCAATAAACGTATTTTTCGTATTTTGCATTCAACATAGAGTATACCTGCTTGTGAAATCTAGGCAGCGACGGAATATGGGAGGAGGCGGCTGTAACAACCCTCGATTTTTGGAGACTGAGAAATAAAATTTTTGGGAAAATAAAATTTAATTAATTGGAGAATTTTAAAATTTGGGAACTTAGGCCCAAAAATAGAGGACATTTTAAAGTATTCCGGATGATGATTTTGAGGGTACCATCGATCCCGGAAGGGTTGAGATAGTCAAAATGACTGTCATTGGATTTTATTTCGGCTCCGAAATGTTTTTAAGTATGTTTGGCTCGAATTGGGGTAAACGAGTCATTTAAAGTGTGTATTAACATTTAAAATTGGGTTTATGTTTTAAAGGATTTGGAGGCTTACGGATGAAGCCATTTCTCATTTGAGAGAAAGAGAGAAAAGGCCCTAGAGGGAGAAAGAAGAGAGAAAGAAGAAGAAAAGAAGAGAGAGAGGAAGAAAAGTTTGGAGATTTCTGGCCCAACCGTGACATCGAGGACGATCCAACCTCTACAAATCTGAGGCAAGTGTTTAATCTTGCTAAATAGCTATTTGTGTATTTCATTTCATAATTTGTGGGTTAAAGAAATGGATTTTTGGGTATTAATATCAAAACCTAGATTTTTTTTGGGTTTAATCTTGAAATCAATGTTTAAATATGGGTTTAATGGAGTAGAAATGGTTAGGATCAACTTTAGGTTAATTTATTGGCTTAGAATCATGTTGTGATAAAGATTTGGAGGTTAGAATGGAAATTTTAGGGTTTAAATTCGTGGGTTTTGCTGAAAATGGGAAAATCGGCCAAGATAACTGGTATGGCCGGTCGACCGCGCCTTAAGGGAAAAGCCTACTGCATTTCTTCGTAAGCAAAATTTGGACCGGCGGTCGACCGGTCCCCTATTTTTAGCCCTAGAATGGGAAATCCTTTTTCCCCTTTTTCTTTTGGAGTTTATTCTTAGGGGCTTCCTTAATGGGCCGTTTTAGGGGTTTTTCTAGGATGACCTCTAGCCCTTTTTGGTTGGGTTCATTAATTTGAGGCTTTCTCTTATGAAGTAAGAGATAGTTTGGAGACTTATACGGGGTCTCTCACTTAGTATATGATAGTGGGGACTTCTTGGAATAATTGGAGAAGAATATATCCATGTATGTGGTGAAATTTCTAGGGCGACATTTATGTCAAATCCTTATAAGGACAGGATAGTATTAAGATACAATTTGGGGTCAAATGGAAGAGAGCGATTGCCTACCCTTAGAAATGATAAATTTTAATAAATAAATCCGAGAGATCTTAGACTGGGGGATTCACAAAAGTGATTGAACCGTAGTCGGAATCGAGAGCTACAGGATCATATTTCCAACTAGAGTAGAATGTGAAAATCTAGTTGGAGTAGTTGTTGTTTATCGGTGTGTGATTTACAACGGGTATTTTCCCTAAGAAATGGGATTTATCTGATGACAATAAGACTGATTTTGAGGTTTATAGACTATTAGTTATGTGTATACCGATAGTCAAAATTATTACTGGAGTCTTTAATGTGCTCTCGGATATAGATGGTATGTGTAGTGATGGTTTCCTACACAAAATTTTGGGTGATAACCCAAATGTTGAATATATATGTATAGATATATACATATGATTTTGGGAGACTATCCATCATAGGAAAAATGATTGAATATGTTTCAAATGAGGGATTGTATTCACATATCGAGGTAAATTAAAGGAAATTATGGTGACGGCTGGTATATTGAGGATTATGTATACTTACAGCCGAGTTTATATATCTTATGCATATGAACGAGAATTAGTTTGTATATATAATGATATAGCGATGTGTGAATATATGTACGTATATCTATATATAAATATGAATATATGGATATATTTATGATGTGGACATACATGGTATGGATATTTAAACCGTATATGATGGTTTACTATTTGATCATATGATGGGATCATATGGATGTATGTATATTGCGCATGTGAGCGATATATATACTTATGTGGTTAAGCATACCCCGCTCATGCTATCATTCGGAAGTTTTCGCTCAGAGGGTGAGCATCCTGGCATATAGAGCAGGGTGTGGATATTCCCCAGGTCATAGTCGTCCCGTGTGTTATTATACGATAGATATATATATATTTTGGGATGAGACGTGGTGGGTATGTTTCGTCTCATTGCCAGTTGGAGCTATGATCGCTTCCCGGGACGTCGTGTGTGTGTTATCACGAGGTGGGTGTCGTGGATCCCTACCAGGTGGTCCCCAGTTGCTACGTGAGCCGGGCACTGGGAAGATGATAGCATTGATGCAGTTTTATCAGCGATATATATAGCCGGGTGGATTATGTGCATGTCCATTCTACATCAGATATGATATGTACACTTGGTCATGGGTATGGATGATTGGTATATGTATATATATGGTGAGAATAAAATGCCTATATATATATTTATATATCCTATAGATGAAAGGATATAGAATCTTTGTGGAGTACATCTTGGATAATTATGGTGTACTAGATTGATGGGGGTTGATGTATCGCATTTAAAGAATATTTCGGTTACATCATCCCAAGGATATTATTGGAGATTTAGTAGTAGTGGTAGCATTATATGGTATGTACGGCATTATGGATCCCTATGATCAACGTTGTCAAGGAGTAGTGTAACGGGATGGTTCCTTGTTTGGATTTCGCTTTGCGAGACACCCCACGCAAGAAACGTAGTACATTGTTGAGATTAGAGAGAAGTTCTGTCGATATTTATGTGTGGCATAATGGATCTCCTGGATCGACGTTGACAAGGAGTAGTGTAACGGGGTGGTTCCTTGTTTGGATTTCACTTTGCGAGACACCCCACGCACGAAACGCAACGCAGCGTTGAAATTGGAGGAAAATTGTGTCAATAATAATTTTGCATGCTTATTAAATTAGAAATTAAATCATATGTTTCAACCCAAATATAAATGGGTAATGTATTAAGAATGATAATTGAATAAATTATAAACCGGAATCCATTAAGCCTAACATGGCATACATGTTTATAAACAAATATAAATGGGTTTAGAAAGGAGTGGATTCTTGGGTTAAATTAGGAAGGCAAATTCTCGTGGGTATATACTGGGCCTAGGTTAAGTTAGGTTGTCCTAATAAATGGGGGTAATTTAACTAAAATTTGAGGACGCGAATAGGTGCGCGCCTTTAGATGAGAGGTGAGTTGGGGTTCCACGAGAGTGCGATTCCACTTTAATTATGAAATAAGTGCACCGATATTTATTATGCACGGTTAACACACTTGCTAAATATTTTTCACAACTCGGGCTCTGACCCGTTTACTTTTCTCTCCTGCCTGCCTATATATATATATATATATATATATATAGGTGTCCTACCGCATAAATGCCGGATGACTTTCTATTCAGAGTTTTGGGAGTCGCGACAGGTGCGGACTGTTGCGGGATGTAGAATGTAGTCGCTTCCTCCTTTGAAAAAAAAAATTAGGTAGGATTCATGTTGTATATCGGGTTTGTACCCAAGGGATATTTATATATGTTTACATTTATTCCATTTCAGCTATTGTATTGGCTGTGACTTGACAACTTATTCAGGTTTATCTCCTTGTGGTATATTCAGTTGTATTTATTTATTTCAATTTATTCTAGCATTTCATTTATCATAGTTCTTGTATGCGTTTTTCTTTTCTTATTAGTGGTGTTATAGTGTTGGTTTGTTGTACGCTGCATATTTTATTTAAATTTTAATATCTCGCTTATATGATATCGGGTAGTTAGTCCTATATTATATAATACCGACAGTTGATGTTGAGACTGTACCATCTGAAACTCCTGATTTAATGTAGTATAGCGCTGGCCACCCGTTATTATTTTGAGCGGGTTGTTACAGCGGCTTGGCAGGCAACGGAATGGGAGCTGAAGGGGATTGTACTGTAGGTATGGTTTGTGTGGGTGGGGAGGGTTCGAGAATCAGCAGAGATGAGAGAGTTTTATGTGTGGGCTGTGTGTGTATGGTTTAATTAAGTTTACTAATTTACCCTTCCTTTTGAATTTTGATGAAGGGTAGAAAGAGGGCAAAATAGGTAGTATTTGTGTGCCTTTGTGTGTGGTGGGACCCAAAAGATGATTGAAGTGTGAAATTTCCTATTCTAACCATGTTTTTGAATTTTGGATAAGAGGGGGAAAGGATATCAAGGGTTAAAAAAGAGGGGGAAAGGATATAATAAAGGGACAAAAAAGGAAAAAAAGTCTTTTAATCTCAACCCTCCATTTCTAGCCTAGGTGGCTTCAATCTCAACCACAAAGTATGTCCCCAACGTATCAATAGTAAAACACCATCCTACTTTATATTTCCTACTTTATTATATAGATATATATAACAATATTACAAAAATGTTTAAATGTTTTTTCAAACCAACTTTTTAGAGATAAACTATTTTTATGTATAAAACTTTTTTTTAGAGATAAACTATTTTTATGTATAAAACTTTTTTTTATATATAAACTTTGTTATATATAAACTTATTTTTATATATAAACTGATCTTTTAAATATAAATTTTTAAAACTATTTATATATTTAAAAAATAAACTTAAAAAATATATAAACTGATTTATATATATAAACTTATTAAAATGCATTTAAAAAACGTATTTTTATATTTAAACTGTTTATTTTTATATATAAACTGTTTATTTTTATTACTTATTTTTATATTTAAACTATTTATACTTTTTAAAAATAGAAAAACTGATTTTTAAAATTGCTTATATAAACTGATTTTTAAAAAATATATAAACTGATTTTTAAACTGTTTATATATATATATATATATATATATATATATATAAAGTGATTTTAAAAAAAATGAAGCATTAGTTGTTTATATAAACTGAGGTTTGATTTTATATATAAATAAAATGATTTAAGTTAAAAATAAATTTATATATAAATGATTTAAGCTTATATATAAATAAAATAATTTTAAACAAAACAAATTTTTTCCACACACAAAAATAAATTCGAGCATAGAAATAAAAAATAAAACTGATTTAAGATAAAAAAATTATTTTCAGGAAAAAAAAAACATTTTTCTCTTAGTAAAATTATTTTTAGAAAAAAATATTTTTTGCTTGATAAAAATAAAACTGTTTTCATTTAAAATAGGGACATATACCAAATAGTCCTTCGAATATTTTTTAATACTCATTTAGTCCAAACTTTTTTATTTTGCCTCAAAAAGTCCTTTGCCACATATTTTGAAGATGGAGTGCCGCTGGCGCGGACCTCTAAAAATAAGAGAATATTGAGTGCTTGAGGGACTAAATGGGTTAAATTAAAAATATGTGTCCTTTTTAAAAAATATACATTTATAGTAGGGACTATTCAATAATTGACCCTTTAAAATATATATTTCATAAAAAAAAATTCCAGCGAACAAATTTTTTTCCAGAATAAAAATAATTTCCATAAATGAAAAAAAAAATTCCAACATTAAAATAAAAAATAAAACTCATTTTAGCCAAAAAAAAATACATTTCCAAAATAAAAAAATGTATTTCCAGAAGAAAAAAAACGTTTTCCAGCAACAAAAATAAACAAAACTCCATCTAAACAAAACCTCCAGCCAATAATTTTCAATATTATATGGAGCAAAAATAAAAAATATTATTTGCAGAAAAAAATGATTTTGAATAATTTAACAAACCTCCGATCCAAATGAACAAAAAATCTCCGATCAATAAACCTCCGGCCAAACGTCCGATCAACAAAGAAAAAAACAAACCTCTGATCCAAATAACAAACCTCTGATCAACAAAAGAAAAAACATCCACCCAACAAAAAATCTCCGAACAACAAACATCCGGCCAAAACGTCCGATCAAAAAAGAAAAAAAAACCTCCGATCTACGTAAGAAACCTCCGATCAACAAAAGAAAAAACATCCACCAAACAAAAAATCCAAACGTCCGATCCAAACCTCCGGCCAAACGATCCAAACCTCCGCCCAATCGATCCAAACTCTAAATCCAAACGATCCGAACTCCGGCCAACAAAATGATTTAAAAAAAAAACTCCGATCCGTGTGTCCGGCCAATAAACCTCCGGGGGGCAAACCTCCGCCTATGAGAGAGAGTTTGGGATTACTCCGGCCGAGAGACCTCCAGCTGTGAGAGAGAGGATTTAAGGGTTTAAATAGAATAAGGGTATAAGGTATTTAGCTATATGAGCATTTAAGGTAATTAATGAAAAAGGGTAAAGTTGTTAAAGGATTATTAGTCAAATCGTTAAAATAACTTCCAATGAATTAATTTGAAAATTAACGTACTCCACGTTCTAATTATTATCAATAAATGCACTCAAAACAGTAAATCACCATTTTTGTTATTTTAGCTAGATGGCGGACTATTGAAGTGTCATTGTTTCATAATTTGTATGAATTTTATTGTTTCATACTTAAAAAAATTTAAATTAATTCATTATTTTAAATAAAGACTCACCTCTCAAATAATATTATATTTTATAATCTCAATATGTTGTGCTGGCCATATACTCATTCACGCAAATATATTTACTTTAACTATTATAATATTATAAGTTATCAGTATTCGCGCATCGCACGATACTAAAATCTAATTGAAAGAAAAGTTACATCTGTAATCATTGTTAAGGTATTGAATTGGCAGGAGTAATTGTATGAAGACTCCAAATTGGAAATGAAAAAATAAATGGATTTTTTACTTTAGGATTAATTAGACTTGAACCCTTAAACTTTGCACCAATTTTCACTTAACCACCTATACTTTTATTTTCTAGACTTACCCCCCTCAAGTTTTAAAAATGCATTATTTTACTCCCTGACTGTGACGGTATTAAGTTTCTTAAAGAAAAATTTATCATTTGCAAAAGTAATTGGACAAAAATACCCTTATATGCAGCGCACGTGATCAATTTTCCATCCAAATATGTAACAACATTAGTGTTTGGGAGTAAAGAGGCGCATTTTTATAAGTTGAGGGGCTTAAGTCTAGAAATTGATAGTAAGGGTGGTGAAGTGAAAATAGAAGCAAAGTTTGAGGGGTCAAAGTGTAATTAACCAAATACTTTAGTACAAATTAACCAGTTTATTAGACTTTAGTATATTTTTCATCCCTAAATGTGAAATTTTCGTCACAAGAACCAATCTTTAGTGACATTTAGCAGCGAAAAATGTATTAAAGTCTAATAAACGGATTAATTTGTATTAAAGTCTAAAATAAAAAAATTAGTAATGCATTAAAACTAAGAAAAAAATAATAGTAACACTCCCTAACTTGACATTGATGCATTAATTGGTGATTTGACAATATACTCCCACAGTATGTATATACATTGACCGAGATGACAATTTTCGACACAATAACAACCTTCACGACAAATAGCACAACACATTACCCGATTAAATAAAAATGTTCATTTAAATTTTATTAAGGCTCGTTTGGTTCTGTATTCAAAAAAATCGATTTAAACGTTGTTTTTAAATACAATTTTAAAATTTAATTTTTTATATTTATAATTATTGGTGTGCGTTTGGTAAATTTGTTTTTAAATACAGTTTTCTGAAAGAAAAAAATTACAAAATTGACAACCCAACTTGTCACACCCTATTTGACGCCAAATCAGCGGATTAGTTTTGTCCTCCAAACTCTATGCACACCTTATAGTGCTCATATAAGTCATTGTCATCTTATCCTCTTGATTCTTTTGAGTACATATCTGTTTTACTGAACAAACTGTCAAGAGCTAGGGAAACAAGTAACAGCCTCATTCACAACCACAATTACATACTACAAATTGGCCTAATGTACTGAGTTCCACTCAACTATGAATAATTACACGCCTACATTTTAACAAAAGATGAATTTGCCTTTGATGTAAACAAGTACACCTGAAAACCATTGTGAGACTCAACCTCTGAAACATACGGATTCCGAGTCGCCAGCATCGTCGTCGGCTGTCGCACTAGTAGCGTCGTCTCTTGTCACGCTCATACTCGAAGCACATGACCCAACTGTTTCCGCCAAACTAACCATTAATGCCTTCCTCCTGCTCCTACTCTGCTGCCATCTTCGCAATGTCTCTGAAACCTCCCCACTTCTCTCTCCTCTCGATATGTGTGTCATTTCACTTGTATCTTGACCTCCGTCGTACTCTCGATAACTAGTACTAGTCATTGAGAGAAATAAGAGTGGTCTAAAGATGCAAAGAATGATAATGAGTAGCATGATGTATATATAGAGAGACGTCCACACGTATAATGTCCATTTCCAATTGTGCACAACCCCCTTCCACCAAGGGAGCTTGGAGTTGATGACTATTTCAGCCTCATACAACTGCGGGAGGAACGAGGTGCCGGCTCGCGAAATCAGAGTGATTCGGACTGCTTCGGTTCTTGGATTTCGTTCCTTGTGACTCAACATAGGAACTGTTATCCTCTGTGTTTCCGTAGTGATTCCTACTAACAAGGGAAGGCCCATTAGAAAAGTTCGCATCAATCGTATTGGGAAGCTTCTAAATCTCAACATGCATGGGTGGCTAGATCTCGATAATACATTTCCATTGGTTGATATGAGCTCTGCAGTCAACTGAGGAAGCAAAATTCAGCATAACAGCTATGCAACACACATATAATTGTACTTCCCCAAAGGAAAAAGGGTGGGGGAATCTTGGGACTAACTGGTGGTAATAGAGCACAGAACATGTAAGCTTCTAAACCGAAAATCTGAATTTGCAACATTCAAATGTGGGCACATATCTGGCTTTCTCTCACGAATTGCCAACATTACTTGCAGCAGTAACAGTAATACTATGCTTGCATTACACAAATGGTTCCCTATTGACAATCGTATTTTAGAAGTTTTTAGTTCTAATCAATATATGTAACCAAGTTGGCCAAGTACCGGAACATAAGTGTCGCAAAAATAAATAGGGCAATTTACAATTAAGTCCCTTGTTGTCAATTGTTAAATATTTAAGAATAATTTACTATTAGGTCCACTTGTTATCTCACTAGCATGGACTTCTACAATATTGAATTAGTGGATTTACTATTGGGTACACTTGTTATGTCACTAGCATGGACTTCAACAAGAAGAGAATTAGTGGATCTAAATATTTAATATTTGTCAAAATTTCTTTATTGTTTAAAATTTTGCTATGAATATATAGACACATAAAATTTTGGTGCCCTTAAAATGATTTGAAAATCGGGGGTTTGAGGAGGCCGCCTCCCTGACCTTCCTCAAAACCGGCCCTGACCCTACCTACCCCACCCTACCCTAAAATATGGACAAGATAAAAGTATTTTTTATTAAAGAAAAGAATATGAGTAGACAACTCAACTTAGGTCGCTGCCAATTTTAAAGAAGAGAGTAATTCACTCAATATCATAAAAAATGCCTCCTAAGAACAAGATCTTGTAATGCATAAAGGCTAAGACCTTAGAGTATTCCCCTGTTAGCATAACTACCAAAATCTCCCAAAAATCAGCAAAATGAAAAAGGAAAGTAAGAGAAAAAAAAGACAGTACATCATTAGTGCTAATCTACAAAACAATCCAGAGTTGATCAAATTCGATCTTCAAGACTGAGGCCCAAGGTATTGTAATCCAAAACTTTTCTTTGAATTGATAAAAGGGCTTGCCTAAGGGCCCAAATAATGGCAGGGGTCTTAAGTATTTAGTCCCATTTGTAAAGATTTATTTTTCGCCACTCCCTTATTTTTATCTTTTTAGTCGTTGGTCCTATTATAACAAATATGGGACATGTGTCATTCTCAGTAAAAAGAAGCAAAAAGAAGGATGGGCGGTTACAGAAGGTTTTGGGTGGTTATAGGACTTTTTATAATTTTAAAAATACATGGGAGTTGAGCCTAACAAATCTTTGTAGATGGAACTTATTGATGTCTAAAATTGGACTAACTCTAAATTTATAATAAAAAATAATAATATAGTAAGTAACACAAATCACACACACAATAGAAGAGATTTTTAAAGTGATTCAGCTGTAAAATAACCTACGCCTACTATTGGTTTTATTTAGTACGGTTTACAATTGCTCAGCATGGTGTGCATATGAGTGATTCGAGTTGTTCCTTGAGCTAAGGGAGCAATTCATATTTATAATGGTGTCAAACCCTAGAGAATGAGACTCTTGGAATTTAGCGTTGGTTGACATCCCATCCGAGTAACTATTGGTATGTTGATTGGCCTTCTGGTGTTGGTCGGCCTTCCCGCCGACTAAGTTTCTCTGAAGCCAATCAAGGTGGTTGGTAGACCATGTAGGAGGACAGGTGTACCTTCATCATTGGTCCACGTTCGCGTGTAATTTTTACATACAACAAAGCCCCCAATGCTTTGCTTGATGCTTGATTGAAAGTATGAAGTATTTAGCCCAAAAAGTTTCTCGGCGTACTGTTTTGAGTGTTTGGTCGGCATCCGACCTCCTATACTAGTAAATTTGCATTTTTGTAAATAATTCAAACTTTTTTAACTGCAAAAGGACACAATGCTTCTCAATTAATCATTCCATTCTCATTTATCGAGGCAACCTATAAATATGTATGGAATTTTCCTCCTCTCTTTTTACCTCAAACCTGCTGAACTTTAGCACTTTCTTTGCCTTCAAGCTTTTTCGATGCGATTATTTGCTGCCATTTTTCTTTTCAGTTTTTGTTATCGTCTATGATCCCTTGTAAGCCTTAATTTCCATTTTCTCTAGTTTATCATCTTTTCTCTTTTTCCACCATGGCTCACATCGTAGATGAGATTTCGTTAAATGAGTTTAGAGTGAAAAGGAAAATCTCGTCTTGGGTAAATTTAAAGATAACCCAAGGTCCCATAGATGTTTATTCCTAGATCCCCATTTTATGTTCCCCATTTTATTCATAGCTGAGTGTGGCATCACCTTTTCACCAAACCCTCTTTTTTTCAGTTTTACCAGTATTTTCATGTTGTTCTTTCCAAAGTAGACCCCAATACCTGGAGGGTTATGAACGGTATACATAGGTTGAATAAGCTTTATGGGACCCATATTGGGGTCTTGGAGTTGATGTTATGTTACAAATGGGGTAATGTTGAAGAAAATACCTATTATTTGAAGACTAGGCAGGCCAATAGGGCTTTAGTAGTAAATATACCAGATTCCAATAAGGATTATTGGGAATATTGTTTAGTTTTTAAGAACTGGCAACACACTCCCATCCCTACTGGAGAATCTTATACCGGTCCCCGGTCTCCTTAATCAGGACGTGGCATAAGTCATAACTCTATTAATTATTTTTCCTCTTTGGTTATGCATTTCTGATGTTTGCCGACTAACTTTGTTGTTTCTTTTTTATGGAGAGGAAAGTAAGAAGAGGTTCCCCAAGGAAGGGGAAATCAACATCAATGATCTTAAGTTCCTGTAGGGATTAAATCAGAAGATTGGAGAAGAACATCCCCGGTCAGCTTCTTTGTTGTTGGAGTACAAAAGTTCTATCACCTTTTGTTGCCCGACCAACACTAGTGCTGCGAGAAATTATACTCAACTTGGAAGAAAACCTTGTACCTACCTCCTCAGCCACTGAATATAGTCTCAGACCAATTATAAGAGGCATGTTGGTGCTGATGAGACTCAGACTGTGTGAGCCTCAACTGAAGAGGTTGAGGAGAGGTTTGCTTGATCCCTAAAAACATGTCCAGAAAACACCATCCAACCAGCAGGCGTTGGCAATTAAGAAGATTGCCTACCAACAAGAGTTGGTAAGAAAAATTTAAGCTAACCTTGACATTAGGTCAGCCTGTGTTTTTGTATTGTTGTTAACCTTGCACTGACCAGGGGTTTGATTAAATTTGGGACACTTCCTGCTGATAGAGTTGTGTCAGCCCCCATGTCTTGAACGTGATTGAGAAAGCTTGCCATAACTTACGCTGGTAAATTTCTTACTTTTTCCCTCTTTTTCTCCATGTTGATGAACTCTTTCTGACATATGATATCTTGCTCTCTTTTTTTAGGTTTTGGTTTACTTAAACCAAATGATGGAGAAGGACGACCAACTGAGGTCCTCTTCTGGTGAAGTTGAAGAGGCCTTTAAAGGTCTAAGACAATCTTTGGAGGCTTCCCATAAGTCCAAAGCAGAAATTCTAGGAAGAGGATTTGAAGAAGGTTAGTGATCGGGCTAATGAGGCTAAAGGCCAAATAAATGTTGTCGAGGAAAGAGCTAAAGGTTCCAATAAGAAGCTCAGTGATGCTGAAGGCAGGGCTAAGGCTGCCTAGGATAAGCTTTTAGACGTCGCAGCTCGGGCACAAGTTGCTAAGGACAAGGTGACTTCCTTGAAGGCCAAAGGCAAATCTGCCTTTATTAAACATTGGGAGAAGGACATTTTTATTGCCTCTACTCAGATTGAGTATGCCAAAAAATTATCCTTCAAGGAAGGGTGGACTGAGGTCCTGAAGTTGGTCAGCATAGAAGAAAATGCTTAACTCTTCCAAATGCGTGACCCTAATACTCCTCCTAATCTGGATGAGGAGTTTGATGATGAGGAGGGGTCTGAAGAATCTTCTGTGATGCCTCTTGAGTCTATCTTGGTGCCCAATGTTAGTGCCGACCAACCTACTGCAAGTCAAGACCAGGCTAAGGATAAGGATAATGTCTAGCTCCTTTTTAATAAGTTTACTTTTTATTTTTCCTTTTTTGATGATATATCATCTCTTGTACTTCAACTATTAATTAATGAAAAGAACATTTTTTTCTCTTAAACTGTTGTTCATACCTTGGAATAATTTTAATTTCTTGTTGAACTGTGTTGTTTATTTATCTGGATTTGTATTATAAAATCATATTTGCAATCTCTCATTTTGATGCCAAGAAGAAAGCTATAATTTCTTTTAAATTTGACCTACTCAGGCAGAGTAAAACCCTTCTAGAAGCTGGTCATGTTCCCATGTCTGAGGACGACTTAATAGGGTGGCCAAGATATCTCCAACTAAGTGAAGGAGTCCTATATCCATATTGATTGCCTGTTGGACAGGGTTGTTGCTAATAACTTTGCATATTATGAAATAATTGAGCAACTGTAAGAAAATCATAAAATGTCCCTGATTTTACTTCACCCTAATTATAAGGTTAAGTATAAAGCATTAAGTGAAGGTTGGGGTTTTGATAAGGAGTTGAAAGACATTAGTTCTGTTCTGAACAAGAAGGAGCTGTCTTTGAAATAAGATTTGGAGAGTGCCCGATCAATTGCTGCAATGTTGGAGAAAGAAAATAATGCCCCGATGGATGAACTAGATAGCCTGAAGAGATCAACTACTACGGGTCCAGAAGAAGGTGCTTACTTTTTAGAGACTGAAAATGCAAGACTGTTGGAGGAGCTAGAAGCATTACAGAAGAAAAAGACCAAACTTGGGCAAATTTCAAAGCAAAGGATAGTTGTTCGACCAACTATTGAGGAAGAAAGGACTAAGAAAACTATTGCCGACCAAACTGCCTAGTTAAACTCCAAAGATATTATTATTCCCGACCAAGCTGCTCAATTGAAATCCAAAGATATTGTCCTTAAGAAACTTCAAAATCAAGTGAATAGGCTAACATTCCACTATCACAAACAACCTAGGGAAGTTTGGATAGATGGTTACAATGAGGCCTTAGCCCACATGGATGATCATCTTACTCAAAGTAATCGTGAAGGCTATAAATATGGATGGATCAAGTTGCTAATTTTGCTGAAGTATGATCAAAACACTAATTTGTCGCACTAGAATGACCCAAGTATCTTGGATTGTGACAAGCCTCCTTTCATATTGGACACAAGATGGATTTCTCCCAATTCCATTCCCCAATACCTGATAAGTAAATATTTAAGGGATTATGACCTCCATAATGAGTGTTAGATAGTTCATCCTTTTCGTTTGTTTGATAGGCCAAGCAGCAGCAATCGACAAATGTTAAGGATTTCAACACAATTAATTCTCCATATAAACTTGATGATCCTCCTATCGGGATAGACAAGGCACAAGGAAAGCGTCTTACAGAATAAATTTATACTTCTTGTACTGTATTTTGATCAATTATTACTATTATAATACATTTTTATCAATAAAATGAAGTCATTTTTTATTGAGTTAACTTTATTCAAGCTTATGGTCGTTATTACTCTTTTTGCCAACTAGGTAACCTGTATAATGATTAGTTAATCGTCTTATAGACTAAATAACGTACTCAAATGTTTAATATCTTATTCACGTTTGAATCATGTATACGGCCTTAGATTCGACTAATGCACTTAAATAAAATTGTAAATAGTTTAATTGTACTAAATTATAGCATTAGTTATCAGTGGAGACCAAGTGTATTTGGAATTTATAATTATTCCAGTATTTTAACCTGATTGGGTGAAACCTCTAATTAAGTAATTAAGAAATTTTACTGACTTCTTGTTCGTGACCTACCAAGGACAAATCATACATGAAGTTTAACTTTTCTGAAGTTGGAAAAGTTTGAACCATGTTATTTGGCAAGGAACTTTTTCAAAAAATTTCTGAAACTGGAAAAGTTTGAACCATGCTCTTTTTAGCGAGGAACTTTTTGAAAACTTTTCTGAAGTTGGAAAAGTTTGAACCATGCTCTTTTCGGTGAGGAACTTTTTGAAAAAAAATTTGAAGTTCGAAAAGTTTAAATTAAAATTGCTCATTAATTTTGGTTAAGGTTTGTAGCCACCATACTTCAAAAAACAAAACACAAAAAGGATGTATAATGAAGAAAAACTGAAATTTCATTAACTTGAGTAAGCAATTACATTAAGGACAGAATTTTTAAAACTGAATTGCTGATAATACTTGTGCAGATGATCTGCGTTACAAAGATTCTTGAATCCTTCTTCTTCCTCCAAAGTTTCCAGGCGATAAGTTCCTCATTAGATAACCGTCGAGATACGATATGGACCATGCCAATTAGGTTCCAGCTTATTTCTCTGCTAGATTACTTTCTTAAGTACCATCTTTGTGCTTCAAATAGGTCGGCTTAACCCTTCGATTATAAAACCTTGTAGTCTTTTGTTGGTAGATATCCATCCCAATAGCGACATCTTCTCGAACTTCTTTTATCATGTCCAAATTTAGTCGCTTGATAAGGTCACTCTTGAGTGAATCAAAGTGCAATACCCTATGAGTCGACAGACCTATTTCCACTGGTACTACCGCCTCTGTCCCAAAAGTTGGCATGTATGGGGTTTCTCCTATTGTTTTGGGAGTAATCCTATATGCCTAAAGGACACTGGAGTTCATTAACCCAGTTACCTTTATCCTCCTCCAACCTTTTATTTAACCAATCTAGCAAGGTTTTATTGTTTAGGTATTGAATGAAGTTTCTAGATGCCTAAACAAATACAGTACTCTTCAAATTCTTCATTATCGAATTGAGTTCCATGGTCGGTGATGAAGGCATAGGTCATGCCATATCTACAAATTATCTTCTTCCATATGAACTTGAAAACCCTCTGATAAAGCATATCAACCAAGGGCTCAGCCTCCACCCATTTGGTGAAATAATCAACAACTACAACTAAATATTTGAATCTTCTTTTAGTTGTCGGTAGTGGTCCGACCAGGTCATTTCCCCATATAGCGAAAGGCCATAAATAAGTGATGAGTGTTAAACTTTCTCCTAGCCTTCTGTGGATGGTAAAAAGGTTTTGGCATTTCTCACATTTCGTGGTGAAAGCAACACTCTGCTTTCATCGTCGGCCAATAGTAACTTTGCATTGCTATTCGCTGTCTCAGATACCTCTTCGCTATGTGAGCTCCACATGAGCCTTCATGCACCTCTTTGATCAAATCATTCACTTCGTTTGGATGAACATAATGAAGTAAAGAAATAGTGTATCCTCTCTTATACAAGATATCTTTTTCTAACACAGGATTGGCTGATTTGTACCTCATCTTCCTGGATTCTTTCTGATCGGATGACAGTGTTCATCTTTCAATATACTATCTAATTGGGTCCATCCATGAGTGACCTAACTCCACAGAGATAACGCTGATTTCCATCCCATCAATGCCTCTATGGGTAAGAATTTCCACTCGAATTATTCGCCTGAATTCTGTTGGAATTCCTAAAGCAAGCAGAGCAAAAGCATTTTCTCGGGCATTCTCTAGTCTAGGAATCCTCACTATCTTGACTGAAGTGAGCAAAGAAATAACTTTCATTACTTTTTTATGATATATCATCATAGTTTCCCCTTTTCCACCATAAGTTTACTGTATTTGATTAACAATAAACTCAGAATCACTAAATACCAACACTTGATCGGCGCCTAGTAACGAAGCCAATTCTAGTTCTGTGATCAATGCTTATATTTAGGCTCATTGTTGGAAGACTTGAATTAAAATCTCAGAGAATATTCTACATCCAAGTTATCTGGAGTGTTGATGATGAGGCATGCTCTACTTCTAGTAGCACATGAGTATTCATCTACAAATAACTGCCAGATTGGAATGTCATTGGAATGTCATTGGAGAACTCTTCTTCTACCATTACTCCTTGCTTGAACACGTTCTTGCTTTGTTACAATATTTCTTGAGAAGCCGACGAGTCAGATTGATCGCCCACAATCTCTGTTTTCTTTTCAGCTAAGCTCTCTTCCGTCAAAATATGCTCGGCAAACAAACGTAGATTATGTTGTTCCTCTGCATATGTGAATTTAATAATAAAGTATGCCACCGTTTGGCCTTTTATTGCAACTCTAGGTTCATAAACAATTTCATACTCTCCCAATTTAACTACCCAAGACATTAGCCTACCAGAATTTTCTGGTTTACGCAGTGCTTGTCGCAAAGAAAAACTGTGTAGATGACAATGGTGTGGGATTGGAAGCATGGTCTCATCCTCCTAGAAGTTTCAATAAGAGCTAGGGGTAACTTCTCCAAGTGTGGATATCTGATTTTCACTCCTTGGAATGCCTTGCACCATCCAGCCGAATCAAAGCTGAAATAACAGCCCACTCTGAAACAACCAAGTATAAGTATAGTTTCTCTCCCGGAACTGGTCAAAAAATGAGTGGGGGAGAGACCAAGTACTTCTTCAAATCTAGGAACTCCCTTTCACATTCATCATTCCACTCGAAGGTCTTTTGAAGTACCTTAAAGAATGGAAGACATTTATCAATTGCTCGAGAGACAAAACAGTTCAATGTAGCTACTCTTCCTGTTAATTTTTGAACTTCTTCCTTCTTGGTCGAGGGTTGCATTTCAAGCAAGGCTTTAATTTTGACTAGGTTTGCTTCTATTCCCCTTTAACAATGTACCTTAGGAACATTCCTTCATGTACTCCAAAGATACATTTGATCGAGTTGAACTACATTTGGTGCTTTTCCAATTAATCAAAGATTTGAGCCAAGTCCGCAATGTGGTCGGCATCACATTTTCTCTTGGTGAGTATGTTATCCACGTAGACCTCCATGTTTTTGCCGATCTGGTCTTCGAAAACCTTATTTACTAGTTTTGTACTAAGTAGCTTCAGCATTCTTCACCCAAAGGAAATGTCATTGTAACAATAAGTTAATGAAGGAAGTGTTTTCCTTGTCTTCAGGTTTCATCTTAATCTAGTTATAACCATAATAAGCATCCATAAAACTAAGTAACTCATGGCCTGCTATAGTATCTACTAATTGATCAATCCTTGGTAAAGGAAAATGATCTTTTGGATATTCCTTATTGAGATCTATGAAATCTACACACATGCGCCATTTATTATTTTTTTATTTGATCATTACCACATTAGCCAACCAATTAGGGTACTTGACATCTCCAATATACTGTGCTCGCTGCAATTTCTCCACTTCTTCTTGGATTGTCGTATTCTTCTCGAGACTGAAGACTCTTCGCTTTTGCTTAATCAGGCTGAAGCCTGGATAAATATTAAGCTCATGGCACATGAAGTTCGGATCAATTCCCCACATATTTTCGTGGCTCCAAGCGAACACATTTTTCCTCTCTAAGGAATGTAATTAATTCTTTTTTGAGAGAAAGAGAGAACCTGGAATCGAATGACGCTTTCTGGCTTCTCATCGTCCAACACAATAGCTTATGTTTCTTCCATAACTTACCCCTTTACCAGCTTTTCTTCTTCCTGATAATCGAGAGTGTCAATGTGAAAAGTGATTATGCCCTTTATTTGTAACCCTTGTTAGTCGGCCGATGTATAATAATATTCTCTGGCTTCTTTCTAATTGCCATTTACTATGCCAACTCCATAATTTATTGGAAATTTCATACATTGATGCACTGTAGATGGCATAGCCTCTAACTGCTTGATTCCCACTCTTCCCAGGATGATATTGTAGGCTGGCGGGACATTTTTAATTAACACAAAGAAGCGAATTATTTCTCTCATGCTCGCCGGCCAGGTTCTGACCAAGACTTCCAACTTGATGGTTCCTAATTAGTATACTTTCTCTCCTGCAAATTCAATGAGAGGCCTATGGTATGGTTCTAGCTTACTGTCCTTCAGTCTTAGAATAGTTATAGACCATTACATCAGTTGAACTCTTATTATCAACCAATGTCCTTGCAACTCTGTCATGATGAACTCTGCATGTGATAACAAACAAATCATCACGAGGATAAAGAATCCCACTCAGATCGTTTTTAGAGAATGCGATCACAAACCTGTCTCTATTGACTTTCCTTGGCCGACTATAACTAGATTCATCCATATCAATTTATCTGACAGTTGGACAGGCCTTATCTTCATTCAAATAAGATTTTCTTTCTACAATTGTATCTCCTCCTCGCATTACCTCCTGCGATGAAGTGGCATCCAAAGGATATCATGTCGACCTCCACCTCTGGCTCATCAGGCTTCTTCGACAAGTCTGAATCTTCTTTAAAATCATCATTTCTTGCTCTTTTATTGTCATCCCTTGCTCGGGCTGGAGATTCAGACCTCTTCCGATCAATAAACTCATTTAACTTTTCCAACCGAATAATATTTTCAATCTCATTCTTTAGTGCAATGCAACTATTGGCATTGTTCCCGTGATCCCCGTGGAAATAACAGTACTTAGACTTATCCCTCTTGTTGGGGTGTCTTCAATATTCCAGGCCAATTCAATTCTCTATTCCCTTTTATTTCCTCTAGGAATTGGTGAACACCCTTGTTGAGAGGGGTATATTCATTATACTTCTTGATCCGATCCAGTTTTCTATCTTTCTAGTCCTTCTTGAAAGAATTATAATTGTTCTTATGACCTTCATCCTTGGTCTCAGGAGCTTCCTTGGCTGCTATAGCTTCATAGGCATTCATTATTTTACCATCTTTAGCCACCAATTCTTTCATGGTCTTAGGTGAATTATTCGCTAAAGCATAGTAGAATTCTTTAGCGAGCAATCCACTCAAAAGTGTTGCAATGATTGTTTTCTCCTCATAGTCCACCACCTCTAGTTTTTCATTGTTAAAGTGTGTGATATATTCTCTAGTGATTTCTCCCAGCTTTTATGGTATGGTCAAGAAATGAGTGACACTCTTTATCGGCTTAGTCCCAAAACATAAATTATCTATGAACAATTCAGCTAACTGATGAAAACTAGAGATTTTACCTCTTGGGAAATTATTATTATACCAAATTTGTGTTGCCCTGTGATGGAACTGGAGAAAGTTGTAAATCTCATTTTTTCGGGCACTGAGTAGATGTCGGCAACAGCTTGATATTGCTCACATAGGATTGGATCAGTTTTCCCATCATACTTTGAAGTAACCATTAGCGGCTTGAAATTGGAAGGAGTAGGATAGATCACGATAGACAGAATGAAATGTGAGCCTTTCAGAAAAATCTTTTACAATGAATTCTTAATTTTAGCCATTTCACGATCTTCAAACCGCTGCATAGACCCATTCTAGGGCTGTTCTTCTAGCTTAGATTTGGCCGAGGTAGACTTAGCAGCTTTGTTGTGCCTATGTGCTGAACTCTTCTCCTGAGAGTTCTGCTCGGCACGCACAGAGCCCCTCATACTGGTTGCCCTTAATCTAATGGATCCTTCTCTATATTCATGACGACGCTCATGCTCCCTATGATGTCCTCTACTTACTCTGGGGCTTAGACGATCAAAAGCAGATTCCCTTCTCAACCTCTCCAAGACACTTGGTCTTTCTTTAAAAAAAGATCTACCATCATAGAAATCCATTGATCAAAAAGAAGAAGTTGCTCCAGGTCTGTATGACCTATTACCCGACAGACTCTTGCATGGATTCTTGTTCTCTAGGAAGGTTGAGTAGAATTCATTGTAGGTCTGTCGCACTAGGAGGTGAAGAAGGAATGACGACATTGCCTTCATTTCTAGCATTATTTTCTGGGTCATTCATTTCTTTGAAGGCAAATAAATGAAAATGGTAGAGAACGATGAAAGACAAGCATTCCCATAGATGACGTCAATCTGTTGATGACTAAATATAAACTAACTCCAAATTTATAATCACAGATAATAATATAGTAAGTAACTCAAATCACACAAAAGAGAAGATATTTTTATAGTGATTCATCTGTAAAATAGCCTACATTTATTGGTTTTATTTAGTAGGGTTTACAATAGCTCAATATGGTGTGCATGTGAGTGATTCGAATTGTCCCTTGAGCTAAGGAAGCAGTTCATATTTATAATGGTGTCAAACCCTAGAGATGGAGTGTCTTATATTGACATTCGTTTACATCTGTGTACAATATTTTAGACTCTTGAAATTCAGTGCTGATTGGCATCCCATCTAAGTAACTATTAGTATTGCTGTTGGTTGGCCTCCTGGAGTTGGTCGACCTTCTCGCCGATTAAGTGTCTCTGAAGCGACCATGTAGGAGGATAGGTGTACCTTCATCATTGATCCACGTGAAAGTGTAATTTTTACATACAACAGGACTAAAGACAAAAAAAACTAATAATGAAATTTAATGAACGTTCATGGGGTCAGGTTTTGAAAGGTCACCGCTTGCTGGGCCGACCCCCATGCCTACATTAGAGGAGATACCTTCATCAAAAGCACAACAACAACATCATGGTGTTGGATGTTTGCATTGTGAGACATTATTAATTATCGGTGGTAGCAATTTGATTGGGGAAACACTATACTAGGCTATAGCCCACATGCTTATTGTTTGATTGCATGAATTTTATTATCCGATAAGATCAACGGCTTGATATGGGACCTCATATGATTGTTCCTATTATGTTTTGTTTGTTGTTTCCAATTCAAATTATGTTTTTTTATTAGAGTTTTGGTAGTTTGAGCACATGGACGCTTTACAGACATTGACGAATAGATGGAAGTTGATCCCTAGACTTGTCTACTTGTGCGGACAAAACCAAAGAGGCAACATGTGCTGGGTGAGATGTATCACAACATAGCAATAGTCCTCCAACGGTTGTATATAAGAATCCATCTTCCATCCGATGACAACCTTTGCACCTTTGTAGGGCAAGGGAGGTGGACGTGCAATACGAAAAACTACTCCCACATCATCACATTATCTACACTCCCCACATATTTAGATGGTAATTAGGACAATGTTGTGGGTAGGAACTTCCAAGTAAGTGGAAGGTGGGTGACCACGTAAGGCTTGCTAATCTACTTCTTATGTGTAGTGTAGGCCCAATTTTTTACGTGAATTCTATGAAGGGGTTATTTACAGTGTCTGCTTAGGCCCTATATTTTTTTTATTATCAGTTCCAAGATCCATCATGTGTTGTTATCATTGTCCCAAATCCACTGCTTACATACATGATTTGTTTTACACTACGCTCAGAGCCGGCCCAAGGGGTAGGCCAATGAGGCAACTGCCTTGCCCCTCCCCCCCCCCCCCCCCCCCCCCAATATGATGTTTTTTATAGGCCAAAAAATTTATAAGTATACTGTATACACACTAAAATAAACCCCCCCCCCCCAAAAAAAAAAAAAAAAAAAAAAACTCATTTATCCCTTCTCTTCATATCCCAAGAGCAAAGTTAACTCATTCCCACAAAACAACAACATGCAGCAGCCATTCCTCTTCTTAACACCTCTCTCTTCAAACTCCTTCTTTATTTAAAATACTCACAATACTCTCAACCAAATATATTAAAGATCAAGAGGTTTGTATTCTTTTTTTTATTAATCTAAATTTTATTTATTTATAATTTTTTTATCCGTGTAATTTTTTTTGTCCCTCTAAATTTTTTTATTAATATGATTTATTTAACAGCAATATTTTAATATCAGGTTGTATTCGTTTTTTTATTTAGGATGATTCTCAGTCATTTTTTTATTAAGTTGTTTATTTATGTTCATGTTATTATCAATCTGGCATTAACTTAAAAACAATATTGTTAATTATTAATTTGTCATTAACTTTAAAAAATGTTATTAATCTTTTAATTTGAAAAAAATTGTTATTAATTTGTCATTAACTTAAAAAAATATTATTAATTATTAATCTCTCATTAACTTTTAAAAAATGTTGTTAATTATTTTTTGTCCTAAAAGCTGTTATTTTCTGTGCTAAATGCAATTTTTTTTATGTTAAATGCTGTTAATATCACCTCTTAATTAGTTAATGATGTTAATTTTTTATGTATTTTTCAGGATTTTTTTTATTGAAGAAAGGCTTTCAAAGTTGATTTACAAATTCGCCAAACCAGGTTCCAATGTTCCTTTATTTGGTTGTGATTGTGATTGAGTTTTTTTAGATTGATTTTTGGATTGTTGTGTATTTATACCATGCCTCATAGAAAGTATATTTCTGGATGGAAAAAACTAAAGAAGAAGCAAAAGGTAGAAAAATTTATGCAATCCCAAACGAGAGCTCTTGATAAATTTATTTTTAAATTGAATAAAGCTGGGAATGAGCATGAGAAAGAAAATAAAGAAATTTTGATTGGAGATGAAAATTTGATGCATCTAGAAGAGTTTAATAAAAACGATAATGAAGAAGATTTAAACAAAGAACATAAAAATTTAAACAAAGCAGTTTACAAATTTTGTTTATTTTCTATTATCTTATAAAAATACATAACATATTTTGCGTACAAAAATTATTATTCAAAAGGCCCATTTTACAAGTTTGCGGAGCCACAAAATCTTTGGGGCGGCCCTGACTACGCTGAGATCAGATCTTACACCACTGCAACACATTTTGTGGACATACTATTATGTATATTGGAGATGTGTAGGGGTAGTACCATGGGTATCACCTGTATAGTGGTCAACTACGTTTATGTCAATAAGCGATATGTTCACTGGTCTGCCTAGTAGAATATGCACAGTCAGGACAATTTCCCACTCTACTGTATTTTTACCCTTAAAACATGATTTGATTCATACAAATCACATTTTGAGAAAAAAAATTGGTTATTACTCTTTAATTTAATTCAGATTATCTAAACATAATATTTACAATTTGACCTAAAATCTTTAATATAGGGTTGCTCCTATGTGTGGGACCAACGAACTTTTTCCTTAACAGGCTTTAGCAAAAGAATAATGATACATACACCTACTCTTACTATCAATCAAGTATTGAATGTACTTTAAATGATTGTATAAAAGTATAGGTCTCATGTATTAAGCATTTAAAGCAGAATCCATAGTGAATTGCTAGTGAATTGCTACGGGGAGTCGTATTTGTCTATTAAGTATTTCACTCCAAATTTTTTTGAATATATCATTTCACCGTAATTTAGGAATGTTTTTACCAGAAAATCTGGCATCGGAGTTAAAAAAAAATCTGAAATTAAAAAAAAACACTAAATTGGACTAACACAAACATTTTTAAAAATATGTTAGTATTAAAAAACATGATAGAAGGTGGAAGTAAAAAGAGAAATGCCATGTATGGATGGTAGCGTATGTGTACCTGAAACATGCCAATGTTTCTGTTAAAGTCGGACTCAGGCATGAGAAGAGACAAGGAGATGTAAAACGTATGCCCAACCGGCACACCCATCTTGTTATTTTTACCATACTCTCGAAACCCGGTACCACCACCACCATCAAAACTGAAAACCGCGTTTGGACGAACATCAGCGTAATCGAAGTATAATCTCTCTCTCACAAACACGGGCTCCTCCATCCAAAAGCGTACAAGGCCAACCCCCAACACGGAGGCAAACACCATCACCGCTGTTAAAACCATGCATGCATAAGCCGCACCTAAAAATCCAAAACCCAGTTTTCTTAGCAAGACATGGCTCCCGCCCTCAACCGTTGCTGAGTCTACCTTTTCTCTTGTCTGTTGGGCGCGTGCGAAGATAGAGAAGAAGGGTGAGGAGAGAGCAAGTAGGCAGTTGTGGATTATTTGTGCTTGTATTGATAAAAGTTTAGGGACCAAATCTGATAGGTTTGGTATGGGGAGGTTGTTCTCCATTTCCGGTGGCGGAATTGAGCGCCTTCTAAGATGAGCTGATATTGCCGTTGCCATACAAATTTTGGAGAGAGGGGTAGCTAGCTTGTTTTGTTTCCACCTGTTTTGGCAGATGAAGAGAGCGAGAGAGAAGTGGCGGCAAGCTAGCGTCTAAGACTGACAAGTGTTCTATCTCTCTCTGTCCCCTCGTGTGATGTGTGAGGTGAGGATCTTACGTAAGTTTGTACCCATAAACTATTAGCGAGGTTTTAGTTTTTATTTTTTATTTATTTTTGGTTAAATTAGGTATTCACTAGCGATTTAGTGACTAATCCCTTTGTTGATTTGTAGGTGTAATACCCCGTATTTTCGATGATATTTATTTTTGAGGATTAATTGAATTAAATGTCTATTAATTGAAAATTAATCCGGATAAAAATATTAACGAAATGTGAGTTAGTATTTTATTATAATGTGTATACTTGGCATTATATGAATATTGGTAATATTGAAATTGTCGTGAGATTTAAATACGGCAATTTGGGAATTTTGCTTGACGCGTGTGACCGCCACGTCATGGTATTTTGTTATTAAATTAAAAAGTGAATTTTAACTGTATGGTCGTTTTGAGTGCGCCAACGCGTCCGGAAGGGTCGAGATAGTCAGAAAACACTAGCCAGAAGTTTAGTTTGGGTCCCGGGGTATTTGTGGGCCATACCGGCATCAAAAAGGGTATTTTGGTAAATTGCATTTTTGGGAATTAAAAAGTGACGAAAATAGAGATTACAATCTGACTATTTCCTCAACCCACTTAACCCACTAACCACACTATATGCCATTATGGGCTACGGGAGAAGTTGATATATCATTCCAACTTCCAAAAACCATTACACACCTCCATACTCCATTATCTTCAACCTTGGAAAAAGCTTGAGAGAGAGAGAGAAGGAAACCTTGAGAAGAGCTTAAGAGAGAGAGAGAGAGAAGGAAGAGAATTCTGCAGAAAAACAGAGGGAGAACAACCTAACTTCAAGATTCTACACCAAATTCTGAGATAAATTAAGGCAAGTGATTTAAACTCTTTTGATTCAAGATATGTTTCCATGTTTAGGAATTTTTCGAAATTGATTTTTGGAGATAAATTAGACCCATGAATTGAAAGTTAAAGGCCATGATTTATGTAGGAATTGCATGTAGTATATTCTGGACGAATTTATATGTTATAAACAGAACCTTGATGATCTAAAAGTGGAATTAGAAGAAGTTTGATGATGTTCTTGAAGGGAAGAATTCTGGAAATTATTTTGATGTAGTTTTGATCTAAACTAAGCTTTTAAATGATGAATTATGGGACTTAGAATGTTAATACTGTTGTAGGATGTTAGTATAATGTTAGAGTAACCTTATCTTGGAGTTTCATGCTTAAAAATGGAGTTTTGGGTCGAAACTGTAACTACAAAACGAAGCAGTCCGTAACCATACCTGTTCAATCGATCGATCGACATTCATCAGTCGATCGATCGACCACCATCGATCGATCGAAGGCAAAGGTCGATCGATCGACCTTCCCAGAATGAATAAAGTTTTCCCTTAATTGAATTTTTAATGGTGTTAACCCTTGATTAATATTATTGGAGACATTGTGAATACCCTTTACTTTAAGGAAGACCAGTAGGCATGATTATGAGATTGGACTTTTATTAGAATTTAACTTGAGGAATTATTCTAAATAAATGAAATTCGTTATGTGAGATAATATTTGGGTTAATAGTACAAATTTGAATAATTTGATGAAATAAGGTTTGGGGCAGAAGTAAAGACCTTAGGTATAAAGATGTTATATGTGGGAATTATGGGAACTTAATAGTCTATTTGAGATAGGTTTTAAGTTTAAGAAATCACGGCGTGAGACGTGTCGACTATTTAATTTATATATTAACGGGATACTTGAAATATATGAATTGAGAATAATGGTATAATGATGTAGAATATACCCTTATTAATATTGAGATATCTAAGATTTATGAATGCTTAGTATATAACTTTATGTGTATGACATAACTACCATACTTGCTATCACAGGAGGTTTACGTTCGCTTAGGGCCTTCTTATCCTTGTGTTGCCCGGATTTAGATTGGTTACCTCGATGAACACAGATCATAGAAGGACTTATTGTGATATTAATAAGTCTGCTGATCGTGGGAGCGTAGGTATGTGCGTGACCCATGTGAGGGTGACTGTGTTCGCCTCCACTATTTGTGATGTTGTTATCTGAACGATTCCTGAGAGATTCGGAATGCGTGATCCTTATGTACGTGATGTACCGGGATGGATAGCAGAGTATGTATGCACCGCAACTTAGCCTTTGGGTGCTTGTATTGTATATTTATGATGCGATAATATACGGTTAAATGCAGAAGGAATTTACTATGTTAAATTGTGAGTATAGTTATGGTAATGTTTTGAAAAGATAAAAAGAGAACTTTTATCAATAAATAGTTTTATTAATAATTGGGAATCCGGGAATTAAAGTAGAACGCTCTATTTTATTGTTAAGGATTGGAAATTAAACGTGAACCGAGTAGTAATGTTAGAGACTCTTTAGATAGTTATGAGATAACACATGAATGGGTACAGGAACGTTAGGAGTGCACAGTTAGACGAGAGGTGAGTATATCATGTGAGAGCACGTCCTAACATGTACTTTGCATATACTGTTTTAAATGTTTTTAAATCACTTGCAGGTTTTTAAAATATCTCCACATTCGGGCTCTGACTCGTTTGCTTTCAAATCTATCTTTTTGTAAAACCATTTTAGGTGCCCAGCCACAAGGTCACCATGCATAGGATTCTCATTCTGATGACGAGCTGTAGCTGCTTGTGGAAGCTACAGGGATTTGCTTTTAGACGCTTATATCATTTGGATTCCTTATTCAGTATTCCTCAGTTGTAGGGCATGTTGCCCAAATTTTATTAGATACATTTCCATTTCAGTTTTCATACTTTGGCATGTATTCATTCAGTATTCAGTATTTCTTTATTTACTTCAGTTGTGGGATTGTGTTATGAGGAGTTTTCCTCCAGATTTATTTATATCATGTGACGGTTATTCTATTTACTTCATTATGGTGATTGGTGTTATTATTCTTCTTTACACTTGTTCATGTTAATCAGACTTTAATTAAAATTTGGCAACTTACTTTTTAAATACTAGGTGGTTAGTAATAATAAAAATATTTTCGACAGTGATGCTATTAACTGAGCCAACTTGGCGTTTTGATTTAATTTAATAAAGGAGTAGCTACCCGGTATTTAATTAGTCGGGGTGTCACAGCTGGTATCAGAGCATCAGGTTCTTGTGTCCTTTAGGATCTGTACGGCTTATTATGTTTCCGCTGAGCTTTCTTTGATATAGAGCCCTAATACTAGGAATGTTGTATTAATCTTTTTACATTGGGAATTCGTACTTCCGCGATTTGTTTATTTGAATGATGAACTCATCCAAATTTACTTAAATTTTCAGATGGACCGTCCTGAAGAACTAGCTAAAACGGTTAAGGGAGTCAATGGACAAGATCGACTCACACCTCAGGTATCTCCAGAAAGGATATCAACCGCTGAGTTTGCAGGTATCGTGGCACAAGCAGTTACCACTGCAGTTCTACAATACCAAGAACGCAACATACAACTTAAAAGAGGCAAAAGACCTAGAGAGGTTAGCCAGATGCATGTGAATAAAACTGAAAAATGTGCGAAGACCCCGAAATTGCGACAACAAACTGCCCAAGACCGAGTCAGTTCTAATCAACAGCGTGGTAAGATGAAGCAATTTCGAAAGGGGAATAAGGTCCCAATTCAGCAAGACCGTCACCGTCAACAGCAAGGTCAGAAGGGGAGTTATTTCAAAGGCCGATGTTTCATATGTGGCAAATATGGCCATAAACGCCAGGATTGTCCAGATAGGGGCAGGACTCCACAGCAACAAGGTGTCCGACAGGAGTTGCAGAGGCCTATGTTTTCCGCCGCCCTCCCAGCACCAGCTCAAGTACTAGCCCTAACAACTTTTCCTGTAGCTCCAGTGCAGCAGGGGCAGTTACAGTACAGACATATCTATAATATCAACCAGGCAACCGCCCCACAGGCACCACCCGCGATTTGGGGTATGTTTTCTATCCACGAGACTTTTGCGTTGAACTTTGTTTGCTACTGGGATAACTCAATTGTTTTATAATTACATATTAAGCGAAGACCTTAGGGTTATTAACCACAGTATTGAGTACTATAATGTAGGTAGACTCACCCCAGGGGAAATGGTTCATTCCTTTATATGCTGGGAAGTGGGAGTAGAGATTGGTAAATTGATATTACCTACAAATATGTTAGTATTAGAGATGACCGAGTATGATGCCATTATTGGTATGAATTGGCTTGTTGCGTACCGAGCCATGATTGACTGTTTCAGTAGGAGTATTATCTTTGCTATTCCGGGGCAAGAGATGTTTGTAGTGGCGATGCCTCGCCCAGAGGGAGGCTTGACCGCTCATTCATATTACATTGAGGAGAATACCTCTAAGGAGGTTGTGATTCCTTTGGATTCGATCCCACTTGTCAGGGAATATTCTGATGTGTTTCAGGAGATACCAGGCCTACCCCCCAGTCGAGAGATAGATTTCGTTATAGACTTGTTACCTGATACGAGACCTATAGCACGCGCACCGTACCGTATGGCTCCAGCTGAGATGAGGGAGTTACGGGATCAGATTGAGCAATTATTGGGTCAGGGGTTTATTCGAAGGAGTACTTCACCTTGGGGTGCCCCTGTGTTGTTCGTGAAGAAGAGAGATGGTTCACTAAGATTGTGTGTGGACTACCGGGAGTTAAATAAGGTCACGATACGGAACAAATATCCGTTGCCTCGAATCGACGACCTATTTGACCAGTTGAGAGGAGCTTCTTACTTCTCAAAGATTGATTTGCGATCTGGTTACCATCAGTTGCGTATCAGGGAGGAGGACGTCTCGAAGACTGCGTTCTTATCGAGATATGGTTCCTACGAGTTTCGGGTTATGCCATTTGGTTTGACCAACGCTCCAGCAGCATTTATGGACTTGATGAATAGGGTGTTCAGGGATTACCTAGACCAGTTTGTCATTGTCTTCATCGATGATATTTTGGTTTACTCCCAGACAGAGGAGGAGCATGCCGAGCACTTAAGACTAGTTTTGCAGACACTGCGTCAGAATGAGTTGTATGCAAAATATGAGAAGTGCGGGTTTTGGCTGAAGGAGGTTCAGTTTTTGGGGCATATTATTTCCGACCGGGGAATATCGATTGATCCGGGGAAGGTATCCGCGGTGAGGGAGTGGGGACAGCCCACGACACCGACAGAGATCCGTAGTTTCTTGGGCCTAGCAGGATACTACAGGAGGTTTATTCGGGGTTTCTCCACGATAGCGGGTCCCATGACACATCTTACCCGAAAAGGTGTACCGTTCATTTGGAGTGATGCCTGTCAGTTGGCATTTGATGAGTTGAAGGACAAGTTAACCTCAGCACCTGTGTTAGCTTTGCCGAGACCGGGAGTTGAGTATCTTGTTTACACCGATGCGTCCTTACAAGGACTTGGAGGTGTACTACAGCAGGAGAGTCAGTCCATAGCTTATGCTTCCCGTAAGCTTAAGCCTCACGAGAAGAATTACCCTACCCATGACTTGGAGTTAGCGGCAGTGGTATTTGCCCTTCGTATTTGGAGACATTACCTGTTGGGGGAGAAGTTTCGATTGTTCACGGATCACAAGCCCCTTCAGTACCTATTCACGCAGAAGGAGTTGAATATGCGGCAACGGAGGTGGCTTGAATTCGTGAAAGATTATCAGTTCGATATCCAGTATCACCCGGGGAAGGCTAACGTGGTGGCAGACGCATTGAGCCGTAGACCGGTAGATGAGGTGGCAGATGTGTGGAAGGCCAAGTGGAAGGAATTGGGACACCAGGATGCAGTGGCCCGATCATTCATGTCTGTGATGACTGTTACACCGCAGATTGTCACGAAGGTGGTGAAGGCACAGGCAAATGACTCGTTCTGTCAGGATCAGATAGTTCGATTATTAGCAGAGGGAGCCGAATCCTATACCGTTAGCTCAGACGGGGGATTACGCTTCAATGGGAGATTGGTAGTTCCGGAGGGGGAGGAATTGCGGCATGAGGTGATGGCAGAGTCGCACGGCTCACGGTTCACGGTACATCCCGGAGGGGACAAAATGTACCAAGATATGAGACGCCAGTATTGGTGGAGCGGGATGAAGAGAGATATTGCCGAGTTTGTCTCAAAATGCGCCACTTGTCAGCTCGTAAAAGTGGATCATCAGAGACCGGCAGGACTGCTACAGCCTTTAGAGGTCCCGATGTGGATGTGGGAGAGCATCTCTATGGACTTTATCATGGGGTTGCCTACGTCACAGAGAGGTCACGACTCCATTTGGGTGATTGTAGACAGGTTGTCAAAAGTCGCTCATTTTCTACCCGTACGGACAGACTACACTGCGGGACAGTATGCCCAACTCTTTATTGCAGAGATAGTGAGACTTCACGGTGTGCCCTTAAATATCGTGTCTGACCGAGACAAGATATTCGTTTCACGATTTTGGGAGAGTTTTCAGCAGGCCATGGGCACGGAGTTGAGGTTGAGTACAGCGTACCACCCGCAGACCGACGGGCAAACCGAGCTCACAAATCAGATTTTGGAGGACATGCTACGTATGTGCACCATTGACTTTGAGGGAGGATGAGAGCAGTATCTTCCACTGGTGGAGTTTGCTTACAACAACTCCTACCAGTTCACCATTGGCATGGCACCATTTGAGGCATTGTACGGTAGACCTTGTCGTTCCCCAGCATGTTGGTTGGAGGTGGGGGACAATAAACTACTTGGGCCGGAAGTGATTCAGGATACTTCGGCAAGGATAGAATTGATTCGCAGTCGCATTCGGGTGGCTCAGGACAGACAGAAGAGTTATGCTGATGCGAAGAGATTTTTCAGAGAATTCCAAGTGGGGGTCCAGGTTTTGCTCAGAGTATCTCCTATGAAGGGGATTATGCGTTTCGGGAAGAAAGGGAAGTTGGCACCGAGATATGTGGGACCATTTCCTATTATTGAGCGGATCGGACCAGTTGCGTATAGACTTGGGTTACCGGAGCATTTACATCGGATTCACGATGTGTTTCATATTTCCTCGCTTAGGAAATACCTTAGAGATAATTTGGCTCATTCTCTCATTGCTGTGGAGGATATTGATCTCCAGCCGGATAGCTCCTACGAGGAGGGGCCTATTGCTATTCTGGACCGAAGTGAGCGGAAGTTGCGGTCAAAGATAGTCCCGTTAGTACGTGTTCAGTGGCGACATCATAATGTCGAGGAGTCCACATGGGAGCGCGAGGATGAGATGCGCGAACTCTATCCAGAGTTATTCTTACCAGGTACTTTCTAGTTCCGAATTTCGGGACGAAATTCAGTTATTAGGGGGGAAGTATGTAATACCCCGTATTTTCGGTGATATTTATTTTTGGGGATTAATTGAATTAAATGTCTATTAATTGGAAATTAATCCGGATAAAAATATTAACGAAATGTGAGTTAGTATTTTATTATAATGTGTATACTTGGCATTATATGAATATTGGTAATATTGAAATTGTCGTGAGATTTAAATACGGCAATTTGGAAATTTTGCTTGACGCGTGTGACCGCCACGTCATGGTATTTTGTTATTAAATTAAAAAGTGAATTTTAGTTCCATTAACCGTATGGTCGTTTTGAGTGCGCCAACGCGTCCGGAAGGGTCGAGATAGTCAGAAAACACTAGCCGGAAGTTTAGTTTGGGTCCCGGGGTATTTGTGGGCCATACCGGCATCAAAAAGGGTATTTTGGTAAATTGCATTTTTGGGAATTAAAAAGTGACGAAAATAGAGATTACAATCTGACTATTTCCTCAACCCACTTAACCCACTAACCACACTATATGCCATTATGGGCTACGGGAGAAGTTGATATATCATTCCAACTTCCAAAAACCATTACACACCTCCATACTCCATTATCTTCAACCTTGGAAAAAGCTTGAGAGAGAGAGAGAAGGAAACCTTGAGAAGAGCTTAAGAGAGAGAGAGAAGGAAGAGAATTCTGCAGAAAAACAGAGGGAGAACAACCTAACTTCAAAATTCTACACCAAATTCTGAGATAAATTAAGGCAAGTGATTTAAACTCTTTTGATTCAAGATATGTTTCCATGTTTAGGAATTTTTCGAAATTGATTTTTGGAGATAAATTAGACCCATGAATTGAAAGTTAAAGGCCATGATTTATGTAGGAATTGCATGTAGTATATTCTGGACGAATTTATATGTTATAAACAGAACCTTGATGATCTAAAAGTGGAATTAGAAGAAGTTTGATGATGTTCTTGAAGGGAAGAATTCTGGAAATTATTTTGATGTAGTTTTGATCTAAACTAAGCTTTTAAATGATGAATTATGGGACTTAGAATGTTAATACTGTTGTAGGATGTTAGTATAATGTTAGAGTAACCTTATCTTGGAGTTTCATGCTTAAAAATGGAGTTTTGGGTCGAAACTGTAACTACAAAACGATGCAGTCCGTAACCATACCTGTTCAATCGATCGATCGACATTCATCAGTCGATCGATCGACCACCATCGATCGATCGAAGGCAAAGGTCGATCGATCGACCTTCCCAGAATGAATAAAGTTTTCCCTTAATTGAATTTTTAATGGTGTTAACCCTTGATTAATATTATTGGAGACATTGTGAATACCCTTTACTTTAAGGAAGACCAGTAGGCATGATTATGAGATTGGACTTTTATTAGAATTTAACTTGAGGAATTATTCTAAATAAATGAAATTCGTTATGTGAGATAATATTTGGGTTAATAGTACAAATTTGAATAATTTGATGAAATAAGGTTTGGGGCAGAAGTAAAGACCTTAGGTATAAAGATGTTATATGTGGGAATTATGGGAACTTAATAGTCTATTTGAGATAGGTTTTAAGTTTAAGAAATCACGACATGAGACGTGTCGACTATTTAATTTATATATTAACGGGATACTTGAAATATATGAATTGGGAATAATGGTATAATGATGTAGAATATACCCTTATTAATATTGAGATATCTAAGATTTATGAATGCTTAGTATATAACTTTATGTGTATGACATACCTACCATACTTGCTATCACAGGAGGTTTACGTTCGCTTAGGGCCTTCTTATCCTTGTGTTGCCCGGATTTAGATTGGTTACCTCGATGAACACAGATCATAGAAGGACTTATTGTGATATTAATAAGTCTGCTGATCGTGGGAGCGTAGGTATGTGCGTGACCCATGTGAGGGTGACTGTGTTCGCCTCCACTATTTGTGATGTTGTTATCTGAACGATTCCTGAGAGATTCGGAATGCGTGATCCTTATGTACGTGATGTACCGGGATGGATAGCAGAGTATGTATGCACCGCAACTTAGCCTTTGGGTGCTTGTATTGTATATTTATGATGCGATAATATACGGTTAAATGCAGAAGGAATTTATGTTAAATTGTGAGTATAGTTATGGTAATGTTTTGAAAAGATAAAAAGAGAACTTTTATCAATAAATAGTTTTATTAATAATTGGGAATCCGGGAATTAAAGTAGAACGCTCTATTTTATTGTTAAGGATTGGAAATTAAACGTGAACCGAGTAGTAATGTTAGAGACTCTTTAGATAGTTATGAGATAACACATGAATGGGTACAGGAACGTTAGGAGTGCACAGTTAGACGAGAGGTGAGTATATCATGTGAGAGCACGTCCTAACATGTACTTTGCATATACTGTTTTAAATGTTTTTAAATCACTTGCAGGTTTTTAAAATATCTCCACATTCGGGCTCTGACCCGTTTGCTTTCAAATCTATCTTTTTGTAAAACCATTTTAGGTGCCCAGCCACAAGGTCACCATGCATAGGATTCTCATTCTGATGACGAGCTGTAGCTGCTTGTGGAAGCTACAGGGATTTGCTTTTAGACGCTTATATCATTTGGATTCCTTATTCAGTATTCCTCAGTTGTAGGGCATGTTGCCCAAATTTTATTAGATACATTTCCATTTCAGTTTTCATACTTTGGCATGTATTCATTCAGTATTCAGTATTTCTTTATTTACTTCAGTTGTGGGATTGTGTTATGAGGAGTTTTCCTCCAGATTTATTTATATCATGTGACGGTTATTCTATTTACTTCATTATGGTGATTGGTGTTATTATTCTTCTTTACACTTGTTCATGTTAATCAGACTTTAATTAAAATTTGGCAACTTACTTTTTAAATACTAGGTGGTTAGTAATAATAAAAATGTTTTCGACAGTGATGCTATTAACTGAGCCAACTTGGCGTTTTGATTTAATTTAATAAAGGAGTAGCTACCCGGTATTTAATTAGTCGGGGTGTCAGAGTAGGCACCTCGATGAGTGGGACAACTGCCCCAGAAATTTAAGGCTGCTCCATGTCCAAGATGAAAATCGAACTCCCGACACTTCATTAAGGGAGGAAGAATCCCTTCTGCTCTACCACACCCTGAATTGATTTTAGTTTACTACATAAACCATTCTTCGTTTCAATTCACCTCATAGTCTAGCAACTCGTGGACCAAATAGATTATACATTTATAAGTATTAAATGTTTCCAATTGACTTGCATATTTTTCTAGTTAGAATCCTAGCAAAAATACATGTGAGCATAAGATATACTAAAGAAAGTTAAGCTCTTCAAATAATTTAAACAAATGTATATCACTACAAATAATTAGGGCCTGTTTGGTTGTCCTCAAAATTGTAAATTAGCCCATTTAAAATTAACTCATTCATGAATTGTCTTATTATTAGTGTTTGGTTACAAGAATGAACAAATTCAAAAATGAACCAATTAATGTTGATTCACAAAAACTTAAATTAGTTCATTTCACCAAAAGCTTGAAATTGCACAATTTATAATTACAACATGAATCTTAAATGCACCACTCCCATAGAGTACCTCTCACCATACTACTCTCTCTCTCTCTCTCTCTCTACACACACACACACACACACATCAAAAGTAAATAACTCCAATTTTCTTTTCCAAACACACCACAAATTAGATTTAAACACATTTAAAATTAATACATCGACAATCTATTCATTTCAAATTGATCAATTTATAAAATTAAATAATTTACGCAACCAAACGGGCCCTTAATAATTATGAAAAGTAGAAAACACAAACTGTTTTAATAGTCATGACAAACAGAAGATAAATCAAGTTTGTTTCAACGAATTATGAAGAAACCGAAAACGTAAACCATTTTAATAGTCATGAAAAATAGATAATTTACAGCAGTTTATCAACAGTTATATGACGATTCATATATAACCTATTTTATGGACAATCATGTATTCCTAAACATCTGCTCTGACACCACATGTAAGAATAGTATATTTACATGAATCATAAGATCATTCACATCATCATAATCACATAATAGGTATGTTAAAAAAGAGATAATGTAATACCTCCTTTCATTGCCATGGATATGATGTCGTTGTTTGCCGCTGCTGATTGCCACCGATCGACCTCCTTAGCAGTCTTTCAACGAAGAATTTGGCTTCTCTCTCCTTGCCTATAAACTTTCATATGTGTGTTTCGTGGATACCTTTTAGATGGAAGAAAGACATCTATTTATAAGTGGAGAGAGGTCCTAAATTCCAAAGGTCAATTAATCTTAATTAGAGATTTAATTGAAATTTTAACAACTTTTATATCCAATTCATTTTTGGAATATGAACCATTTTGTTAGGAAGTAGCATATCTTTATCTTTATCTTTATATACTATAAAATGCTCTACAAGGAGCTTTAATGCACTTTCACCATATTATGCCACGTGGCATCTTAATTCACTTTCATCATATCTATCACTTATAAGTCTTCTTGGGAGGCTTTTCTCATTCTTTCCTGCTCCTTCGGTTTCTCCACCCTTTTATTTCCTCTTCAAAACTGTTGTTTTTTATAAATTACGTTCAATATTTTTTTAAATAACTCACGTACAGTATTTTTTAAATTACGCACAGTATTTTTAACAACATATACATAATTGTTTTATTATTTTTATAAATTATGTAAAATATTTTTTTAAATATATACTATAAAATGCTCTACAAGGAGCTTTAATGCACTTTCACCATATTATGCCACGTGGCATCTTAATTCACTTTCATCATATTTATCACTTATAAGCCTTCTTGGGAGACTTTTCTCATTCTTTCCTGCTCCTTCGGTTTCTCCACCCGTTTATTTCCTCTTCAAAACTGTTGGTTTTTATAAATTACGTTCAATATTTTTTTTAATAACTCACGTACAGTATTTTTTAAATTACGCACAGTTTTTTTAACAACATGTACATAATTGTTTTATTGTTTTTATAAATTACGTAAAATATTTTATAAATAAAAAACAACTTTTTAATTTAAAAAAAAAAGATTTCTCTTAATTAAAAAAATCATTTTAAGTGTTTTATTAAAAAAAGTTGTTTTTTCTAACAAAAATAAAAACTATTAACCATGAAAATTAGGGGCGAAAATTCGTGTATTTGGGTCATGTTTCGGGCCGACACGACAATGATTTTTTGAACATGAACACGACCCAAATAAAAACGACATAACACGACACGACACGAATAACCCGATTCTTTAAAATTTCACTCTAAATTAAACATAAATAGACATGATAACCCTAATAAAAATACGATTAACATGACAAGACACGATAACACGGCTCATAATTTTGACACGAACACACACGACACGACTTCGTGTAAAAAAACACGACACGAAAATGACATATTGTGTCAATTTTGGGTCATTACGTGTCGTATTTTCGTGTCGTTTCTAAAATTGTCACCACCATATTATGCCACGTGGCATCTTAATTCACTTTCATCATATCTATCACTTATAAGCCTTCTTGGGAGGCTTTTCTCATTCTTTCCTGCTCCTTCAGTTTCTCCACCCGTTTATTTCCTCTTCAAAACTGTTGTTTTTTATAAATTACGTTGAATATTTTTTTAAATAACTCACGTACAGTATTTTTTAAATTACGCACAGTTTTTTTAACAACATATACATAATTGTTTTAATGTTTTTATAAATTACATAAAATATTTTTTGAAATAAAAAATAGCTTTTTAATTTAAAAAAAAAGATTTCTCTTAATTAAAAAAATCATTTTAATTTTTTTACTAAAAAAAGTTGTTTTTTCTAATAAAAATAAAAACTGTTAACCATGAAAATTAGGGGTGAAAATTCGTGTATTTGGGTCATGTTTCGGGCCGACACGACAATGATTTTTTGAACACGAACACGATCCAAATAAAAACGACATAACATGACACGGCACGAATAACCTGATTCTTTAAAATTTCACTCTAAATTAAACATAAATAGATACGATAACCCAAATAAAAATACGATTAACATGACAAGACACGATAACACGACTCATAATTTTGACACGAACACACACGACACGACTTCGTGTAAAAAAACACGACACGAAAATGACATATTGTGTCAATTTTGGGTCAATTTCGTTTCGTTACGTGTCGTATTTTCGTGTCGTTTCTAAAATTGTCACCACCATATTATGCCACATGTCATCTTAATTCACTTTCATCATATCTATCACTTATAAGCCTTCTTGGGAGGTTTTCTCATTCTTTCCTACTCCTTCGGTTTCTCCACCCGTTTATTTTCTCTTCAAAACTATTGTTTTTAATAAAATACCCTCAATATTTTTTTAAATAACTCATGTACACTATTTTTTAAATTACGCACAGTATTTTTAACAACATATACATAATTGTTTTATTGTTTTTATAAATTACGTAAAATATTTTTTAAAATAAAAAACAACCTTTTAATTTAAAAAAAAAGATTTTTCTTAATTAAAAAAAATCATTTTAAGTGTTTTATAAAAAAAGTTGTTTTTTAACAAAAATAAAAACTTTTAACCATGAAAATTAGATGTGAAAATTCGTGTATTTGGGTCATGTTTCGGGTCGACACGACAAGGATTTTTTGGACACGAACATGACCCAAATAAAAACGACATAACACGACATGGCACAATTAACCCGATTTTTAAAAAATACACGCTAAATTAAACATAAATAGACACGATAACCCGAATAAAAACACGATTAACATGACAACACACGATAACACGACTCATAATTTTGACACGACACGACTTCGTGTCAAAAAAACACGACACGAACACGACATATTGAGTCAATTTTGGGTCAATTTCGTTTCGTTACGTGTCGTGTTTTCACGTCGTTTCTAAAATTGTCACCCCTAATGAAAATAAATTGTTTTACACTGTTAAAAAATGTTTTTAACTGTTTAAAAACTATTTTTTTATAAAGAAATTATTTTTAAAGATTTTTTTAATACATAAAAGAAATGATTTTAATGATTTTTTAACTTTTGAACTAAAAAAATGTTTTAAAATAACTATTTTTACCTTTTTCTAATTTTTTTATGAAATTAAGAAACAGTTTCAAAGTTAAAGAAAAATATTTAACTATTTAATATAAGAAAAATAAATTAATATAAAAATTATTTTACTGTTCCTTTTTAATAAAATAATTACAATATATCTTATATAAAAATAGTTTTTTTTTTGTTTTTTAAAAACTATTCTTTTTGTATAAAAAATGTTATAACTATTTTATAAAAAAAAAAGTTATTTTTTAAATAAAAATAAAAACTTTGCTCTATTTTTGCCGGTTAGTTTGGGTGATAAATTTCAGAAGAGTGTGAGAGCAATCTCTTCTTCTATTTATTCTATTATAAGACTCATAAATATTAGTATTGTTCTTCATGTTCATAGTTGGGGGGTCGAGTGAAAATTTTAAGGAGACTTGATTTTTGTATTATATCACTCTATTTTATTATTTTTATTATGCCTTTTATTGGGTTATTATTACATTTTATATATAATAATACCAAAATAAGAGGCTAAATACCCCATTTAAGGGGTGAGAAGAAACCCTTAGCTTAATTATTTTTATTTTTATTTTATTATTTATTATGTCCCTCTGAATATTAATATTGAAATTTTACAATATATATTTATGCCTCGAGAGAGGGTGAATTATTTTTGAGTGAAAATAGTAAATTCAGATTACAATATTTATTTATTTATTAAACTAGAGATAAATAATTTTTAATTAATATAGTAGTTTGAATTTTTCAACTCTAAAGCTTAATTTGTAATGGTTTAAAATACTTTTAGTAAATTTTCCTTAACGGGTGATTTATCAGAAACTATTCAAATCGTATTTTTATAGAGTTTGTGAAATTTAACATTATTCTTCTAAAAAAATTATGTCCAACTTCACATTTGCAATGAAAGTTGATTTGTGGATTTAAATATATCTTCTAGTATTTCAAATACATAACAAACTAATATAAATAAGTTGTATAAGTGGTGAATTTTAATTCCTTAAATCATCTCATAATTATTTGCTCATCATATTTAGCTCACTTTATCATTTTAATTATATATTAGTGTAATTTAAATTTCATCTCCATTAGTTAACATAAACATCCTTTGAAAACTTATTCTTTTAAAATTATTGTACTCATTTTCATTTTTTCCTTTCCATATTAAGAAATTGGATTAACACCCCACTTGCCATTATATATATATAGTGTATTTCATAGGTTCAAGGGATTTTGATTGAGAAGAGAGCTATACTACAACGACAACACACCAAAATCCTTTCATAAGGGTCGTTCGAGATTTTTCTAATTTTGATTTTTCTAGTACATCGGGCATTGTGTGATTGTTTTTTTTACTTTATCATGCTATCACCTAAATGCATGTTTTAGGATAAATATAAAATTGGCTAAAACTTGTTTACACAATTTTCGTTTATAATTAATGATTTAAGTTTAATATTTAATTTGAAAAAAATTAAAAATTGGTTATTGTTTAGACCATTCCGTATATTCCGTAACTTCATCAGTGTTTTACATTAAGTTCCAGTTGCTGCACTTTTAACACATTGTTATGTTTGTCCTGTCATGGGTAATAATACAACATTAGAGTTGTGGGAGCTCTAAGGCTTTGTCCATCTTTCCTTATTCTTTCTTTCCTCTAGAATTGTTGAAAATATTTCCCTAGAGATAAGTCATGTTTTTGTTAAATATTATAGGGTACTTGTACACTTTACGGATGAGTTGCAAAGTAGTTTATAGTGGATGAGATTTTGTAATCTGTTTATTCTTTTACCCATGACGAGTACGACAATCATGTTACCCAGGTTATTTTTCCTTTCTCCTTCTTTCTAATATAATTTTTTGGATTGTAGTTGTGTTAGTTATTGTTAAAATTTCTTGATTACAAAGGTTCTCGAAACATAATCCACTCCACAATTAAAATTTAATGATTCAATATATAATATATGTTGTGATCACACTAAATATGTTTATAGTAGTTTGCAATTCATTATATGTGAGTAACATCACTTTTATGCACGCTTGACTATTGGTGAGATGTTATCCCTTTTATTGTTATGTATTCTTTTAGATTAATGAGGAATTTGGACCTATGTTACAAGGGCATTGCTAATGGAGCTGGTCAATCAGAGATACTCGGTCTAATACATGTTGCTCCAATTAAGGTACTACCTACCAATAATTTTGATATGTTATTGTATAACTTCTTGCAGAAATAGTTGACATTTTAATTGTTTGTTTATGTTTGTTACGAAAAAAATCTTATTCTAATGTTGTTATGCATACCAACCTGATCACAACATGATGTCGGGTTGGGATTGACTAATACTTAACAGAACCCGATATGACACTACATGATTTTGTCAAGAGAAAAAATAATGGTTTTCTTCCTTTCAAAGTAGTGAATATATATATGCACGTATAGAATTCTAAAAGACATGTTAGCATGAAATATATATATATATATATATATATATATATATATATATATATATATATATATATATATAATCCAAAATAAAATTATATAGGTACATGAATTGATAATATTATTTAATTCATATGTACTATGTACTATATGTATATTTTATGTGGAAGCCCCTAGCCGCCCCTATCTAACTTCTCTCTCGATTTTCAAACCCTTCCTAGGGGTTGCCTGGCTTTTATGTCCAAAAACTTCATGCAATTGAACCCAAAACCTCCTACTACTGTTTGGGCCAAATCCTTTTCTAGTATTATAGCTAACAATGGATCCAAAGAACTTGAGCTTAAAACTCCTTCCATATTCAAAGGGGAACATACTGTACACTTCACCCTTGCTGATAAAGAAGCATTAGCTATTCCTTTCGAGTTCTTGATTGTTGGGAAATTTTCAAAAGGTAGACCTTCAATGGATGAGATAAGGAAGATCTTTCTTACTTTCAACCTTAAACAATCCTGCATTGTTGGATTCATAGATAACAAGCAAATCCTAATCAAGCTGGAATGTGAAGAAGATTTTTTCAGGTTGTGGACAAGAGAACAATGGTTTCTTAGAAGATATCCCATGCACACCTTTAAATGGTCCCCAAACTTCACCCCTGATTAAGAATTTCCTGTTGTTCTAGCATGGATATACCTTCCAAATCTCCCTATTTATTTATTTGAAAAAATCTCTCTATTCTTCATAGCCCAACTCATTGGCAAACCCCTAATGATGGATTCCTCTATAGTGAATCAATCAGGACCTACCATGGCCAAAATTTGTGTGTAGATCAACCTCACCAAAGGAGAAGCCTAAATGAGTTTGGATAAGCATAGGTGGCAGTGGTTTCTGACATGATATTGTCTATGAAGATCTTCCCAAGTACTGCAACTACTGTTAAAAAAAGGGACATGATGAAGGCTCTTATTTTTTCATGAATGGTGGTAATAATTTAAACCCCAAATAACCTATGAAACCGATGATAAAAAAACAAATACAATCCTTAAAATTCCACCCAATCGGAAGATTAAGCACTCACTAGTACAAATAATGCCACAAATGCTGTCAACCAAGAATCTCTAGAGAAAAGCCAAGATCACCAAGAACTAATTCAAGATACTAACTTAATATCCATCAAAGACTAGCCTAACCTAAACCAAAATTATCCTCAACAAATCATCATCCAAGAATTCCCGAACCTCCCACTAAAATACCAATTCCAAAAATTCTTATTAAGCATTGCCTCTAAAAATGCCAAGAACATTTAATCCTTTATTACAAAGATCCATTACTGTGAGATTACTCCTGAATAAGCCACTGTAGTTGAGAATACCATACGGTGTATGCTTAGGCAAGGATGGCCCGAATATACACCAGTTTTATATTTTTTTAAAATTTTAATATTGAACCTTTAAACAAAATTAAACCAATTAAACTTAGCACCAATTTCAAAACTTTCTAGTGGAAGACCGATTTTCCAAATTTTATCTTTTTACATTAAAGCATGCATCTAAGGTGATGACATATAAAATAAATAAATCAACCACAAACTACCGATGTATAAGGAAAGCCACAAAGGGAAAACCCTCGGATGGCCCAGCCAACAAATTACTATAATACGATTTTACAAAGTATAGACAATAGAATTACATAACGACTAAATCCCCCAAAAGATGTGAAGCTGTTCTTTCTTCAACCTCTCCTCCACTGTGCAACGTATAAGTCCACCTATGCAAGCTTCCACAACATAAGTGTCCACGCGCGCCTCGATATCCACCGATGATGCTCAACAACCGTCAAACAATACAAACGATACGCACGGAGTCCATCGCACGAAACAGGTTCTTTCCTAATGAAAGATACAAAATTTGGTGCCCAATATCAAGATATCAAAGCATATAAATTATGGAGCTTAGATCTTTCAACATATAGGGTAAAACATAGGGCTTGGAACTTTTGTAAATAAGTAGAAATTCATTTTTCACCAAAAGTGATAAAAAATCTAAGTCACTAATGCCTTAAAATACTATTTGCATTATTTTTGAGGCGACGACTCGTTCGAATGAAAAATAGGGGTTGAATGACCATTACCCTTCATTCAAATGGCACCTATTGTTCTTTTGAACGAGAATGCAATCTCATTTGAACCAGCTTCTAATGAACTTCTGATGAGGTTAGTATTACTTTACAGAGGAACCTCATTTGATATTCGTTTGATGTCTAATCTAATGAAACAAAACTTCATTTGAAAGAAACAAAAAGTTCGTTCTTACGATACTTATTCTAATTCAAATGAGTTTAAACTCAGAAAATATTTTTCTAAAAAAGTATTAAAAATAGTTCCAAACAATTTTAAATAAAAAATCAACACCCTTAAAATATATCCCAGGGCACATAATAAATACGCATTCTAATCTGTGCGATCCTCAATAAACGTGAAGACAAACTTGGCATTAAACACGACACGTTGTCCATTCATTAAAGCTTGAACTCTACGTCTTCATCAAACACGTCATAGGCTTATGGGATCAACAACATAAAATCTATCCTATAACTCAAACGTTTCGTCCAGAATAATGCCAATTACATACAAATTGACTCCATTGGAATTTTGTCCTTACAAATCTCCTTTTTTGGCTATTCCGGGACAACTAAAACAAAAATACAATGATCCGTCAAGCTCCCTAAAAAGACTCATTCCCCAACCTAAAAAAGAAAAAAAAGTACAGACGCTCGACCGACACACAAACATGTGTATCTTTGCTTTTCTTGAAAACTTTGCCACATTAATGTAAAATTGTACTTCTGCACACTTAAACACACCTCCAAAAGCAAGCAGAATATAACAAATATAAATTCGCAAATGATTAAACATCTAACAATGTCTAAATAATATCAACCTAGGTAAGATGTCTCCCCTTAAGATAAAGAGATCCTAATCCTACAAAGGAAAGATACAATTTCTCCCCATTTTTGTTCAGGAACATACAAAAAAGATATCATAAAACAGTTACTCTCCCCCTAAATACGTGATCTTAAGATACCAATATGATAAAGTTTGATAACAATTTTAAACATATGGAGAAGGGAATAAGGCATGCAATGGTGTAAAATATAGTAAACACGCAACATGGAAACCTAAGCATAAATAATCCAAACAGTCAAGCGTATGGAAAAATGGACTAAATGTAAACTGCAAAGACTCAAAACATGATACCATATATAATATATGCAATATAAATGTGTCTAAACATGTGGGATGGAATGAATGAACATGAACTAGATACGAATTATGATTCAACCACTCAAATATGTTCAAGAAGTTTGTGACACTCCGACTAATTAAATACCGGGTAGCTACTCCTTTATTAAATTAATTCAAAATGCCAAGTTGGCTCAGTTAATAGCATCACTGACGAAAACATTTTAAAGATTACTAACCACCTAGTATTTAAAAAGTAAGTTGCCAAATTTTAATTTAAGTCTGATTAACATGCAACAAGTGTAATGAAGAAATAAATAACACCATTCACCATACTGAAGTAAAACGAATAATCATCACATAGTGTAAATAAAGTCTGGAGGAAAACTCCTCACTACAAATTCCACAACTGAAACAACTAAACTGAATACTGAAATAATACATGCCAAAGTCTGAAAACTGAAATGTAAAAGATGTCTCTAAATAGAAATGGGCAACATGCCCCACAACTGATAGATAGTGACTCTGGAATCCAAAAGATAGAAGCGTCTACAAGCAAATCCCTGTAGCTTCCACAAACAGCTACAGCTCGTCACCTGAATGAGTATCCTATGCTTGGTGTCCTTGTGGCTGGGCACCTAAAATGGTTTTACAAGAAAAAGATTTGAAAAGCAAACGGTTCAGAGCCCGAATGTGGAGTTATATTTTAAAAACCTGCAAGTGCTTTAAAAACATTTAAAACATTAAATGCAAAGTACATGTTAGGACGTGCACTCACATGATATTCTCACCTCTCGTCTAACTGTGCACTCCTAACGTAAGTACCCATCTACAACGATATAAACCACTAGCTAAGTGACATCATAACTAGCTAGACTGTAATAGTTCCTACCCTTATTACCCGGTCCTATTAACATATAACGCTCGTAATTAGATAGGGATTTAATGTAAACTCAGATGCTCAATATGCAATATATTTCTCTATCAGCTAACTCATTATGTTTCTCGAAACAATACCGTAATTATTTATACAACATTAACATGAATGTTCTCATTAACTTAAAACTCCTTCCATACCAACTCGCATCTCATTAGTATTTATAACCCGGATTAATTTCCAATTAATACGCATTTAATTAATTAATCCCAAAAATAAATATAGCCAAAAGTACGGGATATTACATACTTCCCCCCTAATAACTGAATTTCGTCCCGAAATTCGAAACTAGAAAGTACCTGCTAAAAATAACTCTTGATAACGTTCGCGCATCTCATCCTCGCGCTCCCATGTGGACTCCTCGACATTGTGATGTCGCCACTGAACACGCACTAACGGGACTATCTTTGACCGCAGTTTCCTCTCGCTTCGGTCCAAAATAGCAATTGGCCCCTCCTCGTAGGAGCTATCCGGCTGGAGATCGATGTCCTCCACAACAATGTGAGAATGGGCCAAATTATCTCTAAGGTATTTCCTCAGCGAGGAAATATGGAACACGTCGTGGATCCGATGCAAATGCTCCGGCAACCCAAGTCTATACGCAACCGGTCCGATTCGCTCAATAATAGGAAAAGGCCCCACATACCTTGGTGCCAACTTCCCCTTCTTCCCGAATCGCATAATCCCCTTCATAGGAGATACCCTGAGCAAAACCTGGTCCCCCACTTGGAACTCTCTGAAAAACCTCTTCGCATCAGCATAACTCTTCTGCCTGTCTTGAGCTACCCGAATGCGACTCCGAATCAACTCGATCCTTGCTGAAGTATCCTGAATCACTTCCGGCCCAAGAAGTTTGTTGTCCCCCACCTCCAACAAACATGCTGGGGAATGACAAGGCCTACCGTACAATGCCTCAAACGGAGCCATGTCAATCGTGAACTGATAGGAGTTGTTGTAAGCAAACTCCACCAGTGGAAGGTACTGCTCCCATCCACCCCCGAAGTCAATCATGCACATGCGTAGCATATCCTCCAACATCTGATTGGTGCGCTCTGTCTGCCCATCGGTCTGTGGATGATAAGCCGTACTCAACCGCAATTCCGTGCCCATGGCCTCCTGGAAACTTTCCCAAAACCGCGAAACAAATATCTTGTCTCTGTCAGACACGATATTTAGGGGCACACCGTGAAGTCTCACAATCTCTGAAATGAAAAGCTGGGCATACTGTCCCGTAGTGTAGTCAGTCCTTACGGGTAAGAAGTGAGCGACCTTGGACAACCTGTCCACAATTACCCAAACGGAGTCGTGACCCCTCTGCGACGTAGGCAACCCCGTGATAAAGTCCATGGATATGCTCTCCCACATCCACACCGGGACCTCCAACGGCTGTAGCAACCCTGCTGGTCTCTGATGATCCACTTTTACAAGCTGACAAGTGGCGCATTTCGAAACAAACTCAGCGATATCTCTCTTCATACCGCTCCACCAATACTGTCGTCTCATGTCTTGGTATATTTTGTCCCCTCCGGGATGTACCGCGAACCGTGAGCCGTGCGACTCTGCCATCACCTCGTGTCGCAATTCCTCCCCTTCCGGAACTACCAATCTCCCATTGAAGCGTAATCCCCCGTCTGAGCTAACGGTATAGGATTCGGCTCCCTCTGCTAGTAATCGAACTATCTGCTCCTGACAGAATGAGTCATTAGCCTGTGCCCGTACTACCTTCGTGACAATCTGCGGTGTAACGGTCATCACAGACATGAAAGATCGGGCCACTGCATCCTGGTGTCCCAATTCCTTCCACTTTACCTTCCACACCTCTGCCACCTTATCTGCTGGCCTACGGCTCAACGCGTCTGCTACCACGTTAGCCTTACCCGGGAGGTACTGGATGTCGAACTGGTAGTCTTTCACAAACTCAAGCCACCTACGTTGCCGCATATTCTACTCTTTCTGCGTGAACAGGTACTGTAGGGACTTGTGGTCCGTGAACAGTTGGAACTTCTCCCCCAAAAGATAGTGCCTCCAAATCCATAGGGCAAATACCACTGCTGCCAATTCCAAATCATGCGTGGGGTAATTCTTCTCATGAGGTTTAAGCTTACGGGAAGCATAAGCTATGGCATGTCTCTCCTGCTGCAATACACCTCCAAGTCCTTGCAAAGACGCGTCGGTGTAAACCAAATACTCAACTCCCGGTCTCGGTAATGCTAACACAGGTGCTGAGGTCAATTTGTCCTTCAATTCATCGAATTCCAACTGACAGGCATCACTCCAGATGTAGGGCACACCCTTACGAGTCAGATGTGTCAAAGGACCCGCTATCTCCGAGAAACCCCGGATAAACCTCCTGTAGTATCCTGCTAGACCCAAGAAACTACGAATCTCCGTTGGTGTCGTGGGCTGTCCCCACTCCCTCACCGCTGATACCTTCCCCGGATCAACAGATATCCCTTGGTCGGAAATAATGTGACCCAAGAACTGGACTTTCTTTAGCTAAAACCCGCACTTCTCATACTTTGCATACAACTCGTTCTGACGAAGTGTCTGCAAAACCTGCCTCAAATGCTCGGCGTGCTCCTCCTCTGTCTGAGAGTAAACCAGAATGTCATCAATGAAGACAATGACAAACTGATCTAGGAAATCCCTGAACACTCTGTTCATCAAGTCCATAAACACTGCTGGAGCGTTGGTCAAGCCGAAAGGCATAACTCGAAACTCGTAAGAACCATATCTCGATAAGAACGCAGTCTTCGAGACATCCTCCTCCCTGATACGCAACTGATGGTATCCCGATCTCAAGTCAATCTTCGAGAAGAAAGAATCTCCTCTCAACTGGTCGAATAAGTCATCGATTCGAGGCAACGGATACTTATTCCGTATCGTAACCTTATTCAACTCTCGGTAGTCCACACACAATCTCAGTGAACCGTCCCTCTTCTTCACAAACAAAACTGGAGCGCCCCAAGGTGAGGTACTCCTGCGAATAAAGCCCTGACCTAACAGCTGCTCTATCTGATCCCGTAGCTCTCGCATCTCCGCTGGAGCCATACGGTACGGTGCGGGTGCTATAGGTCACGTACCCGGTAGCAAATCTATAATGAAGTCTATCTCTCGACTGGGTGGTAAGCCTGGTATCTCCTAAAACACATCTGAATACTCCCTGACAACCGGGATGGAATCTAAAGGAATCACAACCTCCTTAGAGGTATCCTCCTCAATGTAATACAGATGAGCGGTCGATCCTCCCTCTGGGCGAGGCATCGCCACTACGAACATCTCTTGCCCCGGAATGGCAAAAACAATGCTTCCACTGAAGCAATCAATCATGGCTCTATAAGCTACGAGCCAATCCATACCGATGATCACATCGTGAACATGCATATCTAATACCAACATGTCTGCAGGTAATACCAAACCACCAATCTCTACCCCCACTCCCCGGCATATAAAGAAAATAAGTGACCCACTCCCCAATGGTGAGTCGACACACGTCACTGTGCTCTCTGCCGTAGCTAACAATCCTAAAGCTTTCGCGAAGTGTGTAGCTATAAAACAATGTGTAGCACCCGTATCAAATAATACCCGACCCATAGTGCCATAGATAGGAAACGTACCCTCGATCGCGGGCGGTGCCTGTGGAACTGCAGCCTGGTGGACGTTGTAGACACGTCCATACTGTAGCTGCCCCTGCTGAACTGGGACTGCTGGAATGGGTGGCAATGCTTCCATCTGTGGCGGTGCGGGAAAAGCGGCGGGAAACATAGGCCTCTGTGGCTCCTGGCGAGCACCCTGCTGCTGCTGCTGTGAGGCCCTGCCCCTATCAGGACAATCCTGCTTCTTATGGCCAGTCTTGCCACAAACAAAGAACTTCCCTGGGAAGTTCCCCCCTCTCTGCCCCTGCTGTCCCCGGCCCTGGTGGCCGTTACCGTTCCTCCCTTGGCCCTGCTGGCCCTGGTGAAACTGCTGCCCATTCTGCCCCTGTTGGCCCTGATGGCCGTTTGGACCCTGATGGCCCTGACGGAAACCTCCCTGTCCCTGTCTGTAGTTCCCTGACCGGAACCTCTTATTATCCCCCTGCTGGGAGCCCTGCTCATTCTGTCTCTGCCCCTGACCAGATTGTGCCCCGCTGGCACCATGTCCTCCAGTCCTGCCCTGATGGCTAGACTCTCCCAACCTTTTGCCCTCGGCCATATGAAAACGGTGGTCCTGGAAGTGTAACAATGCAGCGTTAACCACATCAGAATACGTGGCCAACGATAGGTTCCCTAGCAGATGCTGACGGATCCTCCAATTCAACCCGTCGGTGAACTTCTCAATCTTCTTCTTCTCTGTTGGTATCTCGTCTGGAACGATGTTCAACAGATTAGTGAACTCGGCCTCATACTCGGCCACTGTCTTGCCTTCCTGCCTCAGACTCATCAGCTTCCTCCTCATTTCCGTATGAACAGCCGACGGAAAGTACTTGCGGTCGAACCGCACCCAGAACTCCTGAATCGTGAGAGCATCCCTCTCTTCCGCGGTGGTAATAGAATCCCACCACTGCAGTGCAGATCCAACCAGCTTGAAAGTAGCTAGCACCTGCTTCTGAACATCAGTGCACTCATGCATTCTCAAGTGCCTCTGCACATCCTTCCTCCATTGGCTCGAGACTACCACATCTGAGCTACCTGCAAACTCTGGCGGATGCGCTTTCTGAAAAGCGTCACGTACACGCTCCCAAGCGGACGGGAATGCATTTGCCTGTACCGGCGCGACAACCGGCGCCTGAGGTGGTGCCTGCTGAATCACGGCAATTGCGGCATTTACCGCTTGGGCTATTATAGCTGCAACCTCAGCGGCGTTCATCATGCCCTGAACTGGAGCGGGCTGGGGTTCGGGCGTTGCATCCCTGGGAACTCGTCGTGCACGTCGTGGAGGCATCTGAAATAAGAACAAAGTTTATAAGTTCGCTGTTTATAAACTTAAAATAGCTGAAGAACGAAGCATACACAAAAAGAATACAACAGTCCTAAAATATAGGGCTCTATATCAAAGAAACGTAGCGGAAACATAATAGCCGTACAGATCCTAAAGCACACTAGAACCTGATGCTCTGATACCACCTGTGACACCCCGACTAATTAAATACCGGGTAGCTACTCCTTTATTAAATTAATTCAAAATGCCAAGTTGGCTCAGTTAATAGCATCACTGACGAAAACATTTTAAAGATTACTAACCACCTAGTATTTAAAAAGTAAGTTGCCAAATTTTAATTTAAGTCTGATTAACATGCAACAAGTGTAATGAAGAAATAAATAACACCATTCACCATACTGAAGTAAAACGAATAATCATCACATAGTGTAAATAAAGTCTGGAGGAAAACTCCTCACTACAAATCCCACAACTGAAACAACTAAACTGAATACTGAAATAATACATGCCAAAGTCTGAAAACTGAAATGTAAAAGATGTCTCTAAATAAAAATGGGCAACATGCCCCACAACTGATAGATAGTGACTCTGGAATCCAAAAGATAGAAGCGTCTACAAGCAAATCCCTGTAGCTTCCACAAACAGCTACAACTCGTCACCTGAATGAGTATCCTATGCTTGGTGTCCTTGTGGCTGGGCACCTAAAATGGTTTTACAAGAAAAAGATTTGAAAAGCAAACGGGTCAGAGCCCGAATGTGGAGTTATATTTTAAGAACCTGCAAGTGCTTTAAAAACATTTAAAACATTAAATGCAAAGTACATGTTAGGACGTGCACTCACATGATATTCTCACCTCTCGTCTAACTGTGCACTCCTAACGTAAGTACCCATCTACAACGATATAAACCACTAGCTAAGTGACATCATAACTAGCTAGACTGTAATAGTTCCTACCCTTATTACCCGGTCCTATTAACATATAACGCTCGTAATTAGATAGGGATTTAATGTAAACTCAGATGCTCAATATGCAATATATTTCTCTATTAGCTAACTCATTATGTTTCTCGAAACAATACCGTAATTATTTATACAACATTAACATGAATGTTCTCATTAATTACGTGTATATTATTGACATCATAAATATACAATACAAGCACCCCGAGAACTAAGCTGCGGTGCACACATACTCTGCTATCCATCCCGGTATATCACGTACATAAGGATCACATATTCCGAATCTCTCAGGAATAGTTCAGATAACACAAATCACAAATAGTGGAGACGAACACAGTCACATCACATGGGTCACGTACATACCTACGCTCCCACGATCAGCGGACTTATTAACATCCCAATAAGTCTTTCTCTGACCTATGTTCATCGAGGTACCAGTCTATATACCCCCCGTAGGCACACAAGGATTAGAGGGTCCTAAGCGAACGCAACCTCCCGTGATAGCAAGTATGGTAGGTATGTCATACACACAAATAATATCAATACTAAGTATATACGCATCTTAGTAATCACCATAGTTTAATTGTAATACTTTTCTCAATCTAGTACCAATATATAATTCACACACTTATACGCTTCCGGTTTATAATAATACGCGCCATAATTTATTCTCACGTCGTAGAAGTCACTCACGTCACAACCCAAATAGTCCATTATTTAAATCACTCGTATATAATTTACTCCTCATAATGTCCCAATGTCCCACATCTATCAATATAACATCAAAGGTTTGTTATCTCTATCTTCGAACAAGTTTACGGGACTCCAAAAATCAAAACAGTCCAAAATGGCCCAAACTGCCAGCTCGTTAGAAGTCTCGTTCGAACGAGACTGTTCGAACGAGATCCAGTTCGTTCGAACGAACTGCACCTTCTAACGATATCTCGTTCGAACGAGATATCGAACGAAACTACCCCTCGTTAGAAGAGACTGGTCAACTCGTTAGAAGCTCATTCGAACGAGCTCGTTCGAACAACCTGGGGATTGCTTCTAACGACTGACCAGTTTCGGCCCAGATTTTTCCCCAATTCGTTTTTATCCATTTTTACTCCTCAAATCTCTTCTCAAATTCGTTCCAACGATGTATTAAGTTCTCTAACCATCCTCAAACATACTAAGGAGATATACTAACATCTTTTAAGGGTTTAATACCTTCTAAACATCAATAAATCACAAGTTTCTACATTATTCCCTAATTTTCTTCAAGAACATAAACCCTAGATTTTTCTCATCATAATTTCCCAGATTTTAATCCGTTTATACATCACATAGATATGAAATCTCTGAATTCAATCTTCAACAATGTTTCTACATGCAAACCTATCCCAAAATTAAATAATAACTTCCAATTTCATGGGTTTTCTTTTAACTCTTATATAAGATTGATTATCAAGGTTTCTAACATGGAAGAAGCATTCACTGCTTAAGGAATGTAATTTAAATCACTTGCCTTGGTTTGATTTCTGATTTTGGTGTAGGTTTGATGAAGTTTTTCTGCAGAATTTCCTCTCTCCAAGCTCCTTCTCCAATGGTGGCTTAAGGTGGCTAGGGTTTGATTTGGGGAACTTAGAAAACCTAAATGATAACCTACGTAGCCTTCTAGGTTAATATGGGTAGGTTATGGGCTTAGTGGGTCAAATCCACATCAGATTTAATTAACCAATTTTCGTCACTTTTAATTCCTCAAAATGTAAAATTACCAAAATACCCTTTAAGTTGCCGGTATGGCCTAAAAATACCCCGGGACCCAAACTATACCCCCGGCTAGTGTTTTCTGACTATCTCGACCCTTCCGGACGCGTTGGAGCACTCAAAATGACTATACGGATTATAGATTTTAAATTCACTTTTTATAATCAAAATATTTCACCGTGACGCGACGGTCCCACGCGTCTCAATAAAATTTCCAAATTGCCGTATATAAATCTCACGACAAATTTCATAATTCCAAATTCATATATAATCATATATGCACATAATCAAATACCAACTCGCATCTCATTAGTATTTATAACCCGGATTAATTTCCAATTAATACGCATTTAATTAATTAATCCCAAAAATAAATATAGCCAAAAGTACGGGGTATTACAAAGTTCTAACCGATTGTAAAATTTTATCAGACAAAAATTTAGCCTCAAGTGACAAGATAAATTGAACTTAATGAACAAAGAAGCACAATTCACATAAGCCTATAATAATGCTAATTCTACAAATCAATAGCGTCATGACAAAATAAGCATAACCAATTTTCATTGTGCATACCCGTTGATCTTCAACTAAACACCTCAAAAGATAAACATATATCATATTTTTCATTCTTTTATTTTCTCAATTCTTTTTAAGCTACGTATTTTTGAATGGACAAACAAACTAAACTATGTTGGATTTTGGCAATTTTTTTATTTGTATTTCCTTTAATCTTTTCATTAAGCTCTTGCCAACGATGACTTTCCCACAAAGGATATTTTCTCATTTCGTAGCTCTTTTTCGTGCACCCTCATATTTTTCAATACAATTCAAACATACTCATGGGAAATGGTTCTTATATGCAAAAATCCCCCATAGTCACAAAACTTGTAGATGACAAAATTGATGGGAGAACATCTCACGAAGCTTAAATATATATTTAAAGTTAAAATCTAAAAAGCTCATGTATGTGGTTGCGGAGGCATATACAAAGTTCAATCCATAAAGAAAATCACGTTCGAAATAACTCCATGATAACATGGTTAAGAACAATCTAAGTATTTACAATCATAACCAAATGTCTTAGCCACATGGAAAGTATGGAGCGAATTGTATTCAAACACACCAATATGCCACACCAAATGCGTAAAACTAAAATATACAAAAAATAAAAATATTTTTGAGTTTTTCTAAAATTTTTCAAAAGAAGAATACCAATTTTTAACTTTATGAAAACAAACTCTTACTTGAAAGATAAACAAAATCTTTTTGTATTTTTTCAATATGACTAAATAAAAGAAAAAATATAATACAAAAGATACACATGTCATAACACTAGCAAAACATATATCATGAAGCACAAACCAAAGTATGACAAATATGCTAACACAATCAACCATTAGATATAGCATGGTAAGTATCATGTGTAAGCAAACGAAAATCAACAAGTCTAATATGTAAAGCCTCTAAATCCGATTTCCTAACCCAAGTAGGTCTAACATGACGCTTAAGAGCTTTGGGAATCTTGATGACTCTACTCTTAGACCTCCGATGTAACAACCTACTCTAAATAACTCTAAATATAACATTAGTCCCTGATAACTTGCTTTTTGTGTGTCGTTGTTTGAAAGCCAAGTTAGTCAAAACCTCAAAATACCTAAAAAATAATATCAACTCAAGTGTAGAGGTAAGTAAGGGTATCAATCCACATCAAGGGGGTAAGCTAGAGACAAATTCAATTGTAATTCACTTTTTATTTTATTTTTGTGCTTTTTTCACTTTTCTAATTTTTTTTTAGCTTTTTCAAATATTAAAACAATTGGGTGAGGTGAGGATTTAAACTAAACTAAATAAAAGGGGGTAATCAAACTAAAGGTAAAATGGGAAAAATATAAACAACTGTATGATAAAAGTGAGTGGAGTGCAACTAAATGAGAGAAAATATTCAAGGGACTGAAAATCCACCCTCAATTCACACAAATTTATCTAACTTGCACAATTTTAATTTCATGAATTTCCAAAATATTCATTTAATTCAAAAGATAATTCTCATTACACTAATGAATTAATTGAATATTCTTTTACAAAAGTAAGTTTAATCCCCACAAGCACTACTCTAAATGAATTAAAATCAATTAAATGAATCACCCGCTAGGATCGATTCACCAAACTAATTTTAATTAAACAAAGTAAAAACAAGAGTAGATGAAAATTATACTAACATTTAAATCAAGTGATAAGCCTATCTCTAATTTGAATCAAATGATCAAATGATAATAAAATTTTCAATCCTTTCTCAAGGATGATTTTCCATTTCTCAATGTGAAAATAATTAGGAATTAAATTTACTAATCAAAGGAAACTAACAAAATTATAATTCACAATTAAACCAAATTGGATTCATGAGGGTTTGAAGTCATCCCTTGAATGGGATGATTAGCCCTCCATAATCATCATCCAATAAAAATTAGAATCAAATAAGAGCATAAAATGAAAATTAGAGAGGGGTAATCAAACCAAAATTCCCTTCAATTGCATTAATTCTTCAATTCTTCATTCATCTCAATTAATTACAACACTCAATTTATTGAATTTTTTCTCTAATCTAAAAAAACAAAAACAAAAACTAAACTACTAAAAAATAAAAATGGTGTTTCTCTATCTAATTCTCTCTCTAATTCCTATCTCCAAAAGATTTTTTTCAAATGGGGTCTTGAGTCTTATTTTATAGTAGATGCATGGCACACATGAGCTAAGGGGTATTTTTGGTAATGGACTAGGGTGAACATGTGGGAGAGGTGTGATCACATGTGCATGGGGTGTGAGGTGTGAGGATATTTGGGAAGTGGGGTAATGGAGATAATAATCTGATTTGGTTAAAAATGAGTAGGGGTAAAATGGGTATAAATGGGGTAAAAGATATTAGAAAACATGTGGGTTATTTGTTTTATTTTAGGTTTGGTTTCATTTTTTGTAGATGAGAATCGTAGGTAGCTTTTGGTCAGTGGGACGCTGCCGGGGCAGAATCGAGGGCACCGCCGGCGGGTTTGTTGGGTGGTCATCGATTTCGGGGTCGACATGTATAAGGGTGGCCGGGACGCCGACGCTTGGGGTGGAATCACGGTTTGAGAGATGGAAATGGTAAGGGTCTGTGGTGTTGGCCATGGTGGATGAGGATGATTGGTATGGAGGCAGGTGGTAAAAGGTGGTGGTTTTATTTAGGTGAGAGTTGGGTGTCTTTGGTTATGGAGGTTGATGAGAGGAGAGAGAATGTGGGGGCTTTGAGGTTGAAGAAGAAGGGGATGGGATATGGTGTAGTGAGGTGTAGGATGAGTTGGGTGTGGGTGAGGGAGTGTTTTGTGTGTGAGTGGGTTGTAGGGTAATTAGGTGTGAGTGAGTTAGGTGTTGTGTGTGTGTTTATTTTGGTGACCCTTAGAAAAATGAAACTAAAAACTTAAATAAAATTAAAATTTTGAAAATAAAATTCTAATCTAAAAAATAAAAAATAAAGACTCAATTAAAAATGAACTAAATAAAAGAAATAAAAATCTAATTAAAAATAAAACAAACTAAAAATAATAAAAAATAAAAATATTAAAATAAAAAAATAAAATCCTAAGCATATATAAAAACTAAAATAAAACAAAAGAAATAAAAACTTAAAATCTAAATGAAAACTAAAGTCCTAAAAAAACAATCTAATAAAACTAAAAAAGCTAATCCTAGTAAAATAAAAACTAATAAAAATAAAAATAAAAATACACTAATAAAAATAAAATAGAAAAATAGAAAACAAAACTTAGAAAATACTATATAAATAAAAAATAAATACTAAAAAAATAAAATGACTCAAACTAAAAATCTAAAAAATATTAAAATGGGACAAACTAAACACACACAGGGTTTGGGGTAGGTTTAGGCTAGGTTTAGGGTAGGTTAGGATACGGGATTGGTAATTAGCTCCATAAAACGCGCATTTGCCTTGATATATAGCTTTTGACACCGCAAACGGACATTTGACCTACAAGATAAACATTTAAGCGCATAAGACCCATATTGCCGAGAATTAGCAACTAAAATACATCTATTCGGGATATAAAATGTACAATTTTGGGTGCTTATCAGTCCCTCTAGAAGGTAAAAATCCCAAATAAACCCTAGTTTTTTACCAAATTACCAAAATACCCTTAAAGAATGAATTAAGTTAACTTACACTTTTATATACCAATTAAAACCCAACTTTCACTCAAAGTTTAACCAAATGACTTATATTTTGTCGGAATATCATAACCAAATCCATTAGATTTGAATAATTGCACATAAGCTCCTAAGCTTTTACAAAATAACTTAAAAGCCTTTAATTCTATACAAAAGCTATCTAAGGACCTAAACCAATGCCCAAAATTATTTGTACATACTCCCCTACTGACATGGGACCAGTTGGACTCCCAACATGGCATGTGTCATGTAGAGTACCATGGGTACCCATTTGCCATCCACATAGCCTTGATGAAAGTTATACAAACTCAACCCCATCTTCACCACCAAAATAACTAATCAAATACTCTCCACGAACCCTATAAATACCCTCCTTCACCTTATTAAAAACTCATCCCAACTGAGAGCTTTTCTAACGAATTTTTTTGAGAGTTTTTGCATTTCTGTTATTTTATGCATGAATGTTTGTTCCTTCAATTTGGTTATATTTCTACTCGTATATAAAATAGAATTATGAATTTACATGTGTTTATTAAGGTGTGTATGCATTGAAATAGCTCAAAAACTAGACAACTCCATTAAAAATAGAAAACTCCATTGAAGCTTGAGCTTCAATGGTGGATTTTGCTTCCTTGACTTTGAACCAGTTTTAAAGTGAGGTAAGTTGATCTTAGATTCTAAGGAATCTAGGTGCATGGTTTAATTGAACCAAGAATAGGTTTTGATACCTCAAATCAAAGTTTAAAGTTTTCGGGCCTGGAACTTTTAGAAACAAATTCAAGAGTTTTACTCAACCATAATTCCTCACACCAGGCTTATTTTGCTACATTTCCAACATAGAACAAAACCCTTATGATGTCAGAATAAGAATCCTAGATTTCAGTCACTTGTGTTTAATCAAAATTTTGCCATTTTTATAAAGACTCAATAGCTCAATTTAGCCCACCAAAATCCCTGAAACTAATTTGGTTAGATTTCTCTTCAAAAGTTATGCAATTTTCATTTAGGAACCGACTCAAATGGATTCCAAAAACGTCTCAACTTTAAGGTCAAAATTTCAAAACCCTAAAGTAAAACGATCGAAGTTTGAAGATTAATGGGTTACACACGTGCGAGTGAGGGTCAAACTAGGCGCGTGAATTAGCTGACTTAGCGCATGAGGGGGCATCTCCACTCAGAAAAATCTGATTTTTTCTGAACAAATTTTATTTTTTAGTTATAAACAAAATGATATATTACATCATCCTATTTAGATACCATGAAATTATTTTCTCGAGAAAACTAATTTTAAAGTTTAATTTCAAGTTTTAATTTTACACATTACCCTCTGACTAATATTCCAAGTATTTCAAAATACCCCCAACCTTTTTCCATAAATTTTTAGTTCAAATAAAGCTATTTTGTCTCTTGTCACTAAATCCAAATCCAAATATAAATAAAGAAAAATATTATTCTAAAAACTTTTAAAAATTATATATTATACCCTCCTAGTTATTTTTTCACTGAAATTTCTTGCAATTTAGTATCCTACTGCATCATAGCATGCATTATTTTAGGCTTACATGACCTACTTATACTCTTTATTATTTCACACTATCCAGTCAACCCCAATGAATTAGACACAGTCCCAGAATTTGAAAATTCAAAGTTGGTGATTTTAATTTCAGTATTAAACAAATTAAGCTTATATCTTTCAAAATTACAGATTGTTATATCATTATATGATAATTTTGAACTCATGTTTCAATTACGAACTCATTTGTGTAGTTTATATTTATTCCATGTATTGATTCTCTCGATATTTCAGTTATCTCAAAACCCGATAAACCATTATAGCCTATGACTTCAGTAAAAGTCACTGAACTCTTTTTACCCTTAATTATGGTATAGCCTTGCAACCTACTACAATAATTGCATATTACCCTGAAATTTATGGAAAATTATCAGTGAAACCCCTAGTGGCATACCTTACGATTCAGAGATTAGACCCCGATATACCATGACTGTTCTAATTAGCTTGGAGGATTCTGATGTTGAGTGTGCCAAGCCTTATTATTATTACTGTTCCCCAACAATTTTAGGATTGCCTATCCAAGTGTATGATATGCTTTGGACAATATTGTAATGGTATGTTTATGCATTTGATGCCCTTATAACTAATAATTTATGGGTTATCTTGTTATAGTCTGAAGCCTTATCTTGGTAACTTAATACACAACTTATCCGATTACACTCCACCATATTATTCATTTACATATCATTAGACGCCAGTATACCCCTGATAGTTGTATGATATTTTATTTTGTCTAAATATTTTTATGATATCAATATTAAATCCAGTTACTCACTAATAATACATTTTCTCTCGTACCTAGTATAGAAATAAAATTATCAAGTTGGCATGTCTGCTTAATTTTTTTCCTTCCAGTTGGATGACGAACTCGAGGAAGATGAGATACCTCCGGCACGTTTGGACTTTTATTCTATATTACCTTAAAAAATCTTTTCGGTTACGTACAAATAGGTGGTAGAAAACAAATATGGTAGTCTCCGCTGGAATATTAGCATCGCAACTAATCAACTCTTATGATTCCCGAATGTTTTTCTACAAGTTTTACCTTATATATGGCATGTACGAATAATTATGTATTTCCATTTATTTCAGACTCAACTATGTACCCGGATGTTTTTCTACAAGTTTTACCTTATATATGGCATGTACGAATAATTATGTATTTCCATTTATTTCAGACTCAACTATGTAATAAGATGCTAGGCATCCCCATAGTAAAAATATTTTAATATTCGATGCCTTTAATTTGTTTGTTATGTGTATTTTACTCCTTCCTTACTATTAAAAACATAAAGTTCGAGGATGCGACATCCTAGGACCGTTCTTAAGATCATAACAAAAACGCCTAAGGTTACCTTTCCTACCATAATAAGTGCAAGTGTAAATAAGGCAAGGGGTGTTATCTAAAGGTTGACATTTTCTTGCGTTCCTAAACTACTCTCTTAAACTTATGGCTTTGGAAGGGGAAGCGTTATGATCATCAAAACCAATTCCACTCTTAACATCTTTGATTTGGACGGTGCCTAACATTTTATCCAAATTTTTGAACCCAGACTCTAAATAAAATTTGACACGACTCTAATATTTTAATATCTCTTCAAGCTCAACAATACTGGACTCGAGTAAACATATAGACTACTCAGACTGTAGAAGCTCTTTCTTAATAGCCTCCATCAAACCAGAAGCCTATTTCTCTCACCCTTAAAGTACTCTAGATTCTCTCGAAGAGTCTTCTTACGTGCCTTAATATCCTTAATCAAAGCATTATTATTATTATTATTATTATTATTATTATTATTATTATTATTATTATTATTATTATTATTATTATTTTTATTATTATTATTATTATTTTTTTTTTTTCATTTTTTTTTTCTATGGAACTTTCTTTCAACCTACCTTCCAACTTTAAGTTAACCTTTTTCACCGTTAAAGTTTCCGCATATAACTCACGAAAGGAAACTTGTAGCTCATTATCCTCCTCATTTTTTTCATACCCACTCTCATCTCCACTATCTCGACCATCACTCACTTAGGATTCAAAAATTATGACCTCGGATGTGTCATGTTCATATGAAGATTTCTTATCAACAGTCACGTCACTAGCCATGAATGTGGTAAAGTTAAGCTCAATGGGTAAATCATTTTCCTCTTTCAGATCATTATCACTAAGGGTGTCATTAAATTCTATCGATTTCTTTCCCTCCTTCCTTAGTTTTGTGGGGGCACTCAGCTACCCTATGGCCATAACCCTCATAACTATAACATCTCTCAAAATCATACCTTTTTAAAGTTCTCATTCATATCTTAAGGATGTGATCGACCTTGTTGTTCTTAATTTTCTGAAACCTTTTTGCATCTTTCAATTGATTTTGGAATTTGAGAAATTTCTTGAATTGCTTTACCAACATGGCCATATTCTTAGAATTGACGTCAGACTCATCATTCAAAACATGTGTTTCCTCCTTTTGGGCATTCAAAGCTATGCTCTTTTCTTTTTTCGTCACATTCTTATAGGTAAATATGTCAAAGGCAAAAGTTTATAGGTCACCTATAAGATCTTCAAGTTTCATAGAGTCTAGAGTACCCAATTTTTTTAAAACCCTCACCTTTGGATTAAATCTATCAGGCAACGACCTTAAGATTTTCTTTATCACTCGGTTGTCGGGTATCTTCTCTCCCAAGTTAAATAACGAGTTAACTATATCGGATAATCTAGCATAAAACTCATCAAAGGTCTCACTTTCTAACATTTTTATTATTTCAAATTAAGTTGTGAGGTTTTGGAGTTTGGAAGCCTAAACAACACTAGTTCTTTCGTGGGTGAGTTGGATTATATCCCAAGCCTCTTTTGACGTCTCACACGGCATTATACAGAGGAATTCCGTCGGAATGACAGAATAAAATAAAGAATTTAAACCTCAACAATTATACTACGACAATTTATGCTCCGCCTCAGTCCACGACCCTACTAGTTTTAAATAAATTGAATCTCCATGTTACGTGACTGGTGGTGACCACCCATCAATAACAGCTGTAGGGGGAGCCTAAAGGCAGTCTTGTGATTAGAGATAACTCCCCCTCCTAAATTGAGGAAGGTTGACAACCCAGAGGAAGCTCAGAGGAAGCTTGCCAGAGGAAGCTTGCTAGAGGAAGCTCACCAGAGAAAGCTTGCTAGAGGAAGCTTAGAGGAAGCTTTCCAGAAGAAGCACAGAGAAATCTTACTAGAAGAAGCTCAAAGGAAGCTTTCCAGAAGAAGCTCCGATGAAGCTTACCAGAAGAAGCTCAGAGGAAGCTTACCAGAGGAAGATCAGAAAAGAAGCTCAGAGGAAGCTCACCAGAGGAAGCTTGCTAGAGGAAGCTTTCCAGAAGAAGCTCAAAGGAAGCTTACCAGAGAAAATTCAGAGGAAGCTCACCAGAGAAAGCTTGCTAGAGGAAGCTCGCCAGAGGAAGCTTAGAGGAAGCTTTACAGAAGAAGCTCAGAGGAAGCTTACCAGAAGAAGCTCAGAGGAAGCTCATAGAAGAAACTCAGATGAAGCTTGCTAGATGAAGATCTCCAGAGGAAGCTATACTGGAGAAAGCTTTACCGAAGGAAGCTCGAAGGAACCTTGCCAAAGGAAGCTCAGAGGAAACTTGCTATAAGAAGTTTAGAGGAAACTTAGCAGAGGAACGATACTCAGAGAGGAAACTCAGGGTTGACAGTTTTTTTATATACTTATTCAAATCATGTATCTGTAGAGATGTATTATAACTTGTATGTTTTAATGATTTATAATATGATAGTGAGGTCAAACGGTATCCGCGGGGGACCAAGTCTGGAAGGGCTTGGGAGAGCTTTCATGCTCTATCGGATGACCTCATTAAGGGAACCTCACAGGGAACTAGTTTGGAAGATTAAGAATCAAGGCAACATTAAGGCTTGACTTAACCATTCTAGATACACCTCATAAAACACCGATGGACCATAACCCAAGAGACCTTATCCAGAAGAACCACGAGTTCCATCTCACTTTGAGCCCAGTGCCAAACAGTCCCTTTTCAAATGTCACATCTTCTTTAGGTGATGTTACATGCCACATACCTACTGCCCAATCTAAACTTGAGTAAACCATGGCAGTTTGAGGAGTTGTCCGAAGTTTTGGTGGTTGCCCATTGATGTGTGACAACTGCGTAACACAGCTGATAGCCAAAAGGTGTCTGCAGGCATTTAATGCTAGTGACATAAAGTAGATGGTTTTTCACATTGATTGAGACTGAGACATCTCAGGAGAGGTTAGTGGCTATTTAGATAGTCCAGCCATTTCAGAGAAAATGGGTTCTCTTTGGAGAGAAGAGAGTGTTCTTTGTCCTGAGTTCTTTATAGAGAGAGAAAAGATATTGAGAGCGGGGGAGTTATTGCAAAACTAGGGGGCATTTAACTCACCCACCATTGTTAGTTTTTGCCAAGCTTTCACTACCATTTACTGTTGTGATATGTGTGTGGGACCTTGGTTTTTGAGCTGCCTACCAAGGTGTATCTGAGAGTGCTTGTTTCTCTCTCCCTTTAAACGAGTTCATTTTTAGGTTCATTTATTGTTTATTTCAATCTGTGTTGTTATTATATTGTTATTGTGTGTTCATTCTGTACCAAGTCGAGGATATTGGGTTAGTTGTTATCGCTATACCTATAGGGGTTACGCTTCCATCGATAATCTAAAGTACCCTCTTATATTTGGCGACTCTGCTGAGGAGGTATTCTTCTAAAATTATGGCCTAAGATAATGTTAATCGTGTTCTCGATTGTGATGACATCCAACAGAGGGAGAAATAACGGGCGAGGGGGTGTGTTGAGATTTCTCTGGGGCAGGTGTGGACTCCCTCATGACTTGCGATGAAATACATAAGAAGCTTGACGGAAAATCTTAACATGTGTTTTCATTGTTAAGTCACCGTTACTAGTGGAGTTTGATGAAAAATCTTAACAAGTGTTTTCATTGTTAAGTCACCGTTACTGGTGAATTTTGATAAAAAAATCTTAACAAGTGTTTTGATTGTTAAGTCACCGTTACTGGTGGAGTTTGACGAAAAATCTTAACAAGAGTTTTCATTGTTAAGTCACCGTTACTGGTGGAGTTTAACAAAAAAAAACTTTAGCAAGTGGTTTTCATTGTTAAGTCATCGTTATTAGTGTAATCACCGTTATTGGTGGAGTTTGATGAAAAATCTTAATAAGTGTTTTCATTGTTAAGTCACCATTACTGGTGGAGTTTGAAAAAAAATCTTAACAAGTAATTTTCATTGTTAAGTCACCATTATTGGTGGGATCACCATTATTGCTGGAGTTTGATGAAAAATCTTAACAAGGGGTTTCATTGTGGCTTAAGATATTTTCGTGCAGATATTTCTTGGCCACACAACAAATATCTCCACGTGAGGGGAAATGTAGGTGGAGACTAAAGGCAGTCTTATGATTAGAGACAACTCCCCCTCCTAAATTAAGGAAGGTGGACAAGCCAGAGGAAGATTTCCAGAGGAAGCTTACTAGAGAAAGCTCGCTAGAGGAAGCTCGCCTGAGAAAGCTTGCTAGAGGAAGATTAGAGGAAGATTTCCAGAAGAAGCTCAGAGGAAGATTACCAGAAGAAGCTCAGAGGAAGATTTCTAGAAGAAGCTCAGATGAAGCTTACCAAAATAAGCTCAGAGGAAGCTTACCAGAGGAATCTCAGAAAATAAGCTCAGAGGAATCTCACCAGAGGAATCTTGCTAGAGGAAGCTCGCCAGAGGAAGCTTGCTAGAGGAAGCCTAGAGGAAGCTTTCCAGAGGAAGCTCAGAGGAAGCTTACCAGAGGAAGCTCAAAAAATAAGCTCAGAGGAAGATCACCAGAGGAAGCTCGCCAGGGGAAGCCTAATAGAGGAAGCTTAGAGGAAACTTTCCAGAAGAAGCTCAGAGGAAGCTTACCAGAACAAGATCAGAGGAAGCTCAGAGAAGAAACTCAGATGAAGCTTTCCAGAGGAAGCTCGCCAGAGGAAGCTTTACCAGAGGAAGCTCGGAGGAACCTTACCAGAGGAAGCTCAGAGGAAACTTGCTATATGAAGTTTCGAGGAAACTTACCAGAGGAACCTCACTCACAGAGGAAACTCAGGGTTGATAGTTTTTTATATACTTATTCAAATCATGTATCCATAGAGATGTATTATAACTTGTATGTTTTAATGATTTATAATATGAGAGTGAGGTCATACGGTATCTGCAAGGGACCAAGTCTGGTAGGGCTTGGGAGAGCTTTCATGCTCTATCAGATGACCTCATCAAGGGAACCTCAGAGGGAACTGGTTTTGAGGATTAAGAAGCAAGTCAATGTTAAGGCTTGACTTAGCCATTCTAGATACACCTGGTAAAACACCGAGGGACCACAACCCGAGAGAGCTTATCCAGAAGAACCACGAGTTCCATATCACTTTGAGCCCAGTGCCAAACAGTCCTTTTTCAAATGTCACACGCCACCTACCTACTGTCCAATCCAAATATGAGTAAACCATGGCAGTTTGAAGAGCTGTCAGAAGGTTTGGTGGATGACCATTAAAGTGTGACAGATGCCTGACACAACTAATAGCCAAAAGGTGTGAGCAGGCATTTAATGCTAGTGACATAAAGTAGATGGTTTTTCACATTGATTGAGACTGAGACATCTCAGGAGAGGCTGGTGTCTATTTAGAGAGCCCAGCCATTTGAAAGAAAAGGGGTTCTTTATAGAGAGAGACAAGACATTGATAGCAGGGGAGTTATTGCAAAACCAGGGGGCATTTAACTTACCCACCATTGTTGGTTGTTGCCAAGCTTTCACTACCGTTTATTGATGTGATACATGTATCTGAGAGTGCTTGTTTCTCTCTCCCTTTGAACGAGTTATTTCTGAGGTTCATTTATTGTTTATTTCAATCTGAGTTGTTATTATATTGTGATTGTGTGTTTATTCTGTACCAAGTTGAGGATATTGGGTTAGTTGTTATCGCCATACCTATAGGGGTTACGCCTCCATCTATAATCTAAAGTACCCTCTTACAACATCAAACCACACCCGCTCATCTATAGCCTTAAGTGTTTGCTTCATACGCACTTTTCATTATGCGTAGTTTGACCCATAAAACATAGGGGTTCTAAAACCATCAAATCCACAAAAATTCATGCCTAAAGACAAAGGGATGAAAAACATAAAAACTGAGTGTTCTAGCTTTGATACCAATTTGAAAATTCCCTTACGGTGTACTCTTAGGCAAGGATGGTCTGAATAAATACAAGTCCAATATTTTTTTTATATTTTTCGAATTCTTAAAGATCGAAACTGTAAACAAAATTAACTTAATTAAACTTAGCACCGATTTCAAAACTTTCTTATAGAAGACCATTTTCCAAATGTTATCTTTTTACCCTAAAGCATGCATTTAAGGTGATGGTAGATAAAATTACTAAATCAACCCTAAGACGCGATATACAAGGAAAACCACAAAGGGGAAAACGTCGAAAGGCACAAGCAATAGATCACTATGATACGGTTCTAAAAAGTATAAACAATAGACTTACACAACAATTTGTTACCCCACAAGCCTTGAAGCTCTTCCATCTTTAATCGATTCTCCGCAGTGCAATGTAGGAATCCACCTACACAAGCTGCCATAGTATACGAATCCACACGCACCTCGATACCCACCAATGAGGCTCAGTAACAGTTTAACACCGCATATGGTACAAACGGAGTCCACCGCATGAAGCAGGTTCTTTCAAGATGAAAGATACAAACTATAATACCCCGCCCCAATATTTTATTAATTTTCATGGATATAAGTTGTAATAATATGAAAATCTTAAGATTTCGATAATTATGATTGAGTGTATAGCTGAATGGACTGTTCGGGATCCTGATTATAATTATTGGAATATTGTGGGATAAAATTTGGAAAATTTAGAGAAGAATGAAGAATGGTCATTCGAACGAGTTCAGGTCATTCGAACGTGAAATAAGGGTCATTTGTATTAAGGGATTAAACAAGGTTCGAATGATATCCAACTGAATAACAAGTCGAGGCGATTCAAATGTCGTTCGAAGCATAATTTGAACAAAAATCCATTCTCGTTCGACAAAGGGGCTATTCTAGTTATAACGAGGTTACGCAAAATTTTTAAATCGGGTTGCCCTCGTGTGCTATCACATTTTTCACCGTTAGATGGGTAACCTGCCGAGCTCTGGTGAGCCCAGATTGAGCAAAAATGGGATTTGAGGTTTTAGGGGTGTTTTATAAGGGTTTGTTTGGATTATTTGTTTTGAGTTGGAATAAGAAGAAGAAAAAGAAGAAGAAAGAGAGAGAGAGAGAGATGGTGGGTCTTCCACCATTTTTATGCACTCCTCCACCTCTCTCTACCATAAACCACCATGCCACCACCATCTCTCCACTATATACCACTTATTTTACATGCATTCCTCCCTATATAAACCATATATACCCATTTCCTCAATGGATGATCAAAGATACAAATTTTGGAGGTGTTGTTGAGGGTCTTTGAAGATGAAGATAGAGGACATTTGATGAGTTTTGAAGAGGGTTTTGATGGAGCATTCATAAGCAAGCTTGTACAAGCTAGGCAACGTCTTTAAGGCCACCTTAAGAGGTGGAAGGTTGCCATCTTCTTAAAAATTTCAATATATTATTGTTGGAGCTTCATTTGAGATGGAAAATATCTACTCTTAGTATTAGGACAAAATCTAGTCTTTCAACCTTTAAGTTTTGATCTAATATTTTTAAGAAGATCTGCATAATCTCTGATTCATCCTCTACCTTTAAACAAAGGGCACCCCAAATATTTTATGGGAAGATTTTTAAATGGAACGCCAAGACAGTGAACAATTGTGAATCTTCTTAAAATTGGAATTTTTAACTCAATATATAATGAAATCTTTTTAAAATTAATGAGATGACTTGAGGCTTTCTCATAAGACTCCAGAAAGACCATAAGGGCTTTAAGAGAGACTTTTTCCTGATCTTTAATAAGCTCTACTTTGAAACCTAGCCTCCCAAAAAACCAAATTTTATTTGATTTCTTATTGATGACCTCATCAAAATTCCACTTAAACAAGAATTTTTTCATCTTCCCTTGATTGGTTTTAGGCTACAGAATAGAAATAACAGGTAAGTAATACTTTCTACCAATCTTTTTAATTCTTCTACTAGTGGGTTTATTTGAAATACCTCTAGCATTCCGAGAAATGAAATTTATCATTGAGAACATGAAAGGTTGGAATTAGTGATCACCTTAGTGTTGGCTTTTGTAATCCTTCTGAATAGAGCGCCTATGGGTTGCCTTATATTCTTAGGTTTGGGCTTATGATCCAAGGCAGTATGGGCATTAAAACTCTCATGAACCCTCTTATTCCTTCTTTCTTTATATGCTTTAATTTTACTCCACTTTCTATCAGACCTATTGGCAAAAATCATCAACTCTTCTCGTATAGGGATAATTCTCTACTGCTTCTGTTAAGAATCATACATGCTTTGCATAATGGCAGTCATAATCTGGAAGACTAGATGCTCTAGAGGATAGTAATATATGGTCTAGTACTGTAAGGACAAATTTTCAATGGAGTCAATTTGTATGTAATTGGCATTATTCGGGACAAAATGTTTGAGTCTTAGGATATAATTTATGTTGTTGATCCCATAAGCCTATGACGTGTTTGATGAAGACGTAGCGATCAAGTTTCAAATTGTTTAGTGACATGTGTCCTTGGATATATTATAAGGGTGTTGTTTTTTATTTAAAATTGTTTGGAACCGTTTTTAATATTTTTTACGAAAAATATTTTATGAGTTTAAACTCTTTTGAACAAGAATAAGTCTCGTTTAAACAAAATTCATTTTTTGTTCGAATGAACTTCTTCTTCATTCAAACGAAGTTCTTTCTCATTAAATCGAACATCAAACGAGGATCCTCTGCTAAGCAGAACCAATCTAGTTAGAAGCTAGTTCAAACGAGATTGCATTCACATTCAAACAAACTAGTGGTGTCGTTCGAATGAAGTGCAATTCTCGTTCGAACGAATCTAGTTTTTTTTTGAATGAATCGGTCCCTCGAAAATCATGTAAATAGTAATTAAGGCATTGGGGACTCAGAATGTTTAATGACTTTTTGTGAAAAAAGAATTTCTACATGTTTATAAAATCTCCAAGCCCGAAGTTCACCCAATAGGTGTAAAGATCCAAGTTCCATAATTTATATGCTTTGAGATCTTGATATTGGGCACCAAAGTTTGTGTAATGACCCGACTTGGATTTAAGGGTTACCCGTAGTCAACCCGATCCGACCCAAGAATTAGGTGTGAAGTGCAATGAAATAACCTATATAATGTTGCTAATCCAGTTTTATTTTAATTAACGTTTCACATGTTTAGCATGTGATTTCAATTTCAAATTCAGCTACGTGAGGGGCCCGTGGGAAGCATCTACAGTGTCCAAGCATATAGAGCTACTAACGTAAAATAAAAAAGCGTACTTACCTGTGTAATTCTCTCAATATACAAACCCATACCTAACCTATCGTAACAAAGACGAGGGTGTGAGCCGAATGCTCAATTAGAAATATACAACAATGCAATATTGAATCGAACGACAGAAAGAAGACTCTAACACATTATACCTACATGCATATGCAACTACCTTACACACACACACACACACACACACACACACACATACACACACACACACACACATATATATATATATATATATATATATATATATATATATATATATATATATATATATATATATAGAGAGAGAGAGAGAGAGAGAGAGAGAGAGGCAGGCTCCTGTGCACACTAAGTTTGCACATTACTTTTTTAAAGTAGAAAAAAAATATTTTTGAGTGCTGGCGCACACCAATTTTTTTATGTGATATTTTAACATTTCAACGGACTCACATAAAAAAAATTAGCTGAAAAAAACTTTTTTTGCTATTTTTAAAAAATCGGTCAAACTTTCGCAGTTTTTAAAGGGCTTAAAAGCATAGAAAGTTTGACCGATTTTTTAAAACTAGCAAAAAAAGTTTTTTTGAGCTTATTTTTTTTATATGGGTTCTTTGAAATGTTTAAATATCACACAAAAAAAATCAACTCAAAAATATTTTTTTTACTACTTTAAAAAGGTAATGTGCAAACTTAGTGTGCAAACTTAGTGTGCACAGGAGCCTGCCTCTCTCTCTCTCTCTCTCTCTCTCTCTCTCTCTCTATATATATATATATATATATATATATATATATATATATATATATATATATATATATATATATATATATATATATATATATATATATATAATGTATGAAATCGTTTTACTTCCGAAAATATTATTTATCCTGATTAATTCACCTTAATCTTATAAAACACTTACTCTTTCTTATTTTTACATTTATCCCTTTATTTAACACACATAATTAAATACTTGAAACAAATACACTTGGTTTGACAGAAAGTTATTTCTTTACCGAAATTACCATTTTCATTTTAACCAATCCACGTTAGTATTTTCATTAAATCACCTTACGACACACACGAACACCGTGTGAGAAAATACTTATTTATCTTTTGAAAACCTTTCACATCACACCTTTGTGTTAATTATGGGTAAAACCACTTGTCCTTTTTTTTGGAATCTTCAAATAACCGCGAACTTTAACGGACTCCACACCACCAACGATGCCACCATATCCTCTGGTCAATGATTTTGGGTCTTTTGCCTCAGGGCTCTAGCCCTCAATTTTATTACCTGGACAAATTCAAAACCTAGGGTAACACCCCAATTTATTTTACGCTAAAAAAATCACATTTTTTTAAGTTACCCACACTAGCTTATTAAGTGCTTTGAATGTCCTAACACCTTTTAACCCTTGTGGAGTAACATTCTTCTCAATTGGAAACATCTTTACTTTATTACTTTCATTTCTAAGAATCATCGAATATATAAGACTACTTTATAAAAAAAATACCATTTTCTTTATTAACACATGTAGTCTTGAAATCTCAGGAAAAGTCCGAATTTGTCAAGGTTAGTACGAGTTTGGCAAGGGTTTTCTTGAATTATGCAATAAAATAGCAGGAGGTAGCAGTGCAGAATTACGAGAAAGGGTGCAAAAATTGGAGGAATTCATTGCAAATCCTCCAACAGATATTTTGCAGTAGCAGCACTCTCAGCCAAGTTGGAAGAATTGCGATTAGAGCTGCAACGTGTTCAAACGGTACAAGAAAGCCACATCCAGGAAACTGAAGAAAAGGTTGAGAACCTTGCAGCAGATGTTGGTGTTTTGGCTGACGAGCTTCGTACTCATTTGGGCAGACTTTATGAGGATTCTGGGTTGTTGAAAAAGGTGTGGCTTAACGCTGGTAGCAATGACACTAGTGCCGGTGTCAAGAACTATAAAATTCCAGAACCGAAGGCATTTGCTGGTGCAAGGTCGGCGAAGGAATTGGAGAATTTCGTGTATGATATGGAACAATATTTCAAGACTGCTCATACTTATGTGACGAAGAAAATTTTTGGTTGAGAAGTCGGACCGAAGACGAGAGCAGGTCTGAAATTAGTTCGTGGAGTGAACTAAAGAAGGAATTGCTGGAGCAATTCTTTCTAGCAAATTTAGGTTGGTAAGCGAGGGAAACATTACGACGCGTGAAACATGACAAGACTGTGCGGGATTACGTGAAAGAGTTCACGTCGGTGATGCTTGATGTTAAGGGAATGTCCAAGGAAGACAAGGTCTTCAATTTCATTTCCAATCTTCAGCCTTAGGCACAGGCTGAATTTAGGAGACAAGGTGTGCGTGAGTTTCAGCAAGAAGTAGTAGTTGCGGATAGCCTAGTGGATCTCGAACTGGACTGGTCAGATGGTGTTTTATCTAAGTCCAACGGTAAAGACAAAGTCGTGTTAGAATCGGGCAAAGATGGAGGGACAGAAAATGACAAGGGAAAGGGGGCTGATGGACAACCAAACAAAGGCAAAGGTAGTTATTCTGGGTGTTTCATTTGCAAGGGTTCACACCGGGCAAAGGATTGTCCAATGCGAGAAAAGCTTGCTACAATTCAAGTGGAAGAGTCCAGAGATGTTAGCTCAAGTTCAGGTGGGGCGGATGGTCGTGTCAACCCCTTGGTTTTGCTAGGCGGACTCCAAGCAATGGAGTCTGGATAAATGGGTGATTGAAGCCTTGGTATGCGCGGGTTGCAGGAACCTTGCATTACCAAGAGAAACTTCTGCATTAGGTGGTAAAAACGTGGAGGTTACGGTCCTGCAGGGAGAGATTGAACCGAAAGGAGTTTCCCAAACTTTTATCATGAAGTTATGGGGTTCAGCATGAAGTTATGGGTACGGGAAAACCTCGAAACTAAGGGAAAATGTCTTAGTTCACTTTGGCTAAGGTTATCAGCTGGAACAAAGTGGTTATGCAATTTGAAGTTGTCAGATTATGGGAGTTGGGTTCTTTCTATCATATTTGGTAGTTGACGTCTCTGCTACCACTGTGGATTTTTCGTTAATAACATATATAAGGAGGGGGTACCTCCAAGGTAAAATTTGGTATTTAGCCATGAGCGCACCTAGGCTCAAGGCAACTTCGTGGGCATGTTTTTGTTATCAATATACCGAATGAGGGATTGGTAGTGCATGGATTTTGGTTATGATCGGGAAATTCCTCTATCGCACCTGTTTTGCAACATCTGGTTGCATCGGTGGGCGGGGTTGCTTATAATTTTGAGGTGGCATTGTCTTAATTTGTGGGTTGTTACTAGTTGACTTCAAAGAGCAGTTGTACTATCCCAAAAATGGATTTGGGTAGTTTTCATGGGAGTTGTTGGGCAAATAGATGTAAAAATGGGATAGCATCAGTTAGGCACTTGGAGATCATGGATCTTTAGACACCTGATGCATCAGTTTTGAAGGCAGTTTCGTGGAGAAACCTCGCAACATCTAATTAAGGCAATTTTGTTCTTTACGTCATATTTAAACCCAATAAAATCTTAATTAAACTAGTTTATATGTTCATCATCAAAATACTACAAGTTTATATACATGAGAATATTAATTTTAAATCCTAAAAATCCAATTAGATGGGTCTACTATAGATTTGTTTTCGAAATTTCATGACACTTGAACAATGATGCTGGATTAAGGGGCACAACATTATATAAAAGAATTAGGGATGCTAATTCTGTTATTAAGACAATACCATTTCTACCAATTCTGTGCCTACTACTGATTTAGTTCCTTATGGTCCAATCTATAATCTTCATTTGTTCCTCCTAAAATCTCCATTTGTATATGAAAGATTTATAGAGAGACCTATTGTCAAGGTAATTTGGAATCATTTCACTGTTTTTTTAAAGTTAGACCAAGCTTGTCCTCTATCCCTGCTCATGTACAAATTTTTTTTTATCATCAGATTACCATCATTCATATTTGGAGGCAAAACAATTCAGTAGCAGATGACCTAGTATCCTTAGGAAGGGGTATATATCCTTTATTTAATTTTTATCATAACTATATTTAAACACACTAAATAGAATTATAATTCATAACCAAACATTCTCTAACATAACATAAAAATAATAAATTCTTCCATTGAAAACAAAGTTCGGCATAAAATATAGAAAACTCCACCATTTGAAATAGAGTTGTATGTAAACATAGAAATAAGGCATGTTAGATTAAGGTTCTGCAAATTTCCATGACACAATAATGTATTTTAGGCATTGCGGTTCCTAGGTTGGTATCTCTTCAGCCACACTGACTTTTCATTAATGCAAAAGGTTTCCATTTTCTTATTCATTAATATGGTATTGGGGATTAAAACTGTCTTGAAGACAATTTTTCCAAACAGGGGATAATCTCCATCTCGCGGCTGATGAATATCGACCAATTCCACGCAGTCCCCATACTTCCTGCTCACGTAGTTAAAATAACAGTTGATCACATGCTAAATAGAGAACTGCAATAATAATAAAGTTCTAAATATGGTAAAGTTAATACGTTTTTCCTTGAACTTTGTAAGTAATATTTGTTTGCCTTCATAAATGTGTTTTTATAACAGACATGAGGAAAATATATGATTATGCAGTGTTTGATGTAAACTTAATGAATGAAGTAGTTTTGAATATCTTGTGCAGGGACAGGAAAACCTCGAGAAAAGGTCATGAAGAGAGATCGTTTTTCTAAATGAGCAAATGGGTCCCACGCTTTGGCTTGCGGGTTGAGTTTGGATTGAAACTCGTCAAGTCGGATGCCATTTACTTTTACAGCATCAACATAAACCTCATTTTCCGAACCTTCTCCGGTGTGGGCATGATGTCCATCTCTAGGCTGATGAATATCGACCCGTTCCATGCAGTCTCCATACTTCCTGCTCCTGTAGTTAAAATAACAGTCGATCACATGTTATAGAGAGGTGCAATAATAATAGAGTTTTAAATTATGGTGAGTTAATTTTTAAAAGAGTGATGATAGGGAGATCCAGTTCGTAGACATATTTGGTGGACACATAAATAAGACAAAAATGAGTGCAAGTTTTTAATGCACATTTTTATTCCCTGACGGGACCCACAACAATAAGGTATAAGCTTTTAATGCAGTGTGTTCACGAAATGTGTCCACGAACCGGGTCTCCCTAGCATTTTCCTTTTTAAAATGTAATTAGATATTAATTCCTTTAGATATAATATAATTACGTTTTCCTTCAACTTTGATAAATATATGTGCTGTCTAATACAATAAAAAAGGGGGTCTATTATGTCCATATATGACCCAGTGCATGCATAGAAATATAATCTATTTGCCTGCCTGGATGTGTTTTTATATCAGACATGAGTAAAATAAAACTTTTTTTCGGGAGAAAAGTCACTGCATGGATGACGTTTTTAAAACGTAGTCTACATATTTGATGTATTATAAATAAAATGTAAACTTACTGAGTGAAGTAGTTTTGAATATCTTGAGAGAATGTCATGAAAAGAGAGCGTTCTTCTAAATTAGCAATTGGGTACCACTCTTTCGCTTGTGGGTTGAGTTTGGATTGAAAATGGTCAACTTGGTTGCCATTTTCTTTTAGAGCATTAGCATCAACATCAACCCCATTTGCGGAACCTTCTCCGGTGTGGACTGGCGACACATCTTTTGTGGTGTCCATGATAATGAGTGTAGATGGGAAGTGAATGTGGGTTTTTGTGGAAAAGACAAAAGGAAAATTGTGGGTTTTAGTATCTGTGTGGAGTGAAATGGGAGGGGATATAGTAATCATTTTATAGGGAGTTAATCTGAAACGCCGTGTTTAGGAATGTAGATAGTCTCTATTTCGCAGGGAAATAAAAACGGAAACTTTTTGTGTGCCCTAGTTATAGTTTTTGTCATTTCATATTTCCACAATAGGCTTAAAATTAGATCTAATCTTACTAATACAATTGCATTCATTGCACAACTTAATATGAATACTAGTGTAAATATTATCATAGAATTCCAAAGATAATATAATTACATGATTGTAAAATTCTTGAATAGCAAAAGTGTACAATCTATAATTTCATAAGTCAAGAATTCCAAAACTTAGAATGGTAAAAGTCATAAATTTTGGGAATTTGAAAAACATAATTTCAAGAATTTCCAAAAGGTCATAAAATTTCAAAAATGCATAATTTGAAGAATTCTAAAAGACATGGTAGTATGAATTCTAAAAGACATGGTAGCATGAGTTCGCAAAAATGTATAATTTAAAGAATTCTAAAAGACATGGTAGTATGAATTCTAAAAGACATGGTAGCATGAATTCTAATCGACATAATAACATGAATTCTAATAAACATAATAGTATGAATTCTAATAGACATAATTCTAAAAGACATACTGCCTATAATTATGAAAAATAGAAAACTCAAACTGTTTTAATAGTCATGACAAACAGAAGATAAATCAAGATTGTTTCAACGAATTATGAAGAAACCGAAAACGTAAACCATTTTAATAGTCATGAAAAATAGATAATTTACAGCAGTTTATCAACAGTTATATGACGATTCATATATAACCTATTTTATGGACAGTCATGTATTCCTAAACATCTGCTCTGACACCACATGTAAGAATAGTATATTTACATGAATCATAAGATCATTCACATCATCATAATCACATAATAGGTATGTTAAAAAAGAGATAATCTAATACCTCCTTTCATTGCCATGGATATGATGTCGTTGTTTGCCGCTGCTGATTGCCACCGATCGACCTCCTTAGCAGTCTTTCAACGAAGAATTTGGCTTCTCTCTCCTTGCCTATAAGCTTTCATATGCGTGTTTCGTGGATACCTTTTAGATGGAAGAAAGACATCTATTTATAAGTGGAGAGAGGTCCTAAATTCCAAAGGTCAATTAATCTCAATTAGAGATTTAATTGAAATTTTAACTACTTTTATATCCAATTCATTTTTGGAATATGAACCATTTTGTTAGGAAGTAGCATATCTTTATCTTTATCTTTATCTTTTCTTTATATACTATAAAATGCTCTACAAGGAGCTTTAATGCACTTTCACCATATTATGCCACGTGGCATCTTAATTCACTTTCATCATATCTATCACTTATAAGTCTTCTTGGGAGGCTTTTCTCATTCTTTCCTGCTCCTTCGGTTTCTCCACCCGTTTATTTCCTCTTCAAAACTATTGTTTTTTATAAATTACGTTCAATATTTTTTTAAATAACTCACGTACAGTATTTTTTAAATTACGCACAGTATTTTTAACAACATATACATAATTGTTTTATTATTTTATAAATTATGTAAAATATTTTTTTAAATATATACTATAAAATGCTCTACAAGGAGCTTTAATGCACTTTCACCATATTATGCCACGTGGCATCTTAATTCACTTTCATCATATTTATCACTTATAAGCCTTCTTGGGAGACTTTTCTCATTCTTTCCTTCTCCTTCGGTTTCTCCACCCGCTTATTTCCTCTTCAAAACTGTTGGTTTTTATAAATTACGTTCAATATTTTTTTAATAACTCACGTATAGTATTTTTTAAATTACGCACAGTTTTTTTAACAACATATACATAATTGTTTTATTGTTTTTATAAATTACGTAAAATATTTTATAAATAAAAAACAACTTTTTAATTTAAAAAAAAATGATTTCTCTTAATTAAAAAAATCATTTTAAGTGTTTTATTAAAAAAAGTTGTTTTTTCTAACAAAAATAAAAACTATTAACCATGAAAATTAGGGGTGAAAATTCGTGTATTTGGGTCATGTTTCGGGCTGACACGACAATGATTTTTTGAACATGAACACGACCCAAATAAAAACGACATAACACGACACGGCACGAATAACCCGATTCTTTAAAATTTCACTCTAAATTAAACATAAATAGACATGATAACCCTAATAAAAATACGATTAACATGACAAGACAAGATAACACGACTCATAATTTTGACACGACACACACGACACGACTTCGTGTAAAAAAACACGACACGAAAATGACATATTGTGTCAATTTTGGGTCGTTACGTGTCGTATTTTCGTGTCGTTTCTAAAATTGTCACCACCATATTATACCACGTGGCATCTTAATTCACTTTCATCATATCTATCACTTATAAGCCTTCTTGGGAGGCTTTTCTCATTCTTTCCTGCTCCTTCGGTTTCTCCACCCGTTTATTTCCTCTTCAAAACTGTTGGTTTTTATAAATTACGTTGAATATTTTTTTAAATAACTCACGTACAGTATTTTTTAAATTACGCATAGTTTTTTTTAACAACATATACATAATTGTTTGATTGTTTTTATAAATTACATAAAATATTTTTTGAAATAAAAAATAGCTTTTTAATTTAAAAAAAAAGATTTCTCTTAATTAAAAAAATCATTTTAAGTTTTTTATTAAAAAAAGTTGTTTTTTCTAAAAAAAATAAAAACTGTTAACCATGAAAGTTAGGGGTGAAAATTCGTGTATTTGGGTCATGTTTCGGGCCGACGCGACAATGATTTTTTGAACACGAACACGATCCAAATTAAAACGACATAACATGACACGGCACGAATAACCTGATTCTTTAAAATTTCACTCTAAATTAAACATAAATAGATACAATAACCCAAATAAAAATACGATTAACATGACAAGACACGATAACACGACTCATAATTTTGACACGAACACACACGACACGACTTCGTGTAAAAAAACACGACACGAAAACGGCATATTGTGTCAATTTTGGGTCAATTTCGTTTCGTTACGTGTCGTATTTTCGTGTCGTTTCTAAAATTGTCACCACCATATTATGCCACATGGCATCTTAATTCACTTTCATCATATCTATCACTTATAAGCCTTCTTGGGAGGCTTTTCTCATTCTTTCCTACTCCTTCGGTTTCTCCACCCGTTTATTTTCTCTTCAAAACTATTGTTTTTAATAAAATACGTTCAATATTTTTTTAAATAACTCATGTACACTATTTTTTAAATTACGCACAGTATTTTTAACAACATATACATAATTGTTTTATTGTTTTTATAAATTACGTAAAATATTTTTTAAAATAAAAAACAACCTTTTAATTTAAAAAAAAAAGATTTTTCTTAATTAAAAAAAATCATTTTAAGTGTTTTATGAAAAAAAGTTGTTTTTTAATAAAAATAAAAACTTTTAACCATGAAAATTAGATGTGAAAATTCGTGTATTTGGGTCATGTTTCGGGCCGACACGACAAGGATTTTTTGGACACGAACATGACCCAAATAAAAATGACATAACACGACATGGCACAATTAACCCGATTTTTAAAAATCCACGCTAAATTAAACATAAATAGACACGATAACCCGAATAAAAACACGATTAACACGACAAGACACGATAATACGACTCATAATTTTGACACGACACGACTTCGTGTCAAAAAAACACGACACGAACACGACATATTGAGTCAATTTTGGGTCAATTTCGTTTCGTTACGTGTCGTGTTTTCACGTCGTTTCTAAAATTGTCACCCCTAATGAAAATAAATTGTTTTACACTGTTAAAAAATGTTTTTAACTGTTTAAAAACTATTTTTTTATAAAGAAATTATTTTTTAAAGATTTTTTTAATACATAAAAGAAATGATTTTAATGATTTTTTAACTTTTGAACTAAAAAAATGTTTTAAAATAACTATTTTTACCTTTTTCTAATTTTTTTATGAAATTAAGAAACAGTTTCAAAGTTAAAGAAAAATATTTAACTATTTAATATAAGAAAAATAAATTAATATAAAAATTATTTTACTGTTCCTTTTTAATAAAATAATTACAATATATCTTATATAAAAATTGTTTTTTTTTTGTTTTTTAAAAACTATTCTTTTTGTATAAAAAATGTTATAACTATTTTATAAAAAAAAATGTTATTTTTTAAATAAAAATAAATACTTTGCTCTATTTTTGCCGGTTATTTTGTAGTTATATTTTGTTTACATAACTTGTGATCACAGATACTCTGAAGTTTTTAATCAATTTTCCATTTTTACTTAGCATCCCTTTATGTATTGACAATTCCATAAATGTTTATCGTACACTCAATGTATAACTCGCGCATCGCGCGGGTTTCCAACTAGTTCTAATTAAAAATCGGAATACTAACGACCATATTTCGGGGAAGGAATTAAAATTATTAAGTAACCCAAAGGTTAATCAATAATTTCCTTGCAATTTTAGGAGTAGTGTTGTGTTAATAGTTTTGGTTATTTTTTTTTACATTTTTTACTCAGTTAAGTGTGATAAAATATTCCTTAAGAGATAAATTATGAGTTTGGGTGATAAATTTCAGAAGAGTGTGAGAGCAATCTCTTCTTCTATTTATTCTATTATAAGGCTCATAAATATTAGTATTGTTCTTCATGTTCATAGTTGGGGGGTCGAGTGAAAATTTTAAGGAGACTTGATTTTTGTATTATATCACTCTGTTTTATTATGCCTTTTATTGGGATATTATTACATTTTATATATAATAATACCAAAATAAGAGGCTAAATACCCCATTTAAGGGGTGAGAAGAAACCCTTAGCTTAATTATTTTTATTTTTATTTTATTTATTTATTATGTCCCTCTGAATATTAATATTGAAATTTTACAATATATATTTATGCCTCGAGAGAGGGTGAATTATTTTTGAGTGAAAACAGTAAATTCAGATTACAATATTTATTTATTTATTAAACTAGAGGTAAACAGTTTTTAATTACTATTGTAATTTGAATTTTTCAACTCTAAAGCTTAATTTGTAATGGTTTAAAATACTTTTAGTAAATTTTCCCTAACGGGTGATTTATTTGAAACTATTCAAAACGGATTTTTATAGAGTTTGTGAAATTTAACATTATTCTTCTAAAAAATTTTTGTTCAACTTCACATTTGCAATGAAAGTTGATTTGTGGATTTAAATATATCTTCTAGTATTTCAAATACATAACAAATTAATATAAATAAGTTGTATAAGTGGTGAATTTCAATTCCTTAAATTATCTCATAATTATTTGCTCCTCATATTTAGCTCACTTTATCATTTTAATTATATATTAGTGTAATTTAAATTTCATCTCCATTAGTTAACATAAACATCCTTTGAAAACTTATTCTTTTAAAATTATTGTACTCATTTTCATTTTTTCCTTTCCATATTAAGAAATTGGATTAACACCCCACTTGCCATTATATATATATAGTGTATTTCATAGGTTCAAGGGATTTTGATTGAGAAGAGAGCTATACTATAACGACAACACACCAAAATCCTTTCATAAGGGTCGTTCGAGATTTTTCTAATTTTGGTTTTTCTAGTACATCGGGCATTGTGTGATTGTTTATTTTACTTTATCATGCTATGACCTAAATGCATGTTTTAGGATAAATATAAAATTGGCTAAAACTCGTTTACACAATTTTCGTTTATAATTGATGATTTAAGTTTAATACTTAATTTGAAAAAAATTAAAAATGGGTTATTGTTTAGACCATTCCGTATATTCCGTAACTTCATCAGTGTTTTACATTGAATTCCAGTTGCTGCACTTTTAACACATTGTTATGTTTGTCTTGTCATGGGTAATAATACAACATTAGGGTTGTGGGATCTCTAAGGCTTTGTCCATCTTTCCTTATTCTTTCTATCCTCTAGAATTGTTTGAAAATATTTCCCTAGAGATAAGTCATGATTTTGTTAAATATTAGAGGGTACTTGTACACTTTACGGATGAGTTGCAAAGTAGTTTATAGTGGATGAGATTTTGTAATCTGTTTATTCTTTTACCCATGACGAGTACGACAATCATGTTGCCCAGGTTATTTTTCCTTTCTCCTTCTTTTTAATATAATTTTTTGGATTGTAGTTGTGTTAGTTATTGTTAAAATTTCTTGATTACAAAGGTTCTCGAAACATAATCCACTCCACAATAAAAATTTAATGATTCAATATATAATATATGTTGTGATCTCACTAAATAAGTTTACAGTAGTTTGCAATTCATTATATGTGAGTAACATCACTTTTATGCACGCTTGACTATTGGTGAGATGTTATCCCTTTTATTGTTATGTATTCTTTTAGATTAATGAGGAATTTGGATCTATGTTACAAGGGCATTGCTAATGGAGCTGGTCAATCAGAGATACTCGGTCTAATACATGTTGCTCCAATTAAGGTACTACCTACCAATAATTTTGATATGTTATTGTATAACTTCTTGCAGAAATAGTTGACATTTTAATTGTTTTTTTATGTTTGTTGAGAAAAAAATCTTATTCTAATGTTGTTATGCATACCGACCTGATCACAACATGATGTCGGGTTGGGATTGACTAATACTTGACAGAACCCGATATTACACAACATGATTTTGTCAAGAGAAAAAATAATGGTTTTCTTCCTTTCAAAGTAGTGAATATATATATATGCACGTATAGAATTCTAAAAGACATGTTAGCATGAAATATATATATATATATAATCCAAAATAAAATTATATAGGTACATGAATTGATAATATTATTTAATTCATATGTACTATGTACTATATGTATATTTTATGTGAAAGCCCCTAGCTGCCCCTATCTAACTTCTTTCTCGATTTTCAAACCCTTCCTAGGGGTTGCCTGGCTTTTATGTCCAAAATCTTCATGCAATTGAACCCAAAACCTCCTACCACTGTTTGGGCCAAATCCTTTGCTAGTATTGTAGCTAACAATGGATCCAAAGAACTTGAGCTTAAAACTCCTTCCATATTCAAAGGGGAACATACTGTACACTTCACCCTTGCTGATAAAGAAGCATTGGCTGGTCCTTTCAAGTTCTTGATTGTTAGGAAATTTTCAAAAGGTAGACCTTCAATGGATGAGATAAGGAAGATCTTTCTTACTTTCAACCTTAAACAATCCTGCATTGTTGGACTCATAGATAACAAGCAAATTCTAATCAAGTTGGAATGTGAAGAAGATTTTTTCAGGTTGTGGACAAGAGAACAATGGTTTCTTGGAAGATATCCCATGCACACCTTTAAATGGTCCCCAAACTTTGCCCCTGATCAAGAATTTCCTGTTGTTCTAGCATGGATATACCTTCCAAATCTCCCTATTTATTTATTCGTAAAAATCTCTCTATTCTTCATAGCCCAACTCATTCGCAAACCACTAAAGACGGATGCCTCTATAGTGAATCAATCAGGACCTACCATGGCCAAAATTTGTGTGTAGATCAATGTTTAGGCACATATTCTTCACATTTATCCCCTTAATTTCAGTATTTTTATGATCCCGTGTAGTGTAAATATCTTGGATTTGTCTCTTATTTATGCTACTAACCCATTTTGGCAAGTATTTCGTGTTTTGTGTATTTCTCATGTGTTTTACAGGTATTTCACGCAAGTTAGTGCGAAGGAGAACTCAAAACAATGAAAGAAACCAAGAAATGGAGGGTTGAAGGGCATTTTCGTAATTTTTCAGCCTTAGTCCGAAGGTGGGGCCAACTAGAAAGTCGAAGAGCTCTAAATTACAAGAATACTAGAAAAAACGGCACCTCAATCCGAGCTACGGTGAAGAAGTTACGATGTTTTGAAGTTGCGGGATAATGAAGAGTCTGGATGTGCGGATTTCTGTCATTAATTATGCATTTAATGCAGTGAAACTCTTGGAAAACTTGTTCCACAAGCACTATTGGTTGTCAATTTCGAGATTTTGTGCTATAAAAGCCCATGACCTACATCATTTGAAGAGGAGTTGCTAGAGAGAGGCTAGGTTAGGAGTAGGTTAGAAGTGCTAGATTGAATTTTAGGGTTAGATTTTGAGAGCAAATTTTCTATTCCTTCAAGAGTTGTATGAACCCTAGTTTGTATTCTGAAACTCAATTCCTTGTTGCTGAATTCAAGTGAACTCTTTCCATTCTCTTATTTTATTACTTGCAAATTATTTACCATGTTTTGTAGATCCATAATTTTGTGTATGAATTTGTTTTTTTTTATCCAATCATGAGTAGCTAATTTCTCAAGGGTTGGGGTACATGAACTCAATCCTAATACAAATTATTTGTATGGAAAATTAGGAAATAAATGAAAATATTGGTTGAATCGTGAATGAAAATCATATATGCATTGTCATATCTTTTAATCTCTCTTGCCCTAGGTACTTGGGATGTTTAAGAATGCTTTGTATGTATAATTTGTCGTTCACCGCCTTATATTGATCTTTGATTTCATATGATGCGGTCTTGAATCTCATATATGTAATGCTTAGTGATGATAAGGACTGGATTTAATCAAGAATTTTGATTTATAATTCTAGTATTCTAAAGGATAATTTGTTAAGGATTGAGGGATTGTACCCTACCCTATTTTCTCCCATTTGTCAGATCTAATTTCTTTTGCACTTTTCAGTTTGTTTTTCTTAAGTAACTTTTTAATAGAAATTTTCCCAATCATCATCTTTTTCATTTTTATTTTAGAAGTAATAAATCAATTAAATTCTATAAAACATTCCCTGTGGATTCGATACCCAGACTTACTACTATACTCCATAAAAGTGTAGTTAAAAGTTTAGTTTTTTTTTTGTATTGAGGTTGGAAGCCGATAACAACGACTAGCGTATTACACGGGCGCTCGGTTTTTCCACTCGATCAAAATGGCGCCGTTGCCGGGGAATGTTTTGTTATAGATTATAATTGATTTACAATTTCGAAAGATTTTTTTTTTCTTTGGATTTTTTTTAATTTTTTTTTAGCCTTGCACAATTGAGCGCCAAGAAACGTAGAATCCTCAACCGCACACCTTTGTACTCAAATTTCCATTTACATACTATTCGGTAATAATGTCTTTTCATGGTGAGTTCGTTAATTATAATGGTTCATATGGTAATCATTTTCAAACTTTTTATTCTCAAGACTCCGCGGCTCGACCTATTACCGTTGGTGAGGCCGTTCTAACTCTGGAGTGTGAAAGGCTTGCAAATGAATATAGGAGAGAAATTTATATTACATATTCTCAAGAATCTGTGCCTCGGCCTATTACCATGGGTGAGGCCTTTCTAAATCTTGCGTATGAAAAGCTTGAAAACGAATATCGAAAAAAAAATCATTTTGGGGAATCCAATGAAGATTTTTTCTCCAATATTTGTGAAACTATAAAAGGTTTTCAACCAAAAGAGGAATCTGAGGTTTTAGAGCCAAGGGAGCCTACTTTGGAAGAATACACGCTTTTTCTAACCAAGAGAGTACTGGATTTTCTTTCCACCCAAAGCACAAAGAATATCGATTATGGTCTTGTGAATGAAATGGTCACACTTTGCGATGATGTGCGTTCTATTTTGGAAAACAAAGAGGAGGTTGAGACTTGTGTGTCACCTCAAATTTTTGAAGAACATCTCATTGAAAGTGAGTCTTGCTCCCTTGAAATTCAATCTCCAAGTGATGATGAATCACTTGAGATTGAGTTTATTTCATCACCATTTTCGTTCACGGTTATTGAACCATTAGAAGTACCGCTAGATTCCTATGAGTCGGTTGAAAATTCTGAAACATTTACACCTTTTACCGACAAAGACACTTTGCTAGAATTGTTTTCTAATATGGAATGTTCCTTTTTGTGTGCCCCTCTCCCCATACTACTTGAAAAATCTTTGAGAGGTGATTATATTTTTCTTGGATCTCAATTGTACTTGTCCCACCTAGCACCCAAACCCCCCATCATCCCGTTAAATTTTTTAATTGGTGATGGTTCATTTTCTCCATCTCACACATGCCTTCCGTTTTTCAAACGGAATTCTTACTTTTCGGGAGGCATGCATCCTAATGAGGGTACACCATTAATCCCTCAAAGTCAAATTGTATTTTGGGTGGACCCTTAAATTTTTCGACTTTTAGTGTATGATTTATTAAACGTTCAAATTTTAGGTTGTAAATAGTTAGTTTTTTTTTCTTTTATTATAGTCTAGTTTTGATAGTTAGAGTTTTTGTTATTATTTTTTCTATGCTTGGTTCTAACATGTTTTGTAGATTCAATGGACTCACACTCATCAGGGATCGCTCCATTTGGGTAATATCTTTCTTTTCCTCTCTTTATGTTGTGTTCTTAATTCACATTGAGGACAATGCAACATTTAAGTTAGGGGGTGTGGGATATTCTTCCCATTTATTGTTTAGATTCATTGATTCGATCACATGTTCTTTCCAAGTGTGTTTTTTGTTTTAGAAAACAAAAAAAAAAAATTGAAAAATTTTGAAAAAAGCCAAAAATATTTTTCTTCAAAATAAATAAAAATTGGAATTTAAATTTTCAAAAATATCACCTTTATTCTATTTAAAGTCTCAAATTGTACAATTCAAAATGCACTAAGCCAAAATTGACCAAAGATGGAAATTGAAAGAAAATTGACGACTTTACGAATAAGTGTGGAGATTGATCAAACCCGGTGAGATTTCGAGCCTATCGATCTTTTTGAGTTTTTAAATCAATCCGAGTTTATGATTAACTCAAAGTTCTTTTTAGCGTTTTAATAAGTCGTTGATGATCTCAATCCTTTATTTTGATCGGTTATGGGAAATGTGTGAATTATTGTCTTGAAATTCGTGCTAAATATATCTCTAAACTTAATTAATCTCGAGATGCATATGGTAATGTGATTAGCAATTTGGACAATGAAGTAGGCCCTCATTTGTTACCCAAAAATATTAGCCATAAAAAGTTGTGAAAAATAAAATTATCCTTTTGCAACCCAATTTGAGCCTAATAAAAAATTTATCCTTTCGTTTGATAACCCGAAAAACCCAAATAGCCCGGAATTGTGAAAATTTATCAAGTAAGTCCAAATTGTGCAGTAAAAAGGGGCAAGAGAAGAAAAAAAGAAGAAGAGAAAAACAGAAAAAAAAAAAAAAAAAAAAAAGAAATAAATAGAAGAAGAAAAAAAAAAGAGAAAAATGAGTAAATGCCCGAAAAAGCACAAATGGACATCATAAGGACATTTTCTAATTCCGAACATTCCGTTTATTCCCATTTTTACCCTTTACACCTTTTAACCCAAAAAGTCCTAACTGAGTCCGAATGGCGAAATTAGTTACCGCATGGAGAGCTAAGACATGAAAAGATAATATGAGAGATTAAAATGGTGTGAATTAGAGGTGATGTTCCCATTTCCTAATAACCGTAATCCGATGATGAGATCTTTTCACCATAAATTTCCTTCTTTTCAATTTTGTATGCATGAATTTGTGTCCATTATATTTACTCTTTATATCATGCATACCGAGAGAAAATAGCCACAATCCGAGTGATTCGTTTGTGAGTGAATCCGTAAGAATTTGAATCAAAACGAATCACTCGGATTGTGGCTATTTTCTCTCGGTATGCATGATATAAAGAGTAAATATAATGGACACAAATTCATGCATACAAAATTGAAAAGAAGGAAATTTATGGTGAAAAGATCTCATCATCGGATTACGGTTATTAGGAAATGGGAACATCACCTCTAATTCACACCATTTTAATCTCTCATATTATCTTTTCATGTCTTAGCTCTCCATGCGGTAACTAATTTCGCCATTCGGACTCAGTTAGGACTTTTTGGGTTAAAAGGTGTAAAGGGTAAAAATGGGAATAAACGGAATGTTCGGAATTAGAAAATGTCCTTATGATGTCCATTTGTGCTTTTTCGGGCATTTACTCATTTTTCTCTTTTTTTTTTCTTCTTCTATTTTTTTCTTTTCTTTTTTTTTTTTTTTTCTGTTTTTCTCTTCTTCTTTTTTTCTTCTCTTGCCCCTTTTTATTGCACAATTTGGACTTACTTGATAAATTTTCTCAATTTTCACAATTCCGGGCTATTTGGATTTTTCGGGTTATCAAACGAAAGGATAAATTTTTATTAGGCTCAAATTGGGTTGCAAAAGGATAATTTTATTTTTCACAACTTTTTATGGCTAATATTTTTGGGTAACAAATGAGGGCCTACTTCATTGTCCAAATTGCTAATCACATTACCATATGCATCTCGAGATTAATTAAGTTTAGAGATATATTTAGCACGAATTTCAAGACAATAATTCACACATTTCCCATAACCGATCAAAATAAAGGATTGAGATCATCAACGACTTATTAAAACGCTGAAAAGAACTTTGAGTTAATCATAAACTCGGATTGATTTAAAAACTCAAAAAGATCGATAGGCTCGAAATCTCACCGGGTTTGATCAATCTCCACACTTATTCGTAAAGTCGTCAATTTTATTTCAATTTCCATCTTTGGTCAATTTTGGCTTTGTGCATTTTGAATTGTACAATTTGATACTTTAAATAGAATAAAGGTGATATTTTTGAAAATTTAAATTCCAATTTTTATTTATTTTGAAGAAAAATATTTTTGGCTTTTTTCAAAATTTTTCAAATTTTTTTTTTGTTTTCTAAAACAAAAAACACACTTGGAAAGAACATGTGATCGAATCAATGAATCTAAACAATAAATGAGAGATTAAAATGGCGAAATTAGTTACCGCATGGAGAGCTAAGACATGAAAAGATAATATGAGAGATTAAAATGGTGTGAATTAGAGGTGATGTTCCCATTTCCTAATAACCGTAATCCGATGATGAGATCTTTTCACCATAAATTTCCGGCTTTTCAATTTTGTATGCATGAATTTGTGTCCATTATATTTACTCTTTATATCATGCATACCGAGAGAAAATAGCCACAATCCGAGTGATTTGTTTGTGAGTGAATCCGTAAGAATTTGAATTAAAACGAATTTTCGAAAAGTAACGTAATGCTCAAACGGTGGAAATTTGAGGTTTAATTTTTGGCTTTACACACACACACTATGGTTTGAGACAGTTGAATATGAGTTGATGGTGATTATTTTTCGAAAATTTTAAATTGTACAAGTTTTAAGTATTTTGATATTTATTTGAGTCAATAAAGAATTTTGTGGGTAAATTCACTGCAAACCCTCACGAGACAAAACTCGTCCTACTAGGGTAACCTAGGGGTTTAAAGGCTTGTTGCATACGCTAAATGCAATCGCGTGCCTGTGAAAGTGGAATTTTATTTTAATAAAGGAATTTTCAAGAGTAGAATTTTGGTTAGGATTCATATACATTGCTCGGGACGCGCAAAGTTCTAAGTTAGGGGGTGTGTTTAGGCACATATTCTTCACATTTATCCCCTTAATTTCAGTATTTTTATGATCCCGTGTAGTGTAAATATCTTGGATTTGTCTCTTATTTATGCTACTAACCCATTTTGGCAAGTATTTCGTATTTTGTGTATTTCTCATGTGTTTTACAGGTATTTCACGCAAGTTAGTGCGAAGGAGAACTCAAAACAATGAAAGAAACCAAGAAATGGAGGGTTGAAGGGCATTTTCGTAAATTTTCAGCCTTATTCCGAAGGTGGGGCCAACTAGAAAGTTGAAGAGCTCTAAATTACAAGAATACTGGAAAAAACGGCAACTCAATCCGAGCTACGGTGAAGAAGTTACGATGTTTTGAAGTTGCGGGATAATGAAGAGTCTGGATGTGCGGATTTCTGTCATTAATTATGCATTTAATGCAGTGAAACTCTTGGAAAACTTGTTCCACAAGAACTATTGGTTGTCAATTTCGAGATTTTGTGCTATAAAAGCCCATGACCTACATCATTTGAAGAGGAGTTGCTAGAGAGAGGCTAGGTTAGGAGTAGGTTAGAAGTGCTAGATTGAATTTTAGGGTTAGATTTTGAGAGCAAATTTTCTATTCCTTCAAGAGTTGTATGAACCCTAGTTTGTATTTTGAAACTCAATTCCTTGTTGCTGAATTCAAGTGAACTCTTTCCATTCTCTTATTTTATTACTTGCAAATTATTTACCATGTTTTGTAGATCCATAATTTTGTGTATGAATTTGTTTTTTTTTTATCCAATCATGAGTAGCTAATTTCTCAAGGGTTGGGGTACATGAACTCAATCCTAATACAAATTATTTGTATGGAAAATTAGGAAATAAATGAAAATATTGGTTGAATCGTGAATGAAAATCATATATGCATTGTCATATCTTTTAATCTCTCTTGCCCTAGGTACTTGGGATGTTTAAGAATGCTTTGTATGTATAATTTGTCGTTCACCGCCTTATATTGATCTTTGATTTCATATGATGCGGTCTTGAATCTCATATATGTAATGCTTAGTGATGATAAGGACTGGATTTAATCAAGAATTTTGATTTATAATTCTAGTATTCTAAAGGATAATTTGTTAAGGATTGAGGGATTGTACCCTACCCTATTTTCTCCCATTTGTCAGATCTAATTTCTTTTGCACTTTTCAGTTTGTTTTTCTTAAGTAACTTTTTAATAGAAATTTTCCCAATCATCATCTTTTTCATTTTTATTTTAGAAGTAATAAATCAATTAAATTCTATAAAACATTCCCTGTGGATTCGATACCCAGACTTACTACTATACTCCATAAAAGTGTAGTTAAAAGTTTAGGTTTTTTTTTGTATTGAGGTTGGAAGCCGATAACAACGACTAGCGTATTACACGGACGCTCGGTTTTTCCACTCGATCAAAATGATCAACCTCACCAAAGGAGAAGCCTAAAAGAGTTTGGATAAGCATAGGTGGCAATGGTTTCTGATATGATATTGTCTATGAAGATCTTCCCAAGTACTGTAACTACTGTTAAAAAAAGGGACATGATGAAGGCTCTTGTTTTTTCATGAATGGTGGTAATAATTTAAACCCCAAATAACCTATGAAACTGATGATAAAAAACAAATACAATCCTAAAAATTCCACCCAACTGGAAGATTAAGCACTCACTAATAAAAATAATGCCACAAATGCTGTCAACCAAGAATCTCTAGAGAAAAGCCAAGATCACGAAGAACTAATTCAAGATACTAACTTAATATCCATCAAAGACTAACCTAACCTAAACCAAAATTATCCTCAACAAATCATCATCCAAGAATTCCCGAACCTCCCACTAAAATATCAATTCCAAAAATTCTTATTAAGCATTGCCTCTAGAAATGCCAAGAACATTTAATCCTTTATTACAAAGATCCATTACTGTGAGATTACTACTAAATAAGCCACTGTAGTTGAGAATGCCACTATGGTGTACGCTTAGGCAAGGATGGCCCGAATATACACCAGTTTTATATTTTTTTAAATTTTAATATTGAACCTTTAAACAAAATTAAACCAATTAAACTTAGCACCAATTTCAAAACTTTCTGGTGGAAGACCGATTTTCCAAATTTTATCTTTTTACATTAAAGCATGCATCTAAGGTGATGACATATAAAATAAATAAATCAACCACAAACTGCCGATGTATAAGGAATGCCACAAAGGGAAAACCCTCGGATGGCCCAGCCAACAAATTACGATAATACGATTTTACAAAGTATAGACAATAGAATTACATAATGACTAGATCCCCCAAAAGATGTGAAGCTGTTCTTTCTTCAACCTCTCCTCCACTGTGCAACGTATAAGTCCACCTACGCAAGCTTCCACAACACAAGTGTCCACGCGCGCCTCGATATCCACCGATGATGCTCAACCACCGTCAAACAATACAAACGATACGCACGGAGTCCATCGCATGAAATAGGTTCTTTCCTGATGAAAGATACAAAATTTGGTGCCCAATATCAAGATATCAAAGCATATAAATTATGGAGCTTAGATCTTTCAGCATATAGGGTAAAACATGGGGCTTGGAACTTTTGTAAATAAGTAGAAATTCATTTTTCACCAAAAGTGATAAAAAATCTAAGTCACTAATGCCTTAAAATACTATTTGCATGATTTTTGAGGCGACGACTCGTTCGAATGAAGAATAGGGGTTGAATGACCATTACCCTTCATTCAAATGGCACCAATTGTTCTTTTGAACGAGAATGCAATCTCATTTGAACCAGCTTCTAATGAACTTCTGATGAGGTTAGTATTGCTTTATAGAGGAACCTCATTTGATATTCATTTGATGTCTGATCTAATGAAACAAAACTTCATTTGAAAGAAACACAAAGTTCGTTCTTACGATACTTATTCTAATTCAAATGAGTTTAAACAGAGAAGATATTTTTCTAAAAAAGTATTAAAAATAGTTCCAAACAATTTTAAATCAAAAACCAACACCCTTAAAATATATCCCAGGACACATAATAAATACGCATTCATATCTGCGCGATCCTCAATAAACGTGAACACAAACTTGGCATTAAACACGACACGTTGTCCATTCATTAAAGCTTGAACTCTACGTCTTCATCAAACACGTCATAGGCTTATGGGATCAACAACATAAAATCTATCCTATAACTCAAACGTTTCATCCAGAATAATGCCAATTACATACAAATTGACTCCATTGGAATTTTGTCCTTATAAATCTCCTTTTTTGGCTATTCCGGGACAACTAAAACAAAAATACGATGGTCCGTCAAGCTCCCTAAAAAGACTCATTCCCCAACCTAAAGAAGAAAAAAAAGTACAGACGCTCGACCGACACACAAACATGTGTATCTTTCCTTTTCTTGAAAACTTTGCCACATTAATGTAAAATTGCACTTCTGCACACTTAAACACACCTCCAAAAGCAAGCAGAATATAACAAATATAAATTCGCAAATAAATAAACATCTAACAATGTCTAAATAATATCAACCTAGGTAAGATGTCTCCCCTTAAGATAAAGAGATCCTAATCCTGCAAAGGAAAGATACAATTTCTCCCCATTTTTGTTCAGGAACATACAAAAACGATATCATAAAACAGTTACTCTCCCCCTAAATACGTGATCTTAAGATACCAATATGATAAAGTTTGATACCAATTTTAAACATATGGAGAAGGGAATAAGGCATGCAATGGTGTAAAATATAGTAAACACGCAACATGGAAACCCAAGCATAAATAATCCAAACAGTCAAGCGTATGGCAAACATGGACTAAATGTAAACTGCAAAGACTCAAAACACGATACCATATATAATATATACAATATCAATGTGTCTAAACATGTGGGATGGAATGAATGAACATTAACTAGATACGAATTATGATCCAACCACTCAAATATGTTCAAGAAGTTCTAACTGGTTGTAAAATTTTATCAAACAAAAATTTAGCCTCAAGTGACAAGATAAATTGAACTTAGGGAACAAAGAAGCACAATTCACATAAGCCTATAATATTGCTAATTCTACAAATCAATAGCGTCATGACAAAATAAGCATAACCAATTTTCATTGTGCATACCCGTTGATCTTCAACTAAACACCTCAAAAGATAAACATATATCATATTTTTCATTCTTTTATTTTCTCAATTCTTTTTAAGCTACGTATTTTTGAATGGACAAACAAACTAAACTATGTTGGATTTTGGCAATTTTTTTTATTTGTATTTCCTTTAATCTTTTCATTAAGCTCTTGCCAACGGTGACTTTCCCACAAAGGATATTTGCTCATTTCGTAGCTCTTTTTCATGCACCCTCATATTTTTCAATACAATTCAAACATACTTATGGGAAATGGTTCTTATATGCACAAATCCCCCATAGTCACAAAACTTGTAGATGACAAAGTTGATGGGAGAACATCTCACAAAGCTCAAATATATATTTAAAGTTAAAATCTAAAAAGCTCATGTATGTGGTTGCGGAGGCATATAGAAAGTTCAAACCATAAAGAAAATCAAGTTCGAAATAACTCCATGATAACATGGTTAAGAACAATATAAGTATTTACAATCATAACCAATGTCCTAGCCACATGGAAAGTATGGAGCGAATTGTTTTCAAACACACCAATATGCCACACCAAATGCGTAAAACTAAAATACACAAAAAATAAAAATATTTTTGAGTTTTTCAAATTTTTTTCAAAAGAATACCAATTTTTAACTTTATGAAAACAAACTCTTACTTGAAAGATAAACAAAATCTTTTTGTATTTTTTCAATATGACTAAATAAAAGAAAAAATATAATACAAAAGATACACATGTCATAACACTAGCAAAACATATATCATGACGCACAAACCAAAGTATGACAAATAAGCTAACACAATCAACCATTAGATATAGCATGGTAAGTATCATGTGTAAGCAAACGAAAATCAACAAGTCTAATATGTAAAGCCTCTAAATCGGATTTCCAAACCCAAGTAGGTCTAACATGATGCTTAAGAGCTTTAGGAATCTTGATGACTCTACTCTTAGACCTCCGATGTAACAACCTACTCTAAATAACTCTAAATATAACATTAGTCCCTGATAACTTGCTTTTTGTGTGTCGTTGTTTGAAAGCCAAGTTAGTCAAAACCTCAAAATACCTACAAAATAATATCAACTCAAGTGTAGAGGTAAGTAAGGGTATCAATCCACATCAAGGGGGTAAGTTAGAGACAAATTCAATTGTAATTCACTTTTTATTTTATTTTTGTGCTTTTTTCACTTTTCTAATTTTTTTTTTAGCATTTTCAAATATTAAAACAATTGGGTGAGGTGAGGATTTAAACTAAACTAAATAAAAGGGGGTAATCAAACTAAAGGTAAAATGTGAAAAATATAAACAAGTGTATGATAAAAGTGAGTGGAGTGCAACTAAATGAGAGAAAATATTCAAGGGACTGAAAATCCACCCTCAATTCACACAAATTTATCTTACTTGCACAATTTTAATTTCATCAATTTCCAAAATATTCATTTAATTCAAAAGATAATTCTCATTACACTAATGAATTAATTGAATATTCTTTTACAAAAGTAAGTTTAATCCCCACAAGCACTACTCTAAATGAATTAAAATCAATTAAATGAATCACCCGCTAGGATCGATTCACCAAACTAATTTTAATTAAGCAAAGTAAAAACAAGAGTAGATGAAAATTATACTAACATTTAAATCAAGTGATAAGCCTATCTCTAGTTTGAATCAAATGATAATAAAATTTTCAATCCTTTCTCAAGGATGATTTTCCATTTCTCAATGTGAAAATAATTAGTAATTAAATTTACTAATCAAAGGAAACTAACAAAATTATAATTCACAATTAAACCAAATTGGATTCATGAGGGTTTGAAGTCATCCTTTGAATGGGATGATTAGCCCTCCATAATCATCATCCAATAAAAATTAGAATCAAATAAGAGCATAAAATGAAAATTAGAGAGGAGTAATCAAACCGAAATTCCCTTCAATTGCATTAATTCTTCAATTCTTCATTCATCTGAATTAATTACAACACTCAATTTTTTGAATTTTTTCTCTAATCTAAATAAACAAAAAAAAAAAAAACTAAACTACTAAAAAATAAAAATGATGTTTCTCTATCTAATTCTCTCTCTAATTCCTATCTCCAAAAGCTTTTTTTCAAATGGGGTCTTGAGTCTTATTTTATAGTAGATGCATGGCACACATGGGCTAAGGGGTATTTTTGGTAATGGACTAGGGTGAACATGTGGGAGAGGTGTGATCACATGTGCATGGGGTGTGAGGATATTTGGGAAGTGGGGTAATAGAGATAATAATCTGATTTGGTTAAAAAGGAGTAGGGGTAAAATGGGTATAAGTGGGATAAAAGATATTAGAAAATATGTGGGTTATTTGTTTTATTTTAGGTTTGGTTTCATTTTTTGCAGGTGAGAATCGTAGGTAGCTTTTGGTCAGCGGGACGCCGCCGGGGCAGAATCGAGGGCACCGCCGGCGGGTTTGTTGGGTGGTCATCGATTTCGGGGTCGACAGGTATAAGGGTCGCTGGGACGCCGACGCTTGGGGTGGAATCACGGTTTGAGAGATGGAAATGGTAAGGGTCTGTGGTGTTGGCCATGGTGGATGAGGATGATTGGTATGGAGGCAGGTGGTAAAAGGTGGTGGTTTTATTTGGGTGAGAGTTGGGTGTCTTTGGTTATGGAGGTGGATGAGAGGAGAGAGAATGTGGGGGGTTTGAGGTTGAAGAAGAAGGGGATGGGATATGGTGTAGTGAGGGGTAGGATGAGTTGGTTGTGGGTGAGGGAGTGTTTTGTGTGTGAGTGGGTTGTAGGGTAATTAGGTGTGAGTGAGTTAGGTGTTGTGTGTGTGTTTATTTTGTGACCCTTAGAAAAATAAAACTAAAAACTTAAATAAAATTAAAAATTTGAAAATAAAATTCTAATCTAAAAAATAAAAAATAAAGACTCAATTAAAAATGAACTAAATAAAAGAAATAAAAATCTAATTAAAAATAAAACAAACTAAAAATAATAAAAAATAAAAATATTAAAACTAAAAAATAAAATCCTAAGCGTATATAAAAACTAAAATAAAACAAAAGAAATAAAAACTTAAAATCTAAATGAAAAATAAAGTCCTAAAAAAATAATCTAATAAAACTAAAAAACGTAATCCTAGTAAAATAAAAACTAATAAAAATAAAAATACCCTAATAAAAATAAAATAGAAAAATAGAAAACAAAACTTAGAAAATACTATATAAATAAAAAGTAAATACTAAAAAAATAAAATGACTCAAACTAAAAATCTAAAAAATATTAAAAAGGGACAAACTAAACACACACAGGGTTTGGGGTAGGTTTAGGGTAGGTTAGGATATGGGATTGGTAATTAGCTCCATAAAACGCGCATATGCCTTAATATATAGTTTTTGACAACGCAAACGGACATTTGACCTACAAGATAAACATTTAAGCGCATAAGACCCATATTGCCGAGAATTAGCAACTAAAATACATCTATTCGGGATATAAAATGTACAATTTTGGGTGCTTATCAATCCCTCTAGAAGGTAAAAATCCCAAATAAACCCTAGATTTTTACCAAATTACCAAAATACCCTTAAAGAATGAATTAAGTTAACTTACACTTTTATATACCAATTAAAACCCAACTTTCACTCAAAGTTTAACCAAATGACTTATATTTTGTCAGAATATCATAATCAAATCCATTAGATTTGAATAATTGCACATGAGCTCCTAAGCTTTTACAAAATAACTTAAAAGCCTGTAATTCTGTACAAAAGCTATCTAAGGACCTAAACCAATGCCCAAAATTATTTGGACATTCTCCCCTACTGACATGGGACCAGTTGGACTGCCAACACGACATGTGCCATGTAGAGTACCATGGGTACCCATTTGCCATCCACATAGCCTTGATGAAAGTTATACAAACTCAACCCCATCTTCACCACCAAAATAACTAATCAAATACTCTACATGACCCCTATAAATACCCTCCTTCACCTTATTAAAAACTCATCCCAACTGAGAGCTTTTCTAACGAATTTTTTTGAGAGTTTTTGCATTTCTGTTATTTTATGCATGAATGTTTGTTCCTTCAATTTGGTTATATTTCTACACATATATAAAATAGAATTATGAATTTACGTGTGTTTATTAAGGTGTGTATGCATTGAAATAGCTCAAAAACTAGACAACTCCATTAAAAATAGAAAACTTCATTGAAGCTTGAGCTTCAATGGTGGATTTTGCTTCCTTGACTTTGAACCAGTTTTAAAGTGAGGTAAGTTTATCTTAGATTCTAAGGAATCTAGGTGGACGGTTTATTTGAACCAAGAATAGGTTTTGATACCTCAAATCAAAGTTTAAAGTTTTTGGGCCTGGAACTTTTGAAAACAAATTCAAGAGTTTTACTCGACCAAAATTCCTCAAACCATGCTTATTTTGCTACATTTCCAACATAGAACAAAACCCTTATGATGTCAGAATAAGAATCCTACCTTTCAGTCACTTATGTTTAATCAAATTTTTTCCATTTTTATAAAGACTCAATAGCTCAATTTAGCCCACCAAAATCCCTGAACTAATTTGGTTAGATTTCTCTTCAAAAGTTATGCAATTTTCATTCAGGAACTGACTCAAATGGATTCCAAAAACGTCTCAACTTTAAGGTCAAAATTTCAAAACCCTAAAGTAAAATGATCGAAGTTTGAAGATTAATGGGTTACACACATGCGAGTGAAGCTCAAACTAGGCGCATGAATTAGCTGACTTAGCGCATGAGGGGGCATCTCCACTCAGAAAAATCTAATTTTTTCTTCAAAAATTTTATTTTTTAGTTCTAAACAAAGTGATATATTACATCACCCTATTTAGATACCATGAAATTATTTTCTCGAGAAAACTAATTTTAAAGTTTAAATTCAAGTTTTAATTTTACACATTACCCTCTGACTAATATTCCAAGTATTTCAAAATACCCCCAGCCTTTTTCTATAAATTTTTAGTTCAAATAAAGCTATTTTGTCTCTTGTCACTAAATCCAAATCCAATTATAAATAAAGAATAATATTATTCTAAAAACTTTTAAAAATTATATATTATACCCTCCTAGTTATTTTTACACTGAAATTTCTTGCAATTTAGTATCCTACTGCATCATAGCAAGCATTATTTTAGGCTTACATGACCTACTTATACTCTTTATTATTTCACACTATCCAGTCAACCCCAATGAATTAGACACAGTCCCAGAATTTGAAAATTCAAAGTTGGTGATTTTAATTTCACTATTAAACAAATTGAGCTTATATCTTTCAAAATTACAGATTGTTATATCATTATATGATAATTTTGAACTCATGTTTCAATTACGAACTCATTTGTGTAGTTTATATTTATTCCATGTATTGATTCTCTAGATATTTCAGTTAGCTCAAAACCCGATAAACCATTATAGCCTATGACTTCAGTAAAAGTCACTGAACTCTTTTTAACCTGACTTATGGTATAACCTTGCAACCTACTACAATATTGCATATTACCCTGAAATTTATGGCAATTATTAGTGAAACCCCTAGTAGCATACCTTACGATTTAGAGATTAGACCTCGATATACCACGACTGTTCTAATTAGCTTGGAGGATTATGATGTTGAGTGTTCCAAGCCTTATTATTATTACTGTTCCCCAACAATTTGAGGATTGCCTATCCAAGTGTATGATATGCTTTGGACAATATTTTAATGGTATGTTTACGCATTTGAAGCCCTTAAAACTGATAATTTATGGGTTATCTTGTTATAGTCTGAACCCTTATCTTGGTAACTTAATACACAACTTATCCGTTTACACTCCACCATATTATTCATTTACATATCATTAGATGCCAGTATACCCCTGATAGTTGTATGATATTTTATTTTGTCTCAAGATTTTTATGATATCAATATTAAATCCAGTTACTCGCTAATAATACATTTTCTCTCGTACCTAGTATAGAAATAAAATTATCAAGTTGGCATGTTTGCTTAATTGTTTTCCTTCCAGTTGGAAGACGAACCCGAAGAAGATGAGATACCTCTGGCACGTTTGGACTTTTATTCTATATTACCTTAAGAAATCTTTTCGATTACGTACAAATAGGTGGTAGCAGACAAATATGGTAGTCTCCGCTGGAATATTAGCATCGCAACTAATCAACTCTTATGATTCCCGAATGTTTTTCTACAAGTTTTACCTTATATATGGCATGTACGAATAATTATGTATTTCCATTTATTTCAGACTCAACTATGTACCCGGATGTTTTTCTACAAGTTTTACCTTATATATGGCATGTACGAATAATTATGTATTTCCATTTATTTCAGACTCAACTATGTAATAAGATGCTAGGCATCCCCATAGTAAAAATCTTTTAATATTCGATGCCTTTACTTTGTTTGTTATGTGTATTTTACTCCTTACTTACCATTAAAAACATAAAGTTCGAGGATGCGACATCCTAGGACCGTTCTTAAGATCATAACAAAAACGCCTAAGGTTACCTTTCCTACCATAATAAGTGCAAGTGTAAATACGGCAAGGGGTGTTATCTAAAGGTTGACATTTTCTAGCGTTCCTAAACTACTCTCTTAAACATATGGCTTTGGAAGGGGAAGCGTTATGATCATCAAAACCAATTCCACTCTTAACATCTTTGATTTGGACGGTGCCTAACATTTTATCCAACTTTTTGAACCCAGACTCTAAATAAAATTTGACACGACTCTAATATTTTAATTTCTCTTCAAGCTCAACAATACTGGACTCGAGTAAACATATAGACTCCTCAAACTCTGGAAGCTCTTTCTTAATAGCCTCCATCAAACCATGAAGCCTATTTCTCTCACCCTTAAAGTACTCTAGCTTCTCTCGAAGAGTCCTCTTACGTGCCTTAACATCCTTAATCAAAGCATTATTATTATTATTATTATTATTATTATTATTATTATTATTATTATTATTATTATTATTATTATTATTATTATTATTATTATTATTATTATTATTTTTTTTTTTTTTTTTTTTATGGAACTTTCTTTCAACCTACCTTCCAACTTTAAGTTAACCTTTTTCACCGTTAAAGTTTCCGCATATAACTCACGAAAGGAAACTTGTAGCTCATTATCCTCCTCATTTTTTTCATCCCCACTCTCATCTCCACTATCTCGACCATCACTCACTTAGGATTCAAAAATTATGACCTCGGATGTGTCATGTTCATATGAAGATTTCTTATCAACAGTCACATCACTAGCCATGAATGTGGTAAAGTTAAGCTCAATGGGTAAATCATTTTCCTCTTTCATATCATTATCACTAAGGGTGTCATTAAATTCTATCGATTTCTTTCCCTCCTTCCTTAGTTTAGTGGGGGCACTCAGCTACCCTATGGCCATAACCCTTGTAACTATAACATCTCTCAAAATCATCCCTTTTTAAAGTTCTCATTCATATCTTAAGGATGTGATCGACCTTGTTGTTCTTAATTTTCTAAAACCTTTTTGCATCTTTCAATTGATTTTGGAATTTGAGAAATTTCTTGAATTGCTTTACCAACATGGCCATATTCTAAGAATTGACGTCAGACTCATCATTCGAAACATGTGTTTCCTCCTTTTGGGCATTCAAAGCTATGATCTTTTCTTTTTTCGTCACACTCTTATAGGTAAATATGTCAAAGGCAAAAGTTTATAGGTCACCTATAAGCTCTTCAAGTTTCATAGAGTCTAGAGTACCCCAATTTTTTAAAACCCTCACCTTTGGATTAAATCTATCAGGCAACGACCTTAAGATTTTCTTTATCACTCGGTTGTCGGGTATCTTCTCTCCCAAGTTAAATAACGAGTTAAATATATCGGATAATCTAGCATAAAACTCATCAAAGGTCTCACTTTCTAACATTTTTATTATTTCAAATTAAGTTATGAGGTTTTGGAGTTTGGAAGCCTAAACAACACTAGTTCTTTCCTGGGTGAGTTGGATTATATCTCAAGCCTCTTTTGACGTCTCAAACGGCATAATACAGAGAAATTCCGTCGGAATGACAAAATAAAATAAAGAATTTAAACCTCGAGAATTATACTACGACAATTTATGCTCCGCCTCAGTCCACGACCCTACTAGTTTTAAATAAATTGAATCTCCATGTTACGTGACTGGTGGTGACCACCCCTCAATAACAGCTGTAGGGGGAGCCTAAAGGCGGTCTTGTGATTAGAGATAACTCCCCCTCCTAAATTTAGGAAGGTTGACAACCCAGAGGAAGCTCAGAAAAGAAGCTCAGAGGAAGCTTGCCAGAGGAAGCTTGCTAGAGGAAGCTCACCAGAGAAATCTTGCTAGAGGAAGCTTAGAGGAAGATTTCCAGAAAAAGCACAGAGAAATCTTACTAGAAGAAGCTCAAAGGAAGCTTTCCAGAAGAAGCTCCGATGAAGCTTACCAGAAGAAGCTCAGAGGAAGCTGACCAGAGGAAGATCATAAAAGAAGCTCAGAGGAAGCTCACCAGAGGAAGCTTTCTAGAAGAATCTCAAAGGAAGCTTACCAGAGGAAATTCAGAGGAAGCTCACCAGAGAAAGATTTCTAGAGGAAGCTCACCAGAGGAAGCTTAGAGGAAGCTTTACAGAAGAAGCTCAGAGGAAGCTTACCAGAAGAAGCTCAGAGAAGAAACTCAGATGAATCTTGCTAGAGGAAGATCTCTAGAGTAAGCTATACTGGAGGAAGCTTTACCGAAGGAAGCTCGAAGGAACCTTGCCAAAGGAAGCTCAGAGGAAACTTGCTATAAGAAGTTTAGAGGAAACTTAGCAAAGGAACGTCACTCAGAGAGGAAACTCAGGGTTGACAGTTTTTTTATATACTTATTCAAATCATGTATCTGTAGAGATGTATTATAACTTGTATCTTTTAATGATTTATAATATGAGAGTGAGGTCAAATGGTATCCGCGGGGGACCAAGTCTGGAAGGGCTTGGGAGAGCTTTCATGCTCTATCGGATGACCTCATTAAGGGAACCTCACAGGGAACTAGTTTGGAAGATTAAGAATCAAGGCAACATTAAGGCTTGACTTAACCATTCTAGATACACCTCATAAAACACCGAGGGACCATAACCCGAGAGAGCTTATCCAGAAGAACCACGAGTTCCATCTCACTTTGAGCCCAGTGCCAAACAGTCCCTTTTCAAATGTCACATCTTCTTTAGGTGATGTTACATGCCACATACCTACTGCCCAATCTAAACTTGAGTAAACCATGGAAGTTTGAGGAGCTGTCCAAAGGTTTGGTGGTTGACCATTGATGTGTGACAACTACGTGACACAGCTGATAGCCAAAAGGTGTCTGTAGGCATTTAATGCTAGTGACATAAAGTAGAAGGTTTTTTCACATTGATTGAGACTGAGACATCTCAGGAGAGGTTAATGGCTATTTAGATAGCCCAGCCATTTCAGAGAAAATGGGTTCTCTTTGGAGAGAAGAGAGTGTTCTTTGTCCTGAGTTCTTTATAGAGAGAGAAAAGATATTGAGAGCGGGGGAGTTATTGCAAAACTAGGGGGCATTTAACTCACCCACCATTGTTGGTTGTTGCCAAGCTTTCACTACCACTTACTGTTGTGATATGTGTGTGGGACCTTGGTTTTTGAGCTGCCTACCAAGGTGTATCTGAGAGTGCTTGTTTCTCTCTTCCTTTGAACGAGTTGTTTTTTAGGTTCATTTATTGTTTATTTCAATCTGTGTTGTTATTATATTGTGATTGTGTGTTTATTCTGTACCAAGTCGAGGATATTGGGTTAGTTGTTATCGCTATACCTATAGGGGTTATGCCTCCATCGATAATCTAAAGTACCCTCTTACATTTGGCGACTCTGCTGGGGAGGTATTCTTCTAAAATTATGTCCTAAGATAATGTTAATCATGTTCTCGATTGTGATGACATCCAACAGGGGGAGAAATAACGAGCGAGGGGGCGGGTTGAGATTTCTCTGGGGCAGGTGTGGACTCCCTCGTGACTTGCAATGAAATACTTAAGAAGCTTGACGGAAAATCGTAACATGTGTTTTCATTATTAAGTCACCGTTACTAGTGGAGTTTGATGAAAAATCTTAACAAGTGTTTTCATTGTTAAGTCACCGTTACTGGTGGATTTTGACAAAAAAATCTTAACAAGTGTTTTCATTGTTAAGTCACCGTTACTGATGGAGTTTGACGAAAAATCTTAACAAGAGTTTTCATTGTTAAGTCACCGTTACTGGTGGAGTTTAACAAAAAAAAAACTTTAGCAAGTGGTTTTCATTGTTAAGTCATCGTTATTAGTGTAATCACCGTTATTGGTGGAGTTTGATGAAAAATCTTAATAAGTGTTTTCATTGTTAAGTCACCGTTACTGGTGGAGTTTGAAAAAAAAATCTTAACAAGTAATTTTCATTGTTAAGTCACCATTATTGGTGGGATCACCATTATTGCTGGAGTTTGACGAAAAATCTTAAAAAGTGGTTTTCATTGTGGCTTGAGATATTTTCGTGCAGATATTTCTTGGCCACGCAACAAATATCTCCACGTGGGGGAAAATGTAGGTGGAGACTAAAGGCAGTCTTATGATTAGAGATAACTCCCCCTCCTAAATTGAGGAAGGTGGACAAACTAGAGGAAGATTTCCAGAGGAAGCTTACTAGAGATTTCCAGAGGAAGCTTACTAGAGAAAGCTCGCTAGAGGAAGATCGCCTGAGAAAGATTGCTTGAGGAAGATTAGAGGAAGATTTCCAGAAGAAGCTCAGAGGAAGATTACCAGAAGAAGCTCAGAGGAAGCTTTCTAGAAGAAGCTCAGATGAAGCTTACCAAAATAAGCTCAGAGGAAGCTTACTAGAGGAATCTCAGAAAATAAGCTCAGAGGAATCTCACCACAGGAATCTTGCAAGAGGAAGCTCGCCTGAGGAAGCTTGCTAGAGGAAGCCTAGAGGAAGCTTTCCAGAAGAAGCTCAGAGGAAGCTTACCAGAGGAAGCTCAAAAAATAAGCTCAGAGAAAGATCACCAGAGGAAGCTCGCCAGAGGAAGCTTACTAGAGGAAGCTTAGAGGAAGCTTTCCAGAAGAAGCTCAGAGGAAGCTTACCAGAACAAGATCAGAGGAAGCTCAGAGAAGAAACGCAGATGAATCTTTCCAGAGGAAGCTCGCCAGAGGAAGCTTTACCAAAGGAAGCTAGGGGGAACCTTACCAGAGGAAGCTCAGAGGAAACTTGCTATATGAAGTTTCGAGGAACCTCACTCACAGAGGAAACTCAGGGTTGACAGTTTTTTATATACTTATTCAAATCATGTATCCGTAGAAATGTATTATAACTTGTATGTTTTAATGATTTATAATATGAGAGTGAGGTCAAACGGTATCTACAAGGGACCAAGTCTGGTAGGGCTTGGGAGAGCTTTCATGCTCTATCGGATGACCTCATCAAGGGAACCTCAGAGGGAACTGGTTTTGAGGATTGAGAAGCAAGTCAATGTTAAGGCTTGACTTAGCCATTCTAGATACACCTGGTAAAACACCGTGGGACCATAACCCGAGAGAGCTTATCCAGAAGAATCACGAGTTCCATATCACTTTGAGCCCAGTGCCAAACAGTCCTTTTTCAAATGTCACATTTTCTTTAGGAGATGTCACACGCCACCTACCTACTGTCCAATCCAAACATGAGTAAACCATGGCAGTTTGAGGAGTTGTCAGAAGGTTTGGTGGATGACCATTGAAGTGTGACAGATGTCTGACACAACTAATAGCCAAAAGGTGTGAGCAGGCATTTAATGATAGTGACATAAAGTAGAAGATTTTTCACATTGATTGAGACTGAGACATCTCAGGAGAGGCTGGTGGCTATTTAGAGAGCCCAGCCATTTCAAAGAAAAGGGGTTCTTTATAGAGAGAGAAAAGACATTGATAGCAGGGGAGTATTGCAAAACCAGGGGGCATTTAACTTACCCACCATTTTTGGTTGTTTCCAAGCTTTCACTACCATTTATTGTTGTGATATGTGTGTGGGACCTTGTTTTTTGATCTGCCTACCAAGGTGTATCTGAGAGTGCTTGTTTCTCTCTCCCTTTGAACGAGTTATTTCTGAGGTTCATTTATTGTTTATTTCAATCTGAGTTGTTATTATATTGTGATTGTGTGTTTATTTTGTACCAAGTTGAGGATATTGGGTTAGTTGTTATCGCCATACCTACAGGTATTACGCCTCCATCTATAATTTAAAGTACCCTCTTACAACATCAAACCACACCCTCTCATCTATAGCCTTAAGTGTTTGCTTCATACGCACTTTTCATTATGCGTAGTTTGACCCATAAAACATAGGGGTTCTAAAACCATCAAATCCACATAAATTCATGCCTAATGACAAAGGGATGAAAAACATAAAAACTGAGTGTTCTAGCTTTGATACCAATTTGAAAATTCCCTTACAATGTACTCTTAGGCAAGGATGGTCTGAATAAATACAAGTCCAATATTTTTTTTATATTTTTCGAATTCTTAAAGATCGAAACTGTAAACAAAATTAACTTAATTAAACTTAGCACCGATTTCAAAACTTTCTTATAGAAGACCATTTTCCAAATGTTATCTATTTACCCTAAAGCATGCATTTAAGGTGATGGTTGATAAAATTACTAAATCAACCCTCAGACGTCGATATACGAGGAAAACCACAAAGGGGAAAACGTCGAAAGGCCCAAGCAATAGACTACTATGATACGGTTCTAAAAAGTATAAACAATAGACTTACACAACAATTTGTTACCCCACAAGCCTTGAAGCTCTTCCATCTTTAATCGATTCTCCGCAGTGCAATGTAGGAATCCACCTACACAAGCTGCCATAGTATACGAATCCACACGCACCTCGCTACCCACCAATGAGGCTCAGTAACAGTTAAACACCGCATATGGTACAAACGGAGTCCACCGCATGAACCAGGTTCTTTCAAGATGAAAGATACAAACTATAATACCCCGCCCTAATATTTTATTAATTTTCAGGCATAAGTTGTAAGAATATGAAAATCTTGAGATTTCGATAATTATGATTGAGTGTATAGCTGAATGGACTGTTCGGGATCCTGATTATAATTATTGGAATATTGTGGGATAAAATTTGGAAAATTTAGAGAAGAATGAAGAATGGTCATTCGAACGAGTTCAGGTCGTTCGAACGTGAAATAAGGGTCATTCGTATTAAGGGATTAAACAAGGTTCGAATGATATCCAACTGAATAACATGTCGAGGTGATTCGAATGTCGTTTGAAGCATAATTTGAACGAAAATCCATTCTCGTTCGACAAAGGGGCTATTCTCATTATAATGCGGTTACGCAGAATTTTTAAATCGGGTTGCCCTTGTGTGCTATCACATTTTTCACCGTTAGATGGGTAACCTGCCGAGCTCTGGTGAGCCCAGATTGAGCAAAAATGGGATTTGAGGTTTTAGGGGTGTTTTATAAGGGTTTGTTTGGATTATTTGGGTTTATTTTTGAGTTGGAATAAGAAGAAGAAAAAGAAGAAGAAAGAGAGAGAGAGATGGTGGGTCTTCCACCATTTTTATGCACTCCTCCACCTCTCTCTACCATAAACCACTATGCCAGCACCATTTCTCCACCATATACCACTTAGTTTACATGCATTCCTCCCTATATAAACCATATATACCCATTTCCTCAATGGATGATCAAAGATACAAATTTTGGAGGTGTTGTTGAGGGTCTTTGAAGATGAAGATAGAGGACTTTTGTTGAGTTTTGAAGAGGGTTTTGATGGAGCATTCATAAGCAAGCTTGTACGAGCTAGGCAACGTCTTTAAGGCCACCTTAAGAGGTGGAAGGTTGCCATCTTCTTAAAAATTTCAATATATTATTGTTGGAGCTTCATTTGAGATGGAAAATATCTACTCTTAGTATTAGGACAAAATCTAGTCTTTCAACCTTTAAGTTTTGATCTGATATTTTTAAGAAGATCTGCATAATCTCTGATTCATCCTCTACCTTTAAACAAAGGGCACCCCAAATATTTTATGGGAAGATTTTTAAATGGAACGCCAAGACAGTGAACAATTGAGAATCTTCTTAAAATTGGAATTTTTAAATCAATATAGAATGAAATCTTTTTAAAATTAATGAGATGACTTGAGGCTTTCTCATAAGACTCCATAAAGATCATAAGGGCTTTAAGAGAGATTTTTTCCTGATCTTTAATAAGCTCTACTTTGAAACCTAGCCTCCCAAAAACCCAAATATTATTTGATTTCTTACTGATGACCTCATCAAAATTCCACTTAAACAAGAATTTTTTCATCTTCCCTTGATTGGTTTTAGGCTACAGAATAGAAATAACAGGTAAGTAATACTTTCTACCAATCTTTTTAATTCTTCTACTAGTGGGTTTATTTGAAATACCTCTAGCATTCCGAGAAATGAAATTTATCATTGAGAACATGAAAGGTTGGAATTAGTGATCACCTTAGTGTTGGCTTTTGTAATCCTTCTGAATAGAGGGCCTATGGGTTGCCTTATATTCTTAGGATTAGGCTTATGATCCAAGGCAGTATGGGCATTAAAACTCTCATGAACCCTCTTATTCCTTCTTTCTTTATATGCTTTAATTTTACTCCACTTTCTATCAGACTTATTGGCAAAAATCATCAACTCTTCTCGTATAGGGATAATTCTCTACTGCTTCTGTTCAGAATCATACATGCTTTGCATAATGGCAGTCATAATCTGGAAGATTAGATGCTCTTGAGGATAGTAATATATGGTCTACTACTGTAAGGACAAATTTTCAATGGAGTCAATTTGTATGTAATTGGCATTATTCGGGACAAAATGTTTGAGTCTTAGGATATAATTTATGTTGTTGATCCCATAAGCCTATGACGTGTTTGATGAAGACGTAGCGATCAAGTTTCAAATTTTTTTGTGAAATGTGTCCTTGGATATATTATAAGGGTGTTGTTTTTTATTTAAAATTGTTTGGAACTGTTTTTAATATTTTTTACGAAAAATATTTTCTGAGTTTAAACTCTTTTGAACAAGAATAAGTATCGTTTAAACAAAATTCATTTTTTGTTCGAATGAACTTCTTCTTCGTTCAAACGAAGTTCTTTCTCATTAAATCGAACATCAAACGAGGATCCTCTGCCAAGCAGAACCAATCTAGTTAGAAGCTAGTTCAAACGAGATTGCATTCACATTCAAACAAACTATTGGTGTCGTTCGAATGAAGTGCAATTCTTGTTTGAACGACTCTAGTTTTTGTTTGAATGAATCGGTCCCTCGAAAATCATGTAAATAGTAATTAAGGCATTGGGGACTCAGAATGTTTAATGACTTTTTGTGAAAAAAGAATTTCTACATGTTTATAAAAGATCCAATCCCGAAGTTCACCCAATACGTGTAAAGATCCAAGTTCCATAATTTATATGCTTTGAGATCTTGATATTGGGCACCAAAGTTTGTTTAATGACCCGACTTGGATTTAAGGGTTACCCGTAGTCAACCCGATCCGACCCAAGAATTAGGTGTGAAGTGCAATGAAATAACCTATATAATGTTGCTAATCCAGTTTTATTTTAATTAACGTTTCACATGTTTAGCATGTGATTTCAATTTCAAATTCAGCTACGTGAGGGACCCGTGGGAAGCATCTACAGTGTCCAAGCATACAGAGCTACTAACGTAAAATAAAAAAGCGTACTTACCTATGTAATTCTCTCAATATACAAACCCGTACCTAACCTATCGTAACAAAGACGAGGGTGTGAGCCGAATGCTCAATTAGAAATATACAACAATGCAATATTGAATCGAACGACAGAAAGAAGACTCTAACACATTATACCTACATGCATATGCAACTACCTTACACACACACACACACACACACACATATGTGTGTGTGTGTGTGTGTGTGTATGTATGTATATATAATGTATGAAACCATTTTACTTCCGAAAATATTATTTATCCTGATTAATTCACTTTAATCTTATAAAACACTTACTCTTTCTTATTTTTACATTTATCCATTTATTTAACACACATAATTAAATACTTGAAACAAATACACTTGGTTTGACAGAAAGTTATTTTTTTACAGAAATTACCATTTTCATTTTAACCAATCCACGTTAGTATTTTCATTGAATCACCTTTCGACACACACGAACACCGTGTGAGAAAATACTTATTTATCTTTTGAAAACCTTTCACATCACACCTTTGTGTTAATTATGGGTAAAACCACTTGTCCTTTTTTTTGGAATCTTCAAATAACCGCGAACTTTAACAGACTCCACACCGCCAGCGATGCCACCATATCCTCTGGTCAATGATTTTGGGTTTTTTGCCTTAGGGCTCTAGCCCTCCTTAATTTTTTTACGTGGACAAATTCAAAACCTAGGGTTTCACCCCAATTTATTTTACGCTAAAAAAAATCATATTTTTTTAAGTTACCCACACTAGCTTATTAAGTGCTTTGAATGTCCTAACACCTTTTAACCCTTTTGGAGTAACATTCTTCTCAATTGGAAACATCTTTAGTTTATTACTTTCATTTCTAAGAATCATCGAATATATAAGAATACTTTATAAAAAAAATACCATTTTCTTTATTAACACGTGTAGTCTTGAAATCTCAGGAAAAGTTCGAATTTGTCAAGGTTAGTACGAGTTTGGCAAGGGTTTTCTTGAATTCTGCAATAAAATAGCAGGAGGCAGCAGTGCAGAATTACGAGAAAGGATGAAAAAATTGGAGGAATTCATTGCAAATCCTCCAACAGATATTTTGCAGTAGCAGCACTCTCAGTCAAGTTGGAAGAATTGCGATTAGAGCTGCAACGTGTTCAAACGGTACAAGAAAGCCACATCTAGGAAACTGAAGAAAAGGTTGAGAACCTTACTGCAGATGTTGGTGTTTTGGCTGACGAGCTTCGCACTCATTTGGGCAGACTTTATGAGGATTCTGGGTTGCTGAAAAAGGCGTGGCTCAACGCTTGTAGCAATGACACTAGTGCCGGTGTCAAGAACTATAAAATTCCATAACCGAAGGCATTTGCTGGTGCAAGTTCGGCGAAGGAATTAGAGAGTTTCGTGTATGATATGGAACAATATTTTAAGACTGATCATACTTATGCGATGATGCAAAATTTTGGTGGAGAAGTCGGACCGAAGACGAGAGCAGGTCTGAAATCAGTTCGTGGAGTGAACTAAAGAAGGAATTGCTGAAGCAATTCTTTCTAACAAATTTAGGTTGGTAAGCGAGGGAAATATTGCGACGCGTGAAACATGACAAGACTGTGCAGGATTACGTGAAAGAGTTCACGTAGGTGATGCTTGATGTTAAGGGAATGTCCAAGGAAGACAAGGTCTTCAATTTCATTTCCAATCTTCAACCTTAGGCACAGGCTGAATTTAGGAGACAAGGTGTGCGTGATTTTTAGCAAGCAGTAGTAGTTGCGGATAGCCTAGTGGATCTCGAACTGGATAGGTCATATGGTGTTTTATCTAAGTCCAAAGGTAAAGACAAAGTCGTGTTAGAATCGGCTAAAGATGGAGGGACAGAAAATGACAAGGGAAAGGGGGCTGATGGACAACCAAACAAAGGCAAAGGTAGTTATTCTGGGTGTTTCATTTGCAAGGGTTCACACCGGGCAAAGGATTGTCCATGCGAGAAAATATTGCTATAATTCAAGTGGAAGAGTCCAGAGATGTTGGCTCAAGTTCAGGTGGGGCGGATGGTTGTGTCAACCCCTTGGTTTTTCTAGGCGGACTCCAAGCAATGGAGTCTGGATAAATGGGCGATTGAAGCCTTGGTATGCGCGGGTTGCAGGAACCTTCCATTACCAAGAGAAACTTCTGCGTTAGGTGGTAAAAACGTGGAGGTTATGGTCCTGTAGGGAGAGATTGAACCGAAAGGAGTTTCCCAAACTTTCATCATGAAGTTATGGGGTTCAGCATGAAGTTATAGGTACGGGCAAACCTCGAAACTAAGGTAAAATGTCTTAGTTCACTTTGGCTAAGGTAGTCAGCTGGAACAAAGTGTTTATGAAATTCGAAGTTGTCAGATTATGGGAGATGGGTTCTTTCTATCATATTTGGTAGTTGACGTCTCTGCTACCACTGTGGATTTTTCGTTAATAACATATATAAGGAGGGGGTACCTCCGAGGCAAAATTCGGTATTTAGCCATGAGCGCTCCTAGGCTCAAGGCAACTTCGTGGGCATTTTTGGTTATCCATATACCGAATGAGGGATTGGTAGTGCATGGATTTTGGTTGTGATCGGGAAATTCCTCGATCACACCTGTTTTGCAACATCGGGTTGCATCGGTGGGCGGGGTTGCTTATAATTTTGAGGTGGCATTGTCTTAATTCGTGGGTTGTTACTAGTTGACTTCAAAGAGCAGTTGTGCTATCCCAAAAATGGATTTGGGTAGTTTTCATGGGAGTTGTTGGGCAAATAGAAGTAAAAACGGGATTGCATCAGTTAGGCACTTGGAGATCATGGATCTTTAGACACCTGATGCAGCAGTTTTGTGGAGAAACCTCGCAACATCTAATTAAGGCAATTTTGTTCTTTATGTCATATTTAAACCCAATAAAATCTTAATTAAACTATTTTATATGTTCATCATCAAAATACTACAAGTTTATATACATGAGAATATTAATTTTAAATCCTAAAAATCCAATTAGATGGGTCTAATATAGATTTGTTTTCGAAATTTCATGACACTTGAACAATGATGCTGGATTAAGGGGCACAACATTATATAAAAGAATTAGGGATGCTAATTTTGTTATTAAGACAATACCATTTCTACCAATTATGTGCCTACTACTGGTATTAGTTCCTTATGGTCCAATCTATAATCTTCATTTGTTCCTCCTAAAATCTCCATTTGTATATGAAAGATTTATAGAGAGACCTATTGCCAAGGTAATTTGGAATCATTTCACTGTTTTTTTAAAGTTAGACCAAGCTTGTCCTCTATCCCTGCTCATGTACAAGATTTTTTTATCATCAGATTACCATCATTCATATTTGGAGGGAAAACAATTCAGTAGCAGATGGCCTAGTATCCGTAGGAAGGGGTATATATCCTTTATTTAATTTTTATCAGAACTATATTTAAACACACTACATAGAATTATAATTCATAACCAAACATTCTCTAACATAACATAAAAATAATAAATTCTTCCATTGAAAACAAAGTTCGGCATAAAATATAGAAAACTCCACCATTTGAAATAGAGTTGTATGTAAACATAGAAATAAGGAATGTTAGATTAAGGTTCTGCAAATTTCCATGACACAATAATGTATTTCAGGCATTGCGGTTCCTAGGTTGGTATCTCTTCAGCCACACTGACTTTCCATTAATGCAAAAGGTTTCCATTTTCTTATTCATTAACATGGTATTGGGGATTAAAATTGTCTTGAAGACAATTTTTCCAAACAGGGGATAATCTCCATCTCGCGGCTGATGAATATCGACCAATTCCACGCAGTCCCCATATTTCCTGCTCACGTAGTTAAAATAACAGTTGATCACATTCTAAATAGAGAACTGCAATAATAATAAAGTTTTAACTATGGTAAAGTTAATACGTTTTTCCTTGAACTTTGTAAGTAATATTTGTTTGCCTTCATAAATGTGTTTTTATAACAGACATGAGGAAAATATATGATTATGCAGTGTTTGGTGTAAACTTACTGAATGAAGTAGTTTTGAATATCTTGTGCGGGGACAGGAAAACCTCGAGAAAAGGTCATGAAGAGAGATCGTTTTTCTAAATGAGCAAATGGGTCCCACGCTTTGGCTTGCGGGTTGAGTTTGGATTGAAACTCGTCAAGTCGGATGCCATTTACTTTTACAGCATCAACATAAACCTCATTTGCCGAACCTTCGCCGGTGTGGGCATGATGTCCATCTCGAGGCTGATAAATATCGACCCGTTCCATGCAGTCTCCATACTTCCTGCTCCCGTAGTTAACATAACAGTCGATCACATGTTATAGAGAGGTGCAATAATAATAGAGTTTTAAATTATGGTGAGTTAATTTTTAAAAGAGTGATGATAGGGAGATCCGGTTCGTAGACATATTTGGTGGACACATGAATAAGACAAAAATGAGTGCAAGTTTTTAATGCACATTTTTATTCCCTGACGGGACCCACAACAATAAGGTATAAGCTTTTAATGGAGTGTGTTCACGAAATGTGTCCACGAACTGGGTCTCCCTAGCATTTTCCTTTTTAAAATGTAATTAGATATTAATTCCTTTATATATAATATAATTATGTTTTCCTTCAACTTTGATAAATATATGTGGTGTCTAATACAATAAAAAAGGGGGTCTATTATGTCCATATATGATCCAGTGCATGCATAGAAATATAATCTGTTTGCCTGCCTGGATGTGTTTTTAAATCAGACATGAGTAAAATAAAACTTTTTTTCGGGTGAAAAGTCACTGCATGGATGACGTTTTTAAAACGTAGTCTACATATTTGATGTATTATAAATAAAATGTAAACTTACTGAGTGAAGTAGTTTTGAATATCTTGAGAGAATGTCATGAAAAGAGAGCGTTCTTCTAAATTAGCAATTGGGTACCACTCTTCCGCTTGTGGGTTGAGTTTGGATTGAAAATGGTCAACTTGGTTGCCATTTTCTTTTAGGGCATCAGCATCAACATCAACCCCATTTGCGGAACCTTCTCCGGTGTGGACTGGCGACACATCTTTTGTGGTGTCCATGATAATGAGTGTAGATGGGAAGTGAATGTGGGTTTCTGTGGAAAAGACAAAAGGAAAATTGTGGGTTTTAGTATCTGTGTGGAGTGAAATGGGAGGGGATATAGTAATCATTTTATAGGGAGTTAATCTGAAATGCCGTGTTTAGGAATGTAGATAGTCTCTATTTCGCGGGGAAATAAAAACTCAAACTTTTTGTGTGCCCTAGTTACAGTTTTTGTCGTTTCATATTTCCATAATAGGCTTAAAATTAGATCTAATCTTACTAATACAATTGCATTCATTGCACAACTTAATATGAATACTAGTGTACATATTATCATAGAATTCCAAAGACAATATAATTACATGATTGTAAAATTCTTGAATAGCAAAAGTGTACAATCTAGAATTTCATAAGTCAAGAATTCCAAAACATAGAATGGCAAAAGTCATAAATTTTGGGAATTTGAAAAACATAATTTCAAGAATTTCCAAAAGGTCATAAAATTTCAAAAATGCATAATTTAAAGAATTCTAAAAGACATGGTAGTATGAATTCTAAAAGACATGGTAGCATGAGTTCGCAAAAATGTATAATTTAAAGAATTCTAAAAGACATGGTAGTATGAATTCTAAAAGACATGGTAGCATGAATTCTAATCGACATAATAACATGAATTCTAATAAACATAATAGTATGAATTCTGATAGACATAATTCTAAAAGACATACTGCCTTAATAATTATGAAAAATAGAAAACTCAAACTGTTTTAATAGTCATGACAAACAGAAGATAAATCAAGATTGTTTCAACGAATTATGAAGAAACCGAAAATGTAAACCATTTTAATAGTCATGAAAAATAGATAATTTACAGCAGTTTATCAACAGTTATATGACGATTCATATATAACCTATTTTATGGACAATTATGTATTCCTAAACATCTGCTCTGACACCACATGTAAGAATAGTATATTTACATGAATCATAAGATCATTCACATCATCATAATCACATAATAGGTATGTTAAAAAAGAGATAATGTAATACCTCCTTTCATTGCCATGGATATGATGTCGTTGTTTGCCGCTGCTGATTGCCACCGATCGACCTCCTTAGCAGTCTTTCAACGAAGAATTTGGCTTCTCTCTCCTTGCCTATAAGCTTTCATATGTGTGGATACCTTTTAGATGGAAGAAAGACATCTATTTATAAGTGGAGAGGGGTCCTAAATTCCAAAGGTCAATTAATCTCAATTAGAGATTTAATTGAAATTTTAACTACTTTTATATCCAATTCATTTTTGGAATATGAACCATTTTGTTAGGAAGTAGCATATCTTTATCTTTATCTTTATATACTATAAAATGCTCTATAAGGAGCTTTAATGCACTTTCACCATATTATGTCACGTGGCATCTTAATTCACTTTCATCATATCTATCACTTATAAGTCTTCTTGGGAGGCTTTTCTCATTCTTTCCTGCTCCTTCGGTTTCTCCACCCGTTAATTTCCTCTTCAAAACTGTTGTTTTTTATAAATTACGTTCAATATTTTTTTAAATAACTCACGTACAGTATTTTTTAAATTACGCACAGTATTTTTAACAACATATACATAATTGTTTAATTGTTTTTATAAATTATGTAAAATATATTTTTAAATATATACTATAAAATGCTCTACAAGGAGCTTTAATGCACTTTCACCATATTATGCCACGTGGCATCTTAATTCACATTCATCATATTTATCACTTATAAGCCTTCTTGGGAGACTTTTCTCATTCTTTCCTGCTCATTCGGTTTCTCCACTAGTTTATTTCCTCTTCAAAACTGTTGGTTTTTATAAATTACGTTGAATATTTTTTTAAATAACTCACGTACAGTATTTTTTAAATTACACATAGTGTTTTTAACAAAATATACATAATTGTTTTATTGTTTTTATAAATTACGTAAAATATTTTTTGAAATAAAAAACAACTTTTTAATTTAAAAAAAAAGATTTCTCTTAATTAAAAAAATCATTTTAAGTGTTTTATTAAAAAAAGTTGTTTTTTCTAACAAAAATAAAAACTATTAACCATGAAAATTAGGGGTGAAAATTCGTGTATTTGGGTCATGTTTCGGGCCGACACGGCAATGATTTTTTGAACACGAACACGATCCAAATAAAAACGACATAACATGACACGGCACGAATAACCCGATTCTTTAAAATTTCACTCTAAATTAAACATAAATAGATACGATAACCCTAATAAAAATACGATTAACATGACAAGACACGATAACACGACTCATAATTTTGACACGAACACACATGACACGACTTCGTGTAAAAAAACACGACACGAAAACGACATATTGTGTCAATTTTGGGTCAATTTCATTTCGTTACGTGTCGTATTTTCGTGTCGTTTCTAAAATTGTCACCACCATATTATGCCACATGGCATCTTAATTCACTTTCATCATATCTATCACTTATAAGCCTTCTTGGGAGGCTTTTCTCATTCTTTCCTACTCCTTCGGTTTCTCCACCCGTTTATTTTCTCTTCAAAACTATTGTTTTTAATAAAATACGTTCAATATTTTTTTAAATAACTCATGTACACTATTTTTTAAATTACGCACAGTATTTTTAACAACATATACATAATTGTTTTATTGTTTTTATAAATTACGTAAAATATTTTTTAAAATAAAAAACAACCTTTTAATTTTAAAAAAAAGATTTTTCTTAATTAAAAAAATCATTTTAAGTGTTTTATAAAAAAAGATGTTTTATAACAAAAATAAAATCTTGTAACCATGAAAATTAGATGTGAAAATTCGTGTATTTGGGTCATGTTTCGGGCCGACACGACAAGGATTTTTTGGACACGAACATGACCCAAATAAAAACGACATAACACGACATGGCACAATTAACCCGATTTTTAAAAATTACACGCTAAATTAAACATAAATTGACACGATAACCCGAATAAAAACACGATTAACATGACAAGACACGATAACACGACTCATAATTTTGACACTACACGACTTCGTGTAAAAAAAACACGACACGAACACGACATATTGTGTCAATTTTGGGTCAATTTCGTTTCGTTACGTGTCGTGTTTTCACGTTGTTTCTAAAATTGTCACCCCTAATGAAAATAAATTGTTTTACACTGTTAAAAAATGTTTTTAACTATTTAAAAACTATTTTTTTATAAAGAAATTATTTTTTAAAGATTTTTTTAATACATAAAAGAAATTATTTTAATGATTTTTTAACTTTTGAACTAAAAAAATGTTTTAAAATAACTATTTTTACCTTTTTCTAATTTTTTTATGAAATTAAGAAACAGTTTCAAAGTTAAAGAAAAATATTTAACTATTTAATATAAGAAAAATGAAATAATATAAAAATTATTTTACTGTTCCTTTTTAATAAAATAAGTACAATATATCTTATATGAAAATTGTTTTTTTTTTTGTTTTTTAAAAACTATTCTTTTTGTATAAAAAATGTTATAACTATTTTATAAAAAAAAAGTTATTTTTTAAATAAAAATAAAAACTTTGCTCTATTTTTGCCGGTTATTTTGTAGTTATATTTTTTTTACATAACTTGTGATCACAGACACTCTGAAGTTTTTAATCAATTTTCTATTTTTACTTAGCATCCCTTTATGTATCGACAATTCCATAAATATTTATCGTACACTCAATGTATAACTCGCGCATCGCGCTGGTTTCCAACTAGTTCTAATTAAAAATCGGAATGCTAACGACCATATTTCGGGGAAGGAATTAAAATTATTAAGTAACCCAAAGGTTAATCAATAATTTCCTTGCAATTTTAGGAGTAGTGTTGTGTTAATAGTTTTGGTTATTTTTTTTTACATTTTTTACTCAGTTAAGGGTGATAAAATATTCCTTAAGAGATAAATTATGAGTTTGGGTGATAAATTTCAGAAGAGTGTGAGAGTAATCTCTTCTTCTATTTATTCTATTATAAGACTCATAAATATTAGTATTGTTCTTCATGTTCATAGTTGGGGGGTCGAGTGAAAATTTTAAGGAGACTTGATTTTTGTATTATATCACTCTATTTTATTATTTTTATTATGCCTTTTATTGGGTTATTATTACATTTTATATATAATAATACCAAAATAAGAGGCTAAATACCCCATTTAAGGGGTGAGAAGAAACCCTTAGCTTAATTATTTTTATTTTTATTTTATTTATTTATTATGTCTCTCTGAATATTAATATTGAAATTTTACAATATATATTTATGCCTCGAGAGAGGGTGAATTATTTTTGAGTGAAAATAGTAAATTCAGATTACAATATTTATTTATTTATTAAACTAGAGGTAAACAATTTTTAATTAATATTGTAGTTTGAATTTTTCAACTCTAAAGCTTAAATTGTAATGGTTTAAAATACTTTTAGTAAATTTTCGCTAACGGGTGATTTATCAGAAACTATTCAAATCGGATTTTTATAGAGTTTGTTAAATTTAACATTATTCTTCTAAAAAAATTATGTTCAACTTCACATTTGCAATGAAAGTTGATTTGTGGATTTAAATATATCTTCTAGTATTTCTAATACATAACAAATTAATATAAATAAGTTGTATAAGTGGTGAATTTCAATTCCTTAAATTATCTCATAATTATTTGCTCCTCATATTTAGCTCACTTTATCATTTTAATTATATATTAGTGTAGTTTAAATTTCATCTCCATTAGTTAACATAAACATCCTTTGAAAACTTATTCTTTTAAAATTATTGTACTCATTTTCATTTTTTCTTTTCCATATTAAGAAATTGGATTAGCACCCCACTTGCCATTATATATATAGTGTATTTCATAGGTTCAAGGGATTTTGATTGAGAAGAGAGCTATACTACAACGACAACACACCAAAATCCTTTCATAAGGGTCGTTCGAGATTTTTCTAATTTTGGTTTTTCTAGTACATCGGGCATTGTGTGATTGTTTATTTTACTTTATCATGCTATCACCTAAATGCATGTTTTAGGATAAATATAAAATTTGCTAAAACTCGTTTACACAATTTTCATTTATAATTGATGATTTAAGTTTAATATTTAATTTGAAAAAAATTAAAAATTGCTTATTGTTTAGACCATTCCGTATATTCCGTAACTTCATCAGTTTTTTACATTAAATTCCAGTTGCTGCACTTTTAACACATTGTTATGTTTGTCGTGTCATGGGTAATAATACAACATTAGAGTTGTGGGAGCTCTAAGGCTTTGTCCATCTTTCCTTATTCTTTCTATCCTCTAGAATTGTTTGAAAATATCTCCCTAGAGATAAGTCATGATTTTGTTAAATATTAGAGGTTACTTGTACACTTTACGGATGAGTTGCAAAGTAGTTTATAGTGAATGAGATTTTGTAATCTGTTTATTATTTTACCCATGACGAGTACGACAATCATGTTACCCAGGTTATTTTTCCTTTCTCCTTCTTTTTAATATAATTTTTTGGATTGTAGTTGTGCTAGTTATTGTTAAAATTTCTTGATTACAAAGGTTCTCGAAACATAATCCACTCCACAATAAAAATTTAATGATTCAATATATAATATATGTTGTGATCTCACTAAATATGTTTATAGTAGTTTGCAATTCATTATATGTGAGTAACATCACTTTTATGCACGCTTGACTATTGGTGAGATGTTCTCCTTTTTATTATTATGTATTCTTTTATATTAATGAGGAATTTGGATCTATGTTACAAGGGCATTGCTAATGGAGCTGGTCAATCAGAGATACTCGGTCTAATATATGTTGCTCCAATTAAGGTACTACCTACCAATAATTTTGATATGTTATTGTATAACTTCTTGCAGAAATAGTTGACATTTTAATTGTTTTTTATGTTTGTTGAGAAAAAAATCTTATTCTAATGTTGTTATGCATACCGACCTGATCACAACATGATGTCGGGTTGGGATTGACTAATACTTGACAGAACCCGATATGACACAACATGATTTTGTCAAGAGAAAAAAATAATGGTTTTCTTCCTTTCAAAGTAGTGAATATATATATGCACGTATAGAATTCTAAAAGACATGTTAGCATGAAATATATATATATATATATATAATCCAAAATAAAATTATATAGGTATATGAATTGATAATATTATTTAATTCATATGTACTATGTACTATATGTATATTTTATGTGAAAGCCCCTAGCCGCCCCTATCTAACTTCTCTCTAGATTTTCAAACCCTTCCTAGGGGTTGCCTGGTTTTTATGTCCAAAAACTTCATGCAATTGAACCCAAAACCTCCTACCACTGTTTGGGCCAAATCCTTTGCTAGTATTGTAGCTAACAATGGATCGAAAGAAATTCAGCTTAAAACTCCTTCCATATTCAAAGGGGAACATACTGTACACTTCACCCTTGGTGATAAAGAAGCATTGGCTGGTCCTTTCAAGTTCTTGATTGTTAGGAAATTTTCAAAAGGTAGATCTTCAATGGATGAGATAAGGAAGATCTTTCTTACTTTCAACCTTAAACAATCCTGCATTGTTGGACTCATAGATAACAAGGAAATCCTAATCAAGCTGGAATGTGAAGAAGATTTTTTCAGGTTGTGGACAAGAGAACAATGGTTTCTTGGAAGATATCCCATGCACACCTTTAAATGGTCCCAAAACTTCACCCATGATCAAGAATTTCCTGTTATTCTAGCATGGATATACCTTCCAAATCTCCCTATTTATTTATTCGTAAAAATCTCTCTATTCTTCATAGCCCAACTCATTGGCAAACCCCTAAAGATGGATGCCTCTATAGTGAATCAATCAGGACCTACCATGGCCAAAATTTGGGTGTAGATCAACCTCACCAAAGGAGAAGCCTAAAAGAGTTTGGATAAGCATAGGTGGCAATGGTTTCTGACATGATATTATCTATGAAGATCTTCCCAAGTACTGCAACTACTGTTAAAAAAAGGGACATGATGAAGGCTCTTATTTTTTCATGAATGGTGGTAATAATTTAAACCCCAAATAACCTATGAAACTGATGATAAAAAAAAAACAATCCTAAAAATTCCACCCAACCGGAAGATTAAGCACTCACTAATACAAATAATGCCATAAATGCTATCAAACAAGAATCTCTAGAGAAAAGCGAAGATCACCAAGAACTAATTCAAGATACTAACTTAATATCCATCAAAGACTAACCTAACCTAAACCAAAATTATCCTCAACAAATCATCATCCAAGAATTCCCGAACCTCCCACTAAAATACCAATTGCAAAAATTCTTATTAAGCATTGCCTCTAAAAATGACAAGAACATTTAATCCTTTATTACAAAGATCCATTACTGTGAGATTACTCCTGAATAAGCCACTGTAGTTGAGAATGCCACTACGGTGTACGCTTAGGCAAGGATGGCCCGAATATACAAGAGTTTTATATTTTTTTAAATTTTAATATTGAACCTTTAAACAAAATTAAACCAATTAAACTTAGCACCAATTTCAAAACTTTCTGGTGGAAGACCGATTTTCCAAATTTTATCTTTTTACATTAAAGCATGCATCTAAGGTGATGACATATAAAATAAATAAATCAACCACAAACTGCCGATGTATAAGGAATGCCACAAAGGGAAAACCCTCGGATGGCCCAGCCAACAAATTACGATAATACGATTTTACAAAGTATAGACAATAGAATTACATAATGACTAGATCCCCCAAAAGATGTGAAGCTGTTCTTTCTTCAACCTCTCCTCCACTGTGCAACGTATAAGTCCACCTACGCAAGCTTCCACAACACAAGTGTCCACGCGCGCCTCGATATCCACCGATGATGCTCAACCACCGTCAAACAATACAAACGATACGCACGGAGTCCATCGCATGAAATAGGTTCTTTCCTGATGAAAGATACAAAATTTGGTGCCCAATATCAAGATATCAAAGCATATAAATTATGGAGCTTAGATATTTCAGCATATAGGGTAAAACATGGGGTTTGGAACTTTTGTAAATAAGTAGAAATTCATTTTTCACCAAAAGTGATAAAAAATTTAAGTCACTAATGCCTTAAAATACTATTTGCATGATTTTTGAGGCAACGACTCGTTCGAATGAAAAATAGGGGTTGAATGACCATTACCCTTCATTCAAATGGCACCTATTGTTCTTTTGAACGAGAATGCAATCTCATTTGAACCAACTTCTACTGAACTTCTGATGAGGTTAGTATTGATTTATAGAGGAACCTCATTTGATATTCGTTTGATGTCTGATCTAATGAAACAAAACTTCATTTGAAAGAAACACAAAGTTCGTTCTTACTATACTTATTCTAATTCAAATGAGTTTAAACACATAAAATATTTTTCTAAAAAAGTATTAAAAATAGTTCCAAACAATTTTAAATCAAAAACCAACACCCTTAAAATATATCCCAGGACACATAATAAATGCGCATTCATATCTGCGCGATCCTCAATAAACGTGAAGACAAACTTGGCATTAAACACGACACATTGTCCATTCATTAAAGCTTGAACTCTACGTCTTCATCAAACACGTCATAGGCTTATGGGATCAACAACATAAAATCTATCCTATAACTCAAACGTTTTGTCCAGAATAATGCCAATTACATACAAATTGACTCCATTGGAATTTTGTCCTTACAAATCTCCTTTTTTGGCTATTCTGGGACAACTAAAACAAAAATACGATGGTCCATCAAGCTCCCTAAAAAGACTCATTCCCCAACCTAAAAAAGAAAAAAAAAGTACAGACGTTCGACCGACACACAAACATGTGTATCTTTGATTTTCTTGAAAACTTTGCCAATTTAATGTAAAATTGTACTTCTGCACACTTAAACACACCTCCAAAAGCAAGAATAATATAACAAATATAAATTCGCAAATGACTAAACATCTAACAATGTCTAAATAATATCAACCTAGGTAAGATGTCTCCTCTTAAGATAAAGAGATCCTAATCCTGCAAAGGAAAGATACAATTTCTCCCCATTTTTCTTCAGGAATATACAAAAAAGATGCCATAAAACAGTTACTCTCCCCCTAAATACGTGATCTTAAGATACCAATATGATAAAGTTTGATACCAATTTTAAACATATGGAGAAGGGAAGAAGGCATGCAATGGTGTAAAATATAGTAAACACGCAACATGGAAACCCAATCATAAATAATCCAAACAGTCAAGCGTATGGCAAACATGGACTAAATGTAAACTGCAAAGACTCAAAACACGATACCATATATAATATATGCAATATCAATGTGTCTAAACATGTGGGATGGAATGAATGAACATGAACTAGATACGAATTATGATCCAACCACTCAAATATGTTCAAGAAGTTCTAATTGATTGTAAAATTTTATCAAACAAAAATTTAGCCTCAAGTGACAAGATAAATTGAACTTAATGAACAAAGAAGAACAATTCACATAAGCCTATAATATTGCTAATTCTACAAATCAATAGCGTCATGACAAAATAAGCATAACCAATTTTCATTGTGCATACCCGTTGATCTTCAACTAAACACCTCAAAAGATAAACATATATCATATTTTTCATTCTTTTATTTTCTCAATTCTTTTTAAGCTACGTATTTTTGAATGGACAAACGAACTAAACTATGTTGGATTTTGGCAATTTTTTTATTTGTATTTCCTTTAATCTTTTCATTACGCTCTTGCCAACGGTGACTTTCCCACAAAGGATATTTGCTCATTTCGTAGCTCTTTTTCATGCACCCACATATTTTTCAATACAATTCAAACATACTCATGGGAAATGGTTCTTATATGCACAAATCCCCCATAGTCACAAAACATGTAGATGGCAAAATTGATGGGAGAACATCTCACAAAGCTCAAATATATATTTAAAGTTAAAATCTAAAAAGCTCATGTATGTGGTTGCGGAGGCATATAGAAAGTTCAATCCATAAAGAAAATCAAGTTCGAAATAACTCCATGATAACATGGTTAAGAACAATCTAAGTATTTACAATCATAACCAAATGTCCTGACCACATGGAAAGTATGGAGCGAATTATATTCAAACACACCAATATGCTACACCAAATGCGTAAAACTAAAATACACAAAAAATAAAAATATTTTTGAGTTTTTCTAAAAATTTTCAAGAGAATACCAATTTTTAACTTTATGAAAACAAACTCTTACTTGAAAGATAAACAAAATCTTTTTGTATTTTTTCAATATGACTAAATAAAAGAAAAAATATAATACAAAAGATACACATGTCATAACACTAGCAAAACATATATCATGACGCACAAACCAAAGTATGACAAATAAGCTAACACAATCAACCATTAGATATAGCATGGTAAGTATCATGTGTAAGCAAACGAAAATCAACAAGTCTAATATGTAAAGCCTCTAAATCCGATTTCCTAACCCAAGTAGGTCTAACATGACGCTTAAGAGCTTTGGGAATCTTGATGACTCTACTGTTAGACCTCCGATGTAACAACCTACTCTAAATAACTCTAAATATAACATTAGTCCCTGATAACTTGTTTTTTGTGTGTCGTTGTTTGAAAGCCAAGTTAGTCAAAACCTCAAAATACCTACAAAATAATATCAACTCAAGTGTAGAGGTAAGTAAGGGTATCAATCCACATCAAGGGGGTAAGCTAGAGACAAATTCAATTGTAATTCACTTTTTATTTTATTTTTGTGCTTTTTTCACTTTTCTAATTTTTTTTTTAGCTTTTTCAAATATTAAAACAATTGGGTGAGGTGAGGATTTAAACTAAACTAAATAAAAGGGGGTAATCAAACTAAAGGTAAAATGTGAAAAATATAAACAAGTGTATGATAAAAGTGAGTGGAGTGCAACTAAATGAGAGAAAATATTCAAGGGACTGAAAATCCACCCTCAATTCACACAAATTTATCTAACTTGCACAATTTTAATTTCATCAATTTCCAAAATATTCATTTAATTCAAAAGATAATTCTCATTACACTAATGAATTAATTGAATACTCTTTTACAAAAGTAAGTTTAATCCCCACAAGCACTACTCTAAATGAATTAAAATCAATTAAATGAATCACCCGCTAGGATCGATTCACCAAACTAATTTTAATTAAACAAAGTAAAAACAAGAGTAGATGAAAATTATACTAACATTTAAATCAAGTGATAAGTCTATCTCTAGTTGGAATCAAATGATCAAATGATAATAAAATTTTCAATCCTTTCTCAAGGATGATTTTCCATTTGTCAATGTGAAAATAATTAGGAATTAAATTTACTAATCAAAGGAAACTAACAAAATTATAATTCACAATTAAACCAAATTGGATTCATGAGGGTTTGAAGTCATCCCTTGAATGGGATGATTAGCCCTCCATAATCATCATCCAATAAAAATTAGAATCAAATAAGAGCATAAAATGAAAATTAGAGAGGAGTAATCAAACAAAAATTCCCTTCAATTGCATTAATTATTCAATTCTTCATTCATCTCAATTAATTACAACACTCAATTTATTGAATTTTTTCTCTAATCTAAAAAAAAAAAAAGCTAAACTACTAAAAAATAAAAATGGTGTTTCTTTATCTAATTCTCTCTCTAATTCCTATCTCCAAAAGCTTTTTTTCAAATGGGGTCTTGAGTCTTATTTTATAATAGATGCATGACACACATGGGATAAGGGGTATTTTTGGTAATGGACTAGGGTGAACATGTGGGAGAGGTGTGATCACATGTGCATGGGGTGTGAGGTGTGAGGATATTTGGGAAGTGGGGTAATAGAGATAATAATCTGATTTGGTTAAAAAGGAGTAGGGGTAAAATGGGTATAAGTGGGGTAAAAGATATTAGAAAACATGTTGGTTATTTGTTTTATTTTAGGTTTGGTTTCATTTTTTGCAGGTGAGAATCGTAGGCAGCTTTTGGTCAGCGGGACGCGGGTTTGTTGGGTGGTCATCAATTTCGGGGTCGACAGGTATAAGGGTCGCTGGAACGCCGACACTTGGGGTGGAATCACGGTTTGAGAGATGGAGATGGTAAGGGTTTGTGGTGTTGGCCATGGTGGATGAGGATGATTGGTATGGAGGCAGGTGGTAAAAGGTGGTGGTTTTATTTGGGTGAGAGTTGGGTGTCTTTGGTTATGGAGGTTGATGAGAGGAGAGAGAATGTGGGGGGTTTGAGGTTGAAGAAGAAGGGGATGGAATATGGTGTAGTGAGGTGTAGGATGAGTTGGGTGTGGGTGAGGGAGTGTTTTGTGTGCGAGTGGGTTGTAGGGTAATTAGGTGTGAGTGAGTTAGGTGTTGTGTGTGTGTTTATTTTGTGACCCTTAGAAAAATAAAACTAAAAACTTAAATAAAATTAAAAATTTGAAAATAAAATTATAATCTAAAAAATAAAAAATAAAGACTCAATTAAAAATGAACTAAATAAAAGAAATAAAAATCTAATTAAAAATAAAACAAACTAAAAATAATAAAAAATAAAAATATTAAAACTAAAAAATGTAACAACCCTCGCTTTTGGGAGCCCATTTTATATTTATTTACTGTGTTGAATAGTTGCATATATAAAATGCCGGATGTGGGTAAGTATTAATTTGATGAAATAAGTTAATATTTACTAATGAGTTGTATAATTACCATGTGTGTAAGTAGTTGTTACCATGTGGTGTTCTATTTTGTCATGAAAATTAAAATGGCAATTTGAAATAAAATGAAACCGAGCTTTAAATGGCTTATAAAATTTCCAAATGATGATTTGGAGGGTGTAGTTAGTTCCGGGAGGTATGAGACAGTCGAAATGTGTGCCATATTGTATTTTGTGATTTTGGGCACTTTTGACTGGTTTCGGCATATTGCGTATTAGAAATTAATTATTGCGGTATTGACATTTAAAGATGAGAGACTCTAAATCTAAGTCCACATTTTATTCTTTACCAAGCCTTTCATTTCCTCTTATTTTCCCTAAGTGTTCTATCCCTAAGAGTGAGAGAGAGAGTGGAAGAATTTGTGGAGAAAAGGGAGAGATTGAAGATTTGGTAGTTTGATCTTGCTTTCCTCTTCAACCAAGACTGAATTGAAGCCCCCAAGGCAAGTTTTCTTCTTGCTATTATATGGTTTAAGATGGGTAACTAGTATGGTTAGTTATGTAATGGTTTTGATGTAATGTAGTTATGTTTTTTTTTGGTTAGATTTAAGGGTATTAAGGTATTAATATCTTTGGTAGAGATTGATGGTGGATAGAAGTAGAAAAATATTGATGGGAGCATTTATGATATTTTAGTATCATTAAATGAGGTTTGATTGGGTTTGGTTGATAGTTGGTTTTGTGTTGGTATGAAAGAAATAGGAAGATTGGTCTAGGTCTGCAATGACCGGTCGACCGCATCTCTCAGACCGGTCGATCGGGCCTTCGAAGGAGGGCACACTGCTTTCTTTCAAAGGCATGAAATTTAGGGCGCGGTCGATCGCGGTCCCCCTACCGGTCGACCGGCTCGTCCTAAATGAACTTTCTGCTTTCTTTCAAAAGCTAAAACTTGAGACGCGGTCGACCGCGGTCTTGGGACCGGCCGACCGGTCCCCTGTTTTCTCTTCCAATTTTCTACTTTTGTTTTTAAATTCTTTTCTTCCCCTAGGAACTTAGGACTCTTCTTGAATGAAGTAAACCTTGGCTTTTAGAGTCCTAGTTGAGTTGGTTGACACCCTAGTGTTGAATGGGTTTCACTTGGGGGTTAAGTCCGGGGGAGGGATTGTCATAAGTGATGTTAAGGCATCACTTTTCTTTGTGCATCCTATTAATATGGATGGGAGTTGTAGGCCCATACTTGGAGACTTTAGGGGGCTAATTGAGGTATATAAAACCTTATGTTCGAGAGGTGAATAAAATCCCTTGGAGATTTACTCGAGGCATAACCTATGATGAAAATGAATAAGATATCCTATGACCATGGTTTCAAACAAATGAAACACATAAATGATTAACGAAAATGAAAAGTATGGTTTTTATAGTAAATGCTAATTTACTTAAGCACACCTCCCTAAATGCTATCATAAGGGAAGCTCGCGCATGAGGTGATGTTCCTTGACTAGCGAATGCAGGGAGACTATAGTCCTCGGCCATATGCGGGTTTATTATATGTATTTTCTGCGCTAGTGAGGTAATTCCGGGTGTGGTTATGACTCACTCGCAGGCATATGGCCACTTCCCGACGTGCGTTAGGTACCCAGGCTGCCTTGTTTGATGGGCCCCTGGAAGATGATAGTCATTTAGGGGCGCGCCCAGTGGGGAAACTCGGAGGGGCGGTCTTAGAATCGTTATATGTATAAGAATATAACTTTTCTAAACTGAAGTGGGACTTGATGGTTGCATATTTCCACTGAATTATATATGATAACTGCATTCCTGCTAAGGAATAAGAATTGGAAAGAAATAAGAAAATGATGATATTGTATTCCTATTAAGGAATTCAAACTGGATTAAAGTGGAAATTGGTGAATCGAGGCTTTTAATTTATTAATGCATCATTTCATTCTCTTGCATAGTTTTATCTTAGGCATGTCATTTTAACTTTCTCATTTATATTTCTTTGTTAGGTTGTTAGATTTCTGATGTTCATTCTCATGATTAACTGTTCATATCTAGCATGCTTTTTGTTCATCTGGGAACTATATAAAAACCGGGTCCTAACCCGTTCATTTTCTTCTATGTTGCGCATGTTATTGTATCCGTCCAGGTGCTCCTCCGCAAGGACGCTCGTGTTGATATTCCTACTCTTTTGCTTTTAAGGAGTTGTATGAATTTGCGGATATTACAGGATGTTTTGCTAGACGCCATCATTTTTTATATCTAGTTATGATCGGGTCTGTTAATCGGGTGAGTGGCCCAACTTTGTAATTGTATAATGAATGTACTAAGTACATATAACTGTTGCAAATCCTTTTGTGTAGCTGTGGACCGACAACATATTCGGTCCTCCCCTTGTATATTTCCGTTTTAGTTGTATGTTATATATGTTTCTTTGAATTCCACTAGTTTCTAGAATGGGTTGTTTAAATCGTTTTCTTAACTTAACTTTTTAAATCAATTAAATTGTTTTGACAACCCGTTTTCTGAATTAGTGGGTGGTTTTCCCGGATACTCTTACTATATTAGTTGGTGCTGAGAATGATTTCCATCCATGATTTCCGTATATGTCGGAGTATCGGGCTGGCCACCCCTTACCTCGGAGTGCGGGTTGTCACAGATGGTATCAGAGCACTCGGTTCTAGAGTACTAGGATCTATGTGGACTTGTCACGATCTACCGTAGCGTTCTTTGATATAGAGCCTGATGATAAGACTGCTTTGTTGCTTATAATTGCGATCTTTCGTGAAATAGATTGTTGTGAATAGTTTTCTAACACTATTGTCCCTTCATCTCAGATGTCGCCTAAGAGAGGTCGCCCTACGAGACGCAATAGAGTTGTAGAAGAGGATGTTGGTCCTCCACCGCCCCAAGGAACTTTTAATGCTGCGGACGTAGCCAACATTGTGGCCCATGCACTTAATGCTACCATGACCGCAGTAGCTCAACAGATGCCACAAGCTCAACAGCGGGCACAGGATGCTCAGGCACCTACGGGACCTTCTCCGTGGGAAAGAGTAAGGGAGTCCTTTTTAAAGGGCCATCCCCCCGAGTTTGATGGAGGCTCTGATGTTGTTTGATCAAATCAATGGAAGAAAGATATGCAACGCCATTTACGAATGGTGGATTGTAGTGAGGAGAAGAAGCAAGTCCTTGCTACTTTTAAGTTGGTTGGGGCAGCGTTACATTGGTGGGAGTCGATGACTACGCCAGAACAGAGAGACACTATGTCAATCACTGAATTCTGGGTCTTGTACGACTGGAAGTATTTTCCTCCCGTGATTCAAAGGGAGATGAGAAGGAGATTGCAGGATCTAGTTCAGGGAGAACGGTCTGTTGCCGAATACGAAGAGGAGTTTACCCGGTTAGCTAGTTTTGTGCCGGAAGAGGTGACTCCGGAGGAAAGAAAAGTCTCAAAATTTATGGGAGGTCTAAACTGGAGAATCCGGCAACATTTGCTGGGTAATCCGTCTTTGCAAACTTTTGGTGAAGTTATGAATGCGGCATTGCTCCATTGCCAGGAGCATCGGTTGTTTATACAGAATAGCAAGAAAGCTACAGGAATGGGGCAAGTAAGGAAGCCCGAGGTGAGTGGGAATGGAGGAGCCTTTCCTTCGTCCCAACCTACGGGTAATAAGCAGCTAGACAGGGACCCCCAGCAAGGGGACGGGTCGAAAAGACAACGCTTTGGCGGGTTTAATACTGGTGGTAATGCAAATAGGCAAGGTGAGGGTACAGCGCCACAACAAGCAGGTCGGGGTGGTCCGGGAGGTAGAGGCCATCCGGGCCAAGGGTTCGGACAGTTTAGAAATAACAGAGGTCGAGGCCAGGAAAATATGGTGGGGAAGTGTTTTCAATGTGGGGAAGCGGGACATTATAAGAAAGATTGTCCTTAAGTGATTGGGGGACAACCTCCTCGAGTTCCTCAACAGCCTTATGTTTAGTTTCCTCCACAGGCACCAAATCCAGTTGTCCCTCTGCAGCAGGTTCAACTGCAGTATGGGAGATTCTACCACATTCAGGATGCTATGCTTCCTCCTATTCAGCTAGCGCCGCCTGCTATAGAGGGTAAGTTTCTTATTCAGGGACATATGGGTCGCGTTTTGTTTGATACAGGTGCGACACATTCCTTTATTTCTAGAAGTTTTGCTCAGTCCACATAGTTGATAAAATCTGCTGAGAGCACTTTCACTAGTGTTAAGTCTTCTATGGGTGACGGTTCACTCATTTTCTTTGTTTGCAAACGCATAGGAATCACTCTTGGAAATTTGTGTTTTGAGGCCGATTTACTCGTCCTAGACATGGTCGGGTATGATGTGATTTTGGGCATGGATTGGCTTGTTAAGTATCATGCTATAGTTAATTGTTACGGGAAGAGTATAGTCTTTGCCGTTCCGGGACAAGATATGTTTCTGGTGGTTATGCCTCGTTTAGAGGGAGATACTGGTATTTATTTATATTGTATTGCAGATGAGATTTCTCGGGATATAATTGTTCCCTTAGATTTTATTCCTGTTGTTCGAGATTTTGAGGACGTTTTTCGAGAAATACCGGGTTTGCCTCCTAGTCGAGAGATTGAGTTTGTGATTGACTTAGCGCCGGAAACTCGACCGATTGCGCGAACTCCTTATCGTATGGCTCCTGTGGAAATGAGGGAGCTAAGAGATCAAATTCAGCAATTATTGGAGCAGGGGTTTATCAGGCGTAGTACGTCACCGTGGGGTGCTCCTGTGTTGTTTGTGAATAAAAGAGATGGTTCTCTCCGATTGTGTGTGGACTATAGAGAGTTGAATAAGGTCACCATCAGGAATAAATACCCGTTGCCTCATATAGACGACTTGTTCGATCATCTCAGGGGAGCGACCTACTTCTCTAAGATAGATTTGAGAACGGGGTATCATCAGTTGAGGATACGGGAGCATGATGTATCTAAGACTGCTTTTCTGACAAGGTACGGGTCTTATGAATTCTTGGTTATGCCTTTTGGGCTAACCAATGCCCCTGCCGTATTCATGGATCTTATGAATAGGGTATTTCGGGACTTCCTGGACCAGTTTGTTATCGTATTCATCGATGACATCCTTGTGTATTCTCAAATCGAAGATGATCATGCTACTCATTTGGGGTTGGTCCTGCAAAGGTTAAGGGATCACCAATTGTACGCTAAGTTTGAGAAATGTGGTTTTTGGTTGCGGGAAGTGCAGTTTTTGGGTCATATCGTGACTTCACAGGGTATATCGGTGGACCCAAGTAAAGTTGTTGCGGTGAGGGAGTGGGGTCAGCCCACGACACCTACCGAAATTCGCAGTTTTCTGGGTTTGGCGGGTTATTACCGCCGATTTATTAAGGGATTTTCTAAAATTGCTAGTCCTTTAATAAATTTGACCCGGAAAGGGGTTAGATTTGTTTGGGATGATTCCTGTCAAGCTGCATTCGATGAGCTTAAAGATAGATTGACTTCGGCTCCAGTCCTCGCTTTACCCAAGCCGGGGTTGGAATATTTAGTCTTCACCGATGCATCTCTACAAGGTTTGGGAGGTGTGCTTCAGCAGGAGCGACAAGATATTGCCTATGCTTCCAGGAAGCTCAAGCCTCATGAAAGAAATTACCCTGTGCATGACTTAGAATTAGCCGCAGTTGTCTTTGCCTTGAAGATTTGGAGGCACTATCTTCTCGGGGAGAAGTTTAGTCTTTTCACGGACCATAAGTCGTTGCAATATTTATTTTCTCGAAAAGATTTGAATATGCGACAGCGATGGTGGTTGGAGTTCGTGAAAGATTATCAATTTGATATTCATTATCATCCGGGTAAGGCGGACGTGGTGGCAGATGCCTTGAGTAGAAAACCCGAGGGAGAACTAGCAGATGTATGGAAGGCTAAATGGAAAGAGCTGAGTCATGAGAATGCGGTTGCTAGGGCGTTTATGTCCGTGATGACCGTTACTCCGACGATTGTGGCAAGGGTCGTAGAGGCCCAAGGCAGGAATAAAGAATGCCAAGACCACATTCACCGATTACTGACTGAGGGAGCGGAGTCCTACTCGGTAAGTTCGGAGGGTGGATTGTGCTTTCATGAAAGGCTCATCGTTCCGGAGGATGGGGATTTGCGACGGGCAGTGATGGCAGAATCTCACGGTTCAAAATTTTCGGTGCATCCGGGAAATGATAAAATGTATCAGGATATGCGCCGTCAATATTGGTGGCCGGGTATGAAATGAGATATTTTGGAGTTTGTATCTCAATGCACTACTTGTCAGTTGGTTAAGATTGATCATCAGCTACCGGCAGGTTTGTTGTAACCGTTAGAAATTCCCGTATGGAAATGGGAGAGTATATCAATGGATTTTATCACTGGCTTACCGATGTCACAAAAGGGTCACGATTCTATATGGGTTATCGTGGATCGCTTGACAAAGTCGACGCACTTCCTTCCGGTCCGTACCGATTATAATACTGCTTGTTACGCTCGGTTGTTTATTGATGAGATTGTTAGATTGCATGGGGTGCCTTTGAGTATTGTTTCTGACAGAGATAAAATCTTCGTTTCCCACTTTTGGAAAAGCTTCCAAGAGTCCCTGGGAACGGAATTGAGATTGAGCACTTCCTATCACCCTCAGACAGATGGGCAGACCGAAAGGGTTAACCAAATGTTGGAGGATATGCTTCGTATGTGTATGCTCGATTTCAAAGGTAGTTGGGAACAATATCTCCCGTTGGTTGAGTTTGCTTACAATAACTCATACCAATTCACTATTGGGATGGCCCCCTATGAAGCCTTGTATGGTAGGCCCTGTAGGTCTCCTACATGTTGGTTGGAGGTGGGGGATAATAAGTTTCTCGGACCTGAAATGATTCGGGATACTTCTTCTAAGATCGATCTTATTCGAAATCGTATTCGGATAGCCCAAGATAGACAAAAGAGCTATGCCGATGGGGGAAGAAGACATGTGGAGTTGGAGGTTGGAGACCAAGTGTTGGTTCGAGCGTCGCCTATGAAAGGCGTTAAGCGTTTCGGAAAGAAAGGGAAGCTTGCACCGCGTTTTGTTGGACCTTTTCCCGTGATTACTAAGGTGGGTCCAGTGGCGTATCAACTTGCCCTACCGGAACCTTTGCAACAGATTCACGATGTCTTCCACATCTCCTCTTTGAAAAATTATAAGAGGTGTGATGGTGCCCTTTGGCACATTCCTTTTGACGATATAGAGTTACAATCCGATGTTTCTTATGAAGAGCAACCCGTGGCCATTTTGGAGCATGGGAAACGTAGATTGAGATCTCGAGTAGTGCCCTTGGTTAGAGTACAATGGAGTCATCATAGCGTTGAGGAATCTACTTGGGAGCGTGAGAACGATATGCGGGAAAAGTATCCGCATCTTTTTATCCAAGGTACGCTTGAATTTTGGGGACAAAATTCCCTCATAAGGGGGGGAGTATGTAACAACCCTATCTTTTGGGAGCCCATTTTATATTTATTTACTGTGTTGAATAGTTGCATATATAAAATGTCGAATGTGGGTAATTATTAATTTGATGAAATAAGTTAATATTTACTAATGAGTTGTATAATTACCATGTGTGTAAGTAGTTGTTACCATGTGGTGTTCTATTTTGTCATGAAAATTAAAATAGAAATTTGAATTAAAATGAAACCGGAACTTTAAATGGCTTATAAAATTTCCAAATGATGATTTGGAGGGTGTAGTTAGTTCTGGGAGGTATGAGACAGTCGAAATGTGTGCCATATTGTATTTTGAGATTTCGGGCACTTTTGACTGGTTTTGGCATATTGCGTATTAGAAATTAATTATTGCGGTATTGACATTTAAAGATGAGAGACTCTTAATCTAAGGACACGTTTTATTCTTTACCAAGCCTTTCATTTCCTCTTATTTGCCCTAAGTGTTCTATCCCTAAAAGTGAGAGAGAGAGTGGAAGAACTTGTGGAGAAAAGGGAGAGATTGAAGATTTGGTAGTTTGATCTTGCTTTCCTCTTCACCCAAGACTGAATTTGAAGCCCCCAAGGCAAGTTTTCTACTTGCTATTATATGGTTTAAGATGGGTAACTAGTATGGCTAGTTATGTAATTGTTTTGATGTAATGTAGTTATGGTTTTTTTTGGTTAGATTTAAGGGTATTAAGGTATTAATATCTTTGGTAGAGATTGATGGTGGATAGAAGTAGAAAAATGTTGATGGGAGCATTTATGATCTTTTAGTATCATTAAATGAGGTTTGATTGGGTTTGGTTGATAGTTTGTTTTGGGTTGGTATGAAAGAAATAGGAAGATTGGTCTAGGTCTGCAATGACCGGTCGACCGCATCTCTCAGACCGGTCGACCGGGCCTTCGGAGGAGGGCACACTGCTTTCTTTCAAAAGCGTGAAATTGAGGGCGCGGTCGACCGGCTCGTCCGAAATGAACTTTCTACTTTCTTTCAAAAGCTAAAACTTGAGACGCGGTCGACCGCGGTCTTGGGACCGGTCGACCGGTCCCCTGTTTTCTCTTCCAATTTTCTACTTTTGTTTTTAAATTCTTTTCTTCCCCTAGGAACTTAGGACTCTTCTTGAATGAAGTAAACCTTGGCTTTTAGAGTCCTAGTTGAGTTGATTGACACCCTAGTGTTGAATGGGTTTCACTTGGGGGTTAAGTCCGGGAGAGGGGTTGTCGTAAGTGATGTTAAGGCATCACTTTTCTTTGTGCATCCTATTAATATGGATGGGAGTTGTAGGCCCATACTTGGAGACTTTAGGGGGCTAATTGAGGTATATAAAACCTTATGTTCGAGAGGTGAATAAAATCCCTTGGAGATTTACTCGAGGCATAACCTATGATGAAAATGAATAAGATATCCTATGACCATGGTTTCAAACAAATGAAACACATAAATGATTAACGAAAATGAAAAGTATGGTTTTTATAGTAAATGCTAATTTACTTAAACACACCTCCCTAAATGCTATCATAAGGGAAGCTCGCGCATGAGGTGATGTTCCTTGACTAGCGAATGCAGGGAGACTATAGTCCTCGGCCATATGCGGGTTTATTATATGTATTTTCTGCGCTAGTGAGGTAATTTCGGGTGTGGTTATGACTCACTCGCAGGCATATGGCCACTTCCCGACGTGCGTTAGGTACCCAGGCTGCCTTGTTTGATGGGCCCCTGGAAGATGATAGTCATTTAGGGGCACGCCCAGTGGGGAAACTCGGAGGGGCGGTCTTAGAATCGTTATATGTATAAGAATATAACTTTTCTAAACTCAAGTGGGACTTGAGGGTTGCATATTTCCACTGAATTATATATGATAACTGCATTCCTGCTAAGGAATAAGAATTGGAAAGAAATAAGAAAATGATGATATTGTATTCCTATTAAGGAATTGAAACTGGATTAAAGTGGAAATTGGTGAATCGAGGCTTTTAATTTATTAATGCATCATTTCATTCTCTTGCATAGTTTTATCTTAGGCATGTCATTTTAACTTTCTCATTTATATTTCTTTGTTAGGTTGTTAGATTTCTGATGTTCATTCTCATGATTAACTGTTCATATCTAGCATGCTTTTTGTTCATCTGGGAACTATATAAAAACCGGGTCCTGACCCGTACATTTTCTTCTATGTTGCGCATGTTATTGTATCCGCCCAGGTGCTCCTCCACAAGGATGCCCGTGTTGATATTCCTACTCTTTTGCTTTTAAGGAGCTGTATGAATTTGCGGATATTACAGGATGTTTTGCTAGACGCCATCATTTTTTATATCTAGTTATGATCGGGTCTGTTAATCGGGCGAGTGGCCCAACTTTGTAATTGTATAATGAATGTACTAAGTACATATAACTGTTGCAAATCCTTTTGTGTAGCTGTGGACCGACAGCATATTCGGTCCTCCCCTTGTATATTTCCGTTTTAGTTGTATGTTATATATGTTTCTTTGAATTCCACTATTTTCTAGAATGGGTTGTTTAAATCGTTTTCTTAACTTAACTTTTTAAATCAATTAAATTGTTTTGACAACCCGTTTTCTGAATTAATGGGTGGTTTTCCCGGATACTCTTACTATATTAGTTGGTGCTGAGAATGATTTCCATCCATGATTTTCGTATATGTCGGAGTATCGGGCTGGCCACCCCTTACCTCGGAGTGCGGGTTGTCACAAAAAATAAAATCCTAAGCATATATAAAAACTAAAATAAAACAAAAGAAATAAAAACTTAAAATCTAAATGAAAACTAAAGTCCTAAAAAAATAATCTAATAAAACTAAAAAAAGAGATCCTAGTAAAATAAAAACTAATAAAAATAAAAATACACTAATAAAAATAAAATAGAAAAATAGAAAACAAAACATAGAAAATACTATATAAATAAAAAATAAATACTAAAAAAATAAAATGACTCAAACTAAAAATCTAAAAAATATTAAAAAGGGACAAACTAAACACACACAGGGTTTGGGGTAGGTTTAGGCTAGGTTTAGGGTAGGTTAGGATACGGGATTGGTAATTTGCTCCATAAAACGCGTATTTGCTTTGATATATAGCTTTTGACACCGCAAACGGACATTTGACCTACAAGATAAACATTTAAGCGCATAAGACCCTTATTGCCGAGAATTAGCAACTAAAATACATCTATTCCGGATATAAAATGTACAATTTTGGGTGCTTATCAGTCCCTCTAGAAGGTAAAAATCCCAAATAAACCCTAGATTTTTACTAAATTACCAAAATACCCTTAAAGAATGAATTAAGTTAACTTACACTTTTATATACCAATTAAAACCCAACTTTCACTCAAAGTTTAACCAAATGACTTATATTTTGTCGGAATATCATAACCAAATCCATTAGATTTGAATAATTGCACATAAGCTCCTAAGCTTTTACAAAATAACTTAAAAGCCTGTAATTCTGTACAAAAGCTATCTAAGGACCTAAACCAATGCCCAAAATTATTTGTACATACTCCCCTACTGACATGGGACCGGTTGGACTGCCAACACGGCATGTGCCATGTAGAGTACCATGGGTACCCATTTTCCATCCACATAGCCTTGATGAAAGTTATACAAACTCAACCCCATCTTCACCACCAAAATAACTAATCAAATACTCTCCACGAACCCTATAAATACCCTCCTTCACCTTATTAAAAACTCATCCCATCTGAGAGCTTTTCTAACGAATTTTTTTGAGAGTTTTTGCATTCCTGTTATTTTATGCATGCATGTTTGTTCCTTCAATTTGGTTATATTTCTACACGTATATAAAATAGAATTATGAATTTACATGTGTTTATTAAGGTGTGTATGCATTGAAATAGCTCAAAAACTAGACAACTCCATTAAAAATAGAAAACTCCATTGAAGCTTGAGCTTCAATGGTGGATTTTGCTTCCTTGACTTTGAACCAGTTTTAAAGTGTGGTAAGTTGATCTTAGATTCTAAGGAATCTAGGTGCATGGTTTAATTGAACCAAGAATAGGTTTTGATACCTCAAATCAAAGTTTAAAGTTTTCGGGCCTGGAACTTTTAGAAACAAATTCAAGAGTTTTACTCGACCAAAATTCCTCAAACTAGGCTTATTTTGCTACATTTCCAACATAGAACAAAGCCCTTATGATGTCATAATAAGAATCCTACCTTTCAGTCACTTATGTTTAATCAAATTTTTGGCATTTTTATAAAGACTCAATAGCTCAATTTAGCCCACCAAAATCCCTGAAACTAATTTGGTTAGATTTCTCTTCAAAAGTTATGCAATTTTCATTCAGGAACCGACTCAAATGGATTCCAAAAACGTCTCAACTTTAAGGTCAAAATTTCAAAACCCTAAAGTAAAACGATCGAAGTTTGAAGATTAATGGGTTACACACGTGCGAGTGAGGGTCAAACTAGGCGCGTGAATTAGCTGACTTAGCGCATGAGGGGGTATCTCCACTCAGAAAAATCTGATTTTTTCTTCAAAAATTTTATTTTTTAGTTCTAAACAAAGTGATATATTACATCACCCTATTTAGATACCATGAAATTATTTTCTCGAGAAAACTAATTTTAAAGTTTAAATTCAAGTTTTAATTTTACACATTACCCTCTGACTAATATTCCAAGTATTTCAAAATACCCCCAACCTTTTTCTATAAATTTTTAGTTCAAATAAAGCTATTTTGTCTCTTGTCACTAAATCCAAATCCAATTATAAATAAAGAAAAATATTATTCTAAAAACTTTTAAAAATTATATATTTTACCCTCCTAGTTATTTTTACACTGATTTTTTTTGCAATTTAGTATCCTACTGCATCATAGCAAGCATTATTTTAGGCTTACATGACCTACTTATGATGTTGAGTGTGTCTGCTTAATTGTTTTCCTTCCAGTTGGAAGACGAACTCGAGGAAGATGAGATACCTCCGGCACGTTTGGACTTTTATTCTATATTACCTTAAAAAATCTTTTCGGTTATGTACAAATAGGTGGTAGAAACAAATATGGTAGTCTCCGCTGGAATATTAGCATCGCAACTAATCAACTCTTATGATTCCCGAATGTTTTTCTACAAGTTTTACCTTATATATGGCATGTACGACTAATTATGTATTTCCATTTATTTCAGACTCAACTATGTACCCGGATGTTTTTCTACAAGTTTTACCTTATATATGGCATGTACGAATAATTATGTATTTCCATTTATTTCAGACTCAACTATGTAATAAGATGCTAGGCATCCCCATAGTAAAAATCTTTTAATATTCGATGCCTTTAATTTGTTTGTTATGTGTATTTTACTCCTTACTTGCCATTAAAAACATAAAGTTCGAGGATGCGACATCCTAGGACCGTTCTTAAGATTATAACAAAAACGCCTATGGTTACCTTTCCTACCATAATAAGTGCAAGTGTAAATACGGCAAGGGGTGTTATCTAAAGGTTGACATTTTCTAGCGTTCCTAAACTACTCTCTTAAACATATGGCTTTGGAAGGGGAAGCGTTATGATCATCAAAACCAATTCCACTCTTAACATCTTTGATTTGGACGGTGCCTAACATTTTAGCCAAATTTTTGAACCCAGACTCTAAATAAAATTTGACACGACTCTAATATTTTAATATCTCTTCAAGCTCAACAATACTGGACTCGAGTAAACATATAGACTCCTCAGACTCTAGAAGCTCTTTCTTAATAGCCTCCATCAAACCATGAAGCCTATTTCTCTCACCCTTAAAGTACTCTAGATTATCTCGAAGAGTCTTCTTACGTGCCTTAATATCCTTAATCAAAGCATTATTATTATTATTATTATTATTATTATTATTATTATTATTATTATTATTATTATTATTATTATTATTATTATTATTATTATTATTATTATTATTATTATTATTATTTTCTATGGAACTTTCTTTCAACCTACCTTCCAACTTTAAGTTAACCTTTTTCACCGTTAAAGTTTCCGCATATAACTCACGAAAGGAAACTTGTAGCTCATTATCCTCCTCATTTTTTTCATACCCACTCTCATCTCCACTATCTCGACCATCACTCACTTAGGATTCAAAAATTATGACCTCGGATGTGTCATGTTCATATGAAGATTTCTTATCAACAGTCACGTCACTAGCCATGAATGTGGTAAAGTTAAGCTCAATGGGTAAATCATTTTCCTCTTTCAGATCATTATCACTAAGGGTGTCATTAAATTCTATCGATTTCTTTCCCTCCTTCCTTAGTTTTGTGGGGGTACTCAGCTACCCTATGGCCATAACCCTCATAACTATAACATCTCTCAAAATCATACCTTTTTAAAGTTCTCATTCATATCTTAAGGATGTGATCGACCTTGTTGTTCTTAATTTTCTAAAACCTTTTTGCATCTTTCAATTGATTTTGGAATTTGAGAAATTTCTTGAATTGCTTTACCAACATGGCCATATTCTTAGAATTGACGCTAGACTCATCATTCAAAACATGTGTTTCCTCCTTTTGGTCATTCAAAGCTATGCTCTTTTCTTTTTTCGTCACATTCTTATAGGTAAATATGTCAAAGGCAAAAGTTTATAGGCCACCTATAAGATCTTCAAGTTTCATAGAGTCTAGAGTACCCAATTTTTTTAAAACCCTCACCTTTGGATTAAATCTATCAGGCAACGACCTTAAGATTTTCTTTATCACTCGGTTGTCGGGTATCTTCTCTCCCAAGTTAAATAACGAGTTAACTATATCGGATAATCTAGCATAAAACTCATCAAAGGTCTCACTTTCTAACATTTTTATTATTTCAAATTAAGTTGTGAGGTTTTGGAGTTTGGAAGCCTAAACAACACTAGTTCTTTCGTGGGTGAGTTTTATTATATCCCAAGCCTCTTTTGACGTCTCACACGGCATAATACAGAGGAATTCCGTCGAAATGACAGAATAAAATAAAGAATTTAAACCTCAAGAATTATACTACGACAATTTATGCTCCGCCTCAGTCCACGACCCTACTAGTTTTAAATAAATTGAATCTCCATGTTACGTGACTGGTGGTGACCACCCATCAATAACAGCTGTAGGGGGAGCCTAAAGGCAGTCTTGTGATTAGAGATAACTCCCCCTCCTAAATTGAGGAAGGTTGACAACCCAGAGGAAGCTCAGAGGAAGCTTGCCAGAGGAAGCTTGCTAGAGGAAGCTCACGAGAGAAATCTTGCTAGAGGAAGCTTAGAGGAATCTTTCCAGAAGAAGCACAGAGAAATCTTACTAGAAGAATCTCAAAGGAAGCTTTCCAGAAGAAGCTCCGATGAAGCTTACCAGAAGAAGCTCAGAGGAAGCTTACCAGAGGAAGATCAGAAAAGAAGCTCAGAGGAAGCTCACCAGAGGAAGCTTGCTAGAGGAAGCTTTCCAGAAGAAGCTCAAAGGAAGCTTACCAGAGGAAATTCAGAGGAATCTCACCAGAGAAAGCTTGCTAGAGGAAGCTCGCCAGAGGAAGCTTAGAGGAAGCTTTACAGAATAAGCTCAGAGGAAGCTTACCAGAAGAAGCTCAGAGGAAGCTCATAGAAGAAACTCAGATGAAGCTTGCTAGAGGAAGATCTCCAGAGGAAGCTATACTGGAGAAAGCTTTACCGAAGGAAGCTCGAAGGAACCTTGCCAAAGGAAGCTCAGAGGAAACTTGCTATAAGAAGTTTAGAGGAAACTTAGCAGAGGAACTATACTCAGAGAGGAAACTCAGGGTTGACAGTTTTTTTATATACTTATTCAAATCATGTATCGGTAGAGATGTATTATAACTTGTATGTTTTAATGATTTATAATATGAGAGTGAGGTCAAACGGTATCCGCGGGGGACCAAGTCTGGAAGGGCTTGGGAGAGCTTTCATGCTCTATAGGATGACCTCATTAAGGGAACCTCACAGGGAACTAGTTTGGAAGATTAAGAATCAAGGCAACATTAAGGCTTGACTTAACCATTCTAGATAAACCTCATAAAACACCGATGGACCATAACCCGAGAGAGCTTATCCATAAGAACCACGAGTTCCATCTCACTTTGAGCCCAATGCCAAACAGTCCCTTTTCAAATGTCACATCTTCTTTAGGTGATGTTACATGCCACATACCTACTGCCCAATCTAAACTTGAGTAAACCATGGCAGTTTGAGGAGTTGTCCGAAGGTTTGGTGGTTGACCATTGATGTGTGACAACTGCGTGACACAGCTGATAGCCAAAAGGTGTCTGCAGGCATTTAATGCTAGTGACATAAAGTAGAAGGTTTTTCACATTGATTGAGACTGAGACATCTCAGGAGAGGTTAGTGGCTATTTAGATAGTCCATCCATTTCAGAGAAAATGGGTTCTCTTTGGAGAGAAGAGAGTGTTCTTTGTCATGAGTTCTTTATAGAGAGAGAAAAGATATTGAGAGCGGGGGAGTTATTGCAAAACTAGGGGGCATTTAACTCACCCACCATTGTTAGTTGTTGCCAAGATTTCACTACCATTTACTGTTGTGATATGTGTGTGGGACCTTGGTTTTTGAGATGCCTACCAAGGTGTATCTGAGAGTGCTTGTTTCTCTCTCCCTTTGAACGAGTTGATTTTTAGGTTCATTTATTGTTTATTTCAATATGTGTTGTTATTATATTGTTATTGTGTGTTCATTCTGTACCAAGTCGAGGATATTGGGTTAGTTGTTATCGCTATACCTATAGGGGTTACGCTTCCATCGATAATCTAAAGTACCCTCTTATATTTGGCTACTCTGCTGGGGAGGTATTCTTCTAAAATTATGGCCTAAGATAATGTTAATCGTGTTCTCGATTGTGATGACATCCAACAGAGGGCGAAATAACGGGCGAGGGGTTGTGTTGAGATTTCTCTGGGGCAGGTGTGGACTCCCTCGTGACTTGCGATGAAATACATAAGAAGCTTGACAGAAAATCTTAACATGTGTTTTCATTGTTAAGTCACCGTTACTAGTGGAGTTTGAAGAAAAATCTTAACAAGTGTTTTCATTGTTAAGTCACCGTTACTGGTGAATTTTGACAAAAAAATCTTAACAAGTGTTTTCATTGTTAAGTCACCGTTACTGGTGGAGTTTGACGAAAAATCTTAACAAGAGTTTTCATTGTTAAGTCACCGTTACTGGTGGAGTTTAACAAAAAAAAACTTTAGCAAGTGGTTTTCATTGTTAAGTCATCGTTATTAGTGTAATCACCGTTATTGGTGGAGTTTGATGAAAAATCTTAATAAGTGTTTTCATTGTTAAGTCACCATTACTGGTGGAGTTTGAAAAAAAAATCTTAACAAGTAATTTTCATTGTTAAGTCACCATTATTGGTGGGATCACCATTATTGCTGGAGTTTGATGAAAAATCTTAACAAGTGGTTTTCATTGTGGCTTGAGATATTTTCATGCAGATATTTCTTGGCCACACAACAAATATCTCCACGTGGGGGAAAATGTAGGTGGAGACTAAAGGCAGTCTTATGATTAGAGACAACTCCCCCTCCTAAATTAAGGAAGGTGGATAAGCCAGAGGAAGATTTCCAGAGGAAGCTTACTAGAGAAAGCTCGCCTGAGAAAGCTTGCTAGAGGAAGATTAGAGGAAGATTTCCAGAAGAAGCTCAGAGGAAGATTACCAGAAGAACCTCAGAGGAAGCTTTCTAGAAGAAGCTCAGATGAAGCTTACCAAAATAAGCTCAAAGGAAGCTTACCAGAGGAATCTCATAAAATAAGCTCAGAGGAATCTCACCAGAGGAATCTTGCTAGAGGAAGCTCGCCAGAGGAAGCTTGCTAGAGGAAGCCTAGAGGAAGCTTACCAGAGGAAGCTCAAAAAATAAGCTCAGAGGAAGATCACCAGAGGAAGCCTACTAGAGGAAGCTTAGAGGAAACTTTCCAGAAGAAGCTCAGAGGAAGCTTACCAGAACAAGATCATAGGAAGCTCAGAGAAGAAACTCAGATGAAGCTTTCCAGAGGAAGCTCGCCAGAGGAAGCTTTACCAGAGGAAGCTCGGAGGAACCTTACCAGAGGAAGCTCAGAGGAAACTTGCTATATGAAGTTTCGAGGAAACTTACCAGAGGAACCTCACTCACAGAGGAAACTCAGGGTTGACAGTTTTTTATATACTTATTCAAATCATGTATCCGTAGAGATGTATTATAACTTGTATGTTTTAATGATTTATAATATGAGAGTGAGGTCAAACGGTATCTGCAAGGGACCAAGTCTGGTAGGGCTTGGGAGAGATTTCATGCTCTATCGGATGACCTCATCAAGGGAACCTCAGAGGGAACTAGTTTTGAGGATTGAGAAGCAAGTCAATGTTAAGTCTTGACTTAGCCATTCTAGATACACCTGGTAAAAAACCGAGGGACCATAACCCGAGAGAGCTTATCCAGAAGAACCACGAGTTCCATATCACTTTGAGCCCAGTGCCAAACAGTCCTTTTTCAAATGTCACATTTTCTTTAGGTGATGTCACACGCCACCTACCTACTGTCCAATCCAAATATGAGTAAACCATGGCAGTTTGAAGAGCTGTCAGAAGGTTTGGTGGATGACCATTGAAGTGTGACAGATGCCTGACACAACTAATAGCCAAAAGGTGTGAGCAGGCATTTAATGCTAGTGACATAAAGTAGAAGGTTTTTCACATTGATTGAGACTGAGACATCTCAGGAGAGGCTGGTGTCTATTTAGAGAGCCCAGCCATTTGAAAGAACATGGGTTCTTTATAGAGAGAGAAAAGACATTGATAGCAGGGGAGTTATTGCAAAACCAGGGGGCATTTAACTTACCCACCATTGTTGGTTGTTGCCAAGCTTTCACTACCATTTATTGTTGTGATACATGTATCTGAGAGTGCTTGTTTCTCTCTCCCTTTGAACGAGTTATTTCTGAGGTTCATTTATTGTTTATTTCAATCTGAGTTGTTATTATATTGTGATTGTGTGTTTATTCTGTACCAAGTCGAGGATATTGGGTTAGTTGTTATCGCCATACCTATAGGGGTTACGCCTCCATCTATAATCTAAAGTACCCTCTTATAACATCAAACCACACCCGCTCATCTATAGCCTTAAGTGTTTGCTTCATACGCACTTTTCATTATGCGTAGTTTGACCCATAAAACATAGGGGTTCTAAAACCATCAAATCCACAAAAATTCATGCCTAAAGACAAAGGGATGAAAAACATAAAAGCTGAGTGTTCTAGCTTTGATACCAATTTGAAAATTCCCTTACGGTGTACTCTTAGGCAAGGATGGTCTGAATAAATACAAGTCCAATATTTTTTTTATATTTTTCGAATTCTTAAAGATCGAAACTATAAACAAAATTAACTTAATTAAACTTAGCACCGATTTCAAAACTTTCTTATAGAAGACCATTTTCCAAATGTTATCTTTTTACCCTAAAGCATGCATTTAAGGTGATGGTAGATAAAATTACTAAATCAACCCTAAGACGTCGATATACGAGGAAAACCACAAAGGGGAAAACGTCGAAAGGCCCAAGCAATAGATCACTATGATACGGTTCTAAAAAGTATAAACAATAGACTTACACAACAATTTGTTACCCCACAAGCCTTGAAGCTCTTCCATCTTTAATCGATTCTCCGTAGTGCAATGTAGGAATCCACCTACACAAGCTTCCATAGTATACGAATCCACACGCACCTCGATACCCACCAATGAGGCTCAGTAACAGTTAAACACCGCATATGGTACAAACGGAGTCCACCGCATGAACCAGGTTCTTTCAAGATGAAAGATACAAACTATAATACCCCGCCCCAATATTTTATTAATTTTCATGGATAAGTTGTAATAATATGAAAATCTTAAGATTTCGATAATTATGATTGAGTGTATAGCTGAATGGACTGTTCGGGATCCTGATTATAATTATTGGAATATTGTGGGATAAAATTTGGAAAATTTAGAGAAGAATGAAGAATGGTCATTCGAACGAGTTCAGGTCGTTCGAACGTGAAATAAGGGTCATTTGTATTAAGGGATTAAACAAGGTTCGAATGATATCCAACTGAATAACAAGTCGAGGCGATTCGAATGTCGTTCGAAGCATAATTTGAACAAAAATCCATTCTCGTTCGACAAAGGGGCTATTCTAGTTATAACGAGGTTACGCAGAATTTTTAAATCGGGTTGCCCTCGTGTGCTATCACATTTTTCACCGTTAGATGGGTAACCTGCCGAGCTCTGGTGAGCCCAGATTGAGCAAAAATGGGATTTGAGGTTTTAGGGGTGTTTTATAAGGGTTTGTTTGGATTATTTGTTTTGAGTTGGAATAAGAAGAAGAAAAAGAAGAAGAAAGAGAGAGAGAGAGAGAGATGGTGGGTCTTCCACCATTTTTATGCACTCCTCCACCTCTCTCTACCATAAACCACCATGCCACCACCATCTCTCCACCATATACCACTTATTTTACATGCATTCCTCCCTATATAAACCATATATACCCATTTCCTCAATGGATGATCAAAGATACAAATTTTGGAGGTGTTGTTGAGGGTCTTTGAAGATGAAGATAGAGGACATTTGATGAGTTTTGAAGAGGGTTTTGATGGAGCATTCATAAGCAAGCTTGTACAAGCTAGGCAACGTCTTTAAGGCCACCTTAAGAGGTGGAAGGTTGCCATCTTCTTAAAAATTTCAATATATTATTGTTGGAGCTTCATTTGAGATGGAAAATATCTACTCTTAGTATTAGGACAAAATCTAGTCTTTCAACCTTTAAGTTTTGATCTGATATTTTTAAGAAGATCTGCATAATCTCTGATTTATCCTCTACCTTTAAACAAAGGGCACCCCAAATATTTTATGGGAAGATTTTTAAATGGAACGCCAAGACAGTGAACAATTGAGAATCTTCTTAAAATTGGAATTTTTAACTCAATATATAATGAAATCTTTTTAAAATTAATGATATGACTTGAGGCTTTCTCATAAGACTCCAGAAAGATCATAAGGGCTTTAAGAGAGACTTTTTCCTGATCTTTAATAAGCTCTACTTTGAAACCTAGCCTCCCAAAAAACCAAATTTTATTTGATTTCTTACTGATGACCTCATCAAAATTCCACTTAAACAAGAATTTTTTCATCTTCCCTTGATTGGTTTTAGGCTACAGAATAGAAATAACAGGTAAGTAATACTTTCTACCAATCTTTTTAATTCTTCTACTAGTGGGTTTATTTGAAATACTTCTAGCATTCCGAGAAATGAAATTTATCATTGAGAACATGAAAGGTTGGAATTAGTGATCACCTTAGTGTTGGCTTTTGTAATCCTTCTGAATAGAGCGCCTATGGGTTGCCTTATATTCTTAGGTTTGGGCTTATGATCCAAGGCAGTATGGGCATTAAAACTCTCATGAACCCTCTTATTCCTTCTTTCTTTATATGATTTAATTTTACTCCACTTTCTATCAGACCTATTGGCAAAAATCATCAACTCTTCTCGTATAGGGATAATTCTCTACTGCTTCTGTTCAGAATCATACATGCTTTGCATAATGGCAGTCATAATATGGAAGACTAGATGCTCTAGAGGATAGTAATATATGGTCTAGTACTGTAAGGACAAATTTTCAATAGAGTCAATTTGTATGTAATTGGCATTATTCGGGACAAAATGTTTGAGTCTTAGGATATAATTTATGTTGTTGATCCCATAAGCCTATGACGTGTTTGATGAAGACGTAGCGATCAAGTTTCAAATTGTTTAGTGACATGTGTCCTTGGATATATTATAAGGGTGTTGTTTTTTATTTAAAATTGTTTGGAACTGTTTTTAATAATTTTTACGAAAAATATTTTCTGAGTTTAAACTCTTTTGAACAAGAATAAGTCTCGTTTAAACAAAATTCATTTTTCGTTCGAATGAACTTCTTCTTCATTCAAATGAAGTTCTTTCTCATTAAATCGAACATCAAACGAGGATCCTCTGCCAAGCAGAACCAATCTAGTTAGAAGATAGTTCAAACGAGATTGCATTCACATTCAAACAAACTAGTGGTGTCGTTCGAATGAAGTGCAATTCTCGTTCGAACGAATCTAGTTTTTGTTTGAATGAATCGTTCCCTCGAAAATCATGTAAATAGTAATTAAGGCATTGGGGACTCAGAATGTTTAATGACTTTTTGTGAAAAAAGAATTTCTACATGTTTATAAAAGCTCCAAGCCCGAAGTTCACCCAATAGGTGTAAAGATCCAAGTTCCATAATTTATATGCTTTGAGATCTTGATATTGGGCACCAAAGTTTGTGTAATGACCCGATTTGGATTTAAGGGTTACCCGTAGTCAACCCGATCCGACCCAAGAATTAGGTGTGAAGTGCAATGAAATAACCTATATAATGTTGCTAATCCAGTTTTATTTTAATTAACGTTTCACATGTTTAGCATGTGATTTCAATTTCAAATTCAGCTACGTGAGGGGCCCGTGGGAAGCATCTACAGTGTCAAAGCATACAGAGCTACTAACGTAAAATAAAAAAGCGTACTTACCTGTGTAATTCTCTCAATATACAAACCCGTACCTAACCTATCGTAACAAAGACGAGGGTGTGAGCCGAATGCTCAATTAGAAATATACAACAATGCAATATTGAATCGAACGACAGAAAGAAGACTCTAACACATTATACCTACATGCATATGCAACTACCTTACACACACACACACGCACACACGCACACACACACACACACACACACACACACACATATATATATATATATATATATATATATAATGTATGAAATCGTTTTACTTCCGAAAATATTATTTATCCTGATTAATTCACCTTAATCTTATAAAACACTTACTCTTTATTATTTTTACATTTATCCCTTTATTTAACACACATAATTAAATACTTGAAACAAATACACTTGGTTTGACAGAAAGTTATTTCTTTACCGAAATTACCATTTTCATTTTAACCAATCCACGTTAGTATTTTCATTAAATCACCTTACGACACACACGAACACCGTGTGAGAAAATACTTATTTATCTTTTGAAAACCTTTCACATCACACCTTTGTGTTAATTATGGGTAAAACCACTTGTCCTTTTTTTTGGAATCTTCAAATAACCGCGAACATTAACGGACTCCACACCGCCAGCAATGCCACCATATCCTCTGGTCAATGATTTTGGGTCTTTTGCCTCAGGGCTCTAGCCCTCAATTTTATTACCTGGACAAATTCAAAACCTAGGGTTTCACCCCAATTTATTTTACGCTAAAAAAATCACATTTTTTTAAGTTACCCACACTAGCTTATTAAGTGCTTTGAATGTCCTAACACCTTTTAATCCTTTTGGAGTAACATTCTTCTCAATTGGAAACATCTTTACTTTATTACTTTCATTTCTAAGAATCATCGAATATATAAGACTACTTTATAAAAAAAATACCATTTTCTTTTTTAACACATGTAGTCTTGAAATCTCAGGAAAAGTCCGAATTTGTCAAGGTTAGTACGAGTTTGGCAAGGGTTTTCTTGAATTCTGCAATAAAATAGCAGGAGGTAGCAGTGCAGAATTACGAGAAAGGGTGCAAAAATTGGAGGAATTCATTGCAAATCCTCCAACAGATATTTTGCAATAGCACCACTCTCAGCCAAGTTGGAAGAATTGCGATTAGACCTGCAATGTGTTCAAACGGTACAAGAAAGCCACATCCAGGAAACTGAAGAAAAGGTTGAGAACCTTGCAGCAGATGTTGGTGTTTTGGCAGACGAGCTTCGTACACATTTGGGCAGACTTTATGAGGATTCTGGGTTGTTGAAAAAGGCGTGGCTTAACGCTGGTAGCAATGACACTAGTGCCGGTGTCAAGAACTATAAAATTCCAGAACCGAAGGCATTTGCTGGTGCAAGGTCGGCGAAGGAATTGGAGAATTTCGTGTATGATATGGAACAATATTTCAAGACTGCTCATACTTATGTGATGAAGCAAAATTTTGGTGGAGAAGTCGGACCGAAGACGAGAGCAGGTCTGAAATTAGTTCGTGGAGTGAACTAAAGAAGGAATTGCTAGAGCAATTCTTTCTAGCAAATTTAGGTTGGTAAGTGAGGGAAACATTGCGACGCGTGAAACATGACAAGACTATGCGGGATTACGTGAAAGAGTTCACGTCGGTGATGCTTGATGTTAAGGGAATGTCCAAGGAAGACAAGGTCTTCAATTTCATTTCCAATCTTCAGCCTTAGGCACAGGCTGAATTTAGGAGACAAGGTGTGCGAGTTTCAGCAAGAAGTAGTAGTTGCGGATAGCCTAGTGGATCTCGAACTGGACTGGTCAGATGGTGTTTTATCTAAGTCCAAAGGTAAAGACAAAGTCGTGTTAGAATCGGTCAAAGATGGAGGGACAGAAAATGACAAGGGAAAGGGGGCTGATGGACAACCAAACAAAGGCAAAGGTAGTTATTCTGGGTGTTTCATTTGCAAGGGTTCACACCGGGCAAAGGATTGTTCAATGCGAGAAAATCTTGCTACAATTCAAGTGGAAGAGTCCAGAGATGTTGGCTCAAGTTCAGGTGGGGCGGATGGTCGTGTCAACCCCTTGGTTTTGCTAGGCGAACTCCAAGCAATGGAGTCTGGATAAATGGGCGATTGAAGCCTTGGTATGCGCGGGTTGCAGGAACCTTGCATTACCAAGAGAAACTTCTGCATTAGGTGGTAAAAACGTGGAGGTTACGGTCCTGCAGGGAGAGATTGAACCGAAAGGAGTTTGCCAAACTTTCATCATGAAGTTATGGGGTTCAGCATGAAGTTATGGGTACAGGCAAACCTCGAAACTAAGGGAAAATGTCTTAGTTCACTTTGGCTAAGGTTATCAGCTGGAACAAAGTGGTTATGCAATTTTAAGTTGTCAGATTATGGGAGTTGGGTTCTTTCTATCATATTTGGTAGTTGACGTCTCTGCTACCACTGTGGATTTTTCGTTAATAACATATATAAGGAGGGGGTACCTCCGAGGTAAAATTCGGTATTTAGCCATGAGCGCTCCTAGGCTCAAGGCAACTTCGTGGGCATGTTTTTGTTATCAATATACCGAATGAGGGATTGGTAGTGCATGGATTTTGGTTATGATCGGGAAATTCCTCGATCACACCTGTTTTGCAACATCTGGTTGCATTGGTGGGCGGGGTTGCTTATAATTTTGAGGTGGCATTGTCTTAATTTGTGGGTTGTTACTAGTTGACTTCAAAGAGCAGTTGTGCTATCCCAAAAATGGATTTGGGTAGTTTTCATGGGAGTTGTTGGGCAAATAGATGTAAAAATGGGATTGCATCAGTTAGGCACTTGGAGATCATGGATCTCTAGACACCTGATGCAGCAGTTTTGAAGGCAGTTTCGTGGAGAAACCTCGCAACATCTAATTAAGGCAATTTTGTTCTTTATGTCATATTTAAACCCAATAAAATCTTAATTAAACTAGTTTATATGTTCATCATCAAAATACTACAAGTTTATATACATGAGAATATTAATTTTAAATCCTAAAAATCCAATTAGATGGGTCTAATATAGATTTGTTTTCGAAATTTCATGACACTTGAACAATGATGCTGGATTAAGGGGCACAACATTATATAAAAGAATTAGGGATGCTAATTCTGTTATTAAGACAATACCATTTCTACCAATTTTGTGCCTACTACTGGTATTAGTTCCTTATGGTCCAATCTATAATCTTCATTTGTTCCTCCTAAAATCTCCATTTGTATATGAAAGATTTATAGAGAGACCTATTGTCAAGGTAATTTGGAATCATTTCACTATTTTTTTAAAGTTAGACCAAGCATGTCCTCTATCCCTGCTCATGTACAATTTTTTTTTTATCATCAGATTACCATCATTCATATTTGGAGGCAAAACAATTCAGTAGCAGATGGCCTAGTATCCTTAGGAAGGGGTATATATCCTTTATTTAATTTTTATCATAACTATATTTAAACACACTAAATATAATTATAATTCATAACCAAACATTCTCTAACATAACATAAAAATAATAAATTTTTCCATTGAAAACAAAGTTCGGCATAAAATATAGAAAACTCCACCATTTGAAATAGAGTTGTATGTAAACATAGAAATAAGGCATGTTAGATTAAGGTTCTGCAAATTTCCATGACACAATAATGTATTTTAGGCATTGCGGTTCCTAGGTTGGTATCTCTTCAGCCACACTGACTTTCCATTAATGCAAAAGGTTTCCATTTTCTTATTCATTAATATGGTATTGGGGATTAAAACTGTCTTGAAGACAATTTTTCCAAACAGGGGATAATCTCCATCTCGCGGCTGATGAATATCGACCAATTCCACGCAGTCCCCATACTTCCTGCTCACGTAGTTAAAATAACAGTTGATCACATGCTAAATAGAGAACTTCAATAATAATAAAGTTCTAAATATGGTAAAGTTAATACGTTTTCCTTGAACTTTGTAAGTAATATTTGTTTGCCTTCATAAATGTGTTTTTATAACAGACATGAGGAAAATATATGATTATGCAGTGTTTGGTGTAAACTTACTGAATGAAGTAGTTTTGAATATCTTGTGCAGGGACAGGAAAACCTCGAGAAAAGGTCATGAAGAGAGATCGTTTTTCTAAATGAGCAAATGGGTCCCACGCTTTGGCTTGTGGGTTGAGTTTGGATTGAAACTCGTCAAGTCGGATGCCATTTACTTTTACAGCATCAACATAAACCTCATTTGCCGAACCTTCTCCGGTGTGGGCATGATGTCCATCTCGAGGCTGATGAATATCGACCCGTTCCATGCAGTCTCCATACTTCCTGCTCCTGTAGTTAAAATAACAGTCGATCACATGTTATAGAGAGGTGCAATAATAATAGAGTTTTAAATTATGGTGAGTTAATTTTTAAAAGAGTGATGATAGGGAGATCCGGTTCGTAGACATATTTGGTGGACACATGAATAAGACAAAAATGAGTGCAAGTTTTTAATGCACATTTTTATTCCCTGACGGGACCCACAACAATAAGGTATAAGCTTTTAATGCAGTGTGTTCACGAAATGTGTCCACGAACCGGGTCTCCCTAGCATTTTCCTTTTTAAAATGTAATTAGATATTAATTCCTTTAGATATAATATAATTACGTTTTCCTTCAACTTTGATAAATATATGTGGTGTCTAATACAATAAAAAAGGGGGTCTATTATGCCCATATATGACCCAGTGCATGCATAGAAATATAATCTATTTGCCTGCCTGGATGTGTTTTTATATCAGACATGAGTAAAATAAAACTTTTTTCGGGTGAAAAGTCACTGCATGGATGACGTTTTTAAAACGTAGTCTACATATTTGATGTATTATAAATAAAATGTAAACTTACTGAGTGAAGTAGTTTTGAATATCTTGAGAGAATGTCATGAAAAGAGAGCGTTCTTCTAAATTAGCAATTGGGTACCACTCTTCCGCTTGTGGGTTGAGTTTGGATTGAAAATGGTCAACTTGGTTGCCATTTTCTTTTAGAGCATTAGCATCAACTTCAACCCCATTTGCGGAACCTTCTCCGGTGTCGACTGGCGACACATCTTTTGTGGTGTCCATGATAATGAGTGTAGATGGGAAGTGAATGTGGGTTTCTGTGGAAAAGACAAAAGGAAAATTGTGGGTTTTAGTATCTGTGTGGAGTGAAATGGGAGGGGATATAGTAATCATTTTATAGGGAGTTAATCTGAAACGTCGTGTTTAGGAATGTAGATAGTCTCTATTTCACAGGGAAATAAAAACTGAAACTTTTTGTGTGCCCTAGTTACAGTTTTTGTCATTTCATATTTCCACAATAGGCTTAAAATTATATCTAATCTTACTAATACAATTGCATTCATTGCACAACTTAATATGAATACTAGTGTAAATATTATCATAGAATTCCAAAGATAATATAATTACATGATTGTAAAATTCTTGAATAGCAAAAGTGTACAATCTATAATTTCATAAGTCAAGAATTCCAAAACTTAGAATGGTAAAAGTCATAAATTTTGGGAATTTGAAAAACATAATTTCAAGAATTTCCAAAAGGTCATAAAATTTCAAAAATGCATAATTTAAAGAATTCTAAAAGACATGGTAGTATGAATTCTAAAAGACATGGTAGCATGAATTCTAATCGACATAATAACATGAATTCTAATAAACATAATAGTATGAATTCTAATAGACATAATTCTAAAAGACATACTGCCTATAATTATGAAAAATAGAAAACTCAAACTGTTTTAATAGTCATGACAAACAGAAGATAAATCAAGATTGTTTCAACGAATTATGAAGAAACCGAAAACGTAAACCATTTTAATAGTCATGAAAAATAGATAATTTACAGCAGTTTATCAACAGTTATATGACGATTCATATATAACCTATTTTATGGACAATCATATATTCCTAAACATCTGCTCTGACACCACATGTAAGAATAGTATATTTACATGAATCATAAGATCATTCACATCATCATAATCACATAATAGGTATGTTAAAAAAAAGATAATGTAATACCTCCTTTCATTGCCATGGATATGATGTCGTTGTTTGCCGCTGCTGATTGCCCCCTCGACCTCCTTAGCAGTCTTTCAACGAAGAATTTGGCTTCTCTCTCCTTGCCTATAAGCTTTCATATGTGTGTTTCGTGGATACCTTTTAGATGGAAGAAAGACATCTATTTATAAGTGGAGAGAGGTCCTAAATTCCAAAGGTCAATTAATCTCAATTAGAGATTTAATTGAAATTTTAACTACTTTTATATCCAATTCATTTTTGGAATATGAACCATTTTGTTAGGAAGTAGCATATCTTTATCTTTATCTTTATCTTTATCTTTATCTTTATCTTTATATACTATAAAATGCTCTACAAGGAGCTTTAATGCACTTTCACCATATTATGCCACGTGGCATCTTAATTCACTTTCATCATATCTATCACTTATAAGTCTTCTTGGGAGGCTTTTCTCATTCTTTCCTGCTCCTTCGGTTTCTCCACCCGTTTATTTCCTCTTCAAAACTGTTATTTTTTATAAATTACGTTAAATATTTTTTTTAAATAACTCACGTACAGTATTTTTTAAATTACGCACAGTATTTTTAACAACATATACATAATTGTTTTATTATTTTTATAAATTATGTAAAATATTTTTTTAAATATATACTATAAAATGCTCTACAAGGAGCTTTAATGCACTTTCACCATATTATGCCACGTGGCATCTTAATTCACTTTCATCATATTTATCACTTATAAGCCTTCTTGGGAGACTTTTCTCATTCTTTCCTGCTCCTTCGGTTTCTCCACCCGTTTATTTCCTCTTCAAAACTGTTGTTTTTTATAAATTACGTTCAATATTTTTTTAATAACTCACGTACAGTATTTTTTAAATTACGCACAGTTTTTTTAACAACATATACATAATTGTTTTATTGTTTTTATAAATTACGTAAAATATTTTTTAAATAAAAAACAACTTTTTAATTAAAAAAAAAAAAGATTTCTCTTAATTAAAAAAATCATTTTAAGTGTTTTATTAAAAAAAGTTGTTTTTTCTAACAAAAATAAAAACTATTAACCATGAAAATTAGGGGCGAAAATTCGTGTATTTGGGTCATGTTTCGGGCCGACACAACAATGATTTTTTGAACATGAACACGACCCAAATAAAAACGACATAACACGACACGGCACGAATAACCCGATTCTTTAAAATTTCACTCTAAATTAAACATAAATAGACATGATAACCCTAATAAAAATACGATTAACATGACAAGACACGATAACACGACTCATAATTTTGACACGAACACACACGACACGACTTCGTGTAAAAAAACACGACACGAAAATGACATATTGTGTCAATTTTGGGTCGTTACGTGTCGTATTTTCGTGTCGTTTCTAAAATTGTCACCACCATATTATGCCACGTGGCATCTTAATTCACTTGCATCATATCTATCACTTATAAGCCTTCTTGGGAGGCTTTTCTCATTCTTTCCTGCTCCTTCGGTTTCTCCACCCGTTTATTTCATCTTCAAAACTGTTGGTTTTTATAAATTACGTTGAATATTTTTTTAAATAACTCACGTACAGTATTTTTTAAATTACGCACAGTTTTTTTAACAACATATACATAATTGTTTTATTGTTTTAATAAATTACATAAAATATTTTTTGAAATAAAAAATAGCTTTTTAATTTAAAAAAAAAAGATTTCTCTTAATTAAAAAAATCATTTTAAGTTTTTTATTAAAAAAAGTTGTTTTTTCTAACAAAAATAAAAACTGTTAACCATGAAAATTAGGGGTGAAAATTCGTGTATTTGGGTCATGTTTCGGGCCGACACGACTATGATTTTTTGAACACGAACACGATCCAAATAAAAACGACATAACATGACACGACACGAATAACCTGATTCTTTAAAATTTCACTCTAAATTAAACATAAATAGATACGATAACCCAAATAAAAATACGATTAACATGACAAGACAGGATAACACGACTCATAATTTTGACACGAACACACACGACACGACTTCGTGTAAAAAAACACGACACGAAAACGACATATTGTGTCAATTTTGGGTCAATTTCGTTTCGTTACGTTTCGTATTTTCGTGTCGTTTCTAAAATTGTCACCACCATATTATGCCACATGGCATCTTAATTCACTTTCATCATATCTATCACTTATAAGCCTTCTTGGGAGGCTTTTCTCATTCTTTCCTACTCCTTCGGTTTCTCCACCCGTTTATTTTCTCTTCAAAACTATTGTTTTTAATAAAATACGTTCAATATTTTTTTAAATAACTCATGTACACTATTTTTTAAATTACGCACAGTATTTTTAACAACATATACATAATTGTTTTATTGTTTTTATAAATTACGTAAAATATTTTTTAAAATAAAAAACATCCTTTTAATTTAAAAAAAAGATTTTTCTTAATTAAAAAAAATCATTTTAAGTGTTTTATAAAAAAAGTTGTTTTTTAACAAAAATAAAAACTTTTAACCATGAAAATTAGATGTGAAAATTCGTGTATATGGGTCATGTTTCGGGCCGACACGACAAGGATTTTTTGGACACGAACATGACCCAAATAAAAACGACATGGCACAATTAACCCGATTTTTAAAAAATACACGCTAAATTAAACATAAATAGACACGATAACCCGAATAAAAACACGATTAACATGACAAGACACGATAACACGACTCATGATTTTGACACGACACGACTTCGTGTCAAAAAAACACGACACGAACACGACATATTGAGTCAGTTTTGGGTCATTTCGTTTCGTTACGTGTCGTGTTTTCACGTCGTTTCTAAAATTGTCACCCCTAATGAAAATAAATTATTTTACACTGTTAAAAAATGTTTTTAACTGTTTAAAAACTATTTTTTTATAAAGAAATTATTTTTAAAGATTTTTTTAATACATAAAAGAAATTATTTTAATGATTTTTTAACTTTTGAACTAAAAAAATGTTTTAAAATAACTATTTTTACCTTTTTCTAATTTTTTTATGAAATTAAGAAACAGTTTCAAAGTTAAAGAAAAATATTTAACTATTTAATATAAGAAAAATAAATTAATATAAAAATTATTTTACTCTTCCTTTTTAATAAAATAATTACAATATATCTTATATAAAAATAGTTTTTTTTTTTGTTTTTTAAAAACTATTCTTTTTGTATAAAAAATGTTATAACTATTTTATAAAAAAAAGTTATTTTTTAAATAAAAATAAAAACTTTGCTCTATTTTTTCCGGTTATTTTGTAGTTATATTTTGTTTACATAACTTGTGATCACATATACTCTGAAGTTTTTAATCAATTTTCCATTTTTACTTAGCATCCCTTTATGTATTGACAATTCCATAAATGTTTATCGTACACTCAATGTATAACTCGCGCATCGCACGGGTTTCCAACTAGTTCTAATTAAAAATCGGAATACTAACGACCATATTTCGGGGAAGGAATTAAAATTATTAAGTAACCCAAAGGTTAATCAATAATTTCCTTGCAATTTTAGGAGTAGTGTTGTGTTAATAGTTTTGGTTATTTTTTTTTACATTTTTTACTCAGTTAAGTGTGATAAAATATTCCTTAAGAGATAAATTATGAGTTTGGGTGATAAATTTCAGAAGAGTGTGAGTGCAATCTCTTCTTCTATTTATTCTATTATAAGACTCATAAATATTAGTATTGTTCTTCATGTTCATAGTTGGGGGGTCGAGTGAAAATTTTAAGGAGACTTGATTTTTGTATTATATCACTCTGTTTTATTATGCCTTTTATTGGGTTATTATTACATTTTATATATAATAATACCAAAATAAGAGGCTAAATACCCCATTTAAGGGGTGAGAAGAAACCCTTAGCTTAATTATTTTTATTTTTATTTTATTTATTTATTATGTCCCTCTGAATATTAATATTGAAATTTTACAATATATATTTATGCCTCGAGAGAGGGTGAATTATTTTTGAGTGAAAACAGTAAATTCAGATTACAATATTTATTTATTTATTAAACTAGAGGTAAACAGTTTTTAATTACTATTGTAGTTTGAATTTTTCAACTCTAAAGCTTAATTTGTAATGGTTTAAAATACTTTTAGTAAATTTTCCCTAACGGGTGATTTATTTGAAACTATTCAAATCGGATTTTTATAGAGTTTGTGAAATTTAACATTATTCTTCTAAAAAAATTTTGTTCAACTTCACATTTGCAATGAAAGTTGATTTGTGGATTTAAATATATCTTCTAGTATTTCAAATACATAACAAATTAATATAAATAAGTTGTATAAGTGGTGAATTTCAATTCCTTAAATTATCTCATAATTATTTGCTCCTCATATTTAGCTCACTTTATCATTTTAATTATATATTAGTGTAATTTAAATTTCATCTCCATTAGTTAACATAAACATCCTTTGAAAACTTATTCTTTTAAAATTATTGTACTCATTTTCATTTTTTTCTTTCCATATTAAGAAATTGGATTAACACCCCACTTGCCATTATATATATATAGCGTATTTCATAGGTTCAAGGGATTTTGATTGAGAAGAGAGCTATACTACAACGACAACACACCAAAATCCTTTCATAAGGGTCGTTCGAGATTTTTCTAATTTTGGTTTTTCTAGTACATCGGGCATTGTGTGATTGTTTATTTTACTTTATCATGCTATGACCTAAATGCATGTTTTAGGATAAATATAAAATTGGCTAAAACTCGTTTACACAATTTTCGTTTATAATTGATGATTTAAGTTTAATACTTAATTTGAAAAAAATTAAAAATGGGTTATTATTTATACCATTCCGTATATTCCGTAACTTCATCAGTGTTTTACATTGAATTCCAGTTGCTGCACTTTTAACACATTGTTATGTTTGTCTTGTCATGGGTAATAATACAACATTAGGGTTGTGGGATCTCTAAGGCTTTGTCCATCTTTCCTTATTCTTTCTATCCTCTAGAATTGTTTGAACATATTTCCCTAGAGATAAGTCATGATTTTGTTAAATATTAGAGGGTACTTGTACACTTTACGGATGAGTTGCAAAGTAGTTTATAGTGGATGAGATTTTGTAATCTGTTTATTCTTTTACCCATGACGAGTACGACAATCATGTTGCCCAGGTTATTTTTCCTTTCTCCTTCTTTTTGATATAATTTTTTGGATTGTAGTAGTGTTAGTTATTGTTAAAATTTCTTGATTACAAAGGTTCTCGAAACATAATCCACTCCACAATAAAAATTTAATGATTCAATATATAATATATGTTGTGATCTCACTAAATAAGTTTACAGTAGTTTGCAATTCATTATATGTGAGTAACATCACTATTATGCACGCTTGACTATTGGAGAGATGTTCTCCTTTTTATTGTTATGTATTCTTTTAGATTAATGAGGAATTTGGTTCTATGTTACAAGGGCATTGCTAATGGAGCTTGTCAATCAAAGATACTCGGTCTAATACATGTTGCTGCAATTAAGGTACTACCTACCAATAATTTTGATATGTTATTGTATAACTTCTTGCAGAAATAGTTGACATTTTAATTGTTTTTTATGTTTGTTGAGAAAAAAATCTTATTCTAATGTTGTTATGCATACCGACCTGATCACAACATGATGTCGGGTTGGGATTGACTAATACTTGACAGAACCCGATATTACACAACATGATTTTGTCAAGAGAAAAAAATAATGGTTTTCTTCCTTTCAAAGTAGTGAATATATATATATGCACGTATAGAATTCTAAAAGACATGTTAGCATGAAATATATATATATATATATATATATATAATCCAAAATAAAATTATATAGGTACATGAATTGATAATATTATTTAATTCATATGTACTATGTACTATATGTATATTTTATGTGAAAGCCCCTAGCCGCCCCTATCTAACTTCTCTCTCGATTTTCAAACCCTTCCTAGGGGTTGCCTGGCTTTTATGTCCAAAAACTTCATGCAATTGAACCCAAAACCTCCTACCACTGTTTGGGCCAAATCCTTTGCTAGTATTGTAGCTAACAATGGATCCAAAGAACTTGAGCTTAAAACTCCTTCCATATTCAAAGGGGAACATACTGTACACTTCACCCTTGCTGATAAAGAAGCATTGGCTGGTCCTTTCAAGTTCTTTATTGTTAGGAAATTTTCAAAAGGTAGACCTTCAATGGATGAGATAAGGAAGATCTTTCTTACTTTCAACCTTAAACAATCCTGCATTGTTGGACTCATAGATAACAAGCAAATTCTAATCAAGTTGGAATGTGAAGAAGATTTTTTCAGGTTGTGGACAAGAGAACAATGGTTTCTTGGAAGATATCCCATGCACACCTTTAAATGGTCCCCAAACTTCGCCCCTGATCAAGAATTTCGTGTTGTTCTAGCATGGATATACCTTCCAAATCTCCCTATTTATTTATTCGTAAAAATCTCTCTATTCTTCATAGCCCAACTCATTGGCAAGACCCTAAAGATGGATGCCTCTATAGTGAATCAATCAGGACCTACCATGGCCAAAATTTGTGTGTAGATCAACCTCACCAAAGGAGAAGCCTAAAAGAGTTTGGATAAGCATAGGTGGCAATGGTTTCTGACATGATATTGTCTATGAAGATCTTCCCAAGTACTGCAACTACAAGTTAAAAAAAGGGACATGATGAAGGATCTTGTTTTTTCATGAATGGTGGTAATAATTTAAACCCCAAATAACCTATGAAACTGATGATAAAAAACAAATACAATCCTAAAAATTCCACCCAACTGGAAGATTAAGCACTCACTAATAAAAATAATGCCACAAATGCTGTCAACCAAGAATCTCTAGAGAAAAGCCAAGATCACCAAGAACTAATTCAAGATACTAACTTAATATCCATCAAAGACTAACCTAACCTAAACCAAAATTATCCTCAACAAATCATCATCCAAGAATTCCCGAACCTCCCACTAAAATACCAATTCCAAAAATTCTTATTAAGCATTGCCTCTAAAAATGCCAAGAACATTTAATCCTTTATTACAAAGATCCATTACTGTGAGATTACTACTAAATAAGCCACTGTAGTTGAGAATGCCACTACGGTGTACGCTTAGGCAAGGATGGCCCGAATATACACCAGTTTTATATTTTTTAAAATTTTAATATTGAACCTTTAAACAAAATTAAACCAATTAAACTTAGCACCAATTTCAAAACTTTATGGTGGAAGACCGATTTTCCAAATTTTATCTTTTTACATTAAAGAATGCATCTAAGGTGATGACAAATAAAATAAATAAATCAACCACAAACTGCCGATGTATAAGGAATGCCACAAAGGGAAAACCCTCGGATGGCCCAACCAACAAATTACTATAATACGATTTTACAAAGTATAGACAATAGAATTACATAACGACAAGATCCCCCAAAAGATGTGAAGATGTTCCTTCTTCAACCTCTCCTCCACTGTGCAACGTATAAGTCCACCTACGCAAGCTTCCACAACACAAGTGTCCACGCGCGCCTCGATATCCACCGATGATGCTCAACAACCGTCAAACAATACAAATGATACGCACGGAGTCCATAGCACGAAACAGGTTCTTTCACGATGAAAGATACAAAATTTGGTGCCCAATATCAAGATATCAAAGCATATAAATTATGGAGCTTAGATCTTTCAGCATATAGGGTAAAACATGGGGCTTGGAACTTTTGTAAATAAGTAGAAATTCATTTTTCACCAAAAGTGATAAAAAATCTAAGTCACTAATGCCTTAAAATACTATTTGCATGATTTTTGAGGCGACGACTCGTTCGAATGAAGAATAGGGGTTGAATGACCATTACCCTTCATTCAAATGGCACCAATTGTTCTTTTGAACGAGAATGCAATCTCATTTGAACCAGCTTCTAATGAACTTCTGATGAGGTTAGTATTTCTTTATAGAGGAACCTCATTTGATATTCATTTGATGTCTGATCTAATGAAACAAAACTTCATTTGAAAGAAACTTAAAACTTCATTTGAAAGCTACAGGGATTTACGATACTTATTCTAATTCAAATGAGTTTAAACAGAGAAAATATTTTTCTAAAAAAGTATTAAAAATAGTTCCAAACAATTTTAAATCAAAAACCAACACCCTTAAAATATATCCCAGGACACATAATAAATACGCATTCATATCTGCGCGATCCTCAATAAACGTGAAGACAAACTTGGCATTAAACACGACACGTTGTCCATTCATTAAAGCTTGAAATCTACGTCTTCATCAAACACGTCATAGGCTTATGGGATCAACAACATAAAATCTGTCCTATAACTCAAACGTTTCATCCAGAATAATGCCAATTACATACAAATTGTCTCCATTGGAATTTTGTCCTTATAAATCTCCTTTTTTGGCTATTCCGGGACAACTAAAACAAAAATACGATGGTCCATCAAGCTCCCTAAAAAGACTCATTCCCCAACCTAAAAAAGAAAAAAAAGTACAGACGCTCGACCGACACACAAACATGTGTATCTTTGCTTTTCTTGAAAACTTTGCCACATTAATGTAAAATTATACTTCTGCACACTTAAACACACCTCCAAAAGCAAGCAGAATATAACAAATATAAATTCGCAAATAAATAAACATCTAACAATGTCAAAATAATATCAACCTAGGTAATATGTCTCCCCTTAAGATAAAGAGATCCTAATCCTGCAAAGGAAAGATACAATTTCTCCCCATTTTTGTTCAGGAACATACAAAAACGATATCATAAAACAGTTACTCTCCCCCTAAATACGTGATCTTAAGATACCAATATGATAAAGTTTGATACCAATTTTAAACATATGGAGAAGGGAATAAGGCATGCAATGGTGTAAAATATAGTAAACACGCAACATGGAAACCCAAGCATAAATAATCCAAACAGTCAAGCGTATGGCAAACATGGACTAAATGTAAACTGCAAAGACTCAAAACACGATACCATATATAATATATACAATATCAATGTGTCTAAACATGTGGGATGGAATGAATGAACATTGATACGAATTGTGATCCAACCACACAAATATGTTCAAGAAGTTCTAACTGATTGTAAAATTTTATCAAACAAAAATTTAGCCTCAAGTGACAAGATAAATTGAACTTAGTGAACAAAGAAGCACAATTCACATAAGCCTATAATATTGCTAATTCTACAAATCAATAGCGTCATGATAAAATAAGCATAACCAATTTTCATTGTGCATACCCGTTGATCTTCAACTAAACACCTCAAAAGATAAACATATATCATATTTTTCATTCTTTTATTTTCTCAATTCTTTTTAAGCTACGTATTTTTGAATGGACAAACAAACTAAACTATGTTGGATTTTGGCAATTTTTTTATTTTTATTTCCTTTAATCATTTCATTAAGCTCTTGCCAACGGTGACTTTCCCACAAAGGATATTTGCTCATTTCGTAGCTCTTTTTCATGCACCCTCATATTTTTCAATACAATTCAAACATACTCATGGGAAATGGTTCTTATATGCACAAATCCCCCATAGTCACAAAACATGTAGATGACAAAGTTGATGGGAGAACATCTCACAAAGCTTAAATATATATTTAAAGTTAAAATCTAAAAAGCTCATGTATGTGGTTGCGGAGGCATAAAGAAAGTTCAATCCATAAAGAAAATCAAGTTCGAAATAACTCCATGATAACATGGTTAAGAACAATCTAAGTATTTACAATCATAACCAATGTCCTAGCCACATGGAAAGTATGGAGCGAATTGTTTTCAAACACACCAATATGCCACACCAAATGCGTAAAACTAAAATACACAAAAAATAAAAATATTTTTGAGTTTTTCAAAATTTTTTCAAAAGAATACCAATTTTTAACTTTATGAAAACAAACTCTTACTTGAAAGATAAACAAAATCTTTTTGTATTTTTTCAATATGACTAAATAAAAGAAAAAATATAATACAAAAGATACACATGTCATAACACTAGCAAAACATATATCATGACGCACAAACCAAAGTATGACAAATAAGCTAACACAATCAACCATTAGATATAGCATGGTAAGTATCATGTGTAAGCAAACGAAAATCAACAAGTCTAATATGTAAAGCCTCTAAATCCGATTTCCAAACCCAAGTAGGTCTAACATGACGCTTAAGAGCTTTAGGAATCTTGATGACTCTACTCTTAGACCTCCGATGTAACAACCTACTCTAAATAACTCTAAATATAACATTAGTCCCTGATAACTTGCTTTTTGTGTGTCGTTGTTTGAAAGCCAAGTTAGTCAAAACCTCAAAATACCTACAAAATAATATCAACTCAAGTGTAGAGGTAAGTAAGGGTATCAATCCACATCAAGGGGGTAAGCTAGAGACAAATTCAATTGTAATTCACTTTTTATTTTATTTTTGTGCTTTTTTCACTTTTCTAATTTTTTTTTTAGCATTTTCAAATATTAAAACAATTGGGTGAGGTGAGGATTTAAACTAAACTAAATAAAAGGGGGTAATCAAACTAAAGGTAAAATGTGAAAAATATAGACAAGTGTATGATAAAAGTGAGTGGAGTGCAACTAAATGAGAGAAAATACTCAAGGGACTGAAAATCCACCCTCAATTCACACAAATTTATCTTACTTGCACAATTTTAATTTCATCAATTTCCAAAATATTCATTTAATTCAAAAGATAATTCTCATTACACTAATGAATTAATTGAATATTCTTTTACAAAAGTAAGTTTAATCCCCACAAGCACTACTCTAAATGAATTAAAATCAATTAAATGAATCACCCGCTAGGATCGATTCACCAAACTAATTTTAATTAAACAAAGTAAAAACAAGAGTAGATGAAAATTATACTAACATTTAAATCAAGTGATAAGCCTATCTCTAGTTTGAATCAAATGATCAAATGATAATAAAATTTTCAATCCTTTCTCAAGGATGATTTTCCATTTCTCAATGTGAAAATAATTAGTAATTAAATTTACTAATCAAAGGAAACTAACAAAATTATAATTCACAATTAAACCAAATTGGATTCATGAGAGTTTGAAGTCATCCCTTGAATGGGATGATTAGCCCTCCATAATCATCATCCAATAAAAATTAGAATCAAATAAGAGCATAAAATGAAAATTAGAGAGGAGTAATCAAACCAAAATTCCCTTCAATTGCATTAATTCTTCAATTCTTCATTCATCTCAATTAATTACAACACTCAATTTTTTGAATTTTTTCTCTAATCTAAATAAACAAAAAAAAAAAAACTAAACTACTAAAAAATAAAAATGGTGTTTCTCTATCTAATTCTCTCTCTAATTCCTATCTCCAAAAGCTTTTTTTCAAATGGGGTCTTGAGTCTTATTTTATAGTAGATGCATGGCACACATGGGCTAAGGGGTATTTTTGGTAATGGACTAGGGTGAACATGTGGGAGAGGTGTGATCACATGTGCATGGGGTGTGAGGATATTTGGGAAGTGGGGTAATAGAGATAATAATCTGATTTGGTTAAAAAGGAGTAGGGGTAAAATGGGTATAAGTGGGGTAAAAGATATTAGAAAATATGTGGGTTATTTGTTTTATTTTAGGTTTGGTTTCATTTTTTGCAGGTGAGAATCGTAGGTAGCTTTTGGTCAGCGGGACGCCGTCGGGGCAGAATCGAGGGCACCGCTGGCGGGTTTGTTGGGTGGTCATCGATTTCGGGGTCGACAAGTATAAGGGTCGCTGGGACGCCGACGCTTGGGGTGGAATCACGGTTTGAGAGATGGAAATGGTAAGGGTCTGTGGTGTTGGCCATGGTGGATGAGGATGATTGGTATGGAGGCAGGTGGTAAAAGGTGGTGGTTTTATTTGGGTTAGAGTTGGGTGTCTTTGGTTATGGAGGTTGATGAGAGGAGAGAGAATGTGGGGGGTTTGAGGTTGAAGAAGAAGGGGATGGGATATGGTGTAGTGAGGTGTAGGATGAGTTGGTTGTGGGTGAGGGAGTGTTTTGTGTGTGAGTGGGTTGTAGGGTAATTAGGTGTGAGTGAGTTAGGTGTTGTGTGTGTGTTTATTTTGTGACCCTTAGAAAAATAAAACTAAAAACTTAAATAAAATTAAAAATTTGAAAATAAAATTCTAATCTAAAAAATAAAAAATAAAGAGTCAATTAAAAATGAACTAAATAAAAGAAATAAAAATCTAATTAAAAATAAAACAAACTAAAAATAATAAAAAATAAAAATATTAAAACTAAAAAATAAAATCCTAAGCGTATATAAAAACTAAAATAAAACAAAAGAAATAAAAACTTAAAATCTAAATGAAAACTAAAGTCCTAAAAAAATAATCTAATAAAACTAAAAAAAGTAATCCTAGTAAAATAAAAACTAATAAAAATAAAAATACCCTAATAAAAATAAAATAGAAAAATAGAAAACAAAACTTAGAAAATACTATATAAATAAAAAATAAATACTAAAAAAATAAAATGACTCAAACTAAAAATCTAAAAAATATTAAAAAGGGACAAACTAAACACACACAGGGTTTGGGGTAGGTTTAGGCTAGGTTTAGGGTAGGTTAGGATATGGGATTGGTAATTAGCTCCATAAAACGCGCATATTCCTTAATATATAGCTTTTGACACCGCAAACGGACATTTGACCTACAAGATAAACATTTAAGCGCATAAGACCCATATTGCCGAGAATTAGCAACTAAAATACAACTATTCGGGATATAAAATGTACAATTTTGGGTGCTTATCAGTCCCTCTAGAAGGTAAAAATCCCAAATAAACCCTAGATTTTTACCAAATTAACAAAATACCCTTAAAGAATGAATTAAGTTAACTGACACTTTTATATACCAATTAAAACCCAACTTTCACTCAAAGTTTAACCAAATGACTTATATTTTGTCGGAATATCATAATCAAATCCATTAGATTTGAATAATTGCACATGAGCTCCTAAGCTTTTACAAAATAACTTAAAAGCCTGTAATTCTGTACAAAAGCTATCTAAGGACCTAAACCAATGCCCAAAATTATTTGTACATTCTCCCCTACTGACATGGGACCAGTTGGACTGCCAACACGACATGTGCCATGTAGAGTACCATGGGTACCCATTTGCCATCCACATAGCCTTGATGAAAGTTATACAAACTCAACCCCATCTTCACCTCCAAAATAACTAATCAAATACTCTCCATGACCCCTATAAATACCCTCCTTCACCTTATTAAAAACTCATCCCAACTGAGAGCTTTTCTAACGAATTTTTTTGAGAGTTTTTGCATTTCTGTTATTTTATGCATGAATGTTTGTTCCTTCAATTTGGTTATATTTCTACACATATATAAAATAGAATTATGAATTTACATGTGTTTATTAAGGTGTGTATGCATTGAAATAGCTCAAAAACTAGACAACTCCATTAAAAATAGAAAACTCCATTGAAGCTTGAGCTTCAATGGTGGATTTTGCTTCCTTGACTTTGAACCAGTTTTAAAGTGAGGTAAGTTTATCTTAGATTCTAAGGAATCTAGGTGGATGGTTTAATTGAACCAAGAATAGGTTTTGATACCTCAAATCAAAGTTTAAAGTTTTCGGGCCTGGAACTTTTACAAACAAATTCAAGAGTTTTACTCGACCAAAATTCCTCAAACCAGGCTTATTTTGCTACATTTCCAACATAGAACAAAACCCTTATGATGTCAGAATAAGAATCCTACCTTTCAGTCACTTATGCTTAATCAAATTTTTTCCATTTTTATAAAGACTCAATAGCTGAATTTAGCCCACCAAAATCCCTGAAACTAATTTGGTTAGATTTCTCTTCAAAAGTTATGCAATTTTCATTCAGGAACTGACTCAAATGGATTCCAAAAACGTCTCAACTTTAAGGTCAAAATTTCAAAACCCTAAAGTAAAACGATCGAAGTTTGAAGATTAATGGGTTACACACGTGCGAGTGAGGGTCAAACTAGGCGCGTGAATTAGCTGACTTAGCGCATGAGGGGGCATCTCCACTCAGAAAAATCTGATTTTTTCTTCAAAAATTTAATTTTTTAGTTCTAAACAAAGTGATATATTACATTACCCTATTTAGATACCATGAAATTATTTTCTCGAGAAAACTAATTTTAAAGTTTAAATTCAAGTTTTAATTTTACACATTACCCTCTGACTAATATTCCAAGTATTTCAAAATACCCCCAACCTTTTTCTATAAATTTTTAGTTCAAATAAAGCTATTTTGTCTCTTGTCACTAAATCCAAATCCAATTATAAATAAAGAAAAATATTATTCTAAAAACTTTTAAAATTTTTATATTATACCCTCCTAGTTATTTTTACACTGAAATTTCTTGCAATTTAGTATCCTACCGAATCATAGCAAGCATTATTTTAGGCTTACATGACCTACTTATACTCTTTATTATTTCACACTATCCAGTCAACCCCAATGAATTAGACACAGTCCCAGAATTTGAAAATTCAAAGTTGGTGATTTTAATTTCAGTATTAAACAAATTGAGCTTATACCTTTCAAAATTATAGATTGTTATATCATTATATGATAATTTTGAACTCATGATTCAATTACGAACTCATTTGTGTAGTTTATATTTATTCCATGTATTGATTCTCTAGATATTTCAGTTACCTCAAAACCCGATAAACCATTATAGCCTATGACTTCAGTAAAAGTCACTGAACTCTTTTTACCCTGACTTATGGTATAACCTTGCAACCTACTACAATAATTGCATATTACCCTGAAATTTATGGCAATTATTAGTGAAACCCCTAGTAGCATACCTTACGATTTAGAGATTAGACCTCGATACACCACGACTGTTCTAATTAGCTTGGAGGATTATGATGTTGAGTGTTCCAAGCCTTATTATTATTACTGTTCCCCAACAATTTGAGGATTGCCTATCCAAGTGTATGATATGCTTTGGACAATATTTTAATGGTATGTTTACGCATTTGAAGCCCTTATAACTGATAATTTATGGGTTATCTTGTTATAGTCTGAACCCTTATCTTGGTAACTTAATACACAACTTATCCGGTTACACTCCACCATATTATTCATTTACATATCATTAGATGCCAGTATACCCCTGATAGTTGTATGATATTTTATTTTGTCTCAAGATTTTTATGATATCAATATTAAATCCAGTTACTCGCTAATAATACATTTTCTCTCGTACCTAGTATAGAAATAAAATTATCAAGTTGGCATGTCTGCTTAATTGTTTTCCTTCCAGTTGGAAGACGAATGTAATACCCCGTACTTTTGGCTATATTTATTTTGGGATTAATTAATTAAATGCGTATTAATTGGAAATTAATCCGGGTAAAATAGTAGCGAGATGCGAGTTGGTATTTGATTATGTGCATACATGTTTTTATATGAATATTGGATTATAAAAAATTTATCGTGAGATTGATATACGGAAATTTGGGAATTTTGTTGAGACGCGTGTGACCGCCGCATCATGGTATATTATTTTAATTATAAAAGTGATTTTTATTTCTATTATCCGTATGGTCGTTTTGAGTGCGCCAACGCGTCCGGAAGGGTCGAGATAGTCAGAAAACACTAGCTGGGGGTGTAGTTTGGATTCCGGGGTATTTTTAGGCCATACCGGCATCATAAAGGGTATTTTGGTAATTTTATATTTTGAGGAATTAATAATGACGAAAATTAGGAGTCTTAATCTGATGTGGATTTAACCCACTAAACCCACCAACCAACCCATATTAACCCATTAAGCTACGGAGGTTATCATTTAGGTTTCCAACTTTCCCAAAGAAAACCCTAGCCACCATAGCCACCTTTGGAGAAGAAGCTTGGAGAAAGAGAGAGAGAGGAAATTCTGCAGAAAACTCCAGCAAACCAACATCTAAATCAGAGATAAACTTGAGGCAAGTGACTTAATTCCATTTAAATTTCAGAGAATGTTCTTTCCATGTTAGATAATTCCAATTTATGTTTGTTCTTGGTGAAATATGAAAACCCATGTAGTTTGGAACTTAGAACTTGAAAATCTTGAGGAGAATTGCATGTAGAATGATAGGTAGAGGATTATTCTCATGATATTTGTGATTGGAAGAAATTAAAAATGGATTAAATTCTGGGATTTGATGATGATAAAAATCTAGGGTTCATGTTCTTGAAAAATTGGGGAAAAGTATAGAATCTTGTGATTTAATGATGTTTAGGATGCATTAATGCCTTAAAAGATGTTAGTATATGACCTTATCATGTTTTAGGATGATTAGAGGACTTAAAACATTGTTGGAACGAACTTTGGAGAAGTTTTGAGGAGTAAGAATGGTGAAAAACGAAATTTAGAGAAATCTGGGACGAAACTGGCAGGTCGTTAGAAGCCCCTGCCCAGGTCGTTCGAACGAACTCGTTCGAACGAGCTTCTAACGAATTGACCAGTCGCTTCTAACGAAAGGGAACCTCGTTCGATAACTTCGTTCGAACGAGATCTCGTTAGAAGGTACAGTTCGTTCGAACGAACTGGATCTCGTTCGAACAGCCTCGTTCGAACGAGACTTCTAACGAGCCGACAGTGGAATCTCGTTCGAACAGCCTCGTTCGAACGAGACTTCTAACGAGTTGACAGTTTGGGCCTTTTTGGACTGTTTTGATTTTTGAAGTCCCGTAAACTTGTTCGAGAGTATAGATAACATTCCGATGATGATGTAATGATAGAATTGGGACTTTTGGGTATTTATGAGAAGGAAATCATATACGAGAGTTAAATTAAATGGACAGTTTGGGTTGAGACGTGAGTGTCTACTACGACGAGAGAATAAATTATGGAGCGTATGATTATAACCGGAATAGTATAAATTGTGATAATTATAAGTTGGTACGAGGATGCGATATGTACTACGATTAAACTACGTTGATTACTAAGATGCGTGTTTACTTAGTATTGGTATATAAATTGTGTGTATGACATACCTACCATACTTGCTATCACGGGAGGTTTGCGTTCGCTTAGGGCCCTCTAATCCTTGTGTTGCTCGGATTTAGACTGGTTACCTTGATGAACATAGGTCATAGAAAGACTTATTGGGATATTAATAAGTCCGCTGATCGTGGGAGCGTAGGTATGTGCGTGACCCATGTGATGTGACTGTGTTCGCCTCCATTATTTGTGATGTTGTTATCTATGAACTATTCCTGAGAGATTCGGAATATGTAATCCTTATGTACGTGATGTACCGGGATGGATAGCAGAGTATGTGTGCACCACAGCTTAGTTCTCGGGGTGCTTGTATTGTATATTTATATTGTGATTAATATACACTTAATTAATGGGAACCTTCATGTTAATGTTGTGAATATAATTACGGTATTGTTTCGAGAAATATAACGAGTTAGCTGATAGTGATAAATATTGCATATTGAGCATCTGAGTTTACGTTAAACCCCTACTTAATTACGAGCGTTATAATGTTAATAGAACCGAATAATATGGGTAGGACCTATGATAGTCTAGCTAGAGATGATGTCCCTTAGCTAGTGGTTTGTGTCGTTGTAGATGGGTACTTACGTTAGGAGTGCACAGTTAGACGAGAGGTGAGAATATCAAGTGAGTGCACGTCCTAACATGTACTTTGCATTTAATGTTTTAAATGTTTTTAAAGCACTTGCAGGTTTTTAAAATATAACTCCACTTTCGGGCTCTGACCCGTTTGCTTTCAAATCTACTTTTCTTGTAAAACCATTTTAGGTGCCCAGCCACGAGGACACCATGCATAGGATATTCATTCAGGTGACGAGCTGTAGCTGTTTGTGGAAGCTACAGGGATTTGCTTGTAGACGCCTCTATCACTTGGATTCCAGATTCATTATCTATCAGTTGTAGGGCATGTTGCCCATTTCTATTAGAGTTACATTTCCATTACAGTTTTCAGACTTTGGCATGTACTGTTTTAGTTTTTGGTTTACTTATTTCAGTTGTGGGATTGTAGTGAGGAGTTTTTCCTCCAGACTTTACTTACGTTATGTGATGGTTATTCTATTTCATTATGGTGAATGGTGTTATTATTCTTTATTACACTTGTTGCATGTTAATCAGACTTAAATTAAAATTTGGCACTTACTTTTTAAATACTAGGTGGTTAGTAATCTTAAAAATGTTTTCGACAGTGATGCTATTAACTGGACCAACTTGGCATTTTGAATTAATTTAATAAAGGAGTAGCTACCCGGTATTTAAATTAGTCGGGGTGTCACAGGTGGTATCAGAGCATCAGGTTCTAGTGTCCTTTAGGATCTGACGGCTTATTATGTTTTCCGCTGAGCTTTCTTTGATATAGAGCCCTAAATATTAGGAATGTTGTATTCATCTCTGTACTTTGGGAATTCGTACTTCCGCGGTTTGTTTATTTGAATGATGAACTCATCCAAATTTACTTAAATTTTCAGATGGACCGTCAAGAAGAACTAGCTCGAACGGGTAAGGGAATAAACGGGCAAGATCGACTCACACCTTGGGTATTCCCGGTTAGAATATCAACCGCCGAGTTAGCGGGTATCGTGGCACAAGTAGTTACCACTGCAGTTTTACAATACCAAGAACGCAGCATACAAAAAGGAGGCAAAAGACCTAGAGAGGTTAGCCAAGTGCATGGGAATAAGGCTGAAAAATGTGCGAGGACCCCGAAAATTCGACAACAGACTGTCCAAGACCGAGTCGGTTCTAATCAATAATGTGGTACAATGAAGCGTTTTCGAAAGAGGAATAAAGTTCCAAGTCTGCAAGGACGACATCGTCAGCAGCAGAGTCAGAGGGGGAGTAACTTCAGAGGCCGATGTTTTGTGTGTGGCACGCACGGGCATAAACGCCAGGATTGCCCAGAAGGTGTTAGAGCTCCCCAGCAGCAAGGTGCCCGTGATGATCCACAGGGGTCACTTTTTACAATCGCTCTCACAGCACCAGCTCAGGTGCTAGCCCTACCAACCTTTCCAGTAGCTCCAGTGCAGCAGGGACAGAATGGTCATCAACAGTTTCAACAGGACCAGTAATGCCAGAGCAGAAATGATAACGGTCACCAGGGTCGTGGTCAGCATGGACAGCGAGGGGGAAACTTCCGAAGGAAGTGTTTCATTTGTGGTAAGATTGGCCACAAACGTCAGGATTGTCCTGATAAGGGCAGGGCCCCACAGCAGCAGCAGCAGGGTTCTCGCCAGGAGCCGCAGAGGCCTATGTTTCCCGCCGCTCTCCCCGCACCGCCACAGATAGTAGCATTTCCACCCATTCCAGCAGTCCCAGCTCGGCAGGGACAGCTACAGTATGGACGTGTCTATAACGTCCACCAGGCTACAGTTCCACAGGCACAGCCCGTGATTGAGGGTACGTTTCCTATCCATGGCACTATGGGTCGGGTATTGTTGATACGGGGACTACACGTTGTCTTATAAGTATACACTTCGCGAAAGCTTTAGGATTGTTAGCTACGGCAGAGAGCACAGTGACGTGTGTCGACTCACCATTGGGGAGTGGGTCACTTATTTTTTTTATATGCCGGGGAGTGGGGGTAGAGATTGGTGGTTTGGTATTACCTGCAGACATGTTAGTATTAGATATGCATGTTCACGATGTGATTATCGGTATGGATTGGCTCGTAGCTTATAGGGCCATAATTGATTGCTTCAGCGGGAGCATTATTTTTGCCATTCCAGGGCAAGAGATGTTTGTAGTGGCGATGCCTCGCCCAGAGGGAGGATCGACCGCTCATCTGTATTACATTGAGGAGGATACCTCTAAGGAGGTAGTGATTCCTTTAGATTCTATCCCAGTAGTCAGGGAGTATTCAGATGTGTTTCAGGAGATACCAGGCTTACCCCCCAGTCGAGAGATAGACTTTGTTATAGATTTGCTACCGGGTACGAGACCTATAGCACGCGCACCGTACCGTATGGCTCCAGCTGAGATGAGGGAGTTACGGGATCAGATAGAGCAGCTGTTAGGTCAGGGCTTTATCCGCAGGAGTACCTCACCTTGGGGCACTCCAGTTTTGTTTGTGAAGAAGAGGGACGGTTCACTGAGATTGTGTGTGGACTACCGAGAGTTGAATAAGGTCACGATACGGAATAAGTATCCTTTTCCTCGAATCGATGACTTATTCGACCAGTTGAGAGGAGCTTCTTTCTTCTCGAAGATTGATTTAAGATCGGGATACCATCAGTTGCGTATCAGGGAGGAGGATGTCTCGAAGACCGCGTTCTTGTCGAGATATGGTTCTTACGAGTTTCGGGTTATGCCTTTCGGTTTGACCAACGCTCCAGCAGTGTTTATGGACTTGATGAACAGAGTGTTCAGGGATTTCCTAGATCAGTTTGTCATTGTCTTTATTGATGATATTCTGGTTTACTCCCAGACAGAGGAGGAGCACACCGAGCATTTGAGGCAGGTTTTGCAGACACTTCGTCAAAACGAGTTGTATGCAAAATATGAGAAATGCGGGTTTTGGTTGAAGGAGGTCTAGTTTTTGGGACATATCATTTCTGACCGGGGAATATCTGTGGATCCGGGGAAAGTATCAGCGGTGAGGGAGTGGGGACAGCCCACGACACCGACTGAAATTCATAGTTTCTTGGGCTTAGCAGGATACTACAGGAGGTTCATTCGGGGATTCTCGAAGATAGCGGGTCCTTTGACACATCTGACTCGTAAGGGTGTGCCATACATCTGGAGTGATGCCTGTCAGTTGGCATTCGATGAATTGAAGGACAAATTGACCTCAACACCTGTGTTAGCATTGCCGAGACCGGGAGTTGAGTATTTGGTTTACACCAATGCGTCTTTGCAAGGACTGGGAGGTGTATTGCAGCAGGAGAGACAGTCCATAGCTTATGCTTCCCGTAAGCTTAAGCCTCATGAGAAGAATTACCCCACACATGATTTGGAGTTGGCGGCAGTGGTATTTGCCCTACGGATTTGGAAGCACTATCTTTTGGGGGAGAAGTTCCAATTGTTCACGGACCACAAGTCCCTACAGTACCTGTTCACGCAGAAAGAGTTGAATATGCGGCAGCGTAGGTGGCTTGAGTTTGTGAAGGACTACCAGTTCGACATCCAGTATCACCCAGGTAAGGCTAACGTGGTAGCAGACGCGTTGAGCCGTAGGCCAGCAGATGAGGTGGCAGAGGTGTGTAAGGCTAAGTGGAAGGAATTGGGACACCAGGATGCAGTGGCCCGATCTTTCATGTCAGTAATGACCGTTACACCGCAGATTGTCACGAAGGTAGTACGGGCACAGGCTAATGACTCGTTATGTCAGGAGCAGATAGTTCGATTACTAGCAGAGGGAGCCGAGTCCTATACCGTTAGCTCAGACGGGGGATTACGCTTCAATGGGAGATTGGTAGTTCTGGAAGGGGAGGAATTGCGACACGATGTGATGGCAGAGTTGCACGGTTCACGGTTCGCGGTACATCCCGGAGGGGACAAAATGTACCAAGACATGAGACGCCAGTATTGGTGGAGCGGTATGAAGAAAGATAGCGCTGAGTTTGTTTCGAAATGCGCCACTTGTCAGCTTGTAAAAGTGGATCATCAGAGACCAGCAGGACTGCTACAGCCGTTGGAGGTCCCGGTGTGGATGTGGGAGAGCATATCCATGGACTTTATCACGGGGTTGCCTACGTCGCAGAGGGGTCACGACTCCGTTTGGGAAATTGTGGACAGGTTGTCCAAGGTCGCTCACTTTTTACCCATAAGGACTGACTACACTACGGGACAGTATGCCCAGCTCTTCATTTCAGAGATTGTGAGACTTCACGGTGTGCCCCTAAATATCGTGTCTGACAGAGACAAGATATTTGTTTCGAGGTTTTGGGAGAGTTTCCAGGAGGCCATGGGCACGGAATTGCGGTTGAGTACGGCTTATCATCCGCAGACTGATGGGCAGACTGAGCGCACAAATCAGATGTTGGAGGACATGCTACGCATGTGCATTATTGACTTTGGGGGTGGATGGGAGCAGTACCTTCCACTGGTGGAGTTTTCTTACAACAACTCCTATCAGTTCACTATTGGCATGGCTCCGTTTGAGGCATTGTGCAGTAGGCCTTGTCGTTCCCCAACATGTTGGTTAGAGGTGGGGGACAACAAACTGCTTGGGCCGAAAGTGATTCAGGATACTTCGGCAAGGATTGAGTTGATTCGGAGTCGCATTCGAGTAGCTCAAGACAGGTAGAAGAGTTATGCAGATGCGAAGAGATTTTTCAGGGAGTTCCATGTGGGGGACCAGGTTTTGCTCAGAGTGTCTCCTATGAAGGGGATTATGCGATTCGGGAAGAAGGGGAAGTTGGCACCAAGGTATGTGGGGCCGTTTCCCATTATTGAGCGGATCGGACCGGTTGCGTATAGACTTGGGTTACCAGAGCATTTGCATCGGATTCACGATGTGTTCCATATTTCCTCGCTGAGGAAATACCTTAGAGATAATTTGGCTCATTCTCACATTGCTGTGGAGGACATCGATCTCCAGCCGGGTAGCTCCTACGAGGAGGGGCCAATTGCTATTTTGGACCAAAGCGAGAGGAAACTGCAGTCAAAGATAGTTCCGTTAGTGCGTATTCAGTGGCGACATCACAATGTCGAGGAGTCCACATGGGAGTGCGAGGATGAGATGCGCGAACGTTATCCAGAGTTGTTTTTAGCGGGTACTTTCTAGTTTCGAATTTCGGGACGAAATTCAGTTATTAGGGGGGAAGTATGTAATACCCCGTACTTTTGGCTATATTTATTTTGGGATTAATTAATTAAATGCGTATTAATTGGAAATTAATCCGGGTAAAATACTAGCGAGATGCGAGTTGGTATTTGATTATGTGCATACATGTTTTTATATGAATATTGGATTATGAAAAATTTGTCGTGAGATTGATATACGGAAATTTGGGAATTTTGTTGAGACGCGTGTGACCGTCGCGTCATGGTATATTATTTTAATTATAAAAGTGATTTTTATTTCTATTATCCGTATGGTCATTTTGAGTGCGCCAACGCGTCCGGAAGGGTCGAGATAGTCAGAAAACACTAGCCGGGGGTGTAGTTTGGATTCCGGGGTATTTTTAGGCCATACCGGCATCATAAAGGGTATTTTGGTAATTTTATATTTTGAGGAATTAATAATGACGAAAATTAGGAGTCTTAATCTGATGTGGATTTAACCCACTAAACCCACCAACCAACCCATATTAACCCATTAAGCTACGGAGGTTATCATTTAGGTTTCCAACTGTCCCAAAGAAAACCCTAGCCACCATAGCCACCTTTGGAGAAGAAGCTTGGAGAAAGAGAGAGAGAGGAAATTCTGCAGAAAACTCCAACAAACCAACATCTAAATCAGAGATAAACTTGAGGCAAGTGACTTAATTCCATTTAAATTTCAGAGAATGTTCTTTCCATGTTAGATAATTCCAATTTATGTTTGTTCTTGGTGAAATATGAAAACCCATGTAGTTTGGAACTTAGAACTTGAAAATCTTGAGGAGAATTGCATGTAGAATGATAGGTAGAGGATTATTCTCATGATATTTGTGATTGGAAGAAATTAAAAACGGATTAAATTCTGGGATTTGATGATGATAAAAATCTAGGGTTCATGTTCTTGAAAAATTGGGGAAAAGTATAGAATCTTGTGATTTAATGATGTTTAGGATGCATTAATGCCTTAAAAGATGTTAGTATATGACCTTATCATGTTTTAGGATGATTAGAGGACTTAAAACATTGTTGGAACGAACTTTGGAGAAGTTTTGAGGAGTAAGAATGGTGAAAAACGAAATTTAGAGAAATCTGGGACGAAACTGGCAGGTCGTTAGAAGCCCCTGCCCAGGTCGTTCGAACGAACTCGTTCGAACAAGCTTCTAACGAATTGACCAGTCGCTTCTAACGAAAGGGAACCTCGTTCGATAACTTCGTTCGAATGAGATCTCGTTAGAAGGTACAGTTCATTCGAACGAACTGGATCTCGTTCGAACAGCCTCGTTCGAACGAGACTTCTAACGAGCCGACAGTGGAATCTCGTTCGAACAGCCTCGTTCGAACGAGACTTCTAACGAGTTGACAGTTTGGGCCTTTTTGGACTGTTTTGATTTTTGAAGTCCCGTAAACTTGTTCGAGAGTATAGATAACATTCCGATGATGATGTAATGATAGAATTGGGACTTTTGGGTATTTATGAGAAGGAAATCATATACGAGAGTTAAATTAAATGGACGGTTTGGGTTGAGACGTGAGTGTCTACAACGACGAGAGAATAAATTATGGAGCGTATGATTATAACCGGAATAGTATAAATTGTGATAATTATAAGTTGGTACGAGGATGCGATATGTACTACGATTAAACTACGTTGATTACTAAGATGCGTGTTTACTTAGTATTGGTATATAAATTGTGTGTATGACATACCTACCATACTTGCTATCACGGGAGGTTTGTGTTCGCTTAGGGCCCTCTAATCCTTGTGTTGCCCGGATTTAGACTGGTTACCTTGATGAACATAGGTCATAGAAAGACTTATTGGGATATTAATAAGTCCGCTGATCGTGGGAGCGTAGGTATGTGCGTGACCCATGTGATGTGACTGTGTTCACCTCCATTATTTGTGATGTTGTTATCTGTGAACTATTCCTGAGAGATTCGGAATATGTAATCCTTATGTACGTGATGTACCGGGATGGATAGCAGAGTATGTGTGCACCACAGCTTAGTTCTCGGGGTGCTTGTATTGTATATTTATATTGTGATTAATATACACTTAATTAATGGGAACCTTCATGTTAATGTTGTGAATATAATTACGGTATTGTTTCGAGAAATATAACGAGTTAGCTGATAGTGATAAATATTGCATATTGAGCATCTGAGTTTACGTTAAACCCCTACTTAATTACGAGCGTTATAATGTTAATAGAACCGAATAATATGGGTAGGACCTATGATAGTCTAGCTAGAGATGATGTCACTTAGCTAGTGGTTTGTGTCGTTGTAGATGGGTACTTACGTTAGGAGTGCACAGTTAGACGAGAGGTGAGAATATCAAGTGAGTGCACGTCCTAACATGTACTTTGCATTTAATGTTTTAAATGTTTTTAAAGAACTTGCAGGTTTTTAAAATATAACTCCACTTTCGGGCTCTGACCCGTTTGCTTTCAAATCTACTTTTCTTGTAAAACCATTTTAGGTGCCCAGTCACGAGGACACCATGCATAGGATATTCATTCAGGTGACGAGCTGTAGCTGTTTGTGGAAGCTACAGGGATTTGCTTGTAGACGCCTATATCACTTGGATTCCAGATTCATTATCTATCAGTTGTAGGGCATGTTGCCCATTTCTATTAGAGTTACATTTCCATTACAGTTTTCAGACTTTGGCATGTGCTGTTTTAGTTTTTGGTTTACTTATTTCAGTTGTGGGATTGTAGTGAGGAGTTTTTCCTCCAGACTTTACTTACGTTATGTGATGGTTATTCTATTTCATTATGGTGAATGATGTTATTATTCTTTATTACACTTGTTGCATGTTAATCAGACTTAAATTAAAATTTGGCACTTACTTTTTAAATACTAGGTGGTTAGTAATCTTAAAAATGTTTTCGACAGTGATGCTATTAACTGGACCAACTTGGCATTTTGAATTAATTTAATAAAGGAGTAGCTACCCGGTATTTAAATTAGTCGGGGTGTCACAACGAACCCGAAGAAGATGAGATACCGCTGGCACGTTTGGACTTTTATTCTATATTACCTTAAGAAATCTTTTCGATTACGTACAAATAGGTGGTAGCAGACAAATATGGTAGTCTCCGCTGGAATATTAGCATCGCAACTAATCAACTCTTATGATTCCCGAATGTTTTTCTACAAGTTTTACCTTATATATGGCATGTACGAATAATTATGTATTTCCATTTATTTCAGACTCAACTATGTACCCGGATGTTTTTCTATAAGTTTTAAATTATATATGGCATGTACGAATAATTATGTATTTCCATTTATTTCAGACTCAACTATGTAATAAGATGCTAGGCATCCCCATAGTAAAAATCTTTTAATATTCGATGCCTTTACTTTGTTTGTTATGTGTATTTTACTCCTTACTTACCATTAAAAACATAAAGTTCGAGGATGCGACATCCTAGGACCGTTCTTAAGATCATAACAAAAACGCCTAAGGTTACCTTTCCTACCATAATAAGTGCAAGTGTAAATACGACAAGGGGTGTTATCTAAAGGTTGACATTTTCTAGCATTCCTAAACTACTCTCTTAAACATATGGCTTTGGAAGGGGAAGCGTTATGATCATCAAAACCAATTCCACTCTTAACATCTTTGATTTGGACGGTGCCTAACATTTTATCCAACTTTTTGAACCCAGACTCTAAATAAAATTTGACACGACTCTAATATTTTAATTTCTCTTCAAGCTCAACAATACTGGACTCGAGTAAACATATAGACTCCTCAAACTCTAGAAGCTCTTTCTTAATAGCCTCCATCAAACCATGAAGCCTATTTCTCTCACCCTTAAAGTACTCTAGCTTCTCTCGAAGAGTCCTCTTACGTGCCTTAACATCCTTAATCAAAGCATTATTATTATTATTATTATTATTATTATTATTATTATTATTATTATTATTATTATTATTATTATTATTATTATTATTATTATTATTATTATTATTATTATTATTATTTTTATTTTTTATTTTTTTTTTATTTTTTTTTTTTATGGAACTTTCTTTCAACCTACCTTCCAACTTTAAGTTAACCTTTTTCACCGTTAAAGTTTCCGCATATAACTCACGAAAGGAAACTTGTAGCTCATTATCCTCCTCATTTTTTTCATCCCCACTCTCATCTCCACTATCTCGACCATCACTCACTTAGGATTCAAAAATTATGACCTCGGATGTGTCATGTTTATATGAAGATTTCTTATCAACAGTCACATCACTAGCCATGAATGTGGTAAAGTTAAGCTCAATGGGTAAATCATTTTCCTCTTTCAGATCATTATCACTAAGGGTGTCATTAAATTCTATCGATTTCTTTCCCTCCTTCCTTAGTTTAGTGGGGGCACTCAGCTACCCTATGGCCATAACCCTTGTAACTATAACATCTCTCAAAATCATCCCTTTTTAAAGTTCTCATTCATATCTTAAGGATGTGATCGACCTTGTTGTTCTTAATTTTCTAAAACCTTTTTGCATCTTTCAATTGATTTTGGAATTTGAGAAATTTCTTGAATTGCTTTACCAACATGGCCATATTCTAAGAATTGACGTCAGACTCATCATTCGAAACATGTGTTTCCTCCTTTTGGGCATTCAAAGCTATGATCTTTTCTTTTTTCGTCACACTCTTATAGGTAAATATGTCAAAGGCAAAAGTTTATAGGTCACCTATAAGCTCTTCAAGTTTCATAGAGTCTAGAGTACCCAAATTTTTTAAAACCCTCACCTTTGGATTAAATCTATCAGGCAACGACCTTAAGATTTTCTTTATCACTCGGTTGTCGGGTATCTTCTCTCCCAAGTTAAATAACGAGTTAAATATATCGGATAATCTAGCATAAAACTCATCAAAGGTCTCACTTTCTAACATTTTTATTATTTCAAATTAAGTTGTGAGGTTTTGGAGTTTGGAAGCCTAAACAACACTAGTTCTTTCCTGGGTGAGTTGGATTATATCCCAAGACTCTTTTGACGTCTCAAACGGCATAATACAGAGGAATTCCGTCGGAATGACAGAATAAAATAAAGAATTTAAACCTCGAGAATTATACTACGATAATTTATGCTCCACCTCAGTTCACGACCCTACTAGTTTTAAATAAATTGAATCTCCATGTTACGTGACTGGTGGTGACCACCCCTCAATAACAGCTGTAGGGGGAGCCTAAAGGCAGTCTTGTGATTAGAGATAACTCCCCATCCTAAATTGAGGAAGGTTGACAACCCAGAGGAAGCTCAGAAAAGAAGCTCAGAGGAAGCTTGCCAGAGGAAGCTTGCTAGAGGAAGCTCACCAGAGAAAGCTTGCTAGAGGAAGCTTAGAGGAAGATTTCCAGAAGAAGCACAGAGAAATCTTACTAGAAGAAGCTCAAAGGAAGCTTTCCAGAAGAATCTCCGATGAAGCTTACCAGAAGAAGCTCCGATGAAGCTTACCAGAAGAAGCTCAGAGGAAACTGACCAGAGGAAGATCAGAAAAGAAGCTCAGAGGAAGCTCACCAGAGGAAGCTTTCTAGAAGAATCTCAAAGGAAGCTTACCAGAGGAAATTCAGAGGAAGCTCACCAGAGAAAGATTGCTAGAGGAAGCTCACCATAGGAAGCTTAGAGGAAGCTTTACAGAAGAAGCTCAGAGGAAGCTTACCAGAAGAAGCTCAGAGAAGAAACTCAGATGAAGATTGCTAGAGGAAGATCTCTAGAGTAAGCTATACTGGAGGAAGCTTTACCGAAGGAAGCTCGAAGGAACCTTGCCAAAGGAAGCTCAAAGGAAACTTGCTATAAGAAGTTTAGAGGAAACTTAGCAGAGGAACGTCACTCAGAGAGGAAACTCAGGGTTGACAGTTTTTTTATATACTTATTCAAATCATGTATCTGTAGAGATGTATTATAACATGTATCTTTTAATGATTTATAATATGAGAGTGAGGTCAAATGGTATCCGCGGGGGACCAAGTCTGGAAGGGCTTGGGAGAGCTTTCATGCTCTATCGGATGACCTCATTAAGGGAACCTCACAGGGAACTAGTTTGGAAGATTAAGAATCAAGTCAACATTAAGGCTTGACTTAACCATTCTAGATACACCTCATAAAACACCGAGGGACCATAACCCGAGAGAGCTTATCCAGAAGAACCACGAGTTCCATCTCACTTTGAGCCCAGTGCCAAACAGTCCCTTTTCAAATGCCACATCTTCTTTAGGTGATGTTACATGCCACATACCTACTGCCCAATCTAAATTTGAGTAAACCATGGCAGTTTGAGGAGCTGTCCGAAGGTTTGGTGGTTGACCATTGATGTGTGACAACTACGTGACACAGCTAATAGCCAAAAGGTGTCTGTAGGCATTTAATGCTAGTGACATAAAGTAGAAGGTTTTTTCACATTGATTGAGACTGAGACATCTCAGGAGAGGTTAGTGGCTATTTAGATAGCCCAGCCATTTCAGAGAAAATGGGTTCTCTTTGGAGAGAAGAGAGTGTTCTTTGTCCTGAGTCCTTTATAGAGAGAGAAAAGATATTGAGAGCGGGGGAGTTATTGCAAAACTAGGGGGCCTTTAACTCACCCACCATTGTTGGTTGTTGCCAAGCTTTCACTACCACTTACTGTTGTGATATGTGTGTGGGACCTTGGTTTTTGAGCTGCCTACCAAGGTGTATCTGAGAATGCTTGTTTCTCTCTCCCTTTGAACGAGTTGTTTTTTAGGTTCATTTATTATTTATTTCAATATGTGTTGTTATTATATTGTGATTGTGTGTTTATTCTGTACCAAGTCGAGGATATTGGGTTAGTTGTTATCGCTATACCTATAGGGGTTATGCCTCCATCGATAATCTAAAGTACCCTCTTACATTTGGCGACTCTGCTGGGGAGGTATTCTTCTAAAATTATGTCCTAAGATAATGTTAATCATGTTCTCGATTATGATGACATCCAACAGGGGGAGAAATAACGAGCGAGGGGGCGGGTTAAGATTTCTCTGGGGCAGGTGTGGACTCCCTCGTGACTTGCAATGAAATACTTAAGAAGCTTGACGGAAAATCGTAACATGTGTTTTCATTGTTAAGTCACCGTTACTAGTGGAGTTTGATGAAAAATCTTAACAAGTGTTTTCATTGTTAAGTCACCGTTACTGGTGGATTTTGACAAAAAAATCTTAACAAGTGTTTTCATTGTTAAGTCACCGTTACTGATGGAGTTTGACGAAAAATCTTAACAAGAGTTTTCATTGTTAAGTCACCGTTACTGGTGGAGTTTAACAAAAAAAAAGCTTTAGCAAGTGGTTTTCATTGTTAAGTCATCGTTATTAGTGTAATCACCGTTATTGGTGGAGTTTGATGAAAAATCTTAATAAGTGTTTTCATTGTTAAGTCACCGTTACTGGTGGAGTTTGAAAAAAAAATCTTAACAAGTAATTTTCATTGTTAAGTCACCATTATTGGTGGGATCACCATTATTGCTGGAGTTTGACGAAAAATCTTAAAAAGTGGTTTTCATTGTGGCTTGAGATATTTTCGTGCAGATATTTCTTGGACACGCAACAAATATCTCCACGTGGGGGAAAATGTAGGTGGAGACTAAAGGCAGTCTTATGATTAGAGATAACTCCCCCTCCTAAATTGAGGAAGGTGGACAAACCAGAGGAAGATTTCCAAAGGAAGCTTATTAGAGATTTCCAGAGGAAGCTTACTAGAGAAAGCTCGCTAGAGGAAGCTCGTCTGAGAAAGATTGCTTGAGGAAGATTAAAAGAAGATTTCCATAATAAGCTCAGAGGAAGATTACCAGAATAAGCTCAGAGGAAGCTTTCTAGAAGAAGCTCAGATGAAGCTTACCAAAATAAGCTCAGAGGAAGCTTACTAGAGGAATCTCAGAAAATAAGCTCAGAGGAATCGCACCAGAGGAATCTTGCAAGAGGAAGCTCGCCTGAGGAAGCTTGCTAGAGGAATCCTAGAGGAAGCTTTCCAGAAGAAGCTCAGAGGAAGCTTACCAGAGGAAGCTCAAAAAATAAGCTCAGAGAAAGATCACCAGAGGAAGCTTACTAGAGGAAGCTTAGAGGAAGCTTTCCAGAAGAAGCTCAGAGGAAGCTTACCAGAACAAAATCAGAGGAAGCTCAGAGAAGAAACGCAGATGAAGCTTTCCAGAGGAAGCTCGCCAGAGGAAGCTTTACCAAAGGAAGCTAGGAGGAACCTTACCAGAGGAAGCTCAGAGGAAACTTGCTATATGAAGTTTCGAGGAACCTCACTCACAGAGGAAACTCAGGGTTGACAGTTTTTTATATACTTATTCAATTCATGTATCCGTAGAAATGTATTATAACTTGTATGTTTTAATGATTTATAATATGAGAGTGAGGTCAAACGGTATCTGCAAGGGACCAAGTCTGGTAGGGCTTGGGAGAGCTTTCATGCTCTATCGGATGACCTCATCAAGGGAACCTCAGAGGGAACTGGTTTTGAGGATTGAGAAGCAAGTCAATGTTAAGGCTTGACTTAGCCATTCTAGATACACCTGGTAAAACACCGAGGGACCATAACCCGAGAGAGCTTATCCAGAAGAATCACGAGTTCCATATCACTTTGAGCCCAGTGCCAAACAGTCCTTTTTCAAATGTCACATTTTCTTTAGGTGATGTCACACGCCACCTACCTACTGTCCAATCCAAACATGAGTAAACCATGGCAGTTTGAGGAGCTGTCAGAAGGTTTGGTGGATGACCATTGAAGTGTGACAGATGCCTGACACAACTAATAGCCAAAAGGTGTGAGCAAGCATTTAATGATAGTGACATAAAGTAGAAGATTTTTCACATTGATTGAGACTGAGACATCTCAGGAAAGGCTGGTGGCTATTTAGAAAGCCCAGCCATTTCAAAGAAAAGGGGTTCTTTATAGAGAGAGAAAAGACATTGATAGCAGGGGAGTATTGCAAAACCAGGGGGCATTTAACTTACCCACCATTTTTGGTTGTTTCCAATCTTTCACTACCATTTATTGTTGTGATATGTGTGTGGGACCTTGTTTTTTGATCTGCATACCAAGGTGTATCTGAGAGTGCTTGTTTCTCTCTCCCTTTGAACGAGTTATTTCTGAGGTTCATTTATTGTTTATTTCAATCTGAGTTGTTATTATATTGTGATTGTGTGTTTATTCTGTACCAAGTTGAGGATATTGGGTTAGTTGTTATCGCCATACCTATAGGGGTTACGCCTCCATCTATAATTTAAAGTACCCTCTTACAACATCAAACCACACCCTCTCATCTATAGCCTTAAGTGTTTGCTTCATACGCACTTTTCATTATGCGTAGTTTGACCCATAAAACATAGGGGTTCTAAAACCATCAAATCCACATAAATTCATGCCTAATGACAAAGGGATGAAAAACATAAAAACTGAGTGTTCTAGCTTTGATACCAATTTGAAAATTCCCTTACGATGTACTCTTAGGCAAGGATGGTTTGAATAAATACAAGTCCAATATTTTTTTTTTTTTTTTCGAATTCTTAAGGATTGAAACTGTAAACAAAATTAACTTAATTAAACTTAGCACCGATTTCAAAACTTTCTTATAGAAGACCATTTTCCAAATGTTATCTTTTTACCTTAAAGCATGCATTTAAGGTGATGGTAGATAAAATTACTAAATCAACCCTCAGACGTCGATATACGAGGAAAACCACAAAGGGGAAAACGTCGAAAGGCCCAAGCAATAGACTACTATGATACGGTTTTAAAAAGTATAAACACTAGACTTACACAATAATTTGTTACCCCACAAGCCTTGAAGCTCTTCCATCATTAATCGATTCTCCGCAGTGCAATGTAGGAATCCACCTACACAAGCTGCCATAGTATACGAATCCACACGCACCTCGATACCCACCAATGAGGCTTAGTGACAGTTAAACACCGCATATGGTACAAACGGAGTCCACCGCATGAACCAGGTTCTCTCAAGATGAAAGATACAAACTATAATACCCCGCCCTAATATTTTATTAATTTTTAGGCATAAGTTGTAAGAATATGAAAATCTTGAGATTTCGATAATTATGATTGAGTGTATAGCTGAATGGACTGTTCGGGATCCTGATTATAATTATTGGAATATTGTGGGATAAAATTTGGAAAATTTAGAGAAGAATGAAGAATGGTCATTCGAACGAGTTCAGGTCGTTCGAACGTGAAATAAGGGTCATTCGTATTAAGGGATTAAACAAGGTTCGAATGACATCCAACTGAATAACATGTCGAGGCGATTCGAATGTCGTTCGAAGCATAATTTGAACGAAAATCCATTCTCGTTCGACAAAGGGGTTATTCTCATTATAATGAGGTTACGCAGAATTTTTAAATCGGGTTGCCCTTGTGTGCTATCACATTTTTCACCGTTAGATGGGTAACCTGCCGAGCTCTGGTGAGCCCAGATTGAGCAAAAATGGGATTTGAGGTTTTAGGGGTGTTTTATAAGGGTTTGTTTGGATTATTTGGGTTTATTTTTGAGTTGGAATAAGAAGAAGAAAAAGAAGAAGAAAGAGAGAGAGAGATGGTGGGTCTTCCACCATTTTTATGCACTCCTCCACCTCTCTCTACCATAAACCACTATGCCACCACCATCTCTCCACCATATACCACTTAGTTTACATGCATTCCTCCCTATATAAACCATATATACCCATTTCCTCAATGGATGATCAATGATACAAATTTTGGAGGTGTTGTTGAGGGTCTTTGAAGATGAAGATAGAGGACATTTGTTGAGTTTTGAAGAGGGTTTTGATGGAGCATTCATAAGAAAGCTTGTACGAGCTAGGCAACGTCTTTAAGGCCACCTTAAGAGGTGGAAGGTTGCCATCTTCTTAAAAATTTCAATATATTAATGTTGGAGCTTCATTTGAGATGGAAAATATCTACTCTTAGTATTAGGACAAAATCTAGTCTTTCAACCTTTAAGTTTTGATCTGATATTTTTAAGAAGATCTGCATAATCTCTGATTCATCCTCTACCTTTAAACAAAGGGCACCCCAAATATTTTATGGGAAGATTTTTAAATGGAACGCCAAGACAGTGAACAATTGAGAATCTTCTTAAAATTGGAATTTTTAAATCAATATAGAATGAAATCTTTTTAAAATTAATGAGATGACTTGAGGCTTTCTCATAAGACTCCAGAAAGATCATAAGGGCTTTAAGAGAGACTTTTTCCTGATCTTTAATAAGCTCTACTTTGAAACCTAGCCTCCCAAAAACCCAAATATTATTTGATTTCTTACTGATGACCTCATCAAAATTCCACTTAAACAAGAATTTTTTCATCTTCCCTTGATTGGTTTTAGGCTACAGAATAGAAATAACAGGTAAGTAATACTTTCTACCAATCTTTTTAATTCTTCTACTAGTGGGTTTATTTGAAATACCTCTAGCATTCCGAGAAATGAAATTTATCATTGAGAACATGAAAGGTTGGAATTAGTGATCACCTTAGTGTTGGCTTTTGTAATCCTTCTGAATAGAGGGCCTATGGGTTGCCTTATATTCTTAGGTTTGGGCTTATGATCCAAGGCAGTATGGGCATTAAAACTCTCATGAACCCTCTTATTCCTTCTTTCTTTATATGCTTTAATTTTACTCCACTTTCTATCAGACCTATTGGCAAAAATCATCAACTCTTCTCGTATAGGGATAATTCTCTACTGCTTCTGTTCAGAATCATACATGCTTTGCATAATGGCAGTCATAATCTGGAAGATTAGATGCTCTTGAGGATAGTAATATATGGTCTACTACTGTAAGGACAAATTTTCAATGGAGTCAATTTGTATGTAATTGGCATTATTCGGGACAAAATGTTTGAGTCTTAGGATATAATTTATGTTGTTGATCCCATAAGCCTATGACGTGTTTGATGAAGACGTAGCGATCAAGTTTCAAATTTTTTAGTGAAATGTGTCCTTGGATATATTATAAGGGTGTTGTTTTTTATTTAAAATTGTTTGGAACTGTTTTTAATATTTTTTACGAAAAATATTTTCTGAGTTTAAACTCTTTTGAACAAGAATAAGTCTCGTTTAAACAAAATTCGTTTTTGTTCGAATGAACTTCTTCTTCGTTCAAACGAAGTTCTTTCTCATTAAATCGAACATCAAACGAGGATCCTCTGCCAAGCAGAACCAATCTAGTTAGAAGCTAGTTCAAACGAGATTGCATTCACATTCAAACAAACTATTGGTGTCGTTCGAATGAAGTGCAATTCTTGTTTGAACGACTCTAGTTTTTGTTTGAATGAATCGGTCCCTCGAAAATCATGTAAATAGTAATTAAGGCATTGGGGACTCAGAATGTTTAATGACTTTTTGTGAAAAAAGAATTTCTACATGTTTATAAAAGATCCAATCCCGAAGTTCACCCAATACGTGTAAAGATCCAAGTTCCATAATTTATATGCTTTGAGATCTTGATATTGGGCACCAAAGTTTGTTTAATGACCCGACTTGGATTTAAGGGTTACCCGTAGTCAACCCGATCCGACCCAAGAATTAGGTGTGAAGTGCAATTAAATAACCTATATAATGTTGCTAATCCAGTTTTATTTTAATTAACGTTTCACATGTTTAGCATGTGATTTCAATTTCAAATTCAGCTACGTGAGGGACCCGTGGGAAGCATCTACAGTGTCCAAGCATACAGAGCTACTAACGTAAAATAAAAAAACGTACTTACCTATGTAATTCTCTCAATATACAAACCCGTACCTAACCTATCGTAACAAAGACGAGGGTGTGAGCCGAATGCTCAATTAGAAATATACAACAATGCAATATTGAATCGAACGACAGAAAGAAGACTCTAACACATTATACCTACATGCATATGCAACTACCTTACACACACACACACACACACACACACACACACACACACACACACACACACACACACACATATATATATATATATATGTGTGTGTGTGTGTGTGTGTGTGTGTGTGTGTGTGTGTGTGTGTGTGTATGTATGTATATATAATGTATGAAACCGTTTTACTTCCGAAAATATTATTTATCCTGATTAATTCACCTTAATCTTATAAAACACTTACTCTTTCTTATTTTTACATTTATCCATTTATTTAACACACATAATTAAATACTTGAAACAAATACACTTGGTTTGACAAAAATTTATTTCTTTACCGAAATTACCATTTTCATTTTAACCAATCCACGTTAGTATTTTCATTGAATCACCTTTCGACACACACAAACACCGTGTGAGAAAATACTTATTTATCTTTTGAAAACCTTTCACATCACACCTTTGTGTTAATTATGGGTAAAACCACTTGTCCTTTTTTTTGGAATCTTCAAATAACCGCGAACTTTAACAGACTCCACACCGCCAGCGATGCCACTATATCCTCTGGTCAATGATTTTGGGTTTTTTGCCTCAGGGCTCTAGCCCTCCTTAATTTTTTTACGTGGACAAATTCAAAACCTAGGGTTTCACCCCAATTTATTTTACGCTAAAAAAATCATATTTTTTTATGTTACCCACACTAGCTTATTCAGTGCTTTGAATGTCCTAACACCTTTTAACCCTTTTGGAGTAACATTCTTCTGAATTGGAAACATCTTTAATTTATTACTTTCATTTCTAAGAATCATCGAATATATAAGACTACTTTATAAAAAAAATACCATTTTCTTTATTAACACATGTAGTCTTGAAATCTCAGGAAAAGTTCAAATTTGTCAAGGTTAGTACGAGTTTGGCAAGGGTTTTCTTGAATTCTGCAATAAAATAGCAGGAGGCAGCAGTGCAGAATTACGAGAAAGGGTGAAAAAATTGGAGGAATTCATTGCAAATCCTCCAACAGATATTTTGCAGTAGCAGCACTCTCAGTCAAGTTGGAAGAATTGCGATTAGAGCTGCAACGTGTTCAAACGGTACAAGAAAGCCATATCTAGGAAACTGAAGAAAAGGTTGAGAACCTTACTGCAGATGTTGGTGTTTTGGCTGACGAGCTTCGTACTCATTTGGGCAGACTTTATGAGGATTCTGGGTTGCTGAAAAAGGCGTGGCTCAACGCTGGTAGCAATGACACTAGTGCCGGTGTCAAGAACTATAAAATTCCAGAACCGAAGGCATTTGCTGGTGCAAGGTCGGCGAAGGAATTAGAGAATTTCGTGTATGATATGGAACAATATTTTAAGACTGCTCATACTTATGCGATGATGCAAAATTTTGGTGGAGAAGTCGGACCGAAGACGAGAGCAGGTCTGAAATCAGTTCGTGGAGTGAACTAAAGAAGGAATTGCTGAAGCAATTCTTTCTAACAAATTTAGGTTGGTAAGCGATGGAAACATTGCGACGCGTGAAACATGACAAGACTGTGCGGGATTACGTGAAAGAGTTCACGTAGGTGATGCTTGATGTTAAGGGAATGTCCAAGGAAGACAAGGTCTTCAATTTCATTTCCAATCTTCAGCCTTAGGCACAGGCTGAATTTAGGAGACAAGGTGTGCGTGATTTTCAGCAAGCAGTAGTAGTTGCGGATAGCCTAGTGGATCTCGAACTGGACAGGTCATATGGTGTTTTATCTAAGTCCAAAGGTAAAGACAAAGTCGTGTTAGAATCGGCTAAAGATGGAGGGACAGAAAATGACAAGGGAAAGGGGGCTGATGGACAACCAAACAAAGGCAAAGGTAGTTATTCTGGGTGTTTCATTTGCAAGGGTTCACACCGGGCAAAGGATTGTCCAATGCGAGAAAAGATTGCTACAATTCAAGTGGAAGAGTCCAGAGATGTTGGCTCAAGTTCAGGTGGGGCGGATGGTCGTGTCAACCCCTTGGTTTTGCTAGGCGGACTCCAAGCAATGGAGTCCGGATAAATGGCCGATTGAAGCTTTGGTATGCGCGGGTTGCAGGAACCTTGCATTACCAAGAGAAACTTCTGCGTTAGGTGGTAAAAACGTGGAGGTTATGGTCCTGTAGGGAGAGATTGAACCGAAAGGAGTTTCCCAAACTTTCATCACGAAGTTATGGGGTTCAGCATGAAGTTATGGGTACGGGCAAACCTCGAAACTAAGGTAAAATGTCTTAGTTCACTTTGGCTAAGGTATTCAGCTGGAACAAAGTGGTTATGCAATTCGAAGTTGTCAGATTATGGGAGATGGGTTCTTTCTATCATATTTGGTAGTTGACGTCTCTGCTACCACTGTGGATTTTTCGTTAATAACATATATAAGGAGGGGTACCTCCGAGGCAAAATTCGGTATTTAGCCATGAGCGCTCCTAGGCTCAAGGCAACTTCGTGGGCATGTTTTGGTTATCCATATACCGAATGAGGGATTGGTAGTGCATGGATTTTGGTTGTGATCGGGAAATTCCTCGATCACACCTGTTTTGCAACATCGGGTTACATCGGTGGGCGGGGTTGCTTATAATTTTGAGGTGGCATTGTCTTAATTCGTGGGTTGTTACTAGTTGACTTCAAAGAGCAGTTGTGCTATCCCAAAAATGGATTTGGGTAGTTTTCATGGGAGTTGTTGGGCAAATAGATGTAAAAACGGGATTGCATCAGTTAGGCACTTGGAGATCATGGATCTTTAGACACCTGATGCAGCAGTTTTGTGGAGAAATCTCGCAACATCTAATTAAGGCAATTTTGTTCTTTATGTCATATTTAAACCCAATAAAATCTTAATTAAACTATTTTATATGTTCATCATCAAAATACTACAAGTTTGTATACATGAGAATATTAATTTTAAATCCTAAAAATCCAATTAGATGGGTCTAATATAGATTTGTTTTCGAAATTTCATGACACTTGAACAATGATGCTGGATTAAGGGGTACAACATTATATAAAAGAATTAGGGATGCTAATTTTGTTATTAAGACAATACCATTTCTACCAATTATGTGCCTACTACTGGTATTAGTTCCTTATGGTCCAATCTATAATCTTCATTTGTTCCTCCTAAAATCTCCATTTGTATATGAAAGATTTATAGAGAGACCTATTGTTAAGGTAATTTGGAATCATTTCACTGTTTTTTTAAAGTTAAACCAAGCTTGTCCTCTATCCCTGCTCATGTACATGATTTTTTTATCATCAGATTACCATCATTCATATTTGGAGGCAAAACAATTCAGTAGCAGATGGCCTAGTATCCTTAGGAAGGGGTATATATCCTTTATTTAATTTTTAACAGAACTATATTTAAACACACTACATAGAATTATAATTCATAACCAAACATTCTCTAACATAACATAAAAATAATAAATTCTTCCATTGAAAACAAAGTTCGGCATAAAATATAGAAAACTCCACCATTTGAAATAGAGTTGTATGTAAACATAGAAATAAGGAATGTTAGATTAAGGTTCTGCAAATTTCCATGACACAATAATGTATTTTAGGCATTGCGGTTCCTAGGTTGGTATCTCTTCAGCCACACTGACTTTCCATTAATACAAAAGGTTTCCATTTTCTTATTCATTAATATGGTATTGGGGATTAAAATTGTCTTGAAGACAATTTTTCCAAACAGGGGATAATCTCCATCTCGCGGCTGATGAATATCGACCAATTCCACGCAGTCCCCATACTTCCTGCTCACGTAGTTAAAATAACAGCTGATCACATTCTAAATAGAGAACTGCAATAATAATAAAGTTTTAACTATGGTAAAGTTAATACGTTTTTCCTTGAACTTTGTACGTAATATTTGTTTGCCTTCATAAATGTGTTTTTATAACAGACATGAGGAAAATATATGATTATGCAGTGTTTGGTGTAAACTTACTGAATGAAGTAGTTTTGAATATCTTGTGCAGGGACAGGAAAACCTCGAGAAAAGGTCATGAAGAGAGATCGTTTTTCTAAATGAGCAAATAGGTCCCACGCTTTGGCTTGCGGGTTGAGTTTGGATTGAAACTCGTCAAGTCGGATGCCATTTACTTTTACAGCATCAACATAAACCTCATTTGCCGAACCTTCTCCGGTGTGGGCATGATGTCCATCTCGAGGCTGATAAATATCGACCCGTTCCATGCAGTCTCCATACTTCCTACTCCCGTAGTTAACATAACAGTCGATCACATGTTATAGAGAGGTGCAATAATAATAGAGTTTTAAATTATGGTGAGTTAATTTTTAAAAGAGTGATGATAGGGAGATCCGGTTCGTAGACATATTTGGTGGACACATGAATAAGACAAAAATGAGTGCAAGTTTTTAATGCACATTTTTATTCCCTGACGGGACCCACAACAATAAGGTATAAGCTTTTAATGCAGTGTGTTCACGAAATGTGTCCACGAACTGGGTCTCCCTAACATTTTCCTTTTTAAAATGTAATTAGATATTAATTCTTTTAGATATAATATAATTATGTTTTCCTTCAACTTTGATAAATATATGTGGTGTCTAATACAATAAAAAAGGGGGTCTATTATGTCCATATATGACCCAGTGCATGCATAGAAATATAATCTGTTTGCCTGCCTGGATGTGTTTTTATATCAGACATGAGTAAAATAAAACTTTTTTTCGGGTGAAAAGTCACTGCATGGATGACGTTTTTAAAACGTAGTCTACATATTTGATGTATTATAAATAAAATGTAAACTTACTGAGTGAAGTAGTTTTGAATATCTTGAGAGAATGTCATGAAAAGAGAGCGTTCTTCTAAATTAGCAATTGGGTACCACTCTTCCGCTTGTGGGTTGAGTTTCGATTGAAAATGGTCAACTTGGTTGCCATTTTCTTTTAGGGCATCAGCATCAATATCAACCCCATTTGCGGAACCTTCTCCGGTGTGGACTGGCGACACATCTTTTGTGGTGTCCATGATAATGAGTGTAGATGGGAAGTGCATGTGGGTTTCTGTGGAAAAGACAAAAGGAAAATTATGGGTTTTAGTATCTGTGTGGAGTGAAATGGGAGGGGATATAGTAATCATTTTATAGGGAGTTAATCTGAAATGCCGTGTTTAGGAATGTAGATAGTCTCTATTTCGCGGGGAAATAAAAACTCAAACTTTTTGTGTGCCCTAGTTACAGTTTTTGTCGTTTCATATTTCCATAATAGGCTAAAAATTAGATCTAATCTTACTAATACAATTGCATTCATTGCACAACTTAATATGAATACTAGTGTGCATATTATCATAGAATTCCAAAGACAATATAATTACATGATTGTAAAATTCTTGAATAGCAAAAGTGTACAATCTAGAATTTCATAAGTCAAGAATTCCAAAACTTAGAATGGTAAAAGTCATAAATTTTGGGAATTTGAAAAACATAATTTCAAGAATTTCCAAAAGGTTATAAAATTTCAAAAATGCATAATTTAAAGAATTCTAAAAGACATGGTAGTATGAATTCTAAAAGACATGGTAGCATGAGTTCGCAAAAATGTATAATTTAAAGAATTCTAAAAGACATGGTAGTATGAATTCTAAAAGACATGGTAGCATGGATTCTAATCGACATAATAACATGAATTCTAATCAACATAATAGTATGAATTCTGATAGACATAATTCTAAAAGACATACTGCCTTAATAATTATGAAAAATAGAAAACTCAAACTGTTTTAATAGTCATGACAAACAGAAGATAAATCAAGGTTGTTTCAACGAATTATGAAGAAACCGAAAACGTAAACCATTTTAATAGTCATGAAAAATAGATAATTTACAGCAGTTTATCAACAGTTATATGACGATTCATATATAACCTATTTTATGGACAATCATGTAATCCTAAACATCTGCTCTGACACCACATGTAAGAATAGTATATTTACATGAATCATAAGATCATTCACATCATCATAATCACATAATAGGTATGTTAAAAAAGAGATAATGTAATACCTCCTTTCATTGCCATGGATATGATGTCGTTGTTTGCCGCTGCTGATTGCCACCGATCGACCTCCTTAGCAGTCTTTCAACGAAGAATTTGGCTTCTCTCTCCTTGCCTATAAGCTTTCATATGTGTGTTTCGTGGATACCTTTTAGATGGAAGAAAGACATCTATTTATAAGTGGAGAGGGGTCCTAAATTCCAAAGGTCAATTAATCTCAATTAGAGATTTAATTGAAATTTTAACTACTTTTATATCCAATTCATTTTTGGAATATAAACCATTTTGTTAGGAAGTAGCATATCTTTATCTTTATCTTTATCTTTATATACTATAAAATGCTCTATAAGGAGCTTTAATGCACTTTCACCATATTATGCCACGTGGCATCTTAATTCACTTTCATCATATCTATCACTTATAAGTCTTCTTGGGAGGCTTTTCTCATTCTTTCCTGCTCCTTCGGTTTCTCCACCCGTTTATTTCCTCTTCAAAACTGTTGTTTTTTATAAATTACGTTCAATATTTTTTAAAATAACTCACGTACAGTATTTTTTAAATTACGCACAGTATTTTTAACAACATATACATAATTGTTTTATTGTTTTTATAAATTATGTAAAATATTTTTTTAAATATATACTATAAAATGCTCTACAAGGAGCTTTAATGCACTTTCACCATATTATGCCACGTGGCATCTTAATTCACTTTCATCATATTTATCACTTATAAGCCTTCTTGGGAGACTTTTCTCATTCTTTCCTGCTCCTTCGGTTTCTCCACCCGTTTATTTCCTCTTCAAAACTGTTGGTTTTTATAAATTACGTTGAATATTTTTTTAAATAACTCACGTACAGTATTTTTTAAATTACACATAGTTTTTTTAACAAAATATACATAATTGTTTTATTGTTTTTATAAATTACATAAAATATTTTTTGAAATAAAAAACAACTTTTTAATTTAAAAAAAAAAGATTTCTCTTAATTAAAAAATTCATTTTAAGTGTTTTATTAAAAAAAGTTGTTTTTTCTAACAAAAATAAAAACTGTTAACCATGAAAATTAGGGGTGAAAATTCGTGTATTTGGGTCATGTTTCGGGCCGACGCGGCAATGATTTTTTGAACACGAACACGATCCAAATAAAAACGACATAACATGACACGGCACGAATAACCCGATTCTTTAAAATTTCACTCTAAATTAAACATAAATAGATACGATAACCCTAATAAAAATACGATTAACATGACAAGACACGATAACACGACTCATAATTTTGACACGAACACACATGACACGACTTCGTGTAAAAAAACACGACACGAAAACGACATATTGTGTCAATTTTGGGTCAATTTCATTTCGTTACGTGTCGTTTCTAAAATTGTCACCACCATATTATGCCACATGGCATCTTAATTCACTTTCATCATATCTATCACTTATAAGCCTTCTTGGGAGGCTTTTCTCATTCTTTCCTACTCCTTCGGTTTCTCCACCCGTTTATTTTCTCTTCAAAACTATTGTTTTTAATAAAATACGTTCAATATTTTTTTAAATAACTCATGTACACTATTTTTTAAATTACGCACAGTATTTTTAACAACATATACATAATTGTTTTATTGTTTTTATAAATTACGTAAAATATTTTTTAAAATAAAAAACAACCTTTTAATTTTAAAAAAAAAGATTTTTCTTAATTAAAAAAATCATTTTAAGTGTTTTATAAAAAAAGTTGTTTTTTAACAAAAATCAAATCTTGTAACCATGAAAATTAGATGTGAAAATTCGTGTATTTGGGTCATGTTTCGGGCCGACACGACAAGGATTTTTTGGACACGAACATGACCCAAATAAAAACGACATAACACGACATGGCACAATTAACCCGATTTTTAAAAATTACACGCTAAATTAAACATAAATTGACACGATAACCCGAATAAAAACACGATTAACATGACAAGACACGATAACACGACTCATAATTTTGACACTACACGACTTCGTGTAAAAAAAACACGACACGAACACGACATATTGTGTCAATTTTGGGTCAATTTCGTTTCGTTTCGTGTCGTGTTTTCACGTCGTTTCTAAAATTGTCACCCCTAATGAAAATAAATTGTTTTACGCTGTTAAAAAATGTTTTTAACTATTTAAAAACTATTTTTTTTATAAAGAAATTATTTTTTAAAGATTTTTTTAATACATAAAAGAAATTATTTTAATGATTTTTTAACTTTTGAACTAAAAAAATGTTTTAAAATAACTATTTTTACCTTTTTCTAATTTTTTTATGAAATTAAGAAACAGTTTCAAAGTTAAAGAAAAATATTTAACTATTTAATATAAGAAAAATAAATTAATATAAAAATTATTTTACTGTTCCTTTTTAATAAAATAAGTACAATATATCTTATATGAAAATAGTTTTTTTTTTGTTTTTTAAAAACTATTCTTTTTGTATAAAAAATGTTATAACTATTTTATAAAAAAAAAGCTATTTTTTAAATAAAAATAAAAACTTTGCTCTATTTTTGCCGGTTATTTTGTAGCTATATTTTTTTTTACATAACTTGTGATCACAGACACTCTGAAGTTTTTAATCAATTTTCTATTTTTACTTAGCATCCCTTTATGTATCGACAATTCCATAAATGTTTATCGTACACTCAATGTATAACTCGCGCATCACGCTGGTTTCCAACTAGTTCTAATTAAAAATCGGAATACTAACGACCATATTTCGGGGAAGGAATTAAAATTATTAAGTAACCCAAAGGTTAATCAATAATTTCCTTGCAATTTTAGGAGTAGTGTTGTGTTAATAGTTTTGGTTATTTTTTTTTACATTTTTTACTCAGTTAAGTGTGATAAAATATTCCTTAAGAGATAAATTATGAGTTTGGGTGATAAATTTCAGAAGAGTGTGAGAGCAATCTCTTCATCTATTTATTCTATTATAAGACTCATAAATATTAGTATTGTTCTTCATGTTCATAGTTGGGGGGTCGAGTGAAAATTTTAAGGAGACTTGATTTTTGTATTATATCACTCTGTTTTATTATTTTTATTATGCCTTTTATTGGGTTATTATTACATTTTATATATAATAATACCAAAATAAGAGGCTAAATACCCCATTTAAGGGGTGAGAAGAAACCCTTAGCTTAATTATTTTTATTTTTATTTTATTTATTTATTATGTCCCTCTGAATATTAATATTGAAATTTTACAATATATATTTATGCCTCGAGAGAGGGTGAATTATTTTTGAGTGAAAATAGTAAATTCAGATTACAATATTTATTTATTTAATAAACTAGAGGTAAACAATTTTTAATTAATATTGTAGTTTGAATTTTTCAACTCTAAAGCTTAAATTGTAATGGTTTAAAATACTTTTAGTAAATTTTCCCTAACGGGTGATTTATCAGAAACTATTCAAATCGGATTTTTATAGAGTTTGTGAAATTTAACATTATTCTTCTAAAAAAATTATGTTCAACTTCACATTTGCAATGAAAGTTGATTTGTGGATTTAAATATATCTTCTAATATTTCTAATACATAACAAATTAATATAAATAAGTTGTATAAGTGGTGAATTTCAATTCCTTAAATTATCTCATAATTATTTGCTCCTCATATTTAGCTCCCTTTATCATTTTAATTATATATTAGTGTAATTTAAATTTCATCTCCATTAGTTAACATAAACATCCTTTGAAAACTTATTCTTTTAAAATTATTGTACTCATTTTCATTTTTTCCTTTCCATATTAAGAAATTGGATTAGCACCCCACTTGCCATTATATATATAGTGTATTTCATAGGTTCAAGGGATTTTGATTGAGAAGAGAGCTATACTACAACGACAACACACCAAAATCCTTTCATAAGGGTCGTTCGAGATTTTTCTAATTTTGGTTTTTCTAGTACATCGGGCATTGTGTGATTGTTTATTTTACTTTATCATGCTATCACCTAAATGCATGTTTTAGGATAAATAAAAAATTTGCTAAAACTCGTTTACACAATTTTCGTTTATAATTGATGATTTAAGTTTAATATTTAATTTGAAAAAAATTAAAAATTGGTTATTGTTTAGACCATTCCGTATATTCCGTAACTTCATCAGTTTTTTACATTAAATTCCAGTTGCTGCACTTTTTACACATTGTTATGTTTGTCGTGTCATGGGTAATAATACAACATTAGAGTTGTGGGAGCTCTAAGGCTTTGTCCATCTTTCCTTATTCTTTCTATCCTCTAGAATTGTTTAAAAATATTTCCCTAGAGATAAGTCATGATTTTGTTAAATATTAGAGGGTACTTGTACACTTTACGGATGAGTTGCAAAGTAGTTTATAGTGGATGAGATTTTGTAATCTGTTTATTCTTTTACCCATGACGAGTACGACAATCATGTTACCCAGGTTATTTTTCCTTTCTCCTTCTTTTTAATATAATTTTTTGGATTGTAGTTGTGTTAGTTATTGTTAAAATTTCTTGATTACAAAGGTTCTCGAAACATAATCCACTCCACAATAAAAATTTAATGATTCAATATATAATATATGTTGTGATCTCACTAAATATGTTTATAGTAGTTTGCAATTCATTATATGTGAGTAACATCACTTTTATGCACGCTTGACTATTGGTGAGATGTTCTTCTTTTTATTGTTATGTATTCTTTTATATTAATGAGGAATTTGGATCTATGTTACAAGGGCATTGCTAATGGAGCTGGTCAATCAGAGATACTCGGTCCAATATATGTTGCTTCAATTAAGGTACTACCTACCAATAATTTTGATATGTTATTGTATAACTTCTTGCAGAAATAGTTGACATTTTAATTGTTTTTTATTTTGTTGAGAAAAAAACTTATTCTAATGTTGTTATGCATACCGACCTGATCACAACATGATGTCGGGTTGGGATTGACTAATACTTGACAGAACCCGGTATGACACAACATGATTTTGTCAAGAGAAAAAAATAATGGTTTTCTTCCTTTCAAAGTAGTGAATATATATATGCACGTATAGAATTCTAAAAGACATGTTAGCATGAAATATATATATATATATATATATATAATCCAAAATAAAATTATATAGGTACATGAATTGATAATATTATTTAATTCATATGTACTATGTACTATATGTATATTTTATGTGAAAGCCCCTAGCCGCCCCTATCTAACTTCTCTCTAGATTTTCAAACCCTTCCTAGGGGTTGCCTGGCTTTTATGTCCAAAAACTTCATGCAATTGAACCCAAAACCTCCTACCACTGTTTGGGCCAAATCCTTTGCTAGTATTGTAGCTAACAATGGATCTAAAGAAATTCAGCTTATAACTCCTTCCATATTCAAAGGGGAACATACTGTACACTTCACCCTTGGTGATAAAGAAGCATTGGCTGGTCCTTTCAAGTTCTTGATTGTTAGGAAATTTTCAAAAGGTAGATCTTCAATGGATGAGATAAGGAAGATCTTTCTTACTTTCAACCTTAAACAATCCTGCATTGTTGGACTCATAGATAACAAGCAAATCCTAATCAAGCTGGAATGTGAAGAAGATTTTTTCAGGTTGTGGACAAGAGAACAATGGTTTCTTGGAAGATATCCCATGCACACCTTTAAATGGTCCCAAAACTTCACCCCTGATCAAGAATTTCCTGTTGTTCTAGCATGGATATACCTTCCAAATCTCCCTATTTATTTATTCGTAAAAATATCTCTATTCTTCATTGCCCAACTCATTGGCAAACCCCTAAAGATGGATGCCTCTATAGTGAATCAATCAGGACCTACCATGGCCAAAATTTGGGTATAGATCAACCTCACCAAAGGAGAAGCCTAAAAGAGTTTGGATAAGCATAGGTGACAATGGTTTCTGACATGATATTATCTATGAAGATCTTCCCAAGTACTGCAACTACTGTTAAAAAAAGGGACATGATGAAGGCTCTTATTTTTTCATGAATGGTGGTAATAATTTAAACCCCAAATAACCTTTGAAACTGATGATAAAAAACAAATACAATCCTAAAAATTCCACCCAACCGGAAGATTAAGCACTCACTAATACAAATAATGCCATAAATGCTATCAAACAAGAATCTCTAGAGAAAAGCTAAGATCACCAAGAACTAATTCAAGATACTAACTTAATATCCATCAAAGACTAACCTAACCTAAACCAAAATTATCCTCAACAAATCATCATCCAAGAATTCCCGAACCTCCCACTAAAATACCAATTGCAAAAATTCTTATTAAGCATTGCCTCTAAAAATGCCAAGAACATTTAATCCTTTATTACAAAGATCCATTACTGTGAGATTACTCCCAAATAAGCCACTGTAGTTGAGAATGCCACTACGGTGTACGCTTAGGCAAGGATGGCCCGAATATACACCAGTTTTATATTTTTTTAAATTTTAATATTGAACCTTTAAACAAAATTAAACCAATTAAACTTAGCACCAATTTCAAAACTTTCTGGTGGAAGACCGATTTTCCAAATTTTATCTTTTTACATTAAAGCATGCATCTAAGGTGATGACATATAAAATAAATAAATCAACCACAAACTGCCGATGTATAAGGAATGCCACAAAGGGAAAACCCTCGGATGGCCCAGCCAACAAATTACGATAATACGATTTTACAAAGTATAGACAATAGAATTACATAATGACTAGATCCCCCAAAAGATGTGAAGCTGTTCTTTCTTCAACCTCTCCTCCACTGTGCAACGTATAAGTCCACCTACGCAAGCTTCCACAACACAAGTGTCCACGCGCGCCTCGATATCCACCGATGATGCTCAACCACCGTCAAACAATACAAACGATACGCACGGAGTCCATCGCATGAAATAGGTTCTTTCCTGATGAAAGATACAAAATTTGGTGCCCAATATCAAGATATCAAAGCATATAAATTATGGAGCTTAGATCTTTCAGCATATAGGGTAAAACATGGGGCTTGGAACTTTTGTAAATAAGTAGAAATTCATTTTTCACCAAAAGTGATAAAAAATCTAAGTCACTAACGCCTTAAAATACTATTTGCATGATTTTTGAGGCGACGACTCGTTCGAATGAAAAATAGGGGTTGAATGACCATTACCCTTCATTCAAATGGCACCTATTATTCTTTTGAACGAGAATGCAATCTCATTTGAACCAACTTCTACTGAACTTCTGATGAGGTTAGTATTGATTTATAGAGGAACCTCATTTGATATTCGTTTGATGTCTGATCTAATGAAACAAAACTTCATTTGAAAGAAACACAAAGTTCGTTCTTACTATACTTATTCTAATTCAAATGAGTTTAAACACAGAAAATATTTTTCTAAAAAAGTATTAAAAATAGTTCCAAACAATTTTAAATCAAAAACCAACACCCTTAAAATATATCCCAGGACACATAATAAATGTGCATTCATATCTGCGCGATCCTCAATAAACGTGAAGACAAACTTGGCATTAAACACGACACATTGTCCATTCATTAAAGCTTGAACTCTACGTCTTCATCAAACACGTCATAGGCTTATGGGATCAACAACATAAAATCTATCCTATAACTCAAACGTTTTGTCCAGAATAATGCCAATTACATACAAATTGACTCCATTGGAATTTTGTCCTTACAAATCTCCTTTTTTGGCTATTCCGAGACAACTAAAACAAAAATACGATGGTCCATCAAGCTCCCTAAAAAGACTCATTCCCCAACCTAAAAAAGAAAAAAAAAGTACAGACGCTCGATCGACACACAAACATGTGTATCTTTGATTTTCTTGAAAACTTTGCCACATTAATGTAAAATTGTACTTCTGCACACTTAAACACACCTCCAAAAGCAAGAATAATATAACAAATATAAATTCGCAAATGACTAAACATCTAACAATGTCTAAATAATAACAACCTAGGTAAGATGTCTCCCCTTAAGATAAAGAGATCCTAATCCTGCAAAGGAAAGATACAATTTCTCCCCATTTTTGTTCTGGAATATACAAAAAAGATGCCATAAAACAGTTACTCTCCCCCTAAATACGTGATCTTAAGATACCAATATGATAAAGTTTGATACCAATTTTAAACATATGGAGAAGGGAAGAAGGCATGCAATGGTGTAAAATATAGTAAACACGCAACATGGAAACCCAATCATAAATAATCCAAACAGTCAAGCGTATGGCAAACATGGACTAAATGTAAACTGCAAAGACTCAAAACATGATACCATATATAATATATGCAATATCAATGTGTCTAAACATGTGGGATGGAATGAATGAACATGAACTAGATACGAATTATGATCCAACCACTCAAATATGTTCAAGAAGTTCTAACTGATTGTAAAATTTTATCAAACAAAAATTTAGCCTCAAGTGACAAGATAAATTGAACTTAATGAACAAAGAAGCACAATTCACATAAGCCTAAAATATTGCTAATTCTACAAATCAATAGCGTCATGACAAAATAAGCATAACCAATTTTCATTGTGCATACCCGTTGATCTTCAACTAAACACCTCAAAAGATAAACATATATCATATTTTTCATTCTTTTATTTTCTCAATTCTTTTTAAGCTACGTATTTTTGAATGGACAAACAAACTAAACTATGTTGGATTTTGACAATTTTTTTATTTGTATTTCCTTTAATCTTTTCATTACGCTCTTGCCAACGGTGACTTTCCCACAAAGGATATTTGCTCATTTCGTAGCTCTTTTTCATGCACCCTCATATTTTTCAATACAATTCAAACATACTCATGGGAAATGGTTCTTATATGCACAAATCCCCCATAGTCACAAAACATGTAGATGACAAAATTGATGGGAGAACATCTCACAAAGCTCAAATATATATTTAAAGTTAAAATCTAAAAAGCTCATGTATGTGGCGCGGAGGCATATAGAAAGTTCAATCCATAAAGAAAATCAAGTTCGAAATAACTCCATGATAACATGGTTAAGAACAATCTAAGTATTTACAATCATAACCAAATGTCCTAGCCACATGGAAAGTATGGAGCGAATTATATTCAAACACACCAATATGCTACACCAAATGCGTAAAACTAAAATACACAAAAAATAAAAAAAAATTTGAGTTTTTCTAAAAATTTTCAAGAGAATACCAATTTTTAACTTTATGAAAACAAACTCTTACTTGAAAGATAAACAAAATCTTTTTGTATTTTTTCAATATGACTAAATAAAAGAAAAAATATAATACAAAAAATACACATGTCATAACACTAGCAAAACATATATCATGACGCACAAACCAAAGTATGACAAATAAGCTAACACAATCAACCATTAGATATAGCATGGTAAGTATCATGTGTAAGCAAACGAAAATCAGCAAGTCTAATATGTAAAGCCTCTAAATCCGATTTCCTAACCCAAGTAGGTCTAACATGACGCTTAAGAGCTTTGGGAATCTTGATGACTCTACCGTTAGACCTCCGATGTAACAACCTACTCTAAATAACTCTAAATATAACATTAGTCCCTGATAACTTATTTTTTGTGTGTCGTTGTTTGAAAGCCAAGTTAGTCAAAACCTTAAAATACCTACAAAATAATATCAACTCAAGTGTAGAGGTAAGTAAGGGTATCAATCCACATCAAGGGGGTAAGCTAGAGACAAATTCAATTGTAATTCACTTTTTATTTTATTTTTGTGCTTTTTTCACTTTTCTAATTTTTTTTTAGCTTTTTCAAATATTAAAACAATTGGGTGAGGTGAGGATTTAAACTAAACTAAATAAAAGGGGGTAATCAAACTAAAGGTAAAATGTGAAAAATATAAACAAGTGTATGATAAAAGTGAGTGGAGTACAACTAAATGAGAGAAAATATTCAAGGGACTGAAAATCCACCCTCAATTCACACAAATTTATCTAACTTGCACAATTTTAATTTCATCAATTTCCAAAATATTCATTTAATTCAAAAGATAATTCTCATTACACTAATGAATTAATTGAATACTCTTTTACAAAAGTAAGTTTAATCCCCACAAGCACTACTCTAAATGAATTAAAATCAATTAAATGAATCACCCGCTAGGATCGATTCACCAAACTAATTTTAATTAAACAAAGTAAAAACAAGAGTAGATGAAAATTATACTAACATTTAAATCAAGTGATAAGCCTATCTCTAGTTGGAATCAAATGATCAAATGATAATAAAATTTTCAATCCTTTCTCAAGGATGATTTTCCATTTGTCAATGTGAAAATAATTAGGAATTAAATTTACTAATCAAAGGAAACTAACAAAATTATAATTCACAATTAAACCAAATTGGATTCATGAGGGTTTGAAGTCATCCCTTGAATGGGATGATTAGCCCTCCATAATCATCATCCAATAAAAATTAGAATCAAATAAGAGCATAAAATGAAAATTAGAGAGGAGTAATCAAACAAAAATTCCCTTCAATTGCATTAATTATTCAATTCTTCATTCATCTCAATAAATTACAACACTCAATTTATTGAATTTTTTCTCTAATCTAAAAAAAAAGAAGCTAAACTACTAAAAAATAAAAATGGTGTTTCTCTATCTAATTCTCTCTCTAATTCCTATCTCCAAAAGCTTTTTTTCAAATGGGGTCTTGAGTCTTATTTTATAATAGATGCATGGCACACATGGGCTAAGGGGTATTTTTGGTAATGGACTAGGGTGAACATGTGGGAGAGGTGTGATCACATGTGCATGGGGTGTGAGGTGTGAGGATATTTGGGAAGTGGGGTAATAGAGATAATAATCTGATTTGGTTAAAAAGGAGTAAGGGTAAAATGGGTATAAGTGGGGTAAAAGATATTAGAAAACATGTTGGTTTTTTGATTTATTTTAGGTTTGGTTTCATTTTTTGCAGGTGAGAATCGTAGGCAACTTTTGGTCAGCGGGACGCCGCCGGGGCAGAATCGAGGGCACCGACGGCGGGTTTGTTGGGTGGTCATCAATTTCGGGGTCGACAGGTATAAGGGTCGCTGGAATGACGATGCTTGGGGTGGAATCACGGTTTGAGAGATGGAGATGGTAAGGGTCTGTGGTGTTGGCCATGGTGGATGAGGATGATTGGTATGGAGGCAGGTGGTAAAAGGTGGTGGTTTTATTTGGGTGAGAGTTGGGTGTCTTTGGTTATGGAGGTTGATGAGAGGAGAGAGAATGTGGGTGGTTTGAGGTTGAAGAAGAAGGGGATGGGATATGGTGTAGTGAGGTGTAGGATGAGTTGGGTGTGGGTGAGGGAGTGTTTTGTGTGCTAGTGGGTTGTAGGGTAATTAGGTGTGAGTGAGTTAGGTGTTGTGTGTGTGTTTATTTTGTGACCCTTAGAAAAATAAAACTAAAAACTTAAATAAAATTAAAATTTTGAAAATAAAATTATAATCTAAAAAATAAAAAATAAAGACTCAATTAAAAATGAACTAAATAAAAGAAATAAAAATCTAATTAAAAATAAAACAAACTAAAAATAATAAAAAATAAAAACATTAAAACTAAAAAATGTAACAACCCTCGCTTTTGGGAGCCCATTTTATATTTATTTACTGTGTTGAATAGTTGCATATATAAAATGTCGAATGTGGGTAAGTATTAATTTGATGAAATAAGTTAATATTTATTAATGAGTTGTATATTTACCATGTGTGTAAGTAATTGTTACCATGTGGTGTTCTATTTTGTCATGAAAATTAAAATGGCAATTTGAAATAAAATGAAACCGGAACTTTAAATGGCTTATAAAATTTCCAAATGATGATTTGGAGGGTGTAGTTAGTTCCGGGAGGTATGAGACAGTCGAAATGTGTGCCATATTGTATTTTGAGATTTCGGGCACTTTTGACTGGTTTTGGCATATTGCGTATTAGAAATTAATTATTGCGGTATTGACATTTAAAGATGAGAGACTCTTAATCTAAGGCCACGTTTTATTCTTTACCAAGCCTTTCATTTCCTCTTATTTTCCCTAAGTGTTCTAGCCCTAAGAGTGAGAGAGAGAGTGGAAGAACTTGTGGAGAAAAGGGAGAGATTGAAGATTTGGTAGTTTAATCTTGCTTTCCTCTTCAACCAAGACTGAATTTGAAGCCCCCAAGGCAAGTTTTCTACTTGCTATTATATGGTTTAAGATGGGTAACTAGTACGGTTAGTTATGTAATCGTTTTGATGTAATGTAGTTATGGTTTTTTTTGGTTAGATTTAAGGGTATTAAGGTATTAATATCTTTGGTAGAGATTGATGGTGGATAGAAGTAGAAAAATGTTGATGGGAGCATTTATGATCTTTTAGTATCATTAAATGAGGTTTGATTGGTTTGGTTGATAGTTAGTTTTGGGTTGGTATGAAAGAAATAGGAAGATTGGTCTAGGTCTGCAATGACCGATCGACCGCATCTCTCAGACCGGTCGACCGGGCCTTCGGAGGAGGGCACACTGCTTTCTTTCAAAGGCATGAAATTGAGGGCGCGGTCGACCGCGGTCCCCCTATCGGTCGATCGGCTCGTCCGAAATGAACTTTCTTCTTTCTTTCAAAAGCTAAAACTTTAGACGCGGACCGGTCGACCGGTCCCCTGTTTTCTCTTCTAATTTTCTACTTTTGTTTTTAAATTCTTTTCTTCCCCTAGGAACTTAGGACTCTTCTTGAATGAAGTAAACCTTGGCTTTTAGAGTCCTAGTTGAGTTGGTTGACACCCTAGTGTTGAATGGGTTTCACTTGGGGGTTAAGTCCAGGGGAGGGGTTGTCGTAAGTGATGTTAAGGCATCACTTTTCTTTGTGCATCCTATTAATATGGATGGGAGTTGTAGGCCCATACTTGGAGACTTTAGGGGGCTAATTGAGGTATATAAAACCTTATGTTCGAGAGGTGAATAAAATCCCTTGGAGATTTACTCGAGGCATAACTTATGATGAAAATGAATAAGATATCCTATGACCATGGTTTCAAACAAATGAAACACATAAATGATTAACGAAAATGAAAAGTATGGTTTTTATAGTAAATGCTAATTTACTTAAACACACCTCCCTAAATGATATCATAAGGGAAGCTCGCGCATGAGGTGATGTTCCTTGACTAGAGAATGCAGGGAGACTATAGTCCTCGGCCATATGCGGGTTTATTATATGTATTTTCTGCGCTAGTGAGGTAATTCTGGGTGTGGTTATGACTCACTCGCAGGCATATGGCCACTTCCCGACGTGCGTTAGGTACCCAGGCTGCCTTGTTTGATGGGCCCCTGGAAGATGATAGTCATTTAGGGGCGCGCCCAGTGGGGAAACTCGGAGGGGCGGTCTTAGAATCGTTATATGGATAAGAATATAACTTTTCTAAACTCAAGTGGGACTTGAGGGTTGCATATTTCCACTGAATTATATATGATAACTGCATTCCTGCTAAGGAATAAGAATTGGAAAGAAATAAGAAAATGATGATATTGTATTCCTATTAAGGAATTGAAACTGGATTAAAGTGGAAATTGGTGAATCGAGGCTTTTAATTTATTAATGCATCATTTCATTCTCTTGCATAGTTTTATCTTAGGCATGTCATTTTAACTTTCTCATTTATATTTCTTTGTTAGGTTGTTAGATTTCTGATGTTCATTCTCATGATTAACTGTTCATATCTAGCATGCTTTTTGTTCATCTGGGAACTATATAAAAACCGGGTCCTGACCCGTTCATTTTCTTCTATGTTGCGCATGTTATTGTATCCGCCCAGGTGCTCCTCCGCAAGGATGCCCGTGTTGATATTCCTACTCTTTTGCTTTTAAGGAGCTGTATGAATTTGCGGATATTACAGGATGTTTTGCTAGACGCCATCATTTTTTATATCTAGTTATGATCGGGTCTGTTAATCGGGCGAGTGGCCCAACTTTGTAATTGTATAATGAATGTACTAAGTACATATAACTGTTGCAAATCCTTTTGTGTAGCTGTGGACCGACAGCATATTCGGTCCTCCCCTTGTATATTTCCATTTTAGTTGTATGTTATATATGTTTCTTTGAATTCCACTATTTTCTAGAATGGGTTGTTTAAATCGTTTTCTTAACTTAACTTTTTAAATCAATTAAATTGTTTTGACAACCCATTTTCTGAATTAATGGGTGGTTTTCCCGGATACTCTTACTATATTAGTTGGTGCTGAGAATGATTTCCATCCATGATTTCCGTATATGTCGGAGTATCGGGCTGGCCACCCCTTACCTCGGAGTGCGGGTTGTCACAAAAAATAAAATCCTAAGCATATATAAAAACTAAAATAAAACAAAAGAAATAAAAACTTAAAATCTAAATGAAAACTAAAGTCCTAAAAAAATAATCTAATAAAACTAAAAAAAGAGATCCTAGTAAAATAAAAACTAATAAAAATAAAAATACACTAATAAAAATAAAATAGAAAAATAGAAAACAAAACTTAGAAAATACTATATAAATAAAAAATAAATACTAAAAAAATAAAATGACTCAAACTAAAAATCTAAAAAATATTAAAAAGGGACAAACTAAACACACACATGGTTTGGGGTAGGTTAAGGCTAGGTTTAGGGTAGGTTAGGATACGGGATTGGTAATTAGCTCCATAAAACGCGCATTTGCCTTGATATATAGCTTTTGACACCGCAAACGGACATTTGACCTACAAGATAAACATTTAAGCGCATAAGACCCATATTGCCGAGAATTAGCAACTAAAATACATCTATTCGGGATATAAAATGTACAATTTTGGGTGCTTATCAGTCCCTCTAGAAGGTAAAAATCCCAAATAAACCCTAGATTTTTACCAAATTACCAAAATACCCTTAAAGAATGAATTAAGTTAACTTACACTTTTATATACCAATTAAAACCCAACTTTCACTCAAAGTTTAACCAAATGACTTATATTTTGTCGGAATATCATAACCAAATCCATTAGATTTGAATAATTGCACATAAGCTCCTAAGCTATTACAAAATAACTTAAAAGCCTGTAATTCTGTACAAAAGCTATCTAAGGACCTAAACCAATGCCCAAAATTATTTGTACATACTCCCCTACTGACATGGGACTGGTTGGACTGCCAACACGGCATGTGCCATGTAGAGTACCATGGGTACCCATTTTCCATCCACATAGCCTTGATGAAAGTTATACAAACTCAACCCCATCTTCACCACCAAAATAACTAATCAAATACTCTCCACGAACCCTATAAATACCCTCCTTCACCTTATTATAAACTCATCCCATCTGAGAGCTTTTCTAACGAATTTTTTTGAGAGTTTTTGCATTTCTGTTATTTTATGCATGAATGTTTGTTCCTTCAATTTGGTTATATTTCTACACGTATATAAAATAGAATTATGAATTTACATGTGTTTATTAAGGTGTGTATGTATTGAAATAGCTCAAAAACTAGACAACTCCATTAAAAATAGAAAACTCCATTGAAGCTTGAGATTCAATGGTGGATTTTGCTTCCTTGACTTTGAACCAGTTTTAAAGTGTGGTAAGTTGATCTTAGATTCTAAGGAATCTAGGTGCATGGTTTAATTGAACCAAGAATAGGTTTTGATACCTCAAATCAAAGTTTAAAGTTTTCGGGCCTGGAACTTTTAGAAACAAATTCAAGAGTTTTACTCGACCAAAATTCCTCAAACTAGGCTTATTTTGCTACATTTCCAACATAGAACAAAACCCTTATGATGTCATAATAAGAATCCTACCTTTCAGTCACTTATGTTTAATCAAATTTTTGGCATTTTTATAAAGACTCAATAGCTCAATTTAGCCCACCAAAATCCCTGAAACTAATTTGGTTAGATTTCTCTTCAAAGTTATGCAATTTTCATTCAGGAACCGACTCAAATGGATTCCAAAAACGTCTCAACTTTAAGGTCAAAATTTCAAAACCCTAAAGTAAAACGATCGAAGTTTGAAGATTAATGGGTTACACACGTGCGAGTGAGGGTCAAACTAGGCGCGTGAATTAGCTGACTTAGCGCATGAGGGGGCATCTCCTCTCAGAAAAATCTGATTTTTTCTTCAAAAATTTTATTTTTTAGTTCTAAACAAAGTGATATATTACATCACCCTATTTAGATACCATGAAATTATTTTCTCGAGAAAACTAATTTTAAAGTTTAAATTCAAGTTTTAATTTTACACATTACCCTCTGACTAATATTCCAAGTATTTCAAAATACCCCCAACCTTTTTCTATAAATTTTTAGTTCAAATAAAGTTATTTTGTCTCTTGTCACTAAATCCAAATCCAATTATAAATAAAGAAAAATATTATTCTAAAAACTTTTAAAAATTATACATTATACCCTCCTAGTTATTTTTACACTGAAAATTCTTGCAATTTAGTATCCTACTGCATCATAACAAGCATTATTTTAGGCTTACATGACCTACTTATACTCTTTATTATTTCACACTATCCAGTCAACCCCAATGAATTAGACACAGTCCCAGAATTTGAAAATTCAGAGTTGGTGATTTTAATTTCAGTATTAAACAAATTGAGCTTATATCTTTCAAAATTATAGATTTTTATATCATTATATGATAATTTTGAACTCATGTTTCAATTACGAACTCATTTGTGTAGTTTATATTTATTCCATGTATTGATTCTCTCGATATTTCAGTTATCTCAAAACCCGATAAACCATTATAGCCTATGACTTCAGTAAAAGCCACTGAACTCTTTTTACCCTTAATTATGGTATAGCCTTGCAACCTACTACAATAATTGCACATTACCCTGAAATTTATGGCAATTATCAGTGAAACCCCTAGTAGCATACCTTACAATTCAGGGATTAGACCCCGATATACCACGACTGTTCTAATTAGCTTGGAGGATTATGATGTTGAGTGTGCCAAGCCTTATTATTATTACTGTTCCCCAACAATTTTAGGATTGCCTATCTAAGTGTATGATATGCTTTGGACAATATTGTAATGGTATGTTTACGCATTTGAAGCCCTTATAACTGATAATTTATGGGTTATCTTGTTATAGTCTGAACCCTTATCTTGGTAAGTTAATACACAACTTATCCGGTTACACTCCACCATATTATTCATTTACATATCATTAGACGCCAGTATACCCCTGATAGTTGTATGATATTTTATTTTGTCTAAAGATTTTTATGATATCAATATTAAATCCAGTTACTCACTAATAATACATTTTCTCTCGTACCTAGTATAGAAATAAAATTATCAAGTTGGCATGTCTGCTTAATTGTTTTCCTTCTAGTTGGATGACGAACCCAAGGAAGATGAGATACCTCTGGCACGTTTGGACTTTTATTCTATATTACCTTAAAAAATCTTTTCGGTTACGTACAAATAGGCGGTAGTAGACAAATATGGTAGTCTCCGCTGGAATATTAGCATCGCAACTAATCAACTCTTATGATTCCCGAATGTTTTTCTACAAGTTTTACCTTATAGCATGTACGAATAATTATGTATTTCCATTTATTTCAGACTCAACTATGTACCCGGATGTTTTTCTACAAGTTTTACCTTATATATGGCATGTACGAATAATTATGTATTTCCATTTATTTCAGACTCAACTATGTAATAAGATGCTAGGCATCCCCATAGTAAAAATCTTTTAATATTCGATGCCTTTAATTTGTTTGTTATGTGTATTTTACTCCTTACTTACCATTAAAAACATAAAGTTCGAGGATGCGACATCCTAGGACCGTTCTTAAGATCATAACAAAAACGCCTAAGGTTACCTTTCCTACCATAATAAGTGCAAGTGTAAATACGGCAAGGGGTGTTATCTAAAGGTTGACATTTTCTAGCATTCCTAAACTACTCTCTTAAACATATGGCTTTGGAAGGGGAAGCGTTATGATCATCAAAACCAATTCCACTCTTAACATCTTTGATTTGGACGGTGCCTAACATTTTATCCAACTTTTTGAACCCAGACTCTAAATAAAATTTGACACGACTCTAATATTTTAATATCTCTTCAAGCTCAACAATACTAGACTCGAGTAAACGTATAGACTCCTCAAACTCTAGAAGCTCTTTCTTAATAGCCTCCATCAAACCATAAAGCCTATTTCTCTCACCCTTAAAGTACTGTAGCTTCTCTCGAAGAGTCCTCTTACTTGCCTTAATATCCTTAATCAAAGCATTATTATTATTATTATTATTATTATTATTATTATTATTATTATTATTATTATTATTATTATTATTATTATTATTATTATTATTATTTTCTATGGAACTTTCTTTCAACCTACCTTCCAACCTTAAGTTAACCTTTTTCCCCGTTATAGTTTCCGCATATAACTCACGAAAGGAAACTTGTAGCTCATTATCCTCCTCATTTTTTTCATCCCCACTCTCATCTCCACTATCTCGACCATCACTCACTTAGGATTCAAAAATTATGACCTCGGATGTGTCATGTTCATATGAAGATTTCTTATCAACAGTCACATCACTAGCCATGAATGTGGTAAAGTTAAGCTCAATGGGTGAATCATTTTCCTCTTTCAGATCATTATCACTAAGGGTGTCATTAAATTCTATCGATTTCTTTCCCTCCTTCCTTATTTTAGTGGGGGCACTCAGCTACCCTATGGCCATAACCCTCCTTACTATAACATCTCTCAAAATCATCCCTTTTTAAAGTTCTCATTCATATCTTAAGGATGTGATCGACCTTGTTGTTCTTAATTTTCTGAAACCTTTTTGCATCTTTCAATTGATTTTGGAATTTGAGAAATTTCTTGAATTGCTTTACCAACATGGCCATATTCTTAGAATTGACGTCAGACTCATGATTCGAAACATGTGTTTCCTCCTTTTGCGTATTCAAAGCTATGCTCTTTTCTTTTTTCGTCACATTCTTATAGGTAAATATGTCAAAGGCAAAAGTTTATAGGTCACCTATAAGCTCTTCAAGTTTCATAGAGTCTAGAGTACCCAAATTTTTTAAAACCCTCACCTTTGGATTAAATCTATCAGGCAACGACCTTAAGATTTTATTTATCACTCGGTTTTTGGGTATCTTCTCTCCCAAGTTAAATAACGAGTTAACTATATCGGATAATCTAGCATAAAACTCATCAAAGGTCTCACTTTCTAACATTTTTATTATTTCAAATTAAGTTGTGAGGTTTTGGAGTTTGGAAGCCTAAACAACACTAGTTCTTTCATGGGCGAGTTGGATTATATTCCAAGCCTCTTTTGACGTCTCACATGGCATAATACAGAGGAATTCCGTCGGAATAACAGAATAAAATAAAGAATTTAAACCTCGAGAATTATACTACAACAATTTATGCTCCGCCTCAGTCCAAGACCCTACTAGTTTTAAATAAATTGAATCTCCATGTGACGTGACTGGTGGTGACCACCCCTCAATAACAACTATAGGGGGAGCCTAAAGGCAGTCTTGTGATTAGAGATAACTCCCCCTCCTAAATTGAGGAAGGTTGAAAACCCAGAGGAAGCTCAGAAAAGAAGCTCAGAGGAAGCTTGCTAGAGGAAGCTCACCAGAGAAATATTGCTAGAGGAAGCTTTCCAGAAGAAGCTCAAAGGAAGATTACCAGAGGAAATTCATAGGAAGATCACCATAGAAATCTTGCTAGAGGAAGCTCGCCAGAGGAAGCTTAGAGGAAGCTTTACAGAAGAAGCACAGAGGAAGCTTACCAGAAAAAGTTCAGGGGAAGCTCATAGAAGAAACTCAGATAAAGCTTGCTAGAGGAAGATATCCAGAGGAAGCTATACTGAAGGAAGCTTTACCGAAGGAAGCTCGAAGGAACCTTGCCAAAGGAAGCTCAGAGGAAACTTGCTATAAGAAGTTTAGAGGAAACTTAGCAGAGGAACGTCATTCAGAGAGGAAACTCAGGGTTGACAGTTTTTTTTATATACTTATTCAAATCATGTATCTATAGAGATGTATTATAACTTGTATGTTTTAATGATTTATAGTATGAGAGTGAGGTCAAACGATATCCGTGAGGGACCAAGTCTGGAAGGGCTTGGGAGAGCTTTCATGCTCTATCGGATGACCTCATTAAGGGAACCTCACAGGGAACTAGTTTGGAAGATTAAGAATCAAGGAAACATTAAGGCTTGACTTAACCATTCTAGATACACCTCATAAAACATTGAGGGACCATAACCCGAGAGAGCTTATTTAGAAGAACCACGAGTTCCATCTCACTTTGAGCCCAGTGCCAAACAGTCCCTTTTCAAATGTCACATCTTCTTTAGGTGATGTTACATGCCACATACCTACTGCCCAATCTAAACTTGAGTAAACCATGGAAGTTTGAGGAGCTGTCTGACCATTGTTGGTTGTTGCCAAACTTTCACCCACCATCTTCTTTAGGGGGCATTTAACTCACCCACCATTGTTGGTTGTTGCCAAACTTTCAATACCATTTACTGTTGTGATATGCGTGTGGGACCTTAGTTTTTGAGTTGCCTACCAAGGTGTATCTGAGAGTGCTTGTTTCTCTCTCCCTTTGAACGATTTGTTTATGAGGTTCATTTATTATTTATTTCAATCTGTGTTGTTATTATATTGTGATTGTGTGTTTATTCTGTACCAAGTCAAGGATATTGGGTTAGTTGTTATCGCTATACCTATAGGGGTTACGCCTCCATCGATAATCTAAAGTACCCTCTTACATTTGGCGACTCTGCTGGGGAGGTATTCTTCTAAAATTATGGCCTAAGATAATGTTAATCGTGTTCTCGATTGTGATGACATCCAACAAAGGGAGAAATAACGGGCGAGGGGGCATGTTGAGATTTCTCTGGGGCAGGTATGGACTCCCTCGTGACTTGCGATGAAATACATAAGAAGCTTGACGGAAAATCTTAACATGTGTTTTCATTGTTAAGTCACCGTTACAAGTGGAGTTTGATGAAAAATCTTAACAAGTGTTTTCATTATCACCATTACTGGTGGATTTTGACAAAAAAATCTTAACAAGTGTTTTCATTGTTAAGTCACCGTTACTGGTGGAGTTTGACGAAAAATCTTAACAAGAGTTTTCATTGTTAAGTCACCGTTACTGGTGGAGTTTACCAAAAAAAAATCTTAGCAAGTGGTTTTCACTGTTAAGTCATCGTTATTAGTGTAATCACCGTTATTGGTGGAGTTTGATGAACAATCTTAATAAGTGTTTTCATTTTTAAGTCACCGTTACTGGTGGAGTTTGAAAAAAAATCTTAACAAGTGATTTTCATTGTTAAGTCACCATTATTGGTGGGATCACCATTATTGCTGGAGTTTGATGAAAAATCTTAACAAGTGGTTTTCATTGTGGCTTGAGATATTTTCGTGCAGATATTTCTTGGCCACGTAACAAATATCTCCACGTGGGGGAAAATGTAGGTGGAGACTAAAGGCAGTCTTATGATTAGAGATAACTCCCCCTCCTAAATTGAGGAAGGTGGACAAGCCAGAGGAAGATTTCCAGAGGAAGCTTACTAGAGAAAGCTCGCCAGAGGAAGCTCTCCTGAGAAATCTTGCTAGAGGAAGATTAGAGGAAGATTTCCAGAAGAAGCTCAGAGGAAGATTACCAGAAGAAGCTCAGAGGAAGATTTCTAGAAGAAGCTCAGATGAAGCTTACCAAAATAAGCTTAGAGGAAGCTTACCAGAGGAATCTCAGAAAATAAGCTCAGAGGAATCTCACCAGAGGAATCTTGCTAGAGGAAGCTCGCCAGAGGAAGCTTGCTAGAGGAAGCCTAGAGGAAGCTTTCCATAAGAAGCTCAGAGGAAGCTTACCAGAGGAAGCTCAAAAAATAATCTTGGAGGAAGATCACCAGAGGAAGCTCGCCAGAGGAAGCTTACTAGAGGAAGCATATAGGGAGCTTTCCAGAAGAAGCTCAGAGGAAACTTACCAGAACAAGATCAGAAGAAGCTCAGAGAAGAAACTCAGATGAAGCTCTCCAAAGGAAGCTCGCCAGAGGAAGCTTTACCAGAGGAAGCTCGGAGGAACCTTACCAGAGGAAGCTCAGAGGAAACTTGCTATATGAAGTTTCGAGGAAACTTTCTAGAGGAACCTCACTCACAGAGGAAACTCAGGGTTGACAGTTTTTTATATACTTATTCATATCATGTATCCGTAGAGATGTATTACAACTTGTATGTTTTAATGATTTATAATATGAGAGTGAGGTCAAACGGTATCTGTAAGGGACCAAGTCTGGTAGGGCTTGGGAGAGATTTCATGCTCTATCGGATGACCTCATCAAGGGAACCTCAGAGGGAACAAGTTTTGAGGATTGAGAAGTAAGTCAATGTTAAGGCTTGACTTAGCCATTCTAGATACACCTGGTAAAACACTGAGGGACCATAACCCGAGAGAGCTTATCCAGAAGAACCACGAGTTCCATATCACTTTGAGCCCAGTGCCAAACAGTCCTTTTTCAAATGTCACATTTTCTTTAGGTGATGTCACACGCCACCTACCTACTGTCCAATCCAAACTTGAGTAAACCATGGCAGTTTGAGGAGCTGTCAGAAGGTTTGGTGGATGACCATTGAAGTGTGACAGATGCCTGACACAACTAATAGCCAAAAGGTGTGAGCAGGCATTTAATGCTAGTGACATAAAGTAGAAGGTTTTTCACATTGATTGAGACTGAGACATCTCAGGAGAGGATGGTGGCTATTTAGAGAGCCCAGCCATTTCAAAGAAAAGGGTTTCTTTATAGAGAGAGAAAAGACATTGATAGCAAGGGAGTTATTGCAAAACCAGGGGGCATTTAACTTACCCACCATTGTTGGTAGTTGCCAAGCTTTCACCACCATTTATTGTTGTGATATGTGTGTGGGACATTGTTTTTTGATCTGCCTACCAAGGTGTATCTGAGAGTGCTTGTTTCTCTCTCCCTTTGAACGAGTTATTTCTGAGGTTCATTTATTGTTTATTTCAATCTGAGTTGTTATTATATTGTGATTTTGTGTTTATTCTGTACCAAGTCGAGGATATTGGGTTAGTTGTTATTGCCATACCTATAGGGGTTACGCCTCCATCTATAATATAAATTACCCTCTTACAACATCAAACCACACCCGCTCATATATAGCCTTAAGTGTTTGCTTCATACGCACTTTTCATCATGCGTAGTTTGACCCATAAAACATAGGGGTTCTAAAACCATCAAATCCTCATAAATTCATGCCTAAAGACAAAGGGATGAAAAACATAAAAACCGAGTGTTCTAGCTTTAATACCAATTTGAAAATTCCCTTACGGTGTACTCTTAGGCAAGGATGGTCTGAATAAATACAAGTCCAATATTTTTTTTATATTTTTTGAATTCTTAAAGATCGAAACTGTAAACAAAATTAACTCAATTAAACTTAGCACCGATTTCAAAACTTTCTTATAGAAGACCATTTTCCAAATGCTATCTTTTTACCCTAAAGCATGCATTTAAGGTGATGGTAGATAAAATTACTAAATCAACCCTAAGACGTCGATATACGAGGAAAACCACAAAGGGGAAAATGTCGAAAGGCCCAAGCAATAGATCACTATGATACGGTTCTAAAAAGTATAAACAATAGACTTACACAACAATTTGTTACCCCACAAGCCTTGAAGCTCTACCATCTTTAATCGATTCTCTGCAGTGCAACGTAGGAATCCACCTACACAAGCTGCCATAGTATACGAATCCACACGCACCTTGATACCCACCAATGAGGCTCAGTAACAGTTAAACACCGTATATGGTACAAACGGAGTCCACCGCATGAACCAGGTTCTTTCAAGATGAAAGATACAAACTATAATACCCCCCCCCCCCTAATATTTTATTAATTTTCATGCATAAGTTATAATAATATGAAAATCTTGAGATTTTGATAATTATGATTGAGTGTATAGCTGAATGGACTGTTCGGGATCCTGATTATAATTATTGGAATATTGTGGGATAAAATTTTGAAAATTTAGAGAAGAATGAAGAATGGTCATTCGAACGAGTTCAGGTCGTTCGAATGTGAAATAAGGGTCATTCGTATTAAGGGATTAAACAAGGTTCGAATGATATCCAACTGAATAACATATCGAGGCGATTCGAATGTCGTTTGAAGAATAATTTGAATGAAAATCCATTCTCGTTCGACAAAGGGGCTATTCTCGTTATAACGAGGTTAAGCAGAATTTTTAAATCGGGTTGCCCTTGTGTGCTATCACATTTTTCACCGTTAAATGGGTAACCTGCCGAGCTCTGGTGAGCCCAGATTGAGCAAAAATGGGAATTGAGGTTTTAAGGGTGTTTTATAAGGGTTTGTTTGGATTATTTGGGTTTATTTTTGAGTTGGAATAAGAAGAAGATAAAGAAGAAGAAAGAGAGAGAGAGAGAGAGAGAGAGAGAGAGAGAGAGAGAGAGATGGTGGGTCTTCCACCCTTTTTATGCACTCCTCCACCTCTCTCTACCATAAACCACCATGCCACCACCATCTCTCCACCATATACCACTTAGTTTACATGCATTCCTCCCTATATAAACCATATATACCCATTTCCTCAATGGATGATCAAAGATACAAATTTTGGAGGTGTTGTTGAGGGTCTTTGAAGATGAAGATAGAGGACATTTGTTGAGTTTTGAAGAGGGTTTTGATGGAGCATTCATAAGCAATCTTGTACGAGCTAGGCAATGTCTTTAAGGCCACCTTAAGAGGTGGAAGGTTGCCATCTTCTTAAAAATTTCAATATATTATTGTTGGAGCTTCATTTGAGATGGAAAATATCTACCCTTAGTATTAGGAAAAAATCTAGTCTTTCAACCTTTAAGTTTTGATCTGATATTTTTAAGAAGATCTTCATAATGTCTGATTCATCCTTTACCTTTAAACAAAGGGCACCCCAAATATTTTATGGAAAGATTTTTAAATGGAACGCCAAGACAGTGAACAATTGAGAATCTTCTTAAAATTGGAATTTTTAAATCAATATAGAATGAAATCTTTTTAAAATTAATGAGATGACTTGAGGCTTTCTCATAAGACTCCAGAAAGCTCATAAGGGCTTTAAGAGAGACTTTTTTCCTGATCTTTAATAAGCTCTACTTTGAAACCTAGCCTCCCAAAAAACCAAATTTTATTTGATTTCTTACTGATTACCTCATCAAAATTCCACTTAAACAAGAATTTTTTCATCTTCCCTTGAATTTTTTTAGGCTACAGAATAGAAATAACAGGTAAGTAATACTTTCTACCAATCTTTTTAATTCTACTACTAGTGGGTTTATTTGAAATACCTCTAGCATTCCGAGAAATGAAATTTATCATTGAGAACATGGAAGGTTGGAATTAGTGATCACCTTAGTGTTGGCTTTTGTAATCCTTCTGAATAGAGGGCCTATGGGTTGCCTTATATTCTTAGGTTTGGGCTTATGATCCAAGGCAGTATGGGCATTAAAACTCTCATGAACCCTCTTATTCCATCTTTCTTTATATGCTTTAATTTTACTCCACTTTCTATCAGACCTATTGTCAAAAATCATCAACTCTTCTCGTATAGGGATAATTCTCTACTGCTTCTATTCAGAATCATACATGCTTTGCATAATGGCAGTCATAATCTGGAAGATTAGATGATCTTGAGGATAGTAATATATGGTCTACTACTGTAAGGACAAATTTTCAATGGAGTCAATTTGTATGTAATTGGCATTATTCGGGACAAAATGTTTGAGTCTTAGGATATAATTTATGTTGTTGATCCCATAAGCCTATGACGTGTTTGATGAAGAGGTAGCGATAAAGTTTCAAATTGTTTAGTGTCATGTGTCCCTGGATATATTATAAGGGTGTTGTTTTTTATTTAAAATTGTTTGGAACTATTTTTAATATTTTTTACGAAAAATATTTTCTGAGTTTAATCTCTTTTGAATAAGAATAAGTCTCGTTTAAACAAAATTCATTTTTCGTTCGAATGAACTTCTTCTTTGTTCAAACGAAGTTCTTTCTCATTAAATCGAACATCAAACGAGGATCCTCTGCCAAGCAGAACCAATCTAGTTAGAAGCTAGTTCAAACGAGATTGCATTCACATTCAAACAAACTATTTGTGTCGTTCGAATGAAGTGCAATTCTCGTTCGAACGACTCTAGTTTTTGTTTGAATGAATCAGTCCCTCGAAAATCATGTAAATAGTAATTAAGGCATTGGGGACTGAGAATGTTTAATGACTTTTTGTGAAAAACGAATTTCTACATGTTTATAAAATCTCCAAGCCCGAAGTTCACCCAATACGTGTAAAGATCCAAGTTCCATAATTTATATGCTTTGAGATCTTGATATTGGGCACCAAAGTTTGTGTAATGACCCGACTTGGATTTAAGGGTTACCCGTAGTCAACCCGATCCGACCCAAGAATTAGGTGTGAACTGCAATTAAATAACCTATATAATGTTGCTAATCCAGTTTTATTTTAATTAACGTTTAACCTGTTTCGCATGTGATTTCAATTTCAAATTCAGCTACGTGAGGGCCCGTGGGAAGCATCTACAGTGTCCAAGCTTACAGAGCTACTAACGTAAAATAAAAAAGCGTACTTACCTAAATAATTCTCTCAATATACAAACCCGTACCTAACCTATCGTAACAAAGACGAGGGTGTGAGCCGAATGCTCAATTAGAAATATACAACAATGCAATATTGAATCGAACGACAGAAAGAAGACTCTAACACATTATACCTACATGCATATGCAACTACCTTACACACACACACACACACACACACATATATATATATATATATATATATATATATATATATATATATATATATATATATATATATATATATATATATATATATATATATATATATATTATAATGTATGAAACCGTTTTACTTTCGAAAATATTATTTATCCTGATTAATTCACCTTAATCTTATAAAACACTTACTCTTTCTTATTTTTACATTTATCCCTTTATTTAACACACATAATTAAATACTTGAAACAAATACACTTGGTTTGACAGAAAGTTATTTCTTTACCGAAATTACCATTTTCATTTTAACCAATCCACGTTAGTATTTTCATTGAATCACACTTCGACACACACGAACACCGTGTGAGAAAATACTTATTTATCGTTTGAAAACCTTTCACATCACACCTTTGTGTTAATTATGGGTAAAGCCACTTGTCTTTTTTTTTGGAATCTTCAAATAACCGCGAACTTTGACGGACTCCACACCGCCAGCGATGCCACCATATCCTCTGGTCAATGATTTTGGGTCATTTGCCTCACGGCTCTAGCCCTCCTTAATTTTTTTACCTGGACAAATTCAAAACCTAGGGTTTCACCCCAATTTATTTTACGCTAAAAAAATCATTTTTTTTTAAGTTACTCACACTAGCTTATTAAGTGCTTGGAATGTCCTAACACCTTTTAACCCTTTTGGAGTAACATTCTTCTCAATTGGAAACATCTTTACTTTATTCCTTTCATTTCTAAGAATAATCGAATTTATAAGACTACTTTATAAAAAAATACCATTTTCTTTATTAACACATGTAGTCTTGAAATCTCAGGAAAAGTCCGAATTTGTCAAGGTTAAAATGAGTTTGGCAAGGGTTTTCTAGAATTCTGCAATAAAATAGCAGGAGGCAGCAGTGCAGAATTACGAGAAAGGGTGCAAAAATTGGAGGAATTCATTGCAAATCCTCCAACAGATATTTTGCAGTAGCAACACTCTCAGTCAAGTTGGAAGAATTGCGATTAGAGCTACAACGTGTTCAAACGGTACACGAAAGCCACATCCAGGAAACTGAAGAAGAGGTTGAGAACCTTGCTGCAAATGTTGGTGTTTTGGCTGACGAGCTTCATACTCATTTGGGCAGACTTTATGAGGATTCTGGGTTGCTGAAAAAGGCGTGGCTCAACGCTGGTAGCAATGACACTAGTGCCGGTGTCAAGAACTATAAAATTCCAGAACCGAAGGCATTTGCTGGTGTAAGGTCGGCGAAGGAATTAGAGAATTTCGTGTATGATATGGAACAATATTTCAAGACTGCTCATACTTATGTGATGATGCAAAATTTTGGTGGAGAAGTCGGACCGAAGACGAGAGTAGGTTTGAAATCAGTTCGTGGAGTGAACTAAAGAAGGAATTGCTGGAGCAATTCTTTCCAGCAAATTTAGGTTGGTAAGCGAGGGAGACATTGCGACGTGTGAAACATGACAAGACTGTGCGGGATTATGTGACAGAGTTCACGTCGGTGATGCTTGATGTTAAGGGAATGTCCAAGGAAGACAAGGTCTTCAATTTCGTTTCCAATCTTCAGCCTTAGGAGACATGGTGTGCGTGATTTTCAGCAAGCAGTAGTAGTTACGGATAGCTTAGTGGATCTCGAACTGGACCAGTCAGATGGTGTTTTATCTAAGTCCAAAGGTAAAGACAAAGTCGTGTTAGAATCGGGCAAAGATGGAGGGACAGAAAATGACAAGGGAAAGGGGGTTGATGGACAACCAAACAAAGGCAAAGGTAGTTATTCTGGGTGTTTCATTTACAAGGGTTCACACCGGGCAAAGGATTGTCCAATGCGAGAAAAGCTTGCTACAATTCAAGTGGAAGAGTCCAGAGATGTTGTCTCAAGTTCAGGTGGGGCGGATGGTCGTGTCACCCCTTGGTTTTATTAGGCGGACTCCAAGAAATGGAGTCTGGATAAATGGGTGATTGAAGCCTTGGTATGCGCGGGTTGCAGGAACCTTGCATTACCAAGAGAAACTTCTGCGTTAGGTGGTCAAAACGTGGAGGTTATGGTCCTGTAGGGAGAGATTGAACCGAAAGGAGTTTCCCAAACTTTCATCATGAAGTTATGGGTACGAGAAAACCTCAAAACTAAGGGAAAATGTCTTAGTTCACTTTGGCTAAGGTATTCAGCTGGAACGAAGTGGTTATGCAATTCGAAGTTGTCAGATTATGGGAGCTAGGTTCTTTCTATCATATTTGGTAGTTGACGTCTCTGCTACCACTGTGGATTTTTGGTTAATAACATATATAAGGAGGGGGTACCTCCGAGGCAAAATTCGGTATTTAGCCATGAGCGCTAAGGAAACTTCGTGGGCATGTTTTGGTTATCCATATACCGAATGAGGGATTGGTACTGAATGGATTTTGGTTGTGATCGGGAAATTCCTCGATCACACCTATTTTGCAACATCGGGTTGCATCGGTGGGTGGGGTTGCTTATAATTTTGAGGTGGCATTGTCTTAATTCGTGGGTTGTTACTAGTTGACTTCAAAGAGAAGTTTTGCTATCCTAAAAATTGATTTGTGTAGTTTTCATGGGAGTTGTTGGGCAAATAGATGTAAAAACGGGATTGCATCAGTTAGGCACTTGGAGATCATGGATCTCTAGACACCTGATGCAGCAGTTTTGAAGGCAGTTTCGTGGAGAAACCTGGCAACATCTAATTAAGGCAATTTTGCTCTTTATGTCATATTTAAACCCAATAAAATCTTAATTAAACTAGTTTATATGTTCATCATCAAAATACTACAAGTTTATATACATGAGAATATTAATTTTAAATCCTAAAAATCCAATTAAATGGGTCTAATATAGATTTGTTTTCGAAATTTCATGACACTTGAACAATGATGCTAGATTAAGGGGCACAACATTATATAAAAGAATTAGGGATGCTAATTCTGTTATTAAGACAATACCATTTCTACCAATTATGTGCCTATTACTGGTATTAGTTCCTTATGGTCCAATCTATAATCTTCATTTGTTCCTCCTAAAATCTCCATTTGTATATGAAAGATTTATGAGAGACCTATTGTCAAGGTAATTTGGAATCATTTCACTATTTTTTTTAAAGTTAGACCAAGCTTGTCCTCTATCCCTGCTCATGTACATGATTTTTTTATCAACAGATTACCATCATTCATATTTGGAGGCAAAACAATTCAGTAGCAGATGGCCTAGTATCCTTAGGAGGGGGTATATATCCTTTATTTAATTTTTATCATAACTATATTTAAACACACTAAATAGAATTATAATTCATAACCAAACATTCTCTAACATAACATAAAAATAATAAATTCTTCCATTGAAAACAAAGTTCGGCATAAAATATAGAAAACTCCACCATTTGAAATAGAGTTGTATGTAAACATAGAAATAAGGCATGTTAGATTAAGGTTCTACAAATTTCCATGACACAATAATGTATTTCAGGCATTGCGGTTCCTAGGTTGGTATCTCTTCAGCCACACTGACTTTCCATTAATGCAAAAGGTTTCCATTTTCTTATTCCTTAATATGGTATTGGGGATTAAAACTGTCTTGAAGACAATTTTTCCAAACAGGGGATAATCTCCATCTCGCGGATGATGAATATCGACCAATTCCACGCAGTCCCCATACTTCCTGCTCACGTAGTTAAAATAACAGCTGATCACATTCTAAATAGAGAACTGCAATAATAATAAAGTTTTAACTATGGTAAATTTAATACGTTTTTCCTTGAACTTTGTACGTAATATTTGTTTGCCTTCATAAATGTGTTTTTATAACAGACATGAGGAAAATATATGATTATGCAGTGTTTGGTGTAAACTTACTGAATGAAGTAGTTTTGAATATCTTGTGCAGGGACAGGAAAACCTCGAGAAAAGGTCATGAAGAGAGATCGTTTTTCTAAATGAGCAAATGGGTCCCACGCTTTGGCTTGCGGGTTGAGTTTGGATTGAAACTCGTCAAGTCGGATGCCATTTACTTTTACAACATCAACATAAACCTCATTTGCCGAACCCTCTCCGGTGTGGGCATTATGTCCATCTCGAGGTTGATGAATATCGACCCGTTCCACACAGTCTCCATACTTCCTGCTCCCGTAGTTAAAATAACAGTCGATCACATGTTATAGAGAGGTGCAATAATAATAATAGAGTTTTAAATTATGGTGAGTTAATTTTTAAAAGAGTGATGATAGGGAGATCCGGTTCGTAGACATATTTGGTGGACACATGAATAAGACAAAAATGAGTGCAAGTTTCTAATGCACATTTTTATTCCCTGACGTGACCCACAACAATAAGGTATAAGCTTTTAATGCAGTGTGTTCACGAAATGTGTCCACGAACCGGGTCTCCCTAGCATTTTCCTTTTTAAAATGTAATTAGATATTTATTCCTTTAGATATAATATAATTACGTTTTTCCTTCAACTTTGATAAATATATGTGGTGTCTAATACAATAAAAAGGGGGTCTATTATGTCCATATATGACCCAGTGCATGCATAGAAATATAATCTGTTTGCCTGCCTGGATGTGTTTTTATATCAGACATGAGAAAAATAAAACTTTTTTTCGGGTGAAAAGTCACTGCATGGATTACGTTTTTAAAACGTAGTCTACATATTTGATGTATTATAAATAAAATGTAAACTTACTGAGTTAAGTAGTTTTGAATATCTTGAGAGAACGTCATGAAAAGAGAGCGTTCTTCTAAATTAGCAATTGGGTACCACTCTTCCGCTTGTGGGTTGAGTTTGGATTGAAAATGGTCAACTTGGTTGCCATTTTCTTTTAGAGCATCAGCATCAACATCAACCCCATTTGCGGAACCTTCTCCGGTGTGGACTGGCGACACATCTTTTGTGGTGTCCATGATAATGAGTGTAGTTGGGAAGTGAATGTGGGTTTCTGTGGAAAAGACAAAAGGAAAATTGTGGGTTTTAGTATCTGTGTGGAGTGAAATGGGAGGGGATATAGTAATCATTTTATAGGGAGTTAATCTGAAACGCCGTGTTAAGGAATGTAGATAGTCTCTATTTCGCGGGGAAATAAAAACAAAAACTTTTTGTGTGCCCTAGTTACAGTTTTTGTCGTTTCATATTCCACAATAGGCTTAAAATTATATCTAATCTTACTAATACAATTGCATTCATTGCACAACTTAATATGAATACTAGTGTACATATTATCATAGAATTCCAAAGACAATAAAATTACATGATTGTAAAATTCTTGAATAGAAAAAGTGTACAATCTAGAATTTCATAAGTCAAGAATTCCAAAACTTAGAATGGTAAAAGTCATAAATTTTGGGAATTTGAAAAACATAATTTCAAGAATTTCCAAAAGGTCATAAAATTTCAAAAATGCATAATTTAAAGAATTCTAAAAGACATGGTAGTATGAATTCTAAAAGACAAAGTAGCATGAGTTCGCAAAAATGTATAATTTAAAGAATTCTAAAAGACATTGTAGTATGAATTCTAAAAGACATGGTAGCATGAATTCTAATCGACATAATAACATGAATTCTAATAAACATAATACTATGAATTCTAATAGACATAATTCTAAAATACATACTGCTAATAATTATGAAAAATAGAAAACTCAAACTGTTTTAATAGTCATGACAAACAAAAGATAAATCAAGATTGTTTCAACGAATTATGAAGAAACCGAAAACGTAAACCATTTTAATAGTCATGAAAAATAGATAATTTACAGCAGTTTATCAACAGTTATATGACGATTCATATATAACCTATTTTATGGACAATCATGTATTCCTAAACATCTGCTCTGACACCACATGTAAGAATAGTATATTTACATGAATCATAAGATCATTCACATCATCATAATCACATAATAGATATGTTAAAAAAGAGATAATGTAATACCTCATTTCATTGCCATGGATATGATGTCGTTGTTTGCCGCTGCTGATTGCCACCGATCGACCTCCTTAGCAGTCTTTCAACGAAGAATTTGGCTTCTCTCTCCTTGCCTATAAGCTTTCATATGTGTGTTTCGTGGATACCTTTTAGATGGACGAAAGACATCTATTTATAAGTGGAGAGAGGTCCTAAATTCCAAAGGTCAATTAATCTCAATTAGAGATTTAATTGAAATTTTAACTACTTTTATATCCAATTCATTTTTGGAATATGAACCATTTTGTTAGGAAGTAGCCTATCTTTATCTTTATCTTTTTCTTTGTCTACTATAAAATGCACTACAAGGAGCTTTAATGCACTTTCACCATATTATGGCACGTGGCATCTTAATTCACTTTCATCATATCTATCACTTATAAGTCTTCTTGGGAGGCTTTTCTCATTCTTTCCTGCTCCTTCGGTTTCTCCACCCGTTTATTTCCTCTTCAAAACTGTTGTTTTTTTATAAATTACGTTCAATATTTTTTTAAATAACTCACGTACAGTATTTTTTAAATTACGCACAGTATTTTTAAAAGCATATACATAATTGTTTTATTGTTTTTATAAATTATGTAAAATATTTTTTTAAATATATACTATAAAATGTTCTACAAGGAGCTTTAATGCACTTTCACGATATTATGCCACGTGGCATCTTAATTCACTTTCATCATATTTATCACTTATAAGCCTTCTTGGGAGACTTTTCTCATTCTATCCTGCTCCTTCGGTTTCTCCACCCGTTTATTTCCTCTTCAAAACTGTTGGTTTTTATAAATTACGTTGAATATTTTTTTAAATAACTCACGTAGAGTATTTTTAAATTACGCATAGTTTTTTTAACAACATATACATAATTGTTTTATTGTTTTTATTAATTACGTAAAATATTTTTTGAAATAAAAAACAACATTTTAATTTAAAAAAAAAAATTTCTCTTAATTAAAAAAATCATTTTAAGTGTTTTATTAAAAAAAGTTGTTTTTTCTAACAAAAATAAAAACTGTTAACCATGAAAATTAGGGGTGAAAATTCGTGTATTTGGGTCATATTTCGGGCCGACACGACATGACACGACAATGATTTTACGAACACGAACACGATCCAAATAAAAATGACATAACATGACACGGCACGAATAACCCGATTCTTTAAAATTTCACTCTAAATTAAACATAAATAGATACGATAACCCTAATAAAAATACGATTAACATGACAAGACACGATAACACGATTCATAATTTTGACACGAACACACACGACACGACTTCGTGTAAAAAAACACGACACGAAAAGGACATATTGTGTCAATTTTGGGTCAATTTCGTTTCGTTGCGTGTCGTTTCTAAAATTGTCACCACCATATTATGCCACGTGGCATCTTAATTCACTTTCATCATATATATCACTTATAAGCCTTCTTGGGAGGCTTTTCTCATTCTTTCCTACTCCTTCGATTTCTCCACCCGTTTATTTTCTTTTCAAAACTATTGTTTTTAATAAATTACGTTCAATATTTTTTTAAATAACTCACATACACTATTTTTTAAATTACGCACAGAATTTTTAACAACATATACATAATTGTTTTATTGTTTTTATAAATTACGTAAAATATTTTTTAAAATAAAAACAACCTTTTAATTTAAAAAAAGATTTTTCTTAATTAAAAAAAATCATTTTAAGTGTTTTATAAAAAAAGTTGTTTTTAAACAAAAATAAAAACTTTTAACCATGAAAATTAGATGTGAAAATTCGTGTATTTGGGTCACGTTTCGGGCCGACACGACAAGGATTTTTTGGACACGAACATGACCCAAATAAAAACGACATAACACAACATGGCACAATTAACCCGATTTTTAAAAATTACACACTAAATTAAACATAAATAGACATGATAACCCGAATAAAAATACGATTAACATGACAAGACACGATAACACGACTCATAATTTTGACACGACACGACTTCGTGTAAAAAAAACACGATACGAACACGACATATTGTGTCAATTTTGGGTCAATTTCTTTTCGTTACGTGTCGTGTTTTCACGTCGTTTCTAAAATTGTCACCCCTAATCAAAATAAATTGTTTTACACTGTTAAAAAATGTTTTTAACTGTTTAAAAACTATTTTTTTTATAAAGAAATTATTTTTTAAAGATTTTTTTAATACATAAAAGAAATGATTTTAATGATTTTTTAACTTTTGAACTAAAAAAATGTTTTAAAATAACTATTTTTACCTTTTTCTAATTTTTTTATGAAATTAAGAAACAGTTTCAAAGTTAAAGAAAAATATTTAACTATTTAATATAACAGAAATAAATTAATATAAAAATTATTTTACTGTTCCTTTTTAATAAAATAAGTACAATATATCTTATATAAAAATAAGGTTTTTTTTTGTTTTTTAAAAACTATTCTTTTTGTATAAAAAATGTTATAACTATTTTATAAAAAAAAACTTATTTTTTAAATAAAAATAAAAACTTTGCTTTATTTTTGCCTGTTATTTTGTAGTTATATTTTTTTTACATAATTTGTGATCGCAGATACTCTGAAGTTTTTAATCAATTTTCTATTTTTACTTAGCATCCCTTTATGTATTGACAATTCCATAAATGTTTATCGTGCACTCAATGTATAACTCGCGCATCGCGCGGGTTTCTAACTACTTCTAATTAAAAATCGGAATACTAACGACCATATTTCGGGGAAGGAATTAAAATTATAAATAACCCAAAGGTTAATCAATAATTTCCTTGCAATTTTAGGAGTAGTGTTGTGTTAATAGTTTTGATTATTTTTTTTTTACATTTTTTACTCAGTTAAGTGTGATAAAATATTCCTTAAGAGATAAATTATGAGTTTGGGTGATAAATTTCAGAAGAGTGTGAGAGAAATCTCTTCTTCTATTTATTCTATTATAAGACTCATAAATATTAGTATTGTTCTTCATGTTCATAGTTGGGGGGTCGAGTGAAAATTTTAAGGAGACTTGATTTTTGTATTATATCACTCTGTTTTATTATTTTTATTATGCCTTTTATTGGGTTATTATTACATTTTATATATAATAATACCAAAATAAGAGGCTAAATACCCCATTTAAGGGGTGAGAAGAAACCCTTAGCTTAATTATTTTTATTTTTATTTTATTTATTTATTATGTCCCTCTGAATATTAATATTGAAATTTTACAATATATATTTATGCCTCGAGAGAGGATGAATTATTTTTGAGTGAAAATAGTAAATTAAGATTACGATATTTATTTATTTATTAAACTAGAGATAAACAATTTTTAATTAATATTGTAGTTTGAATTTTTCAACTCTAAAGCTTAATTTGTAATGGTTTAAAATACTTTTAGTAAATTTTCCCTAACGGGTGATTTATCAGAAACTATTCAAATCGGATTTTTATAGAGTTTGTGAAATTTAACATTATTCTTCTAAAAAAATTATGTTCAACTTCACATTTGCAATGAAAGTTGATTTGTGGATTTAAATATATCTTCTAGTATTTCTAATACATAACAAATTAATATAAATAAGTTGTATAAGTGGTGAATTTCAATTCCTTAAATTATCTCATAATTATTTGCTCCTCATATTTAGCTCACTTTATCATTTTAATTATATATTAGTGTAATTTAAATTTCATCTCCATTAGTTAACATAAACATCCTTTGAAAACTTATTCTTTTAAAATTATTGCACTCGTTTTCATTTTTTCCTTTCCATATTAAGAAATTGGATTAACACCCCACTTGCCATTATATATATATATATATATATATATATAGTGTATTTCATAGGTTCAAGGGATTTTGATTGAGAAGAGAGCTATACTACAACGACAACACACCAAAATCCTTTCATAAGGGTCGTTCGAGATTTTTCTAATTTTGATTTTTCTAGTACATCGGGCATTGTGTGATTGTTTATTTTACTTTATCATGCTATTACCTAAATGCATGTTTTAGGGCAAATATAAAATTGGCTAAAACTCGTTTACACAATTTTCGTTTATAATTGATGATTTAAGTTTAATATTTAATTTGAAAAAAATTAAAAATTGGTTATTGTTTAGACCATTCCGTATATTCCGTAACTTCATCAGTGTTTTACATTAAGTTCCAGTTGCTGCACTTTTAACACATTGTTATGTTTGTCGTGTCATGGGTAATAATTCAACATTAGAGTTGTGGGAGCTCTAAGGCTTTTTCCATCTTTCCTTATTCTTTCTATCCTCTAGAATTGTTTGAAAATATTTCCCTAGAGATAAGTCATGATTTTGTTAAATATTAGAGGGTACTTGTACACTTTACGGATGAGTTGCAAAGTAGTTTATAGTGGATGAGATATTGTAATCTGTTTATTCTTTTACCCATGACGAGTACGACAATCATGTTACCCAGGTTATTTTTCCTTTCTCCTTCTTTTTAATATAATTTTTTGGATTGTAGTTGTGTTAGTTATTGTTAAAAAAAGGGACATGATGAAGGCTCTTGTTTTTTCATGAATGGTGGTAATAATTTAAACCCCAAATAACCTTTGAAACTGATGATAAAAAACAAATACAATCCTAAAAATTCCACCCAACCGGAAGATTAAGCACTCACTAATACAAATAATGCCACAAATGCTGTCAACCAAGAATCTCTAGAGAAAACCAAGATCACCAAGAACTAATTCAAGATACTAACGTAATATCCATCAAAGACTAACCTAAACTAAACCAAAATTATCCTCAACAAATCATCATCCAAGAATTCCCGAACCTCCCACTAAAATAGCAATTCCAAAAATTCTTATTAAGCATTGCCTCTAAAAAATGCCAAGAACATTTAATCCTTTATTACAAATATCCATTGCTGTGAGATTACTCCTGAATAAGCCACTGTACTTGAGAATGCCACAACGGTGAATGCTTAGGCAAGGATGGCCAGAATATACACCATTTTTATATTTTTTAAAATTTTAATATTGAACCTTTAAACAAGATTAAACCAATTAAACTTAGCATCAATTTCAAAACTTTCTAGTGGAAGACCGATTTTCCAAATTTTATCTTTTTACATTAAAGCATGCATCTAAGGTGATGACATATAAAATAAATAAATCAACCACAAACTGTCGATGTATAAGGAAAGCCACAAAGGGAAAACCCTCGGATGGCCCAACCAACAAATTACTATAATACGATTTTACAAAGTATAGACAATAGAATTACATAATGACTCGATCCCCCAAAAGATGTGAAGCTGTTCTATCTTCAACCTCTCCTCCACTGTGCAACGTATAAGTCCACCTACGCAAGCTTCCACAACATAAGTGTCCACGCGCGCCTCGATATCCACCGATGATGCTCAACAACCGTCAAATAATACAAACGATACACATGGAAACCATCGCACGAAACAGGTTCTTTCCTGATGAAAGATACAAAATTTGGTGCCCAATATCAAGATATAAAAGCATATAAATTATGGAGCTTAGATCTTTCAGCATATAGGGTAAAACATGGGGCTTGGAACTTTTGTAAATAAATAGAAATTCATTTTTCACCAAAAGTGATAAAAAATCTAAGTCACTAATGCCTTAAAATACTATCTGCGTGATTTTTGAGGCGACGACTCGTTCGAATGAAAAATAGGGGTTGAATGACCATTACCCTTCATTCAAATGGCACATATTGTTCTTTTGAATGAGAATGCAATCTAATTTGAACCATCTTCTAATGAACTTCTGATGAGGTTAGTATTGCTTTATAGAGGAACCTCATTTGATATTCGTTTGATGTCTGATCTAATGAAACAAAACTTCATTTGAAAGAAACACAAAGTTCGTTCTTACGATACTTATTCTAATTCAAATGAGTTTAAACTCAGAAAATATTTTTCTAAAAAAGTATTAAAAATATTTCCAAACCATTTTAAATCAAAAACCAACACCCTTAAATTATATCCCAAGACACATAATAAATACGCATTCATATCTGCGCGATCCTTAATAAACGTGAAGACAAACTTGGCATTAAACACGACACATTGTCCATTCATTAAAGCTTGAACTCTACGTATTCATCAAACACGTCATAGGCTTATGGGATCAAAAACATAAAATCTATCCTATAACTCAAACGTTTCATCCAGAATAATGCCAATTACATACAAATTGACTCCATTGGAATTTTGTCCTTACAAATCTCCTTTTTTGGCTATTCCTGGACAACTAAAACAAAAATACGATGGTCCGTCAAGCTCCCTAAAAAGACTCATTCCCCAACCTAAAAAAGAAAAAAAAGTAGAGACGCTCGACCGACACACAAACATGTTTATCTTTGCTTTTCTTGAAAACTTTGCCACATTGATGTAAAATTGTACTTCGGCACACTTAAACACACCTTCAAAAGCAAGCATAATATAACAAATATAAATTCGCAAATGATTAAACATCTAACAATGTCAAAATAATATCAACCTAGGTAAGATGTCTCCCCTTAAGATAAAGAGATCCTAATCCTGCAAAGGAAAGATACAATTTCTCCCCATTTTTGTTCTGGAATATACAAAAAAGATACCATAAAACAGTTACTCTCCCCCTAAATACGTGATCTTAAGATACCAATATGATAAAGTTTGATACCAACTTTAAACATATGGAGAAGGGAAGAAGGCATGCAATGGTGTAAAATATAGTAAACACGCAACATGGAAACCCAATCATAAATAATCCAAACAGTCAAGCGTATGGCAAACATGGACTAAATGTAAACTGCAAAAGACTCAAAACACGATACCATATATAATATATGCAATATCAATGTGTCTAAACATGTGGGATGGAATGAATGAACATGAACTAGATACGAATTATGATCCAACCACTCAAATATGTTCAAGAAGTTGTAACTGATTGTAAAATTTTATCAAACAAAAATTTAGCCTCAAGTGACAAGATAAATTGAACTTAGTGAACAAAGAAGCACAATTCACATAAGCCTATAATATTGCTAATTCTACAAATCAATAGCGTCATGATAAAATAAGCATAACCAATTTTCATTGTGCATACCCGTTGATCTTCAACTAAACACCTCAAAAGATAAACATATATCATATTTTTCATTCTTTTATTTTCTCAATTCTTTTTAAGCTACGTATTTTTGAATGGACAAACAAACTAAACTATGTTGGATTTTGAATTTTTTTTTTATTTGTATTTCCTTTAATCTTTTCATTAAGCTCTTGCCAACAGTGACTTTCCCACAAAGGATATTTGCTCATTTGGTGGCCCTTTTTTGTGCACCCTTATATTTTTCAATACAATTCAAACATACTCATGGGAAATGGTTCTTATATGCACAAATCCCTATAGTCACAAAACATTTAGATGACAAAATTGATGGGAGAACATCTCACAAAGCTCAAATATATATTTAAAGTTAAAACCTAAAAAGCTCATGTATGTGGTTTCGAAGGCATATACAAAGTTCAATCCATAAAGAAAATCAAGTTCGAAATAACTCCATGATAACATGGTTAAGAACAATCTAAGTATTTACAATCATAACCAAATGTCCTAGCCACATGGAAAGTATGGAGCGAATTGTATTCAAACACACCAATATGCCACACTAAATGCGTAAAACTAAAATATACAAAAAATAAAAATATTTTTGAGTTTTTCTAAAAATTTTCAAAAGAAGAATACCAATTTTTAACTTTATGAAAACAAACTCTTGATTGAAAGATAAACAACATCTTTTTCTATTTTTTCAATATGACTAAATAAAAGAAAAAATATAATACAAAATATACACATGTCATAACACTAGCAAAACATATATCATGAAGCACAAACCAAAGTATGACAAATAAGCTAACACAATCAACCATTAGATATAGCATGGTAAGTATCATGTGTAAGCAAATGAAAATCAACAAGTCTAATCTGTAAAGCCTCTAAATCTGATTTCCTAACCCAAGTAGGTCTAACATGACGCTTAAGAGCTTTGGGAATCGTGATGACTCTACTCTTAGACCTGCTATGTAACAGCCTACTCTAAATAACTCTAAATATAACATTAGTCCCTGATAACTTGCTTTTTGTGTGTCGTTGTTTGAAAGCCAAGTTAGTCAAAACCTCAAAATACCTAAAAAATAATATCAACTCAAGTGTAGAGGTAAGTAAGGGTATCAATCCACATTAAGGGGGTAAGCTAGAGACAAATTCAATTGTAATTCACTTTTTATTTTCTTTTTGTGCCCTTGAGTAGACGGCTTCTGTCATTGACTCCACTCCTATTACTCTCATTTATGGGGCACGTGTCGCCCTTTTTATCATTTCATTTATTGTTGGGGATTTTTATATTTCAGTTATTCCAGTATTGTCTATGGGATTTGTTTCAGGATGGTTTATGATTTTAGCTTTATAGCATTGACATTAGATTGGTGAATGTATGGTTTTATTTAGATTTCGTTGTGTGATTCTATAATGTAGAAATGTTGTTTTGGTATTAATAAAATCTTTTCTTTAATAAAATTTGGAAGTTTGTATGAAAAATGTTTTGACACTTAGCTTAATTATTTAGGGTGTTAAATTGGAAAAATTATTTTTATCGACAGTGATGCTGAGAATGAACCAACTGTTTACCTTGATTTAATTTAATAAAGGAGTGATCGCCCGGTATTTAATTAGGCGGGGTGTCACAGGTGGTATCAGAGCATCAGGTTCTAGTGTCCATAGGATCTGTACGGCTTATTTTCGCTTTCAGCTTAACGTTATTGCTATAGAGCCCTATTGTTAGGACTGTTGTATTCTTGCTTTCACGTTTAAGTCTTCAGCTATTCGAGATTTGTTGATAACTGTAGACTAATAAACTTGTTCACGTTTCAGATGCCTCCGAGACGTGCTCCGAAGGATAGGCGTGCCCAAGCCGAGCAGCCAACAGCTCCGGCATCAGGCACAATGAATGCGAATGAAGTGGCCGCCATCGTTGCTCAGGCGGTAAATGCCGCGATAGCGGTGATTCAGCAGGCTCCACCACAGGTCCAGGCAGTGGCGCCAGTACCAGCACAGCTTCCATCTGCATGGGAGAGAGTTCGGGATGCTTTTCAGAAAGCACACCCCCCTGAGTTTTCTGGTAGCTCCGATATTATTACTGTCAGCCAATGGAAGAAGGACATCCAGCGGCACCTCCGTATGTATGAGTGCACCGAAGTGCAGAAGCAGCTATTGGCCTCTTTTAAACTGGTGGGAGCCGCATTACAGTGGTGGGAGTCCACTACTACTTTGGAGGAGAGGGACACGATCCCTATTCAGATGTTCTGGGAGCGGTTTGACCGCAAGTATTTTCCACCCGCCGTGCAGACTGAGATGAGGCGGAAATTGCTAAATCTGAAGCAGGAGAACCTTACTGTAGCCGAGTATGAGGAGGAGTTCACGAGACTTCTCACTATTGTGCCGGATGAGGCACCCACTGAGAGCAAGAAAGTTTTGCTGTTCGTCGACGGGTTAGCTTGGAGGATCCGTCAGCACCTTATTGGGAATCTATCCCTGAGTACTTTCACTGACGTACTCAATGCAGCGCTACTACATTGCCAGGATCACCGCTTCCATCTTCAGGGAAGCAAGAGAGCAGGAGAGTCCAGCCAGCAGGGCAGGACCGGGGGTAATAGTGCCAGTGGGGCACCAACTCAGGGACAGACTCGTCAGCACAAGCAGAGTTCCCATCAGGGGGACCCTGCTAAGCGATTCCGTTCAGGTGATTCTAGGCAGGGATTCGGGGGATTCAGGCAGGGCCATCAGGGTCAGCCTAATCAGCAGATCCAGCAGGGCCAACACCGACCGCAGGGACAGCAGCAGGGCCAGCAAGGCCAACAGCGTGCACATCAGGGCCAACAGGGCCAATGGCGTGGAGGTAACGGCCAGCAGGGCCGTGGTCAGCAGGGACAGAGGGGAGGAAATTTCAGAAGCCGGTGTTTTGTGTGTGGCAAGCACGACCATAAGCGTCAGGATTGCCTAGAGGGCGATAGGGCCCCACAGCAGCAGGGAACCCGTAATGAGCCACAGAGACCACTCTTTCCACCTGCCCTTCCAGCCCCAGCCCAGGTGCCTGCCTTACCAGCCATTCCAGCAGCTCCAGTGAAGCAGGGGCAATTGCAGTACGGACGTGTCTATAACGTCCACCAGGCAGCAGTTCCACAGGCACCACCCGCGATTGAGGGTATGTTTCCTATCCATGGTACTATGGGTAAAGTTTTGTTTGATACGGGGGCAACGCACTGTTTTATAGCTACGCATTTTGTGAAGTCCTTAGGATTGTTAGCCACAGCAGAGAGCACCGTGACGTGTGTCGACTCACCACTAGGGAGTGGGTCACTTATATTCTTTATATGCCGGGGAGTAGGGGTAGAGATCGGTAGCTTGGTATTGCCTGCAGACATGCTAGTCTTAGACATGCACGAGCATGACGTGATTATTGGTATGGATTGGCTCGCATCTTATAGAGCCATGATTGATTGCTTCGGTGGGAGCATTGTTTTTGCCATTCCGGGGCAAGAGATGTTTGTAGTAGCGATGCCTCGCCCAGAGGGAGGTTCGACCGCTCATTTATATTACATTGAGGAGGATACCTCTAAGGAGGTTGTGATTCCTTTGGATTCGATCCCAGTTGTTAGGGAGTATTCCGATGTGTTTCAGGAGATACCAGGCCTACCGCCCAGTCGTGAGATAGACTTCGTTATAGACTTATTGCCGGATACGAGACCTATAGCACGCGCACCGTACCGTATGGCTCCGGCAGAAATGCGAGAGCTACGAGATCAGATTGAGCAGCTATTAGGTCAGGGTTTCATTCGTAGGAGTACCTCACCGTGGGGCGCTCCAGTCTTATTTGTGAAGAAGAGAGATGGCTCACTGAGATTGTGTGTGGACTACCGGGAGTTGAACAAGGTCACGATACGGAATAAGTATCCGTTGCCTCGAATCGATGATATGTTCGACCAGTTAAGGGGAGCAACTTTCTTTTCAAAGATAGATCTGAGGTCGGGGTACCATCAGTTAAGGATTAGAGAGCAGGATGTTTCAAAGACTGCCTTCTTGTCGAGATATGGGTCTTACGAGTTCAGGGTGATGCCGTTTGGACTCACAAATGCCCCAGCCGTTTTCATGGACTTGATGAATCGAGTGTTCAGAGAGTTCTTGGATCAGTTCGTCATCGTCTTCATAGATGATATCTTAATATATTCACGCTCCGAGGAGGAGCATGCCGAACACTTGAGGCAGGTTATTCAGACTCTACGAGAACATCAGTTGTATGCTAAGTACGAGAAGTGTGGATTCTGGTTGCGAGAGGTACAATTCTTGGGCCATGTTGTTTCTGAGCAGGGGATAGCAGTAGACCCGAGCAAAGTGTCAGCGGTGAGGGAGTGGGGGCAGCCCACGACACCGACGGAAGTATGTAGTTTCTTGGGGTTGGCCGGATACTACAGGAGGTTCATTCGGGGGTTCTCCAAAATAGCGGGTCCATTGACGAATCTGACTCGCAAGGGGGTACCATATGTTTGGGATGACGCTTGTCAGTTAGCTTTTGACGAGCTGAAGGACAAGCTTACTTCGGCACCAGTCCTTGCTCTACCGAAGCCGGGTGTAGAGTACCTGGTTTACACAGATGCGTCCTTACGAGGACTTGGGGGAGTACTTCAGCAGGAAGAGAAGGCTATAGCTTTTGCTTCCCGCAAGCTTAAGCCGCATGAGAAGAATTACCCCACCCACGACCTGGAGTTAGCTGCGGTCGTCTTTGCATTGAGAATTTGGAGGCACTATTTATTGGGCGAGAAATTCCGTTTGTTCGCAGACCATAAGTCACTGCAGTACCTGTTCACTCAGCGAGAGCTGAATATGCGTCAGCGCAGATGGTTAGAGTTTGTAAAAGATTACCAGTTCGATATACAGTATCATCCGGGGAAAGCCAACGTAGTTGCTGATGCGTTGAGCCGTAGACCGGTTGATGATGTGGCGGACATCTGGAAAGCAAAATGGAAGGAGTTGGGTCACCAAGACGCAGTAGCACGTTCTTTCATATCCGTGATGACAGTCACACCCGAGATTGTTACGAGGGTGATACAGGCACAGACCACAGACCCATTTTGTCAGGAGCAGATTGTACGACTTCTAACCGAGGGTGCTGAGTCCTATTCTGTTAGTTCGGATGGAGGATTGCGGTTTAATGGGAGATTAGTGGTTCCAGAAGGAGCAGAGCTACGTCATGAGGTGATGACTCATTCTCATGGGTCCCGATTTGCTGTACATCCGGGAGGCGATAAGATGTACCAGGATATGAGACGTCAGTACTGGTGGAGTGGGATGAAGAAGGACATCGCTGAATTTGTGTCCAAATGTTCTACTTGCCAGCTGGTGAAGGTGGACCACCAGAAACCGTCGGGATTACTTCAGCCGTTGGAAGTACCTACGTGGAAGTGGGAAAGTATTTCCATGGACTTCATTACAGGGTTGCCTACATCACAGCGAGGCCACGATTCTATCTGGGTGATTGTAGACCGTCTGACCAAGGTGGCTCATTTTCTGCCAGTAAGGATAGATTATACCACGGGTCAGTATGCCCAACTATTCATCGCTGAGATTGTCAGATTACATGGGGTGCCCCTGAATATTGTGTCAGACAGAGACAAGATTTTTGTGTCGCGTTTCTGGGAAAGCTTTCAGGAGGCTATGGGTACAGAGTTGAGACTGAGTTCAGCTTACCACCCACAGACAGATGGACAGACAGAGCGTACTAATCAGATGTTGGAAGATATGCTACGTATGTGTATCCTCGACTTCGGGGGAGGTTGGGAGCCACATCTTCCACTGGTCGAGTTTGCTTATAATAACTCCTACCAGTTTACGATTGGCATGGCTCCATTTGAAGCTTTGTACGGCAGGCCTTGTCGCTCTCCAACCTATTGGCTCGAAGTGGGGGACAACAAGTTATTAGGACCAGAAGTGATCCAGGAGACCTGCGCGAGGATTGAGATAATCAGGAGTCGTATTCGGGTAGCCCAAGACAGACAGAAGAGCTACGCCGATGCAAAACGATTTTTCCGGGAGTTTAATATGGGAGATCAAGTGTTGTTGCGTGTATCTCCTATGAAAGGAGTGATGAGGTTCGGGAAGAAGGGGAAGTTGGCTCCGAGGTACGTAGGACCATTTCCCATCATCGAGAGAATTGGGCCAGTAGCATACAGGTTGGGTTTGCCAGAACATTTACATCGCATCCACGATGTATTCCACATCTCGTTGTTGAGACGATACCTTCGGGATGATATGGCCCATACTCACATTGCGATAGATGAGATCGACTTGCAGTCGGATAGCTCTTACGAGGAGAGACCGGTGGCTATTCTAGACTACAGTGAGAGGAGATTGAGGTCGAAGATAGTTCCACTCGTGCGGGTCCAGTGGGAACATCATAATGTGGAGGAATCCACTTGGGAGCGTGAGGCAGATATGCGTGAGAGATATCCAGAGTTGTTTTTACCAGGTATGCCTTATTTTCCGAATTTCGGGACGAAATTTCGTTATTAGGGGGGAAGTATGTAATACCCCGTATTTTTATGCTATATTTAATTTGGGGATTTATTTAATAAAAATCCGGAAATTAATTATGTTATAATTATTAACGTGACTAGAGTTAGTAATTATGGAAAAATTGTTGAATATTTACTAATGAGCATAGTAATATGTTATATTGGTTATATTGAATGTCATAAGTGAATCAAATGACTATTTCGGAAAATTAAGTCGGGACGTGCTCGTGTCACGTCGGGACTAATTATGTTAATTAAAAAGTGAATATTTTATAAGTTGTCCGTATGGTCGTTTTGAGTGCGCCAACGCGTCCGGAAGGGTCGAGATAGTCAGAAAAGTGTACCCGGGGGTTTAGTTTGGGTCTCGGGATGTTTTTTAGGCTTAATTAGTGACCCGGGAGGGCGTTTTGGTCATTTTACAAATTAGGGTAATTAAACCCACGAATTTCAGCCATCCTTAGCAGCCATTTAAGTCAGCCTTTTAGGGTTAGATCATTCAGAACCCTAAGACGGCTAGTGGAGAAGAGAGGAGAGACCTTGCTAGGTGATTCAAGGCCAAAAACACCACCTTTTGCACCACCGTCACCACCAACGCGTAGATCGCGAGGAGGAGAACGCAGCCATACCAATATCAGCAGGAAACCAGACCTCTGAAATCCCAGGCAAGTGTTTAACTTGCGTATTTTCGTTGGTGCAATAATCATGTTAGTGTAGGAATGATTAAGAGTATAATCCATGGAGGAAAACCCAATTTTGATAGGGATTTGCATGTAGAAATCATATGAACCTTATTCTGGAAATTAATATGTGAAGTAGATGTTTAACCCACGAAATTATGATGATTTGTTAGAAGGAATTTCTGGAGAAAACTGATTAGAACAAAGGTTAAGAAAACTGTAGGGTTCTTGATGATTAGATGAAATATTAGGTTGTTTAATCATGTTTATTGATGTATATACGCATGCTGATCGTTAAAGAAACCTGGAATTATGTTAGGATGTAAGCAGTACACTTTTTGGGTCAATTAGAGTTGGAAAATATGAGTTTTGATGAAGAAACCTAAGCAACCCCGTCACTGCAGTTTCTGCAGAATTTTCACAGACCTGCTCGATCGATCGATCGACCCTAGATCGTCGATCGATCGAAGGTTCGATCGGTCAACCCCAGACGTCGATCGATCGACCCTCCCTGGCAGCTTATTATTCCCCTTGTTTAATTAGTCGAATTAATTTATCGTGGAATAAACCTTGGGCATTCTAAATAAAATGATTTGGGAGATATTGAGGACCAGTAGAGTATATGGACATATGTTAGAACCTTTAATCTTCAACGAAGATGGTAATTATGGGATATTTACTTTAGGTTGTTAGGGTGAGGTGCGTAAGAGAGTTACGTTGGAATCAAATGAAGTTATTTACTGAATTTTAGAATTTGTAAAGTTATAACCCATGAGTATTAGGTAATGAGTGAGAAAACCCTTCGAATTAAGGTTAGAGGCGAAACCTTATACGTTATACTAATAAGGTGAAATTTAGGACAAAGGTTGTAATTATGGGTAATGAGAGTGACCTATATTAATATGATGAAATCGGTATATTTATATGAATGTGTGTACATATATTATATACATGTGAAAAACGTACCCGCGCTACTTGCTATCCCTGAGGTTACCGCGCTGGGACGATCGTATCCTGTGTTGCTTTATGGGGATATTGAATCGTACCCTAGAAGATAGAGATCCTAGGTACGGGCTATTAAATTGATAGTCGGATGGTCCTAAGAGACGTGTGGGTGTGTACTGACCTCTTGGACTTGGAAATCTATGCTTCGCCTCAACGTTGTTTTGTATATGTTAATACAGTTCGAGAGTGATTCCGAACTTGTATTTCCCTTTATGTGAGCGATACGGGGATTGGATAGCAGAGTATGCCCGCACCATAGTTTAGTTGGGGTGCCATTATATATATATTTTATGCGAGTAGTTAATATATATATATGAGGTTATAAACTTTGAACTGCCTACTGTGATTTGATAAGTAGAACGTGGTTGTTGACTCAAATTATTAAATACTTGTTTTGTGAAAATATGAAAAGGTACGGGAAATCTTATAATTTAATGAAGCTAAAACGAGAGGAATACTACAAATTGAAAGTAACCTTTTTATAACATTGTTATCGTTCAGTTTTTGAAAACATTTGAGTAAGTTAAGATAAACGAACCATTGGGAAGGCTAGTACGATAGGAGTGCACATTAGAAGAGAGGTGAGTATTTCTCAAGAGAGAGACGAACTAATATGAAGTTGCATTGGCCTGTATCAATTTAAATACTTGCTTAACGTATTCTAAAATCAAACACACTTTCGGGCCCTGACCCGTTTCCTTTTCTCTCTCTCTCTCTTGTATATATATGTATATTTTCAGGTGCCCAGCCACAGGGGCGTCTTGCTTAGGATTCTTTGAGAAGAACGAGCTGCAGCTTAGGTGGGAGTTGCAGGTCCCTTGAGTAGACGGCTTCTGTCATTGACTCCACTCCTATTACTCTCATTTATGGGGCACGTGTCGCCCTTTTTATCATTTCATTTATTGTTGGGGATTTTTATATTTCAGTTATTCCAGTATTGTCTATGGGATTTGTTTCAGGATGGTTTATGATTTTAGCTTTATATCATTGACATTAGATTAGTGAATGTATGGTTTTATTTAGATTTCGTGGTGTGATTCTATAATGTAGAAATGTTGTTTTGGTATTAATAAAATCTTTTCTTTAATAAAATTTGGAAGTTTGTATGAAAAATGTTTTGACACTTAGCTTAATTATTTAGGGTGTTAAATTGGAAAAATTATTTTTATCGACAGTGATGCTGAGAATGAACCAACTGTTTACCTTGATTTAATTTAATAAAGGAGTGATCGCCCGGTATTTAATTAGGCGGGGTGTCACATAACTCTTCAATTCTTCATTCATCTCAATTAATTACATCACTCAATTTATTGAACTTTTTCTCTAATCTAAAAAAACAAAACAAAAAAAAACTAAACTACTAAAAAATAAAAATGGTGTTTCTCTATCTACTTCTCTCTCTAATTCCTATCTCCAAAAGCTTTTTTTTCAAATGGGGTCTTGAGTCTTATTTTATAGTAGATGCATGGCACCCATGGACTAAGGGGTATTTTTAGTAATGGACTAGGGTGAACATGTGGGAGAGGTGTGATCACATGTGCATGGGGTGTGAGGTGTGAGGATATTTGGGAAGTGGGGTAATGGAGATAATAATCTGATTTGATTAAAAAGGGGTAAGGGTAAAATGGGTATAAGTGGGGTAAAAGATATTAGAAAACATGTGGGTTATTTGTTTTATTTTTGGTTTGGTTTCATTTTTGGCAGGTGAGAATCGTAGGTAGCTTTTGGTCAGTGGGACGCCGCCGGGGCAGAATCGAGGGCACCGCTGGCGGGTTTGTTGGGAGGTCGCCGATTTCGGGGTCGACAGGTATAAGGGTCGCCGGGAAGCCGACGCTTGGGGTGGAATCACGGTTTGAGAGATTAAAATGGTAAGGGTCTATGGTGTTGGCCATGGTGGATGAGGATGATTGGTATGGAGGCAGGTGGTAAAAGGTGGTGGTTTTATTTGGGTGAGAGTTGGGTGTCTTTGGTTATGGAGGTTGATGAGAGTAGAGAGAATGTGGGGGTTTGAGGTTGAAGAAGAAGGGGACGGGTGTCTTTTGTTTTATTTTAGTTTTAATATAAAAATATTAAAACTAAAAAATAAAATCCTAAGCTTATATAAAAACTAAAATTAAACAAAAGAAACAAAAACTTAAAATCTAAATGAAAACTAAAGTCCTTAAAAAATAATCTAATAAAACTAAAAAAACTAATCCTAGTAAAATAAAAACTAATAAAAATAAAAATACACTAATAAAAAATAAAATAGAAAACAAAACTTAGAAAATACTAAAAAAATAAAAAATAAATACTAAAAAAATAAAATTACTCAAACTAAAAATCTAAAAAATATTAAAAAGGAACAAACTAAACACACACACGGTTTGGGGTAGGTTTAGGCTCGGTTTAGGGTAGGTTAGGATACGGGATTGGTAATTAGCTCCATAAAACGCGCATTTGCCTTGATATATAGCTTTTGACACCGCAAACGGACATTTGACCTACAAGATAAACATTTAAGCACATAAGATCCATATTGCCGAGAATTAGCAACTAAAATACATCTATTCGTGGTATAAAATGTACAGTTTTGGGTGCTTATCAGTCCCTCTAGAGGGTAAAAATCCCAAATAAACCCTAGATTTTTACCAAATTACCAAAATTCCCTTAAAGAATGAATTAAGTTAACTTACACTTTTATATACCAATTAAAACCCAACTTTCACTCAAAGTTTAACCAAATGACTTATTTTTTGTCGGAATATCATAACCAAATCCATTAGATTTGAATAATTGCACATAAGCTCCTAAGCTTTTACAAAATAACTTAAAAGCCTGTAATTCTATACAAAAGCTATCTAAGGACCTAAACCAATGCCCAAAATTATTTGTACATACTCCCCTACTAACATGAGACCAGTTGGACTACCAACATGGCATGTGCCATGTAGAGTACCATGGGTACCCATTTGCCATCCACATAGCCTTGATGAAAGTTATACAAACTCAACCCCATATTCACCACCAAGATAACTAATCAAATACTCTCCACGAACCCTATAAATACCCTCCTTCACCTTATTAAAAACTCATCCCAACTGAGAGCTTTTCTAACGAATTTTTTCGAGAGTTTTTGCATTTCTGTTATTTTATGCATGAATGTTTGTTTCTTCAATTTGGTTATATTTCTACACGTATATAAAATAGAATTATGAATTTACATGTGTTTATTAAGGTGTGTATGCATTGAAATAGCTCAAAAACTAGACAACTCCATTAAAAATAGAAAACTCCATTGAAGCTTGAGCTTTAATGGTGGATTTTGCTTCCTTGACTTTGAACCAGTTTTAAAGTGAGGTAAGTTGATCTTAGATTCTAAGGAACCTAGGTGCAAGGTTTAATTGAACCAAGAATAGGTTTTGATACCTTAAATCAAAGTTTAAAGTTTTCGGGCCTAGAACTTTTAGAAACAAATTCAAGAGTTTTACTCGACCAAAATTCCTCAAACCAGGCTTATTTTGCTACATTTCCAACATAGAACAAAACCCTTATGATGTCAGAATAAGAATCCTAGCTTTCAGTCACTTATGTTTAATCAAAATTTTACCATTTTTATAAAGATTCAATATCTCAATTTAGCACACCAAAATCCCTGAAACTAATTTGGTTAGATTTCTCTTCAAAAGTTATGCAATTTTCATTCAGGAACCGACTCAAATGGATTCCAAAAACGTCTCAACTTTAAGGTCAAAATTTCAAAACCCTAAAGTAAAACGGTCGAAGTTTGAAGATTAATGGGTTACACACGTGCGAGTGAGGGTCAAACTAGGCGCGTGAATTAGCTGACTTAGCGCATGAGGGGGCATCTCCACTCAGAAAAATCTGATTTTTTCTTCAAAAATTTTATTTTTTAGTTCTAAACAAAGTAATATATTACATCACCCTATTTAGATACCATGAAATTATTTACTCGAGAAAACTAATTTTAAAGTTTAAATTCAAGTTTTAATTTTACACATTACCCTCTGACTAATATTCCAAGTATTTCAAAATACCCCCAACCTTTTTCTATAAATTTTTAGTTCAAATAAAGATATTTTGTCTCTTGTCACTAAATCCAAATCCAAATATAAATAAAGAAAAATATTATTCTAAAAACTTTTAAAAATTATATATTATACCCTCCTAGTTATTTTTACACTGAAATTTCTTGCAATTTAGTATCCTATTGCATCATAGCAAGCATTATTTTAGGCTTACATGACCTACTTATACTCTTTATTATTTCACACTATCCAGTCAACCCCAACGAATTAGACACAGTCCCAGAATTTGAAAATTCAGAGTTGGTGATTTTAATTTCAGTATTAAACAAATTGAGCTTATACCTTTCAAAATTACAGATTGTTATATCATTATATGATAATTTTGAACTCATGTTTCAATTACGAACTCATTTGTGTAGTCTATATTTATTCCATGTATTGATTCTCTCGATATTTCAGTTATCTCAAAACCCGATAAACCATTATAGCCTATGACTTCAGTAAAAGTCACTGAACTCTTTTTACCCTGAATTATGGTATAACCTTTCAACCTACTACAATAATTGCATATTACCCTGAAATTTATGGCAATTATCAGCGAAACCCCTAGTAGCATACCTTATGATTCAGAGATTAGACCTCGATATACCACGACTGTTCTAATTAGCTTGGAGGATTATGATGTTGAGTGTTCCAAGCCTTATTATTATTACTGTTCCCCAACAATTTTAGGATTGCCTATCCAAGTGTATGATATGCTTTAGACAATATTTTAATGGTATGTTTACGCATTTGAATCCCTTATAACTGATAATTTATGGGTTATCTTGTTATAGTCTGAACCCTTATCTTGGTAACTTAATACACAACTTATCCGGTTACACTCCACCATATTATTCATTTACATATCATCAGACGCCAGTATACCCCTGATAGTTGTATGATATTTTATTTTGTCTCAAGATTTTTATGATATCAATATTAAATCCAGTTACTCGCTAATAATACATTTTCTCTCGTACCTAGTATAGAAATAAAATTATCAAGTTGGCATGTCTGCTTAATTGTTTTCCTTCCAGTTGGAAGACGAACCCGAGGAAGATGAGATACCTCCGGCACGTTTGGACTTTTATTCTATATTACCTTAAAACATCTTTTCGGTTACGTACAAATAGGTGGTAGCAGACAAATATGGTAGTCTCCGCTGGAATATCGGCATCGCAACTAATCAACTCTTATGATTCCCGAATGTTTTTCTACAAGTTTTACCTTATATATGGCATGTACGAATAATTATGTATTTCCATTTATTTCAGACTCAACTATGTAATAAGATGCTAGGCATCCGCATAGTAAAAATCTTTTAATATTCGATGCCATTAATTTGTTTGTTCTGTGTATTTTACTCCTTACTTACCATTAAAAACATAAAGTTCGAGGATGCGACATCCTAGCACCGTTCTTAAGATCATAACAAAAACGCCAAAGGTTACCTTTCCCACCATAATAAGTGCAAGTGTAAAAATGGCAAGGGGTGTTATCTAAAGGTTGACCTTTTCTAGCGTTCCTAAACTACTCTCTTAAACATATGGCTTTGGAAGGGGAAGCGTTATGATCATCAAAACCAATTCCACTCTTAACATCTTTGATTTGGACGGTGCCTAACATTTTATCCAACTTTTTGAACCCTGACTCTAAATAAAATTTGACACAACTCTAATATTTTAATATCTCTTCAAGCTCAACAATACTAGACTCGAGTAAACATATAGACTCCTCAAACTCGAGAAGCTCTTTCTTAATAGCCTCCATCAAACCATGAAGCCTATTTATCTCACCCTTAAAGTACTCTAGCTTCTCTCGAAGAGTCCTCTTACGTGCCTTAATATCCTTAATCAACGCATTATTATTATTATTTTCTATGGAACTTTCTTTCAACCTACCTTCCAACTTTAAGTTAACCTTTTTCCCCATTAAAGTTTCCGCATATAACTCACGAAAGGAAACTTGTAGCTCATTATCCTCCTCATTTTGTTCATCCCCACTCTCATCTCCACTATCTCGACCATCACTCACTTAGGATTCAAAAATTATGACCTCGGATGTGTCATGTTCATAGGAAGATTTCTTATCAACAGTCACATCACTAGCCATGAATCTGGTAAAGTTACGCTCAATGGGTAAATTATTTTCATCTTTCAGATCATTATCACTAAGGGTGTCATTAAATGCTATCGATTTATTTCCCTCCTTCCTTAGTTTAGTGGGGGCACTCAGCTACCCTATGGCCATAACCCTCATAACTATAACATCTCTCAAAATCATCCCTTTTTAAAGTTCTCATTCTTATCTTAGGGATGTGATCGACCTTGTTGTTCTTAATTTTCTCAAACCTTTTTGCATCTTTCAATTGATTTTGGAATTTGAGAAATTTCTTGAATTGCTTTACCAACATGGCCATATTCTCAGAATTGACGTCAGACTCATCATTCGAAACATGTGTTTCCTCCTTTTGGGCATTCAAAGCTATGCTCTTTTCTTTTTTCGACACATTCTTGTAGGTAAATATGTCAAAGGCATAAGTTTATAGGTCACCTATAAGCTCTTCAAGTTTCATAGAGTCTAGAGTACCCAAATTTTTTAAAACCCTCACCTTTGGATTAAATCTATCAGGCAACGACCTTAAGATTTTCTTTATCACTCGGTTGTCGGGTATCTTCTCTCCCAAGTTAAACAACGAGTTAACTATATCGAATAATCTAGCATAAAACTCATCAAAGGTCTCACTTTCTAATATTTTTATTATTTCAAATTAAGTTGTGAGGTTTTGGAGTTTGGAAGCCTAAACAACACTAGTTCTTTCATGGGTGAGTTGAATTATATCCCAAGCCTCTTTTGACATCTCACACGGCATAGTACGGAGGAATTCCATCAGAATGACAGAATAAAATAAAGAATTTAAACCTCGAGAATTATATTATGACAATTTATGCTCCGCCTCAGTCCACGACCCTACTGGTTTTAAATAAATTGAATCTCCATCTTTCGTGACTGGTGGTGACCACCCCTCAATAACAGCTGTAGGGGGAGCCTAAAGGCAGTCTTGTGATTAGAGATTACTCCCCCGCCTAAATTGAGGAAGCTGGACAACCCAGAGGAAGCTTTCCAGAGGAAGCTTGCTAGAGGAAGCTCGCCAGAGAAAGCTTGATAGAGGAAGCTTAGAGGAAGATTTCCAGAAGAAGCATAGAGAAATCTTACCCGAAGAAGCTCAAAGGAAGCTTTCCAGAAGAAGCTCCGATGAAGCTTACCAGAAGAAGCTCAGAGGAAGCTTACCGGAGGAAGATCAAAAAAGAAGCTCAGAGGAAGATCACCAGAGGAAGCTTGATAGAGGAAGCTTTCCAGAAGAAGCTCAAAGGAAGCTTACCAGAGGAAGCTCAGAGTAAGCTCCCCAGAGAAAGCTTGCTAGAGGAAGATCACCAGAGGAAGCTCGCCAGAGGAAGCTTTACAGAAGAAGCTCAGAGGAAGCTTACCAGAAGAAGCTTAGAGGAAGCTCATAGAAGAAACTCAGATGAAGCTTTCGAGAGGAAGCTCGCCAGAGGAAGCTATACTGGAGGAAGCTTTACTGAAGGAAGCTCGAAGGAACCTTGCCAGAGGAAGCTCAGAGGAAACTTGCTATAATAAGTTCAGAGGAAACTTACCAGATGAACGTCACTCGGAGAGGAATCTCAGGGTTGAAAGTTTTTTTATATACTTATTCAAATCATGTATCTGTAGAGATGTATTATAACTTTTATGTGTTAGTGATTTATAATATGAGAGTGAGGTCAAACGGTATCCGCGAGGGACCAAGTCTGGCAGGGCTTGGGAGAGCTTTCATGCTCTATCGGATGACCTCATCAAGGGAACCTCACAGGGAACTAGTTTGGAAGATTAATAATCAAGGAAACATTAAGTCTTGACTTAACCATTCTAGATACACCTGATAAAACACCGAGGGACCATAACCCGAGAGAGCTTATCCAGAAGAACCACGAGTTCCATCTCACCTTGAGCCCAGTGCCAAACAATCCATTTTCAAATGTCACATCTTCTTTAGGTGATGTCACATGCCACCTACCTACTTCCCAATCTAAACTTGAGTAAACCATGGCAATTTGAGGAGTTGTCCGAAGGTTTGGTGGATGACCATTGAAGTGTGACAACTGCGTGACACAGTTGATAGCCAAAAGGTGTCTGCAAGCATTTAATGCTAGTGACATAAAGTAGAAGGTTTTTCACATTGATTGAGACTGATACATCTCAGGAGAGGTTGGTGGCTATTAGATAGCCCAGCCATTTCAGAGAAAATGGGTTATCTTTGGAGAGAAGAGAGTGTTCTTTGTCCTGAGTTCTTTATAGAGAGAGAAAAGATATTGAGAGCAGGGGAGTTATTTTAAAACTAGGGGGTATTTAACTTACCCACCATTATTGGTTGTTACCAAGTTTTCACTACCATTTACTGTTGTGATATGTGTGTGAGACCTTGGTTTTTGAGATGCCTACCAAGGTGTATCTGAGAGTGCTTGTTTCTCTCTCCCTTTGAACGAGTTGTTTCTGAGGTTCATTTATTATTTATTTCAATCTGAGATGTTATTATATTGTGATTGTGTGTTTATTCTATACCAAGTCGAGGATATTGGGTTAGTTGTTATCGCCATACCTATAGGGGTTACGCCTCCATCGATAATCTAAATTACCCTCTTACATTTGGCGACTCTGCTGGGGAGGTATTCTTCTAAAATTATGGCCTAAGATAATGTTAATCATGTTCTCGATTGTGATGACATCCAACAGAGGGAGAAATAACGGGCGAGGGGGCGTGTTGAGATTTCTCTGGGGCAGGTGTGGACTCTCTCGTGACTTGCGATGAAATACATAAGCAGCTTGACGGAAAATCTTATTATGTGTTTTCATTGTTAAGACACCGTTACTAGTGGAGTTTGATGAAAAATCTTAACAAGTGTTTTCATTGTTAAGTCACCGTTACTGGTGGATTTTGACAAAAAAATATTAACAAGAGTTTTCATTGTTAAGTCACCGTTACTGGTGGAGTTTAACCAAAAAAAAATCTTAGCAAGTGGTTTTCATTGTTAAGTCACCGTTATTGGTGGAGTTTGATGAAAAATCTTAATAAGTGTTTGATTGTTAAGTCACCGTTACTGGTGGAGTTTGAAAAAAAAATCTTAACAAGTGGTTTTCATTGTTAAGTCACCATTATTGGTGGGATCACCATTATTGTCGGAGTTTGATGAAAAATCTTAACAAGTGGTTTTCATTGTGGCTTGAGATATTTTCGTGCCGATATTTCTTGGCCACACAACAATTATCTCCACGAGGGGGAAAATGTAGATGGAGACTAAAGGCAGTCTTATGATTAGAGATAACTCCCCCTCCTAAATTGAGGAAGGTGGACAAGCCAGAGGAAGCTTTCCAGAGGAAGCTTACTAGAGGAAGCTCGTATGAGAAAGCTTGCTAGAGGAAGCTTAAAGGAAGATTTCCAGAAGAAGCTCAGAGGAAGATTACCAGAAGAAGCTCAGTGGAAGCTTTCCAAAAGAAGCTCAGATGAAGCTTACCAAAAGAAGCTCAGAGGAATCTTACCAGAGGAATCTCAGAAAATAAGCTCAGAGGAATCTCACCAGAGGAAGCTTGCTAGAGGAAGATCGCCAGAGGATGCTTGCTAGAGGAAGACTAGAGGAATCTTTTCAGAACAATCTCAGAGTAAGCTTACCAGAGGAAGCTCAAAAAATAAGCTCAGAGGAAGATCACTAGAGGAAGCTCGCCAGAGGAAGCTTGTAAGAGGAAGCTTAGAGGAATCTTTCCAGAAGAATCTCAGAGGAAGCTTACCAGAAGAAGATTAGAGGAAGATCAGAGAAGAAACTCAGATGAAGCTTTCCATAGGATGCTCTCCAGAGGAAGCTTTAGCAGGGCAAGCTCGGAGGAAGCTCAGAGGAAACTTGCAATATGAAGTTCCGAGGAAACTTACCAGAGGAACCTCACTCACAGAGGAAACTCAGGGTTGACAGTTTTTTATATACTTATTCAAATCATGTATCCGTAGAGATTTATTATAACTTGTATGTTTTAATGATTTATAATATGAGAGTGAGGTCAAACGGTATCCGCAAGGGACCAAGTCTGGGAGGGCTTGGGAGAGCTTTCATGCTCTATCGGATGACCTCATCAAGGGAACCTCAGAGGGAACTGGTTTGGAGGATTGAGAAGAAAGGCAATGTTAAGGCTTGACTTAACCATTCTAGATACACCTGGTAAAACACCGAGGGACCATAACCCGAGAGAGCTTATCCAGAAGAACCACGAGTTCCATATCACTTTGAGCCTAGTGCCAAACAGTCCTTTTTCAAATGTCACATTTTCTTTAGGTGATGTCACACGCCACCTACCTACTGTCCAATCCAAACTTGAGTAAACCATGGCAGTTTGAGGAGCTATTAGAAGGTTTGGTGGATGGCCATTGAAGTGTGACAGATGCCTGATACAGCTGATAGCCAAAAGGTGTCGGTAGGCATTTAATGCTAGTGACATAAAGTAGAAGGTTTTTCACATTGATTGAGACTGAGACATCTCAGGAGAGGCTGGTGGCTATTTAGAGAGCCCAGCCATTTCAAAGAAAAGGGGTTATTTATAGAGAGAGAAAAGACATTGATAGCAGGGGAGTTATTGCAAAACGAGGGGGCATTTAACTTACCCACCATTGTTGGTTGTTGCCAAGATTTCACTACCATTTATTGTTGTGATATGTGTGTGGGACCTTGGTTTTTGATCTGCCTACCAAGGTGTATCTGAGATTGCTTGTTTCTCTCTCCCTTTGAACGAGTTATTTCTAAGGTTCATTTATTGTTTATTTCAATCTGAGTTGTTATTATATTGTGATTGTGTGTTTATTCTGTACCAAGTCGAGGATATTGGGTTAGTTGTTATCGGCATACCTATAGGGGTTACGCCTCCATCTATAATCTAAAGTACCCTCTTACAACAGCTAACCACACCCTCTCATCTATAGCCTTAAATGTTTGCTTCAAACGCACTTTTCATTATGCGTAGTTTGGCCCATCAAACATAGGGGTTCTAAAACCATCAAATCCACATAAATTCATGCCTAAAGACAAAGGGATGAAAAACATTAAAACTGAGTGTTCTAGCTTTGATACCAATTTAAAAATGCCCTTATGGTGTACTCTTAGGCAAGGATGGTCTGAATAAATACAAGTCCAATATTTTTTTTATTTTTCAAATTCTTAAAGATCGAAACTTTAAACAAAATTAACTTAATTAAACTTAGCGCCGATTTCAAAACTTTCTTATAGACGACCATTTGCCAAATGTTATTTTTTTACCCTAAAGCATGCTTTTAAGGTGATGGTAGATAAAATTACTAAATCAACCATAAGACGTCAATATACGAGGAAAACCACAAAGGGGAAAACGTCGAAAGGCCCAAGCAATAGATCACTATGATACGGTTCTAAAAAGTATAAACAATAGACTTACACAACAATTTGTTACCCCACAAGCCTTGAAGCTCTTCTATCTTTAATCGATTCTCCACAGTGCAATGTAGGAATCCACCTACGCAAGATGCCATAGTATATGAATCCACACGCACCTCGATACCCACCAATGAGACTCAGTAATAGTTAAACACCGCATATAGTACAAACGGAGTCCATCGCATGAACCAGGTTCTTTCAAGATGAAAGATACAAACTATAATACCCCTCCCTAATATTTTATTAATTTTCATGCATAAGTTGTAATAATATGAAAATCTTGAGATTTCGATAATTATGATTGAGTGTATAGCTGAATGGACTGTTCGGGATCCTGATTATAATTATTGGAATATTGTGGGATAAAATTTGGAAAATTTAGAGAAAAATGAATAATGGTCATTCAAACGAGTTCAGGTCCTTCGAACGTGAAATAAGGGTCATTCGTAACAAGGGATTGAATGAGGTTCGAATGAGATCCAACTGAATAACATGTCTAGGCGATTCGAAGGTCGTTCGAAGCATAATTTGAACGAAAATCTATTCTCGTTCGACAAAGGGGCTATTCTCGTTATAACGAGGTTACGCAGAATTTTTAAATCGGGTTTCCCTTGTGTGCTATCACATTTTTCACCGTTAGATGGGTAACCTGCCGAGCTCTGGTGAGCCCAGATTGAGCAAAAATGGGATTTGAGGTTTTAGGGGTGTTTTATAATGGTTTGTTTGGATTATTTGGGTTTATTTTTGAGTTGGAATAAGAAGAAGAAAAAGAAGAAGAAAAAGAGAGAGAGAGAGAGAGAGATGGTGGGTCTTCCACCATTTTTATGCTCTCCTCCACCTCTCTCTACCATAAACCACCATGCCACCACCGTCTCTCCACCATATACCACTTAGTTTACATGCATTCCTCCCTATATAAACCATATATACCCATTTCCTCAATGGATGATCAAAGATACAAATTTTGGAGGTGTTGTTGAGGGTCTTTGAAGATGAAGATGGAGGACATTTGTTGAGTTTTGAAGAGGGTTTTGATGGAGCATTCATAAGCAAGCTTGTACGGGCTAGGCAACGTCTTTAAGGCCACCTAAAGAGGTGGAAGGTTGCCATCTTCTTAAAAATTTCAATATATTATTGTTGGAGCTTCATTTGAGATGGAAAATATCTACTCTTAGTATTAGGACAAAATCTAGTCTTTCAACCTTTAAGTTTTGATCTGATATTTTTCAGAAGATCTGCATAATCTCTGATTCATCCTCTACCTTTAAACAAAGGGCACCCCAAATATTTTATGGGAAGATTTTTAAATGGAACGCCAAGACAGTGAACAATTGAGAATCTTATTAAAATTGGAATTTTTAAATCAATATAGAATGAAATCTTTTTAAAATTAATGAGATGACTTGAGGCTTTCTCATAAGACTCCAGAAAGCTCATAAGGGCTTTAAGAGAGACTTTTTTTCTGATCTTTAATAAGCTCTACTTTGAAACCTAGCCTCCCAAAAAACCAAATTTTATTTGATTTCTTACTGACGACCTCATCAAAATTCCACTTAAACAAGAATTTTTTCATCTTCCCTTGATTGGTTTTAGGCTACAGAATAGAAATAACAGGTAAGTAATACTTTCTACCAATCTTTTTAATTCTTCTACTAGTGGGTTTATTTGAAATACCTCTAGCATTCTGAGAAATGAAATTTATCATTGAGAACATGGAAGGTTGGAATTAGTGATCACCTTAGTGTTGGCTTTTGTAATCCTTATGAATAGAGGGCCTATGGGTTGCCTTATATTCTTAGGTTTGGGCTTATGATCCAAGGCAGTATGGGCATTAAAACTCTCATGAACCCTCTTATTCCTTCTTTCTTTATATGCTTTAATTTTACTCCACTTTCTATCAGACCTATTGGCAAAAATCATCAACTCTTCTCGTATAGGGATAATTCTCTACTACTTCTGTTCAGAATCATACATGCTTTGCATAATGGCAGTCATAATCTGGAAGATTAGATGCTCATGAGGATAGTAATATATGGTCTACTACTGTAAGGACAAATTTTCAATGGAGTCAATTTGTATGTAATTGGCATTATTCGGGACAAAATGTTTGAGTCTTAGGATATAATTTATGTTATTGATCCCATAAGTCTATGACGTGTTTGATGAAGACGTTGCAATCAAGTTTCAAATTGTTTAGTGACATGTGTCCTTGGATATATTATAAGGGTGTTATTTTTTATCTAAAATTGTTTGGAACTGTTTTTAATATTTTTTACGAAAAATATTTTCTGAGTTTAAACTCTTTTGAACAAGAATAAGTTTCGTTTAAACAAAATTCGTTTTTCGTTCGAATGAACGTCTTCTTCGTTCAAACGAAGCTCTTTCTCATTAAATAGAACATCAAATGAGGATCCTCTGCCAAGCAGAACCAATCTCGTTAGAAGCTAGTTCAAACGAGATTGCATTCACATTCAAACGAACTATTGGTGTCGTTCGAATGAAGTGCAATTCTCGTTCGAACGACTCTAGTTTTTGTTTGAATGAATCGGTCCCTCGAAAATCATGTAAATAGTAATTAAGGCATTGGGGACTCAGAATGTTTAATGAATTTTTGTGAAAAATGAATTTCTACATGTTTATAAAAGCTCCAAGCCCGAAGTTCACCCAATACGTGTAAAGATCAAAGTTCCATAATTTATATGCTTTGAGATCTTGATATTGGGCACCAAAGTTTGTGTAATGCCCCAACTTGTATTTAAGGGTTACCCGTAGTCAACCTGGTCCGACCCAAGCATTAGGTGTGAAGTGCAATGAAATAACCTATATAATGTTGCTAATCCAGTTTTATTTAAATTAACGTTTCACCTGTTTAGCATGTGATTTCAATTTCAAATTAAACTACATGATGGACCCGTGGGAAGCATCTACAGTGTCCAAGCATACAGATCTACTAACGTAAAATAAAAAAGCGTACTTACATGTGTAATTCTCTCAATATACAAACCCGTACCTAACCTATCGTAACAAAGACGAGGGTGTGAGCCAAACGCTCAATTAGAAATATACAACAATGCAATATTGAATCGAACGACAAAAAGAAGACTCTAACACATTATACCTACATGCATATGCAACTACCTTACACACACACACACACATATATATATATATATATATATAACGTATGAAATCGTTTTACTTTCGAAAATATTATTTATCCTGATTAATTCACCTTAATCTTATAAAACACTTTTCTTTCTTATTTTTATATTTATCCCTTTATTTAACACACATAATTAAATACTTGAAACAAATACACTTAGTTTGACAGAAAGTTATTTCTTTACCGAAATTACCATTTTCATTTTAACCAATCCACGTTAGTATTTTCATTGAATCACCCTTCGACACATACGAACATCGTGTGAGAAAATACTTATTTATCTTCTGAAAACCTTTCACATCACACCTTTGTGTTAATTATGAGTAAAACCACTTGTCTTTTTTTTTTGGAATCTTCAAATAACCGCGAACTTTAACGGACTCTACACCGCCAGCGATGCCACCATATCCTCTGGTCAATGATTTTGGGTCTTTTGCCTCAAGGCTCTAGCCCTCCTTAATTTTTTTACGTGGATAAATTCAAAACCTAGGGTTTCACCCCAATTTATTTTACGCTAAAAAAATCATCTTTTTTTAAGTTACCCACACTAGCTTATTAAGTGCTTTGAATGTCCTAACACCTTTTAACCCTTTTGGAGTAACATTCTTCTCAATTGGAAACATCTTTACTTTATTACTTTCATTTCTAAGAATCATCGAATATATAAGACTACTTTATAAAAAAATACCATTTTTTATTAACACATGTAGTCTTGAAATCTCAGGAAAAGTCCGAATTTGTCAAGGTTAGTACGAGTTTGGCAAGGGTTTTCTAGAATTCTGCAATAAAATAGCAGGAGGCAGCAGCGCAGAATTACGAGAAAGGGTGTAAAAATTGGAGGAATTCATTGCAAATCCTCCAACAAATATTTTGCAGTAATAGCACTCTCAGTCAAGTTGGAAGAATTGCGATTAGAGCTGCAACGTGTTCAAACGGTACAAGAAAGCCACATCCAGGAAACTGAAGAAAAGGTTGAGAACCTTGCTGCAGATGTTGGTGTTTTGGCTGACGAGCTTCGTACTCATTTGGGCAGACTTAATGAGGATTCTGGGTTGCTGAAAAAGGCGTGGCTCAACGCTGGTAGCAATGACACTAGTACCGGTGTCAAGAACTATAAAATTCCAGAACCAAAGACATTTACTGGTGCAAGGTCGGCGAAGGAATTAGAGAATTTCTTGTATGATATGGAACAGTATTTCAAGATTGCTCATACTTATGTGCTGCTATAAAATTTTGTTGGAGAACTCGGACCGAAGACGAGAGCAGGTCTGAAATCAGTTTGTGGAGTGAACTAAAGAAGGAATTGCTGGAGCAATTCTTTCCAGCAAATTCAGGTTGGTAAGCGAGGGAAACATTGCGACGTGTAAAACATGACAAGACTATGCGGGATTACGTGAAAGAGTTCACGTCGGTGATGCTTGATGTTAAGGGAATGTCCAAGGAAGACAAGGTCTTCAATTTCGTTTCCAATCTTCAGCCTTAGGCGCAGGATAAATTTAGGAGACAAGGTGTGCGTGATTTTCAGCAAGTAGTAGTAGCAGCGGATAGCCTAGTGGATTTCGAACTGGACCGGTCAGATGGTGTTTTATCTAAGTCCAAAGGTAAAGACAAAGTCGTGTTAGAATCGGGCAAAGATGGAGGGACAAAAAATAACAAGGGAAACGGGGTTGATGGACAACCAAACAAAGGCAAAGGTAGTTATTCTGGGTGTTTCATTTGTAAGGGTTCACATCAGGCAAAGGATAGTCCAATGCGAGAAAAGCTTGCTACAATTCAAGTGGAAGAGTCCAGATATGTTGGCTCAAGTTCAGGTGGGGAGGATGGTCGTGTCAACCCCTTGGTTTTGCTGGGCGGACTCCAAGAAATGGAGTCTGGATAAATGAGCGATTAAAGCCTTAGTATGCGCGGGTTGCAGGAACCTTGCATTACCAAGAGAAACTTCTGCGTTAGGTGGTAAAAACGTGGAGGTTATGGTCCTGCAGGGAGAGATTGAACCAAAAGGAGTTTCCCAAACTTTTATCATGAAGTTATGGGTTTCAGTGTGAAGTTATGGGTACGGGAAAACCTCGAAACTAAGGGAAAATATCTTAGTGCACTTTGGTTAAGAAATTCAGCTGGAACAAAGTGGTTATGCAATTCGAAGTTGTCAGATTATGGGAGTTGGGTTCTTTCTATCATATTTGGTAGTTGACGTCTCTACTACCACTGTGGATTTTTCGTTAATAACATATATAAGTAGGGGGTACCTCCGAGGCAAAATTCGGTATTTAGCCATGAGCGCTCCTAGGCTCAAGGCAACTTTGTGGGCATGTTTTAGTTATCCATATACCGAATGAGGGATTTATAGTGCATGGATTTTGGTTGTGATCGGGAAATTCCTCTATCACACCTGTTTTGCAACATCGGGTTGCATCGGTGGGCGGGGTTACTTATAATTTTGAGGTGGCATTGTCTTAATTCGAGGGTTGTTACTAGTTGAATTCAAAGAGCAGTTGTGCTGTCCCAAAAATGGATTTGGGTAGTTTTCATGGGAGTTGTTGGGCAAAACAGATGTAAAAACGGGATTGCATCAGTTGGGCACATGAAGATCATGGATCTTTAGACACCTGATGCAGCAGTTTTGAAGGCAGTTTCGTGGAGAAACCTTGCAACATGTAATTAAGGAAATTTTGTTCTTTATGTCATATTTAAACCCAATAAAATCTTAATTAAACTAGTTTATATGTTCATCATCAAAATACTACACGTTTATATGCATCAGAATATGAATTTTAAATCCTAAAAATCCAATTAAATGGGTCTAATATAGATTTATTTTCGAAATTTCATGACACTTGAACAATGATGCTGGATTAAGGGGCACAACATTATATAAAAGAATTAGGGATGCTAATTCTGTTACTAAGACAATACAATTCCTACCAATTATGTGCGTACTACTGGTATTAGTTCCTTATGGTCCAATCTATGGTCTTCATTTGTTCCTCCCAAAATCTCCATTTGTATATGAAAGATTTATAGAGAGACCTATTGCCAAGGTAATTTGGAATCATTTCACTGCTTTTTTAAAGTTAGACCAAGCTTGTCCTCTATCCCTGCTCATGTACCTGATGTTTTATCATCATATTACCATCATTCATATTTGGAGGCGAAACAATTCAGTAGCAGATGGCCTAGTATCCTTAGGAGAGGGTATATATCCTTTATTTAATTTTTGTCATAACTATATTTAAACACACTAAATTGAATTTTAATTCATGACCAAACAGTCTCTAACATATAATAAAAATAATAAATTCTTCCATTGAAAACAAAGTTCGGCATAAAATATAGAAAACTCCACCATTTGAATTAGAGTTGTATGTAAACATAGATATAAGGCATATTAGATTAAGGTTCTGCAAATTTCCATGACACGATAATTTATTTCAGGCATTGCGGTTCCTAGGTTGGTATCTCTTCAGCCACACTGACTTTCCATTAATGCAAAAGGTTTCCATTTTCTTATTCGTTAATATGGTATTGGGGATAAAAACTGTCTTGAAGACAATTTTTCCAAATAGGGGATAATCTCCATCTCGCGGCTGATGAATATCGACCAATTCCACGCAGTCCCCATACTTCCTGCTCACGTAGTTAAAATAACAGTTGATCACATGCTAAATAGAGAACTGCAATAATAATAAAGTTTTAACTATGGTAAAGTTAATACGTTTTTCCTTGAACTTTGTAAGTAATATTTGTTTGCCTTCATAAATGTGTTTTTATAACAGACATGAGGAAAATATATGATTATGCAGTGTTTGGTGTAAACTTACTGAATGAAGTAGTTTTGAATATCTTGTGCAGGGACAGGAAAACCTCGAGAAAAGGTCATGAAGAGAGATCGTTTTTCTAAATGAGCAAATGGGTCCCACGCTTCGGCTTGCGGGTTGAGTTTGGATTGAAACTCGTCAAGTCGGATGCCATTTACTTTTACAGCATCAACATAAACCTCATTTTCCGAACCTACTCTGGTGTGGGTATGATGTCCATCTCGAAGCTGATGAATATCGACCCGTTCCACGCAGTCTCCATACTTCCTACTCCCGTAGTTAAAATAACAGTCGATCACATGTTATAGAGAGCTGCAATAATAATAGAGTTTTAAATTATGGTGAGTTAATTTTTAAAAGAGTGATGATAGGGAGATCTAGTTGTAGACATATTTGGTGGACACATGAATAAGACAAAAATGAGTGCAAGTTTTTAATGCACATTTTTATTCCCTGACGGGACCCACAACAATAAGGTATAAACTTTAAATGCAGTGTGTTCATGAAATGTGTCCACGAACCGAGTCTCCCTAGCATTTTCCTTTTTAAAATGTAATTAGATATTAATTCTTTAGATATAATATAATTACATTTTCCCTTCACGAACACACAAGACACGATAACACCACTCATAATTTGACACGAACACACACGACACGACTTCGTGTAAAAAAAACACGACACGAACACGACATATTGTGTCAATTTTGGGTCAATTTCGTTTCGTTACGTGTCGTGTTTTCGTGTCGTTTCTAAAATTATCACCACCATATAATGCCACGTGGCATCTTAATTCACTTTCATCATATCTATCACTTATAAGCCTTCTTGGGAGGCTTTTCTCATTCTTTCCTGCTCCTTCGGTTTCTCCACCCGTTTATTTTCTCTTCAAAACTATTGTTTTTAATAAATTACGTTCAATATTTTTTTAAATAACTCACGTACACTATTTTTTAAATTACGCACAGTATTTTTAACAACATATACATAATTGTTTTATTGTTTCTATAAATTACGTAAAATATTTTTTAAAATAAAAAACAACCTTCTAATTTAAAAAAAAAAAAATTTCTTAATTAAAAAAAATCATTTTAAGCGTTTTATAAAAAAAAGTTGTTTTTTAACAAAAATAAAAACTCTTAACCAAGAAAAATAGATGTGAAAATTCGTGTATTTGGGTCATGTTTCGGGCCGACACGACATGGATTTTTTGGACACGAACACGACTCAAATAAAAACGACATAACACGATATGGCACAAATAACCCGATTTTTAAAAATTACACGCTAAATTAAACATAAATAGACACGATAACCCGAATAAAAACACGATTAACATGACAAGGCACGATAACACGACTCATAATTTTGACAGGACACGACTTCATGTCAAAAAAACATGACACGAACACGACATATTGTGTCAATTTTGGGTCAATTTCGTTTCGTTACGTGTCATGTTTTCGCATCGTTTCTAAAATTGTCACTCCTAATGAAAATAAATTGTTTTACACTGTTAAAAACTGTTTTTAACTGTTTAAAAACTATTTTTTTTATAAAGAAAATATTTTTTAAAGATTTTTTTAATACGTAAAAGAAATGGTTTTAATGATTTTTTAACTTTTGAATTAAAAAATGTTTCAAAATAACTATTTTTACCTTTTTCTACTTTTTTTATGAAATTAAGAAACAGTTTCAAAGTTAAAGAAAAATATTTAACTGTTTAATATAAGAAAAATAAATTAATATAAAAATTATTTTACTGTTCCTTTTTAATAAAATAAGTACAATATATCTTATCTAAAAATACTTTTATTTTTGTTTTTTAAAAACTATTCTTTTTATATCAAAAATGTTATAACTATTTTATAAAAAAAAGGTTATTTTTTAAATAAAAATAAAAACTTTGCTCTATTTTTGCAGGTTATTTTGTAGTTATATTTTTTTTACATAACTTGTGATCACAGATACTCTGAAGTTTTTAATCAATTTTTTATCTTTACTTAGCATCCCTTTATATATTGACAATTCCATAAATGTTTATCGTACACTCAATGTATAACTCGCGCATCGCGCGGGTTTCCAACTAGTTCTAATTAAAAATCGGAATACTAACGACCATATTTCAGGGAAGGAATTAAAATTATTAAGTAACCCGGTTAATCAATAATTTCCTTGCAATTTTAGGAGTAGTGTTGTGTTAACAGTTTTGGTTATTTTTTTTTACATTTTTTACTCAGTTAAGTGAGATAAAATATTCCTTAAGAGATAAATTATGAGTTTGGATGATAAATTTCAGAAGAGTGTGAGAGCAATCTCTTCTTCTATTTATTCTATTATAAGTCTCATAAATATTAGTATTGTTCTTCATGTTCATAGTTGGGGGGTCGAGTGAAAATTTTAAGGAGACTTGATTTTTGTATTATATCACTCTGTTTTATGTAACACCCCATGATTTTTGAGACTCAGAAATTAAATTTTTGGGAAAATAAAATTTAATTGAATTGGAGAATTCTAAAATTTGGGAATTTAGGTCAAAAAATTGAAAACATTTCAAAGTATTCCGGATGATGATTTTGAGGGTACCATCGATCCCGGAAGGGCCGAGATAGTCAAAATGACTGTCATTGGGTTTTATTTCGGCTCCGGAATGTTTTTAAGTCAGTTTGACTCGTATTGGAGTAAACGAGTCATTTAAAGTGTGTATTAACATTTAAAATTGGGTTTATTGTTTTAAGGGATTTAAAGGCTTGCGGATGAAGCCTTCTCATTTGAGAAAGAGAGAAAGAGAAATAAAAGAGAAAGGAAGAAGGAAAGAAGAAGAAGAAAGGAAGAGATAGAGGAAGAAAGCTTGAAGATTCCGGCCCAGACGCGACATCGAGGACGATCCAACCTCTACAAAATCGAGGCAAGTGTTTAATCTTGCTAAATAAGTCATTTGTGTATTCTATTTCATAATTTGTGGGTTAAAGAAATGGTTTTTGGGTATAAGCATCAAAACCTAAATTTTGGTTTGAATCTTGAAATTTAAGATTATAATTGGGTTTAAGGGATATAAATTGATGAGATTAGATAAAGGATGAATTTTGATGTTGAAATCATGTTGAGGTTGAAGATTAATGGTTAGAAAAGGCATAAATTGAATTTTGGAGAATTTAGGCTTTGGAAAAAATTAGCCATTTTCGTGGCTTGCTGCATAAGCCGAATCGATTCGCCCCTAGCGAATCGATTCGCTATGTTGCAGAAGCCTCAGGTCTTTAGGGCCGAATCGATTCGCCCCTAGAGAATCGATTCGGTATGTAGCAGACTCTCAGGTCCTTTTGGACCGAATCTATTCGGATGGGCCGAATCGATTCGCTGTTGGGGCCGAATCGATTCAGATGGGCCGAATCGATTCGAAAACAGGGCATTTTGAGGAATTTTCTCTATAAGGATTTCAAAACCTTTGTGGTTGGGTTTATTGATTTGGGGCCTTTTCTCTTGATGTAAGAGATATACTTTGGATACTTATAAGGGGGTTTCTCACTTTTATGATTATGGGGACTTCTTTAAATAGTTTAAGGAGAGTATATGTTGACATGTATACTTTGTAGATGTGTGTGTTTAAGGAGATAGTGGGAAACCTCATTGGGGTTGAGAATCCCAATTATGGATTAAAAAGTAAGTATAGATACGTTAGGAGGTTAAGAACTCTTAGAGAGAGTTTCGAAGACAAGGCTCGGGATTGTAGGCCGAGTGTAGTGCAGAATCCTTATAGTAATTAGGATTCTATTGATATTTAGATTTGGGGACCAACGAGAGAGAGTGGTCACGTGTCCTTAGTACTGTTTAACTTAAGAATTAGATCGCAAGAGCAATAGGAAATAGGAGTTCATAAGAGTGATTGAACCATAGACAAAATTGAGAGCGATGGGATCATAAAATGAATTGAAGTTCAAGACTTGAGGTTTGTAGACTATTAGTTAGGAGCATACCAATAGTCGAAATAGTACTAAAGATAATTATGTACTTTCGAATTTAGAGATGAAATGTGTAGTGATGGTTTCATACACTAAACTTTGGGTGATAATACTAATGTTGGATACATATATACATATATGTTTGGGAGACGATTCATCATAGGAATAATGGATGAATATGCTTCAAGTGTGGGATTGTATTCACATATCGAGGTAAATTAAATGAGTTTGTGGTGACGGCTGGTATATTGAGGATTATGTATACCTATCGCCGAGTTTACATAACTTATACATATGAACGAGAATTAGTTTGTATATATAGATATATGGATATGTGAATATATGTATATATATCTATATGGATATATTTATGTTGAGGATATACATGATATAAATATCTAAACCTTATGTGATGGTTTATTTATATGATTGGATCATATGGATGTATATATATTGTGCATGTGAATGATATATATACTTATGTGGTTAAGCATACCCCGCTCATGCTATCATTGGGAAGTTGCGCGCGTAGAGGGTGAGCATCCTCGCTAGAAAAGCAGGGTGTGGATATTCCCCAGGTCATAGTCGTCCCGTGTGTTATTATATGATTTATATTTTTTTTGCGATGAGACGTGGTGGGTATGTTTCGTCTCATTGCCGGTTTGGAGTTATGACCGCTTCCCGGGACATCGTGTGCGTGAGTTTACCACGAGATGGGTGTCGTTTAGTCCCACAATGGTGGCCGCAGTATTGCTACGTGAGTCGGGCACTGGGAAGATGATAGCATATATGCAGTTTATCGGCGATATATATAGCCGGGTTTATTATTTGTGCATGGCCATTGTACATTAGATATGATGTGTACTCTTGGTCATGGGTATGGATGATGATGGTATATATATATATGGTTAGAATAAAATGCCTATATATATATTTATATATCCTATAGATAAAAGGATATAGAATCTTTGTGGAGTACATCTTGGAGGATTATGATGTACTAGATTGATGGGGGTTGATGTATCGCATTTAAGGAATATTTCGGTTACATCATCCCAAGGATATTATTGGAGATTTTTAGTTGTTTTCATATTGTAGTCTAAAATTTAGTAGTAGTAGTAGTAGTAGTAGTATAATATTTATGTGTGGCATTATGGATATCTAGGATCGACATTGTCAATGAGTAGTGTAACGGGGTGGTTCCTTGTTTGGATTTTGCTTTGCAAGACACCCCACATACGAAACGTAGTACAATGTTGAGAGTGGAGAGAAGTTTTGTCAATAATAATTTATATGCATGTTAATTAGAAATTAAATCTTATGATTCAACCCAAATATAAATGGGTAACGTATTAAGAATTATAATTGATTAAATTATAAACCGGAATCCATTAAGCCTATTATGGAATAATTGTTTGTGAACATAATCTAGTATGATTAGAAAAGGGGAAGATGCTTGGGTTAAGATAGGAAGGCAATTCTCGTGGGTAGGCTGGGCCTATGTCAAGTTAGGTTGTCCTTATATATGGGGGGTATTTAACTAAAATCTCAGGACGCGAATAGGTGCGCGCCGTTAGATGAGAGGTGAGCTGGGATTTCACGAGAGTGCGAATCCACTTTTAGTTATGAAATAAGTGCACCGATATTTACTATGCACGGTTAACACACTTGCTAAATATTTTTCACACTCCGGCTCTGACCCGTTTACTTTTCTCTTATGTCTGTGTGTGTGTATATATATATATATATATATATATATATATATATATATATATATATATTATTACAGGTGTCCCACCGCATGGATGCCGGATGACCTTCTATCCAGAGTCTTGGGAGCTGTGACAGGTGCGGACTGTTGTGGGTCATCGAGGTAGTCGCTTCCTACTTCTTTAGAAATCTAGGTAGGACTCATATTGTATATTGGGTTTGTACCCAAGGGATATTTATAGATGTGTACATTTATTTCATTTCAGTCATTGTATTGGCTGTGACCCGACAGCTTATTCGGGTTTACTTCCTTGTGGTATATTTAGTTGTAGTTATTTATTTCATTTTATTCTAGCATTTCATTTCTTATAGTTCTTTCTTGCATCTTTATTTTTCTTATTGGTAGTCATTGTTTTGGGTTGGTCGTCATGGTGTGTTTTATTTAAACTTTAACCTCTCGCTTATATGATATCGGGTAGTTAGTCCTATATTATATAGTACCGGCAGTTGATGTTGAGATTGGACCATCTGAAACTCCTGATTTAATATAGTATAGGGCTGGCCATTCATTATTATTTTAAGCGGGGAGTTACAGATGGTATCAGCGCATCAGGTTCTAGAGTCTTTAGGATCTGTGCGGGTTTTCTGCGTTCTTCCGTTAGCGTTCTTGATATAAAGCCCTATTATTATGACTGTTGTGTTCACTGTGTTGTTTTTTTCTGTGAAGTGTACTCACTTGATTGACGTCCTGATAACAGTTGCTCTTGTTTCTTTTCGGACGTCGCCTAGATTATGTCTTATAAGATAGGACCAGATTAGAGAACTCTAGCAGTGGTTCAGGGTAACCTATAGGTGGTTGAGTAAGAACGGAAATTTACTCGAATGGCGAGTCTTGGACTTAATAAGTTAAGTCTGAGGAGAGGTATAGTGTAGTCCTTGGGAGGTTTAGATTGAGAAACCCGTCAACCTGTGTTAGGAAACCTGGTGTTAGTGACTCTTCCTGATGTGAGGTGTATGGATTTGTCCCAATAGCGGGAGTATTGCCTTCTGGGAGGAGGGACTAAGAAATTTGAGACTCCAGTTCGATGCGTAGGACTGAGGAAATTTTTGGTAGTCGCAATCGCGTTTTGTCCTTCAAAATGGTTAGGAAGGATTTTGAGGAAGATATTTCTCTTGTGGAGAAATAAGCTTAGGAAAAATGATTATTCTGGAAGAAGTAGAGGACTACAAATAAGGGTCCAAGGATGAAGTAAAGCAATTGGATTATGGAAGTATAAGGTCGAAAACCTTTCTTTGGGGTTTAAGTCACGTTTTTGCTATATTGGGAACGTCGCGCGTAAGGTATGATGAGTAGTAGCCACTACACCGTTAGGGTGTATAAAATTTCCTTAGAATAAGGAGTGAGTAAGTATGGTCTTTATAGGGCATCCTTTGAGAAAATAAACCGTCTCGTAAAGAGACAATAGAGAGTTTTATTATTGAATGTCGGAAGGGTGGAATGTCGGAGTTTGTTGAGTAGGGGTAGTAAGACTATTGTCTTATGGATAGGTTCGGGTGTGAAGTTGAAGTGATCCCAAAAGGGGAGGACTTACCTTGTGGCAAATGCTTTGATGCAATGCAAGGGATTAGTATAGCTGAGGGGTTCAGAGTTTAGTGAATTTATTTTGAGCGTAGAATTTAGCTCATAGTTGTACTAGCTTTGAGAACTAGGTATTGGTTAGAGTGTTGTATTTGTTGAGGCCTTGTGTTCTAAACAAGGTATGTGTTTGGCGTGTCGAAAGACGCGGGATTTATTTATATTATACTGTTGTATAGGCCTTCGGGAAATATCTAATATATGAAAACTTTTTATAAATCCTTAACCCTGGTTCAACTAATCTCAATCCCCGACCTAGCTACACAGTAGTGTATTGGGAGGGTTCCTTGTTTGGATTTCGCTTGTGAGACCTCCACCGCACGAAGGTGGCTAGTGTCAGGAATTGAGGAGAGTTCAACCATTGGGAATTTTCAAACTTTTATATATTTAATATATTGTTATAGATTTATTGCTGAGGGTTATATTACGAATTGAGGCTAATGGAGCCTGATTATAATTCTACGAGTGGAAACTCAGGTACAGGGTGTATGGGCACCCTGGGTAGTAGTTTGTTTTAAAACCTATATGGTTCGACGTGAGAACTAGTAAGGTTCGGTATAGTGATCCTGAGGATTGATGTAAGGACTAGATGATATTGAAGTCATAGGTATATCTAAATTTCGCGGATGAAATTTTTGTAAGGGGGGAAGATTGTAACATCCCATGATTTTTGAGACTGAGAAATTAAATTTTTGGGAAAATAAAATTTAATTGAATTGGAGAATTCTAAAATTTGGGAATTTAGGTCCAAAAATTGAAAACATTTCAAAGTATTCCGAATGATGATTTTGAGGGTACCATCGATCTCGAAAGGGTCGAGATAGTCAAAATGACTGTCATTGGGTTTCATTTCGGCTCCGGAATGTTTTTAAGTCAGTTTGACTCGTATTGGAGTAAACGAGTCATTTAAAGTGTGTATTAACATTCAAAATTGGGTTTATTGTTTTAAGGGATTTAAAGGCTTACGGATGAAGCCTTCTCATTTGAGAAAGAGAGAAAGAGAAAGAAAAGAGAAGGGAAGAAGGAAAGAAGAAGAAAGGAAGAGATAGAGGAAGAAAGCTTGGAGATTCCAGCCCAAACGCGACATCGAGGACGATCCAACCTCTACAAAATTGAGGCAAGTGTTTAATCTTGCTAAATAAGTCATTTGTGTATTCTATTTCATAATTTGTGGGTTAAAGAAATGGTTTTTGGGTATAAGCATCAAAACCTAAATTTTGGTTTAAATCTTGAAATTTAAGATTATAATTGGGTTTAAGCGATATAAATTGATGAGATTAAATAAAGGATGAATTTTGATGTTGAAATCATGTTGAGGTTGAAGATTAATGGTTTTAAAAGGCATAAATTGAATTTTGGAGAATTTAGGCTTTGGAAAAAATCAGCCATTTTCGTGGCCTGCTGCACAAGCAGAATCGATTCGCCCCTCGCGAATCGATTCGCTATGTTGCAGAAGCCTCAGGTCTTTACGGCCGAATCGATTCGCCCCTAGCAAATCGATTCGGTATGTAGCAGAATCTCAGGTCCTTTTGGACCGAATCGATTCGGATGGGCCGAATCGATTCGCTGTTGGGGCCGAATCGATTCAGATGGGCCGAATCGATTCGAAAACAGGGCATTTTGAGGAATTTTCTCTATAAGGATTTCAAAACCTTTGTGGTTGGGTTTATTGATTTGGGGCCTTTTCTCTTGATGTAAGAGATATACTTTGGAGACTTATAAGTGGGTTTCTCACTTTTATGATTATGGGGACTTCTTTAAATAGTTTAAGGAGAGTATATGTTGACATGTATACTTTGGAGATGTGTGTGTTTAAGGAGATAGTGGGAAACCTCATTGGGGTTGATAATCCCAATTATGGATTAAAAAGTAAGTATAGATACGTTAGGAGGTTAAGAACTCTTAGAGAGAGTTTCGAAGGCAAGGCTCGGGATTGTAGGCCGAGTGTAGTGCAGAATCCTTATAGTAATTAGGATTCTATTGAGATTTAGATTTGGGTACCGACGAGAGAGAGTGGTCACATGTCCTTAGTACTGTTTAACTTAAGAATTTGATCGCAAGAGCAATAGGAAATAGGAGTTCATAAGAGTGATTGAACCATAGACAAAATTGAGAGCGATGGGATCGTAAAATGAATTGAAGTTCAAGACTTGAGGTTTGTAGACTATTAGTTAGGAGCATACCAATAGTCGAAATAGTACTAAACATAATTATGTACTTTCGAATTTAGAGATGAAATGTGTAGTGATGGTTTCATACACTAAACTTTGGGTGATAATCCTAATGTTGGATACATATATACATATATGTTTGGGAGACGATTCATCATAGGAATAATGGATGAATATGCTTCAAGTGTGGGATTGTATTAACATATCGAGGTAAATTAAATGAGTTTGTCGTGACGGCTGGTATATTGAGGATTATGTATACCTATCGCCGAGTTTACATAACTTATACATATGAACGAGAATTAGTTTGTATATATAGATATATGGATATGTGAATATATGTATATATATCTATATGGATATATTTATGTTGAGGATATACATGATATAAATATCTAAACCTTATGTGATGGTTTATTTATATGATTGGATCATATGGATGTATATATATTGTGCATGTGAATGATATATATACTTATGTGGTTAAGCATACCCCGCTCATGCTATCATTGGGAAGTTGTGCGCGTAGAGGGTGAGCATCCTCGCTAGAAAAGCGAGGTGTGGATATTCCCTAAGTCATTGTTGTCCCGTGTGTTATTATATGATTTATATTTTTTTGTGGGATGAGACGTGGTGGGTATGTTACGTCTCATTGCCGGTTTGGAGCTATGACCGCTTCCCGGGACGTCGTGTGCGTGAGTTTACCACGAGATGGGTGTCGTTTAGTCCCACCATGGTGGCCCCAGTATTGCTACGTGAGCCGGGCACTGAGAAGATGATAGCATTGATGCAGTTTATCGGCGATATATATATCCGGGTTTATTATTTGTGCATGGCCATTGTACATTAGATATGATGTGTACTCTTGGTCATGGGTATGGATGATGATGGTATATATATATGGTTAGAATAAAATGCCTATATATATATATTTATATATCCTATAGATAAAAGGATATAGAATCTTTGTGGAGTACATCTTGGAGGATTATGATGTACTAGATTGATGGGGGTTGATGTATCGCATTTAAGGAATATTTCGGTTACATCATCCCAAGCATGTTATTGGATATTTTTAGTTGTTTTCATATTGTAGTCTAAAATTTAGTAGTAGTAGTAGTATAATATTTTTGTGTGGCATTATGGATCTCTAGGATCGACATTGTCAAGGAGTAGTGTAACGGGGTGGTTCCTTGTTTGGATTTCGCTTTGCGAGACACCCCATGCACGAAACGTAGTACAATGTTGAGAGTGGAGAGAAGTTTTGTTAATAATAATTTATATGCATGTTAATTAGAAATTAAATCTTATGATTCAACCCAAATATAAATGGGTAACGTATTAAGAATTATAAGTGATTAAATTATAAACCGGAATCCATTAAGCCTATTATGGCATAATTGTTTGTGAACATAATCTAGTATGATTAGAAAAGGGGCGGATTCTTGGGTTAAGATAGGAAGGCAATTCTCGTGGGTAGGCTGGGCCTATGTCAAGTTAGGTTGTCCTTATAAATGGGGGTAATTTAACTAAAATCTCAGGACGCGAATAGGTGCGCGCCGTTAGATGAGAGGTGAGATGGGATTTCACGAGAGTGCGAATCCACTTTTAATTATGAAATAAGTGCACCGATATTTACTATGCACGGTTAACACACTTGCTAAATATTTTTCACACTTCGGCTCTGACCCGTTTACTTTTCTCTCCTGTCTGTATATATATATATATATATATATATTATTACAGGTGTCCCACCGCATGGATGTCGGATGACCTTCTATCCAGAGTCTTGGGAGCCGTGACAAGTGAGGACTGTTGCGGGTCATCGAGGTAGTCGCTTCCTACTTCTTTAGAAATCTAGGTAGGACTCATATTGTATATTGGGTTTGTACCCAAGGGATATTTATAGATGTGTACATTTATTTCATTTCAGTCATTGTATTGGCTGTGACCCGATAGCTTATTCGGGTTTACTTCCTTGTGGTATATTTAGTTGTAGTTATTTATTTCATTTTATTCTAGCATTTCATTTCTCATAGTTCTTTCTTGCATCTTTCTTTTTCTTATTGGTAGTCATTGTGTTGGGTTGGTCGTCATGGTGTGTTTTATTTAAACTTTAACCTCTCGCTTATATGATATCGGGTAGTTAGTCCTATATTATATAGTACCGGCAGTTGATGTTGAGACTGGACCATCGGAAACTCCTGATTTAATGTAGTATAGGGCTGGCCACCCGTTATTATTTTAAGCGGAGTGTGAAAAACGTCGCTAATGCCATTTAACACAAGGTTAAACTGTATAAGCAACTCCGAATGTTTGTTGGAGAAACCCTTTTCTTTTGAAAATAAAAGTTATAAACAAGATGTGTTTACAAAGAAACTTATGTACGAGAGTAATTAAGATTATGTAATCAGTTTTTAAAACCAAGGCAGTTTCAAAAATTCAGCACACTTAAAGAATGAGGTGAGTAGATGAAGATAATCAACACAATGATTTTAACGTGGTAAAACCTCTCCCAACAGAGGAAACATCCACGGTGACTTCTAAGTCACAAAAACAAAAGTCCACTAATAACAAAAATCAGTTACAAACTATACAACATTCAAGCACACAAATCAACCTATTCTAAGTTTAGGAATATACCCCCTTGGTGTCCTTCTAACTTCTGATAGATCTGATTTGTTGTTGATGTTTCTCCAGTTTGCTAACCTCCTTTGCTTTAGCTTCTTTACGTCGACTCAATGATTTCAGATCTTAAACACAACACTTCCAGTGTAGTAGTGTGTTAAGTGTTGTGAAGTGATTCCTATACACATGCATGAACTCACACACACTTAGATTTACAAACAGTCCTAGTAAAATTACATATGAAGTCTATATGCAGTGATTTTAATTTGTTTCTTTCTCACAGAACTCAAATCCTTTTGACCTTTAAAGATAACCCAGATTCCACGGAGATCTTGCTTCAGAAATCGGTCAAGACCTTAATCAATCTCTTTTGAAAACATTTATGAGATTGAAAACCCTCCAAGTGCGAATCCAACTAGGTCAGAATTAAGTTTCGTAAGAAAAGAAACCAGAAAACATTTTCAAAACCAAATCAGTACGATTTACTTAAAACAAGTATAAAAGATGCAGATCTAGTGAAAATGTAACATATAGTATGTAGATCTAACGTTTCTATTAAAGAGAAACTAGATCTTCACACAAATGTTTAAGTTGTGTACAAGATCTAAAGATCAAGAGGAAACAGCAACGATATGAACAAACCACTCTTTCTCTCTCTCTCAAACACTCAGGTTGTGTTTGTGTTTGAATATCTGAAGGTTTGTTTCCGAGAAGGTGAACTGTTTAGGGTTAGGGTTAGGGTTTGGCTAACAGGTTTTTCTTTCTCTCTCTTCTCTCTTTTCTTTTCTCTCTTCTCTCTCACTTCTCTCTTCTCTCTTATTTTTTTTTTCTCAGAAGACGAATGACCAAAAGTTCTCTAAGGCTGAGAAGTGAAGGGTATATATAGTGCCTGGGGAAGGTTCTGGATGATCGAGGCAAATCAATGGCTGTGATGAAGTCTTGCAAGGTTTGACTTGATCCTATGGTTATAAAACAGCAGTGGATTAAGATGGTTCTGATTGGTTCAAAGGTTTGCACAGGGATTAACTAAGAACGCATGCAGACCTTTGATAAGGAAAGATCCAACGATCACCAATGCACCTGGCTAACCTCTCACATAACAAACACAAACTAATGCACCAAAAGGATGACAAGTGTTGGCTTGTTATAGGCTCTCACACGCGCATCAAACTAATTACAAAACATCACCCTGAAGTCTCTAGCGCTTTGAGATCGTACCCAACCAAACATTTCAGTGAAAAATGAAGTTTCCAAAATAATATATTAACCCCACACATTTTATAAACCCATTTTATTAATAAAAACATTTATTCAAAAATGTTTAAAAAAGGTTTAAAAAGGTTTAAAAAATATAAAAAAAAATCCCAAAAAATATTAAAGCTCCAAAACAAGGGGAATTAAACACACACTCAATTTTAGGCAATATTAACACATGTATTCATTTTTAATTGTGTGTTGTGTGATTCATTTTATACCATCATTGATCTTTGAAGAGGATTAGAGAGTTGGGTTCTGAGGCTTTTTGGTTTCTAGGATGGACTACCAATTTTGTCAATATTTCCAAATTAGTTGAGCACTTATACAATGCAGACTTAAGCAAGTCAAAGTTATAAGGTGCTTCAATCTCCCCATTTGGAAATATGAGACAAAATCTCCTTTGAGTTAGCTTAAAACTCGTAGGGAACCAAAAAAAATAAAACCTAGTCCTATACAAAAGATACTATCTACCCAAATCCTAGAAAGTCAAAAATTACATAACTCAACTATTTACAAATTTTTACCCTAGAAACGGTAGACAATCAATAGAAGAGATTCCTGCAAATATGCACACTAAGATCAAGTAGTTTAGATGCAATGTGAACAAAAAATGAACTCATAAAACTCAAATTTCTCCCCCAATTTGTCTCAAATGGACAAAGGGTAAAACTTAAAGTCTTGAGAGTTTAATCAGCGCATACCATGCCTATAGAATTTCGCAAATACAGAAATCTGTTATAGTCCAAAGGTTTAGTGAACATGTCTGCAAGTTGCAGATCAGTAGGCAGGTAATGAATTTCTAATTCCTTAGTTTCAACAAGTTCACGAATAAAATGATGCCTTATTTTAATATGTTTAGTTCGCGAGTGTTGAACCGGGTTTTTAGATATATTAATGGCGCTTTGATTGTCACAATACAATTGTAATTGTTCTTCTTTAATCCCATAATCACTTAACATCTGTTTGATCCATAACAATTGAGCACAGCAACTTCCTGCTGCTATATATTCGGACTCAGCCGTAGATAAAGATGTGCAATTCTGTTTTTTACTACTCCAACCAACTAAATTATTGTCGACATAATAACGGGCACCTGATGTACTTTTACTATCATCAGTACAACTAGCCCAATCAGCATCAGTATACCCTATGATGGTGCTACAGGTATCTTTAGTGTACCCAAGTCCAAGGTTAAGAATGCCTTTTATGTACTTTATTATACGTTTTACACTCAATAAATGGCTCTCTTTAGGGTTATTCTGGTAACGAGCACACAGACATACAGCATACATTATGTCTGATCGTGAGGCAGTTAGGTAGAGTAGGCTACCAATCATACTACGATAAAGTGTGGAATCAACTGACTTTCCATGTTCATCTTTACATAATTTAACAGTAGTACTCATAGGTGTTTTGGCAACTTTAGCATTCTCTAAGCCAAATTTCTTAACAAGGTCTAAGGCATACTTGGTTTGAGATACAAAAGGACCATCAGAATTCTGTTTCACTTGAAATCCTAAGAAAAGTTGTAGCTCCCCCATAAGGGACATGTGAAATTCCTTATGCATACTAGCAGAAAAGGATTTAACTTCAGAGTTTGAAGTTGACCCAAAAATGATATCGTCTACATAGACTTGGGCTATAATAATGTCTTTGTCAAAATGTTTGACAAATAGAGTCTGGTCATTTCCTCCTCTCTTAAAACCCTTATATTTCATTTCCAGAATTTCATTAGTTTTAGTCAACTCTTTTAATTTTTGATCAAAAGTTTCAATTTCAGATTGATGAGTCAGACACTGGTTAGTGTACTCTTCAGCATTCAACTTCACAATAAGACTTAGATCATCTAATTTCTTAGTTAGGTCTCTAACAGTCTTCTCCAATCTAGTGCCTTTTTTAAGAGTTTTAGCATACAAGGTATGGATATCAGGGAGGTCATCAGTGTCTGAGTCGCTAAGTGAAGTGTGTGTAGTGACCCCTAACGATTCAGTTTTAGTACTCACACACCCATTTGCATCGTCATTATCGAGAGCACTTTGACTCACACACACGGAACTAGAACTAGCAACATTTTCAGACAATAAAGCATCTAGGCCAATCACAGGAGTATTCACACAAGCAAGAGTAGGAGCATCATTATCACACACAGGCATATCATCATTGTAAATGATCTTAGCATAAAAGGACATGCAAGGGTCAAGTACATTAGATGATTCAGGTTCCTCTTCATCAGAGTCACTTGAATCATTCCAAGTTTTACAGACATTGGCTCTATTGTGTGTGTTGGCTTTATTCAGATTAACTCTGCAGTCGTGTGCAATGTGACCTAGTTTCCCACAGCTAAAACATTCAATCTTTTTAAGGTCTCTAGTGGGTCTGGAATTGTTGTCCTTAGGATGTTTGTCAAGTCCTCTCTCATGAGGTTTGGGATTAGACAGAGTAGGATAATTAGGCTTGCCTTGTTTAGTATCCTGTTTGTTTCGAAATTTGACAATTTTCTTAAATTGTTTAGACATTAAGGCAATCTAATTATCTAGTTTGTCTATATCACACTCCTCATCAGAGTCAGAGTTGGTCAAATTGGACTCAAGTTTGGGTATCTTAGAGGCAAAACTCAAGTTAGAGTTGGGTTGTTTTCTTTGAGAATGATTCAATTGTTTCTTAAAGTCTAATTCCATTTCCACAGTCCTAAGTTTGCTACTGAGTAACTCAGGGGTAAGGTTTTGATCATTCATTTCCTCAATAGCATACCTCTTACTGTCAAACTTTTGTGGTAATGACCTTAGAATTTTAGAGACAATCTCATTTCTATCATAAGTAATACCATTAGCATGCAACTTAGTGACTATATCAGTTAAGTTCATGTAAAAATCATCAAAAGACTCAGAATCAGACATGATCAAAGAGTTGTACTGCTGGATAAGCATTTGGGTTTTAGCATCTTTAACTCTTGAGTCTCCTTCATGGGAAGTGATTAATGTGTCCCAAGCTTCCTTAGAAGTGGCACATGATGAGATTCGTTTGAACTCATATTCCTTAATAGACATAAAAATGGCATTCTTGCCTTTATTATTATTACGAGAAATAATTTTTTCTTCTTGGGTAAATTCACTTAAGATTTTCTTTACCCTCTCATCACTTCCTTCAGTGGCTGGTTTAGTAGGATAAGTGTATCCATTTTCGATAATGTCCCAGACATCATCTCCTAAAGTCCCTTGGATGAAGGCAACCATTCTTACTTTCCAGTAAGCAAAGTTGTTTCCATCAAAGAGTGGAGGTCTGGACAGATTACCAAACCTTTCATTCTTCTCGTCCATAGTTAGGTTTTTCAGAAAACGATTTCAGAAACACAAGATCTTTAGAAATAAAAAGTTAACAGGGCTCTGATACCAATTGAAAAACGTCGCTAATGCCATTTAACACAAGGTTAAACTGTATAAGCAACTCCGAATGTTTGTTGGAGAAACCCTTTTCTTTTGAAAATAAAAGTTATAAACAAGATGTGTTTACAAAGAAACTTATGTACGAGAGTAATTAAGATTATGTAATCAGTTTTTAAAACCAAGGCAGTTTCAAAAATTCAGCACACTTAAAGAATGAGGTGAGTAGATGAAGATAATCAACACAATGATTTTAACGTGGTAAAACCTCTCCCAACAGAGGAAACATCCACGGTGACTTCTAAGTCACAAAAACAAAAGTCCACTAATAACAAAAATCAGTTACAAACTATACAACATGCAAGCACACAAATCAACCTATTCTAAGTTTAGGAATATACCCCCTTGGTGTCCTTCTAACTTCTGATAGATCTGATTTGTTGTTGATGTTTCTCCAGTTTGCTAACCTCCTTTGCTTTAGCTTCTTTACGTCGACTCAATGATTTCAGATCTTAAACACAACACTTCCAGTGTAGTAGTGTGTTAAGTGTTGTGAAGTGATTCCTATACACATGCATGAACTCACACACACTTAGATTTACAAACAGTCCTAGTAAAATTACATATGAAGTCTATATGCAGTGATTTTAATTTGTTTCTTTCTCACAGAACTCAAATCCTTTTGACCTTTAAAGATAACCCAGATTCCACGGAGATCTTGCTTCAGAAATCGGTCAAGACCTTAATCAATCTCTTTTGAAAACATTTATGAGATTGAAAACCCTCCAAGTGCGAATCCAACTAGGTCAGAATTAAGTTTCGTAAGAAAAGAAACCAGAAAACATTTTCAAAACCAAATCAGTACGATTTACTTAAAACAAGTATAAAAGATGCAGATCTAGTGAAAATGTAACATATAGTATGTAGATCTAACGTTTCTATTAAAGAGAAACTAGATCTTCACACAAATGTTTAAGTTGTGTACAAGATCTAAAGATCAAGAGGAAACAGCAACGATATGAACAAACCACTCTCTCTCTCTCTCTCAAACACTCAGGTTGTGTTTGTGTTTGAATATCTGAAGGTTTGTTTCAGAGAAGGTGAACTGTTTAGGGTTAGGGTTAGGGTTTGGCTAACAGGTTTTTCTTTCTCTCTCTTCTCTCTTTTCTTTTCTCTCTTCTCTCTCACTTCTCTCTTCTCTCTTATTTTTTTTTTCTCAGAAGACGAATGACCAAAAGTTCTCTAAGGCTGAGAAGTGAAGGGTATATATAGTGCCTGGGGAAGGTTCTGGATGATCAAGGCAAATCAATGGCTGTGATGAAGTCTTGCAAGGTTTGACTTGATCCTATGGTTATAAAACAGCGGTGGATTAAGATGGTTCTGATTGGTTCAAAGGTTTGCACAGGGATTAACTAAGAACGCATGCAGACCTTTGATAAGGAAAGATCCAACTATCACCAATGCACCTGGCTAACCTCTCACATAACAAACACAAACTAACGCACCAAAAGGATGACAAGTGTTGGCTTGTTAGAGGCTCTCACACGCGCATCAAACTAATTACAAAACATCACCCTGAAGTCTCTAGCGCTTTGAGATCGTACCCAACCAAACATTTCAGTGAAAAATGAAGTTTCCAAAATAATATATTAACCCCACACATTTTATAAACCCATTTTATTAATAAAAACATTTATTCAAAAATGTTTAAAAAAGGTTTAAAAAGGTTTAAAAAATATAAAAAAATTCCCAAAAAATATTAAAGCTCCAAAACAAGGGGAATTAAACACACACTCAATTTTAGGCAATATTAACACATGTATGCATTTCTAATTGTGTGTTGTGTGATTCATTTTATACCATCATTGATCTTTGAAGAGGATTAGAGAGTTGGGTTCTGAGGCTTTTTGGTTTCTAGGATGGACTACCAATTTTGTCAATATTTCCAAATTAGTTGAGCACTTATACAATGCAGACTTAAGCAAGTCAAAGGCATAAGGTGCTTCAGGGTGTTACATTTTATTATTTTTATTATGCCTTTTATTAGGTTATTATTACATTTTATATATAATAATACCAAAATAAGAGGCTAAATACCCCATTTAAGGGGTGAGATGAAACCCTTAGCTTAATTATTTTTATTTTTATTTTATTTATTTATTATGTCCCTCTCAATATTAATATTGAAATTTTACAATATATATTTATGCCTCGAGAGAGGGTGAATTATTTTTGAGAGAAAATAGTAAATTCAGATTATAATATTTATTTATTTATTAAACTAGAGATAAACAATTTTTAATTAATATTGTAGTTTGAATGGTTTAAAATACTTTTAGTAAATTTTCCCTAACGGGTGATTTATCAGAAACTATTCAAATCGGATTTTTATAGAGTTTGTGAAATTTAACATTATTCTTCTAAAAAAATTATGTTCAACTTCACATTTGCAATGAAAGTTGATTTGTGGATTTAAATATATCTTCTAGTATTTCAAATACATAATAAATTAATATAAATAAGTTGTATAAGTGGTGAATTTCAATTACTTAAATTATCTCATAATTATTTGCTCCTCATATTTAGCTCACTTTATCATTTTAATTATTTATTAGTGTAATTTAAATTTCATATCCATTAGTTAACATAAACATCCTTTGAAAACTTATTCTTTTAAAATTATTGTACTCATTTTCATTTTTTCGTTTCCATATTAAGAAATTGGATTAACACCCCACTTGCCATTATATATATATATATATATATATATATTTTATTTATATATAGTGTATTTCATAGGTTCAAGGGATTTTTATTGAGAAGAGAGCTATACTACAACGACAACACACTGAAATCCTTTCATAAGGGTCGTTCGAGATTTTTCTAATTTTGGTTTTTCTAGTACATCGGGCATTGTGTGATTGTTTATTTTACTTTATCATGCTATCACCTAAATGCATGTTTTAGGATAAATATAAAATTGGCTAAAACTCGTTTACACAATTTTCGTTTATAATTGATGATTTAAGTTTAATATTTAATTTGAAAAAAATTAAAAATTGGTTATTATTTAGACCATTTCGTATATTCCGCAACTTCATCAGTGTTTTACATTAAGTTCCAGTTGCTACACTTTTAACACACTGTTATGTTTGTCGTGTCATGGGAAATAATACAACATTAGAGTTGTGGGAGCTCTAAGGCTTTGTCCATCTTTCCTTATTCTTTCTTTCCTCTAGAATTGTTTGAAAATATTTCTCTAGAGGTAAGTCATGTTTTTGTTAAATATTAGAGGGTACTTGTACACTATACGGATGAGTTGCAAAGTAGTTTATAGTGGATGAGATTTTGTAATCTGTTTATTCTTTTACCCATGACGAGTACGACAATCATGTTACCCAGGTTATTTTTCCTTTCTCCTTCTTTTTAATATAATTTTTTGGATTCTAGTTGTGTTATTTATTGTTAAAATTTCTTGATTACAAAGGTTCTCGAAACATAATCCACTCCACAATAAAAATTTAATGATTCAATAGATAGTATATGTTGTGATCTCACTAAATATGTTTATAGTAGTTTGCAATTCATTATATGTGAGTAACGTCACTTTTATGCACGCTTGACTATTGGTGAGATGTTCTCCTTTTTATTGTTACCTATTTTTTTAGATTAATGAGGAATTTAGATCTATGTTACTAGGGCATTGCTAATGGAGCTGGTCAATCAATGACACTCGGTCTAATACGTGTTGCTCCAATTAAGGTACTACCTACCAATAATTTTGATATGTTATTGTATAACTTCTTGCAGAAATAGTTGACATTTTAATTGTTTGTTTATGTTTGTTGAGAAAAAAATCATATTCTAATGTTGTTATGCATACCGACCTGATCACAAGATGATGTCGGGTTGGGATTGACTAATACTTGACAGAACCCGATATGACACTACATGATTTTGTCAAGAGAAAAAAATAATGGTTTTCTTCCTTTCAAAGTACTGAATATATATATATATATATATATGCATGTATAGAATTCTAAAAGACATGTTAGCATGAAATATATATATATATATATATATATATATATATATATATATATATATATATATATATATATATATATAATCCACAATAAAATTATATAGGTACATGAATTGATAATATTATTTAATTCATATGTACTATGTACTATATGTATATTTTATGTGAAAGCCCCTAGCCGCCCCTATCTAACTTCTCTCTCGATTTTCAAACCCTTCCTAGGGGTTGCCTCGCTTTTATGTCCAAAAACTTCATACAATTGAACCCAAAACCTCCTACCACTGTTTGTGCCAAATCCTTTGCTAGTATTGTAGCTAACAATGGATCCAAATAACTTGAGCTTAAAACTCCTTCCATATTCAAAGGGGAACAATACTGTACACTTCACCCTTGCTGATAAAGAAGCATTAGCTGGTCCTTTCATGTTCTTGATTGTTGGGAAATTTTCAAAAGGTAGACCTTCAATGGATGAGATAAGGAAGATCTTTCTTACTTTCAACCTTAAACAATCCTGCATTGTTGGACTCATAGATATCAAGCAAATCCTAATCAAGCTGGAATGTGAAGAAGATTTTTTTCAGGTTATTGATAAGAGAACAATGGTTTCTTGGAAGATATCCCATGCACACCATTAAATGGTCCCCAAACTTCACCCCTGATCAAGAATTTCCTGTTGTTCTAGCATGGATATACCTTCCAAATCTCCCTATTTATTTATTCGTAAAAATCTCTCTATTCTTCATATCCCAACTCATTGGCAAACCCCTAAAGATGGATGCCTCAATAGTGAATCAATTAGGACCTACCATGGGAAAACTTTGTGTGTAGATCAACCTCACCAAAGGAGAAGCCTAAAAGAGTTTGGATAAGAATAAGTGGCAATGGTTTCTGACATGATATTGTCGATGAATATCTTCCCAAGTACTACAACTACTGTTAAAAAAAGGGACATGATGAAGGCTCGTATTTTTTCATGAATGGTGGTAATCATTTAAACCCCAAATAGCCTATGAAACTGATGATAAAAAAACAAATACAATCCTAAAAATTCCACCCAATCGGAAGATTAAGCACTCACTAATACAAATAATGCCACAAATGTTGTCAACCAAGAATCTCTAGAGAAAAGCCAAGATCACAAAGAACTAATTCAAGATACTAACGTAATATCCATCAAAGACTAACCTAACCTAAACCAAAATTATCCTCAACAAATCATCATCCAAGAATTCCCGAACCTCCCACTAAAATACCAATTCCAAAAATTCTTATTAAGCATTGACTCTAAAAATTCCAACAACATTTAATCCTTTATTACAAAGATCCATTACTGTGAGATTACTCTTGAATAAGCCACTGTAGTTGAGAATGCCACTACGGTGTATGCTTAGGCAAGGATGGCCCGAATAAACACCAGTCCAATATTTTTTATATTTTTTAAAATTTTAATATTGAACCTTTAAACAAAATTAAACCAATTAAACTTAGCACCAATTTCAAAACTTTCTGGTGGAAGTCCGATTTTCCAAATTTGATCTTTTTACTTTAAAGCATGCATCTAAGGTGATGACATATAAAATAAATAAATAAATCACAAACTGTCGACGTATGAGGAAAGCCACAAAGGGAAAACCCTCGGATGGCCCAGCCAACAAATCACTATAATACGATTTTACAAAGTATAGACAATAGAATTACATAACAACTCGATCCCGAAAAGATGCGAAGCTCTTCTTTTTTCAAATTCTCCTCCACTGTGAAACGTATAAGTCCACCTACGAAATATTCCACAACACAAGTGTCCACGCGCGCCTCGATATCCACCGATGATGCTCAACAACCGTCAAATAATACAAACGATACACATGGAAACCATCGCACGAAACAGGTTCTTTCCTGATGAAAGATACAAAATTTGGTGCCCAATATCAAGAAATCAAAGCATATAAATTATGGAACTTAGATCTTTCAGCGTATAGGGTAAAACATGGGGATTGGAACTTTTGTAAATAAGTAGAAATTCATTTTTCACCAAAAGTGATAAAAAATCTAAGTCACTAATGCCTTAAAATACTACTTGCATGATTTTTGAGGCGATGACTCGTTCGAATGAAAAATAGTGCTTGAATAACCATTTCCCTTCGTTCAAATGGCACCTATTGTTCTTTTGAACGATAATGCAATCTCATTTGAACCAGGTTCTAACGAACTTCTGATGAGGTTAGTATTTCTTTGCAGAGGAACCTCATTTGATATTCGTTTGATGTCTGATCTAATGAAACAAAACTTCATTTGAAAGAAACACGAAGTTCATTCTTACGATACTTATTCTAATTCAAATGAGTTTAAACTTAGAAAATATTTTTCTAAAAAAGTATTAAAAATAGTTCCAAACAATTTTAAATCAAAAACCAACACACTTAAAATATATCCAAGGACACATAATAAATACGCATTCATATCTGCGCGATCCTCAATAAACGTGAAGACAAACTTTGCATTAAACACGACACGATGTCCATTCATTAAAGCTTGAACTCTATGTCTTCATCAAACACATCATAGGCTTATGGTATCAACAACATAAAATCTATCCTATGGCTCAAACGTTTCGTCCAGAATAATGCCAATTACATACAAATTGACTCCATTGGAATTTTGTCCTTACAAATCTCCTTTTTTGGCTATTCGGGGAAAACTAAAACAAAAATACGATGGTCCGTCAAGCTCCCTAAAAAGACTCATTCCCCAACCTAAAAAAGAAAAAAAAGTACAGACGCTTGACCGACACACAAACATGTGTATCTTTGCTTTTCTTGAAAACTTTGCCACATTGATGTAAAATTGTGCTTCTGCACACTTAAACACACCTTCAAAAGCAAGCAGAATATAACAAATATAAATTCACAAATGATTAAACATCTAACAATGTCTAAATAATATCAACCTAGGTAAGATGTCTCCCCTTAAGATAAAGAGATCCTAATCCTGCAAAGGAAAGATACAATTTCTCCACATTTTTGTTCAGGAATATAAAAAAAAAGATAGCATAAAACAGTTACTCTCCCCCTAAATATGTGATCTTAAGATACCAATATGATAAAGTTTGATACCAATTTTAAACATATGGAGAAGGGAATAAGGCATGCAATGGTGTAAAATATAGTAAACACGCAACGTGGAATCCCAAGCATAAATAATCCAAACAGTCAAGCGTATGGCAAACATGGACTAAATGTAAACTTCAAAGACTCAAAACACGATACCATATATAATATATGCAATATCAATGTGTCTAAACATGTGGGATGGAATGAATGAACATGAACTAGATACAAATTATGATCCAACCACTCAAATATGTTCAAGAAGTTGTAACTGATTGTAAAATTTTATCAAACAAAAATTTAGCCTCAAGTGACAAGATAAATTGAACTTAATGAACAAAGAAGCACAATTCACATAAGCCTATAATATTGTTAATTCTACAAATCAATAGCGTCATGACAAAATAAGCATAACCAATTTTCATTGTGCATACCCGTTGATTTTCAACTAAACACCTCAAAAGATAAACATATATCATATTTTTCATTATTTTATTTTCTCAATTCTTTTTAAGCTACGTATTTTTGAATGGACAAACAAACTAAACTATGTTGGATTTTGGAATTTTTTTTATTTGTATTTCCTTTAATATTTTCATTAAGCTCTTGCCAACGGTGACTTTCCCACAAAGGATATTTGCTCATTTTGTAGCCCTTTTTCGTGCACCCTCATATTTTTCAATACAATTCAAACATACTCATGGGAAATGGTTCTTATATGCACAAATCCCCCATAGTCACAAAACATGTAGATGACAAAATTGATGGGAGGACATCTCACAAAGCTCAAATATATATTTAAAGTTAAAATCTAAAAAGCTCATGTATGTGGTTGCGGAGGTATATACGAAGTTCAATCCGTAAAGAAAATCAAGTTCGACATAACTCCATGATAACATGGTTAAGAACAATCTAAGTATTTACAATCATAACCAAATGTCCTAGCCACATGGAAAGTATGGAGAGAATTGTATTCAAACACACCAATATGCCACACCAAATGCGTAAAACTAAAATATACAAAAAATAAAAATATTTTTGAGTTTTTCTAAAATTTTTCAAAAGAAGAATACCAATTTTTAAGTTTATGAAAACAAACTCTTACTTGAAAGATAAACAAAATCTTTTTGTATTTTTTCAATATGACTAAATAAAAGAAAAAATATAATACAAACGATACACATGTCATAACACTAGCAAAACATATATCATGAAGCACCAACCAAAGTATGACAAATAAGCTAACACAATCAACCATTAGATATAGCATGGTAAGTATCTTGTGTAAGCAAATGAAAATCAACAAGTCTAATATGTAAAGCCTCTAAATCTGATTTCCTAACCCAAGTAGGTCTAACATGACGCTTAAGAGCTTTGGGAATCGTGATGACTCTACTCTTAGACCTCCTATGTAACAGCCTACTCTAAATAACTCTAAATATAACATTAGTCCCTGATAACTTGCTTTTTGTGTGTCGTTGTTTGAAAGCCAAGTTAGTCAAAACCTCAAATTACCTACAAAATAATATCAACTCAAGTGTAGAGGTAAGTAAGGGTATCAATCCACATCAAGGGGGTAAACTAGAGAAAAATTCAATTGTAATTCACTTTTTATTTTCTTTTTGTGCTTTTTTCACTTTTCTAATTTTTTTAGCTTTTTCAAATATTAAAACAATTGGGTGAGGTGAGGATTTAAACTAAACTAAATAAAGGGGGTAATCAAACTAAAAGTAAAATGTGAAAAATAAAAACAAGTGTATGATAAAAGTGAGTGGAGTGCAACTAAATGAGAGAAAATATTCAAGGGACGGAAAATCCACCCTCAATTCACACAAATTTATCTAACTTGCACAATTTTAATTTCATCAATTTCCAAAATATTCATTTAATTCAAAAGATAATTCTCATTACACTAATGAATTAATTGAATATTCTTTTACAAAAGTAAGTTTAATCCCCACAAGCACTACTCTAAATGAATTAAAATCAATTAAAAGGATCACCCCCTAGGATCGATTCACCAAACTAATTTTAATTAAACAAAGTAAAAACAAGAGTAGATGAAAATTATACTAACATTTAAATCAAGTGATAAGCCTATCTCTAGTTTGAATCAAATGATCAAATGATAATAAAATTTTCAATCCTTTCTCAAGGATGATTTTCCATTTCTCAATGTGAAAATAATTAGGAATTAAATTTACTAATCAAAGAAAACTAACAAAATTATAATTGACAATTAAACCAAATTGGATTCATGAGGGTTTCAAGTCATCCCTTGAATGGGATGATTAGCCCTCCATAATCATCATCCAAAAAAAATTAGAATCAAATAAGAGCATAAAATGAAAATTAGAGAGGAGTAATCAAACCAAAATTTCCTTCAATTGCATTAATTCTTCAATTCGTCATTCATCTCAATTAATTACAACACTCAATTTATTGAATTTTTTCTCTAATCTAAAAAAACCAAAAAAAAATTAAACTACTAAAAAATAAAAATGGTGTATCTCTATCTAATTCTCTCTATAATACCTATCGCCAAAAGCTTTTTTTTCAAATGGGGTCTTGAGTCTTATTTTATAGTAGATGCATGGCACACTTGGGCTAAGGGGTATTTTTGGTATTGGACTAGGGTGAACATGTGGGAGAGGTGTGATCACATGTGCATGGGGTGTGAGGTGTGAGGATATTTGGGAAGTGGGGTAATGGAGATAATAATATGATTTGGTTAAAAAGGGGTAGGGGTAAAATGGGTATAAGTGGGGTAAAAGATATTAGAAAACATGTGGGTTATTTGTTTTATTTTTGGTTTGGTTTCATTTTTGGCAGGTGAGAATCGTAGGTCGCTTTTGGTCAGTGGGACGCCGCCGGGGCAGAATCGAGGGCATCGCCGGCAGGTTTGTTGGGAGGTCGCTGATTTCGGGGTCGACGGGTATAAGGGTCGCAGGGACGCCGACGCTTGGGGTGGAATCACGGTTTGAGAGATGGAAATGGTAAGGGTCTATGGTGTTGGCCATGGTGGATGAGGATGATTGGTATGGAGGCAGGTGGTAAAAGGTGGTGGTTTTATTTGGGTGAGAGTTGGGTGTCTTTGGTTATGGAGGTTGATGAGAGGAGAGAGAATATGGGGGGTTTGAGGTTGAAGAAGAAGGGGATGGGATATGGTGTAGTGAGGTGTAGGATGAGTTGGGTGTGGGTGAGGGAGTGTTTTGTGTGTGAGTGGGTTATAGGGTAATTAGGTGTGAGTGAGTTAGGTGTTGCGTGTGTGTTTATTTTGTGACCCTTAGAAAAATAAAACTAAAAACTTAAATAAAATTAAAATTTTGAAAATAAAATTCTAATCTAAAAAATAAAAAATAAAGACTCAATTAAAAATGAACTAAATAAAAGAAATAAAAATCTAATTAAAAATAAAACAAACTAAAAATAATAAAAAATAAAAATATTAAAACTAAAAAATAAAATCCTAAGCTTATATAAAAACTAAAATAAAACAAAAGAAATAAAAACTTAAAATCTAAATGAAAACTAAAGTCCTAAAAAAATAATCTAATAAAACTAAAAAAAGTAATCCTAGTAAAAAAAAACTAATAAAAATAAAAATACACTAATAAAAAATAAAATGGAAAAATAGAAAACAAAACTTAGAAAATACTAAATAAATAAAAAATAAATACTAAAAAAATAAAATGACTCAAACTAAAAATCTAAAAAATATTAAAAAGGGACAAACTAAACACACACAGGGTTTGGGGTAGGTTTAGGCTAGGTTAGGATACGGGATTGGTAATTAGCTCCATAAAACGCGCATTTGCCTTGATATATAGCTTTTGACACCTCAAACGGACATTTGACCTACAAGATAAACATTTAAGCGCATAAGACCCATATTGCCGAGAATTAGCAACTAAAATACATCTATTCGGGGTATAAAATGTACAGTTTTGGGTGCTTATCAGTCCCTCTAGAAGGTAAAAATCCCAAATAAACCCTAGATTTTTACCAAATTACCAAAATACCCTTAAAGAATGAATTAAGTTAACTTACACTTTTATATACCAATTAAAACCCAACTTTCACTCAAAGTTTAACCAAATGACTTATATTTTGTCGGAATATCATAACCAAATCCATTAGATTTGAATAATTGCACATAAGCTCCTAAGCTTTTACAAAATAATTTAAAAGCCTTTAATTCTATACAAAAGCTATCTAAGGACCTAAACCAATGCCCAAAATTATTTGTACGTACTCCCCTACTGACATGGGACCAGTTGGACTGCCAACATGGCATGTGCCATGTAGAGTACCATGGGTACCCATTTGCCATCCACATAGCCTAGATGAAAGTTATACAAACTCAACCCCATCTTCACCACCAAAATAACTAATCAAATACTCTCCACGAACTCTATAAATACCCTCCTTCACCTTATTAAAAACTCATCCCAACTGAGAGCTTTTCTAACGATTTTTTTTTAAAGTTTTTGCATTTCTGTTATTTTACGCATGAATGTTTGTTCCTTCAATTTGGTTATATTTCTACACGTATATAAAATAGAATTATGAATTTACATGTGTTTATTAAGGTGTGTATGCATTGAAATAGCTCAAAAACTAGACAACTCCATTAAAAATAGAAAACTCCATTAAAGCTTGAACTTCAATGGTGGATTTTTCTTCCTTGACTTTGAACCAGTTTTAAAGTGAGGTAAGTTGATCTTAGATTCTAAGGAACCTAGGTGAAAGGTTTATTTGAACCAAGAATAGGCTTTGATACCTCAAATCAATGTTTAAAGTTTTCGGGCCTGGAACTTTTAGAAACAAATTCAAGAGTTTTACTCGACCAAAATTCCTCAAACCAGGCTTATTTTGCTACATTTCCAACATAGAACAAAACCCGTATGATGTCGGAATAAGAATCCTAGCTTTCAGTCACTTATGTTTAATCAAAATTTTACCATTTTTATAAAGACTCAATAGCTCAATTTAGACCACCAAAATCCCTGAAACTAATTTGGTTAGATTTCTCTTAAAAAGTTATGCAATTTTCATTCAGGAACCGACTCAAATGGATTCCAAAAATGTCTCAACTATAAGGTCAAAATTTCAAAACCCTAAAATAAAACGATTGAAGTTTGAAGATTAATGGGTTACACACGTGCGAGTGAGGGTCAAACTAGGCGCGTGAATTAGCTGACTTAGCGCATGAGGGGGCATCTCCACTCAGAAAAATCTGATTTTTTCTTCAAAAATTTTATTTTTTAGTTCTAAACAAAATGATATATTACATCACCCTATTTAGATACCATGAAATTATTTTCTCGAGAAAACTAATTTTAAAGTTTAAATTCAAGTTTTAATTTTACACATTACCCTCTGACTAATATTCCAAGTATTTCAAAATACCCCCAACCTTTTTCTATAAATTTTTAGTTCAAATAAAGCTATTTTGTCTCTTGTCACTAAATCCAAATCCAAATAGAAATAAAGAAAAATATTATTCTAAAAACTTTCAAAAATTATATATTATACCCTCTTAGTTATTTTTACACTGAAATTTCTTACAATTTAGTATCCTACTGCATCATAGCAAGCATTATTTTAGGCTTACATGACCTACTTATACTCTTTATTATTTCACACTATCCAATCAACCCCAATGAATTAGACACAGTCCCAGAATTTGAAAATTCAAAGTTGGTGATTTTAATTTCAGTATTAAACAAATTGATCTTATATCTTTCAAAATTACAGATTGTAATATCATTATATGATAATTTTGAACTCGTGTTTCAATTACGAACTCATTTGTGTAGTTTATATTTATTCCATGCATTGATTCTCTCGATATTTCAGTTATCTCAGAACCCGATAAACCATTATAGCCTATGACTTCAGTAAAAGTCACTGAACTCTTTTTACCCTTAATTATGGTATAGCCTTGCAACCTACTACAATAATTGCATATTACCCTAAAATTTATGGCAATTATCAGTGAAACCCCTAGTAGCATACCTTACGATTCAGAGATTAAACCCCGATATACCATGACTGTTCTAATTAGCTTGGAGGATTCTGATGTTGAGTGTGCCAAGCCTTATTATTATTACTGTTCCCCAACAATTTTAGGATTGCCTATCCAAGTGTATGATATGCTTTGGACAATATTGTAATGGTATGTTTACGCATTTGAAGCCCTTATAATTGATAATTTATGGGTTATCTTGTTATAGTCTGAACCCTTATCTTGGTAACTTAATACACAACTTATCCGGTTACACTCCACCATATTATTCATTTACATATCATTAGACGCCAGTATACCCCTGATAGTTGTATGATATTTTATTTTGTCTCAAGATTTTTATGATATCAATATTAAATCCAGTTACTCGCTAATAATACATTTTCTCTCGTACCTAGTATAGAAATAAAATTATCAAGTTGGCATGTCTGCTTAATTGTTTTCCTTCCAGTTGGATGACGAACCCGAGGAAGATGAGATACCTCCGGCACGTTTGGACTTTTATTCTATATTACCTTAAAAAATCTTTTCGGTTACGTACAATAGGTGGTAGTAGACAAATATGGTAGTCTTTGCTGGAATATCGGCATTGCAACTAATCAACTCTTATGATTCCCGAATGTTTTTCTACAAGTTTTACCTTATATATGGCATGTACGAATAATTATGTATTTCCATTTATTTCAGACTCAACTATGTACCCGAATGTTTTTCTACAAGTTTTACCTTATATATGGCATGTACGAATAATTATGTATTTCCATTTATTTCAGACTCAACTATGTAATAAGATGCTAGGCATCCCCATAGTAAAAATCTTTTAATATTCGATGCCTTTAATTTGTTTGTTATGTGTATTTTACTCCTTACTTACCATTAAAAACATAAAGTTCGAGGATGCGACATCCTAGGACCGTTCTTAAGATCATAACAAAAACGCCTATGGTTACCTTTCCTACCATAATAAGTGCAAGTGTAAATACGGCAAGGGGTGTTATCTAAAGGTTGACATTTTCTAGCGTTCCTAAACTACTCTCTTAAACATATGGCTTTGGAAGGGTAAGCGTTATGATCATCAAAACCAATTCCACTCTTAACATCTTTGATTTGGACGGTGCCTAACATTTTATCCAACTTTTTGAACCCAGACTCTAAATAAAATTTGACACGACTCTAATATTTTAATATCTCTTCAAGCTCAACAATACTAGACTCGAGTAAACATATAGACTCCTCAAACTCTAGAAGCTCTTTCTTAATATCCTCCATCAAACCATGAAGCCTATTTCTCTCACCCTTAAAGTACTCTAGCTTCTCTCGAATAGTCCTCTTACGTGCCTTAATATCCTTGATGAAAGCATTATTATTATTATTATTATTATTATTATTATTATTATTATTATTATTATTATTATTATTATTATTATTATTATTATTATTATTTTCTATGGAACTTTCTTTCAACCTACCTTCTAACTTTAAGTTAACCTTTTTCACCGTTAAAGTTTCCGCATATAACTCACGAAAGGAAACTTGTAGCTCATTATCCTCCTCATTTTTTCATCCCCACTCTCATCTCCACTATCTCGACCATCACTCACTTAGGATTAAAAAATTATGACCTCGGATGTGTCATGTTCATAGGAAGATTTCTTATCAACAGTCACATCACTAGCCATGAATGTGGTAAAGTTAAGCTCAATGGGTGAATCATTTTCCTCTTTCAGATCATTATCACTAAGGGTGTCATTAAATGCTATCGATTTCTTTCCCTCCTTCCTTAGTTTAATGGGGGCACTCAGCTACCCTATGGCCATAACCCTCATAACTATAACATCTCTCAAAATCATCCCTTTTTAAAGTTCTCATTCCTATCTTAAGGATGTCATCGACCTTGTTGTTCTTAATTTTCTCAAACCTTTTTGCATTTGGAATTTGAGAAATTTCTTGAATTGCTTTACCAACATGGCCATATTCCCAGAATTGACGTCAGACTCATCATTCGAAACATGTGTTTCCTCCTTTTGGGCATTCAAAGCTATGCTCTTTTCTTTTTTCGTCACATTATTGTAGGTAAATATGTCAAAGGCATAAGTTTATAGGTCACCTATAAGCTCTTCAAGTTTCATAGAGTCTAGAGTACCCAAATTTTTTAAAACCCTCACCTTTGGATTAAATCTATCAGGCAACGACCTTAAGATTTTCTTTATCACTAGGTTGTCAGGTATCTTCTCTCCTAATTTAAATAACGAGTTAACTATATCGAATAATCTAGCATAAAACTCATCAAAGGTCTCACTTTCTAACATTTTTATTATTTCAAATTAAGTTGTGAGGTTTTGGAGTTTGGAAGCCTAAACAACACTAGTTCTTTCATGGGTGAGTTGGATTATATCCCAAGCCTCTTTTGACGTATCACACGGCATAATATGGAGGAATTCCGTCAGAATGAAAGAATAAAATAAAAAATTTAAACCTGGAGAATTATACTACGACAATTTATGCTCCGCCTCAGTCCACGACCCTACTGGTTCTAAATAAATTGAATCTCCATCTTTCGTAAGCGTTTTTATTGTTAAGTCACCGTTACTGGTGGAGTTTGAAAAAAAAATCTTAACAAGTGATTTTCATTGTTAAGTCACCATTATTGGTGGGATCACCATTATTGCTGGAGTTCGATGAAAAATCTTAACAAGTGGTTTTCATTGTGGCTTGAGATATTTTCGTGCAGATATTTCTTGACCACGCAACAAATATCTCCACGAGGGGGAAAATGTAGGTGGAGACTAAAGGCAGTCTTATGATTAGAGATAACTCCCCCTCCTAAATTGAGGAAGGTGGACACCCAGAGGAAGCTCAGAAAAGAAGCTCAGAGGAAGCTTGGCTGAGGAAGCTTGCTAGAGGAAGCTCACCAGAGAAATCTTGCTAGAGGAAGCTTAGAGGAATCTTTCCAGAAGAAGCACAAAGAAATCTTACTAGAAGAATCTCAAAGGAAGCTTTCCAGAAGAAGCTCCGATGAAGCTTACCAGAAAAAGCTCAGAGGAAGCTTACTAGAGGAAGATGATAAAAGAAGCTCAGAGGAAGCTTACCATAGGAAGCTTGCTAGAGGAAGCTTTCCAGAAGAAGCTCAAAGTAAGATTACCAGAGGAAGCACAGAGGAAGATCACCAGAGAAAGCTTGCTAGAGGAAGCTCGCCAGAGGAAGCTTAGAGGAAGCTTTACAGAAGAAGCTCAGAGGAAGCTTACCAGAAGAAACTCAGAGGAAGCTCATAGAAGAAACTTAGATGAAGTTTGCTAGAGGAAGCTATACTGGAGGAAGCTTTATTGAAGGAAGCTCGAAGGAACCTTGCCAAAGCAAGCTCAGAGGAAACTTGCTATAAGAAGTTCAGAGGAAACTTAGCAGAGGAACGTCACTCAGAGAGGAAACTCAGGGTTGACAGTTTTTTTATATACTTATTCAAATCATGTATCTGTAGAGATGTATTATAACTTGTATGTTTTAATGATTTATAATATGAGAGTGAGGTCAAACGGTATCTGCGAGGGACCAAGTCTGGCAGGGCTTGGGAGAGCTTTCATGCTCTATCGGATGACCTCATCAAGGGAACCTCACAGGGAACTAGTTTGGAAGATTAAGAATCAAGGAAACATTAAGGCTTGACTTAACCATTCTAGATACACCTCATAAAATACCAAGGGACCATAACCCGAGAGAGCTTATCCAGAAGAACCACGAGTTCCATCTCACTTTGAGCCCAGTGCCATATAGTCCCTTTTCAAATGTCACATCTTCTTTAGGTGATGTTACATGCCACATACCTACTGCCCAATCTAAACTTGAGTAAACCATGGAATTTTGAGGAGTTGTCCGAAGGTTTGGTGGTTGTCCATTGAAGTGTGATAACTGCGTGACACAACTGATAGCCAAAAGGTGTCTGCAGGCATTTAATGCTAGTGACATAAAGTAGAAGGTTTTTCACATTGATTGAGACTAAGACATCTCAGGAGAGGTTAGTGTCTATTTAGATAGCCTAGCCATTTCAGAGAAAATGGGTTCTCTTTGGAGAGAAGAGAGTGTTCTTTGTCCTGAGTTCTTTATAGAGAGAGAAAAGATATTGAGAGCGGGGGAGTTATTGCAAAACTAGGGGGCATTTAACTCACCCACCATTGTGGGTTGTTGCCAAGCTTTCACTACCATTTACTGTTGTGATATGTGTGTGGGACCTTGGTTTTTGAGTTGCCTACCAAGGTGTATTTGAGAGTGCTTGTTTCTCTCTCCCTTTGAACGAGTTGTTTCTGAGCTTCATTTGTTGTTTATTTCAATATGTGTTGTTATTATATTGTGATTGTGTGTTTATTCTGTTCCAAGTCGAGGATATTGGGTTAGTTGTTATCGCCATACCTGTAGGGGTTACGCCTCCATCGTTAATCTAAAGTACCCTCTTAAATTTGGCGACTTTGCTGGGGAGGTATTCTTCTAAAATTATGGCCTAATATAATGTTAATCGTGTTCTCGATTGTGATGACATCCAACAGAGGGAGAAATAACGGGTGAGGGGGCGTGTTGAGATTTCTCTAGGGCAGGTGTGGACTCCCTCGTGACTTGCGATGAAATACATAAGAAGCTTGACGGAAAATCTTAACATATGTTTTCATTGTTAAGTCACCGTTACTAGTGGAGTTTGATGAAAAATGTTAACAAGTGTTTTCATTGTTAAGTCACCGCTACTGGTGGATTTTGACAAAAAAATCTTAACAAGTGTTTTCATTGTTAAGTCACCATTACTAGTGGAGTTTGACGAAAAATCTTAACAAGATTTTTCATTGTTAAGTCACCATTATTGGTGGAGTTTAACAAAAAAATAATCTTAGCAAGTGGTTTTCATTGTTAAGTCATCGTTATTAGTGGAATCACCGTTATTGGTGGAGTTTGATGAAAAATCTTAATAAGCGTTTTTATTGTTAAGTCACCGTTACTGGTGGAGTTTGAAAAAAAAATCTTAACAAGTGATTTTCATTGTTAAGTCACCATTATTGGTGGGATCACCATTATTGCTGGAGTTCGATGAAAAATCTTAACAAGTGGTTTTCATTGTGGCTTGAGATATTTTCGTGCAGATATTTCTTGACCACGCAACAAATATCTCCACGAGGGGGAAAATGTAGGTGGAGACTAAAGGCAGTCTTATGATTAGAGATAACTCCCCCTCCTAAATTGAGGAAGGTGGACAAGCCAGAGGAAGATTTCCAGAGGAAGCTTACTAGAGAAAGCTCGCTTGAGGAATCTCGCCTGAGAAAGCTTGCTAGAGGAAGATTAGAGGAAGATTTCCAGAAGAAGCTCAGAGGAAGATTACTAGAAGAAGCTCAGAGGAAGCTTAAATAAGCTCATAGGAAGCTTACCAGAGGAATCTCAGAAAATAAGCTCAGATGAAGCTTACCAAAATAAGCTCATAGGAAGCTTACCAGAGGAATCTCAGAAAATAAGCTCAGAGGAATCTCACCAGAGGAATCTTGCTAGAGGAAGCTCGCCAGAGGAAGCTTGCTAGAGGAAGCCTAGAGGAAGATTTCCAGAAGAAGATCAGAGGAAGCTTACCAGAGGAAGCTCAAAAAATAAGCTCAGAGGAAGATCACCAGAGGAATCTCGCCATATGAAGCTTACTAGAGGAAGCTTAGAGGAAGCTTTCCAGAAGAAGCTCAGAGGAAGCTTACCAGAACAAGATCAGAGGAAGCTCAAAGAAGAAACTCAGATGAAGCTTTCCAGAGGAAGATCGCCAGAGGAAGCTTTACCAGAGGAAGCTCGGAGGAACCTTACCAGAGGAAGCTCAAAGGAAACTTGCTATATGAAGTTTCGAGGAAACTTACCAGAGGAACCTCACTCACAGAGGAGACTCAGGGTTGACAGTTTTTATATACTTATTCAAATCATGTATCCGTAGCGATGTATTATAACTTGTATGTTTTAATGATTTATAATATGAGAGTGAGGTCAAACGGTATCTGCAAGGGACCATGTCTGGTAGGGCTTGGGAGAGCTTTCATGCTCTATTGGATGACCTCATCAAGGGAACCTCAGAGGGCAGTGGTTTTGAGGATTGAGAAGCAAGTCAATGTTAAGGCTTGACTTAACCATTCTAGATACACCTGGTAAAACACCGAGGGACCATAACCCGAGAGAGCTTATCCAGAAGAACCACAAGTTCCATATCACTTTGAGCCCAGTGCCAAACAGTCTGTTTTCGAATGTCACATTTTCTTTAGGTGATGTCACATGCCACCTACCTACTGTCCAATCCAAACTTGAGTAAACCATGGCAGTTTGAGGAGCTATCAGAAGGTTTGGTGGATGACCATTGAAGTGTGACAGATGCCTGACACAGCTAATAGCCAAAAGGTGTCGGCAGGCATTTAATGCTAGTGACATAAAGTAGAAGGTTTTTCACATTGATTGAGACTGAGACATCTCAGGAGAGGCTGGTGGCTATTTAGAGAGCCCAACCATTTCAAAGAAAAGGGGTTCTTTATAGAGAGAGAAAAGACATTGATAGCAGGGGATTTATTGCAAAACCAGGGGGCATTTAACTTACCCACCATTGTTGGTTGTTGCCAAGCATTCACTACCATTTATTGTTGTGATATGTGTGTGGGACCTTGTTTTTTGATCTGCCTACCAAGGTGTATCTGAGAGTGCTTGTTTCTCTATCCCTTTGAACGAGTTATTTCTGCGGTTCATTTATAGTTTATTTCAATCTGAATGGTTATTATATTGTGATTGTGTGTTTATTCTGTACCAGGTCGAGGATATTGGGTTAGTTGTTATCGCCATACGTATAGGGGTTACGCCTCCATCTATAATCTAAAGTACCCTCTTACAACATCTAACCATACCCGCTCATCTATAGCCTTAAGTGTTGTCTTCATACGCACTTTTCATTATGCATAGTTTGACCCATCAAACATAGGGGTTCTAAAACCATCAAATCCACATAAATTCATGCCTAAAGACAAAGGGATGAAAAACATAAAAATTGAGTGTTCAAGCTTTGATACCAATTTGAAAATTCCCTTACGGTGTACTCTTAGGCAAGGATGGTCTGAATAAATACAAGTCCAATATTTTTTTTATATTTTTCGAATTCTTAAATATCGAAACTGTAAACAAAATTAACTTAATTAAACTTAGCACCGATTTCAAAACTTTTTTACAGAAGACCATTTTCCAAATGTTATCTTTTTACCCTAAAGCATGCATTTAAGGTGATGGTAGATAAAATTACTAAATCAACCATAAGACGTCGATATACGAGGAAAACCACAAAGGGGAAAACGTCGAAAGGCCCAAGCAATAGATCACTATGATTCGGTTCTAAAAAGTATAAACAATAGACTTACACAACAATTTGTTACCCCACAAGACTTGAAGCTCTTCCATCTTTAATCGATTCTCCGCAGTGCAACGTAGGAATCCACCTACACAAGCTGCCATAGTATACGAATCCACACGCACCTCGATACCCACCAATGAGGCTCAGTAACAGTTAAACACCGTATATGGTACAAATGGAGTCCACCGAATGAACCAGGTTCTTTCAAGATGAAAGATACAAACTATAATACCCCGCCCTAATATTTTATTAATTTTCATGCATAAGTTGTAATAATATGAAAATCTTGAGATTTCGATAATTATAATTGAGTGTATAGCTGAATGGGCTGTTCGGGATCCTGATTATAATTATTGGAATATTGTGGGATAAAATTTGGAAAATTTAGAGAAGAATGAAGAATGGTCATTCGAACGAGTTCAGGTCGTTCGAACGTGAAATAAGGGTCATTCGTATTAAGGGATTAAACAAGGTTCGAATGATATCCAACTGAATAACATGTCGAGGCGATTCGAATGTCATTCGAAGCATAATTTGAACGAAAATCCATTCTCGTTCGACAAAGGGGCTATTCTCGTTATAACGAGGTTACGCATAACTTTTAAATCGGGTTGCCCTTGTGTGCTATCACATTTTTCACCGTTAGATGGGTAACCTGCCGAGCTCTGGTGAGCCCAGATTGAGCAAAAATGGGATGTGAGGTTTTAGGGGTGTTTTATAAGGGTTTGTTTGGATTATTTGGGTTTATTTTTGAGTTGGAATAAGAAGAAGAAAAAGAAGAAAGAGAGAGAGAGAGAGAGAGAGAGAGAGAGAGAGAGAGATGGTGGGTCTTCCACCATTTTTATGCACTCCTCCACCTCTCTCTACCATAAACCACCATGCCACCACCATCTCTCCACCATATACAACTTAGTTTACATGCATTCCTCCCTATATAAACCATATATACCCATTTCCTCAATGGATGATCAAAGATACAAATTTTGGAGGTGTTGTTGAGGGTCTTTGAAGATGAAGATGGAGGACATTTGTTGAGTTTTGAAGAGGGTTTTGATGGAGCATTCATAAGCAAGCTTGTACGAGTTAGGCAACGTCTTTAAGGCCACCTTAAGACGTGGAAGGTCGCCATCTTCTTAAAAATTTCAATAAATTATTGTTGGAGCTTCATTTGAGATGGAAAATATCTACTCTTAGTATTAGGACAAAATCTAGTCTTTCGACCTTTAAGTTTTGATCTGATATTTTTCAGAAGATCTGCATAATCTCTGATTCATCCTCTACCTTTAAATAAAGGTCACCCCAAATATTTTATGGGAAGATTATTAAATGGAACGCCAAGAAAGTGAACAATTGAGAATCTTATTAAAATTGGAATTTTTAAATCAATATAGAATGAAATCTTTTTAAAATTAATGAGATGACTTGAGACTTTCAATGGAGTCAATTTGTATGTAATTGGCATTATTCGGGACAAAATGTTTGAGTCTTAGGATATAATTTATGTTGTTGATCCCATAAGCCTATGACGTGTTTGATGAAGACGTAGCGATCAAGTTTCAAATTGTTTAGTGACATGTGTCCTTGGATATATTATAAGCGTGTTGTTTTTATTTAAAATTGTTTGGAACTGTTTTTAATATTTTTTACGAAAAATATTTTCTGAGCTTAAACTCTTTTGAACAAGAATAAGTCTCGTTTAAACAAAATTCATTTTTCGTTCGAATGAACTTCTTCTTCATTCAAACGAAGTTCTTTCTCATTAAATCGAACATCAAACGAGGATCCTCTGCCAAGCAGAACCAATCTAGTTAGAAGCTAGTTCAAACGAGATTGCATTCACATTCAAACAAACTATTGGTGTCGTTCGAATGAAGTGCAATTCTCGTTCGAACGACTCTAGTTTTTGTTTGAATGAATCGGTCCCTCGAAAATCATGTAAATAGTAATTAAGGCATTGGGGACTCAGAATGTTTAATGACTTTTTGTGAAAAATGAATTTATACCTGTTTATAAAAGCTCCAAGCCCGAAGTTCACCCAATACGTGTAAAGATCCAAGTTCCATAATTTATATGCTTTGAGATCTTGATATTGGGCACCAAAGTTTGTGTAATGCCTCGACTTGGATTTAAGGGTTACCCGTAGTCAACCCGGTCCGACCCAAGAATTAGGTGTGAAGTGCAATGAAACAACCTATATAATGTTGCTAATCCAGTTTTATTTTAATTAACGTTTCACCTGTTTAGCATGTGATTTCAATTTCAAATTAAACTACGTGAGGGACCCGTGGGAAGCATCTACAGTGTCCAAGCATACAGAGCTACTAACGTAAAATAAAAAAGCGTACTTACCTGTGTAATTCTCTCAATATACAAGCCCATACCTAACCTATCGTAACAAAGACGAGGGTGTGAGCCGAATGCTCAATTAAAAATATACAACAATGCAATATTGAATCGAACGATAGAAAGAAGACTCTAACACATTATTCCTACATGCATATGCAACTACCTTACACACACACACACACACACACACACACACACAAATATATATATATATATATATATATATATATATATATATATATATATATATATATATAATGTATGAAACCGTTTTACTTTCGAAAATATTATTTATCTTGATTAATTCACCTTAATCTTATAAAACACTTACTATTTCTTATTTTTACATTTATCCCCGTATTTAACACACATAATTAAATACTTGAAACAAATACACTTGGTTTGACAGAAAGTTATTTCTTTACCGAAATTACCATTTTCATTTTAACCAATCCATGTTAGTATTTTCATTGAATCACCCTTTGACACACACGAACACCGTGTGAGAAAATACTTATTTATCTTTTGAAAACCTTTCACATCACACCTTTGTGTTAATTATGGGTAAAACCACTTGTCTTTTTTTTGGAATCTTCAAATAACCGCGAACTTTAACGGACTCCACACCGCCAGCGATGCCACCATATCCTCTGGTCAATGGCTCTAGCCCTCCTTAATTTTTTTACCTGGACAAATTCAAAACCTAGGGTTTCACCCCAATTTATTTTACGCTAAAAAAATCTTCTTTTTTTAAGTTACCCACACTAGCTTATTAAGTGCTTTGAATGTCCTAACACCTTTTAACCCTTTTGGAGTAACATTCTTCTCAATTGTAAACATCTTTACTTTATTACTTTCATTTCTAAGAATCATCGAATATATAAGACTACTTTATAAAAAAAATACCATTTTCTTTATTAACACATGTAGTCTTGAAATCTCAGGAAAAGTCCGAATTTGTCAAGGTTAGTACGAGTTTGGCAAGGGTTTTCTTGAATTCTGCAATAAAATAGCAGGAGGCAGCAGTGCAGAATTACGAGAAAGGGTGAAAAAATTGGAGGAATTCATTGCAAATCCTCCAACAGATATTTTGCAGTAGCAGCACTCTCAGTCAAGTTGGAAGAATTGCGATTAGAGCTGCAACGTGTTCAAACGGTACAAGAAAGCCATATCTAGGAAACTGAAGAAAAGGTTGAGAACCTTACTGCAGATGTTGGTGTTTTGGCTGACGAGCTTCGTACTCATTTGGGCAGACTTTATGAGGATTCTGGGTTGCTGAAAAAGGCGTGGCTCAACGCTGGTAGCAATGACACTAGTGCCGGTGTCAAGAACTATAAAATTCCAGAACCGAAGGCATTTGCTGGTGCAAGGTCGGCGAAGGAATTAGAGAATTTCGTGTATGATATGGAACAATATTTTAAGACTGCTCATACTTATGTGATGATGCAAAATTTTGGTAGTTAACGTCTCTGCTACCACTGTGGATTTTTCGTTAATAACATATATAAGGAGGGGGTACCTCCGAGGCAAAATTCGGTATTTAGCCATGAGCGCTCCTAGGCTCAAGGCAACTTCGTGGGTATGTTTTGGTTATCCATATACCTAATGAGGGATTGGTAGTGCATGGATTTTGGTTATGATCGGGAAATTCCTCGATCACACCTGTTTTGCAACATCGGGTTGCATCGGTGGGCGGGGTTGCTTATAATTTTGAGGTGGCGTTGTCTTAATTCGTGGGTTGTTACTAGTTGACTTCAAAGAGCAGTTGTGCTGTCCCAAAAATGGATTTGGGTAGTTTTCATGGGAGTTGTTGGGCAAACAGATGTAAAAACGGGATTGCATCAGTTCGGCACTTGGAGATCATGGATCTTTAGACACCTAATGCAGCAGTTTTGAAGGCAGTTTCGTGGAGAAACCTGGCAACATCTAATTAAGGAAATTTTGTTCTTTATGTCATATTTAAACCCAATAAAATCTTAATTAAACTAGTTTATATGTTCATCATCAAAATACTACAAGTTTATATACATGAGAATATGAATTTTAAATCCTAAAAATCCAATTAAATGGGTCTAATATAGATTTGTTTTCGAAATTTCATGACACTTGAACAATGATGCAGGATTAAGGGGCACAACATTATATAAAGGAATTAGGGATGCTAATTCTGTTATTAAGACAATACCATTTCTACCAATTATGTGCCTACTACTGGTATTAGTTCCTTATGGTCCAATCTATAATCTTCATTTGTTCCTCCTAAAATCTACATTTGTATATGAAAGATTTATAGAGAGACCTATTGTCAAGGTAATTTGGAATCATTTCACTGCTTTTTTTAAAGTTAGACCAAGCTTGTCCTCTATCCCTGCTCATGTACCTGTTTTTTTTATCATCAGATTACCATCCTTCATATTTGGAGGCAAAACAATTCAGTAGCAGATGGCCTAGTATCCTTAGGAGGGGGTGTATATCCTTTATTTAATTTTTATCATAACTATATTTAAACACACTAAATAGAATTATAATTCATAACCAAACATTCTCTAACATAACATAAAAATAATAAACTCTTCCATTGAAAACAAAGTTCGGCATAAAATATAGAAAACTCCACCATTTGAAATAGAGTTGTATGTAAACATAAAAATAAGGTATATTAGATTAAGGTTATACAACTTTCCATGACACAATAATGTATTTCAGGCATTGCGGTTCCTAGGTTGGTATCTCTTCAGCCACACTGACTTTCCATTAAAGCAAAAGGTTTCCATTTTCTTATTCATTAATATGGTATTGGGGATTAAAACTGTCTTGAAGACAATTTTTCCAAACAGGGGATAATCTCCATCTCGCGGCTGATGAATATCAACCAATTCCCCGCAGTCCCCATACTTCCTGCTCACGTAGTTAAAATAACAGTTGATCACATGCTAAATAGAGAACTGCAATAATAATAAAGTTTTAACTATGGTAAAGTTAATACGTTTTTCCTTGAACTTTGTAAGTAATATTTGTTTGCCTTCATAAATGTGTTTTTATAATAGACATGAGGAAAATATATGATTATGCAGTGTTTGGTGTAAACTTACTGAATGAAGTAGTTTTGAATATCTTGTGCAGGGATAGGAAAACCTCGAGAAAAGGTCATGAAGAGAGATCATTTTTCTAAATGAGCAAATGGGTCCCACGCTTTGGCTTGCGGGTTGAGTTTGGATTGAAACTCGTCAAGTCGGATGCCATTTACTTTTACAGCATCAACATAAACCTCATTTGCCAAACCTTCTTCGGTGTGGGCATGATGTCCATCTCGAGGCTGATGAATATCGACCCGTTCCACGCAGTCTCCATACTTCATGCTCCCGTAGTTAAAATAATAGTCGATCACATGTTATAGAGAGGTGCAATAATAATAGAGTTTTAAATTATGGTGAGTTAATTTTTAAAAGAGTGATGATAGGGAGATCCGGTTCGTAGACATATTTGGTGGACACATGAATAAGACAAAAATGAGTGCAAGTTTTTAATGCACATTTTTATTCCCTAACGGGACCCTCAACAATAAGGTATAAGCTTTTAATGCAGTGTGTTCACGAAATGTGTCCACGAACCGGGTCTCCCTAGCATTTTCCTTTTTAAAATGTAATTAGATTTTAATTCCTTTAGATATAATATAATTACGTTTTTCCTTCAACTTTGATAAATATGTGTGGTGTCTAATACAATAAAAAGAGGGTCTATTATGTCCATATATGACCCAGTGCATGCATAGAAATAGAATCTGTTTGCTTGCCTGGATGTGTTTTTATATCAGACATGAGTAAAATAAAACTTTTTTTCGGGTGAAAAGTCACTGCATGGATGACGTTTTTAAAACGTAGTCTACATATTTGATGTATTATAAATAAAATGTAAACTTACTGAGTGAAGTAGTTTTGAATATCTTGAGAGAACGTCATGAAAAGAGAGCGTTCTTCTAAATTAGCAATTGGGTACCACTCTTTCGCTTGTGGGTTGAGTTTGGATTGAAAATGGTCAACTTGGTTGCCATTTTCTTTTAGAGCATCAGCATCAACATCAACCCTATTTGCGGAACCTTCTCCGGTGTGGACTGGCGACACATCTTTTGTGGTGTCCATGATAATGAGTGTAGATGGGAAGTGAATGTGGGTTTCTGTGGAAAAGACAAAAGGAAAATTATGGGTTTTAGTATCTGTGTGGAGTGAAATGGGAGGGGATATAGTAATCATTTTATAGGGAGTTAATCTGAAACGCCGTGTTTAGGAATGTAGATAATCTCTATTTCGCGGGGAAATAAAAACTGAAACTTTTTGTGTGCCCTAGTTACAGTTTTTGTCGTTTCATATTTCCACAATAGGCTTAAAATTAGATCTAATCTTACTAATACAATTGCATTCATTGCACAACTTAATATGAATACTAGTGTACATATTATCATAGAATTCCAAAGACAATAAAATTACATGATTGTAAAATTCTTGAATAGCAAAAGTGTACAATCTAGAATTTCATAAGTCAAGAATTCCAAAACATAGAATGGTAAAAGTCATAAATTTTGGGAATTTGAAAAACATAATTTCAAGAATTTCCAAAAGGTCATAAAATTTCAAAAATGCGTAATTTAAAGAATTCTAAAAGACATGGTAGTTTGAATTCTAAAAGACATGGTAGCATGAGTTCACAAAAATGTACAATTTAAAGAATTCTAAAAGACATGGTAGTATGAATTCTAAAAGACATGGTAGCATGAATTCTAATAGACATAATAGCATGAATTCTAATAAACATAATAGCATTAATTCTAATAGACATAATTCTAAAAGACATACTGCCTTAGGGCCTGTTTGGTTGTCCCCAAAATTGTAAATTAGCCCATTTAAAATTTACTCATTCATGAATTGTCTTATTATTAGTGTTTGGTTACAAGAATGAACAAATTCAAAAATGAACCTATTCATGTTGATTCACAAAAACTTAAATTAGTTCATTTCACCAAAAGCTTGAAATTGCACAATTTATAATTACAACGGGCCCGTTTGGTTGCGTAAATTATTTAATTTTATAAATTGATCAATTTGAAATGAATAGATTGTTGATGTATTAATTTTAAATGAGTTTAAATCTAATTTGTGGTGTGTTTGGAAAATAAAATTGGAGTTATTTACTTTTGATGTGTGTGTGTGTGTGTGTGTGTGTAGAGAGACAGAGAGAGAGAGATGGAGAGAGAGAGAGTAGTATGGTGAGAGGTACTCTATGGGAGCGGTGCATTTAAGATTCATGTTGTAATTATAAATTGTGCAATTTCAAGCTTTTGGTGAAATGAACTAATTTAAGTTTTTGTGAATCAACATGAATTGGTTCATTTTTGAATTTGTTCATTCTTGTAACCAAACACTAATAATAAGACAATTCATGAATGAGTTCGTTTTAAATGGGCTAATTTATAATTTTGGGGACAACCAAACAGGCCCTTAGTGAACAAAATAATGTTTTAATAAGATTACTCAAAGATATTGTAGAAAAATTTAAAAGTAGTATATGAGAAGTAATCAACGAAGTAAGACAATTTCAAAATAGTATAAAAGAAAAACTTAAAAATATTATGCATAAAGAGAGAGCCTGAATATCCTTTTGAACACGGCCTAGTTAAAAAAAAGATAAAAATAAATTTTAGTAATTACTTGTTAGAACAATTATAGGAAATGGTTGAGAAAAATACTAACCTGGAAATTAAGTATGAAATAATATTAGAAATAGCTGAAAATTAAATGAAATAAATGAAACTAGAATCGTAGAAATAAATAATGTTAAATTATAAATAAAATAAGACTTGTATAAACAATTAGGATTTATAAGTCTTGAGGAAATGGAGCACATTCCTTTTGAAGATTTAGAAAAATTAGAAGAAATAATTTTAGCAAAGAAGAAACAAACAAAATGGACATCGCAATGACACTAGTTAAAAATGAAGTCGTGTTAAGTCATATATATGAAACACCCCTAAGAGTTTCAGTGTCAATCAATTAATAACAGTGAGAAAAACTACAGGATATAGTTTTCTAAATTGAGGAAACTCACTAACTCTGGGGACACCTAATAGTGGAGATTTTATACCAAGAAAAGAAATCATTTTTAAGGAAGTCTCGTTGAAGTCAATTGGTAATACAGACTACTATTTACACCTGAAAATTTTCAGTTAATTACGCATCAACACATGGAAATAAGAATCAGTTATTATAGCCGAAAAATACAAAATGCAAATATGCGAGTTTAATACAAATGGCTCGGTTAGATAATGACACATGTTACGCTCAAAACGTGATGTAACCTCACTTAAATATTTTGAGGCGTAATAGCACTAGGGCGGGAACATTTAAAATATGTAACCACCCAACAGTAGTGGCAGTTACAAAAGCAAATGACTCTATAAATAATCAACTAAAGAACAATCCAATAAAGATTCTCTGGCCACAAAATCATTTTTACTCATTTATACATTTTATTTTCCTTTTCTTTTTTTTCTTTTTTTTTCTTTTTAGTTTTTTAGCATAGTGACAATCTTTAATCGTTTGATCTTTTCTTCGAAGTGACTTATAAGATAGATTGTAACCCTCTTTTAGTTTAATACAATTTTTCTTTGCCTTATTTAATTGTCTTTAGGTTTCTCAATTTTAAGTTCCATTACATTTCTTAGTTTAAATTATTTTACTCCCTTTAACTTTAAACTGTTTTATTTTGTGTAGTATTAAATTACTTTATTCCACTAGTTTAATCGTTTCGAACCTTGTTTTCATTTTTCAACTTTTTCTTAGTCCTGATTCATTTCATTTACAAACTTAATTGGCACTCACTCCAAAGCCATCTTAATTGAAGCATCGAACGGTTCACAAACACCTGATTATCGCAGGATAAGATGATCAATTGGCTGTTAAGACAATAACTTTGCATGGCACGCACGCATATAATAAAAAATGAAAACACTAAACATGCCAGCGAAATATATTTTTTGGCATAACCGGTGAGACTATAATGTTATATAAGTGATTAATATAGCTAGGATGTGAAGGAGAGATGATGGAACTGAAAACATTGGTGAACTTGGTTCAACAAGTCAATCCACCACCACAGACTAAAAAATTATGGAAATTGGTTAAAAGATGAGACTAGACACTCAAAACCAAGAATTAAATGTGATAACGGCTTCGAAAGCCGGAAAACCAAATGTAACGTATATTATAGGTGTGACTTCAAGCACATGAGATCAACTAATGGGTCAACTAAATTCTATGTTTGATAATCTCGGTAATATCATGAAAAATATTAGCACAAGGATCAGGCAGTAATCAATAGACTATCATCCCCTACTGTTACAGTACCAAATGGTCAAGGTTTGTCACCACAAAGTGGTAAAGACAACTACACAGCTTACTGGCTTTCATCCCATTTATTATAAGCCTAATAATGGGAAAACCGACTTTGAAAACCTAAGGATGGGGAATCAATCCAATAATACCGGATTCAATGTGAACAACCCAATAGAGGGTATTGGAATGCATGGCACTTACTAATAAATGGGTTATAAAAACCAATGGGAAGAATGTGCATTCTAGAGGTTAATAGGCCTAGGATATACATCAATGAGCCCACTATAAGTTTTTCTGAGGTTTCGAACTATGGAGTAATCCCCAATCTAATGTTCGAATATGAACCTAGGGGTTGTGAACTAAGAGAAGATTTGTTAATGATCCTTTTCAAATGATTGATAACGGAATTCTTTAAGAACCTCCATCAATTCATTTCCCAACGCAACAAAATGTTCCTCCACTAGTGCAGCGAGCTCCAATGGCAAACCAACCAATTGCCTGACCTGTAAGGCCAAATTTCACACCGAGTCAATTTGCCTGTATATTAGATTTAATTCATTTGGATAAAAATTATTTGGGTCATAGGTTATATTTTGATTTCATTTTATCCTTCAAGCATATCATGAGTTTTGAAGACCATAGCGAACAAGTAAAGCGACAATCACATCATTCGGAGTTTTGTATTAAGTTTTGTCTTCAAGATCCATGGGATCTCAATAATGTATGAATGCAAATTATGTTTGATCCCTGGATACATTTTGGGTGTTGGTGTTTTAAAATAATTTTCTGAGACTATTTCGAAAAAGATTCTTCATTGAAAAATATGTTTAAATTTGAAAGTGGTTCGAATGAATTTGATAAGTCGTTCAAACGAGTTTCAAGTTTTCTTTAGAATAGGGTTTTATTTCATTCAAATGAGTTAGGGTATTTCGTTCAAACGAGCTTCGAGTGAAAATTTTTTGCTTCGCAAAAAGTTATCACACAAAGGTCATTCAAATATGGTTTCTATTTTGTTCGAACGTTTATTCAAATTAGGGGTAGCAATTTGGGTTAGTCGTATAATTTTCGAGTCATGTTCATTTTTATTTGAGTGTCAAGTTCGAGTCATTTCGGGTTATTACCATAAACGGGTTATCGTGTCAAAAATTGTCAGCCCTAATTCAAATGAATATACCTAACTCGTTCGATCAATCCTGTATTTTTCATTAGAATGAGTTATCTCGAAGTGTGTGTCGGCTTAAAATTGAGAAAATCTATATAATCTTAGGCATGGAAGCAATTTTGTTCTTCAATGTTTGCGAAAATAGATTTTCATCTAACCAAAAGCCTCATAAACCTTAGTTTGCACCCATTAGTTTAAGATCTAAGATTCGACATATTATTTTTGTTTGAGATCTCGTGTGTCTTGTACCAAGATGTTTTTTTCTTCATTGAGTATTACTTCGAGAGATAAATGTCATGTTTGCAGTTTGACGCTGTGGATTTCGTGTTATTTAGAGACGGCTGAAATTAGTTATCACAATGGTAAGATCGGTTGATTCCGAGATGTGACAAGTGACTACATTGTAATTAATGTTGGAATGTGTCCAATGGAGATCGTGAAGATGGTTCAAGGATTAAAGAGGACATTAGGCTTAAAGGTTTCAAGTCAGTTCAGTAAGTCTAATTTGTCCTTATAGCAATACTTATATCATAGTGATTTGCATGGCTCGGTCATCCGAATTTTTTTCCTTTGTGGACTTTCCTCGTACATCAACATGTTTTAGTTTGCTTTATTTTATTCCTGTTATATCACCCCGATGCGTGCTTAAATCACGATAAAATTTGACACACCCCAACCCAGTTACTTATAATTAAGTTTGAAAGTCAAAGTGAGTCAAACCATAATTAATTTAACACAACCATAAACACGAGTTTTAAATTTTAGAGTCATCATTTTAAAACCATATAACTGAAATCCTTTTTACAAAAACTTTCTTGAAGGATAAGATAACTTAATTACATCATTTATATTTACACAAAATCATAGTTTCTCCCATTCCTGGCTAACCCAACCCGACCTCCTAGATTTGGCAGTGACATCGCGTTACTTGAAAAATGTGAACATAGGAACCGTGAGCAAAATAGCCCAGTGAATGCATCACTACTATACTACTGCATGAATTTAAATGCAATAAATCATGTCCATATAATTATGTACTAACTTATCTGGCTCATTCATAATGAATGACCAACTTTTTTTAATCATGATTCACATATCATGTCTAAATAAATAATTCTCCCCCATTCCTGGTCGAGGAGTAACCCCTTGTCATTGATAGACAAATCTACCCCATTCCGGGGGAGTAACCTCCCATTTCGGTAAACCGAAATGAACAATTTCATATTCATTATATTCTGATCATATCAACGACACAATATAAATATCTCTTTCCAGTGAGTACACTCGCCTTGAGTTGTCAACTACGTATTCACGTTTCCTTCGGGAGGAGCTGAACTGGGTTGATTAGACCTTACACCTATCAATCCAACTAAATCAGTACTGAATCTCAATCATAATCATCATCCTAATATAATTATGTAACTTTCCATGACTATACAACGACCATATAATTCCACTTAAGTCACATTCCATGAAACATGAGTAAAGACAAAACAATGGTGCACATATTGATAAAGTTATGAACATTCAACCGTAGGAAATACCTCATAAGGAATTTATAACCAAAGTCAATTAAACATGAAATTATACTTCTCAATGTATATACACATGAAACATGTACTCAAAGTACCCTTTGTAAGGACGAAATACAAACATTTATTCAAGGGGTATCCAGTATGGCCTGAAATTATTGTCCTACATACTTAACCATCCTATATTCCTAAATTGTACAAATACAGAGGTCCAACCTTATCAATATGAAAATATATATGAATATACTTTCCAATACAAGTGACGGTGTAATTTTTCAAGCTTCCTAAAGCAAGTTATGACCATTTCTTTACAACACAAGAAATCTGCCCTACAAGCTCCTCTATTATTCCTTCAACTTGCAAGAATTTTCATAATTTTTCTACAATATAATTTTCCATGATTTTCAAAGTTTTTCCAGTATACATACTGAATAGTATATAATTAAAGTTTCATAATTTTTTTACTTCATTTGTTATCTCAAAAGCTTGACTAAACTTAGGGCATACCGAAATCAAGTATACAAACAACAACTATGTACCAACTTAAAAACATCATTACGGCCTAAACACAAGGAGATAAATTCTAATATTCGGATATGATATGAATATATGAGTCTACTTTCATATCCAGTTGGAATTTATCAATTCCAGTAAGCACACAAAGAGATATGCAAGTTTGAATACAAGGGGTTTCAATACAAAGTAATTTTAAGGGTTTCTACATTCAACTTAACATAAACTTGCATCTAACCATACATATATATAAAGGGCCGAAACTTTCGTAAACTTATGATGATTTATATCATATAAATCAATAATATAAGAAAAATAACAAGATTTGCAATTAGGATTACCTTTGGGACTTTTACGTAATTTCTACGGATTTTTCTACACTTTTTCTCCTTACTTTTCCTTCCTAAATTCCCTCATTCTCTTTCCTCTAGGTAAAACCCTTTCATGGCTGATTTTGGCTGAAGGATAAGGCTATTTCAGGGGTATAAGGTCGGCCAAGGCTGCCTCCCAAGCCAACCAATCAAATTAAACCATTTGGTTTAATAAAAGACAATTTACCACTTAAAGGGAATTGACAGATTTGCCCCTTCTTCGTAAATTTGACCTAACTTCTTACTCGTACATCCGTTTGATGCACCATTTATTGTGTTACAACCTTAACTCACATGTCTACAACTATCTAGTTTTTACCTCAAGTCAATTGTAATGTTATAAGGGTCAAAACTAGTCTCTAACAGGAACATTTCTATCAAAAATAATAAAATTTTGTGTTTGTAAATAATTCGACCTTTCATGATTTATGAAAGTAGGATTATAATAATCATGATAACTTAACATTAGATATACTAATAACACATTATTCATATCACATAAGATAAGCATGATTTAAATATAATTTATCATAATTATATCCGGGTTGTCACAACTTCTCCCCCTAAGAAAATTTCATCCCCGAAATTTAATATAAAGGTCACTTACCAAACAAATGGGGATACTGTTTACTCATGCTATCCTCCGTTTCCCAAGTTGCTTCTTTAACTCCATGGCTCATCCACATAACTTTAACTAAGGGAATAACTTTATTTCTCAATACTTGCTCCTTACGATCAATAATTTCCATTTGTTCATCGATGTACGACAAGTCTTCCTTCAGTTCAATTGGTTGTGTTTTCAACTAATGCGATGGATCCGTCAAATACTTACAAAGCATCGATACATGAAAAACATCATGTAAACAAGACAACTCTGATGGTAATGCTAATCTATATGCCAATTCCCCAATTCTTTCCAACACTTCATATGGTCCAATGTATCTTGGACTTAGTTTCCCCTTTTCCCCAAATCTCATAACGCCTTTCCATGGTGAAATATGTAGGAATACAAAATCCCCCTTTTGAAATTCCAATGGATGCTTCCTCTTATCTGCATAGAAATTCTGCCTGCTTTGCGCTATCTTTATCCGTTCTCGAATCATTTTGATCTTTTTAGTTGTCATATCTATCAATTCATGACCCAAAATTTTCCTTTCACCTGCTTCATTCCAACACAAAGGCATTTTACATCTCCTCCCATATAAAGCTTCATAAGGAGCCATACCAATAGTTGACTGATAACTATTATTATATGAAAATTCCATCAATGGCAAATGATCATCCCAACTACCTTTGAAGTTAAATACACAGGCTCGTAATATGTCTTCTAATATTTGAATTATCCTTTCTGATTGCCCATCAGTTTATGGATGAAACGCAGTGCTAAACTTCAAACTTGTGCCTATGGAATTCTGAAGACGAGGCCAAAACTTAGAAGTGAACGTTGGATCTCTATCTGATAAAATTGACACTGGTGCCCCATGTAAACGGATAATCTCATCAACGTACATACGTGCATACTTGTCAACAGTGTAGGTAGTCTTAACTGGAAGAAAATGAGCTGACTTCGTCAATCGATCTACAATCACCCAAATAGAGTAATGCCCCTTTGGTGACCGGGGTAATCCTGTAACAAAGTCCATCATTATATGCTCCCACTTCCATTCCGAAATAAGCAATGACTGTAATAATCCTGCCGGCTTCTGATGCTCCGCCTTTTCTTGCTGGCATACTAAACATTTAGCTATGAACTCTGCAATCTCACGTTTCATATTGTTCCACCAGTAATACTCTTTCAAATCTCTGTACGTTTTGGTACCTCCCGGATGCATAGAGTAAATAGAACTATGTGCCTCCTCTAATATATCTTTCTTTAAGGGCGGATCATTCGGTACACAAATCCTATTTTTATAACACAACGATTCGTTATTCTTAATCTCAAAGTCACTCTCTTTACCATCCCGAACTTCTTATTTCTTCTTCTCAAGGAATGGATCACTGGTCTGCAAATTTTGTATGCGTTCGGCCAATAAAGGTCTCACTGTGACATGTGCTAATAATATTCCACTTTTTGAAAACTTAAATTCAATCCCTATCGATGCCAAGTCAAGAATATTTCCAACACGGGCACACCGTATGCAACCAAGAATCCCTGATGATTTTCGACTCAAAGCATCTTCTACTACATTGGCCTTCCCAGGATGATGATGGATGGTACAGTCATAGTCTTTAATCAGCTCTATCCAACGCCTCTGTCTCAAATTCAATTCTTTCTGTGTAAATAAGTATTTCAAACTTTGATGATTAGTAAATATCTCACAAGTTTCTCTATACAAGTAATGTCTCCACAACTTTAAAGCAAAGATAATGGCTGCTAGCTCCAAATCGTGCGTAGGGTAGTTTCGTTCATGCGTCTTTAATTGTCTGGAAGCATATGCTATTACCTTCCCATTCTACATAAGAACACATCCTAACCTTTGAAATGAAGCATCTCTATAGATCACAAAAGACTCATTCCCACATGGAATAGTAAGTATAGGGGCTGAAACCAACCGCTTCTTTAATTCTTTAAAACTCCTCTCACATTCTTCATCCCATACAAACTTCACTTCTTTACGAGTCAACTTTGTCAATGGTAATGCTATTGATGAAAATCCTTTAATAAATCTGCGATAGTAGCCTGCCAATCCTAGGAAACTCCTAATTTCTGTCACATTCTTAGGACTCTCCCATTCAACAATTGCTTCCACCTTCTTTGGATCAATATATATCCCATTTTTCGAGACAACATGCCCTAAAAACACAATTTCATTCAACCAAAACTCACACTTTGCGAAATTTAGCAAACAATTTTTTCTCTCTCAAAATCTGCAATACAAGTCTCAAATGCTTCTCATGTTCCTCCATGCTACGCGAGTAAATCAACACATCGTCTATGAATACTGATAATAAGCAAATATCGCGTATTTCATCCGTCGAACCTACGCATTTTAGCCCCCTCGGGTGCCTTAATCTCTATATTTAAGCCCGTTAACCAGACAACCTCTGTTTATAATGTTAACATGCTATATGAGGCATAATTGGGCTTTTGTAGGTATTTAGGTACCAAGTATGGGATTCGAACGCATTCCGCGCAATTTTAGTACACAATCGCATGTTAAAGGGCAATTCGGTCATTTCACAGCTTGGGCACCTGGCCCGACATCTACACGAAAGTTGTAGCTCTCCTCGCTAGCTTCGCGTGACCGTGAATGGTACGCGATTCCGAGTCCGTATGACAAGGTTACGGCGATTTGAGCGGAGTTGAATTGCATGCCAAAACAGGGGATTCTGCAGACTGCCCTGCTTGATCGATCGATCGAGCCTGGGGGTCGATCGATCGACCCTCTTTATTTTTGTCACAATTTAAACAGTCAATCGATCGACCACAGGGGTCGATCGATGGATCCCCTATTTTTTCCTGCAGATATTTTCTTTTCATTTTCTTTCTTCGTTTCTTTTATTCTAACTTGGTATATATACCAATTTTGTTGTAATATTCAGGGTGAACATTTTTATAGAGTTTTAGAAGATAGAATAGGTTAGGGTTTGGGTGATTTGCTTTGTTCTTCTTCATTTCTTCTTGGATTGACACACTTTTGAGCTTGAATGTTGACTATTCATCATCCTCTCCATTAATATAGTTTGTATTTCTTCATTTCTTGCTTTCTAGTTAATTTACAAGATTTCTAATTTATGTTTACATGCTTTGATTTACACGCTTTCTAGTACAAATTTACCGCGTTTATTTACCGCTTTCCATTTACCGCGTTTTTAACATGCTTTCTAAGTAATTTAAATTAGGTTGTGCTTGAATTGAACTCACTCGGGTTGACGCATTGCTTTACTTTGGTGATGGAGTTTACGGGTCTATTTTGGGTGCGTTGTCCTAGTTATTACGCCTAGGAGATTTGACGGGGCCTATCATGTATGTCCCGTGCTTACGACCTTTCGCGCGTAATTTCCAGAATATTTATTGACGCCAAAATCTTATTAGGCTTTTATGATGATTTAGGGCATGACAACCCTTGATTTAATTAACTGTCAAAACGAGACGCGTTCTTAATAACTCGTCGACCCATGTAACCATTTTTTACTATTTAACTCGGGTGAGGGATATTCGACGCAACCTATAGTTTTACTCGCTTTCATAATCTAGTTTAAATACCATTGCCAAGATTAATCTTTCCCTTTATGCATCTTTTTCTTGTAGTTTGTAATCATCTTTTACACTTTTATTTCGGAGTATTAAATCACTTAAATTCTAGCAACTTGTCCCTGTGGATTCTCGATACCCGACTTACCGTTGTACTTGCCTCGCGAGTGTAGTAGTAATTTAGGTTTTTATATTGATTTGGCGAAACGAAAACAACGATTAGCATCTTTACACGCGCTACTTTTCGCACTTAATCAAAATGGCGCCGTTGGCGGGGACTAGTTTGTTTTAGATTTTATTTTATTTAGTATTTCATAGTATTTTCTTTCTATTTGTATTATTTGCTAATATTTTGCAGGACTTCCACATTTGAGCACTTAGAAACGCTTGAATTGTTCCCGCGCGCACCTACTTTGTGGAATCCGCCATTCGAGCCATTTTTGGGGTAAGCATGTCTTATTCCAATTCTTTCGGTAATCCTTGTTATAATTCTCAAAACTCTCGCAAACCTATGACTTTCGGTGAATACTTAGAATCCCAAAAATTTACAAATTCAAATATGACTTTGGGCGAGTATAACGAAAGTCAAAACTTAGGTTATTGGAATCTTGATGATGATGATAATGATTTTGGGCCTTTAACTCCTTATAATAGGAATTTTGAAATGAATTCAAATAGTTTTCAAAATTTCTATAATAATGAGTTTAAGTTTAAGTCCGATGGTAATTTTCAAAGTTCCCATTCTCATGTATCCCACCTCTACCTATGACATTCGGTGAGGGTTTGCGTATGTATGAGAATGAGGAAATTGAAAATCGTTATCGGGAAGAAAATCGTTCGTGGGAACATGAGTTGGATTTATTATTTGAGTCCGATGACGATTTTTCTTCTGAGACTTTCGAAGTCGAGGAATGTTTTGAACCAAATGAGGTACGTGTGCCTACTTTGGAACAAACCATTCTAGACTTTGCCCATCGCGTAATAGATATTGAAAGCGAGGATGAAAATGAAGTAATATCTATTTGCAATGAAATGATTTCTTCTTTGGCCCCCAAAGAAGAACATTTCATTGAAAATGATATTATTTCATTCGAAACTCAAACTTCATGCGATGATGATTCATCTCATGAGTTTGAATTTCATTCATCCCCATTTTCATTCTCTATTACCCCACCGGAACAAGTACCCGATGATTCGGTTTTAAACTTTAAGGTTTTAAACCCTATCGCCGATGAGGAGTACTTGCTTGAGTAGCCCTCCACGATCGCATTCGTGCCTTTGTGTGCGCCGCCTCCAATTCCAACTTCAAAATCATTGGGAGGATTTTTGGCTTTTTCTCGGTCCCCACTTTTTTTTGTCACCCGTCCTATCCAAATCCCCCATCCTCCCTCCCAAAGTTTCAATTGGGGATGGTTCACTTTTACCGCCTTACACATGCCTTCCGTCGTTCGAACAGAATTCCTATTTTTCGAGAGGCATGCATGTTCGGGAGGGTCCACCGTTGATCTGCCAAATTCAAATTGTGTTTTGGATGGACCCTCAAAAGTTTCAACTTTTAGTATATAGTTAATTACACATCCTAAGTGTAGGTTGTATATACTAACTTCTTCATTTTTATTTTTGATTAATATTAGCCTAGTGTAATTAGTTAATCTCTTTTTACTTCTTTTTGTATGCTTGGTTCTAACTCTTTTGTAGGTTCAACGCACTTGAATTTGCGGAGACTATGCATCCCGGCCCACATTTCTTAAGAAAATTATCAACAAAAGCCCCAAAAACATTTTTCCGTTGTTTTTCACACACGTATCCTCACGCATTTGCATTTGTTTTTCTTTTTTATTTTATTTTATTTTTCATTTTTTTGTCGTGAACATGCGTGTGTGTTGCTCGTTGTGCATATTTTTTATTTTTTGGTTAGCATAGGCCTATGTATGTGTATATTTTAGCCTATGTCTATTTAATTTAATTTTTATTTTTATTTTTATTTTTATATTTTTATTTCATATATATATATATATATATATATATATATATATATATATATATATATTATACTTAAACCCCTTAATTATCCCTGAATTGCAATTCCCCCCCCCCCCTCCCATTTAAAACAGCAAATCAGTGTGCCTTTTGCTGCTCGATCGATCGATCGAAGGCCCAGGCTCGATCGATCGATCGAGCAGTTAAAGGCCGAGGATGCTACTTTTTTCCCCCCATTTCCTTATTCTCTCTTCTCCTCTCCTACACTGTTTCGTGCCCTAGATTTCCCACACCACATTTCTTCCAATTTCTACACTTTCAAGGTATAATCCTTACTACTTTAACATGTTTTTGTAGTTTTTGGTAGATTTTTGTCACAAATTCCATGTTTTATCCATTATTTGACAATTGTTTGAATGTGTTGTTCTTACCCCTGATTTGTGTTGTTCCAAGCCATTTCATTCATGATTATTGATGTATATCCACTCATGAACACATGATTATTGTTGCATTGTTGTTTTGTTCATGAGTGGGGCTTTTTGGTTGGTTCAAAACGGTATTTTTCAACCTTGATGCACATTGCGCACGCCAAGTGTTCGTCAAAATACCTAAAACAGTTTTCAATCCAATTTTTGGAGCACACTTGGGTGTTTTTCCTTTCATGTCGCATTCCGACATTTTTTATCGCAATGTTGCAATTTTTACCTCGGTTTTGCGCACGTGCACTTCCATTTCAACTTGTACACGAACTAACCATTAATTGTGCTTACAATCTTTTTTGTATTGCTTAATTCTTGTTTTGTAGGTTGAAATGGCACAATTAAAGAAATACAAATATACTAGGTGCTTGCCCGCCGGGGGCATTGAGGGGTTCCGCTGCGATTAGGAGCGGGATTGGTACCGCGCCCACTTTCACACATCCGAGCGTCCACTTGGGTATCATTTTGCATGGACCATTGAGCATATACCGCGGGAGGCGCGTGTTCTTCTGCGCCGTCAGGGATGGGAGCCCTTTCTCGCTACCAACGGGCACATCAACGAAGAGCTGGTCCGTATTTTCTATGCGACGTTGGTAAAGGTAAAGGGGGCTGGGCAGACTACTTATGAGGCAATGGTCAGTGGGGTGAGGGTACCTTTCAACATTTCTGATTTGGCTGATTTCATGGGTGTGCCAAACCCCGGGGACTCGGTCTGTTTTATGGATGGGACCATCTTCGGCCGTGGGACATTGATAGAGGCCCTTGCACCGGGCGAGGCATGGAAAAAGGGTGATTTTCGCTCAGCTGTAATGGAGGACTTACCGAGGTTACTGTACTACATTAATGTCCACTCTTTCATGGTGACAAACAACCGGTCAGAGGTTCATCACAAGCATGCCGCATTGATCTACACGCTGATTAATGGTTTGGGCAACATCAGCTTGCCTAGTATATTTTTGGATATGATGTGCGCGACGATTAAATCGATTGCTTGGAGGTATTCCCTTCCCTTTCCTGCCCTCATTACGAAGATATGTATATCACACGGTTGCCCTGAGTTTGACGCTGATCGTAAGCACGAGCCACTCGGGCTTCTCTCCAAGGATAATATTTCAAAAATACTTAAGCACGAGTGGGGGCAACCGGGCTGCAAGAGACAGAGGGCGGAGGTGGCTGATGAGCCGGACGATGAGGAGGACGAGATCAGGGAGATGGAGACTGGTGAGGGTTCTCACGCGCTGCCCACAGATTACGATGCCTGCTTTGAGGCATTCCAGGCCGTGCAGGACCAGCGCTGGGAGGAGACCCAGCTCAGGTGGGCTACATGGGAGTCCCGCCTGGACCAGTTGCAGGCCGAGCAACGGCAGCAGTGGTCACAGCAGCAGGCTCAGCAGGAGCAGTTTCAGGCCGAGCAGCGGCATGAGTGGGCCATGCAGAGGCAGGCGAGAGCGCAGCACAGACATGACTATCGGATGATGCAGCAGATGATGAGAGATCTTTATTTGTAGCGCAGTGATTCCGACACACCGCTACCTCCTCATTTTCAGGACCCTTATGATTCTAGTGGTTCAGGCCACTAGGCTACTGTTGTACTGGGTTATTTTTGTATTTTGGGATCGGATATTATATTGTACTTTTTATTTTTATTTTTATTTTTATTTTTATTTCTTTTATTTCACTAGTTGTAATGTATTAAGTGATTTTGTATTGAACTTATGAAATGAGAAATGAAAATGTAGTTTGTGGTTGTTTATTGAATTTTGATGTGTGTGACCTTCCATTTTATAAAATCAAAAAGTTCACCATCAATTTATCTAGTATTTGCACTTCAGCCCCTCTATATTATTGTGACTTGTGACATAGATTCTCTTAACTTAATACATCGGTACATATTCTTCATATGCTTTGTACTAACTTGTTTTGCAGCTTCATTTGGACTTGTACTTATGGAGATCGCTCCAAATTTATTCTTTTCCTATCTTTGTGTTGTGTTCTTTAATGGACGCATTGGGGACAATGCAACATTTAAGTTAGGGGGTGTAGGATATTCTATCCATTTTGCTGATTAGTCCTTGAATTTGATTACAATTTAGTTACAAAGCATGTTTTTGTTAAAAATTTGAAAATTTTCAAAAATAAATTTTAATAATTGCCCGATCAAATAGACAATTCAACGATGCATATTCTCGACTTTAGAAGTTATTAGAGTTTAGTCCTAAATCATTAATATTATGAATAACTTCATGAATTAAACTTTATCCCGTGAGCACATGCACCATTCTTGTTATATTGATTTGGTTTAAGGTTTTTATAACTCGGTATGCTTTTGTTGCATTGTATATACTTACACCGAGTGAGATTAGAGACTTATCTTCAGTTGTGAGTGTATACACTTTTCTTTCCTCTTTGAAAACGTTACGGTCATTGGTAATCTCTTTATTCTTTCATTGACCGTTCATTAATTGAGTTCATACTTGAAATGTGTTACTTGAGCATGATTTTCATATGTTGTTTGACTCGAGAATTACGTGAACTTTGTGAAATGATCATAGGCATTCTTTGTTATATCACCCATATGACCTTGACCTCACCCTTTATATGTTCCCTAGTCAACCCACTTGAGCCTAAATACTAGCCTTTCTTTTCATTACCCAAAATCCCATATCCAACTCTAAATTGGAGTTTTATACCATACATATTACCTTACATACCCTTGTTTGGAATGTTACTTGGGATTAAATGTTATTATTATGTTGTGGTTGCAATTTGAGTAAGAAAAAGAGTGAAAATGAGTCAAAAAGAGAAAGTTAAAAACAAAAGAAAACAAAAGAAAAAAATGAGAAAAAGAAGAAAAGAAAAAGAAAGAGAAAGTTGTTTATAGTGTTTGTATGTGATTCAATAATCCTTGTTACTCTCTCGATTATTATATCTAATGCTCGTTTGGAAATCATTTGTCCAATTTTGAAATTGTCCACTTTTTCCCATTTTCCCGAGTTTCATCCCCAAACACTTTGAATCCGTATATACATCCCTTTCATTTCGTACCTTAACCTACCCTACATTACAACCATATTAAAGTCCTATGTGATCTTAAGTAGATGTAATTCAAAGGTTTAAATAATTTTGATAATCTATGAAAATGCATTTCGCCTCTTTTATATGTGCGGTATCCTTTCACTGAGATTGCAATTTTTATTTCCTATATAGCGTTCTTCAATTGTGACATGTGCGTGGCCTAGTTTCCCTTTACATTTACTCCTTATGCCCGCATGTCCCATGTGTTACCTCCCTGTTTCAAGTGAATTCATTTGATGAGTGTAATGCCCGTGAGGATTGACTTTTATGCATGCTTTGATATTTAGTATCCGAGTTATTTAAGTTTTTCTCCAAATCATACTTTGCATATGCTCGCCCCCCCCCCCCCCCCCCATGTTAGAGTTTCAATTCATTGAGTTGCATTCGATAATGTTAATAACTACGGACTTCTCACGCGAATTCGTTTGCTATGCTAATAACATGTTGAAATCTTGTTCGCATTGATGAGTTTGTCGTACTTGATTGGGCATATTTTGAGGAAACTTTATGATGTTTGTGGGTACCATCACTGAAAACCCTCACGAGACGACACTCGTCCACTAGGGTAACCTAGGGGTTTAACGGCTTATTGCATATGCTAAATGCAATCGAATCTCCCGCGAAAGTGGCTTTATGCTTTTATACCATATTTTTATACTTATCCTGCTTTTGGTGCTTGTTGTTCTTATTGCATCCTATTTCATTGCTAGGGACTAGCAATGTGTAAGTTAGTGGGTGTGATAATACGCAAATATCGCGTATTTCATCCGTCGAACCTACGCATTTTAGCCCCCTCGGGTGCCTTAATATCTATATTTAAGCCTGTTAACCAGAAAACCTCTGTTTATATTGTCAACATGCTATATGAGGTATAATTGGGCTTTTGTAGGTATTTAGGTACCAAGTATGGGATTCGAACGCATTCCGCGCAATTTCCGTACACAATCGCACGTTCAAGGGAAATTCGGTCATTTCACAGCTTGGGCACCTGGCCCGACATCTACACAAAAGTTGTAGCTCTCCTCGCTAGCTTCGCGTGGCCGCAAACGGTGCATGATTCAGAGTCAGTATGACAAGGTTACGGCGATTTGAGCGGAGTTGAATTGCATGCCAAAATAGGGGATTCTGCAGGCACCCCTCCTTGATCGATCGATCGAGCTTGGGGGTCGATCGATCGACCCTCTTTATTTTTGTCACGATTTTAACAGTCGATTGATCGACCACAGGGGTCGATCGATTGATCCTCTCTTTTTTCCTGCAGATATTTTCTTTTCATTTTCTTCGTTCTTTTCTTTTATTCTAACTTGGTATATATACCAATTTTGTTGTAATATTCAGGGTGAACGTTTTTAGAGAGTTTTAGAAGATATAATAGGTTAGGGTTTGGGTGATTTGCTTAGTTCTTCTTCATTTCTTCTTGGATTGACACACTTTTGGGCTTGAATGTTGACTATTCATCATCCTCTCCATTAATATAGTTTGTATTTCTTCATTTCTTGCTTTCTAGTTAATTTACAAGATTTCTAATTTAGGTTTACATGATTTATTTACATGCTTTGATTTACACGCTTTCTAGTACAAATTTATCGCGTTTATTTACTGCTTTCCATTTATCACATTTTTAACATGCTTTCTAGGTAATTTAAATTAGGTTGTGCTTGAATTGAACTCACTCGAGTTGACGCGTTGCTTTGCTTTGGTGATGGAGTTTACGAGTCTATTTCAGGTGCATTGTCCTAGTTATTACGCCTAGGAGATTTGACGGGGCATATCATGTATGTCCCGTGCTTACGACCTTTTGCGCGTAATTTTCGGGATATTTGTTGACGCCAAAATCTTATTAGGCTTTTATGATGATTTAGGGCGTGACAACCCTTGATTTAATTAACTGTTGAAACGATACGCATTCTTAATAACTCGTCCACCCATGTAACCATTTTATACTATTTAACTCGGGTGAGGGATATTCAACGCAACCTATAGTTTTACTCACTTTCATAATCTAGTTTCAATACCATTGCCTAGATTAATCTTTCCCTTTATGCAAATTTTCTTGTAGTTCGTAATATTCTTTTACACTTTTATTTCAGAGTATTAAATCACTTAAATTCTAGTAACTTGTCCCCGTGGATTCTCGATACCCGACTTACCGTTGTACTTGCCTCGCAAGTGTAGTAGAAACTTAGGTTTTTGTATTGAGTTGGCGAAATGAAAACAACGATTAGCGTCTTTACACGCGCTACTTTTCGCACTTAATCAAATACAATCACAAATGAATCAATGAAAAAGTGGAATACCCGATTCATCAAATCCATAAAAATTGCTGGAGCATTAGTTAATCCAAATGGCATCACCAAAAACTCATAGTGCCCATATCGAGTCCGAAAAGCCGTTTTAGAAATATCACTAGACTTTACTTTCAATTGGTGGTAACCCAATCTAAAATCAATCTTCGAAAATACTGTGGCCCCCTGTAATTGGTCAAACAAGTCATCGATACGAGGTAGAGGGTACTTATTTCTGATGGTCACCTTATTCAACTGTCGATAATCAATACATAATCGCATTGTCCCATCTTTCTTTTTCATAAATAACACTGGGGCTCCCCATGGAGAAACACTAGGCCGAACGAAACCTCTGCTTATCAAATCTTATAATTGCACTTTTAATTCTTTCAACTCCGTTGGTGTCATTCTATACGGAGCAAGAGAAATTGGACCAGTACCTGGAATTAATTCAATGGAAAACTCTACTTCCCTATCGGGTGGCAATCCTGGTAATTCCTCTGGGAAGACATCAGAAAACTCTCTAACCACTGGTATATCTTGAATTTTAACTGTCTCTTTACTAGTATCAACAACATAAGCTAAATACCCTGTACAGCCTTTACTCAATAACTTTATGCTCTTAATTGCTGAGATAAGACAATTAGGGACAACATTCCTTTCTCCTGTAAACTGGAACTCGGGTTCACTAGGCAGATGAAATGTAACTTCTTTTCGAAAATAATCATTGGAAGCATGATACGATGATAACCAATCCATCCCCAATATAATATCAAAATCTCGATTGGCCAACGGTATCAAATCAACATAGAAATCTCGCTCACCTATTCGTAAGACACAATCTTTATAAACATGCTCAACCAGAATTACACTTTCCATTGGGGTAGAAATATATAAGGCATAATTGAGAAATGAACATGGTCTACCCAAATATGAAACAATATGTAATGCCACAAATGAATGCGTAGATCCAGGATCAATGAGTGCATATAAATCTTTGTTTGCAATAGAAAGTTTACCTGTAACCACATTCGGTGTAGCATGGGCATCTTGTAGCGTCATCGCAAATACTCTTCCTCCTGCCCTCGATCTAGCTGCTTGTTCTGTACCTCTTCCCCTGGTGGCACTGCCTGGAGAGGATCCTTTATGAGGCCCCACACTACTGACTGAAATCGCTCTGGATGACATAGTACAATTCTTTCTCAGATGTCCCTTCTAATGACAGTTAAAACATTCTATATTCTATAACTTTGGGCAATTTCTCTTTATATGACCCGATGTCCCACAAAAGAAACAAACATTCGGATCTCCTTGTGCTGAAACTCCTGAACCACTTCCACCACTAGCCTCACCCCTTTGCAAACTACTTCCACCTCTACCCTGTTGGAATTTCTGCCCTCCAAACCTTGAATATTCGGTATCGCTACCCTTTTTATAGTTTGGATCAAATCTTCTTCTCTTTACACCTCGTTCTCGATTCCCTCTCGCTTCATTCACGTCCTTTTCTACCAGCAGGGCTTTATTCACCAAAGCTGAATAATTAACAGTCTCTAAAGCCGATAGCCTTGATTTAATAACTAACTCTAGTCCATCGAGAAATCGGCTGCACATATCTTCCTTATTCCGTATAAACCTCGAAGCAAACTGAGATAAGGCTGTAAGTTTAGCTTCGTATTCTCTAACTGTCATACTCCCTTGATTCAACATGAAATATTCCTTCTCCTTTTGTTTTCGATACATTGGGGGAAAATATTTGTTATACAAGGCTTTAACAAAAGTATCCCATGAGATCACATTCCCGCCTCATGGAGTAATCAACAAATGTTTTGTGGAATCCCACCAGTACTTAGCTTCTCCTTTCAGCATATACGCCGCCAAGGTCACCTGTTGATTTTCAGGCAACCTTATTACCCCAAAGATAAGTTCAATCTCTTTAACCCAGACTTCTGCCTCTGCTGGATCAATTGCTCCTTCAAACGATGGTGGGTTCATCTTAGTAAATTTCTCATGTGAAGTACTCCTTTCTTCCCGATGTATCACCTCCTCAGCCTTAGCCAATGCTTGTGCCTCCAGTTGCCTAATCTGTTATTCTTCCATCTGAGCCATAAATTTACCTTGCTGCTCTGCCATTAAAGCCATAGCACGTGCTATTTTTTTCATTTCTGTCAGTTGCTCTGGCTCGGGTTCCACATTTATCTGAATAGGTTGCTCAACCTCCGCTTCTGCTGGAATATTTAAAGCCTCATCTTCTAGTCTCACATTTACATTCCCTCTTTCCATTCTCTTATATCTTAAATGAATCAAAGATATAACAACATGCAGATATACATATCTTTCCTAACATAATCGTGAGTATCAAATAAAATATATTTCTATCATTCACTGCCAAATCCAGACTCTTCTCACTCCAGAACCTCTAAAACCTAGGCTCTGATACCAAAAGCTGACACACCCCAACCCAGTTATCTATAATTAAGTCTTAAAGTCAAAGTGAGTCAAACCATAATTAATTTAACCAAACCATAAACACGAGTTTTAAATTTTAGAGTCATCATTGTAAAACCATATAACTGAAAGCCTTTTTACAACATCAGAGTAGTCATGTCCATAAAAAATTTCTTGAAGGATAAGATAACTTAATTACATCATTTACATTTACACAAAATCATTGTTTCTCCCAATCCTGGCTAACCCAACCCGACCTCCTAGATTTGGCAGTGACATCGCGTTACCTGAAAAATGTGAACATAGGAACCGTGAGCAGAATAGCCCAGTGAATGCATCACTACTATACTAATGCATGAATTTAAATGCAATAAATCATGTCCATATAATTATGTATTAACTTATCCGACTCATTCATAATAAATGACCAACTTTTCGGAATCATGATTCACATATCCTGTCTAAATAGACAATTCTCCCCCATTCCTGGTCGAGGAGTAACCCATTGTCATTGATAGACAAATCTCCCCCATTTTGGGTCGGGGAGTCACCTCCCATTTTGGTAAACCGAAATGAACAATTTCATATTCATTATATTCTGATCATATCAACGACACGATACAAATTTCTCTTTTCAGTGAGTACACTCACCTTGAGTTGTCAACTACGTATTCACGTTTCCTTCGGGAGGAGCTGAACCGGATTGATTAGACCTGACACCTGTCAATCCAACTAAATCAGTATTGAATCTCAATAATAAGCATCATCCTAATATAATTATGTAACTTTCCATGACTATACAACGACCATATAATTTCACTTAAGTCACATTCCATGAAACATGAGTAAAGACAAAACAATGGTGCACATATTAATAAAGTTATGAACATTCAAGCTTAGGAAATACCTCATAAGGAATTTATAACCAAAGTCAATTAAACATGAAATTATACTTCTCAATGTATATACACTTGAAACATGTACTCAAAGTACCCTTTCTAAGGACGAAATACAAACATTCATTCAAGGGGTATCCAGTATGGCCTGAAATTATTGTCCTACATACTTAACCATCCTATATTCCTAAATTGTACAAATACAGGGGTCCAACCTTATCAATATGAAAACATATATGAATATACTTTCCAATACAAATGACGGTGTAATTTTTCAAGCTTCCTAGAGCAAGTTATGACCATTTCTTTACAACACAAGAAATCTGCCCTACAAGTACCTCTATTATTCCTTCAACTTACAAGAATTTTCATAATTTTTATACAGAATAACTTTCCATGATTTTCAAAGTTTTTCCAGTATACATACTTAATAGTACTGAATTAAAGTTTCATAACTTTTTGACTTCATTTGCTATCTCAAAATCTTGACTAAACTTAGGGCATACCGAAATCAAGTATACAAACAACAACTATGTACCAACTTAAAAACATCATTACGGCCTAACCACAAGGAGATAAATTCTAATATTCGGATATGATATGAATATATGAGTCTAATTTCATATCCAGTTGGAATTTATCAATTCCAATAAGCACACAAAGAGATATGCAAGTTTGAATACAAGGGGTTTCAATACAAAGCAATTTTAAGGGTTTCTACATTCAACTTAACATAAACTTGCAGCTAACCATACATATATATAAAGGGCCAGAACTTTCGTAAACTTATGATGATTTATATCATATAAATCAATAATATAAGAAAAATAACAAGATTTGCAATTAGGATTACCTTCGGGACTTTTACGTAATTTCTACGGATTTTTCTACACTTTTTCTCCTTACTTTTCCTTCCTAAATTCCCTCATTCTCTTTCCTCAAGGTAAAATCCTTTCATGGCTGATTTTGGCTGAAGGATAAGGCTATTTAAGGGGTATAAGGTCGGCCAAGGCTGCCTCCCAAGCCAACCAATCAAATTAAACCATTTGGTTTAATAAAAAACAATTTACCACTTAAAGGGAATTGACAGATTTGCCCCTTGTTCGTAAATTTGACCTAACTTCTTACTCGTACATCCGTTTGATGCACCGTTTATTGTGTTACAACCCTAACTCACATGTCTACAACTATATAGTTTTTACCTCAAGTCAATTGTAATGTTATAAGGGTCAAAACTAGTCTCTAACAGGAATATTTCTATCAAAAATAATAAAATTATGTGTTTGTAAATAATTCGACCTTTCATGATTTATGAAAGTAGGATTATAATATTCATGATAGCTTAACATTAGATATACTAATAACACCTTATTCATATCACATAATATAAGCATGATTTAAATATAATTTATCATAATTATATCCGGGTTGTCACAAAATTGGAAAACTACTTACACAACATTCGATTTAACCATAATTTTGAGTAATTTATATTAGCGGTTAAATCGCATGTGTGACATAATTTAATATAAATGGGAAATAATTTGAAATTAGTAAATATTAATCTGTGAGAACAAGATTAACATATATGTGGTAAATTAAATAGTGTGATTAAGTGAATTTAATTAAGTCAATTGTAGTACGTCGTATGTGAGTAGAAATGAGGGAATTGACGGTATCGCAACCGGGCATTTGTGCGGGTTATTTTTTGAATGAAATAAGATAATTATGTTTAGTGACTCGGATAATGATTTTGAGTGCACAGTTTATCCGGAATAGGTAAAAATAGTCAAAATTATATACCCGGGGGTAATAATTGGGTTTTGGGAACCTTTTAGATTAGTCCGAGCTCACGTAGGGGTATTTGGGTCACTTTAATGTAGGCTAATAACCTAATTTCAAGATTTGAGTATTAAAGTATAAGGGTTAGAGATATGAGGCAACCATAAAATCTATTCTAAACCCTAAGAGATGAGGCAGGGAGGAGGAAGAAGAGAAATCAAAAGAGAAAGCTAGAAGAGGCAAATTTGGGAGGAGATTCTAGGATCCTAACATCAAATCAACATACATAAGAGAGAGAGAGAGAGAGAGAGAGAGAGAGAGAGAGATATCAGAACCTACAAAAAATCCAAGGCAAGTAATTAACTTGGTTTAAATTAAATTGAGGTCTATTCATGTTCATATCATGATAGGTATAGAATAAAAAAAATGGGAAGGGTTCTCACATGTAAACGGGAATTTTTGATGAAATTGATATCATGTGTAGTTTAGATGATCAATTGATTAAGTAAAACCACTTATGATTGTTGGAATTAGATTACATTTCAAATTTTGAGTTTTAAGATACATAAAGATGGAATATTGTTGGGTTCTTGGTTAAAGAACATGAATCTTGAATAACTTAGGGTTTAATTGATGAACATAAGATGACAATCTGGCAGAATTTTTAATGTTACTTTAAACTTGTTCTATTTTAATTGTACTTAGAATTAGTTTGCGTGCCATATATGTCTGGAAAGTACCAGGTCTTATATTTCCAATGAGATTTGAATGAGGTCGTTTGGAGTTCTATAGAGGGAGAACTTATAATTTTACTATAGGGTGTTTAATTTGCTAGAATTTTTTATGTTACTTTAAATGTAAGCCATTTTAATTGTACTTAAAATTAGATTTCGTGCCTTAGATGTCTAGAAAGGTATGGATCTTAGCTTTCCAATGAGATTTGAATGAGGTAATTTATATTTCTATTAGAGGGAGAAAACGCAATTTCACTACAAGGTGTTTAATTTGCCAGAAAATTTACGACCCGATTTGGTTGCTTAGAAAATGAAAATTTTGTTAATTTAGGTGTAAAACTTGAAATAAATTATTGGAACCATAATTTGAGTAGTTTGGTATTATCAATCGATCGATGAAAGATGATTTTTCGAGAATTTTTGGATTTGGTTACTGGGTGAATTCCGAAGAATTCTAAATGAAATTTACCTATAGCTTAAAGAGAGTTTAGTGGAATGATGTAAAGATATTTTATTGCCTAAGGGTGATTGAATAATTAAATCAGAATTAGAAATCGTGAGAGAGATAATTAACGACAAAATTTAAATATCGAATTGATGAGTTAAATTCGAAAATAAATGAACGAGTTGGTTGGGTTAAGTCCGGGTGTTTTATCGGAGTGATGTTACTTAATAAACTTAAATGATTATGCGAGGGGTTGGTTTGGTATGTTTGGGCATTTTAGCAGGGTGACGCTATTGTATTTTAATTAAATAATGATAATTTAATTAATTAGGAGTCGTGAGATAGACTCAGGATTTGTAGGCTAGTGCTTTGAGAAATTGGCACAGGTTAGCCGGGTTTTGCAATTTAATTTATATATACGGGTATAGAGACAGTATATATATATATATATATATATATATATATATATATATATATATATATATATATATATATATATATATGAATGTGAATAATATATGTGTGTGTGCTATTTATATGAAACATACCTATCCTTGCCGAAATGCTATCAAGGAGGTTGCGCACCGTGGGAGGTCACTTCGGCAAATCCCAGCAGAGGTAGTACCGTTCACCAGGGTCATAGGTGTTGTGCACGCCCGTGTGATGTAGGTTTGGAGTATCGTGGAACAATATGGTGTGGTTATGACCACGGACTTAAGGCCATGACCGCCTTCAATATTCATTTGTGATTTTTGGACCCGATGGTGAGATTCCAGTCTAGTTGCCCAGAATGTGGTGGACATTTCTAGAGCACAATATCATGTTTATGAGCTCGTTTTCAGAATGTGAAGGACATTCGGGAATGCGATTATATACATTAAGAGCAATATATATATATATATATGTGTGTGTGTGTGTGTGTGTGTGTGTGTGTGTGTATACTTGTGTGACATTTCTATATAACGTATATAAAATTATATACGTGCTTATACATTAATGATGAACGTGGTTAAATAACTGGAGTAAAGTTTTAAATTGATTAATGATTTAATAAGCTAATGAGAGATATAACTAATTAAGAAATAAAATTTAGATAATACTCGAGTCAGGGTAGAGTGCTAAGGGTATTTTGCAATGAGTCTAGTTAGAAAGGGCCGTGTAACTAAGTGTTTTAAGATGTATGCTCTAGGTGTGCACAATAGTTGAGAGGTGAGGGGTAATGTCATGAGAGTGCGACACCGGCCTAAATATGAAAAGTTTTAACTGTGTATTTATTTACTGCATCTTAGTTACTTGCTATATATTTTTAAAAGATTTTTTGCTCTGACCCATTTCAAATCTATTTTCAGAACTTTTAGGTGTCCAACTACAAGGACGCCATGGATAATTGTTCTTTCCAGGTTCACGTAGTTGCTGCTGATGTGGAAGCTTGCAGGATTTTTGAGTAGCCAATTTCATTATTGATATTCTAGATTATGTTCTTTATTCTAGTATTGTTGGGCATGTTTTTCCCTTTTATTCAGACTTATGTTTTCAATTTTTTATTGGTTGGATTCATTATATTGGATTGTTACCCGATGGTTTATTCGGGATCCTTAATAATTTATCTTAGTTTTAGACTTTATCTGGTGTTTCATTTATATTGTCATTGTGTATGAATTTATTTTGTATTGGTTAATCTTGTTGTATGTTAGTGAAAGATAAAAATTGACACTGTTTGTTAAAGTAATTAGGTGGTTAGTAATTAATCATGTTTCGACAGTGATGCTAAGAATGAGACATATGAGACAAAAAAATTATTTTGGTTGAGGGCTGGCTACCCATTATATTAATAGGCGGGTTGTCACAGATTAAAATTAGTTTAATTAGGTTAATTGTTTAATTAAATTGAAAACTTAGGTTTTCTCAAACCAAATAAGCAAGTACCAGGGGGAGGTACGAGAAATAAAATTGTAGATCTCATGCACGAGATTTATAGGCTAATGGTTGGGGGGTACAAACCCCAATGTATGGAATGCCATAACTTGAATGGGTTGATAGGACTGAGATCCCAAGGTATTTTAAATTATCATCCTTCTTCCTATTCTCGAGAGATGGGAATCAATCCACGATAGAACATGTAGAAACATTTACCACTCAATGCGCAAATGCATGCACTAATAAGTATCTCAAACTACGTTTGCTCTCTAATTCTCCCATGGACGCGACTTTCACTTGGCTCATTATCCAAATACCTAACTCTGTTCATAATTGGCAGCAAAGGAAAGACATGACTCATGCTCAATTCTTCCAAACTAGACCAAAAGTATCAATGGTTGACCTGGCTAGGCTAAGCCAAATGCTAGATTGTAATACCCCTTATTTTTTTTATTTAATGATTACTAACTATGAGAATAAATTAATACATTAAAATTAATTATTACTTGAGTGAATTGGTAATTATAAAAATGCATATTATATGATGATTAAATTTTCATGTTATGTTACTTATTTGTACCGCGTGTTATATTTAATTAATGGGTGTAATTAATTAAGTTTTGATTACATGAGATTATGGAGAAAATAAATATATCTGTGTTTTATTTTATGTTGGGAGGTATTACCGTGAGTTATGAGGTAGTACCATTTGGACCGAACTCTAGAGTGATATCAAGACTCGGATATATGTTTTATCGTTCTAAATTGGGCCCAAGAGATGGGTTCACCCTTATGCTAAGTTTTGGACTATTCTATATAGTATTTTGGACTCATTAGATGCCCCAAATAGGCCGAATATAGACTTATGAATTTAAGAACTAATTAAGATAATTCGACTTCATCAATCACCTATTTTACATTAGAGAAATAAATCCTAACAGTCTTAGACCTTTGGGAGAGTTTAAGGAAGATTTTCGGATAAGAATAATAAGGAATCGAAGCATAGAGATTCGTCCTTCATACACTCGAGTAAGAAATATATTTCTTTATCACGAATGATCTATAACTTTCTTAAATTTATGTTATGAAGTAAATCTGAGATTTAGAACACATGTTTAGGATTGTGATTTAATATCTTAATCATATCATGTTAATGGATTAGTGTTAAACTAATTCTCACTTGAAAGACTTAAGATTTTTAAAGAGAACTTAAATTAAAATATTGTGGACTATGAATATGTGATTAGTACTTGTGTTTAGAATTTAATTTTGTAGATAAGTTAAATCCCTATATTAATTTGATGATTGGATCTGAAAGCAGAGCTGTATTAGACTTCATTCAATGTAAAAGAGGAACTAGGTTTAAATTATTCCCTTTGTGGAATTAAACCCTTATTTGACGTATTTGGACTGTAGTCGCTATAGAATCTATATTTGGTCGTGGCCCGTGATTAGATTTGATTATAATATAGTTAGGATAACTAGTTAGAAGTTTTTAGGTTAAAATGGAGGTCTAGCTTCAAATTTGCATTCATAGCCACAAATGAGGCTTTTTGGGCCTATCTTGTTCAAATGAGATTGGTGTCTTGTTTAAATGATAAAGGGCAGGTCACACCCCAAACTTTCATCATAAAGTTATGGGATTCATCATGAAGTATGGGTAAGGGAAAACTTCAAAACTAAAAGGAAAATGTCTTAGTTCACTTTGGCTAAGGCATTCAGCTGGAACAAAGTGGTTATGCAATTCAAAGTTGTCAGATTATGGGAGTTGGGCTCTTTCGATCATTTGGTAGTTGACGTCTACTGCTACCACTGTGGATTTTTCGTTAAGAACATATATAAGGAGGGGGGACCTCCGAGGAAAAATTTGGTATTTATCCATGAGCGCTCCTAGGCTCAAGCAACTTCGTGGGTATGTTTAGTTTATCCATATACCGAATGTGGGATTGGTAGTGCATGGATTTTAGGTTATGATCGGGAAATTCCTCGATCACACCTGTTATACAACATCAGGTTGCATCGGTGGGCTAAGGTGCTTATATTTTTTAGGTGACATTGTCTTAATTCATGGGTTATTTCTAGTTGACTTTAAAGAGCAGTTGTGCTTGTCCCAAAAACGGATTTGGGTAGTTTTCATAGGATTTACTGGTCTGGATAGGTGTAAAAATGGGATTGCACCAATGTGGCACATGTGGATCATGGGATAACTCCTTGGACACTTGTTGGGATACTAATGCAGCAGTTTTAAGCAGTTTTATGGCAGTTATGGGGCAAAAAGGATGTAAAAATGGGATTGCATCAGTTCGGCACTTGTAGATTATGGAATAAATCTCTAGACACCTCTTGGAAGGATAATGCAGCAGTTTTGAAGGCAGTTTCATAGAGAAACCTAGCAACATCTAATTGAGACACATGTCCTAGAAGTTGAGGATGTCAACTGCGTTTTTATACTCTATATATAAGCATTTGCCCCTTGTATTTTTAGGGAGGAAGCCTTAGGATGAAATTGAGTGTTCCTTTGTAATCGTTGAGTGATTTATAAAGGTTGGGAGTTGAGTTCCTATAATTTCATGTCTTGTGTGTGTGTGCCTCATATACTGTGATTGAGTTTGCTATTTTACTTGCTATAATCGTGTTAAAAGCAGGTTGTTCTAGTGAACCTCGTGTATTGGTTGGCTAACCAGGTTTTGTGGTAAAAACTTGGTACCTCACCGGAGAATTTTAGAAAAAAAAATATTCATGTGACTATTGGTATCAGATCCGTGTTTTGGAGCAAATTCTGGTGTGTTCAAACCAGTTTTTAAAGGGAAAAGCTCCAAATTTGTCAAGGTTAGTACGATTTTGGCAAGAGTTTTCTTAAATTCTGTAAGAAATGGCAAGAGGCAGTAGTGCAGAATTACGAGAAAGGGTGTAAAAATTAGAGGAATTAATTGCAAATCCTCCAATGGATGTTACAGCAGCAGCACTCTCAGTCAAGTTGGAAGAACTGCGGTTGGAACTGCAGTTTATTCGAACGGTGCAAGAAAGCTACATCCGGGAAACTGATGAAAAGGTTGAGAACCTTACAACAAATGTTGATGTTTTGGCTGACGAGCTTCGTACTCATTTGGGCAGACTTGATGAGGATTCTGGGTTGCTGAAAAAGGCGTGGCTCAATGCTGGTAGCAATGACACTAGTGCTGGTGTAAAGAAGTATAAAATTCCAGAACCGAAGGCGCTTGCTGGTGCAAGGTCGGCGATGGAATTGGAGAATTTCGAGTATGATATGGAACAGTATTTCAAGACTGGTCATATCAAATAAATGGATAAGGTTGCAATCACCACAACATACCTATGTGATGATGCAAAACTTTGGTGGAGAGCTCGGACCGAAGACAAGAGCAGGACTGAAATCAGTTCGTGGAGTGAACTAAAGAAGGAATTGTAGGATCAATTCCTGCCAGCAAATTCAGGTTGGCAAGCGAGGGAAGCGTTGTAACGCATAAAGCACAATAATATTGTGCGGGATAATGTGAAAGAGTTCACGTCGGTGATTCTAGATGTTAAGGGAATGTTCGAGGAAGACAAGGTCTTCAATTTTGTTTCCAATCTTCAGCCTTGGGCGCAGGCTGAATTGAGGAGACAAGGCATGCGTGATATTTAGCAAGCAGTAGCACCAGCGAATAGCCTAGTGGATCTCAAACTTGACCGGTCAGACGTTGTTTCCTCTAAGTCCAAAGGTAAAGACAACGTCGTCTCAGAATTAGGCAAATATGGAGGGACAAAAAATGATAAGGGAAACGGGGTTGATGGAATACCAAACAAAGGCAAAGGTATCTATTCTAGGTGTTTTATTTATAAGGGCTCACATCGGGCAAAGGATTGTCCAATGCGAGAAAAGCTTGGTGCAATTCAAGTGGAAGAGTCAAGAGATGGTAGATCAAGTTCAGGTAGGGGAGATGGTCGTGTTAACCCCTTGGTTTTGCTGATCGGACTCTAAGCAATGGAGTCTGGATAAATGGGCGACTGAAGCCTTGGTATGCGCGGGTTGCAGGAACCTCACATTAACAAGAAAAACCTCTACGTTAGGTAGTAAGAACGTGGAGGTTTTGGTCCTGCAGGGAGGAATTGAACCAAAATGAGTTTGGTTTTTTGTATACTTGGGTTGAATCGAAGATTTCAGTGGCTGTTTTAGGTGAAGTCCATGGTTTTTGTTGGGAAATTTTTAGTGGAGTTAGAATTTTCGTAATATCGATGGGGTCGTCGAATTCTTTTGGTGGGGGAGGGTTTGTCACTCCCCAAACTTTCATCATGAAGTTATGGGATTCATCATGAAGTATGGGTACTAGAAAACCTCGAAACTAAGAGGAAAATGTCTTAGTTCACTTTGGCTAAGGCATTCATCTGGAACAAAGTGGTTATGCAATTCGAAGTTGTCAGATTATGGGAGTTGGGTTCCTTCGATCATTTGGTAGTTAACGTCTACTGCTACCACTGTGGATTTTTCGTTAAGAACATATATAAGGAGGGGGTACCTCCGAGCATTCAGAATTTAGCTATGAGCGCTCCTACGCTCAAGGCTACTTCCTGGGCATGTTTGGGTTATCCATATACAAAATGTGGGATTGCTAGTGTATCGATTTTGGGTTGTGATCTGGAAATTTCTCGATCGCACCTGTTATGCAACATCGGGTTGCATCGATGGGCTGAGGTGCTTATACTTTTCAGGTGACATTGCCTTAATTCGTGGGTTGTTGCTAGTTGACTTCAAAGAGCAGTTGTGCTTGACCCAAAAATGGATTTGGGTAGTTTTCATGGGACTTAATGGGCTGAATAGGTGTAAAAAAGGGGTTGCACCAATGTGGCACATGTGGATCATGGGATAACTCCTTAGACACCTGTTGGGATACTAATGTAGCAGTTTTAGAGCAGTTCTATGGCAGTTACGGGGCAAAAGAGATGTAAAAATGGGATTGCATCAGTTCGGCACTTGAAGATCATGGGATAACTCTCCAGAGACCTGTTGGAAGGATAATGCAATAGTTTTGAAGGTAGTTTTATGGAGAAACCTGACTGCATCTAATTGAGACACATGTCCTAGCAGTTGGGGATGTCAACTGCATTTTTGTACTCTATTTATAAGAATTTATCCCTTGTAATTTTATGCAGGAAGCCTTTGGCCGAAATTTAGTGTTCCTTTGTAATCGTTGAGTGATTTATAAAGGTTGGGAGTTGTGTTCCTGTAATTTCGTGTCTTGTGTACGTGTGCCTCGTATATTCTTATTGGGTTTGCTATTTTACTTGCTATAATCGTGTTAAAATAAGGTTGTTCTAGTGAACCTCGTGTATTAGTTGGCTGATAAGGTTTTGTGGGAAAAACTTGGTGCCTCATCGGAGAATTTTAGAAAAAAAAAATATCTGTGTGACAATGAATCCTTAGGCCGAAATTGAGTGTTCCTTTATAATCTTTGAGTGATTAATAAAGGTTGGGAGTTGAGTTCCTATAATTTCGTGTCTTGTATGTGTGTGCCTTATATATTGTGATGGGGTTTACTATTTTACTTGTTATAATCGTGTTAAAAGCAGGTTGTTCTAGTGAACCTCGTGTATTGGTTGGCTGATCTGGTTTTGCGGGAAAAAACTTGGTGCCGCACCGGAGAATTTTAGAAAAAAACATATACGTGTGACAATTGGTATCAGAGCTGTGTTTTGGAAAAAATTCTGGTGTGTTCAAACCAGTTTTTGAAGGGAAAAGTCTGAATTTGTCAAGGTTAGTACGAGTTAGGCAAGAGTTTTCTTAAATTCTACAAGAAATGGCAGGGGCAGCAGTGCAGAATTACGATAAAGGGTATAAAAATTGGTGGAATTCATTGCAAATCCTCCAATGGATATTGCAACAGCAGCACTCTTAGTCAAGTTGGAAGAATTGTGATTAGAACTGAAATGTGTTTGAACGGTGCAAGTAAGCCACATCCGGGAAACTGATGAAAATGCTAAGAACCTTGCAACAGATGTTGGTGTTTTGGCTGACGAGCTTCATACTCGTTTGGGCGGACTTGATGAGGATTCTGGGTTATTGAAAAAGGTGTGGCTCAACGCTGGTAGCAATGACACTAGTGCTGGTGTCAAGAAGTATAAAATTCTAGAACCGAAGGCGTTTGCTGGTGCAAGGTCGGTGATAAAATTGGAGAATTTCGTATATGATATGGAATAATATTTCAAGACTGCTCATATCAACAAAATGGAGAAGGGTGAAATCACCACAATGTACTTATATGATGATGAAAAACTTCGGAATCAGTTCGTGGAGTGAACTAAAGAAGGAATTACGAGAGAAATTCTTGCCAGTAAATTCAGGTTGGCAAGCGAGGGAAGCATTGCGATGCCTGAAGCACAATAAGACTGTGCAGGATTACGTGAAAGAGTTCACGTCGGTGATGCTGGATGTTAAGGGAATGTCCGAGGAAGATAATGTCTTCAATTTCATTTCCAATCTTCAGCCTTGGGCACATGCTAAGTTGAGGAGACAAGGTGTGCGTGATTTTCAGCAAGCAGTAGCAGCAGTGGATAGCCTAGTGGATCTCAAACTGGATCGGTCAGACGTTGTTTCATCTAATTCCAAAGGTAAAGACAAAGTTATGTCAGAATTGGGTAAAGATGGAGGGATGGAAAATGACAAGGGAAAGGGGGCTGATGGACAACCAAACAAAGGCAAAGGTAGCTATTCTGGGTGTTTCATTTGCAAGGGTTCACACCGGGCAAAGTATTGTCCAATGCGGGACAACCTTACTGCAATTCAAGTGGAAGAGTCAAGAGTTAAGTTCAGGTGGGGGAGATGGTCGTGTCAACCCCTTGGTTTTGCTGGGCGGACTCCAAACAATGGAGTTTGGATAAATAGGCGATTGAATCCTTAGTATGCGTGGGTTGCAGGAACCTCGCATTACCAAGAAAAACTTATGCGTTAGGCGATAAGAACGTGGAGGTTATGGTCCTGCAGGGAGGAATTGAACCGAAATGAGTTTGGTTTTGTGTATACTTGGGTTGAATCAAAGATTTCAATTACAGTTTTCGGTGAAGTCCAAGGTTTTGTTGAGAAATTTTTAGTGGAGTTAGAAATTTCTTGATATCGACGAGGTCGTCGAATTCTTTTGGTGGGTGAGGATGCATTAGGTCAAAATTGAGTGTTCCTTTGTAATCTTTGAGTGATTAATAAAGGTTGAGAGTTGAGTTCCTATAATTTCGTGTCTTGTGTGCGTGTGCCTCATATATTGTGATTGGTTTTGCTATTTTTCTTGTTATAATCGTGTTAAAAGAAGTTTATTCTAGTGAACCTCGTGTATTGGTTGGCTGATCAGGTTTTGTGGGAAAGAACTTGGTGCCTCACCGGAGAATTTTAGAAAAAAAAATATCCATGTGACAATGTCTAATAAGATTACGCTGTCAGCGGTGTTTGAGGAAGCAAAGCGTGGTTTTGAATTTCCTTTTGCATAATTATTTTTAGGAAATCATTATGCATTTATAATATAGTTTAAGATGATATTTATACTAGAAATTAATGAGAAGAGACTTTAATGTAGGTTTGACACTTATAAACTGTAATTTAGTTAGTTCAAATCGACGTCGGGATTTGTACGAATTTAGGTATGCACGTGAGTGAAGCGACAACCTATAATTGTGTGTGTGTGTGTGTGTGTGTGTGTGTGTGTGTGTATACTAGCGGAATTCCCGTGCCTGAAGGAACGATTCAAACTTTGAAAAAAATATAACTCATTATTCCGACATAAATGGTATATGCACACCACGTGCCAAAGTAGTTTGTCACCGATTACAAAACTAAAAACTGCTTCGACTAAGACTTGTAATTATAGAATTTATTATAAAACACAAAAATGTGTACAGGATTTAGAAAATTTGGGCAGAGTAACTAATTGTCTATACAAATAGTCCATCTCGAACATTATATAAACTAACAAAAAAATCATTATTATAAACTTTTCCAACAAAATGATGATAAAATAATACTAACACAACAATGAATTTTCAATGAAATCAAAAACATTTGTTATTTTCCATTATGTCGATGCTTGCACCACATTCCATGCGTTCTATCTTTAACCTGACGCCACCCATTTGTTCATAGATCCACCAAGCAACATTCAACTTTGTGTCCATCCTTGCATCCGCTACTCCATGACCACTGCCCCTTAACCGCTTCTGTAGTACAAAATTATGATTTAAATAACGTAAAAGAATAATGGTTCACTTGTCATGACTATTTCCTTCACCCCAAATAAAAAGATGAGTAGATACCTTCATTGTCGCTTTGCTTTGGAGTTGGTAGAAGTGTCTTATTTTAGTAAATGGACCAATAAATCTCACTGTAGAGCATATTTCTCTATCATCTAAGCACTAATTACAATTGTGTAATATCAAAGCAAATAACAATTAGACGATTCATACAGTATTTGGGGATATATTAGATCAGTACTTGATAAGGATAATAATACAATAAGAGACAATACTAGGGGTTTAGAATTTGAAAGGTAGAACCTGAATAGAATTCTAAGGGACATGAATAGAATGCCAAAGAGATAACATGCTCAAGCCCTGCCATTATTTAGAAACTTCAATAATTCATAACATTCCAAAGCGACAAAAAACAACAATGAAGAGAATACAATAAATCAATAATCACAATAAAAGGAGACAAATTTTATGCTGACAGAAACCCATTGAGACATGCAAAATATAAAATACTCAGATTGCCAATGGCACGCTAGTTATTAGACTGGTATTAATACAATGGTAAGAGAAAGCAGAGTAAAAATCATAAAGGTGTGATTTTATCCTCAGTTGTGTGCTTGCTTCAAGTCACACAGTTAAAGTGATGCAATTATAAGTATTCTAGGCCAGTATAGTTTATGTGCACTGTTAAAGTGACACTGTTATTGCACACCTGGGCCAATATAGTTTCTTAAAAACGGAATCAGTTATAACTTACTAGCAAAGACTTATAACACCATAACTTGACAGTGACATAATGTTAAAGACAATCCAACAGACATCTAAATCTATTTAGGCATAAAATTTTAAGTAAATTTAAATCATGAAGAAACTATTTTTAGTCAGGAATATGAACAAATAGAATTTGTAAAGTAAAAATAGAGAAAATGCTTAGTTGAATCAGATTAATGTAGATAAACCTCCATTAGTAAGCCAAAATCATATGAAAACACTTGATAAACTATAGATAAACCATCAATTACTATCCCTGATCAGTTTACCCTAGGAATAACAAAAGGAACTAAGTGTATCCCTAAATTAAACTCCCAATAACATAAAAGAAAATAATATAACATGTAAGTGAAAGGAATACAAAAACAATAATTAGAAAGAATTTACCACTGACATTATCTTTGTAACATTCTGTAGATTCTTAAGGCTGAAGAATCTTCACCCCTCTTGATCTTGTAATATATATAAAATAAAAACTACTAAACACCACGTGAACTTTAGAAAAATTGTTGAAGCATGTAAATAAGCATATTATGTGAGGGTGGCCCCTCTTGTAATACCATTAAGAACTTGTTTGAATGGAAATTGGTGCATATGAGAAAATACTGCAGAATAGAAAGAACATTAGGGATAGTTGCAGTAAGAGGACATACAAAAGATGAGATACCCATGGAATGTTGCATCTAAAGTTTCAAGACTGCGACACTCCATTACTGTTAAATTTTGTTTTCAAGTGTCAATGGCATCATCAGGGGCGAAAAGATACATTTGAGTAAGAGGTGGCTATGGCCCCACCTAGGATTTTCAAACACTTAAGTATGTTTTACAAACTTACCCATTCGAAGTTCTAATAATATAATGGACCCCAACACACACACACACACACACACACACACACACACACACACACACATATATATATATATATATATATATATATATATATATTTGTACAAATCCCGGCTAAAAAGTCAAGGTGAATTAAAAAAAATTCATGTGAAAAGGGGAAAAAAGAATTGATAAAGTAGCAAGAAAGTAAATGGATGAAATACTAAACCACCTCGTCTTTGATTCCACATCTGGTTCAAGGAAATCTTTGGATCTAAACTTCACATTAGTTAGCGTGATTAAGATCCTGATGTTGTATTATATAATAACATTGATCAACGTTGAATTTGTTGCTTTCAAACTCATCTACACTGGTGAAATTCATCTCACGGGTGTCATAATCATTTAGAGATAATGACTCCTCTTTTCGACCATCTCTTTCAGCAAGCTTACTGTTTGGTTGAAAGAAATTCATCTCAATGGTGTCATAAATAGCAAACTGAATTGAAGACTTGAAAGTGTCACAATAACTGAAAATCCTAAATAAAAATGAGAGGTTAATACATCTAAATATATATTTTTTGGTAAAATCTTTTGGAATAAGTTGGACAATTGGAAAAAGAATAATGGATACACTAAAGTGAAAGTATTCAATAGTCAAGTCTAAATAAATACACCATTAAAATCTAAATAACATACAATCATTGGTGGAATGTCATAAATCAAGTTTTATGAATATATCTCAGAAAACAAATATGTAGAAGACCAAGTGATAATGTAGGAATTGGATCTTGAACAATCCAAGTTTATTTAAGAAAGAGGACAACTTAGTGTTACTTATAGTGAGTTGCATTATAGGTTCGCTTACGATGAAGGTTACTGGAGGTAAAAATTTAGGCAAAAAAAATCTAAAGAAGGAGATGCAAACTCTGATTATTATCATGATTCAGTAAGACAAAATCATAATATATTATTAATTCAAAAAATTAGAAATATGGCAAATCAATGGGTGGTAGGGGCTAAAGTGGCTAAAACTCCTTCTAAGTTCTTTCAAAATCAGTTGCAAGAGGTTATATGTATGATGGATGATAACTTTATTAAAAATATAGCACAAGCTTATTGGCCAAAACAACATGCCAATAACACTATGATTGTGCCAATGGCAATGGGTTAATTTTATCCTAAGTAATTCTAAAGCTTTCGCAACCACAAAAACATGTACTGTCAAGCATAGATAAGCTAAGTTTAAACAATACAACTTGAGGAGTGAAATTTAAAAAAGAAAAAATGAATAGTCTCAATCACACCACCTCACAACCACCCAAAAAAAATGACACAACAATGTTAGGGGTGTAAGTACGTTAAATCGCAAGATTAAGCTCAAGCCCTTATGGAGATCATATTAATAAAGTTGATCGTTTATTTTATGTTGTTTTATATAAAGTTGTGAATACATTAGGGTCCATGCATACAATTGAATAATATGTAAAGTTATATATTTAATCACTTCGATTTATAGCTAATTGGAACTAACATACATAAAAATATTACTCGAAAGAATAAATAAATCTAAGAAGATTACTTTATACATCCCACAACCACAATAGAAGTTTATGTGATATAACGTCTCATTCAAAATACCAATCTTTCTTGTTAGGAAGTAAGGGTATTACACTTTCAACTAAAATCACCTCCGACTAAAGGACAGAGTTATTCATCGAAATCATTTGCATTCACATATTCACCCTAATAGAAAATAACAATTTTATAATTTGACATTTGATATTGATAGAGACACATTAAAAAAATCATGAATTTATTATCTTATGATATTAATAACCTACAATTAAGGAGAATTACATACCAATACCAAAGCTGAAATCCCAAGCAGTCAAATAAACACCATAATAAAGATGGATTTGTTAAAGTAAAAATAAAATAATATTATAAAGGAATATAGACAATAAAGAGAAATCAGATTTACCATTTACAATTAATAGAAATCAAATAACTTACCTCGTGATGAGGAGATTCCTATACAGATTCACCATACTTCTATGCAAATAATGCGTTGTGTAAAGTTCTACAGATTCAATCAAACTATGCATTGTATTTGAAGTAAGTTAATCTAAAATTTGAATCCATGAACCAATTAATCATTAGACACCAGTAAGTTTATAGATGTCCAATTAAAGACATCAAAGTGACGAACACAGAGGTAGAGATCACACATTTAACTAATAAAGAAAAGTAGAACACTCATAAAGAAGAGAACCCGCATTTCACTAATTGTAAAATTCTATGAACAAATACCGGTTATTCAAAGATAAAGTTAATAAAATTACAGCCTAATACAAATGGAATTATAATCAAAGTGAACTAAGTAGTTGAAGGCACTATCAAACTATCTAAGATCCGCAAATAAAATAAGTTAATTGACTACCAAATACAAGGCATATAAAGTTTGTATGATAACATGCATGGTACAACATGTAAGTGACATATTAAACATACTTTATTTTCAACCCAAAAATGTTGGAAACTTACTTACCCAATGCCTACGACACTACGAGATATATAAATAGTTGACAACCACAAACTACACTTGCCTCAGAGCATTATTTAAATTGTCATAATCCAAGACTAAGATAAAATACATGTGCATAAATTTATAAACATATAATTAAAATTAAAATATAGTCGTACAATATTACCATCACCTTTATCGTTATATAATTTTTTTAAAAATTTAATCATTACTACCTAGTTGCTAAACAAAACTTTTTAACACCTAAAATCAAACGGAAATCGAAACCTAAAATCAAATCACAAAATAAAACCCAACTTTGAAACTCTAGTTCCAGAAAAATTAAAATATGAGCGCTGATGAAAAATAGATCTAAAAATAATCTGGATTAGAAATGGAAAAACCCCCTATTTTGAAACGAAGAACTTTGTTGTGCTACTACTACTACTACTACTACTACTACTACTACTACTACTACTACTAATAATAATAATAATAATAATAATAATAATAATAATAATAATAATAATAATAATAATAATAATAATAATAATAATAATAATAATAATAATAATAATAATAATAATAATAATAATAATAATAATAATAATAATAATAATAATAATAACAATAATAATAAATAGGATACCAGTTCATATAAGTGAAATAATTTGCAAAAAATGGAGACCTTAAGTGAGAAAATGAGAGAAGGTAGAGATGAAGAAAACTAAAAATACTCTATACTGAAAATAAATGCATAACATAAATAATAGGCTAAAATAAATACTAAAAAACCTAAAGACTTGAAATTGTTAGATTGTTAAGAACCAGGAGGAGTCGTTTACATTAATGGAAAGTTAAATATGCAAATAATACACAGATTTTGAGGAGATAAATCTGAAAGTGAATAGATAAAAAAAATCTTAGAAGGTACAATTCCTCTATGGGCATAATTAGAAAAAACAAATCAAGCCAATAAAATGAGGTCCACAGAATGTAAAAATTCAAGCCTTATATCACAACAGTATCATGGATATTACAAAAACTACAAAAAAGTAAAATAGTAAACACACAAAAAATAAAAAATAAAACAAATAGCAAAAACTGAGTAAAGATTATACCTCACATATTGGCACATCAAGATCTTAGCATCACCTGCATCATATAAGCCCAAAAAATAGAGTGAGAAAACAGTTAAATCACCACATCTCTTTAAAAAAATGCACAAAAAATCACCAAATCTCTATAAAAAAAAGCACATAAAATGTAGATATCCAAACACATTAAAAATGCCAACCCTTCATCTTCTTTTCTTTAGATCCAATGGTTTGGGAGTTCACAAATTTGAGGTTTCATTATTTTTTCAAACCATTTTTCAGATAAGAAAGCTTACACGGATGGTTGAAGAAACTTCTAAAGAGGTTTCGTGACTTCCATCGTTCCTGCTAAGAAAAATAAAAAAGGTTTGCACATACATAGTTCAAAACATAAAATACTCACAAATTTACAGAACTAAATGGACAGACACAGAGATAGAGAGAGACCCATTGACAGACAATGATCGAGATAGATGAGGGGAAGCAATTTATGGAGGATTTGGGAGGTTGGTGTGTTTTGAAAGGTACGGATTTGGGATGTGTGAAGAGTCATATTTAATCTCTCGAGTGGGAGGAACCCAAAATAACCAATAAGTTGTACGTGTCAGGATATAGGGAGGACATAAAGTATGGTCGATTCTTAGGCAGAAAATGAAAATCAAAGAGTTAGATCTGAGCCGTTAATTTAACCTCGGAAGATCTGAGATGTTATTGTGCTTTTACATTTTTTGAATTCAAAAACCATGCTATATTATTTTATATATATATATATATATATATATATATATATATATATATATATATATAGAGAGAGAGAGAGAGAGAGAGAGAGAGAGAGAAGCCCCCTCCTGTAAGGACTACTTATGGTGCAGACCCCGGCACATACCATTTTTTTTAAATAGTAAAAAAATGAATTTTTTTATGAAACTTCATGGATATGATCTCCACAATGAGAAGATCATCTCCAATTTGTTTCATTAAAAAATTCAATAAAAACCCCGTTGAGATGAGGTGATATGTAAAAAAATGGTATAAATATGCATTTTCAACCGTTGAAATGTTGGCGATCATCTCACACACTTTTTAATTGAATTTTTTTATGAAACTTTATGGATATGATATCGATAGGGAGAAGATCATATCCATGAACTTTCATAAAAAAAAATCGATCAATAAAGTGGCTGGCGCCGACCCAACATTTCAACGGTTGAAAATGAATATTTATACCATTTTTTTTACATATCACCTCATCTCAACGGTTTTTTTATTGAATTTTTTTATGAAAAAAATTGGAGATGATCTTCTCACCGTGGAGATCATGTCCATGAAGTTTCATCAAGAAAATCACTTTTTTACTATTTAGAGGTCTGCACCCTAAGGAGTCCTTACATGAGACTTTTTGTATATATATATATATATATATATATATATATATATATATATATATATATATATATATATATATATATATATATATAGAGAGAGAGAGAGAGAGAGAGAGAGAGAGAGGTGTTCTCCTTACTTGTGTGAACATATCATTTCTCGTGGGGAATCTATCAGTCGGGGTTACTTTATAGGTTGTGATCATGTATTGCACACATGGCTATTGATGCAGGTAGTTATAAAGGTCGTTATGTTTGATCATACGTTCAATATGGTTACCTCTTCACGATGAGAGGACGCGATTGGACTCAATCCATTGATCCAATTTGGGTATGGATCAGTTGATGGTGTTCTTGCGTAGTGGTCTCCTGTAACACCCCACCTAATTAAATACCGGGTGATCAGTCGTTTATTAAATTAAAATCAAAGTGATCGGTGGGTTCATTCTCAGCATCACTGTCGTAAAATAATTATTACCAATTTAAACACCCTAAATAATTAAGCTAAGTGTCAAAACAATTTATAGTCTCATTTTTTCTTTATTAAATACCAATATGAAAACCTTTTTAATACTCAACGGTTAAAGAATCATATACATACTAAAGATGGAAATTAACACATAAGAATTAAACCATCTAGATAAATCAAACCAAGTTTAAGAACCATAAATAAAATCATCTTGACAAGAGTTAACTCCCAAAGAGTTCCAAATACTAGAAATAACATAAACATAAATCTCTGACAAATCCAAACGGAATAGGAAATCGGGCGACACATGCCCTAACTATAAAGAACTAAGGTAAGAACAGAATCAATGACTAGGTCGTCTAAAGAAAGGGCCTACAACTTTCACATAAGCTACATCTCGTCCAGTCCAAAGAACCTAAGCATGACACCCCTGTGGCTGGGAACCTATAATACATACATATATATACAAGAAAGAGAAATGACAGAAAACGGGTCAGAGTCCGAGTGTAAAATGGTTTTAAAAATAGTTTAGCAACTATTTAAAATGCTTACCGGCTAATATCATAATTATGTTAGTATGCGACACTCTCTTCACCTCTCATCTAGTGTGCACTCCTACCGGTATACTGATCTCATAAGTCTATCTAACTTATTTTCCATAAAGTTTTATCTCGAGAAATACTAAGACCAGGATATTTGGTTTTAGAACATTAATTTCTTCCATTTTCTTACATTACTTAGAACCACTCGTTATCGTTACAAAATTCACGAACACTTGTTATAAAGTTGAAGCATTTATTCATTACTTAACTACTTATAGACACAGTTTAAAGTTTCCATATATAAGAATATATATATATATATATATATATATATATATATATATATCAATCAATCATATAATATATACATATATATATACTATCTACACCCCATATAAATCTATAGTGTTGGTATACTCTGTTATCAAGTCCCCGTATCACTCACACTAGGGGAAATACTAGTTCGGAATCACTCTCGAACTGTATTAACACAATACACATACAAATGGAGGCGAAATATAGTTCCAGGTCCTAAGAGGTCAGCACATACCCTCACGTCTCTTAGAATATCTGACTATCATTTTCAGATAGCCTGTATCGAGGAATACTATCTTCTAGGGTACGAGCCAATATCCCCTATAAAGGTCCAATCGAGATAAGATTGTCCTGGCGCAAAAAACTTCGTGATAACAAGTAGCCCGGGTATTATTTTTACACAGATACATAATATATGCACAATCACACAGTCATATATATAAATATTCACATTTTCCAAATTAGGTTCACCCACGACCGATAATTAGTATCATTCGTTCTTAGCACATATTTTACTCAATTATCTCACATAACGGATTCATCTCTTTTATTCTCATTTATAATTTACTTCATACTTACTTCTCATCTCTCGAAGTATTCTCTCTCACTCAGTATAAATTTCAGTGGGTATAACCTCACTTATCTTCTAGTCTAAATCTTTCATGAGTCTCAATCGTTTGGTAAACGTACGCACAATTTCCAATGTGTGAATAACTCTCCGTTAACCCATAATTTCATCTCATATTAATTTCACTCAACGGAGTCTACTTAGACCCTATTGGTCCTCTTCATAACCCATTATACTCCAAAAATAATAATCAAGGGTTCCTACGTATCTTAACCGGATTAAACAAAAGGAGAAAAATATGCACTTTTCCAGGAGGGATCGATCGATCGAGGAATGGGGTCGATCGATCGATCCTCTTAGTTGATCGATCGATCAAGCAGTTCTTGCCTAGTTTTCTGCAATTTTTAACCTACGGGTTCAACCATTCTAACCCCTCTAAACCTTTATAATTTCATCCCAAACTCCCAACCAAGTTATCCAAATGTATAAGCAATATATATAAATAAGTTCTAACGTAACAACATCAATAAATCCTCAACGAATCAATCAAAAAGGGGTTTAATCTCAGATTTATTTATAAAACCAAATTTTGCATGAATAATCACAAACCTTTATTTTAATCTAGATTTTCTTCACAAATAACATAATAAATCTGTGGGTAATCCTCTACATATGATCACGATTTCAAAGTATATGGATTCTCCCTACAACACATATAAATTATCTTCCAAAATATATAATTCTTCAATTAAAACATATGATTTTCATTCCTAGACTAATATGGAAGTTATATTAACTTGAAAATTAGCAAGATAGATACTTGCCTGGGATTCAAAGGTCTGATTTGTTGATGAAAAATACATGGTTGCGTTCCTCGTCGTGCAATCTACGTTTTGGTGGTGGTGGCGATGCAATCGGGTGAGTTCTACGCCTTGGATTGCTTGGAAACTCTTCACCTTCTTCTCTAATCTCTTCACCTTCTTCTCTAATGGCTAGGCTTAGGTTTTGTGTTTGTTAAACCTAAGAGACAACTTCAAATGGCTAATATATACTAAGAAAATTCTTGGGTTTAATTATCCAAAAATATAAAATGTCTATAATACCCTCCCGGGATGTCAATTAGGTCTAAAAACGCCCCGAGACCAAATCTAAACCCCCCGGGTACACTTTTCTGACTATCTCGACCCTTTCAAACACTTTGGAGCACTCAAAATGACCATACGGATGACTTATAATTTATTCACTTTTATAATAATAATTTAGTCCTAACACGACACAGGCGCGTCCCGAATTAAATTTCCATAATTGTCATTTTATTCACTCGTAGCAATTTTAATAAAATCAATCCAATGTATTACTTTACTCAACTAGTAATATTCAACAAATTCCCAACAATTACTAACTCACATCACACTACTAAATATTATAAATAAATTTCTGGATTAATATTAAATTAATATCGCAATTAAATATAATAAATTCTCAATTTTAAAAGCCATAAAATTATGGGGTATTACATACTTCCCCTCTACTAACGGAATTTCGTCCCGAAATTCAGAAAATAAGGTATGCCTGGTAAAAATAGATTTGGATACTTTAACAATACTCAAAACGGACTTTCGGGTAAGGTGAATTCCTATAGTCCTCCACGCCCAACAATAAGCTTATTTATCACTTTCAATACAATCAGTTATACAGTCACACTTTAATAACGGCACTTCACATTGTGCTCCAATCCGTGCTATTCGCATAAGACGAGCCTACACATCACTGGCCCCCATTGTCTCAATATTATTGGGAGGCCGCACCTTACTACATAATAAACACTCGCATTTATCTAATCACAGAACTCTCTTTATCATTCCACCCTTCGATTGGGTAGCAAAACAAAACTTTCAATGTTTCCTTACCACACAACTGGCTCCACTGCCCATAAATCGTCACTTAACTTTAACTTACAATCAATATTACCAGCTCCTATGACAATCGAGGTACTAGACTCATGAACTAATGACCAAACATCTCTCTATTTCCAACATTACGCTAAGTTTCATGCGTGGGATGTCTCGTAAAGCGAAATCCAACAAGGACCCCCTGATACACTGCTACCAAGCATAGTCGGTGATCGAAATTCGTTGGGTCCACCGTCCATAACCTATACCCCTCTATTTTGTCTTTTGATAGAAAATCTACATATCCTTTCGCAATTGAACTGAAACAAAGAACTTTTTACTAATTTCACTATTGCTCAGTATTGGTGGAATTCACATTCCATAAACCTCGTACGTATACAATCGGGACTCTTGAAATCCAATTCCCAAACAAATGAATATAAGTCTTAACTTCCACATTCCAAAAGGGCAAATATAACAATGCGCTCCTCCTATCACTAAGTCCTAAGCGCTACATATAATAATGAGTGAAATCTTTTCGCCCAACGGTAAACCCAATACACACTGAATCATAATAACAAAGTCCCTAAACACCCTGGGATTAAACATTTTCGTACCACTATACCCTTCGAAGTCGCTATAATATATGAAATATGAGTGCGAGCCCGACCCTCTCGCAGGTGAGGTTTTGTCAAAACAGAACATACTGCACTAAGGCAGTAACCCCGATAGCCTTGAAATCACTGCCCACTATTATTTTAACCATTTTTATAAAACCATAATTAGTATAATATCGTACTCGCATATCACATCACTAATACGAGAAATCTCAATAAAGAATATAAATCACTAACAGGGCGCCCATTTATCCTCCATATGCCCAAGCCTTTGAATGTATTACCTTCATTGGGTAACACACACAATTTACGCAATTCTAGAACTTCTACTAATGCCTCTCCTCAATTTTCCATTTGACCCTCTCCCAAAACGTACTACGTTGAGTGAGTCTAATTTTGACATCACTTTAGACTACAGCAGCACTTAAAATCGTAGGCTATGTCCTAACAGTCTTTACAGTCCTGGCCTCTCGTGCCATAATAGGGGTGACCTCGACTACGGTCATCATCCTAGAATATACTTCACAACCTCACTAAGTCTGCCCTCCGCTATCCGCCCAATGGCCCTCATCTCCCATCCTACATTGTTCAAACACGTCCGAACACAAATAAGATTTACTAATATATACGTGATACTAGGAGAACAAAATCTCACCAAGGATAGACATTTTAGTTCAATGATAGACATTTAGTTAAAATGAACCCTATATCACATTTACGTGTTATTATATGAGATCGAGTGTATCTTAGTTTACGGGTGGCATTACGGGGTGGTATTTGGAGTGTATTTTGTATATGTTTAGATAGTTGCATATTGGTCGTATCTTATTAGTGTGTCTCATTTATTAGATTAGTGATAGAGACTTTTAGTATCAATATGCCTTGGGTGGGGACTTGCATTTGTATTTCACTTATAATGAGAGGTGAGATATTTATTACATGTGAGTGTAGATGGGATGACATGTTTATTATAAATAAATCGCGTGACTATTTCTATTTATATTGAATTTTTTCTTACAAATTTAGGGCAATGACCCAAATCATATAAAACACTATTTTCCACGCATTCATAGACATGATACGCAAGGCTAAGGAGATTCAGACTTACAGCTCTACTTGCATTTCAGTTTTTCTTTCAAGTTGATTCTTAGTATAAATTATTTATTTTAGTATCTCACTTAAGTTATTTTATCAGAGATTGTATGCACCTTGAGTCCTAGTATTTTGATTCCAGTCAGTTTATTGAAACTATTTCAGTTCATTATGTTGGATGTTGAGATATTATTTATTAGTTTTTTTATCGATTATTATCGCATGTTGTGGATGGATTTAAATTCACTTTAAGTTATTTTATTTCCTATGTTGAGAATGATATAGATTGTTGTTCCTTATCTTCGGTGTATTAAAATGGACAAATAGTGTGTGGAAAATACGGGGTTGTTACACAGATGAAAATGCCACTGGTTTTATAAATAGGTTTAAGAGGGCTAGGAATAAATGCAAAATAGTATTGCCCAAGTCTAAGTTTGTCGAATTGGCCCAAAATGGTTTAGAATTTAGGCTTTGTGAGAAGTTTGATGATAAATTCAGGTATTTAGTATAAATGACTACCAAAGTATCTAGAGACGAAGCCCTGTTATGGGAAGAACATGAAAGGAGTACCTCTTCTTTTAAAACATATTATAAAGATCCAAATTTGTAATTTGACGATGTTGAAGTGGTTAGGACCAATCTATTATATGTGAACCTTTGGTTTAAAAGAACACAACAACAAAATCATATGCACAAAAGTCATAGGTAATTATTAAGAAATACTTTTTCACATATCTAAGGCTGAAGAAACTTTTAATTACCTTTTAAGAGTCAAAATGATAAAACTGCCTGATGATGTAAAAATTCTAAAATAATTGTAAATGGCATAATGTTTTCTCTCACTCCATGGACTCCTGTTTTGTTTTCGAAATAGGGTATAAGAGTTCATTATGAAAGGGAAAATAAAGTTTTGAGATAAAGTAGGTAACATTATAGGGGTTGATGAATATTCTTTTCCCAAAGTCAAATAAATGGGTGCCAACACGCAATTTATCTAGTTACTAAGCAACAAAGGTCATGTTGAGTTCAAAATGAAAATCAAAGCAGAGACAAAGGATTTGAAGACTGGGACAACTGAGTATCTAGATCAAAAAATACTATAGAACTTAATCATCTGGTGTGGAGAATAATACTCTGAGATGTGTAATATTGTTGTTTCGAAAGGAAAGAAACACAAAAGTGTAGGGAGGAAGGAAATAACAGTCACATTACCAAACCTCATAGGTAAGCAAGTCAAGGAAACCTCCAAGGCTTTTATCCGGGGAAAGTGATCAATGGTGAAAAGTAGCGCGGTGTCAGTACGCCAGTCGTTGAATTCGTTTTACCACCTCAATACAAAAACCTAAACTATAGACTACCCTTTTTACGGGAGTATAACGTCCAGTCCGATTATTAAAACCCACAGAAACTAGTTGTTAGAATTATATTGATTTAATACTTTAGGAATAAAAGTGTAAAAGACAATTTGTTAACAAAAGAAAAGATGATCTAGGCTTGTATGTTTATGCTAAGATTACAAAAAGGGGAAAAACTATAGATTTTAAATAATATCCCTCACCTCGAGTTAATTAGTATAAATGGTTACATGGTAAGACAAGTCTCCAAAGATTAAATATCATTTCATCAATTAATTAATTCTAGAGTTGTCAACCCTTAAACTGTCATAAAATCCTATTATGATTTTGGCGTCAACAAATACCCCAAAAATTACACACGCAAGGTCGTAAATACGGCACATACATGAGATACACCGTTAAATATCCTAGGCGTAAAATCAAGAATAACCCAATCTAATTAAACTCACAAAACCCATCACTAAAGCAAAGCAATCAAATCAACCCAAGGTGAGTTCAATCAATCACAACCTAGATTAAGTTACCTATAAATCATGTTAAATGGCATTAATTAAATGAAAGCAATTAAATATAGGTTACAAAGGAAGAAAATAAATGACAAAGAAAGAAAAAGGACAATGGAAGCTTGGATTAAAGAGGAAGAAGATGAATAGTGTTCTTACAAACCAAAGTGGGTAAACCCTAGGAGAGAGAGAAGCTCCACCCAAAATCCACTCCAAAACCCTAACCTCCTCTAATATAACTAGAAATCTTGATCAAAAACATGATAAAAACTATGTAAAAACTTTATGTCTTCAAATACACAAAAACCCACTTAAATAGTAAGATTTATCCTAAAAATTAAGAAGGACATCCCCGGGGAAATGGTCATAACATGTTCGTTAGAAATCAGACTAACGAACCATTGGAGGCCACGCGAAGCCGACTCAAAGGGCTAAAAATTTCGTGAAGAGTCCGAGCACGAAGCTCAAATGTAAAAATGATTAAAATTCCCCTGAAGTTGCGTACGACATTGAAAACTTCCCGAAAAGCACTAATTGCACCGTTAAGCATTCCAATACCTATAAAAACTCAAATAAACCTTACAGCACACACACACACACACACACACACACACACACACACACACACACACACACACACATATATATATATATATATATGAGAGTAAATATATGAGACTATGAGAGTACGATTATAAAGTATATGAGAGTAAATACGAGAATTAACGAACACAATTGTACAAGAATGCATAAAGATAGCGGGCGCTAATATGCAATATTCGTGACTAATCACACCCCCTAACTTAGACATTGCTAGCCCCTAGTGATGAAACAAAATAAAACCAGCCCAACAGAAGGCGATACAAAACGTATATAAGCATAAAATATATAAATTACACTTTCGCGGGTGGACGATTGCATTTAGCAAATGGAATAAGCCCTTAAACCCCTAGGTTACCCTAGTGGACGAGTATTGTCTTGTGAGGATTTTCATGGATGAAACCCACAAACATCAAATTTCCTCAAAACTTACCCAACCAACCAATATGTCAAGCTCAACAACAACTAAATATTACAACATATTATTAACAAAACAAAATAGACTTTTGCCCAATAATCCAAAACTATTAACATTAAAAGAATAACTATCTGAAATTAAAACCTCAAATGTGAGTGGTGTGCATGCACATGCAAACAACTTTAATTCGGTAAAAATGCCTATATCCCGGATAACAATTAAATCATGCATCCACTCAATTCTCTCTAGATATTACACTTAAAAAATAGAAGCACTCGAAATAGGGTGTAACACACAGGACATGTGGTCATAAAGAGTATATGTAAAAGGAAACTAGGTCGCACACATGTCATCAATGAAGAACACTATATATAAAACAAAAAACTTATAATCTCAATGAAAGATACCGCTCATTAAAGGAGGCGAACTGTATTTTCACAAATTATCGTAACTATTATGACTTTTGAATTGTATTTACCTTAAGATAGGGTTGTAATGTAGGTTTGGGGTTAAGGTTATGAAATGAAGGGAATGTGTACGGATTCAAAGGTGTTTGGGGATGAAACACTTAGGATAATGGAAAATTGGGGGAAATTTTAAAATTGAAAAAAGATTTGCATAACAAGCATTAGATATGAAATTGGAGAGTGACAAAGATTATTGAACACTATGTAAAACATGTACAAACTTTCTCTTTCTTTTGTTTTCTTCTTTTTCTCTTTATTTTTCTTTTTCTTTTGTTTTTTCGCTTTTTCTTTTCTTTTTCAACTTCACTTTTTTCTTCACTTTTTCACTCTCACATGATTAATTGCAACCACCAAACACGAACATCATTCAATCCAAAGTATCATTCCAAACAAAGGTATGGAAGGTGATATATGTGGTTTATAACTCCAATTTGGAGTTGATTATGGGATTTTGGATTTTGAAACAAAAGGCTATATTTAGGATCAAAGGGGTTGACGAGGGAAAACATCTAAGGTGAGATCAAGGTAAATATGGGTAATATAACAAAGGGGGCCTACGATCCTTTCCTAAGGTTTACGAAATTCTCGAGTCAAAATAACTTTGAAAATCATGATCAAGTAACACATTTTATAGTGAACCCAATTAATGAACGACCAATGAAATAATAATGAGATTACCAACAAATTTAATGTTCTCAAGAATGAAAGAGTAATGTATAAATACTCGCAAATAAAGAAAATCACAAACCTCGCTCGGTTTTAGTGTAAACAAAGCAACAAAAAGATACCAAATTATAACTGTCCTACCGAATCATTTATAAAATATGCTCAAGCGCTCATGGGTTTTCAAGGTTTAATTCATGAATTTATTCTCAAAATTGAATAATTTGAGGACAAAAGTTTAATAACAAGAAAGAAATAGAAAATCAATCATTGAATTTGCAATTGAATAGGGCAATTATTAAATTTACCATAGGAATTTAAGGCAAGAGGCCGAAGAAAAAGAAAAGAAATAAAGAAACTAATGCTTGAAGTTTTTTGAAATTTCTTTTATCATATAAAATTTAATTAATAAATATAAACATGGCTCGCGATGATAAAATAGAAATCGAGATGACTAATCACACCCCCTAACTTGAAATGAACATTGTCCTCGATGAAATTAAAGACACTATGAAAAAGCGAGGGAGAGAAATAAATCACCCCAATTTGGATCGATCCCCGACGTAGTCAATATAAGCCGTATACAAACAAAAAAAAAAATATCTACACAAATATTAAGTTAAAAGAAATCATGTCATAAGTCACAACAATATAGAGGGGCTTAAGTACAAATACTAGATAAATTGATGGTAAACATTTGATTTTATAAAAATGGAGGGTCACACGCATTAAAATATAATAAATATCCAACAACTACATTATCATTTCCCATTTCATAATTTCACAAAACAGCTTAATATAATAGAAAGAAAGAAAGAAAATAAAGAGAAATAAATTCCCATTACAAAAGGAAAAACAGCTCAGAAACCGAGACCACTAAAGGATCCCGACGTATTAGGATCGTGCGCATAGGGGTTCCCATAGTGTGGTGCAAACTGTGCATCCCGCCCTCGCTGAAATGTATACATGCCTGGCAGCATCGAGTGCACAATGCCAAAATCTCGCCTATAGTTGGCCTCGAATGCGTCAAATCGTGCATCAAGCGACACCGGATCATAATGCTATTGTGGGCCCTGCTTGGCCACTCTAATCTTTGTCTCCTCGTCAGCGTTGTCGACAGCCTCTGTCCTCGGTCTCTTGACACCCGGTTGTCCCCAAGGGTGACCCAACGTCTTCGAAATGTTATCTTTGTTGAGAAGATTTAGCAGGTCACATCTTTAATCAGAATCCAATTCTGGACAGTTGTATTGTAGACAAATCAGAGTGCTGAGTGAAGGAAATGGGAGGGAATATATGTGGGCTCGCTCCTTAAAAGTAGCGTACCTCGTATCCCAAAAAGGTTGGGCAAATTAATGTTTCCTGAGTTGTTCATGAGAGCATAGACGAATGTCGCGTGCTTATGGTGCACCTCCGACCGATTGCTAGTGACCATAAAAGAGTTCACGTTGATATAGTGTAACAATTGGGGCAAATCCTCCATTGCGTCCGACCAAAACGCTTTCTTGTCTCTCCATACCTCCCCGGGTTCCAGAGCCTGGATCAATGTGTCAAGCTCAAAAATATTCCTGTCCTTAAAACATACTGACGGCTCGGGGTCTAAAACTCCACCCATATATCTCTCTAAGTCCTAGTGGCTGAAAACAATCCTCGCCCCCCTCACAATAGCCTCATATGATGCCTGCCTCCTTTTTTCCATCACAAATGTTGCATAAAAAATACGTACCAGCTCCTCGTTGATGCGGTCATTTGTGGCAAGAAAAGGCTCCCAATTCTGACGGCATAGAAGAACTCGCGCCGATTCTGACACATGTTTAAGGTTCCATGAATAGTGGTAGGCCAACGGCCTCTGGTGAGTCTGAAAGTTGGCCCGGAACCAGTCTTTTTCCCTTTCACAACGGAACCCCTCTAAACCTCAGGAGGGCACAAACTTGGTCGAATCGTATTTTTTTATCTCGGCCATTTCAACATACAAACTAATAATGTAAAGCACAATTAAAAGTTAGTCATGAACGAGTTGAAATGGTGTGTGCAAGTGCGTGAAACCGGGTGAAAATATACCACATTGTGACAAAATACGTCGAGGTGCGACAACAAGTGAAAAATACACAAGTGTATGCTAAACATCTCGAAAAAATTGGTTTAGGCATTTTAACAAACACTTGGTGTACATAATGTGGTATAAGGGTGTGTGAGTGTCATTTAAACCAACAACGTACCCCATTCATGAATAAACACAAGAATCCTACAACAATTGTGTTCATGAAAGGTTATAATACAACAATTAAGCATAGGAATATGTTGGAATAACACAAATTTGGGACAACACCCAACTATACTCACAAACTGTCAACATATACTTCATTCCCTATAATTATGACAAATACCAACCAACAATACCAATTAGACAAGATAATTGAGAAGAATTTATACCTTAATGTGTTTAAAAGGTTGAATTTGGGTGGGGAAATATAGGGCACGAAAATAGGGTGAGAGGTGTAGAGGAGTTATTAGAGGAGTGAGAAGAGAGGTGTAAAAAAAAGAAGCAGGTGACCAATATTTGATCGATCCAAAAGCATCGATCGATCCAAAAGCATCGATCGATCAACGATCCAAAATGTTACGCACTGCTTTTCTTATAAGGAAAATTTCTTAAGAGCAATCGACCGCGCGTTCCAAACCGGTCAACCGGGTAGCCAAAAACTTTCCCTTAGCAGCGTACTGACCTCGTTTCAAGAAAAAATTGATTGTACCTTTGGACCGGGCGATCCTAACCGATCGACCGGGGCTGCACAAATGTTGACATGCTTATTTTACTTAGCAAAGACCTGCTACTTTTTTTTATATACCGAGACCTGCAACCCTATTTGTTATGGGAAAAATGAGGTGGGATGTATAAAAAAATAAAAAATAAAAATTAAAAGAAATAAATAAATAAAAACTATATATGATTAAGATGCGTGTTTATATATATATAAACAAGTATATACTCTACAATATAAATATAAGGATGAAACAAATATATATGTATAAAACCATACGATAAAAATACTAATGTGAAGATGACATTTACAATGTGCAACACACACACACACACACACACAAAAATTAGAAAAAATCAAGGTTCTAAAAAATGTGGGGCGTGATCGAGCCTAGGCGGGCCTTAGTCGTGAAAAGGCGTTTAGGACTTTTTGAATATATTTTAACATTTTTAAATATAACAAGGCTATTAGAAGTACTAAAATGGTACATACCTTAAAATATGTCTGAATATATGCAAACTAAAATACTATTTTTGTAAATCCTAAGAAAAAAAAGAAAAAAACATGCATTTTTTGGACGAGAGGCAGAGTGGTTTAGGATGCCATTTGTCTTTTGATTGTTTTGAATGATATATTGGTTCGTTTTTTTTAAAAAAAAATCTTTAAAAGTGATAGCGTTTCACTAAAGCATTTTTATTTTTAAAAAAAAGTACACCTTAAACTTTTTACTAAGAATAAGGCGTAAAAGGCTTAACTCGGATTGTTTCTCCTAAGACTCAAGCCTAGGCGCGCCTTTTAGAACATTGGAAAAAATCTATGTAAAGAAGTGAGTATGAGTGTGTGCAAAATAAAGATGCAACCGCGCATTCGGGACGCACCATCTCCATAAATTCAAGTTCGTTGAACCTACAAAAATTGTCAGAACCAAGCATACACCAAAAATAAAGAAAAAAAATTAACTAATTACACTAAAAGCTATACTTAAATAAAAAATAAAAAGGAGAATTAACTATATTCAACCTAAATTTCAATTACCCAATTAACTATACAAAAGGAATTGAAATTTCTGAGGGTCCGCCCAAACAATGATTTGACTTTGAGGGATAATTGGCAGTCCATCAATTTCTTGCATACCTTCCGAAAAATAGGAATTCCGTTCAAACAACGAAAGGTATGTGTAAGGCGAAATAAATAAACCATTATCAATTAAAAAAAATGGGGGGTGGGATGATGGGGGGTTTGGATTGAATGGGAGACGAGTGGAATCCAAAATAAAACAAAATTTCCTCCAAAAGGTTTTACAGTTGGAATTGGAAGTGGCACACATGGAGGTAAAATTGCCTTAATGGAAAGAAATTCGAGCAAGTAATCCTCGTCGGTGAAAGGGTTGAACGTTTTAAAGTTTGGAACCGATTCATTGGATACTTGTATCGGTTTGACAATATAGAATAAAGATGGGGAATAAATAAATTCAAACTCAAGAGATGAGTCATCATTGCTTGAAGATTGAGTTTCGAAGTAAATTATATCATTTTCAATGAAACATTCTTCTTTGGGGACCAAAGAAGAAATCATTTCATTGCAAACAGATGATACATCCATTTCATCCTCATTTTCAATCTCTATTATACCATGGGCCAAGTGAAGAATAATTTGTTCCAAAGTAGAAAAAAATTACTCATTTGGTTCAAACATTCCTCAACTTCAAATTTCTTGAAAGAAAAATCGTCATTGCATTCGAATAATGCATCCAACTCTTGCTCCCAATAGCAATTTTCTTTCCGATAACGATTTTTAAATTTTTTATTTTCAAGAATGCATAAACCCTCTCGCAAAGTCATCGGTGGAGGCGCGGATTCTTGACAATGAGAAGTTTGGAAACTATCCTCGGAACTACTATCAAAATCATTATTATAAGAATTTTGAAAGCTATTGCAATTTGTTTCAAAATTCTTATCATAAGGATTTTGAGGCCCAATATCGGAATGATCATTCTCAAAATTCCCATAATCCATAGCCTGACTTTGGTAATACTCACCCAAAGAATTAGGTTTAGGGGGATTTTGAGAATGAGAATTATCACTACGATTACCGAAAATATTAGAATAAGACATGCTTACCCCAAAAATAGCTCAAGGTGGCAAAAGTCCACAAAGTGATGTATGACCAATAGATTCAATTGTTTATTGGCGCTCAAATGTCGAAGTCCTAGAAAATTTGTTAACAATAAATACAAATAGAAAGAAAATATTACGAAATACTAAAACAATCAAATTCTAAAACAAACAAGTCCCCGACAATGCCATCATTTTGATCAAGGGTGAAAAGTAGTGCAGTGTCAGTACGGCAGTTGTTAAATTCGTTTCACTACCTCAATAAAAAAACCTAAACTATTGACTACACTCTTTACGGGAGTATAACGGCCAGTCCGGTTATCAAAATCCATAGAAACTAGTTGTTAGAATTATATTGATTTAATACTTCAAGAATAAAAGTGTAAAAGATAATTTGTTAACAAAAGAAAAGATGATTTAGGCGTGTATGTTTATGCTAAGATTACAAAAAGGGGGAAAACTATAGATTGCATCTAATATCCCTCACCTTGAGTTAATTAGTCTACCAAAATTAAATATTATTTCATCAATTAATTAAATCTAGAGTTGGCACCCCCTAAATTATCATAAAAGCCTATTATGATTTTGACGTCAACAAATACCCCAAAAATTACACACGTAAGGTCGTAAATACAGCGCATATATGATATACGATGTTATATCTCCTAGGAGTAAAATCAAGATCAACCCGATTGAATTAAACTCGTAAAACTCATCACCAAAGCAAAGCAACAAAATCAACCCAAGGTGAGTTCAATCAATCACAACCTAGGTTAAGATACCTACAAAGCATGTTAAATGGCATTAATTAAATGAAAGCAAATAAATGAAAGAAATTAAATCTAGGTTACAATGCAAGTAAATAATAACAAAGCAAGAAAAAGAACAATGGAGGCTTGGATTAAAGAGGAAGAAGATGAATAGTGTTCTTACAAACCAAAGTGGGTAAACCCTAACCTCCTCTAACCTACCTAGAGAGCTTGATAAAAAACAAGATAAAAACTATGTAAAAACTACATGTCTTCAAAACACAAAAACCCACTTAAATAGTAAGTGGTAAAAGAAATAAAGATAAAAGAAAAGAAAATGATTTATACTAAAAATTAAAAAGGGGCTCCCCAAGAAAATAGTCATAACTTGTTCATTCGAAACTGAATTAACAAATCGTAGGGGGCCACACGAAGCTGACTCGAAGGGCTACAACTTCCGTGAAGAGTCCGGGCACAAAGCTCAAACGTAAAACTGACTAAAGTACCCCTGAACTTGCATACTACATTGAAATTTCTTGAAAAGCGCCAATTGCATCGTTAAGCGTTACAATACCTAACAAAACTCAAATAATCCTTGCAACACACACACACACACACACACACACACACACACACACACACACATATATATATATATATATATATATATATATATATATATATATATATATCGAAACCCAAGGTTATACAGTATATGAGCGTAAATATGGGAATTAACGGACACAATTGTACTATAATGCATAAAGATAACTGGCGCTAATATACAATATTCGTCACTAATCAGAAAGAGAGGCCATTTTACGGGCCTTATCATCCATGGAGAGAAACAAAGCCACTAAGAAACTTCCAATATATCATACCAAGATTCCAAGAAGTTTAATCCAACATTTACATGGGGACCACAAGGCCCATGAGGGTTACAAAGCCTCGGTTGGTGCTGACTAATATGGAAATTGTCCCCCCACAAAGGTTTAAAACTAATGAACATTAAGACGCTCCAAAGCTAAAGATGATCACAAATGAGGACTCAGTGGTAGATAACTTAAACTTGTTTGTTTCTGATTTAGATCCCAAGTATGGGTTCGAAGAACATCCTGGAGATATGACTAATCACACTAAGCCCTTATTTATAGACTTGGGTGAATGGTGTATTAATAAATGAAATATTAGTAGATGACGGTGTTGCCTTTATTATAATGCTATATTCAGTGCTTGACAAAAATAAATTAAAATCATGCTAAATTAGTTCAAACCTAAATAATAATCTTTGGTTTTGTTAGGGATAAAAAGTTAACCAAAGGCGTGTTACTAGTCGATGTTGAAGTTGGCACATAAAATCCAAAATGAATTTCTTCATAATTAATGGAAAATTAAGTTTTAATGCCTTGGCACATATTCGATCCATTCTAACAAGTGTATCCCTTATTCCAATCACCATATTGTTGATGAGTGAAGATGAGAATGTGAAGGAAGTGGAAGCTAAATCACTGTCATTTCATATTGTATCCATTTATGTCAAAGCAGAGCTTTACCAAGAGAATTTGGGACCTGTCAAAATGGATGCACTAATAGCTGAGACATCAGGGAGTATGTTTCAGAGGAAGCCTGGGAAGAGCTAAATTTGGTCTAATAGGACTAAGTAAAAAATATAAAATGGGTGATTAATTGATAACACACCCATTCGAACTCGAAAAGGCCAATGAAGCATTGACCATATTATTAGCTAAATTCAGAGAGAGAAAATAAAAATGAAAATCAGAGAGGAAATGACCATTAATTGGGTTGATTATGTATTCAAAGAGGATAAAGTGGAAGAAAAGCCTCAAGACATTGGTGACCCATCAAGTTCGCCAATAGAATATGAATAACTCGCTAGAAAATCAATTGGATCCTATAGTGGAGGTAAACTTAGGAACCGAATAACATAAAAGGGAAACGTACATCAGTTCCAACCTCAATAAAGAAGACCAACAATTTGTTGTGAACCTTTGGATGAATATATAATGTGGGTGGTAGATTTATTGGTTGATAAGTATGTTGGCCATCCTATCTAGTCTATAATGGATGGTCATTTATGGTATAATTGTTAAGGTCAGAATGCTCTAATATCACTTTGTAAGAGTTCTTGCCCTATCTTAATGGAATGACTTATATAATTAAATGCCTCCAATAATAAATCTAATTTATCTTATTATCCTAAGACCTGTATCTAAGTGATAAGACTGATAAACAAAATATGCAATCACATGGAAAGTGAGGAAAAATCCCTTTTCAGGGAAAAACCTTTTATATCAGCACTTTAGAAATTTTACAACACGGTCTACTTACAATTTACTTGATATAAACAGTCTTCGTAGAACCTCTAAAGAATACCACTCGTTCCTGAGCAGTCCATGGGTGGTGGTCCACCCTCCGTATCTACTGATTAGCCTTCAGTCGTGATCCTTCCGAGTTCACAATTCAGTCGTAGATATAATCTCTCCATAATGAGTATAACTCAACTAAGGTTCAAAACCGATTAACAAAATATATTTGGGGATGTGTTTGTGAATCAAAGGATGTTTTGTAAACAAAAATGTTGAAAACTTTTACAACAGATATATGCATAAATAGTTTTGGCAAAAAGCCTCACGAAATTTGGAAACTAAATAGGTATTTATAAGTCGTGCACAAAATTCGAGGTGGAGGCTCGTTCGTATGGAATTAAAGCTCATTCGAACGAGAATTTCATCTCGTTGGAACGAAACAGTAGTTCGTTTGAACGAGACTCCAATATCGTTTGAATCAGCTTCTCCCGAGCCTTAAAATAATTCAAACAGAAGGTCATTATTTGATGTTCGTTCGACGTAAGATCAAACGGCCCCTCGAACGACAAGTTCGAGTCGTTCGAACAAGAAGCTATTCTCGTTTAAATAAGGTTTAATAAATTATTTTAAAATTAAAAATTCTGCCTCGGTTTCAATAAAAAAACAAAAATCCTAAATAAAGTTTATGAATAATTTTACACACCGATTATTTTATACCTTTGTGGGATGTAGGAAAGTCTTGAATGTTGGAGTCGGTTTGTCGTGATGGTTTCTAACGAGATATGCCAAACTAGCCTAAACTATAAATTAAAAAAAGCCTATAATATGAACAATACCAGAAAAATTGCTCTTATAAATCTTCCCCCTTGGATATTCCGGTACAAAAATATACAAACTAAACCAAAATCTAAATTACATAAAATACCCTCTAATGACAAAATAACTTAATACCCTGCCCAAACCTAGGAATGAAATGGCATAAGATTCTTTGTCTTCATTCTCTTCTTGCTTCCCTTGGGCTTATTTGACTCCATCCGGTGTGTCTTGATTTCCACATTAAGCAAAGAAAAATACTGTGATGCACTTAGAGTTTAAAATAGAAATAAAACGCGTATTTAAAATATAAATAAAACTCGTAATTTTAAGTTCTCCCCCATAAATCAAACACAGTAAGTCTCCCCCTTAATTTGTTCTCCCCTTTTTTGTCCGTAATAGACAAATGAGTGAAAACATAATCATTAAATCAAAGCATCAGGAAAATGAAGGAAACATCATCATCAAATATATAAGAATGATGAACATGCAATGATAATCTCAAAGGCTCGACAAACAATTTTTTTAATTTTTCAAAATTTTTCAACTATAATATTTTATAAAAATAACACACCGTGAATGTAATACCCCGTATTTTCATCGATATTTATTTAAGGGATTAATTAAATTAAATGTGAATTAATTGAAAATTAATCCGGATATAAATACTAACGAGATGTGAGTTGGTATTTGATTATGTTGTGTATATATGGCAATATATGAATATTAAAAATATTGAAATTATCGCGAGACTGAAATACGATAATTTGGGAAATTTAGTGGGGACACGTGTGTCAGTCGCGTCAGAAATGTAATTATTTAAATTAAAAAGTAAATTTTATTTTTATCAACCGAATGGTTATTTTGAGTGAGCCAACGAGTCCGTAAGGGTTGAAATAGTCAGAAAACACTAGCCGGGGGTTTAGTTTGGGTCCCGGGGCATTTTTAGGCCATACCGGCAACTAAAAAGGGCATTTTGGTAATTTTGAAATTTTGGGAATTATAACCAACGAATTTTGGGAGTTAATTATAGGTTATTTAGTAACCCACTAAACCCATTACCAGCATTTGTCAAAAGAGAGGGTTACGGGAGTTTTGAAAGAAGTTGGAGAGGAGTTACAAGAGCCAAAACCACCATTATCAACCATGGGAAAATCTGTAGAGAAAAGGGAGAGAGATAGAAAGCAACCTTCAACCTTCAACATCAAATTCTGAAGAACAATCCAAGGCAAGTGATTTAGTATTTTTAATTCATTGAATATGTCTTCCATGCTTAGTGTAGGAATTATCTCATATTGGCCTTGTGAAGAAAAACTCATGAAATTTGTGGAAGAAACTTTGAATTTGGGTTAGGACTTACATGTAGTTTGTTAATGGACTGAGTTAATACTTGAAAAGTTGTAGATGATGAATTAAAAATGGATTTTTATGGGTAAATAGACACAAGAAAATTTGGGAGTTCATGCTCATAGGGTTTGGGAGAAATTTGAAGATTTATATTGATTCCATGATAAATTGTAAGAATTGACCCCTTAAATGTGTTGAGGAATGATCTAGAGCGATTAGAAATGGTTTATATACGTTAAAAAGACAATTTGGATGGTCTTAGGGGAGATTTAGAGGAGAGAAGAATTGAGAAAAACGAACTTGGGGATTTTTGGGCTGAAACTGCCATCTCGTTAGAAGACCTGCCCAGGTCGTTCGAACGACCTCGTTCGAACGAGCTTCTAACGAGTTGACAGTATGACTTTTAACGAGTTGGTATCTTGTTAGAAGCCATTCGTTCGAACGAACTCGTTTGAATGAGACTTCTAACGAGTTGACAGAATGGCCTTTTTGGCCTGATTTGACTTCTAACATCCTGTAGTCTTATTTAAATGATGAGATAACTTTCCCTTGTTAACTAGTGGGTATAGTTGGAAGATTGGGGTACATTGGGGAGTAAGACTTAGAATAATGTCTTAAACCGAATAATATTTATGGATTGGGAAGTGAGTAATTAATCACGAAGTGAGATCAATTGATAATTTAAATACATATAAACCGGGGACTGGTGATTCGTATAATATTAAGAGTGGGTATAAGAACGAGAAGTATACCACTAATAAACATTGTAATATCTAAGATGTGTGAATGCTTAGTATATGTAGTTATCTGTGTATGACATACCTACCGTACTTGCTCTCTGGGGAGGTTGGCGTTCGTTTAGGGCCATCTAATCTTTGTGTGCCTACGGGAGGGGGGGGGGATTTAGATTAGTACCTCGAGGACATAGGTCAGAGAAGGGCTTATTGAGAAGTTAATAAGTCTGCTGATCATGGGAGCGTAGGTATGTGCGTGACCCATGTGATGTGAACTATGTTCGCCTCCATTGTTTGTGATTGTTGTTAATGAAACGTTTCCTGAGAAATTTGGAATACATAGTCCTCATGTACGTGATGTACCGGGATTTGATAGTAGAGTACGTGAGCACCGCAGCTTAGTCTCGGGGTGCTAGTATTGTATATTTATGATGAGTATAATATACTGTAAATTGAAATGAATTTTCGTGAATAATTGTGAGTATAAATAAGAGCAACGGTTGGTAAAGTGAAAATGTAAAATTTCTAATAAATTGTGATGCTAAAGCGGGAAAAAAAATTGTGTTATAAGATACAATACTCTATTAAATAGAAGATGCTAGGATTTATATTGGAGATCGCCTAGAATATTAGATTTAGCGTTGGACTAGATAGATATGGGAACAACTAGAATGGGTACGAGTACGATAGGGGTACACAACTAGTTGAGAGGTGAGGAACTCATGCGAGTGCACACACTATCATGTACTTTATATTCACTGTTTAATGATATTAAACACTTGCATATTTTTCTAAATTATTTTCACATTAGGGCTCTGACCCGTTTGCTTTCAAATCTATTTTGTTTGTAAAAACCTTTTAGGTGCCCAGCCACAAGGACACCATGCGTAAGAGTTCTATTCAGGTGACGTGCTGTAGCAGCTGTGGAAGTTACAGGACCTTGATAGTAGACGCCTCCCTCTTCGGTCTTGACTCTATTATCAGTTTACATCATTTCTTGGGCATGTCGCCCATTCCTTTTAGAGACACTTTTTATTTCAGTTATTTAGACTTTGTGTTGTAATTAATTTAGAGATGCAGACTTGGTTTTATTTACTTCAGCATTGGGATTGTTGTGAGGAGTATTTTCCTCTAGACTTATTATTAGCTGATGGGTGTTATATTGAGACTATGTTGTGGTTGCTGTTTTAGCATTTCATAATTCATTTATTGCATGTTAATCGGATTTAAATTAAAATGGACATCTCACTTTTCAAATACTAGGTGGTTAGTAATTATTAAAAATGTTTTCGACAGTGATGCTATTAACTGAACCAACTTGGCATTTTGTATAAATTTAATAAAGGAGTAGCTACCCGGTATTTAATTAGTCAGGGTGTCACAATGAATTAACATAAAAATACTTGAATCATGGAAATGAAATGTAGGGGTGTAAACATATTCCATAGGTTAATCAACATAGACAAACATAACAAATGTGCACGAAGGATTGAGATACCACTATCGAATGATATCAACATCTACCTGAGGTGTAAAAGATTGTGAACTCATGTGAAATTGACTTAACCTAATCAACAAATCAAGAACGTAAGTGATTTTCACACCAATGACACCCAAAACTATGTAATATTTTTTTTTTATATTGATAAAACGTGACTGTGTGATAATTGATTAAATTTATTCGCAAGTTTTCAATTCGGCACACTTATTTAATTAGAGTCTATTTTTAAACCAAATTAATCCAGCCCCTAAACATGCATCTAAAAGTGCATGTGTCAAACCATAAAATAAATAAAGCATGCGACACAAGCTTAAAGAAAAATCCCCCAAAGGGGCAAAAACCTTTTATTTCACTATAATTTTGTAAGAAAACGGATTACACGGATTACAATGAAATAGGGTGACATACGAAATACCCGCAGGTGTCGGTTCCGATGTCTCGGCTGGAAATTTCCCTTTCCAGGAGGGCAGCAGTGAAGAAGAAGACAGCTCCTCCACAAGTTACGGCTGGAATTTTCCCTTTCCAGGAGGGCAGCAATGAAGAAGAAAAACGGCTTCTCCACAAGTGTGAACTTTATAAGGACTCCCTCCACAATAGCACGCAGATTTCGGTTGTAGAGCTCTCCCCACAAAGTATGAACAAAAGGAAAATATGTTCTTGGGTTCCACAAAATAATTCACATAAAAGTAATTGGGATTTTGTGAATTAAAAACAAAACATTTGAACCCTTAAAATTGTTGGAGAAAAACTTTCTGCCAAAAGGTATTGAATTAAATCTGGGCAGATACACAAAAGTTTCAAAAGAATAAGACTCTTAAAAGTTGAAACTGTTCACCACGTTTTTCTAGGCTGCCAAGACCCCTTTTTATACCAAATTTGAGTTGGTCAAAAGATAAGCATTACAGCAGCGTGTCATCCTAAAAGTCATCTCGCTCGAACGAGAATGACGTCTCGCGCGAACGATATCATGTGACGTTCGAACGACTACGCGCTACATCCAATGTCGTTCGAACGAGATGCTGATCTCGCGCGAACGAATTGGCGTCGAAACTGAGGTGCGTTAACTGCCAATGAAATTTTCTCAATACTATTCTTTTTCTAAAACAGTTAACACCTTTTTAAAAACAAACATTTATAAAAACAATTTTTATAACAAAGCTTTTTTTAAATTCCTCTTAAGAATACTATAAAAACATTTTTATATAAAAGTTTTTAAAATACCTTTTAAAAATATCCCAACACTCTTAATATGAAATGTATATGAAACTTTAAAACAATATCTTACCAAAGTTCATATTGTTGGGCTTGAATGTTGAAGGCAACTGGTAATTCAGATCCATCTTTTGTAGAAGTAATCTTCACAATTCTTCGACGACTTGTAGCAGTATACGACATAATAAATTATGACAGGCTTATTAAAAATATGTCCTTACAGAGATTTATATTGTTGATGCAAAAATTAGTCAGCTGATGTGGACCAGTTATATAAAGATACGTGTCATCCAGTGTGGCACAAGTTCAAGTACCGAGCTACCTAGCACACCGAGCAACTTGTTGGGAAGACTAAACGACCAAGAAAGATTCAATGTTTATTGTATTACAGTCATTCCTTATCATGTACGGATCAATACGCCTATTCAATAAAGGCTTGTTATCCATTCACATTGACAGCCCAAGGGCTATAAATACATTGTAATACCCTCATGACAGGGTAAGCAATCATAAATGAACATAATCGAGATCACGGCAACATACCCAGTATTACGAAACAGTGGACGTAGGCCATTTTTCTTAAGGCTGAACCACTTTAAAAATATCTTGTCTTATTTCTTTATTCATATTTATCTATGATTAATTCATTAGATCAATTCTAGTTTTTTACATCAACAAATTGGCGCCGTCTGTGGGAATGACTATACGTAGCATTTTTCACTAATAAAACTCATCATAAATGGCTGATATCCCAGAATCTAACAATAGGAATAATGAAAGGAATCTTCCTAACCCTTTCGTTCCTCCAAATGCCAACGATATCATTGGAATTTTGGCAAGCTTAGCTAGGGGACAAATGGCTAGGTAAGAAAATATACGATAGTTCATTCAAACTGTTTAAAATAGAGCATCTACCCAGTCAGGTCAATAAAGCATTTAGAGAAGCATGCGTCCACTATCTTCACGACAGCCACGGTCTATGTCACGATCTAGACATATTGAAGTCCATTATTCTGGGAATTCAAGTGATCCATCATATCATCCTGGTTTGACTTCTCCTATAAGAATTTTGGATTCTCAGAAACACATCACTCTAACTCCAGAGAGACCAAACGCTCTGGAAAGGTTGAGAAGGGCTTCTCCCTTCGACCGTTTAGGACCCAGGAGGAATAGAAATCCTCCTCGTATTGCATCAAGAAATTCTCAAATGACCAAATGATTTAAGGGAAGGCTCGGCCCAATCACATCCAAACCCCAGACCTGCTGTTTATAAAGAAAGATCCCAAGAGGAGAATTTTGCACGATCTGTTGCTCGGGTAAACATAAATCAATCAGGGGATGGGAATGACGCGTGGAAAGGATCTATTCAGAGATTGGAAGACAAGTTAGGAGAAATGGTTAAGGCCAAAAACCATCTCCAAATAAACTTTATCAAAGGATATCCATTTGTACAAGTGATTGTGGATTTTCCCACACCAGCAAAATTCAAGTCTCCTGTGGTCACACCGAAGTACGACGGTAAAACTGACCCCGCTCTCCATATAGTATAATACCAAGTTGCATCGGATATTTATGCAGTTCCAGATGAAATGCGGTGTAGGGCGTTCTCAGGGACCATTACCGAATCTGCTCAGATATGGTACAGCAGCCTTCCTCATGGGCAGATTGTAACCTTCCACCAACTAGCAGAGCTCTTTATAAGAAATTTCTATTTTGGTGCAAAGCCAATTAATAGGGTAGCACATTTGCTGAGCGTTAGGCAGAAAGTAGGTGAAAGTACCAGGTATTATATCACTCATTTCAATAATGAGAAACTAGAGGTCGTAGATTATGAGGAGAAGACGACCATTACATCTCTCATGAGTGGTCTTTTGCTCGACAAGCTATATTATACTTTGGCCAAAGATCCCCCAAAATCCATGGCTGAATTGATGGCAAAAGAAGCCAAAATCATGAACACCGAAGAGGTTATGGCCGCAAAGAAGAATGCTGAGGCAAAGGTGGAAGCATAAGTTGAAAGTAGGTCGAAGAAGAAAGATCACACGAATAATGCTGGGAGCAAGCAATCGAAAGGAAAAGAAATGCTGGATCACTTAAGGAAATACACAAATTATACTCCCTTAAAGGTGGATATAAACCACGTTCTATTGGAAATTAAGAACAGCGAGGAATTGAATTGACCAGAAAAACTAAGGTCAGCTCCCGAAAGAATGGACAAATCCAAATATTGCGAGTTCCGTAAGGATCATGGTCATACAACCAAGAAGTGTGTAGCTCTCCAAAATGAGATAGAGGCACTCATTCAATAAGGAAAGTTGAACAAGTATGTTGATCGTCAGAATAGTGGAAAGACCAACAATAGAGCTCGGTAGAGGTCTAAATCTCCTTGCCGACCTAGAGATAATAAGAAAAGGGACCATAAAGATGATCCAGATCTCCCAAAAAGGCCAAGACAACATGAGCATGAGGTATTTTTAATTCATTTTGGTTCGTTCAATTGTAACATGATTACAGGTGGAGACACGAGAGAGGTGATCATACTGCTGAAAGGAAAGCTTACCTCAATGAGGCTCAAGCTTGCTCTTATATACAGGGAAAAAACTTCGGGGCAGGAGTTGCTAAGATTTATGGATGCGTATTCTGGATATAATCAAATTAAAATAAAACCAAAAGATAGGTAAAGTACCTCTTTCATTACCCCACGAGGAACATATTGTTACAATGTTATGCCTTTTGGTCTTAAAAATGCAAGTGCTACATATCAGCGGCTGGTAAAAAAGGTGTTTGCGGAGCAGATTGGTGAAAATATGGAGGTATACGTTGATGACATGTTGACTAAAAGTAAGAAAGTTATTAATCATATAGTTGATTTGAGTCAAACATTTGATCAACTAGAGAAATACCAGATGAAGATGAACCCAACCAAGTGCATTTTTGGCGTACAGGAAGGCATGTTCCTCGGATACATTATGAATCAAAGAGTTATTGAAGTAAATCCTGACAAGATAAAAGCCTTGCTGAAGTTACAATCTCCAACCACCAAGAAGGAGGTGCAGAGCCTTATGGGGCTTGTCGCAGCTCTCAACCAATTTGTCTCCCAAGCAGCTGATAGATGTTTTCCATTCTTCAAGGTGCTCAGAAAGACCTTTGAATGGAACAATGAATGTGAGAAAGAGTTCTTAGAGTTGAAAAGATACTTGAGGACACCTCCTTTGTTATCCAGGCCAGCAGCGAGAGAAAAATTATAATTGTATCTAGCTGTCTTAGAAAGTGCAGTCAGTTCAGCGTTGATAAGAATAGAGGGCAGAGTGCAAAAACCAGTTTATTATACTAGCAAGGCATTCAGAGGAGCAGAGGTCAGGTACCCAAAAGTAGAGAAGTTGGCATTAGCATTGATTGAAGCGAGCATGAGAATGAATCCATATTTTCAAGCCCATACAATAGTGGTATATACTGACATACCACTCAGACAACTTTTATATAAGCCAGAAAAGTGTAGACGATTGATGTATTAGGCGGTGGAGTTAGGGGAGTACGGCATTATTTATAAGCCGGGATCCTCTCTCAAAGGATAGGGAATGGTGAATTTCATTGCTGAGTTTATCTACCTTGATGTCTCCGATCAACAGGGGGTTAATGCAGAGCAACACAAGGATGCAAAAGGACCAACAGATTCATGTCACGATACTTAATTAAAGCTCTGGAGATTGTAGCCAATTTTTCAACTCTTCAGGTGATTAGAATACCTAAATTGAAGAATGCAAGGGCAGATGCACTTGCTCGGCTAACCTCAGCTACTCGCACTGAGCTACGTAGAACAATCCCCATTTAAGTACTTGCAAGTATAAGTATTAACGAAGACTTGATGGTGAATTTTATCACCTTAAAAATGGGACCATCCTGGATGGATCCCATCAGAGCTTATATTGAAGAAGGTACTTTACCAGCCGACCTACTTACAGCCAAAAGGTTGAAGTATAAGGCTACGAGATATGTTTTGAATAATGGAGTCCTATACATGAGAGGTGTGATAGCCGTTTTGCAAAGATGTGTTCACCCAACAGAAGTTAAAGACCTGATAGAGAAAATCCATGAAGGATCTTGTAGAGCTCACGTAGCAGGTAGAACTCTTTTACAGAGAATAAATACGCAGGCGTACTACTGGGCAACGATGCACGCTGATTAGACAGCTTATGCTAAAAAATGTGACAAGTGTCAGCGATTTTCTACTATATGAAGAACTCCTCAGGTACTATTAACACCAATCACTTCACCTTGGCTATTCGCTATGTGGGGAATAGATTTAGTTGGGCCTCTACCAACTACAAGAGGATGATTCAAATATCTGGTAGTAATGGTTAATTACTTCACCAAGTGGGTGGAAGCTGAACCTTTAATCTATATGGCCTATGAAAGGGTCTATCAATTCATTTGGAAGAATATTATTTGCAGATATGGTCTGCCCCATGCCTTTATCACTGATCATGGTACCCAATTTGACAATGATGAGTTTGCAGCGTACTGTCTACAGTCCAACATTCAAAAAGTCCATTCTTTTCCCGGTCATCCCCAAAGTAATGGGAAAACAGAGGTGGCGAACAGAACTCTATTGAATGGGTTGAAGAAGATATTGGATCAACGAGTTGCACTCAGTGTTTTGGGCTTATCGAACAACTCCCTGAACAACAACTGGGGAATCTCCTTACATGTTGTCTTTTGGGAGTGAAGCAGTAATACCTGCCGAACTAAGATTACCTACTCATAGGGTGCTTAACTTCAATTCTCCAGTAAGTGATTTGATGAGCCGCTTGGACTTGGACATGCTTGAAGAAGTCAGAGAAGACGCAGCGATCCTAAATACAGCTTATCAGCAATAGACTGCCATGTTCTATAATAAAAGGGTCAAGAACTGTGATCTCAAGGAAGGTGATTACGTGCTCAAGAAAGTAATTCAAAAGCATAATAACTTGGAGGCGAATTGGCATGGGCCTTATCGTATCACAAGTGTTGTTCGACCTAGCACTTACAGAATAGAAACTCTTGAAAGGGAAGAATTCAAAAATGCCTAGAATGCAGAGCATCTGCGAAAATACTACCAGTAATGTAATCGCCCATGTACCCAATTATTTCCGTATAAATTATGATTTCCCCATTTGTTTTATTTTTTTTCAGAGTACTAGTGCTACACCCTACACTTAACTTTGCAGCATAAAAATCAATCACCAACTGAAAGTTGGTCGGCATCAGCAATCCCTAACTAAAAGTTGGTCGGCATCATCATACCACCAACTAAAAGTTGGTTAGCATCAGCAACCACCAACTAAAAGTTGGTCGGTATCCACATAAACACCAATAATGTTGGTAAAACAATCGCGTCAGGCAAGTTCTGCTTGATTATAGGTGACCCAAGAGGCATCTAAACTAGGCAGGAAGATGGGTAAAATATCCACTACCTAGGCACCAGGGCAATTATTTATTTAAATGATTGTTACAACTAAGCAGGAACATGGGATAAAATAATTCCATTGCTTAGGCACTTATGGGTGATAAGTCACTACAACTAGGCAAACACATGGGGCAAAAGTTCCATTGTCTAGGCAATCAAATCAAAAAGGGCAAAATGTCCATTCAAATATATATATACTCAATAACTGGAAAGTACAACAGTACTATAGTTAAACAAAGATTGACAGAATAAATATCATGCAATTGTTTTATTTCCAAGGGAATAAAATTACAAAAAGATGATTTTTTCTTCATTCCCACCAATAATTACTAACGAAATACAAATAGACTATTCTATTGGTTTCTTTCCTTCAGATTTACATACAGGATCCATCCCAGCTGGAAGGTCATCTAAAGCAAAAGAAGAATTGATAAAATTCAAATCCCACAGCATTTTGGTGTTGCTCAAACTTGGTCGGTCTAACAAATACGAAGGACGGGATATCTCAAATTCTTCGTGAAGACTGTAATCACCAAGGTACTTGGAAATCAAGCACTGAGGAATAGAGCTAACTGGAATCCAACTAACATCGAGTTGGAAAGTTAGTACTGGCAGATCAAGTAACCCAGGCTCATACCAATCCCACAGCTCAATTCCTTGCTCAACTTTCATTACGGTTAAAGCATTCAACCATCTTTGCTTGTACGCTTCATTATTTATCTATTTCATCCTGGCATCAAGATGATATAAAGCTTCATTATATCCCTCCATCCAAAACTCTTTGGGTTGCTTGTGAAACTGATAAGTTAATCGTTCAACATGTTGATGAAGTCTTTTCAGCACACTTTCTTTATTCTGCAATGCATAACTCTGATTGGATAGTTGCTCTGTAAGAGTTTGAATATTTTGAGACATCTCTGTCAAAGCTTGATTTTTTGCCTTCAGTTGGGCAGCTTGATTTTCTAAGGCTTGCTGAGTTCTCATCTCTTCAATGCTACTCCGACCAGCTTTTGCTATACCCCGGGAAGTGGATGTAGGTCTGACTCTTTTCAAAGTTTCTAATTCTTCTCTTAATGAAGCATTCTCAGTCTCCAAAAAGGAAAAACCTTCATCATTAACTGGGACCAGAGCTCCAGAGGAAGAAGTAGATTTTAGCTGTCTCAGCTCTTCTCTTAAAGCAATATTTTCTTCCTCCAACAGTTTAGCAATGTTTCTATGTTCCTCAATTTCAAGTTTTAGCACACTCTCTCTTTTATTATGGGCAAAGATAAATTTGTCATAACCCCGATCAGCACTTAACTGTTGGTACTTCCTCTCATAACCTTCATAAAGAAGAGCAGTGGCCTCCTTATGTTGAAGTTGAAGTTCTTCAATCATTTCTCGGATATCTTCAATCATTTCATAGTAAGCTACGTTATTTGCTACTATACGATCAAGTAGACATTTTAAATACTAGTAAGCCTCAATTGCTCATTCAGAGGCATGAGATCCAAGAATGTCAATTATTCATGCCTCGATAAAATTTGCATGACCAGCATTGAAATAATCTATGCATTTTTTCATCAACTCTATATCATGAGCTGATAATAGTTCCATCCTGGTAATAAACTAGCAAGGAAAAGTAAAAATAGATTAATAACAGCACAACCATATTGAACAGTAAAGGAGAAATTCAGAATAAGTAACAAGTCCATTTTATAATCATAATAGATGAGGGTACAACTAGAAGTACAAAACAAAAGAAAAACAAAGGAAAGCAAAAAATTGCCGAATAATATTACACCTTCTCCTTATTCCCCACAACATCTTCAGCTGACTTTGAAGAAGGAACTGGTTGCTGAAGTTACTCGGAGGGCAGCTGACGTTGTTTGAAAGAAGTTGTTGTCTGTTGAACTTGATCGAAAGATTGAGGAATAATGACAGCAGGTGTTTGTTCTACCATCATCAAAGAAGATTCATCAGATCCAGCTTCATCTTCTTCTTCTTCAATAGTAGGAGGAGGGTTGTGAACATATTTCTGAAATAATTCAGAGTCTTTAGCAATACTCAACTCTTTCAACTCTCTAAACCATCCATCCCTGAATAACTTCAAACTTGCATACTCCATTTGAGAAGAGGCAGCAGTTATAACTTTGTTCCACCCTTTGTCCCATCCAGAGCTAAAGGACTTCTTCATAGCAGACCTTCTCTTTGTTTTTTTCGAGGAAGCATTTTCCCTAAGAAGATATTCCACAGATTTTATTTTTTACTCAAGATCTTTCTTACGTCGTTCATCCTCTTCAAGCTTACTCTCGGTTTCCTCCTTGATGGTAACGGTAACTTTCAATTTCTCCTCTGTCTCCTTGGAAGCATCTACAGCTTTTTTTCGAGCTAGATCAGTTTCCTTTGCAGCATTCATAACTTTTTGTTGAGTTGTCTCAGCAGCTTTGATTTTATTCTCCCAAGAAGCTTTGTTATCTTCATATTTCTGTCAGGAGTCCACCATAGATTTTGATAACCCAGCAAGGGCTTCTTCTACTTCACTAGAAGAAGAAGATTTGATATCTTCATCCTTCTCCAGGATATTATTGAAATACACCAAAAACTACAAGACGAAGAGAAACTCAAAATTAGAATATGAAAATTGAAAGCATAATAGAAATGACAAAGTATAATAACACTTACTGATGCAAGGTGTTGGGATTCCAGATCAGAGACTTTCCCCCGAGGAGTAGAGGTCTCAGCAGCTCTATGGTCAGGAAGAGTTCCAGACCAAATCAATTTCCTGGCCAAATCAGCAGTAATGAACGCTGGAGGACCAGCCTTACAAAGAAGATATGTCAATCGTAGTATGTTGAGCAGCAACATCAACGGTCTTCTCAGTAAGACTCCTTCTCAATCTTTTCAAAGGAGCAGTTTCTTCAATCAAAGGTGCTGCCTCTTTTCGAACAACAGCAGCATCTTCAATCAAAGGTGATGCCTCTTTTGGAGCAACAGGGGGGCTTCTTAATGACCTCTTTGACAGTTGTGATTGCTTCCCCAGTTGGAGAAATATACATTTTCTTAGACCCTTCAGCTGGGACATCTTCTTTGCTCTTTTTTGCCCCATCAGCACCAGGGACAATCTTGGCCAAGAGATCAAGCATTTTTCTCTTTTTCGTCATCAAATCAGCAATGGAGGTAGACAAATCAGAAGAAGATTCTTCAACAGCTGAAGAAGATGATGGAGCCTGCTCAAGATCAATCACCAAAGGAGGAGGAGGAGGAGGACGAGCAATAAAAGAGGAATTGGTGTTCTTATATTGCAATAAATAGGAAGCAGCTCTTACGTGCTCCCCAGCAACTGATTAATGCAAACTCCAGATAAATTTGAAATCTTTTATATTAATATCACTCTCTTTTGGGGGTTTTCTTTTACTGTCAACAGCAAATTAAAATTGAAGAAAGAAAAAGTCATTGACACATTTTTCAAACAAAAATAGAGTTCGTTGAAAAATAAAAAACAACCTATCCCATTACTATAAGGAGGACATTTGGGACCTTGGTACACATCATTCCTCTTAAATGGGGGGTGTTGCTAATTTTTCATCATAACCCCATGTTCAAAATAATCCCTATTAGAATCAGAGAGATTGACCACTAAAGCTCTGTTAACACCTAGTTTTTAAATAAAAAAATAGTGTCATTAGTAACCCATTTATAACAAAACATAATTTCAGGAATCCCAAGATGATTACTATGAATTTGATTCAGCCTATGTATGCCATTAACTACCCTCCATGTATTTGGAACTACTTTTGCAGGTACAATATCGAAATATTGATAAAATTCCAAACACAGGGGATTAGGCGGGAAAGAAAAACCACTTTGTGCTAAAAAAATAGAGGGAAACCAGTGTCCCTCGGCTAAAGAAGGACAAGCAGGTTCTTCCAAGACAACCCAAAAAGGAATTTCAAAATCGGCTCTAAACATATCTAATGACTCGATAAGGTAAACCATGATGACTAAAGCAAAAAAAGAAGAATGAAGGAATAAATTCTTACAGAAGATTAAGGAATCAGCTAAGGCAGATAACAAAAAAGAGATCGTAAGAAGAAAAGCGAGAAAACAAAGAGTTTGGGAATCTAGATGGAAAAAGGTAGAAGACAATCGGATTTTACAGCCTTTATATACGTTGCCTTGGAAAACGGGAAAAGTAATGATCACGAGTGACGACGGTTGCGTTTTCGGTTGATAATCAAGGGAAAATTACGCAAGTACCCAAGCGTTCGCCAAAAATTCAAAATATTTACGAATTTTCCATTTCGTGCTCAAAACTGCTACGCAAAGTAAAAAAAATTATAAGTGTTGAAGGTCTGTAATTATTCAAGGCATGAGAAATGTGCCTGAGCAGCGCTTTGGTTCAATGTTCCACACTCTAACATCCAACCTCAACTGTGAAACATTGGGCGCTTCTGTTGATACAAAAATTAGCCAACTAACGTGGACCAGTTATATAAATACACGTGTCATCCAGCGTGGCATAAGTTCAAGTATCGAGGTACTCAACATACCGAGCTACCTAGCATACCGAGTAACTTGTTGGGAAGACTAAAAGACCAAGACAGATTCAATGTTTATTATATTACAGTCATTCCATATCATGTACGGATGAATACGCCTATTCAATAAAGGCTTCTTATCCATTCACATTGACAGCCCAAGGGCTATAAATACATTGTAATACCCTCATGACAGGGTAAGCAATCATAAACGAACATAATCGAGATCAAGGCAAGATACCCAGTAATACAAAACAGTGGACATAGGCCATTTTCCTTAAGGCTGAGCAACTTTAAAAATCTCTTGTCTTATTTACTTATTCATATCTATCTGTGATTAATTCAATAGATCAAATCTAGTTTTTTACATCAACATATATAATTTGTGCAAACCATTGATCTTCGACTTAACTCCCTCAAAATCTCACATATAGCAATAATACTCTCAATTATTTTGAAGAAATTAATGTTGATTTGTAGCGAAGCATCAATGTTCAAACAAAATGGCTTGGCACTTATGTTTTTATGTGCCTCTAATCTTTTTTGGCTCTTTTCATTACAAATGGAATCTTTTAACGCAAAGACTTTATCTTTCGTGGCACCTTTCCATTGCTTAATATTTAACAATTTTTCTGCAAAAATAATTTAAATTTGGGCAATGGTTCTTACATGCATAACTTTTTATCTCATTTTTCACATTTAGTTCGTTTTAAAGAACAATTGAGGTGAAAACACTATGATCGACATGTGACAGGTAACTGCAAAACTCATATAAGATCGTGCTCGTGTACATTAAAGGACTCCACGCATTATTAAGCACCTATATGGAGTGATGTCACATCACAAAACACTATAAAATAGTCACGTGGATATGGAATGAATGGGTGACTCAGACATCTTTAATGTTCATCCATATACGGTGTAAAGAAATTACAAAACTCTTTTTTATCTTTTTTTTTCAAAAATTTTATCAAAATAAAATCTTTTTTCCTATTTCATTTTTTCTTAAAAGAAACCTATAATCTTTTTGCATTTTTCAGACAAATAAAACTCCTTTTGGAAATAAATGAAAAATATAAGTACAATGATAGAGCACGCTAGCAATAGGGATATAAAATATAAACATGATAAGCACCCTATGAAAGCATACATCACATTGTATATTTTCTCTCATGGATTCAATCGTGAGCACCACATCTGATATAACTGATCCTACAATGCAATACACCACTAAACTCTCCACTGAGGAAGAGGAGGCGAACCAATAGAGCAACAAAAAAAGAAAAACCATCATCATAAAGCAACAGGGGCAACATCGATATGATAACTGACTCAAACCCTAACGCAACCAATAAACCCCAGAATGCAAGTGGGGAGGACACCCCCATGGATCCACCTGAATACATATCCCAAGAGGGTAACAAAACGAAACCAAATGTCTCTTACAGGGATACGGTCTCAAGAAAAGCCAACAAGGATGTCTATTTTGATGAAACCAATCTCACATGGTCAGATGAGGAGGAGGAAACTGATGGGGCTCCTATGAACACCCAAGAGATTAATCTCAATGAAAATCTTAGAACAGAGAACCCATTGCATCCTGAGCTCATCATCCCACCTAAGAGGCTTGAAAATATCCAAAGCAGATGGAATGACAGTATTATAGTAAGGTTACTTGGAAGGGTTATTGGCTCCAAAGCTCTTATGACCAAAATACCATCGTTATGGAACCTTCAAGGTGACTATGAAGTCATAGACCTTGAGAAAGGACACTTCTTGTTCAAATTAGACATGATGTGTGATTATAATCATGTACTAACTGATGGCCTCTGGATAATAAACAACCATGATTTAACTGTTAGAAAATGGGAACCCTATTTTAACCCAAGGAAATCTTTTGAAACTCATACTACAATGTGTGTTAGACTACCCTATCTCTCAATGGAATTTTTTAAGAGAAAATTCTTCACGATATTGGTAAGTTGATTGGTGAGCCCATCAAAATGTATACCAACTCTCCTGAAATGTTTAAAGGGAAGTTTATGCGCATTTATGTGGTTGTGGATATTTCCAAACCTTTAGTTCCTAAATATCTAATAAATGGGGTTGAATATGATGTTGAATATGAATTTATCCCCTCCCTTTGTTTCAAATGTGGAAAAATTGGACACAGATAAGTTTTTTGCCCGACGTTTGGAACCCCGACGAGTTCTCCGGCAACCCAAGCTGGCAAAACTCCTAATGGAGCAAACTAGGGCAGTAACAGCCACCTAAGAGAAGCTTCAACGGCTAATGCACAGGTGGTAACTAGAAATGCACATACCAGCATGGGGGACACAAAGAATAGAGATAACTTTGGGCCATGGATGCTGATACAAAAAAGAAATAGAAAAGTGGTGCAAAAACCTACCGGTTATGGGCATGCTCAAAGCCATAGAACCTCACTCAATAATTCCAATGTTATAAAGGATATAAACCACGAGTCAACTTCTCTTGTTAAAAATAGAAGCACAAGAGGTAATACCCAAATTGAGGTTAGGGGTAGTATGCATGCTATTAGGTCTGAGTCGAATAAAAAGATCCATGTAAAACTTAATTGCCAATTGACAACAAAAACAAATCAAGTAAACCTGACTAACCTAGTTGATGCGGTGATGAAAAATCGCAACTAAAAAATGTGTGACATAGGAAAGTCCTTGAGTGGTGACAGCGAGGCACATAAACAGATTGACAGTTTGCAACACGCAACTGCCCTTAATGAAGGACAAAAATACACATCAAACCAAGTCTTCACTGGCGCTGAAATAGCCACCAATGTGGTACTGACCAAGCCAAAGACTACCAATAGCCTGACGCCGAGTTTGACAACCCAGATTGTCAACTTAATTCCCATGCCAGGTCACTTTAATGTAACCTTCACTCCATCCTTAACTTACGAAAATAACATCCAAAATAGCACAGCCATTATAAACCCAGTAATATCAAACTGCACCAATATCTCCCCCATTAAACCTTATTACCCCCGCACCTCAACTAATAAACACACATGGAACAAATCTTAGTTCTGGAGAAACTTACTCTAGCCTTGATAGGGGATACACAATTGTAACATTAAATACTAAAAGCATGAGAATGAAACTTTCTGGTGGAGGCACAGATAGAAGAATTGATAATGGAAAAAATAATGTGGGACATTGCTTAGGTTCGTTGAGACTCTTGATGTAACCGGTATTGGCAAATGGGAAGATATGGGCTATAATCTCCTCGATGGTAAAGACGAAAGACATGGTAAGAATGGTGAAAAACCATATGGAATGTCCTGAATCTGAGCCCCTCCCAATCCACTCAAACTTGTTGTCAATGAAAATCCTTGTTTGGAATGTGAGGGGTGTTGGGAAACCTCTATTTAAACCCACCCCTGTCTAGCTTGTTAAAATGTATTCACCTGAGGTCCTCATCCTCCTTAATACCCAAATTCCCCTTAGAGATATGGGATCCTTCTTTGAATACCTAGGATTCGACGAGAAAGAGAAATTTGACCCGTCCGGCAGAGTTGGCGGCATCTGGGATTTCTGGTGGAACCCACTCGTCTCTCTCCAGCCCATTACGATTACTAACCAAGCCATCCACTTACTTGTAACTTGAAGAAAATATAATGACTGGATCCTCATAATTCTGTATGTAATCCCCTCTCATGTCTTAGACGCAAACTCTAGGAAAACCTCGGCAATTTTACAAATGACTCCAAAGTACCTTGGCTCGTTACGGTAGACTTTAACAACCACCTCGACAACAGTGAAAAAGAGTTTTTCCAAACACGATGCGAGTAGTAGATGCGCCTTCCTCGCTGATAACATTAACAACTGTAATCTCGCGGAGTTAGGTAGCACGGGCCCCCAACTCACCTGGACCAACAACAGGGTTAGCTTTGTAAACACTATGGTCAGACTCGATAGGACTCTTGCCAACGCGGACTGGAGAATCATGTTTTTGGATGCGGTTGTTGACAACTTACCGAGGAATGCTTCTGACTAGATCCCCATGCTCATTTACACGGAAGGTAAATTCTTTCTGACCCCCCCCCCCCCCCCCCACACACACACACACACAGACCTTTTGGACTCCTTTCAAATTGGTTTGAGAGGGAGGATTTTGAGGATCTTGTTACTCTTAGTTGGCATAACACCGATAGTATGGATAAGAATATTAACTATTTTATGCAAAATGCCAAGGATTGGAATCAAAATGTCTTGACAATATTTTTAAAAACAAGAAAAGTTACTCAACCGTCTTATAGGGGTTCAAATTTCTCAACAATATAATTTTTCTCACAACATGGACATACTTGAAAAACAAATTAGATTCGAGTATAACTTTATCCTTAAAGAGGAGGAACTATTTTGGAAACAAAAATCGAGAATCCAATAATTGGAAGAAGGAGAAAAAATACTAAATTTTTCCATATATCTACTATAATCAAAAGAAGAAGGAATAAAATTGATAGATTTTTTATTAATGGAGATTGGGTTGATGGTCCTAGTATTATAAGCAACCATATTAATGATTACTACATCAACCTTTTCTCAGCTAGAGAGCACCCGGATCTTGATTACCCTTTTGACCCTAATCTTCTACCTAATATCAGTAGTATGGATAAATGCAGGATGGACCTCGATGTGACCATGTGTGAAATTAAAAATGCTCTTTTGAGTATAAAACCTCTAAAATCCCCTGGGCCGGATTGTATCCAACCCTTATTTTTCCAAAAATGTTGGGAGATTACTGCCTCGTGCCTTAGGGATTTATACTTTTTTGCTTTGATGAGAAAGAATCCCGAATGATATGAATACAAGTCACATCACCCTCATTCCGAAGATTGATAATCCAGAGGCCATTAATCAATTTTGCCCCCACACCCTTTGTAATGTGACTTATAAAGTTCTCTCCAAATTAATTGTTAATATAATTAGACACACCCTTATGAAAATCATAAGCCCCTATCAAGCTAGCTTCCTCCCCATTAGGAAAATGACGGACAACGTTGATACCTAAAATCACACTCTTACATGGACTAATCATAGATAAGTAGATAAGCATGTGTCATCCAATATGGCACCGGTCCTAGTCAACAAGGCGTAAATATCCGACCAAGACTAGGAATGCTGACCAACCGTTTAAAAAGCCCGACCAACAACAGGATGACAGACCAACATGGTTAGTAAAGCGCCAACAGTCATATGCATTATGAATAATATGTACTGATGTAAATGCCCAATTTATAAAGGCATTCCATCCTTTAACACTTCGACTCTTGATCCCCTGGTGGGCTATAAATACCTTGTAATCCCTTTTATAAAAGGGATCAGAATACAATCCAAGTGAAAAACAGGCAATACAAGACAGTGGACGTAGGCTCCTCCTTTTAGCCGAACCACTTTAAAAATCATACTTGTCTCTTTTATTTACTTCTTTATTCATGATCAAATAATTAGATCTATTCTAGATTTTTGCATCAACAGATTGGCACATTATGTGGGAACGTGTTTCTAAACATTTTCACTTATCTGTTTACTAAACATGACTGATATTCCTGAGTCAAGTACCAGGAATGATGGGATCCCGCCTATTCCATCTGTTCCACCAACTAATAATGATTTGACTGGAATATTGGCTAGTCTCGCTAGAGGACAAGAGGCTATGTAAGATACCATAAGGCAGTTAGTGCACACCCTGCAAACCAGGTCACCTTCCTTATCTTCTCATGGAAATATGCCACCACCGCCTCGAAGAAGCAGTAAACATAACCAATCCAGGACTACTAGAGATACTTCCTATCGCCCAGGAGTAAATTTTTTGCTCAGAACATCGTAGCCCTATGACGAACAGTATTTTACTCCTGAAAGATTGAGTGCCTTAGAAAGGCTAAGTCGAGCATCTCCCTTTGATAGTTTGGGACCCAGGGGGAATAAAAATGTTCCCAGGGCATTGTCGAGAAATACTCGATGACCAATCGATTAACGTTAGGGGTCAGCCCAATCTAGATCAGATGCTCGACCAACTGCTCGTGCCGAGCAGCATTCACATGAGGAGAGTTCAGCATAAACAGTTGGTTAAAATGAAAGAGCTGCAACACACAGATCTGGCACGGGTAACAATGCATGGAAGGGTTCCATCCAGCGATTGGAAGATAGATTGGGAGAAATGGCTAAGGCTAAGAACCCTTTACGGAGAAACTTTGTGAAGGGATCTCCTTTCGTACAAGCTATTATGGATTTTCCCACACCTTCAATGTTTAAAGCTCCTATAGTTACCCCCAAATATGATGGGAAGACTGATCACGTACTTCACATAGAACAATATCAGCCAGCAGCTGACATTTATGCCATCCTCGATGAAATGAGATATAGGTCATTCTCAGGAACAATTACAGGTCTGACACGGATTTGGTATAATAGCCTTCCTCGAGGATAAATATCTAGTTTCAACCAGCTCACCGAGCTATTCATTGGTATCTTCTTCTTTAGAGCCAAACCTGTGAATTGAGTAGCCCATTTACTCAGTGTAAGACAAAAGGTGGGAGAAAGTAATAGAGATTATATTACTCGCTTCAATAACGAGAAGCTGAAAGTCATTCATTACGAGGAAAAAATAGCTATTACAGCCCTCATGAGTAGATTGCTCCCTTAGAAGCTAATAGCAAAGGCAACCAAAATCATGAACGCCAAGGAAACCATGACAACCAAGCAAAACTCAGAAGTAAAGGTTGAAGGTAAAATTAATAAAAAGGAGCACAAAGATCCTAAGGACCACAGGTAACCAAAGCAAAAAGGGAATATGGATTGGCTCAAAAGATACAATAATTATACTCCCTTAACAATGGGCATCCACCATGTTTTGGAGAAGATAAAGCACAACAAGGATGTACGTTGGCCTAAAAAGCTAAGAACACCTTGTGCCAAGCGGGACAGGTCCAAATACTATGAATTTCACAGGAATCACAGACATATGACAGATCGTTGCGTTGCTCTTCAGAATGAAATTGAAGGACTCATCCGAAGAGGAAAGCTAGACATGTTTCTTGATGGGCAGAATAATGGTGGAGCTTGGCAAAGGTCAAAGTCTCCATGTAAGCCCAAAGACGAGAAAAAGAGAACTCATAAAGATGATCAAGAGGATGATACCGACCTGCCCAAGAAGACTAGACAACTAGATCGTGAGGTATTCATGCTCAGTTTTAGATCTTTTGATTATCAAATGATTACAGGTGGAGATGTAGGAGGAGGGATCATACCGCTGAAAGAAAAGCTTACCTCAATGAGGCTCAAGCTTGTTTCTATATCTAAAGGACTAACCTAACCGAAGAAGATCGACCAAGGAAGGTTAACAAAGATAAGTTAGCAGCTGATTTTTCTAAAAATGACCTTTCAGGGGTGTTATACCCCCATGATGATCCTTTAGTAATCAAAGTCAAAAGGGAGGGTATAATTATTTTCAGAGTGTTGGTTGATAACGGCAACTCAGTGGATATCATGTTTTACCCTTGCTTTGACCGTCTGTACTTGAAGCTCAGCCAATTGGAACCTTATCACAGGCCTCTAATAGTTTTTTCTGGCAAAAAGGTATTTCCTCAGGGGACAATCAAATTGGAGGTCTTGATCAATACATGGCTAGCAAGTCGGACAGAGAAGATACGTTTCTTTGTAATGGAAAAAAATATTCATTTTTCCTACAATATGATAATGGGAATAGTAGGATTGAAGAAATTCGAAGATATATCATCTACAGTCCATCAGTGTTTGAAGTTCCTGATCAACTTTGGGGTAGGCATGGTAAAAGGTAACCAATAGTAGCTTGGGAATGCTACTAATCATCTGCCGAGCAAGAAGATCTGATAGAGATAAAGAGAAAAACCACCACTTATCAAGTGGACATCTGTGAACCTAATAGTGAATTTGAGGTTGAAACCTTAGATCCAAGAGAAGAAACAGAATTGGTGAAAGGCCAAATAGTATAAACAACGGAGAGTATTGTGTTAGATGATGATAATCCAGAAATGGAATACTCAAATAGGAACAACACTGGATCCTTTTCTTAAATAGGAGCTAGTGACTTTCCTAAGACAAAGAAAGCAGGTGTTTGCATAGAGTCACATGCCTGGGATTGACCCTAATTTTCCTTGCCATGAGCTCAATGTTAACAAAGATGTCAAGCCTGTGAAGCAAAGGCGTAGAGTATTTAGTCCCGAGAAGAACTAATCTATTAAAGAGGAAGTGGAGAAGCTTCAGAAATCTTCATTCATTAATGATGTGAAATACCAAGATTGTCAAAAAGAAAAATAGCAAGTGGAGAATGTGTGTGAATTTAATGAATTTAAATAAAGCGTATCCGAAGGACCATTTCCCTTTACCACAAATTGATTAACTCGTTAATGCTACGTCGGGGCAAGAGCTACTAAGCTTTATGGATGCTTACTCTGGTTATAACCAAATTAAAATTAATCCTGAAGACAGGGAAATCACTAATTTATTTCTCCCAGAGGAACTTACTGCTATAATGTTATGCCATTTGGTTTGAAAAATGTAAGTGCTACTTACTATAAATTGGTGAATAAAGTATTTGAGGAGAAAATAGGAAAGAATATGGAAGTATACGTAGATGACATGCTGACAAAAAGTAAAAAAGCATCCGATAATATTGTCGACCTCAGTCAAACCTTTGCCCAGCTGGAGAAGCACCAAATGAAGTTGAATCCGACCAAGTGCGTATTTGGTGTTCAGGAAGGAATATTTCTCGGGTATATAGTAAACCAGAAGGGAATTAAAGCAAACCCATACAAGATCAAAGTGTTAATTGAAATATAGTCCCATACTTACAAAAATGAGGTACAAAGGCTAACTAAGCGAGTAACAGCCTTGAACAGATTTGTGTTTCGAGCTACTGACAGGTGCCTGCCATTATTTAAAGTGCTAAGAAAGAACTTTGAATGGAACGATGAATGTGAAAAGACTTTTTTAGAGTTAAAAAAGTACTTGGAATCACCCACGTTGCTCTCCCGACCAATTTTGGGAGAAAGGTTGTATTTTTACTTAGCTGTCTCTGAATCAGCTATAAGTTCTGCCTTGATCCGAGAAGAAAATGGAGTTCAAAAGTCAGTCAATTACACGAGCAAGGCCTTCCGAGGAGCAAAAATCAAATATCCACGCCTGAAGAAGTTAGCGTTGGCATTGATTGAGGCATCCAGACGGATGAAGCCCTATTTTCAAGCCCATATAATTATGGTGCACACTGATATGCCTCTTAGGCAAGCCCTGCACAAATTGGAGAAGTCTGGGAGATTGATATATTGGTCAGTAGAGTTGGGGGAGTATGATATTGTGTATGAACCAAGTTCTTCCTTAAAAGGCTAGGCTATGGCAGATTTTATTATCAAATTCACTTATCCAGAGGTTACTGGGCAATAGGGAATTGAGGCAGAGCAAGACCTAGGAAGGGATAGTCCAACTAGGGCTATCATTGCCAACCTACCATAATTTTCCACCAAAGCACAGGAGATGTCCAAAAAGTATGAGGAAGCAAGGAGCAAAACATTCCATCATGGGATTTTGACAGACCAATCATTTGATAATAATCTCCCCATATGGAACTTGTATGTTGATGGATCCTCTTACACAACTGAAAGTGGAGCAAGTATAATACGCAACACTCATGATGGGATATATATTGAATATGCACTATGATTCCAGTTTCAGGCCTCAAATAAAGAAGCAGAATATTAAGCTCTAATTGTGGGCCTATGTTTGGCTCAATCGCTAAACGCCGAGCAAGTTGTGGCGGACGGTGATTCTCAATTGGTGGTGAATCAAATACTGAGTTAATATGGATCCAAGGGAGAACTAATGACAAGATACCTGCCCAACGCAATAAGGAATTTAATCCAAAGTTGCGTGAATAAACATTTAATCAAAAATTGGTCGCACACGGATTAAACTCGGATTATCGCTATCAAAACTAACATTGCATGACAGAGAAAGTTAAACGCATAATAAACCGACTTTAATTCGAGCGGGTTCAATTAGATGCACTTTTGCACAAAACTTAATTTTTGGAGCTCGAGGCCCGTAAATGGCGGAATGAAATCTCGACCCTATTTATCTAAAGGTACATCATGAATTAAACTAATTAAATAAGAAAGCAATAAATAAAGCAAGTAAACTAATTAATAAAGCATGTAAATTAATCTATAAAGCAAGAATTAAACAAGAACAACTTTATTAATGGTAAAGGAAGTGGAAAGTTTAACTTACAAAGCCCAAATGGTTGTCATCCCAAAGAGAAATGAAGAAAGAACTCTCAAAACCCAAACCCTAACCTAAAATATCTTCTAAAACTAACTATATCTGATATTACAACAAAAGTCCCTTATATAGTAAGTTGGGAGAAAAGAAAAGGAAAATATCTCAGAAAACAGGGGATCGATCGATTGACCCCTTTGGTCAATCGATCGATCAATCAAATTTGAGCCCACTGTCTCCCACGAATTCATAAATAAAGAGGGATCGATCCTGCATTCCTTTTCCTTCTCTTCTCCCCTCATTTGGTATCATTATTTTTCTCTTCCACCAAAAGTGTCGTAACTTCTTCGTTTGGACTCGGAATCGCGCACCGTTTACGGCCACGCGAAGCTTGCTAGGAGATCTACAACTTCCGTGTAGATGTTGGGCCAGGTGACCAAACTATGAAAAGACTAAATTGCCCTTGCACGTGCGAAAATGTACGATACTTCGCTGGAATGCGTCCGAACTTCATACTTAGCATCCAAATACCTATAAAAGCTCAATTAACCCCTGAAAAATATCTTAACATAAAAATACGAGGTTTTATGGTTAATGAGCATAAATATAGGGAATAAGATACCCGAGGGGGCTAATAACGCGTATGTTAACGGATGAAATACGCAATATTTGCGTATTATCACACCCCCTAACTTACACATTGCTAGTCCCTAGCAATGAAATAAGATGCAACAAGAACTATAAGTAGACCAAAGACAAGATAAAGTACAAAAATGGAAAAAATAGATAATGCCACTTTCGCGGGCGATTTAGCGTATGCAATAAGTCGTTAAATCCCTAGGTTACCCTAGTGGAGGAGTGTCGTCTCGTGAGGGTTTTCAGGGATGATACCCACAAACATCAAATTTACTCAAAATGTATGGCCAAACAACCAATAAGCCAAACTCAACAACAATTAGATATTTCAACATATTATTAACAAAGCAAAAGAGAAGTTCGACCATCAATCTGCAACTATCAACATTAAAAGAATAACTACATGGAATTGAAACCTCAAATGTAAGTGGGGTGTATGCACATGAGAAAAGCATTGATTCGGTAAAAATGCCTATAGACCGGATAACAATTAAAGCATGCTTCCACTCAATCCTCTCCGGATATCACACTCAACAAATAGAAGCACTCAGAATAGGGTGTAACACACGGGACATGCGGGCATAAAGAGTAATTATAAAAGGGAACAAGGCCGCGCACATGTCATTAATGAAGAACGAAATATAAAAGTGAAAAATAAAATCTCATGAAAGGATATCGCATATTACTGATATGAAATGCACTTAAACAGATTATCTCTCATGTTCGACCTTTGAATCACATTACCTTAGGAGCAAATAGGACTTTATTGGGTTATAATGTAGGTTAGGGTAGGGGTATGAAATGAAAGGATGTATTTACAGAAACAAAAGATGTTCGGAGATGAAAAACATGAGATAATGGAAAATAGCGGGTAATTTCAAAAGTGGAAAATGATTTCCAAACAAGCATTAAATATATCAATTGAGAGAGTAACAAGGATTATTGAATCGCTATAAACAATATATAAAAATTTCTCTTTCTTTTTCTTTTGTTTTCTTTTGTTTTCAACTTTCTCTTTTTCTTCTCTTTTTCACTACACTTTTTTCTTTTCTCACTCTTTTCATGCTTAAATTGCAACCACACTACACATCATCGTTCAATCCCAAATATCATTCCAAACATAGGTAAGAAAGGTAAATTGTATGGTGTAAAACTCCAATGTGGAGTTGGTCAAGGGATTTGGGACGAAAAGAAAGGTCATAATAGGGCTCAACGGGGTTGATTAGGGACATGTATAAAGGTAAGGGTAAGGTCGTATGGGCTAAACATAAAAGAGGGCCTATGATCCTATTATAAAGTTTCATGTGATTCTCGAGACTCAACACCATTGAAAATCATGCTCAAATGATAATTCAATTAATATGCACTCAATGAAAAGAAAATGAGATCGCCAATAAGATACGTTATTCAAGAAAGAGAAAGAGTAATGTATAAGCACTCAAAAATGAAGAAACGCACAAAGCTCACTAGGTTTTTAGTGTACACATAGCAACAAAAAGATACCAAGCTATAATTGTCCTACCGAATGATTTTAGAAAATATGCTCAAGTGCTCATGGGTTTTCAAGGTTTAATTCATGCATTTATTCTCAATATTGAATAATTTGAGGATTAAAGTTTAATAACATGAAAAAATAAAAAATACATCATTGAGTTAGCAATTGGATAGGGCAATTATTAAATTTATCATAGGAAATTATGGCGAAATGCCCAAGAAAGAGAAAAAAGAAATAAAATGTTTTTGAAATTTTTGATTTTTTTTAGAAAAGCATGCTTGAAAATAACATATACTCAAAATCATGGACACTACCAATTAATGGATAGAATATCCCACACCCCCTAACTTAAAACCCGACATTGTCCTCAATGTTAATTAAGAACCAAGTTAAAGAAGGAAAAGAGCGATATTACCCAAAATAGAGCGATCTTCGAAAAGTACAAGTCCAATGATTATACAAAATATGTTAGTACCAAGGCATAACAAAAAGAAATAACAAAAAATTTAACTAAATACACTAGATTAAACTAAAAGGAAAGAAATAATAAAAAGCTAACTATGTACAACCTACCATTTAAACTCCTAACTAACTATACACTAGAAGTCTAAATTTTTTAGGGTCCACCCAAAAGACGATTTGACTTTGAAAGATCCACGGCGGACCCTCCCTTTCATGCATACCTCCCGAAAAATAGGAATTTATTTCAAACAACGGAAGGCATGTGGGTGGTGGAAAAGGTGAACCATCCCCAATTGAAAATTTGGGAGGGGGGAGGGGGGATTTGGGTAGGACGGGTGAAAAATACACAAGGGGACAAAAAAAACTGAATTTTCTCCTGAATATTTTTCAATTGGAATGGGAGGGGGTGCATATGGAGGCAAAGATGCCTGCATGGAGAGAAACTCGAGCAAGTACTCCTCGTCGGTGAAAGGGTTGAATGTTTTAAAGTTCGACACTGATTCATCGGGTACTTGAGACGGTGTGATAACGGAAAATGAAAAGGGGGAGGAAAGAAATTCAAACTCAAGAGATGAGTTATCATCACTCAAAGTTGGAATTTCGAAGGATATAGGATCACTTTCAATGAAACTTTCTTTTTTGGGATCCAAAGATGAAATCATTTCATTGCAAATGGATACTACTTCCATTTCATCCTCACTTACATTCTCTATTAAACCATGGGCCAAGTCAAGAATGGCTTGTTCCGAAGTAGGCATAAAATCCTCATTTGGTTCAAAACATTCCTCGACTTCAAAAGTTTCAGAAGAAAAATCGTCATCGTATTCAAATAATAAATCCTATTCATGTTCCCAAAAATAATTTCCTTCCTGATAATGGTCTTCATACCTCCCATTCTCAAGTATGAGTAAACCCTCGTCGAAAGTCATAGGCCGAGGTGCGGATTCTTGGAAATGAGAAGTTTGAAAATTATTATCGGAACTATACTCAAACTCATTATTATAAGAATTTTGAAAGCTATAGCTTTTAGTTTCAACATTCTTATTATAAGGAATTAGAGGCCCAAAATCGTTATCATCCTCCTCAAAATATACGCACTCCAAAGTTTGACTTTTGTAATACTCGCCCAAAGTCATTTTTGAATTTGCAATTTTTTGGGACTCTAAGTATTGGCCAAAAGTCAAAGGAGTACGGGGATTTTGAGAATTATCATAATGATTACCGAAATGATTGGAATAAGACATGTTTACCCCAAAGATGGATCGAAATGGATATTTCCACAAAGATGATGTTCACATGGCAAAATTCAAGAGTTTCTAGGCGCTCAAATGAAGACATCCTGCAAAAAAGGTTAAGACAAATAATACAAATATAAAAAAAAAATACTACAAAATAATAAGACAATTACAATCTATAACAAAACATTCCCCGGCAATGGCGCCATTTTGATCAAACGTGAAACGAAGTCGGTCAAGACACCGGTTGTTATTTTCTGTTTCACCGCGTTGATATAAAAACCTAAATTACGACTATACTTGCAATACAAGTATAGCGGTAAGTCGGGCATCGAATCCACAGGGAGTGTTAGTATATCTCGTAATCGATTTATTAATTCAGGAATAAAAGTATAAAAGGTGGTGTGTGAATATAAATAAAAGAAAAGAATAAGTTAAGTCTACATAAAAGTAAAGCAAGGATCGGGATAACGTCAAACCATACGGATCGAAACAACTACTAATCAGAATTTCGGCTCGAGAGCAATTCAATCGAGCATTATCAATTAATCATAAACTTCGCGCAATAAGGAATTTAAGCCAAAGTTGCGTGAATAAACATTTAATCGAAAATTGGTCGCACGCGGATTAAACTCGAATTATCGCTATAAAAACTAACGTTGTATGACAGAGAAAGTTAAATGCATAATAATCCGACTTTAATTCACGTGAGTTCAATTAGACGCACTTTTGCACAACACCTAATTTTCGGAGCTCGAGGCCCGTAAATGGCGGAACGAAATTCCGACCCTATTTATCTAAGGGGACATCATGAATTAAATTAATTAACTAAGAAAGCAATAAATAAAGCAAGTAAACTAATTAATAAATCATGTAATTTAATAAATAAAGCAAGAATTAAACAAGAACAACTCTATTAATAGTAAAGGAAGTGGAAAGTTTAGCTTACAAAGCCCAAATGGTTGTCATCCCAAAGAGAAATGAAGAAAGAACTCTCAAAACCCAAACCCTAACCTTCTTCATCCGGGTTTACTCACTCAACAATGGTACCAAGCTAGACTCACTCATGGTCATGATAAAAATACACAACGATGAAGGCGGTCATGTTCCCTCCTGAAAGAGGAATACACACATTGCACTCGTATACGGGATGATATGACATGTGATATACTCTCCCTGCTCTCAAGCCAGGGGATTCACCCACATCTCATAACCTCCCTGGATAGCACTAGAGCAAATATATAAACTGGTTGTCCAACCTTATGCCCGGGGAAGCCTGTGGAACCAGCCTCTAAGATACAAATATACCAATCACACAGATATATTTATTCGTAATACATCATACATATATACAGTAGCAAGTCCCGTATATAATATATATGACTTCTCAATATATATATGGCTAAAATTGCCAAACTCTCATAGCGATAGACAATAACCCCGAATGTTCCCATTCGTAATAGTATATAAGTATTTGCACACTTACAATACTAAACTTATAAGTATTCTCTTACTTAATATATAACTCGCACCTTAATCACTTTTAACGACTTGTATATACTCCCGAATACACCAATTTGTACTAATCAAATAAGTATATTATCGACTTATTTGGGGTTCTATAGGTATCACATCACCTATGATAATAGTCCTCAATAAACGTATTGGATAGTCGTTTAATCCTCGTTAGCCCATATCCTCAAATTCATCCTAATCGCATCCTAGGATTTACTCAAATGCATTCGGCCCATAATTATTCTAACCACATAAATATATCCAAACGCACTTACCAAATACTTCACTCTAATGTTGCTCGACTCAAACATTCACTAGGTCCACCCCCGGATTGTACACTAAATTAACCCGAGGTCCTCTCTTTCATTCTGAGGTTTACTCACCCTCAATACCATCATCTAGGATTCCTAATATCATAGCCAGACTCCCCTATAATCTTCCCCAATTGCAAATTAACTCCCTCTAAACTCAAAGAAGGGAAAATTGTCAATTCCAACCAAGGCGAATCGATTCGCCCCAAATGCGAATCGATTCGGACTAGCGAATCGATTAGTCCCCCAGTCTGAATCGATTCGAAAGTGTTCTGCAAGAAGGACCTCAAAGGCAAATCGATTCGGTCTCAATCCAAATCGATTCGATCTGAGACAGTTTCACAGGTCCCCTTATGCGAATCGATTCGGTGTAGACCCGAATCAATTCGCCCTGTCCGGAGCTCACAGTTTGGGCGATTTCTCAATCTCTAAAATACCCAAATTTTAACCCAACCTCCATTTTTGGGGTTTCAAATCTCAACCAAAAACTCTATAACCATCCTAACACTGATTTATAACTAACACATCAATTTATTTGTGGTATTAAACCATTTATCTTAGGTTTAAACCTTAAAACCATTAAAGGCCTCGTTTTATCATTTCTCCCATTTCAATTCAATTTTACACTCCATTAACATGGTTTTAACACTAGAAATCATTAAGAGTTTACAATAAATCAAGTTGTAAACTTAAACTCAAATTTTCCAAATTTATTTTAATGATTCTATCCCAAAATCATATAGTTTACCAACTATAATATGAGATACACACACTCAATTAAATAAAGCAAGTAAACACTTGTCTCATGGCTAAAATCCGACGACCGCGAGTTGAATCCCGCGGAGTTTGGCTCGAAAATCTTTTTTCTCCCTTCCTTTCTCCTCTTCTCTCTTCTTTCTCTCTTTTTATTTCTTTCTCTCCCTCTCCCTTGCCTTATAAGAGAGATGTAAGGACATAAATTTCCCATTGAGTCCCTGTATTGTTTTGACTTAATTCCGTGAACAAAACTGTCTTTGTAATATGTCATAGGGATATTTTATTTCGTCATGATCCCACTTGGTCTATGACGTATTGAAGAAAATTAAAGACGTTGCAGCAAAGCTTCAAATAATTAATCATGCCGAAGTTTAATTGGTGCAAGTTTATTCGTCTTCAAAGTTAATTATATTTCGAGATCACACAGGTATGCATGCGTAAAATAAATTATGCTCGAAATTGTTTTTATAAAAGATAAGGATGTATTTTTATAAAGAAAAATGTTTTTAAATGTTTTTAAAAGTGTTTTAAATGGTCTACACTATGTTTTATTCTGATAAGCTCGAAATAGAGTTTGACTATATTGAATCTCTTTTGGAAGAGATGTTTTGAATAAAAAGTCAAAAGGTCAAACTGACGCTCGAGCTCCTTCAAATGACAAGCAGTCTTATTCAAATGAGATGCTTATGTCGCACGAACGACGTGGCTCTGTCGTTCGAATGACACTGTTTTCGAGGTGGCGTTTAATTCCTATTTAAAACGTGTTTTTGTCAGAGTTTTTAAAGTGTGCACTCTGGAAAAATTGTTTACGTTCCAGTACGAGTTTTGCGCATATTTTCTAAGGTTTAAAAAGCTAAAACACATCCTTAGAGTTTGCAAAGATCCGAGATACTATTCTTATATGTTTATGTGATCTTGTTGCACCAAGAAGGTTTGTTCTACCATTGAACATCGGGGTTTTGGGGTGAAGAAAAGAGAAGGAATTCTTGTTCAACATTGTAGACGTATCAAAGCCATTTGGTGGACACCGAGACATTCTTGGAGTTGAGTATTGTGGACATGTATCATGGAAGACGGAATTTCTGCGTGGGCACTATTGAAGAACGGTAGAAGATCAGAAGGAGCGTTAAGACCCGTGGGGATCAAGTCATTGAGTAAGGCTAATCTGTCTTTGTAAAACCTTTATTCATAGTGATTATCTGGCTTGGGACGTCCGAGGTTGTTTTCCCGTTTTGGGTTTTTTCTTCGTACATTCGGCGTTGTGAGTATTCTTTACTTTACTTTACTTGCTTTAATCGTTAGATGCATGTTTAGGATTAATCAATATAAAATTGGTTTAAAGTAAGAATTGAGTTTTCACAACTTGTTTTGGTGCTAATTAAAAGTTGTATAACGTTTGGTAAAAAATTGGTTTGATTTGAAACACGCGTAAGGGCCCGTTCCTTCAAATTGATATCAGAGCTAGAAAACATATTTTATTTGTTTTGTGATCCTGTGTGTTTGTTTATCTCTCCTGTGTTTGTTTTCTCTCGATGGAGTCTCTAAGCTTTGACGATTTACAACGTTTGAATTTAAAGTTTGCAAAACGTATTGAAGTTTTGGAAAAAGAAAATTCCGGTTTCAAACATAGGATTGAATATATGCAAACGTTTCAAATTCAAAGAGATATTTGTCGTGAGAAGTTTAGTTCCTTGTTTAAATATTTTAATATGTTAAAATTGGGCAAAAAGGAGAGTGGTGATAGAGTCCTCATTTTAGAAAAAGAGTTAGAGGATTTGAGAAATTCTAGGATTTGTGTCGTTAAGGAAAATAATTCGATTAATGATTTTGTGGCACGAGAAAAAAATCTAAGGGATAAGTTTTCTCATATTGAGGGGGAGCTAGATAACCTTCTAGGGGTAATTGAAAATTTAAAAAAGGAGTCCCGAAAGTTTGAGGAGTCTAATCGTTTGCTTGAGTCGAAAGTTTTTAAAAAATGATTTAAATGACTCGAGTAGTGATGGTAGCGGCTTATCTTGTTCTAGTGGTTCGAATGTAAAAGACAAAACCATAGTTTGTTTTAAAGCGTCAACCACATCCAAGGATATTATAAAAGGTCAACCTAAAGGTCCCGTTCCTCATCGTGTTTTCACATGTTCGCATTGTGGTAGGAAAGGTCACCTTAGGAGTTTTTGTTTTGATCTTAGAAAAGACCCTAGTAAGTTTAAAAGTAGCGTCCCGTCGGTTTCCAAATCCCGTTTTATTAGGTATACACCGGTTTGAATTACGAAATCCATTTTAAAGATGCTAAATGCTTCGTTGGTTGATTCTCACATGCATGCACATGATTCATCTCTTGTTATTTCTTATGGATAGTTGCTTGCATGTTTTGTCATACGCTAGCCCTTGCATCATGATTTATAATTTGCTAGTGTTATGACATGTTTATCTCTTTGTATTTTATTTTTCACTTGTTTGAGTCTTATTTGAAAAATACAAAAAGATTTTGTTTTTGATAAAATTTTTGAAAAGCCAAAAATATTTTAGGTTTTTGTTTTTGAGTTTACATGTTTGATGTGGCATATTGGTGTGCTTGACCCCCCCCCCCCCCCCCCCCATCGTTTTATATCCATGTGGCTAGGACATTTGGTCATTATTATCGATGCTTAGAATGATCTTAACCATTGTTTATATGGGGTTGTTTCGAAGTTGATATGCATTTTGATTCGACTTTGTATATATGACAACATTTCACACATGCACGAGTTTATATGGATGTTTGACTTCTCTAACATATTTGAATTTGTTGAGGCGTTCTTATCTCAATCTTGTCATCTATGCTTAAGTAGACTTAAGGAGAAGTGTGCATATAAGAATCGTTTACTGTGAGAATTTAAATTGGTACCTAATTGTAAAAATGATGAGTGATTCACGGGAAAGGACTGCGAGAGTTAAAAATTAACTCGTCGTGAAAGCCACCGTTTAAAAGAGCCCAAAAGAAAAGGCAATATGAAAAAGGGGCCAATAAGATTTTCTCTAAGTTGAGAATGCTAGAAACCTCAAAAGAACTTGAAAAAGTATGTTTATGAGGGAGTTTGGTTGGAGAAAATTTAAACGAGTTTACACAACTAATTCTAATGTTGAAACATTACAATTTGATGCTATTGTTTGTAGAATCGTCAAAATTCTGGATTTGTGTGCATGTAGTATGTTTAGTTCATTAAGCTCACTCTTTAATTGTCATATGGCGATGCTAAAGTTTGATGATTTATCGCTATCAATTAGAGCTTCTTGATCGTTTCGATGTGTTTGAATTGTGACTCATTTGTTGTAGTTTCATGCCCATTTATTCCATGTCCAAGTTTAGGCACATCGATACTATGTTTGCATGTATCTCGCATTGTTAGTTTTATGCATTTTTGCAAAAAGCTTACTGTTTTAGCACTATTTTACTGCTGTCAGGCCCTTCCACTGATTTTTTTCTGGAAATTTTTTCACTGGGCAAAAATATAAGATATTTCTGGAAAATTGTGAAAGTTTGGCATGTAGCGAGAAGTCGTTCAAATGACATCTCCATGTCGCGCGAACGACATCTGTACCTCGTTCGAGCGACGTCCTCATTTCGTTTGAGCGACGTCCCTGGCTCGTTCGAATGACAGCCTGAATTCTTACTTCTGATTGATTTGCAGCCCACTGGTTTATTTTGGCGATATTTTTGGTATCGTTGGAAGTGTTTCTGGCCTGACTGGTTTATATGCAAGTTCTATTGGTTGAAAATTGATATTTTGCATATAGTTCGTTTATCACACCTGGTTAGATTGCTAAACTCTTTGTGTGATCCATTGGTTTACTAGCTACTGATTTGTCATTACTTGATCATATTTAGCTGGTTGTTTCATGATTATCTAGCGATTTCAAATTGATTCAAATTGGTATATCTTCATGCTATATACGTTGATTGGTTTATCTTTTCACCAGATTGTCTATTCGAGACAAAAAAGGGGGAGAGATGTATGTGATGTAGGGGGAGATTTGAGCATGTTTTGGATTTCATATTTTACAAATTGTTATCACAAATTGGTAGTTTAAATTTGGAATCATTTTGTGCTCAATTGTCTAACAAATGATTTTGCAGAGTTTATTCATATTGGTATCTATTGTCGTTTGGTATCATTTGGATATATATATATATATATATATATATATATATATATATATATATATATATATATATATATATATATATTGATTTCATTTGTTCTCCATACTTCACTGGGTATTTGTTTGTCTATTTCATGTGTGTAGGTATGCTTCAGCGATTCGAGATTTCAAGTCTATATCACATTCAGACAATTCATGCTTGCTGGTGCTACATATATTAGTCCGTGTCCTGTAATTTTGACTTTGGGTTTATGGGATGGGATTTTGGTGTCATACGGCTTGACGGCCCGGTTTAGGAATTTCACTGGTTTAGTTTTGTCCCGGAATAGTCAAAGGGGGAGATTTATAAGGACTTAAATTTCCAATTGAGTCCCTGTATTATTTTGACTTAATTCCGTGAACAAAACTGTCTTTGTAATATGTCATAGGGATATTTTATTTTGTCACGATCTCACTTGGTCTATGACGTATTGAAGAAAATTGAAGACGTTGCGGCAAAACTTCAAAGAATTAATCATGTCGAAGTTTAATTGGTGCAAGTTTATTCGTCTTCAAAATTAATTGCATTCCGAGATCACACAAGTATGAATGCGTATAATTAATGGTGCTCGGAATTATTTTTATAAAAGATAAGGATGTATTTTTATAAAAAAAAATGTTTTTAAATGTTTTTAAAGTGCTTTAAATGGTCTACACTACGTTTTATTCTGATAAGCTTGAAATAGAGTTTGACTAAATTGAATCTCTTTTGGAAGAGACGTTTTAAACAAAAAGTCAAAAAGTCAAACTGACACGCGGGCTTGTTGAAACAACAAGTAGTCTCGTTCAAACGAGACGCTTATGTCGTGCGAACGACGTGGCTTTGTTGTTCAAACGACACTGTTTTAGAGGTGGCGTTTAATTCCTATTTAAAACGTGTTTTCGTCAGAGTTTCTAAAGTGTGCATTCTGGAAAAACTGTTTACGTTCCAGTACAAGTTTTGCACTTATTTTCTAAGGTTTAAAAAGCTTAAACACAACCTTAGAGTTTGCAAAGATCCGAGATATCATTCTTATATGTTTATGTGATCTTGCTTCAGCAAGAAGGTTTGTTCTACCATTGAACATCGGGGTTTTACGGTGAAAAAAAGAGAAGGACTTCTTGTTCGACATCGTAGATATATCATAGCCATTCAGTGGACACCGAAACATTCATGGAGTCGAGTGTTGGGGACAGGTATCATGGAAGACGGAATTTCTGCGTGGGCACGATTGAAGAACGGTAGAAGATCAGAAGGAGCGTCAAGACCCGTGGGGATCGATTCATTGAGTAAGGCTAATATGTCTTTGTAAAACCTTTGTTCATAGTGATTGTCTGGCTCGGGCCGTCTGAGGTTGTTTTCCCATTTTGGGTTTTTTCCTCGTACATCTGGCGTTGTGAGTATTCTTTACTTTACTTTACTTGCTTTAATCACTAGATGCATGTTTAGGATTAATCAAGATAAAATTGGTTTAAAGTAAGAATTGGGTTTTCACAACTTTGTTTGGTGCTAATTAAAAGTTAGAAAACTTTTGGTAGAAAAATTGTTTGATTTGAAACACACATAAGGGCCCTTTCCTTCAAAAGAAAGGAGTGTGTCTCCTTATTAAATCCAAAAATGACTCGTTTACTCAATTGTGAGTCCCTACTAGTCCAAAAGCCCCTGGAACCTAAACACTTCCCACGGATACTCTATTCTGACTATCTTGGACATTCTGAAACCAACCGTGCACTCGAAATCTCCATCCGAGTCACTTAACTAAAATTCACTAATTGGACCCAACATATCCCAATACGTGTTTTCTACAACGTAAAATAATTCCCGGCACTTTACCCAGTACTGGTATGACATAAAAACATTCCGACTCATTTACTAAGTCTCCAAGGTAAATGTACCACACATCAGTAAGCATTTAACGCTTATTAATCCAGAATTTACTATTCACTAAAATTCCTCAAATTACCAAATTACACATGTTTATGTAATTTAAATATCCATAAAAGTGTGGGGTATTATAGTCGAGCCACTGTCAACCACCCGAGGAAGATTTAAATACTTGGTTATAGGTGTGGACTACTTCACCAAATGGGTCAAAGCAGAACCATTGATAGACATGCCCTACGAGAAAGTTTACCACTTTATTTGGAAAAATATTATTTTTAGATATGGTCTGCCTTATGCTTTCATTACAGACCATGGCACACAGTTTGATAACGAGGAGTTTGCTGCCTATTGTGCCTAGACAAACATTTAAAATCTTCATTCTGCTCGAGGTCATTCTCAAAGCAATGGGCAAACTGAAGTAACAAATAGTACTCTGCTCAATGGACTGAAGAAAAGACTTGACGATGCCAAGGGGAACTGGATTAATGAACTACACTTCGTTCTGTGGACATACCGAATAACTCCGAGGACAGCTACAGGAGAATCCCCATAGATGCTGGCATTTGGAACTGAAGCAGTGATACCAGCTGAATTGGGTCTGCCCACTCATAGAGTGTTAAACTTTAATTCTATTGTTAGTGATTTGATGTGAAGGTTAAATTTAGATATGCTAGAGGAAGTAAGCGAAGATGCAGCCTTGAGAAATATTGCTTACCAACTGAGGACAGCACATTTTTATAACAAAAGGATGAAGTCAACCAACTTGAAGGAAGGAGATTATGTTCTCAAGAAGGTAATCCAGAAGAACAACAAACTTGAAGCCAATTGGCATGGGTCATATCGTATTTAGTAGTTGTCCGACCAGGTACTTACAGAATTGAGACTTTGGAAGGGGAAGAGTTAAAAAAATGCTTGGCATGCTAAACATCTTAGAAAGTACTACCAGTAATGTAATAAAATGAATTGTAATCATGACATTTACGTATCAATAAAAGGATGATTTCCTCCATGTTTTCAATTTTTTCTGGAGCTCTAGTGCTATGCACTACATACTTGATGCACTTTCTTCAAAAATTGTTATACTTTGTCAGGACATTGTCCGTCACATTTAATTATGTCGTATACTGCTACAAGTCGTCAAAGAATCGAGGATACTAACATTTACAATCTCCGGATCCGAATTATAAGTTCTCTTCAACATTCAAGCTCCAACGAGATAATTTTGGTAAAAATATGTTTAAGTTCCATTTGCATTTTATATTTAAAGTGTTGGGATTTTTTTTTTTTAAAAAGGTTAGAATTTTTTTAAAAATTTCTTTTGAATAAAAGAAGTTTAAAAAAAACAAAATGAGGTGTTACTCGCCATTTTTTATAAGACCTGCCACCTGGCTAAGTAGGCCAAATAGCCTCACTCCTTATTTTTTAAAGGGACTAGGCTATTGATTCCTATTTTCTGCAGCTCTTGTTGATATATTATAAGTGCCATCTTTTTTCCTTCATGTGCCAATGATTGGTCTATGCCAATGATTAGCATATGAGGATAAAGCTTCTTGAAATTTTTAAAAGATACGTGCAGATCCTTCGGCATATTTTTATAAGGATTCAAAAAGGTATTTGTATCTCATAAAGAAAGTTGCTTACATCTTGGCCTACCAATCATTGGGATAATGATTGTTTCATAATAAAAGTTTTTTATATAACAAAAGTTACGTACAATGTTTTTTAAAAAACAAAAACAAAAAGGCCACGCCACTGCTTTCTTCTTTAAACACCTTACGCCTCTCTTTATTTGGATAACCTGCGTACCAAGGTATATTACCTTAGGTCAAATCTTTTCTATATAATACCCATGCTCATACAGTTTTTAACCAGAGAAGAAAAGTTGGCTTTTGACATAACACTTTTCAAAGAGAAAAATTTATGTGTTCTACAATTTTTAGTATGTCTTCTTCTCACTTTAAGGGTCCAAAATTTTTTGCCCATTAAATTCATAATCCCATCTACTTTGTATGAATTGTTTTGTCGAACCCAAGACATATCTTTGCTGAAATAGAATTAAGTGTTCGTGTGGAGCTGTTGAGGTTGTTCCATTGCTGACGACGCCGACCGATGCCTGCGGATATTCGTGTGTCAAATTATTTCATTATAATCCTTGTAAGTTGTGAGTTACAAAATTATAGTGAAATAAATGGTTTTGCCCTTCGGGGATTTTTTTCTCATTTGTGACTGTCTTGCATACTTAGATTAATTTTTCCAATCTCGTTTACCTGCAAGAGTTAAAAAAATTGTTGGATCTGGAATTGGAATTTAATTAAATAATTAATTCATTTGAACGCACACGCACTCTCAAATTGGTATCATAGACAATTACACAATTATACCGTGTAATTTTCCGCAAAATTTTTCTAAGATATCAATTTTCTGAAAAAATTGATTTTTGAAAAGGGGCATGTTCAATGGAGAAATTATGTAATAAAATGCCTGTTTTTTACGGGACAAACTATGCTTACTGGAAAGCCCGCATGAAATCTGCATTAAAAGCCATTAATGAACGTGTTTGGATCTTGTTTGAAAGAGAGTGGACACCTCCCTCTGTCACTGTTGATAACGTGACTAATTTAAAATATGTCACTGCATCAACTGAAGAGGAATTTAAATGGTCGTCTTTTAATTCTAAGGGTTTAAGTACTATTTCTGGATCCGTCACACCTGACGAGTTCCGACGCATAATGATGTGAACCATATCAAAAGAGGCATGGGATGTTTTACAGCTTACCCATGAAGGAACTAACGCTGTGAAAGAGTCTAAACTGCAAAATTTAACAACTCAATTTGAAATAATCACCATGCTTGAGACTGAATGTTTTGATGAATTTTATGCTAGATTATCTGATATTGTAAACACTAGCTTTAATATTGGTAAACACATTCCTAATGCTAGAGTTGTTAAAAAGATTTTAAGATCACTACCTAAGCGTTTTATCCCTAAAGTCCCTGTGCTAAATTCTATGGGTAATTTAAACACACATAAATTAGAGGAATTGGTTATAGACTTACAAACCTTTGACATTTACATGTTTCCTAAGTCTGTTAAACCAAAAGATAAGGGAATTGAACTTAAAGCCCAGGCTAAAAAGGGTGAGGGGTCCGTTAAAAAGAAAGAGTCGTCTAAACAGAGAGAGATATAAGCGTCTGATTTTGTGGGAGAATTTGATTTAGACAACTTGGTTCTTTTTGCCAAAAATATCAAAAACATCTCAAATTAAAAAATAGAAATTTTAAAGATAAAAAGAATTTTGAGAAAAATAAATATGGCAAGAAAGATGAAAAAAATAAAAAGGACACCCCCAAAAGAGATGAAGAGAGATGCTATGAATGCGAAGGTAGAGGTCATAAGGCTTTTGAGTGTGACACTAGGTTGAAGCGTCAAGGCAAGGGCAAAGTTGTCCTAAATGCCACATTGAGTGACGATAGCGAGGTCGAGTGGGTGGATTTTAGAGATGAATCACCGCATGAATGCAACTTCACCGCATTCATGGCTAGTCATGGAGGTTCTCCTACTGCATCTCATGACGATGATGATGTCGCCTCACATGGACACCTTGACAGTAATGAGAGTGAGGGAGAGGATGCTGGAAGTGAGAACGAGAGTGATCTTAGATGCACCTACGCAGATTTATATGCCGAATCATTCAAAACCAAAAAGCGTAACAAAGCGTTAGCTCTTAGGATCGTCACTGTTGAAAAGCAATTAGGAGAGACTAGAGAGAGAGAGTTATCGTTTATCACTGCTTTGAGAGAAAGAGAGCTAGTTTGTGATGAGAGAGAGAAGAGTTTTGAGAAAGAAAAGGGGAACTTGACGAAACAAGTGGCTAATCTGACGAGAGATGTTTGTGCATCTGAAAAGGCTCGAAAGATTCTTGAAGCCCTTGTTGCCCAGCTCACTCATGATTTTGAGAGAGCATGAGAAGTAAAGGTTAAAATCGAGGATAGATCTGATAAGATGGGAAAGATTCTCCTCGCCCCCGCCTTGGGATTTGGTGAATGGTCGAGAATTAGTTTTGATGGTGCTTCCACCTCTCAGATTGCACCTGGACCAGTCCCTAAGTTTATGACTACTCCATATGGCCGCCCATCAAAGCCCAAGAGAAGAGTTCGGCCGAGAAAAGCAAACTAAGGTCTGCCTAAAACTGTGTTCTTTTGTATGTACTGCAAAAGAAAAGGCCACCTGAAAGAGTATTGCTATAGTTTGGGTCGAACTTCACGTACTTTTACTCCACCACATCGTATTGATGATTTAGCAGTCTGAGAGAGCGTGTTGAGTTTTTAGCCGCCACATCACAGAGTTTGATGGAGGAATTCCGACGGATGTCTTTTCCATCAGTGAATGCTTCCCGCATCCCGGTGAAAACCAACAACATTAAGGGTAAACAAAAGGTTACCACTTCTTGGGTACCTAAGAAAGATGAAAATGCTCTTGTTGTTCATGTCGCTCTCAAAGCACATAATACCTCCCAATGGTATTTTGACAGTGGTTGCTCCAGGCACATGACTGGTGACGTATCCTTATTTATCTCCCTCGAGGATCGAAAGGAAGGCAAGGCCACATTTGGAGATGGGAGAAAATCTAGCATAATAGGACGAGGGACTGTAGAGATACCTAGATTTCCTAAGCTAGAGAATGTCCTGTACGTGAAAGGTTTGAAAGCTAATTTACTCAGCATTAGCTAGCTGTGCGACGCTAACTTTATAGTAAAGTTTGACCGGAATGAGTGTAATGTCTATGATCAAACTGGTAAACTATTATTACAAGGGGTGCAGACTGATGATAACTGCTATGGGATTATACCCAAGTCCCCATTTGTCTGCAACAGCGCCACGATCTCTCCTATGGATCTGTGGCATCAACGTCAAGGTCACATGAACTTTAGACATTTAGATCGTCTTGTTAAAAAGGGCCTAGTACGTGGCTTGACATCCCTTGGAAAGCCAACTTCCGCAGTTTGTGGACCCTGTCAGTTGGGTAAACAAGTCCGTAGTCCCCATAGGAAGTTGCATTCCATTACCACCTCTCGTGTGCTTGAGCTGACTCACATGGATCTTATGGGTCCTACTCATACTGAGAGTCTGGGTGATAAGAGGTATATCCTCGTGATGGTGGATGATTTCTCCAGATATTCGACTGTAGGTTTTTTGAGAGAAAAATTGGACGATGTAGAGTTTTTAATAATCTAGTGTCTTGTCCTGCAAAACCAACACGGAGTCGCTATTAACAGGATACGTAGTGACAACGGCACTGAATTTACAGAAGTAAAGGTAGATCTTTACTGTGATAACCTTGGGATTAAACATGAATTTTCTGTCGTAAGGACTCCTCGGCAAAATGGCATTGTTGAGAGGAAGAATCGAACAATTTCAGAAATGGCTAGATCTATGCTTTTAAATCCTAAGGTTGCTTGGATATTTTGGGCAGAGGCGGTGTCTACCGCGTGCCACACGGTGAATAGGGTTTACCTGTATCCACACACACTTAAAACTCCTTATGAATTATGGACAGGCAAGAAACCCAACCTTGCATATTTCCGTATCTTTGGGAGTAAATGCTACATCCTACGGGATAGAGAGTAATTAGGAAAGTTTGACTCTCAGAGCGATGAGGGAATTTTGCTTATATATTCATCCAACAGTAGAGCATACAGGGTTTTCAACCTGAGTAGCTCTAAGGTTATGGAGACAATAAACGTCACCCTACAAGATGACGAACCTCCGACGTTTGTTGATCCTAGCCTTCAGTGTGAGGATGAGGATTTTTTTACAGCGATTTACTTGTTCCTCACACACACCCTATGGACCCTACTCCTATGCTAGGGGACACACCTGCTTGGGTAAGCAAGAGTCATGACCCTTCCACCATTATAGGCGATCCCACCTTAGGGTCAAGACTCATGCTCAGCTATAGAACGGTATTAGTCATTTTTGCTACACGTCTACAGTTGAGCCCAAGAATCACAAAGAATCACTCAAGGATGAATACTGGATATGTACTATACAGGATGAGTTGCTTTAGTTTAAAAAGAACAATGTATGGGAACTTGTCCCCCGACCTAGTGAGACGAATGTGATAGGTACCAGGTGGATTTTTAAGAATAAAATGGATAAAAATGGTACCATAATCAGAAACAAGGCTAGGTTGGTCGCTCAAGGCTACACACAGATAGAGGGTGTAGAATTTAGGGAGACATTTGCTCCTGTTACGAGGCTTGACTCCTTCCACTTACTACTCTCCATCGCATGTCATCTGCGCTTCAAGCTATATTAGATGGATGTCAAGAGTGCCTTTCTAAAAGGCATTCTACAGGAGGAAGTTTGAGTGGAATAACCAAAAGGGTTTAAAGACCCTAAGAATTCGGAGCACGTCTACTATCTGAGGAAAACCTTGTATGGTTTGAAGCAAGCACCCCGTGCTTGGTACGAGAGGCTTACTTCCTATCTCTTAGCTCGTGGTTTCAAGAGAGGGGAGTTGATATGACGTTATTCTTTAGGAGACATGACGGTGCTATTTTGGTTACCCAGGTATATGTAAACGACATAGTCTTTAGTTCCACGTGCTCCCAGCATGCTCACCACTATGAGGAGGAGATGAAAAGTGAGTTTGAGATGAGCATGGTAGGTGAGCTTACTTTCTTCCTTGGTCTCCAGGTTCGTCAGCTAGAGTATGGGATGTTCATATCCCAATCCAAGTATTCTAGAGACCTAGTGAAGAAATTTGGTTTAGACTCCACTTAGCACGCTCGTACACCTATGAGTACTTCTACCAAGCTTAGTAAGGACACTTCAGGCAAGGACGTAAAGCAAACCTTATATCGGAGTATGATAGGTAGACTTCTCTACTTGACTGCCAGTCATCCCGACATAGCCTTTAGTGTTGGAGTCTATGCGCAATATTAGGCATCCCCGAAAGAGTCACACTTACTCGCTCTAAAACGTATTATCAAATATGTGAGTGGGACTCTCTCCTACGGCATTTGGTATTCCTTCGATATCGATGACCGTCTGTCCGCCTATTCAGATGTCGATTGGGTTGGGGATGTAGATGGTTGTAGGAGCACTTTTGGTGGGTGTTTCTACTTTGGTTCTGCTCTTGTCTCCTGGCTAAGCAAGAATTAAAACTCCATCTCTTTGTCCATTGCGTAGGATGAGTACATCGCCGCCGGGAGTTGTTGCACCCAACTCTTATGGAGAAGCAAATGTTGGAGGATTATGGGATTTCATAGGACACCATGACCATCTCCTGTGATAACACGAGCGCGATACACATATCTCATAATTCAGTCCAACATTCGTGTACAAAGCACATCAGGATACGCGAGCACTTTATACGACAGTTAGTTGAGGATAAAGTTGTATCCCTGAGTCTCGTACCCACCGACCGTCAGTTAGTCGATATTTTAACGAAACCTTTAGATGCCCTTAGATTCGAGAGTCTTAGGAAGTCTTTAGGAATTTGCACAGTTAACTGAGGGGTTGGTCCGTGTCTAGGATAGGATCCATTGTCATGTTCATATCATATGATTCCTATTGCTAGTTTGTATCATTTGTATTATTATTTTTGTTTTTTTTTTAAAAATCCAAAAAGATTTTCTTTTTATAAAAATTTCTGAAAACTCCAAAAAGATTTTTGTATTTTGTTTACACTTTTTTTTAGATGAGCATTTAAGATAGCCGAGTCACAACTTCACTTATATATTTTCCACGTGACTGTTTGATAGTGATTTGAGACGCTACATCATTTCATCCATGTGCTTTACATTGTTTGAAGTTTTTGAGATGTGATTAGTGATATTTTTCCACATGTTGGACTCCTATCTCCTTTATTGCACACATGCACGGCTTTATTTGATTATTATACTTGTCTATCACATATTGGCTTGAGTGTTTCCATCTCAATTATGTCTATACAACAAACTATATGCGATAAAACTTGACAAGATTGGAATGCATGTAAAAAATCGTTTGGTGAGGTTGTGTGATATTTTTAAACGGTGAAGGGCTGCAAAAGGTTCATTTTGCCTTTGCGAATACTAAGCCACCGTTAAATCGAACCTAAAAAATTGAGAAATTTTATTATCCGGGGTCCAAAGAGCTTAAAAGAGCCCGAAAAAATCTTAAAGGCAACAAAAAGAAATTTATGCCAAATATGGTCCATTAGGTTTCACCATATATTCTCTAAAGTTTGAGAATTTAGATTACCTCTATTCAAAATATAAATCTGAGGGAGTTTGGTTGGAAAATTTAAACGGGTTTATACTTCCTTGAAAGTCCTGAAAAAGCATGAAATAGTTTTGGATGTTATTGGTGTAAAAATCACTTTGAGCCTTGATTTTCTGTTTTGATTGAGTCAATGTCTCATATTTCCACCTTTTTACACCTAAGGAAGATGTTGAGTTCATTCGGTAGGAGTATCCAATGTTCATCGTGCACATATGTCATGTTTGTATGCATTGATTTTCCTATCAAATTTGATCACAACCCTACATTTCCGCTATCATCGACTTGGTTGTTTTTGTGTTTGTTCATCGTGTGATTCTTTGTTGTATATTTTGTGTGAAAAATTTTGAAAAATTCAAAAATAGTTTGTTTGCTTGGTTACCGTGTCATCCCGATTTGCTTTATAAGATTTATTCTTTTTCTTGTCTATTTCGGACAAATAAAAAGGGGGAGAACGAATTATGATATTATGGGGGAGTTTTAGTATGGGGGAGATTTGATTGTGCTAACATTGATTATGTTTATATCATTTCAAACTCAATACGTCACGAGGTTTTTGCTTTATCTCATGTGTATAGGTACAATGATTTAAAATCAAATTATTGCACACCCTGATGAGAAAAGCTTGGAGTTTTGAAAAATTATCTGTTGAAGCAAATATTGAAGTCTTGTCATTTTATCTTTCCATGATTGTCTTGGGAGGGTAGATTTGTATAGGTCAGTCTTATGAATAATAATTCAAATTTTTTATTTTGTACCGGCATAGTCATAGGGGGAGATTTGTAAGGACATTTTTCGTCACATTTAATTATATCGTATACCGCTATAAGTCATCAAAGAATAGAGGATATTAACATTTACAATCTCCGGATCCGAATTACAAGTGCTTTTCAATATTCAAGCTCCAACGAGATAATTTTGGTAAAAATATGTTTAAGTTCCATTTGCAATTTATACTTAAACTGTTGGGATTTTTTTTAAAAAGGTTAGAATTTTTTTTTAAATTTCTTTTGAATAAAAGAAGTTTAAAAAAAACAAAAAAAAAATGAGGTGTTACTCGCCATTTTTTTATAAGACCTGCCACGCGGCTAAGTAGGCCAAATAGCCTCACTCCTTATTTTTTAAAGGGACTAGCCTATTGATTCCTGTTTTCGGCAGCTCTTGTTGATATATTATAAGTGTTGTCTTTTTCCCTTCATGTGCCAATGATTGGTCTATGCCAATGATTGGCATATGAGGATAAAGCTTCTTGAAATTTTTAAAAGATGCGTGCAGAGCCTTTGGCATATTTTTATAAGGCTTCAAAAAGGTATTTGTATCTCACAAATAAAGCTATATACATTTTGGCCTACCAATCATTGGGATAATGATTGTTTCATAATAAAAGTTTTTTATATAATAAAATTTGCGTACAATGTTTTTTTTTTAAACAAAAAGGCCACGCCACTGCTTTCTTCTTTAAACACCTTATGCCTCTCTTTATTTGGATAACCTGTGTACCAAGGTATATTACCTTAGGTCAAATCTTTTCTATATAATACCCATGCTCGTACAGTTTTTAACCAAAGAAGAAAAGTTGGCTTTTGACAGAACACTTTTCAAAGAGAAAATTTTATGTGTTCTACAATTTTTAGTATGTCTTCTTCTCACTTTTAAGGGTCTAAAACTTTTGTCCATTAAATTCATAATCTCATCTACTTTGTATGAATTATTTTGTGGAACACAAGACATATCTTTGCTGAAATAGAACTGAGTGTTCTTGTGGAGCTGCTGAGGTTGTTCCATTGCTGACGACGCAGACCGACGCCTGCGGGTATTCGCGTGTCAAATTATTTCATTGTAATCCGTGTAAGTTGTGAGTTACAAAATTATAGTGAAATAAATGGTTTTACCCTTCAGGAATTTTTACCTCATTTGTGACTGTCTTACATGCTTAGATTAATTTTTCCAATCTCGTTTACCTGCAAGAGTTAAAAAAATTATTGGGTCTAGAATTAGAATTTAATTAAATAATTAATTCATTTGAACGCACACGCACTCTCATACTTGGTCAGAAGAACTTTCAAAAGTTGTTCGGAAATTCTAGTCCTTCGAAACAATAACCATATAGTTGGTCGGAGCTCAGAACAACGCCCACATAGTTGATTAATTGGTACTGTTCAAAAGTTGGTCGGCACAAGCAAGAGGTGATCGACGTCAAACAAAAACACAAGTAAGACATGATCTCGAGTCCTTAAGAAACTTGGTCAATACAGTTAAGGGTAAAATAATATATTTTATCCAACTGGGCAACATGAAGGAAGAACGTTAGGAAGATTCCTAAAACCCAATGTAGACACATATTCTACATACGTCTAGTCACCACTGGTAACTAATGAAAAACCTAAAAATTTAGGTGCATTAGTAGAACCTATGAAAATACATGGGTAACTAGTATTAACTTGGATTTTAATCTAAGTATACTGGTAGAACCTATGATGATAATTACATTTGTAATTGGTACTAAACTTGGGTAAAAGCCTAAGTGTATCAATAAAACTAATGAAGCAAAAGGCCATTCACATCTAGAGATTGACAAGATAAGTTAATCAAATATTTCATTCATTTAATTGATCATTGCATGATATCACCTATACCTGAATTATAGGAATAATACTACTTTAAGGGACGCTTCCCCTTGCTTTTGAGGAGCTCGGCGCTAGTTCCATGCCCGCTAGAGGGTCATCTAATGTGTAAGGGGTGTTAATAAAATTTAAGTCTTGAAGTATCCTTCTATTACTACTACTCGGGGACTCTTTTAAATGAAGAGGACGGACGATATCTAACTCGACATGAAGGCCATAATCCCTTAAGTATTTTAAAATCAAGAATTGAGGAATAGTGTTGACAAGGATCCAACTAACCTCCAATTTTAAAGGAGGATCTTGACAATCCAATAAACCAGGATCAAACTAGTTCCAAAGTCTTTTGTTATGCTCTACCTTCATAACTGTCAAGCAGTTGGTCCAACCCCACTTGTAACCTTCACGTTGGGCTTGCTTAAATCGTTCATCAAAATGACCAAGGGCCTCATTACATCCCTCCATCAAGACCTCCCTGGGATGTTTATGAAATTAGAAAGTCAATCTCTCAACCTGATGATGAAATTTCTTCATTACTCCATATTTAGCTTGTAATTGGGAAGACTGAGTAGAAAGTTTCTCATCTTGAGTTTGGAGTTTCTTGGACATATCAGCAATGGCCAAATTCTTTGCTTTCAATTGTGCAGCCTGGTTAGCAAGTATTTACTGGATCCTAGCCTCATATGTAGTAGCTCATCCAGGTTTAACTTTTGCTCAGGAGGAAGAGGCAGGCTTAATTTTCATCAGTGTTTCCACTTACTCCCTTAGTCTGGCATTTTGAGTCTCCAAGAAGGAAACCCCATCATTAACAGCAACAGCAGTAGTAGAAGAAGCCTTCAATGAGTTCAATTAATCACTCAAACTGTTATTCTCTTCTTCCAATAGCTTGGCAATGTCCTTGTCCTCCTCTATTTCACGATTAAGCAGAAATTCCTGCCTCCTAAAGAAAGATGCATACTTTTCCAACTTTTACTCAAAACCCCAACCTTCACTCAGAGCTTTGTACTTCTGTTTGTAGTCAGAATGTAAAAGAGCTTTAGCCTCCTTGTGAGCTTCTTGAAGCTCTTCTATTATTTTAAAGTATGCAACATTATTGGCTACCGCCCGATTAAGAAGACACTTCGAGTATATGTAAGCTTTTTTAACCCGATCTGAGACATCAGCCCCGAACAAGTTGGATAGATCTTCCTCGAATAAAGTCATATGACCAGCCTTGAAGAGACTACATATTCTGAGTAACTCGAAGCCAGTGGAGGAGAATTGATCCGATTTATCCATGAACTGTAAAGGGTATGAAAAATATCCAATCAATAACATAATATAGAATTTGAAATAGAGGAAGACAAGTATAAATTAATGTTCATTTTCATTAATGAAAATAAAGTTACAAGTACATTGATATGAAGCAGAAAGGAAAAATAAAGATAAAAACAAAAGTAGCTCGCCAATAAATTCTACACTTTCTTTCTGTGAGAAGTGTCCCCAGATTGAGAAGGGGTAGAGATAGGTGGAATGACTTGCTCAGAAGAAGGGGGAGTGATGACCCAACTGTTGCTGCTTATTGCTAGTTGGCAGAGCCCAAGAAAAAAGTGGAATCCTCTGATCCTCCATCATCCTCAATATCCTCATCCAAGTTAGGAGGAGAACCCAGATCATGCTTGAGGAATAAATCAGAGTCATGTGATGTGTCGACCTCCATGAGTGCTGCCGACTAGCCATCCTTGAAGCACTTCTTCTTTACAAATTCAATTTGAGCAAAGTCAGCGTTTATAGCCTTTTCCCAGCCTCTACTAAACGCAGAATCTTTGGACTTTAATCTTTTGGCCTTCTCAGCAGCTAGACTCTTCTGTAGCTCGGCAATCTTCCCCCCAAGTAATTGCACCGTTAGTCTCGGTAGTTTTTATTTTGGTTTCCCATTTCTTATGTTCATTTGTTAATGCCTGTTGGGACTCAAGCAAAGACTTATTCAGGCATTCAAATGTCTCCTCCACTTCGTCTGAAGAAGAATGGAGGATGTCATCCTTCTCCAACATCAGGATAAATCAACCAGGAACTGCAAAAAGAAATCAGAGCAAGTCAGTACAAAAGAGCTGTCAAACATGTGAATATGAAAAAATAACAACTCTTACGAAAGAAAGGATTTTTGCATCCCTCTCAGAGAGTTTGGAATGGGGCATTGCAGAAGCATCACCCCTATGGTCTGGAAGAGTACTAGACTTTATTAATTACCTGGCCAAACCAGGGCCAATAGACACTAAAGAGCCAGTATCAGACAAATTAGCCAAGTCACGTTGGTCGGCACCAGAAGTAGTTCCTTCAACCAGCCAAAAGGAAGGCCCTTCTTCAAGCGCTTGAGTTGGGCTTCATCATTCTTCTTAGCTAGGGGCATCTTCCCAGTCTTATCCTTATTGCTGACCCCACCAGCAACAGATTTTGGGGAGACAACAGTGGTAATATCTCCCATAATGTTAGGGAATTTTCTCTTCACTATGGAAGTGGCAAAAGGTAAATTTGAGTCGATTGAAGATAAGGGGCCTGCAACAGCTTCACCGCTGCCAGATACAGTGGTAGAAGAACTTTCCCATTCTCACCGCTCTCTTTAGCCTCATCTTTCTTTTTTATTTTTCTCAAAAAATCTTTTATTGGAAGAATTTTCTTTTGAAAATTTTAGAAAAATTTTGTAATTTTTAGCAAGCATAGCCACATCATAAAAATCAAACTCGCCCGCAGTCTCGAACTCAAAGACTTTCACTTTCTTTTTCTTCTCTATTTTGGACACTTCCTCTCCTTACCTAAACTGGGCTCTAAGTGTTATCCATTTATCCTTAGGCTTGACAATGTCGAGAAACATGTCAATTTCATATGTCTAGAGGTCTCGCACCAGTTCTTCTAACTTAAGATTGCTCAAACTATCTAAGGAATTCAAAATAGTTACTTTTGGGATAAAACTTTTAGACAACGATCTCAAAATATTTTTAACCACTCGTGCATCAGGAATGTGCTCACCAAAATTGAAATTAGTGTTGACAATATCAAACAAACGTGCATAAAACTCATCAAAATACTCAGATTCAAGCATGGTAATCGTTTCAAATTGAGTAGTTAAATTTTCCAATTTATACTCTTCCACAACAGTCGTGCCTTCATGGGTAAGTTGTAAAACATATCATGCTTATTTTGATGTGGTGCACATCATGATACGTCAAAACTCGTCAGAGGTGATGACTCCAAAAATTGCACTTAGCCCACGAGAATTAAAAGTGCTCTACTTAAACTCATCCTCAGTCCAGTCAGTCGCAGGCTTAAGATTAGTGACATTATTAGCGCTGACAGTGGGAGGAGTTCACCCTCTTTCACAAACAACCCAAACTCTTTCATTTATAGCCTTTAAATGAGATTTCATACGGTCTTTACAATATGCATAATTGGTCTCAAAAACTGAGAACCGATTATATAAATTATCATTCGAAAACATTACGAAATTTCAAAATCAGATTTTTCTAAAAAATCGATATAAAAAATTTTGAAAAAATAAGGATTACTCAATAAATTAGAGAACCCTGCTCTGATACCAATTTGTAAACGGGATAAATATGAGCTAAAGCTCTGACACCAATTTGAAGAATTTAAATGATGTGTGAAATCAATTTAAATAAATTTGCAAATTTTCAGTTTTAAATTTATTTAATTGGAGTCAATCTTTAAAACAATTTAATCGAACCTTAAAACATGCATCTATCTAGATTAAATAAATCATGCAAATCCAATAAATACAAATCGAGATTCAATTAAAAAAAACTTTTGGGTAAAACCTTTTATTTCACTATGAATAGTAAATTGCAACTTACATATACACAATGAAATTCTCAATGAATCTCATGCAGTAGACCCACATGACACGCAGCCTAAAGCAGAAATGGATTGACCGCAGTAAACCCACAAAAACCAAAGTTTTGTCTTCAGTGAGGAACACTTGCAAGCACTCCGAATGACTGTAGTCTTCGTTAGCCAACACCACCTACAAGTGATACCAAATCAGTCATAGAGAAATCTTCCCTACAAGAGAAACTCCAGCAAAATTGTATCTTAGGTTCCAAAATGATCCACTAAATCTATTGGGATAATTTATTAGTCAAAACAAAGTTAAAACACCTCAAAAAGTGAGAAGACAAAAATTATGCAAAAGCAATTTTCGTAGAATGAAACACTCACATCTTCTGAAGCAAAAAAGACACAAAAATGAACTATTTATAAAAAAATTGAGTCAGCATGGTCGCTCGAACGACAGGGGCATATCACTCGAACACATCAAATGTCGTTTGATCCAAGGGATCGCACAACCTTCTAACGACAGTGATAAATGAGTGACAGTAGCATGTCATTAGATGAAAGCATCAAGCGAGCTTCTCGCGACTGCTTCGCACGAGATGCAATGTCGCTTGAAGCCTCGTTCGAATGAAATCAAGCTATCATTTGAACGACAACCCAATGTCTCTTGAATGACCTTAGAGAAAACTATTTTATTTTTAAAACTCTACCTCAGGACTTAGAAAAAAATATTTTGACGAAAAAAAGACGCCTCGGATGTTTAAAAACATTTTAGAAAAATATCCCAACACTTTAAATGAAACATTAAGGGACTTAAACACAACCTTACCAAAATCTATCTTACAGAGGCTTCTTTGTTGAAGAACTTTGATATTAGGATCCGTCTTTATGCATAATTGAACTTTAACTTTTCTTCGACGGCTGTAACGATATACGACATACTCTAATGTAAACAGGACTATGTAAAATATGTCCTTACATGTACGGTATAGAACAGTGTATATGTGTGTATGATATAATATTTTGCACAAACCACTCTAGTGCTATCATTGAAGGTTACGTGATGTGGGTGATCTTCCCTGGCGAAAAATAACAGGCTAAGTATGGACCCCGGGTCATAGCGCCACGCATGTACCCTTTGAGTTTTAAGTTCGAAGTGAGGTGATTTGGGTATTCTTATGACTTACTATCGAAGAATCAATGACCGCCTCCAATACGTTTACGATATTATCAGGGTTTGGTGTGAGAGTCCGACCCGATGACCTAGGATGATGTGTGTGTGCCCTGGTGCATAATAGCATTCTAAAGATTCGCATCCAGTGAGTTATTACTCTGAGGGATTGAGGTTATACGTATATAGTGAGTGATATATATGTATGCTTGATGTGATATTGAACTACATATATATGTATGCAGAAAAATATATACGGGCATGAGATATTAAAATGTGAATATTAATTTAATAACTAATGAAAGTTATTTGCAATAAATCGATAAATTATAACTGAGAATTATAATTGTGGTAATTTATTTGAAATTGATTAGTTAATTATAATTGAGAATTATAATTATTAAACGAATGTGATAACTAATTTCATAAAATACGCGTGACACAGAGTAGCGTATGGACTTAAGGGCATATTGAGACTAGTTAGGTAGAGTAGCATAACTATGGGTTAAAATGCATATGTTAGGTGTGCAATGTAGTTGAGTGGTGAGGACTATCTCGTGTGAGTGCGAAATCAATTTAATTATGGAAGAATGTATTCATTATTATTATGCATTTTAATTACTTGAAAAATATTTTCAAAATTTTAGGTGTCCAACCATAGGGACGCCAAGCATGAGTATCTATCCTAAGTTGTCGATGTTGGAATAACTGTAGAGTGCTTGCAGGATTTGTTGTAGACGTTCTCTATCTTTGTAATTCTAGATAGGATTCTGTTGGTTACTCTCTGGGCATGTTGCCCAATGTTAGCTTTATTCAATTTAGGTTATTTTAGTTACTTGAGATTATTATAGTGGATTTTATATCGATGGTTTATTTGATTAATTAGCATGCATTAGATTTCAGTATTCATATTTATATATGTGAGTGTGGATTTATTTTATTTATTTGAATCAGATGTGGTGAATAGTTTTGTTTGTGATTTGGTTTATGGCATTTTAATAAAGTAAAATCTACACACGGTTTAATTAAATAATAGGTGGTTAGTAATTAATTATTTTTTAAAGTGATGCTAAGAATGAGTCAACTGATATTCCTGTTTTATTTTAGTAGAGAGTTGGTCACCCGTTATTTTAATAAGCGCGTGTCACAATTGGCGTACCTCACGTTATTGATATGGCTATGGATACGAGTCGTATGTTGGTTACAATTTAATTAATTAAGAGTGTTGATGTCTAAAAATGGACTAACTCCAAATTTATAATCATAGATAAAAGTAAGATAAGTAACTCAAACCACACACACAAAAGATAAGGTTTTTAGAGTGGTTCAACTATAAAATAGCCTACGTCCACTTTTGGTTTTTATTAAGTAAGGTTTACAATAACTGAGTATGGTGTGCATATGAGTCATTCGAGTTGTCCCTTGAGATAAGGGAGTAATTTGTATTTATAGTTGTTACAAACCCTAGAGATGGAGCGCCTTTATATTACCAGGGGTTTATATCTATGTACAATAAATGAAACTTTTGGAATTCAGTGCTAGTTTGCATCCCATCCGAGTAACTTTTGGTTTTCCTAATAGTTGACCTTCTGGAGTTAATCGGCCTTCCAACCAACTAAGTGTCTTTGAAACCGATCAGGGTGGCTGGTCGGCGCGTAGGAGGACAGGTGTACATTCATTATTGGTCCACGTGGGAGTGTAATTTTTACATACAACAAAATCCCCCAATGCTCCATGTTTGATGCCTGAGTAAAAGTACTGAGTATTTAGCTCAAGAAGTTGCTCGTAGTACTGTTTTGAGTGTTTGATCAGCAGCCGACCTCCCATACTTGTCAAATTTTCCACTGACACTGTTTGATGATGGCATTTTTGTAAACAATTGAAAATTTTTTTAACCACCAAAGGACACAATCGTCTTTTGACGCTTTGGGAAGCGTATAACCGGTGGTAGCTATTAGGTTTATTTAGTTAATCATTCCATTCCCATTTATCGAGGCAACTTATAAATAGGTATAAAATTTCCCTCCTTTATCTCTACCTCGAACCTTCTGAACTCTCTTTGCCTTCAAACTCTTTTATGTGCGATCGTTTGTTGCCATTTTCTTCTTCAGTTTTTGCCATCGTATTTGATCCCTTATAAGCTTTCTTTTCCATTTTCTTTGTTTTATCATCTTTTCTCATTTTCCACCATGGTTCACATCGTACATGAGTTTAGAGAAAAGAGAATAATTCTGGGTTGGGTAGATTTAGAGATACCCGGGGGTCCTGTAGATGTTTACTCCCTCCCCGAGGGTTATTGGATCCCCGCTTTGTTTATAGCTGAGTGTGGCATCACGTTTTCGCCAAACCCCCTTTTTCTCTAATTTTACTAATATTTTGATGTAGTTCCTGCTAGAGTAGCACCCAACACTTGGAGGGTTTTGAATGGGGTACATAGATTTAATGAACTTTATGAAAATTGGGGTTTTAAAGCTAATGTTCTATTATAAGTGGGCCACTATTGGAGAAAGTGCCCACTACTTGAAGACTAGGCAAGCCAATGGGGCTTTAGTAGTAAATCTACCAGACTCCAATAAGGATTTTTGGGAGTATGGTGTTATTATCAAGAACTGGCAATTTGATCCCCTCCCCATTGGAGTGTGTTACATTGGTACCAAATTTCCTCAATCAAGAAGTGGCATATGTTGTAATTCTATTAATTATTTTTTCCTCTTTTGCTATGCATTTATGATGTTTGCGAACTAACTTTGATATTTCTTTTTTATGCCGCAAAAAGTAAGAAGAGATGGCCCAAGGAAAGGGAAATTAATATCAACGATCTTGAGTTCTTGTTGGGATTAAACCAGAAGATTGGAGAAGAACATCTTAAGGTTGCTTCGTTACTGTTGGAGAAGAACATATCAAGGTTTCTTCGTTATTGCCGGGGCTGAATTTATCCAAGGAAGAACTTCTTCCTCATTTGAGTCCTTGGACGTTTCTAAGATTAAGATCAAAGTTTTTCATTAGGCAAAAGCTTGATTCTGAAAATTTTCAATGTATTTTATTCCATGTAAATTAGATGTCGAACGACAAAATAAAAATCGGCAGAGATAGAAATGCGGGGTCTTTTGGTTTCTTTATTTTAATTTTCTGAAGTTCAACTAAATGTCACAACAGTTTCTATAGATATAGATTTGAACGATAAAATAAGAAATAAAGGTATCGATGAATACAAATTATCCTTTCATACAAATATTGTATGGAATAGAAAAATAAACCCATTAAAAAAATTATATATCATATTCCCCTATCTCCTTCCACGGATATGACTAAGAAGAATATGCCCAACATGATGGGTGGACCCATATCTCCTACTCCCAACAAAGTTGTTGATACTGGAAAGAAGACATTTAAAAAAAGTCTCAGGCCAGTGACAAGAGGAATATTAGGGTTGATGAGACTCAGACTGTTGAACCTCACTTGAAGAGGTCGAAGAGAGGCTTACCTGATCCTTCACAACAGGTCCAAAAAAATTCAGTCGAGCAGTAGGCATTTGTTGCAAAAAAGATCGTTGACCAATAGGAGTTGGTGAGAAAAATTTAGGCTAACCTTGATATTGGGTTAGCCTCTATTACTGTTAACCCTAGACTGGCTAGGGGGTTAATTAAGTCCGGTACACTTCTTGCTGATAGAGCTGTGTCAGCCCCCATGTTCAGGTCCAGGTTGACTAAAAAAGCTTTCCATAACTTGGCAGTGGTAATTTTCTCACTTTTTTGCTTTTTTCTTCATGTTGATGAACTCTTTCTGACGTCTTGTCTTTTGTCCTCCTTGTAGTTCCTAGTTAATTTTGACCAAATGATGGAGAAGGACGATCAATTGCGTTCTTCTTTGGGAGAAGTTAAAAAGGCCTTTGTGGGTCTAAAGCATTCTTTGGCAGTGTCTCGACAAGCCTTGGAGGTAAAATAAAAACCCTGGGAAGAGGATTTGAAGAAGGCCAATAATAGGGCCAATGCAGCTGAAGGTAAAATAAAGTCTATCGAGGAGAAAGTTAAAAATGTCGAGAAGAAACTAAAAAATGCTATAGGCGAGCCCAAGGATGTCGAGGACAAACTTACAGAAATCATCACTCAGGCCCAAACTACTGAAGATAAGGTAGTTGGTCAGACTTATGAGCGCTTGAAGGCTAAAGGAATATATGCCTTTGATAAAGGTTGGGAGAAGGATATTTTTGCTACCTCTGCTCAAATTAAGTATGCTAAAAATTATCCTTCAATGAAGTATGGACCGAGGCCCTAAAATTGGTCGGCACTGAATAAAACTTTAAACTCTTCAAAAGGCATGACCAAGGTACTCCTCCTAACCTGGATGAGGAGTTTGATGAGGAGGGGGTGTGGAGATTCTTCTGTGATGACCCTTGATTCTTTAATGGTGACCAGTACCAGTGTTGACCTACCAACTGCTGGCTAAGACTAGACCAAGGATAAGGAGAAGGTCTAACAAGTTTACTTTTTTTCTTTTTCTTTGTCTTTTCATTCTTGATGATGTAGCAACTTTTGTACTTCAACTATCAATCAATGAAAGAATAACTTTTTATCTTCAACTTCTATTCATACTTTATAATGATTTTAATTTCCTGTTAAACTTTGTTGTTTTATTTCTTGTGTCTGCCGATTCCATGGATTTGCCTCTTAAACTCATATATTTGTAACTTTACAGTTTGATGCTAGGAAGAAGCCTATATTTTTTACTGAATCTGATCTACTCAGACGAAGTAGAAACCTTTTGGAAGATGGTCGTATTCCCATGTTTGAAAAAGACTTAACTGGGTTGGTCGGTCGAGATGCAGTTAAAGAGTCATATATCCATCTTCATTGCTTATTGGACAGGTTTGTTGATAATAGTGTTGCGTATTATGAAATGATTGAGAAACTACAAGAGGATCACAAATTGTCCCTGGATTTACTTCACTCAGATTATGAGGCTAAGGACAAAGTATTAAGTGAAGGCTGGGGTTTTGATAAGAAGTTGGAGGACATTACTTATGCTCTGAACAAGAAGCAACTGTCTTTAAAATAAGATTTGGATAGTGCTTGATCAATTAATGTAATGCTGGAGAAAGAAGATAATGCCCTGAGGGATGAAGTTGACAGCTTGAAGAGATCAGCTACTACTTGTCTCGATGAGGGTGCTTCCTTTTTAGAGAATGAAAATACAAGAATGTTGGAAGAACTGTAAGCATTGTACAAGAAAAGGACTAAACCTGGGTAAATTTCTAGGCAAAGGATAGTTGTTTGACCAACTATTGAGGAAGAAAGAACTAAGAAAACTATTGTTGACTAAGTTGCCCAGTTGAAAGCCAAAGATATTGCTATTGTTGACTAAAATGCCCAGCTGAATGCCAAAGATAATGTCCTTAAGAAACTTCAAAATCAAGTGGAGAGGTTTGAGAAGAGTGCGCTTGCATTCAAATAAGGAAGTTATTTAATTAAACTCGGTTTTTATCAATTAAGTCCTAAACATGCATCTAGGTGTGATTGATGATGATAAAATCAAGCAGGAACATTCAAACACAAACAAATGAGAAAAAATTACCCAGAGGGGAAAAACCTTTTATTTTCACTATAATTTTGTAAGAAAATGGCTTACACGGATTATAATGAAAATATGTGACACAGAAATACCCTCGGGTGTCGGTTCTAATATCGTCGGCTGGAACTATCCCTTTTCCAGTAGGGCAGCAATGAAGAAGAGAACAGCTTCCTCACAAATTACTCCAGATGAGTAAAAGATCTTCTTGAAGGTTTAAAGATTCACGCACATATATGGGAATGGTTTTGTGAATCAAAAAGGTTTAGAAAACCTTAAAAAGATTAAGTCTTATTCTGCACTGTTTTCACATAATTTTGAGATTGCAGAACGACTTGAAAATTATGTAGAAGGTGAACAGGTATTTTTACGAAAATCAAGGCGATGGCTCGTTCGAACGAGATAGCCATGTCACTCGAACGAAGGACAGATGTCGTTCGAACGAGATCGCGTGACATGCCTATCTCGCGCGAACGACAGTCAAAGTCGTTTGAGCGAGCTCGTCGTTCAAGGCACTTCGCTTCTACACTTGGAAAAAATTCTGCTTTTGATAAAAAATTAATCCAGACTTCAAAAACAATTTTCAAAAATTTTTCCAAATATTTATGCAAATATTAAAGCTCCAATAAACCATTTTACCGATAAAGCGTAGTGGAGTAGTGGGAATGAGCTGAGCAGCACGTCGCATGTAGCATGATGCACGTGAAGATAATGGATGCATTGAATTCGGATAAAGGCCATCGAGGATGATCGTGTTGACATGTTGAATGTAGTGGTATTAGACATACAAACTGTGATCTAGGAGAAAACAGAAAATTCCTAGATTCTACCCCGGACATTTATAAAATTATGTCCTTACAAATCTCCCCCTATGTCTATGCCGGTACATACATAAAAAGTCCGAATTTATGCAATCAAATGACATACAAGATAATATCCCCATTAAACCCTCAAACTGATAATACTAAATGACATGTCTTTCAAATCTTCAGCTCTTCAGAAACTTCCAAAGCTTTTCTCATCAGGGTGTGCAATCCAATAATGAACAATGTTGTACCTACACACATGAGATAAAGCAAATACCCGTGACAAGAAACAGTTTGAAATATAATGATATGCAAAAATTGATGATCAATTAAGCTTAAGCAAATCATTCATAAATCAACCAAACACCAAAACAATTCTCCCCCATAATTCTTTTCCCCCTTTTTATGATGTCCCCAAATAGATAGATATGAGAAGCATAGATAAATGCATATGGAGAATGACACACGAGAATAAACTGCTATTTTTGTATTTTTCAAAAAAATTCACACATAATATACAACAAAGAATCACACCATGAAAGAACACAAAAACAACCAAGTCGATGATAGCGAAAATGAAGGAGTGTGATCAAATTCGATAGGAAAATCAATGCATACAAACATAATCTATGTGCATGATGAATATCGGATACTCCTAACGAATGAACTCAAAATCTTCCTTTGTGTAAAAAGGTGGTAATATGAGACATTGACTCAATCAAATCAACAAATCAAAGCTCAAAGTGATTTCCACACCAATAACGTCCAAAACTATTTTATGCTTTTTCAAGACTTTCAAGGAAGTGCAAACCCGTTTATATTCTCCAACCAAACTCCCTCGGGTTTATATTTTGTATAGAGGCGATCTAAATTCTCAAACTTTGGAGAATTGAAGGTGAAACCTAATGGCCCATATTTGACATATATTATTTTTTATTGCCTTTAATTTGTTTCGGGCTCTTTTAACCTCTTTGGACCCCGGATAATAAAATTCCTCAATTTTTAGGTCCTTTTTAACGGTGGCTTAGAATCGCAAAGGCTAAATGAACCTTTCCCAGTCCTTCCCCGTTTTCAAATAAACACACAGTCTCACCAAAATGGTTTTTACATGCATTCCAATCTTGTCAAGCTTTATCGCATATGGTTAGTTGTATAGACAAAATTAAGATGGAAACACTCAAGCTAATATGTGATAGGCAAGTACAATAATCAAATAACGCCGTTCATGTGTGCAATAAAGGAGATAGGATTCAAACATGTAGAAAGATATCACCAATCACATCTCAAAGACTCCATCTAATGTAAAGTACATGGATGAAATGATGTAGCGTCTCAAATCTCTATCAAACAGTCACATGGATAATGGAAATGAAATTGTGACTCGGCTATCTTACATGCTCATACATAAAAGGTGCAAATAAAATACAAAAATCTTTTTGAGTTTATCTAAAAAATTTATAAAAGAAAATCTTTTTGGATTTTTCAAAATAAATAAATAAATATCTGTACAACAAAGTAATAAGACAAATAAAACAAACCAACAATAAGAAGCATATGATATGAACATGAAAAAGCATCATATCCTAAACACAGACCAACCCCTCAGTCAACTGTGGAAATCCCCAAAGACTTCTTAAGACTCTCAAATCTAAGGGCATCTAAAGGGTTCATGAAAATATCGGCTAACTGACGGTCGGTGGGTACGAAACTCAGGGATACGACTTTCTCCTCAACTAACTGACGTACAAAGTGCTCACGTATCCTGATGTGCTTTGTGTACGAATGTTGAACTGGATTGCGGGATATGTGTATCGCACTCGTGTTATCACAGAAAATAGTCATGGTGTCTTGTGAAATCCCATAATCCTCCAACATTTGCTTCATCCACAAGAGTTGCGTGAAACAACTCCCGGCGGCGATGTACTCAGCCTCCGCGGTGGACAAAGAGATGGAATTTTTCTTCTTGCTCAGCCAGGAGACAAGAGCAAAACCAAAATAGAAACACCCACCAAAAGTGCTCCTGTAACCATCTACATCCCCGACCCAATCGGCATCCGAATAAGCGGACAAACGGTCATCGGTATCAAAGGAATACCAAATACCGTATGAGAGAGTCCCACTCACGTATTTAATAATACGTTTAGAGCAAGTAAATATGACTCTTTCGAGGACGCCTGATATCGCACACAGACTTCAACACTAAAGGCTATGTCGGGACGAATGGCAGTCAAGTAGAGAAGACTACCTATCATACTCCAATACAAGGTTTGCTCTACGTCCTTGCCTGAAGTTTCCTTACTAAGCTTGGTAGTGGTACTCATAGGTGTACGTGCATGCTTAGCGGAGTCTAACCCAAATTTCTTCACTAAGTCTATAGCATACTTAGATTGGGAGATGAATATCCCATCCACTAGGTGACGAACCTGGAGACCAAGGAAGAAGGTAAGCTCACCAACCATGCTCATCTCAAACTCACTTTTCATCTCCTCCTCAAAGTGATGAGCATGTGGATCCAAAGACTATGTCGTCCACATAGACCTGGGTAACCAAAATAGCACTGTCATCTCTCTTGACAAACAACGTCATATCAACTTCCCCTCTCTTGAAGCCACGGGCTAAGAGATAGGAAGTAAGCCTCTCGTACCAAGAACGGGGTGCTTGCTTCAAACCATACAAGGCTTTCCTCAGATAGTAGACGTGCTCCGGGTGCTTAGGGTCTTCAAACCCTTTCGATTGTTCCACGCAAACCTCCTCATGTATAATGCCATTTAGAAAGGCACTCTTGACATCCATATGATATAACTTGAAGCGCAGATGACATGCGATGTCGAGTAGTAAGCGAGCGGACTCAAGCCTCGCAACAGGAGAAAATGTCTCCCCAAAGTCTACACCTTCTATCTGTGTGTAGCCTTGAGCGACCAACCTAGCCTTGTTTCTGATTATAGTACCATTTTCATCCATTTTATTCATAAAAATCCATCTGGTACCTATCACATTAGTCTCACTAGGTTGGGGGACAAGTTCCCAGATATTATTCTTTTTAAACTGAAACAACTCATCCAGCATAGCAGATATCCAGTGTTCATCCTTGAGTGTTTCTTTGTGGTTCTTGGGCTCAACTTTGGACGTGTAGAAGAAATGGCTAACAACGTTCTCTAACTGAGCATGAGTCTTAACCCCTAGAGTGGGATCACCAATAATGGCAGAAGGGTCATGACTCTTGCGAACCCAAGCAGGTGTGTCCCCTAACACAGGAGTAGGGTCCATAGAGTGTGGGTGAGGTATAAGTAAATTACTGCCAGAAACATCCTCATCCTCACACTGAAGGCTAGAATCAATAAATGTCGAAGGTTCATAATCTTACACGGTGACGTTTATTGACTCCATAACCTTAGAGCTCTTCAGGTTAAAAACTCGGTACGCTCTACTATTCGATGAATATCCTAATAGTATTCCCTCGTCGCTTCGGGAGTCAAACTTTCCTAATTGCTCTCTATCCCGTAGGATGTAGCATTTACTCTAAAAAAGACGGAAATATGCAAGGTTGGGTTTCTTGTCAGTCCATAATTCATAACGCGTCTTAAGTGTTTGTGGACGCAGGTAAACCCTATTCACCATGTGGCATGCAGTAGACACTGCCTCTGCCCAAAATCTCCTAGAAACCTTACGACCTAGAAGCATAGATCTAGCCATTTCTTGGATCGTCCTATTCTTTCTCTCAACAATCCCATTTTTCTAAGGCGTCTTCACAGCAGAAAACTCATGTTTGATCCCAATGCTATCACAGTAAAGATCTACCTATGCTTCCTTAAATTCAGTACCGTTGTCACTACGTATCCTGTTAATAGTGACTCTGTGTTGATTTTGCAGGACACGGCACTTGGTCATTAAAAACTCCACAGCATCGGATTTCTCCCTCAGAAAACCTACAATCGAGTATCTGGAGAAATCATCCACCATCACGAGGATACACCTCTTACCACCTGGACTCTCAGTACGAGTAGGACCCATAAGATCCATGCGAATAAGCTCAAGTACACGAGAGGTGGTAATGGAATACAACTTCCTATGGGGGCTATGAATTTGTTTTCCCAACTGACAGGGTCCGTAAACCGTCGAAGTTAGCTTTCCAAGTGATGGTAAGCCACGTACTAAGTCCTTTTTAGCTAAACGAGTTAGATCTCTAACGTTCACGTGACCTAGACGTTGGTGCCACAGATCTATAGGAGTGATCGTGGCGCTGTTGCAGACAAGTGAGGATGTGGGATCAGTCCCATAACAATTATCCTTTGTCCTCACCCCTCGCACTAAAAGTTTACCGGCTTGATTATAGACATTACATGCATCCCGGTCAAACTTTACGGCAAAGTCAGCGTCGCACAGCTGGCTAATGCTGAGAAGGTTTTCTTTCAAACCTTTAATGTACAAAACATTCTCTAGCTTAGGAAATCCTGGTAACTCTACAGTACCACGTCCTACAATGCTAGACTTGCTCCCATCTCCAAAGGTGACTCTACCATCCTTATAATCCTCAAGATAAGTAAAAAATGAGGCATCACTTGTCATATGTCTGGAGCAACCACTATCGAAATACCACTGTGAGGTATTATGTGCTTTGAGAGCAACATGAACAACAAAGAACTTTTTATCTTTCTTAGGTACCCAAAAAGTGGTGACCTTTTGTTTACCTTTGATGTTGTTGGTTTTAGTCGGAATGTGAGAAGCATTCCCTGACGACATCCGTCGAAATTCCTCCATCAAACTCTGTGATGTGGTAGCTAAAAACTCAACTCGCTCTCTCAAACTGGTAAATCATCAGTATGCTGTGGTGGAGTAGTAGTACATCATATTTGACCCATACTATAGCAAAACTCCCTGAGATGGCCTTTCCTTTTGCAATAAGTACAAAAGAACACAGTCAAAGGCGGATCTTGGTTTGCTTTTCTTGGTCGAACTCTCCTTCGAGATTTTTTACGATGGCCATAAGGAGTTGTAGTAAACTCAGGAACTGGTCCAGGTGCAATTTGGGACGTGAAAGCATTGTCATAACCAATTCCCTTCCTATCACCAAAACCTAAAGCGAGGACGAGGAGCATCTTTTCCATCTTCCCAGATCTGTCCTCGATTTGTACCTTGACTTCCCGTGCTCTCTCTAGATCCTGAGTAAGCTGGGCAAGGGCTTCAAGTTTCATCCGAGTCTCCATGGAGGAATGGAGCTCACTCGTAAGACTAGCCACTTATTTAGTCAAGTCCCCTCTCTCTTTCTCAAAATAACTCTCTCTCTCTAAACAAACTCTCCTTCTCAACACAGGCAGACTCTTGATTAGGCATAAATTCTTCCCAATTTATCCCCTAATTTCGGTACTTTAATCACCTCGAACAACGTAATTGGATTGACTTTATCTCATAATCTTGCTATTGACTTATCCTAACAAGTACACCGAGTTTCTGGTATTTCGTTATGATTTTACAGGTATCTAATGTCAAGAAATGGAAGAAGGAAACCGGAAGAATAGAAAAGTCAACAAGAAAAGTCAAAAGGGCAAAAGAGTCATTTCTACCCAGAATCCGGATGAGGTACCTAAAGAGAAGTTGAAGGTATCATCCTCACAAGCACCTCGGAAGAAACGGCACCTCAATCGGATACCCGGAGCAAAAGATATGGGCAGTCAAAGTTTGAGAGAAAAGTCAAATAGGCAGACCGGTCCGCCCTCAACCCGGACCGGTCCGCCCTGCAAACTCCAGAGGGCTGCGAACCGAAGGCAAACCGAAGAGAACAAAAATTAAAAAAAAAGGTCCGCCCCGGACCGGTCCGCCTGGAAAATAAAAGAACCGATCCGCTTTATAGGCAGACCGATCCGCCTAAGGGTCGGACCGATCCGCCCATCGAGATATTATTTTCTGATTCTCCTCTAAAGACTCCGACTTATACTCAACCTCTTGGAATTTCATGTAGGGTATAAAAACCCGAATTATTTTCGTTGTAAAGTAGGCTAGAACGTGGGGAGTTAATTTTAATTTCTCATTTTCTTCCACAAACCCTAGCTGTAGATACAATTTCCAGTTTTATTCAAGGATTGAAGGTTTATTCAAAGTTTGTGTGATCATCAAGTTTATTCATTGCTGCAATTGTTCTTTGGGTAATTTTAGTAAGTTGTTTCTTCTTTGTGATTCTATTCTACAGTATTCCATCAATTGTCTCTAGATTAATCATGAATACTTGCATGTTTAACACTGTTTTCATCATTTTCGGTATGTCCGGCTAGATTTCTAAGGTCGGGTTACATGAACCCAACCTGATGTAGTCATTGCACGTATAAAGTTAATCCTCTAAATTTAGTAATTAATTTTGACCGTATTGCGTAGGGACACAACAATTGTAGGTCTAAATATCTCGTTTGCCCCTGGGTAACCGGGATGATTGAGAATACAATTCGAGTGTCGTTATCGTGATACTGATTTACTCGTCCTTTGATTAAGTATGACGCGGGCTTGAACCTCGTATACGTAATGCTTGGGAGTACTAAATTCCGGGTCAAATTAATTAGATAAATTTACGATTAATATTATACTGCAGTACACTAGGGTTGGGGGATTGTATTCCCGTCCTATTTTTCCATCATCTCATTTAAAAGTTCAATTCAATCCTTCATTCTTAATCTAGGTCTTTTAGTTAGCTGCATTTTTCACTATACTTTAATAATTGCATTTAGTGTAATTGAATCCCAAAAACCAAATCAATCTTTTCTTTTCTTTTTAGAGTCATCGTTAGGATTCCTCCGTCTTATCCCGTCGTCACAACTTCGTTGTCCTTTTTCCCTGAGGATCGATACCCGACTTGTCGGATTATTACTTGAACGACAGGCTTGCACTTGAGCCTAGAGAGTACACACTTTAGAGACACATTCTGAGTCGTGTCAAGTTTTTGGCGCCGTTGCCGGGGACATAGGTAGACTTAGGATTAGATCGAGTTAATCCAAAGCTTTGACCAAAAATTCAAAAAAATCAAAAAAAATATAAAAAGCACAAAAAGATTCACCACCATCTCTCACAAACTTAATGCAAAATTCGGAAACCACTCCCACACCCCATAATACTCCAACCAGCATTCACAAAAATCCACTTGTTGAGTATAATCCTGATAGTCCCCACACTCCACAAGCCCCACAGTTCTGGATCCCACCTCCCACACCGTCACACTCAATCTCTAGCAACACTCCCTTCTCCTTCGTAGGACACACGTCGTGCACACCCAGTGAGAGCACCGAATCGTCAAGTGAGAGAGAGATGTCGCAGCACAGTAATGCAACTACCGGTGAGGAAGAGCCTCCGTACCGCCCGTTGAGAGAATTCTTATATCCCGAGCGCACTGTCACTCCGGGATGCATTATACTCCCGTATAATGCCGGGCAGTTCCGATTCAAAAATGGGATGATCCAAATGTTACCACACTATCACGGTATGGATTCAGAAAAGGCATACCTGCATATACGGGAATTTGAGGACGTGTGTGATACCCTCAACGATCAAACTTGCACACAGGAGGTGATTCGCCTCAAACTCTTCCCGTTCTCGTTAAAAGATAAAGCTAAGACCTGGCTATGGTCTTTACCTCCGAGCTCGATTCCATCTTGGAACGAGTTACAATCCAGATTTCTCAAGAAGTTCTTTCCACCACATCGAACAATCTCCATAAAGGCTCACATTCAATCGTTCAGGCAATTGGATAATGAGCCATTCCATCGATGTTATGAGCGTTTCAATGAGTTAACTGCTTCATGCCCCCATCATGGATTTGATACAGCCCAAATCATTTCCTTCCTCTATAATGGGTTGAACCTTAACTCCAAGCAACTCATTGAAACCATAGGTAGTGGTCCGTTTATCGAACTAGATTGCCACGATGCTGAGCTTCACCTGAGGTATGTTGCCGAGACTACCCAATCTTGGGATATTTCTGATCCTAATGCTCAGAATCGAAATCGTCAAGCGAACACCACTCCATCGGCGTCCGGCCTACACTATGTAGATAAGACCTCTATGTCAAACTGTCGATTGGACTCCCTTGAGAAAGGATTTCGAGATTTATGCGAGGTAGTTGGATCTATCAAGAATCCCGTCGAAAAGGTGTGTGCGATTTGTGAGGCGGGACATTCAACTGAGGAATGCCCGACGATACCCGCTTGCAAAGTAATGTTGCAGGAGCAAGTTAGTGGTATAGGAGGCTTTAAGGGTAATTTCGGTGCCCCGCACGGGACTTCATACAACCCTTCGTGGAAAAATCATCCCGGATTTAGCTACGGGCAACAACATGCTGCAATGAACCCTTCTTCGCATGTTGCCCCTCCTCCTCCACAACAATTTCAACAAGCTCCACACATGCAAAGTCATGTGCAAGCACCGCCACCCCATGGAAATTATATCCCACCACAGCGGAGAACTCTCGAGGACACGATGAATCAATTCATCACTAGCCAGACCGCAACCAATGCCAAGTATGATCGTCTAATTGGCAACATAAATGCAAATCTGTCCAAAATTCAATCCTCGTTGAGCGTTCAAGAAAAGGGCAAGTTCCCTGCCCAGGGCCAAAGACCTCCCCAAGGTCAAACTAGTGTTAGCTCCACTTCTACCGATCATCAGGAGCAATGTCAAGCTGTGACCACTCTTCGTAGTGGGAGAGTCATTGATTTATCACCTCCCCCACACGACACAACCAAAGATAAGGTGATTTCGCCCGGCACGAAAGAGGCCGAAGATGTCACCTCAAATGAGAGTGATAAAGATGACACTAGTGAGCCCGAGGTAGTTGTGAAACCACCCTCCGCAGCACCATTTCCTCAAAGGTTGATTCCTTCCCAGAAAGGAAACCCACGTGATGACGTGCTAGAAATACTAAAGCAGGTAAAGCTGAATTTACCATTCCTCGATGCCATCAAACAAATTCCAGCTTATGCAAAAGTCATCAAAGATTTGTTGACGGTAAAAAGGAAGATGAAAGTAAAGAAGAATGTCTTCCTAGCACAGAACGTGAGCTCCATCCTACTCAATGAGCTCCCTCCTAAATTCAAAGATCCCGGTGCACCCACCATTTCCTGCATCATTGGAGAGAACAAAATTGAAAAAGCCTTACTAGACTTGGGAGCAAGTGTCAATATCCTCCCTTACTCCATCTATAGGCAACTTGATTTGGGCGACCTCAAGCCCACAAGAATCACTCTCCAACTAGCGGATCAAACTGTGAAGGTCCCACGAGGTGTAGTAGAGGACGTGATCGTTCAAGTTGACACTTTCTACTTCCCGGTAGACTTTGTCATTTGGGACACGGAGCCCTCCTTAATCTCGACCAATCATGTTCCCATCATTCTCGGATGCCCATTCTTAGCGACAGCTAACGCTATTATCAACACAAGGAATGGGCGAATGCAGCTCACTTTTGGGAATATGACATTGGAGACCAACATCTTCAATATTGCCCAACATACGGGAGAGGAAGATGATATTCACGCGGTGAGTCTCATAGATGAGATAGTAGAGGAGTACATTGAGGAGAATTGCTGTAGCGATGCCTTAGGATCCTGTCTGGTTTCGAGCAATGAGAGTGCGAGGACGTATACTGAGTATGAGAGGGAGATTGGGGAATTAAGAGAGTTACTCGATGAGAGAGCGTCGGACGAGGACGCGAGAGATGTGAATTGGGTTTCTAGATTCAAGGAGTTACCACCACGGGATACACGCGTTGTTCCCTCCGACGAGAAGTTTCCAACTCTTGAATTAAAGAAACTCCCCTCCCATATCAAATATGCATACTTAGGAGAGGATGAGACATTTCCTGTTGTTATCTCCTCTAGCCTAGACGACGAGCAGGAGGGTAAGTTGTTAAAAATTTTGAGGAAGCACCTAAGTGCTTTTGGTTGGTGTATAGCTGATTTGAAGGGGATAAGTTCTCTGATTTGCACCCACAAGATTCACCTCGAAGAGGATGTCAAACCCTCTAGAGAAATGCAAAGAAGACTGAACCCCAACATGAAAGAAGTTGTGAGAACCGAGATCATTAAACTATTAGATGCCGGGATTATCTACCCAATCTCGAATAGCAAATGGGTGAGTCCTATTCAAGTCGTCCCGAAGAAGTCGGGTATGACTGTGATTGAGAATGCTAAGGGAGAGCTTGTTCCCCAACGCACCACCACCGGTTGGCGTGTTTGCATTGATTACCAGAAACTCAATGCGGGAATAAGAAAAGATCATTTCCCCTTGCCATTCATTGATCAAATGGTTGAGAGAGTTGCGGGGCACCCATATTATTGCTTCCATGATGGTTATTCCGGATATAACCAGATTGAGGTAGATGTACTTGACCAAGAGAAGACGACGTTCACTTGTCCTTTTGGTACATTTGCCTACAAACGTATGCCATTCGGCTTGTGTAATGCACCCGCGACTTTTCAACGGTGCATGTTGAGCTTATTTAGTGACATGGTCGAAAGAGGACTCGAGGTGTTCATGGACGATTTCAGCGTTTTTGGCACCTCTTTCGATCTTTGTCTAGAAAAATTGGAGCAAGTACTTGCTAGGTGTGTGGAGAAGAACTTAGTGCTGAATTGGGAAAAGTGCCATTTCATGGTCACTGAAGGAATAGTTCTTGGCCACATAGTATCATCTAAAGGCATAGAGGTTGATAGGGCTAAGATAGATGTCATAGTTGACCTTCCCCCATCGAGATCGCTTAAAGACGTGCGCTCATTCTTGGGTCACGCCGGGTTTTATCGCAAGTTCATTAAGGACTTTAGCACTATCGCTAGACCCTTAAGCAACCTTCTCATGAAGGATAACCCGTTTGAGAGGACCGAGGCATGCCAAAGCTCCTTTGACAAATTAAAGAACATGCTCGTGTCCGCTCCCATCATCCAAGTTCCGGATTGGTCTTTACCATTCGAACTCATGTGTGATGCAAGCGATTACGCGATTGGGGCCGTTTTGGGCCAACGTCAAGATAAACAAGCTCATGTCATCTACTACGCTAGCCGGACCCTTACCGGACCTCAACTCAACTACTCTACCACGGAGAAGGAGTTGCTAGCAGTAGTCTTTGCCCTTGATAAGTTCAGATCGTATCTCATTGGTTCTCCTATAATTGTCTTCACCGACCACGCGGCTTTAAAGTATCTACTTGCGAAGAAAGACGCCAAGCCGCGCCTCATAAGGTGGATCCTACTCCTACAAGAGTTCAATCTCTCTATCAAAGATAAGAAAGGAGTAGAAAACGTCGTGGCCGACCATTTGTCTCTGCTTTCGTTCGACGTACCTAGTGATCCCATACCCATAGACGAGTATTTTCCGGATGAGCAACTCTTTGCTACTTCTTCATATCCCTGGTTTGCGGACATAGTGAATTATCTTGTCACGGGAGCCGTCCCTCCCGATTGGACACCGCAAGATAAGAAGAGGTTTCTTACTTGGTCGCGCATGTTCTTCTACGATGATCCCTTACTCTTTAAATACTGCGCCGACCAAATCATCCGACGATGTGTACCAGATGACAAGATTCCAAAGGTCATCCAGTTTTGTCATTCGGAAGCATGTGGAGGCCACTTTTCAGCGAAAAAGACGGCCGCTAAAATTCTGCAATGCGGCCTCTATTGGCCCACAATCTTCCGGGATGCAAATGACGCTTGCAAGTCATGTAATAGGTGCCAACGAATGGGAGCCATCTCTCACCGCGACATGATGCCCCTTACCCCCATACTCATCATTGAGATATTCGATTGTTGGGGTATTGACTTCATGGGTCCCTTCCCCCCATCCTTTGGTTTCCTATACATTTTAGTCGCGGTAGACTACGTTTCTAAATGGGTAGAAGCTATAGCTACTAAGACTAATGACAGTAAGGTGGTGATAAAGTTCCTACAGGAACACATACTTTCTCGCTTCGGCGCACCGAAAGCAATAATTAGCGACAATGGCACGCACTTTCGCAATAGGCCATTTGAGAAGCTCATGAGAAAGTATGGCGTCGTCCACAAGGTTGGAACGACGTATCACCCACAAACAAATGGGCAGGCCAAACTAGCGAATCGTGAGATCAAGAACATTCTCGAGAAGACCGTCAATCCTAACCGGAAAGATTGGTTAATTAGACTGAACGATTCGCTATGGGCCTATCGCACCGCATACAAAAATCAGCTTGGCATGTCCCCTTTCCGCTTCGTGTATGGCAAGCCTTGCCATCTCCCCGTGGAGTTAGAACACAAAGCGTATTGGGCAATTAAGGAGCTCAATTATGCCATGGATAAAGCCGGTGAAGCTCGCAAGCTTCAAATAAATGAGTTAGAGGAGATACGCAATGATGCGTATGAGAATGCCAAAATTGCCAAAGAAAGGATGAAACTCGCTCACGATAGCATCATCCGACGCAAAGAGTTTATTCCCGGGCAAAAAGTTCTTCTCTACAACTCTCGGCTTCATCTCTTTCCGGGCAAGTTGCGGTCGCGATGGTCTGGCCCATTTGTTGTCAAGAATGTTTTCCCCCACGGAGCTGTCGAATTAGAAGATTTAAAAGGGGGAACTACATTCAAAGTGAATGGACAACGCCTAAAGCCATATCTTGAGGCGTGCGAAGAGGAAGTCGACACCGTTTGGTTGTCGGACCCCGTTTACGGGGTAGAGTGAACTGTTTCCGTTAGGTCGTCGCACCCCCGACGCGTATGGGGTGAGAGTCGTGTGTGTCGTGTGTGTTAGTGAGTGTCGTTAGGATTTTGGTACATTCAGGGTTAGCATGTGCAGGTCCGGGATTTTGAGCAATTCGGGTGACCGGTGATGTTGAGAGGTCCTTAGTCTATAGTTGGAGAGGAGCGCGTTTTAAGAGTTCAATATTTCGAGGAAGAGAGGTTGAAATCCAGCTTCGGGGAAATTCCAGCCTGAAATCCCCAAGCCGGACCGGTTCCTTTAATTTAAGGTCGGACCGGTCCGCCCCGGACCGGTTCCTTTAATTTCAAGCCGGACCGGTCCGCCTGTCGAATTTCCTGAAAATTAAAGACCCGGACCAGTCCGCCACTGGACCGGACCGGTCCGCCTTCTGCAGATTCGTTGAATCTTTTCTTCCCATGCACCCCCCCTTCTCCCCAATAGCCACCCTTCCCCCCATTTCGGTTTCCCACACCCCCATACATCCCTTTCCCTCCAAAACCCTTTTCCCTCCACATCCATTTCCCTCCAACTCCCCTCCCCTCCACTATAAATACAACCCTACCCCCTCCCCTTCTCTTCACACCTCAAACACCACTTCTCTCCCCTCTCTCTCCAGATTTCTTCAGTTCCTTCTCTCTGCCTAATCTCCATGGCCCCCCGTGCTCCTCCCACCAAATACGCATCCACCGACATCCTACACTCCGGGAGCAACGAGTTCCGCTCCCGCCAAGAGGAGCGATGGTGCATCAACTTTTTCGGGTCAAACCGCAAACTACATATGGAGCGCGCGGTCCAATGGAACGCGCTGCCCAATTCTGTAACGGCCCTATTCATGGCCCGGGGGTGGTGTCGTTTCCTTAACGAAACCCATGACACCGTGTGGGCTTCCGAAGTCCGCTTATTCTATGGCACACTCGTGCGGACGGACCAATTTGAGGCCCAAGCTTATGTCGATGGGATGGTCATTCCCTTCTCCTTAGCCATCCTCACGGCCAAATTGGCCACCTTTGGCGTTCCGGACCCCCAAGACTACACCTATCCACGGAACGTTCCTCCGGTCGCTAAGAACGTCATCATGGAGCGCATTGCTCCAAACGTGGCTTGGACGGGCCAAACCGTCGCGGTTGGACGACTCAATGAAACGGCACGCCTCACTTTCCAAATCGTATGCGCCAACATCCTTCAAACGTCCAACGATTCCGCCATGAGGCCTCGGCAGGCCACCTTAACCTACCATCTCTTCGATCCTCAAACCACCATCCATTTGGCCCGCACATTGTACGCCGACATCATCGTCGCTTCTTTGGATGAGAAGGGCACCGCCCCTTTGCCCTATTCCCGTCTGATCACGTCTATCCTCCTAGACGTCGGCATTGAGGCCCCTGCCGACCACACCCGGATTCCCGGTCCCTTTGGACAAGGCACTCGCACTAAGAGTGCCAAACAGCTCGCCATAATCCGGGCACGGCGAGGTCATGATAGCGAGGAAGAGGCTTCCTCGGAAGAGAGCGCGGACGAGGAGGCCGCCGAAGCAGACGTTGAGATGGGTGACGTCGCCGCCGATGACGAGTCGGCGGACGAAGAGGACGACCCGGACTTTGAGTGGGCGGGTACTGATATTTCGACCCGGCTGTCCAAACTTGAGACCCGATTCGGGAACTTTGAGAACAAGTTCGACACCTTTGTGATCGACTACCAACGAGATCAGAATCGGGCGGCTCGAAGGCAAGCGGATATCTACCGACGCCTAGGGGATCCTTATGAGCCACTCCCATCGCATTTTCAAGACCCCTATGGCCCCGACGCGCCCAGCTCCTCCCATTTCCCTCCCCCGTGATATTTTGGTTGCTTAGGACTGTTTTGATGTATTTCTTCTCACATCCTACATATGTTGTATTCCTGTTTGTACCACAGTCCTATGATATATAAAGTTGCATTTTTCTATATTTGTTTGTTTTAATTATTGCACTTATTATTTTGCCTTATTTAGATTTTAGTCCTTTTTACTTGAGGACAATGCAAAAGTCTAAGTTAGGGGGGGTCACAAGTGCATATTTCTAAAACTTCACAAATTCTTCAAAAATGCCCAAAATTTCCAAAAAAAAAAATCATAAAATTTTGAAAAAGCCAAAAATATTTTTGTTCAAAATAAATAAAAATTGGAATTCAAATTTTTCAAAAATATCATTAAAAGTCGAATTGGAGTCTCAAATTGTACACATCCAACATACACAAAGCCGAAATTGACCAAAGATGGAAATTGAGCGAAAATTGACGACTTAACGAATAAATGTGGAGATTAACAAACCCGGTGAGATTCGAGCCTATCACGTTTTGCGAGATTTTAAATCAATCCGAGTTAATTGTTAACTCAAAGTTCTTTTTAGCGCTTAATAAGTTGTCAAGGATCTCAATCCTTTCATTTTGATCGGTTTTGAAAAATGTGTGCAATGTTGCCTTGAAAATCGTGCCAAATTAGTCTCTAAACTTAAATTCACCTCGAAACGCATATGGTAACGCAATTGACATTTTGGACAATGAAGTAGGCCCTCGTTTGTCACCCCAAAAATATTGGCCAGAAAAAGTAGCGAAAAATTACCCTTTGCAACCCAAATTGAGCCAAATAATTTTCCCTTTCGTTTGACAACCCGAAAAATCCAAAATAGCCGGAATTGTGAAAAATAAAAAAAAAACAGCATTTAAGTCCGAAAAGTGCAACAAAAAGGGGCAAGAAAAAAAAATAGAAAAAGAAGAAAAAAATGAGCAATAGCCCGGAAAATGCACAAATGGACATCACGAATGACTTTTCCAATTCCAACCTTCCATACCGCCTTTATTTTACCCAATGCAACCTTTAACCCGAAAAAGTCCTAACCGAGTCCAAATTGCGAAAATTGAGTACCGCGTGGAGAGCTAATACACCAAAAGATAATATAAGAGGTTAAATGCGCGAAATAGAGGCGAGGTTCCCGTTTTTAAAATCGTAATCCGTTGATGAGATCCTTTCACTATAAAAATTTTCGTCTTTCTAATTGCATGCGTGAATTTGCTTCCATTACATTTACTCTTTATATCACGCATGCCTAGAGAATAGCCATAATCCGAGAGATTCGTTTGTGAGTGCATTCCGTGAGAAATTGAAATCAAAACGAATTTTCGGATAAGTAACGTAGTGATTAATCAGTGGAAATTGGCGGTTATATTTCCGGCTTCGCACACACGCACTACAGTTTGAGACTTGTAAACATGACTTAATGATGACTATTTTCTGGAAAAGTTTGAATTATACAATTTTTGGTAATTTTGAAGTTCTTTGAGTCGAATTTTGTGGGTATATTCTCTGCAAACCCTCACGAGACACAACTCGTCCCACTAGGGTAACCTAGGGGTTTAAAGGCTTGTTGCATACGCTAAATGCAATCGCGTGCCCGCGAAAGAGGTATTTTATCCCAATAAAATGTTTTTCAAGAGTTGAACCTTGCTAGAATTCTTTTACATTGCTCGGGACGCGCAAAGTTCTAAGTTAGGGGGGTTTGATTAGGCATAAATTCTTCCCAATTTATCCCCTAATTTCGGTACTTTAATCACCTCGAACAACGTAATTGGATTGACTTTATCTCATAATCTTGCTATTGACTTATCCTAACAAGTACACCGAGTTTCTGGTATTTCGTTATGATTTTACAGGTATCTAATGTCAAGAAATGGAAGAAGGAAACCGGAAGAATAGAAAAGTCAACAAGAAAAGTCAAAAGGGCAAAAGAGTCATTTCTACCCAGAATCCGGATGAGGTACCTAAAGAGAAGTTGAAGGTATCATCCTCACAAGCACCTCGGAAGAAACGGCACCTCAATCGGATACCCGGAGCAAAAGATATGGGCAGTCAAAGTTTGAGAGAAAAGTCAAATAGGCAGACCGGTCCGCCCTCAACCCGGACCGGTCCGCCCTGCAAACTCCAGAGGGATGCGAACCGAAGGCAAACCGAAGAGCACAAAAATTAAAAGAACCGGTCCGCCCCGGACCGGTCCGCCTGGAAAATAAAAGAACCGATCCGCTTTAGAGGCAGACCGATCCGCCTAAGGGCCGGACCGGTCCGCCCATCGAGATATTGTTTTCTGATTCTCCTCTAAAGACTCCGACTTATACTCAACCTCTTGGAATTTCATGTAGGGTATAAAAACCCGAATTATTTTCGTTGTAAAGTAGGCTAGAACGTGGGGAGTTAATTTTAATTTCTCATTTTCTTCCACAAACCCTAGCTATAGATACAATTTCCAGTTTTATTCAAGGATTGAAGATTTATTCAAAGTTTGTGTGATCATCAAGTTTATTCATTACTGCAATTGTTCTTTGGGTAATTTTAGTAAGTTGTTTCTTCTTTGTGATTCTATTCTACAGTATTCCATCAATTGTCTCTAGATTAATCATGAATACTTGCATGTTTAACACTGTTTTCATCATTTTCGGTATGTCCGGCTAGATTTCTAAGGTCGGGTTACATGAACCCAACCTGATGTAGTCATTGCCCGTATAAAGTTAATCCTCTAAATTTAGTAATTAATTTTGACCGTATTGCGTAGGGACACAACAATTGTAGGTCTAAATATCTCGTTTGCCCCTGGGTAACCGGGATGATTGAGAATACAATTCGAGTGTCGTTATCGTGATACTGATTTACTCGTCCTTTGATTAAGTATGACGCGGGATTGAACCTCGTATACGTAATGCTTGGGAGTACTAAATTCCGGGTCAAATTAATTAGATAAATTTACGATTAATATTATACTGCAGTACACTAGGGTTGGGGGATTGTATTCCCGTCCTATTTTTCCATCATCTCATTTAAAAGTTCAATTCAATCCTTCATTCTTAATCTAGGTCTTTTAGTTAGCTGCATTTTTCACTATACTTTAATAATTGCATTTAGTGTAATTGAATCCCAAAAACCAAATCAATCTTTTCTTTTCTTTTTAGAGTCATCGTTAGGATTCCTCCGTCTTATCCCGTCGTCACAACTTCGTTGTCCTTTTTCCCTGAGGATCGATACCCGACTTGTCGGATTATTACTTGAACGACAGGCTTGCACTTGAGCCTAGAGAGTACACACTTTAGAGACACATTCTGAGTCGTGTCAACTCTCTCTCTCTCTCTTAAGATAATGCGGGTGGAGGACTCTCTCTCTCTTATTTTTCTTAAATCTTCTTCTAAAGTGGTGATACTAAGAACTAACGTTTTGTTACGCTTTTTAGTTTTAAATGACTCAGAATATAGCTCGGCGTAGGCGCGTTGAAGATCACTATCACTCTCCCTTGTGTCATCCTCCCCCTCACTCACATCGATCTCACTGTCGAGGTGTCCCTGTGAAGCAGCATCCTCATCGTCGTGAGGAGCACTAGAAGTACTCACATGACTAGACATGAATGCGGTGAAGTTACACTCATGCGGTGACTCATCTCCAGAATCCACCGGCTCGACCTCACTGTCGTCACTAAGGGTAGCATTAAGGACAACTTTTCCCTTTTCTCTGTTCAGCCTAGTAGCACACTCAAAAGCTCTATGACCCCTACCGTCGCACTCAAAGCATCTCTCACTTTCCTTTTTAGGAGGATCTTTAAAATCTTTTTCATTTTTCTTTTCAAACTTATTTTTCTCAAACTTCTTTTTATCTTTAAAATTACCATTTTTCTTGAATTTGAGAATTCTCTTGAAATTTTTAGCAAATAGGGCCAAATCATCTAAGTCAAAATCACACTTAGAATCTGACTTATCTGTCTCTCTTTTTCTAGATGACTCTCCCCTCTTTCTTTCCGACCCCTCACTCTTTTTCTCCTGGGCATTAAGTGCAATTCCCTTATCTTTAGACTTGACAGATTTAGGAAACATATCAATTTCATACGTTTGCAAGTCTCCTACAAGTTCTTCCAATTTAAGCGTATTTAAATTACCCATAGAATTTAACACAGTGACTTTAGGGATAAAATGATTCGGCAGTGATCTAAGAATATTTTTAACAACTCTAGCATTAGGAATGTGTTCACCAAGATTAAATCTAGTGTTAACAATATCAGACGGTCTAGCATAAAATTCATCAAAACATTCAGATTCAAGCATGGTGATTATCTTAAATTGAGTTGTTAAATTTTACAGTTTAGATTCTTTCACACCATTAGTTCCTTCATGGGTAGGTTGCAAAACATAATATGCCTCTTTTGACGTGGTGCACGTCATTATGCGTTTGAACTCATCAGGTGTGACAGACCCAGAAATAGCACTTAAACCCTTAGAATTAAAATATGACCATTTAAATTCTTCTTTAGTCCATGTAGTAACAGGTTTTAAATTGGTTACATTTTTAAGAGTGACGAAGGGAGGTGTCCACCCTCTTTCAACCAAAATCCAGACACGTTCATCAATGGCTTTTAATGCAGATCTCATGCGGGCTTTTCAGTATGCATAGTTTGTCCCGTAAAAAACTGGCATTTTATTATATAACTTCTCCATTATGAACACACTCGTTTTCAAAAATCAATTTTTCAGAAAATTAATATCTTAGAAAAATTTTGCAGAAAATTACACGGTAAAGTTGTGTAACTGGCTCTGATACCAATTTGAGAAGAGTGCGCTTGCGTTCAAATAAGAAAGTTATTTAATTAAACTCAGTTTTTATCAATTAAGTCTTAAACATGCATCTAGGTGTCATTGATGATGATAAAATCAAGCAAGAACATTCAAACACACACAAATGAGAAAAAAATTCCCATAGGGGCAAAACCTTTTATTTTCACTATAATTTTGTAAGAAAATGGCTTACACGGATTACAATGAAAATATGTGACACAGAAATACCCTCGGGTGTCAGTTCTGATATCGTCGGCTGGAACTATCCCTTTCCAGTAGGGCAGCAATGAAGAAGAGAACAACTTCCTCACAAATTACTCCAGATGAGTGAAAGATCTTCTTGAAGGTTTAAAGATTCACACACATATATGGGAATGGTTTTGTGAATCAAAAAGGTTTAGAAAACCATAAAAAGATGAAGTCTTATTCTGGACTGTTTTCGTAGAATTTTGAGATTGCAGAAAGACTTGAAAATCGTGTAGAAAGTGAACAGGTATTTATACAAAAATCGAGGCGGTGGTTCGTTCAAACGAGATAGCCATGTCGCTCGAACGAAGGACAGATGTCGTTCGAACGAGATCGCGTGACATGCCTATCTCGCGCGAACGATAATTAAAGTCGTTTGATCGAGCTCGTCATTCAAGGCACTTCGCTTCTACACTTATAAAAAATTATGCTTTTGATAAAAAATTAATCCAGACTTCAAAAACAATTTTTAAAAAATTTCCCAAATATTTATGCAAATATTAAAACTCCAATAAACCATTTTACCGATAAAGCGTAGTGGAGTAGTGGGAATGAGATGAGAAGCACGTCGCATGTAGCATGATGCACGTGAAGATAATGGATGCATTGAATTCAGATAAAGGTCATTAAGGATGATCATGCTGAATGTAGCGGTATCAGACATACAAACTGTGATCTAGGAGAAAATAGAAAATTCCTAGATTCTACCCCGGACTTTTATAAAATTATGTCCTTACAAGTTTAACATTTCAATTTCATAAACAGCCCAAGAAATTTTAGATGGATAGTTACAATGAGACCTTAGCCCATATGGATGATCATCTTGCTCAAATTAATCGTGAAGGCTATAAATGGGGAACTTGCCCAGGGAACTTGCTAATTTTGCTGAAGTTTGATCAAAACAGTTACTTGTGGTATTGGAATGACCCATATCTCTTGGATTGTAACAAGCCTCCATTCAAATTGGACACAAAATGGATTCCTCCCAATGCCATTCCCCAATGCCTGATAACTAAATATTTAGGGGATTATGCCCTTCATGATGAGTGTGAGATAGTACGTCCTCCTCATTTGCTTGATAGGCCGAGCATCAGCAATAGGCAAATTTTAAGAGATTTTAACACTATCAATTCTCCATATACCCTTGATGATCCTCCTGTTGGGAAGGACAAAGCACAAGGAAAATATCCAGTAGAATAAATTTATACTTCTTGTACTGTATTTTGCTCACTTATTGATATTATAATACCTTTTAATCAATGAAATGAAGTCATTTTTTATTGAATTCTCTTTATTCAAGCTTATGTTTGTTATGAATATTTTTGCCGACTAGGTAAACTGTATAACGATTAGTTAATCGTCTTACAGACTAAATAACATGCTCTAATATTTAATATATGATTCATGTTTGTATCATATATACGGCCTTAGATTCAACTAACGCACTTAGATAAAATTGTAAATAGCTTTATTGTACTAAATTGTAGCATGAGTTATCAGTGGTGACTAAGTGCATTAGGAATGTATAATTATTCTATTATTTTAACCTAGTCGGGTAAAACCTCTAATTAAGAAATTTAATGACTTCTTGTTCATGACTTGCCGAGGATAAATCATACATGAAGTTTAACTTTTCTCAAGTTAGAAAAGTTTGGAAAAGTTGGAATCATGCTCTATTGGCGAGGAACTTTTTGAAAACTTTTCTGAAGTTGGAAAAGTTTGAACCATGCTCTGTCAATGAGTAACTTTTTAAAAACTTTTCTGAAGTTGGAAAACTTTAAAAAAGTTTGAACCATGCTCTTTTGGCAAGGAACGTTTTGAAAACTTGGAAAATTTTGAATCAAAATTGCTCATTATTGATTCTGGTTAAGGTGTATAATGGAGAAAAACTGAAATTTCATTAACTTGAATAAGCAATTACATTTAGGGTAGAATTTTTAAAACTATATTACTGATGATACTTGCACAGTTGGTCTGCATTCCAAAGATTCTTGAATTTTTCCCCTTCTAGTGTTTGTAAACGATAAGTTCCTGGTCGGAAAACCGTTGAGATACGATATGGACCATGCCAATTAGGATCCAACTTGTTATTCTTATGGATTACTTTCTTGAGTACCGGATCTCCTTGCTTCAGGTTGGTCATCTTGATCCTTCGATTATAAAACCTTGCAATCCTTTGTTGATAGGCAGCCATCCAAATAACAATAGCTTCTCGAACTTCTTCTATCTTATCCAGATCCAGTCGCCTCATGAGGTCACTCTTGGGTGAATTAAAGTTCAATACCCTGTGGTTTGGCAGACCTATTTCCACTAGTACTACTGCCTCAGTGCCAAAAGCTAGCATGTAGGGAGTTTCTCCTGTTGTCGTTCTGGGAGTAATCCTATATGCCCAAAGGACACTGTGGAGTTTATTAATCTAATTGCCTTTAGCCTCATCTAACCTTTTCTTCAACTCATCTAGCAAGTTTTTATTAGTGATTTATGTTTGTCCATTGCATTGTGGGTGCCCAGGTGCTGAATGAAGTTTCTTGAGGCCTAACCGAATACAATACTCTTTAAAGTCTTCATTATCAAACTGAGTCCCATGGTTGGTGATGAAGGCATAAAGCATGAAATATCTTCAAATGATCTGCTTCCATATGAATTGGAACACTTTGTGATAAGTCAAATCAACAAAGAGCTCAGCCTCTACCCATTTGGTAAAATAATCAACAACTACAACTAGGTACTTGAATCTTCCTTTAGTAGACAGCAATGGTCCGACCAAGTCAATTACCCATATAGTTAAAGGCCATGGAGAAATGATGGGTATTAGGCTTGCTCCTGGTCTTCTGTGAATGGTGGCATACTTCTAGAATTTATCACACTTCTTGGTGAAAATGAACCAATATGCTTTCATCTTCGGCCAGTAATAACTTTGCATTACTATTTATTGTCTCAGAGACCTCCCAACTATCTGTAGTCCATATGAGCCTTCATGAACCTCTTTGATCAAATCATTCACTTCATTTGTATGAACACAATGAAGTAGGGAAATAATGTATCATCGCTTGTACATGACTCCTTTTTTTAACACATAACTAGCTGCTTTGTATCTCATCTTCCTGGCTTCCTTCCGGTCGGATGACAATATTCCTCTTTCGATGTACTCTTTGATTGGTTCCATCTATGAGGGAACTAACTCCACATATATGACGTTAATTTTCATCCCATCAATGCTTCTGTGAGTAAGAATGTCCTCTAGGATTGTTCGTTTGAGTTCTCTTGGAGTTACTAAAGCAAGTCGAGCAAGAGCATCTGCTCGAGCATTCTCAAGTTTGGGAATCCTGATTATTTTGCCTTTAGTGATCAATGAAATGACTTCCAATGCTTTTTTATGATATCTCATCATAGTTTCCCCCTTAACACCATAAATTTGCTGCCTTTGATTAAAAATCAGTTAGGAATCACTATATACCAATACATGGTCAATGCCCAGTGATGAAGCCAATTCCAGTCATGTGTCTAATGCTTCATATTCTGCCTCATTATTGGAATACTTGAATTAGAATCTCAAAGCATATTCTACATCCAAGTTATCCGAAGTGTTGATGATTAAGCATGCTCCACTTTCAGTAGCACATGAGGATACATCTGCAAATAATTGCCAAATTGGAATGTCATCAGAGAACTCTTCTTCTACCAGTATTCCATGCTTGACCAACTTATTGTTTTGTTGCAATTTTTCTTAAGCATCCAATGAATCAAGTTAATCGTCCATAATCTTTGTTCACTTTTGAGCAAATCTCTCTTTCATAGAACTCTGCTCGGTAAGCAAATGTGGATTATGTTGCTCCTCGGCATACGTGAATTCAATAATAAAGTCTTCAACTTCTTGGCCTTTTATTGCTACTCTAGGTTAATAAACAATATCATACTCTCCCAATTCAACTTCCCACGATATTAACCTTATAAACTTTTCTGGTTTATGCAATACTTGTCGCAAAGGCAAATCCATGTAGACAACAGTGGTGTGGGCTTGGAAGTATGGCCTCAGCCTCCTAAAGTCTTCAATAAGACTCCAAGAATGGATACCTGATTTTTCCTCCTCGGAATGCCTTGTTAGTATAATATACTAGCCTTTGAACTCCACCATCCAGTCAGATCAAAGCTGAACTTACAGCCGACTCTCACATAAGCAAGTATAAATATAATTTTTCTCTTATAACTGATCAAAAAAGGAGTGGGGGAGAACCCAAGTACTTATTTAGCTCCAGAAAGTCCTTCTCACATTCGTCATTCCATTCAAAGGTCTTTTCAAGCACCTTGAATAATGGAAGACACTTATCGGTTGCTCGGGAGACAAAACGATTTAATACAGCTACTCTTCCCGTCAGTTTTTAAACTTCTTTCTTATTAGTCGGGGACTACATTTAAAGCAAGGCTTTAATATTTTCTGGGTTTACCTCTATTCCCATTCGATTGATAATGTACCCTAGGAACATTATCTACTATACTCCGAAGAGGCATTTGGTTGGGTTGAGTTCATCTGGTGCTTTTCCAATTGATCAAAGGTTTGAGATAAGTCCGCAATGTGGTCGATAGTATGTTTGTTCTTGGTGAGCATGTCATCTACATATCCCTCTATATTTTTGCCAATCTGATCTTTAAAAACCTTATTCACTAGTCTCTGATAGGTAGTTCAACTGTTCTTCAACCCAAAGGGCATGACATTGTAATATTAAGTTCCTCAGTCGGTAATGAAAGAAGTATTTTCCTTGTCTTTAAGTTTCATCTTAATCTGGTTATAACCAGAATAAACATCCATAAAACTAAGTAACCCATGGCCTGTTGTATCATCAACTGATTGATAAATCCCTAGTAAATGGAAGGTATCTTTTGGCTATGCCTTACTGATATCTGTAAAATCTGCACACATACGCCATTTATTATGTTTCTTCTTGACCATCATCATATTAGCTGAGAAACTAGGGTACTTAACATCTTCAATGAACCATGCTCGTTGTAGTTTCTCCATTTCCTCCTGGATTATTGTATTCTTCTTGGGATTGAAGGCTCTTCGCCTTTGCTTGATTGGTTTGGATCCTGGACAAATATTAAGTTCGTAGTATATGAAGTTTGAATCAATTCTTGGCATATCTTCATGGCTCCAAGAAAAAATATTTTTCCTTTCTCTAAGAAACGTAACTAATTCCTGTTTGAGGGAAGGAGACAACGTGAACCTATCTGGGTGATTCTTTCTGGCTTTTCGTTATCCAACATAACACCTTTTATTTTTACCATTACTTGCCCCTTTACCAGTTTTTCTTCTTCTTTAGGATCCAGAGTGTCGATGTGTAAAGTGGTTGTGACCTTCATTTGCATCTCATGTTGGTCGGTCAATGTATAATAACATTCCTTGGCATCTTTCTGTCTGCCATTTACTTTATTGAATCCATAATTTGTTAGAAATTTCATACACTGATGCATTGTAGATGGCACATCCTCTAACTGTTTGATTCCCACTCTTCCTATGATGATAATGTAAGTTGACAGGACATTTTTATCTAACATGAAGAAGCAAATTATTTATCTCCAGATCATCAGCCAGGTGTCGACCAAGACTTCCAGCTTAATAGTTCTTAATGGATATACTTTCTCACCTGCAAATCCAATAAGAGGTCTATGGTACGGTTCTAGCTTGTTGATCTTCAACCCTAGGCTGTCGAAATAGTTATAGAACATTACACCAGTTAAGATCCTATTATCAACCAAGATTCTTGCGACTGTCATGATAAACTTTGCATGTGATAACTAATGAATCGTCATGAGGGAAAAGAACCCCATTATGATCATTTTTGGAGAATCCAATCACTATCATGTCTCTGTTGACTTTCCTTGCTCTACTATCACTAGATTCATACATATCAATCTGTTTGACAGTTAGGCAGGCCTTGACTTCATTTAAGTAAGCTTTCCTTTCTACTATCGCACATCCTCCTCCAGCATTACCACCTGCGATGAAATCTCACCCAAAGGATATCATGCCGACCTCCACCTCTGGCTCATCAAGCTTCTTTGACAAGTCTGGATCTTCTTCCAAATTATTATTTTTAGCTTTTTTTAGTGTCATCCCCTGCTCGAGCTGGAGATTCAAACCTCTTTTGATCATTTCGGTTGCCATTTCTATAAATAAACTTGCTTAACTTTCCCCGTCGAATAAGATTTGCAATCTCATGCTTTAGCGTAATAGAGTTGTTGGTATTGTGCCCATGATCCCCGTGGAAGTCACAGTACTTAGACCTATCCCTCTTATTAGGGGGTGTCTTCAACTTTTCAGGCCAATTCAATTCTCAGTTTACTTTGATCTCCTCCAGGATATGGTGATTTTGAGTGGGATATATTCATCATACTTTTTTATTCGTTCCAGTTTCTTGTCTTTCTAATCCTTTTTTAAAGAATTAAAATTATTTTTCTGACCTTTGCCCTTGGTCTCAGGAGCATCCTTGGCTGCCATAGCCTCCTCGGCATTCATTATTTTTCCAGCTTTATCCATTAGTTCTGTCATGGTTTCGGGTGGATTATTTGCTAAATCTTAGTAAAGATCTTTAGCAACTAACCCACTCATAAGTGCTGCAATGGTTGTTTTTTCCTCATAGTCCACCACCTCTAGTTTTTCATTGTTAAAGCGAGTAATATATTCTCTAGGGCATTCGATTGGATTTTATCGCACGATTAAGAGATGAGTGACACTCTTGATCGGCTTAGCCCCAAAACAAAAGTTATCTATGAATAATTCAACTAACTGATGAAAACTAAGGTTTTTACCTCTTGGGAGATTATTATACCAAATTTGGGTTGGTCTTGTGATGGAAATAGATAAAGCTCTACATATCATTTTTTCGGGCACTGAGTAGATGTCAACAGCAGCTTGATATTGCTAATGTGCAAGACTGGATTAGTTTTCCATTCATACTTGGGAGTAACAACTGGTGGCTTGAACTTGGAGGGTGTGGGATATACCACAATTGCCTAGATGAAAGGTTATCCTTTAATGAAACTCCTTTACAATAGATTCTTGGTCTTGGCTATTTCACCTAGTAGAACTTCTAACCGCTGCACGAATCCCTTTTAGGAATATTCTTCTGGCTTAGACTTGGTCGAGGTAGATTTAGCAACTTTGTTGTGCCTATGTGTTGAACTCTCCTCCTGAGAGGTTTGCTCAACACGCACAGAGGCCCTCATACTGGCTTTAGATCTTGTGGACCTCTCTTTCTATTCATGGTGATACTCCTACTCCTTATGATGTCCTCTAGTTACTCGGGGGCTTAATCGATCAAAAGCTGACTCCCTGCTTAGCCCCTCCAAGATACTTGGTCTTTTTTTGAAAAAAGATCCACCATCACAGTAATCCATTACCCGGAATGAAGAAGTTTCCCAAAGACGATATGACCTATGATGAGAAGAACGATAATGATAACGCCTTTCATGTCTAGCTAGTGGTGGTGGCATATCCCTTCTAGAATTGGAAGACATAGCTTGTATAGTGAGGGCCATTGGCTTGACAGACTCTTGCATGGCTTCTTGCCCTCTACCAAGGTTGAGAATAATTCCTTGTAAGTCTTTCGCATTAGGAGGAGCAGATGGGATGATGATATTTCCCTCATTTCGAGCAATAATTTCAGGATCATTCATTTTTTTAAGGCAAATAAACGAAACAAATGATAGAGAACGATGCATACAAATATTTCCACAGATGGCGCCAATCTATTGATGTCTAAAAATTGACTAACTCGAAATTTATAATCACAACTAATCTTAAGATAAGTAACTCAAACTACACACATAAAAGATAAGGTTTTTAGAGTGGTTCAGCTATAAAATAGCCTACGTCCATTGTTCGTTTTTATTAAGTAAGGTTTACATTAGCTCAGTATGGTGTGCATATGAGTGATTCGAGTTGTCCCTTGAGCTAAGGGAGTATTTTTTTTATCTATAGTGGTTACAAACCCTAGATATGGAGCGCCTTTATATTGCCAGGCATTTACATTTTTGTACAATAAATGAAACTCTTGGAATTTGGTGTTGGATGACATCCCATCCGAGTAACTTTTGGTATTCCTGTTAGTTGGCCTTCTGGAATTGGTCGGCCTTACAGCCAACTAAGTGTTTCTGAAGCCGATCAGGGTGATTGGTCGGCCACGTAGGAGGACAAGTGTACATTCGTCATTGGTCCACGTGGGAGTGTAATTTTTACATACAACAAAGAGAAAAATTAATTGATTAGACTATCGATTTAATTAATTATATTGGGATATATAGGGGAATGAGGGATGCCGGTAAACTATAATGAAGTTATTGAGATAAAGATGGCATAAGTGAGATAAGAAATAGATAAGTGGCTAATGATCCTTTAAACGTGATATTGACGGGGCCATTTGGATGGAATATAAATGAAATATGAAATAATGTGAATCATTCAAAACGAAAAGATAAATTTGACAGAATATAAAAGTGAATAAAATAATTGTAACGATATTGATAAGATTAACATTGTGAGTTTCCTTCTTGTATCAGTTTATAAGCCGATAGTTTGTTAATACATTCTTATCATCTTTACGCTTTTTATCATATCATGTTTGGTTAAGTTATGTATATCTCTTTATATGATTGAAGAATTGAACTACAAATCTTTAATTTATATTCCCTTATCAACTAATGTGAAAATTATAGTTTCTCATTTTAACTAAATCTTTTCTTATCTTGATTTTCTTTTTTGTTATAATTACTTTCCTTTGTCAATTTCTATGAAAAAAATTGAGAGAAATTAAGGGTGTGTGATGATGATGGAAATAGCACCACTACTAAATATAAGAGATTGAGATGAGGATAAGAGGATGAACACCAATATATAAGTGGTTCAGCCAATTATGCCTACGTCCACTGAGTAAGTGAGTGGGTAAGGTCACCAGAATAAGGCACTAACGGCCATGGATACAATCTCTCAAGCTTTATCTCTCTACTGTATAATTGGACAGAGTTTCAGCTAGGGTTGTTAATTTCGGATCCTTTTCAAGGTAGGAAAAGACCGGTATATATAATGTGGGGGGCGTAATATACCCCTCATGCATGCAATGAGTATGTGTGTGTTGTTCTAGCTAATCCGATGAAGACATTTATCCATGTCACATGTAGAGAATGATGATGAAATATTCCCCCACGTGAAGGGGTTGATTCAGTTACAACCGATTTTGTCCACGTGTTCCTTCCCTAGCATAGGTCATAAATGCTCGGCCCTGTCCCCGACAGGTATAACCTCGGTCGGGAAGAGTACGAGGTTAGGGAAGTCTGACTACTTCTTAATCTGAGGTTATCCACGATGATCTTGGCCCAGTAGAAAGCCGAGGTAGAGTTGTAACGTAGGTCTGCACGGAGGTTACGCTGGAGTAGTTGAAACATCGACCGATTAATAGTCGAGGTTGATTATGATGGAAGCGATAGTCCTTACTGACCTCGGCTTATACCCAACCGAGGTTTTATGTATGAGGTGATATGTCGTGTCATCGGCTGTGGACAACCTGTTGGATAATTGACCACATGAACCACGTGGTCCTCCCCTGTTACCTGGTAAAGGGTAGTAGTAACGTCGGCCATAGCTATGTAGACCTACCCTGTTGGACGAGATCGTCAGTCGCCAATCTAGAGCCCTTACTACCTCGACCTCCATCCTAGCCAAGGTTGGTGTCTCCGAGCTGTCAGGCATGTTTTTGGCACATCAATCACCCCCTAGCCCTTAGTTACTTACGTGAATAGGTGACTATGGGGTATGCTGCTCCGAGACCTTTCTTCATGGTGTGCCAATATTCTTTTAACAAGTGTCAGCTTCTGAAGTAGGTTACGTACTTGGCAAGTGCAATGATGATGGTCTTTTGGCCTCCCAAGGCAATGATGGGCCTTGGGGTGCGTGCAAGTAGATTTTGAGGGTTTAAACCCTTTTTTCTCTCTTTCTTCTTCATTTCCTTCCATTTCTCCCACCTGAACCTTCTTCGTTTTATCTCTCTTCTAGAGCTTAATCAAGGGTGCATTTTGTGGATTCCTCTTGTCAGTCTTCCCACTCTTCACCTCGTATTTCATCACGTATTGCTTATTACCTCTTTTTTGCCACTTTTTCAGCCTTGTTTTTCCATTTGTTGCATTTTCCGGTATCATCTTGAGTTTTTTGGTGGTAATTTAGGTTTTTCGGTGAGCTTATGAGTTTTTCGGTGGAATGTTCTTGGTTAGAAATCTTTCAAATATCTTAGTTTGATCTTTAGCTTAGGTTATGCCAAGCTGTTTGTGGTTTAGAGTCCCAAGTGTAGTCTCACCCTCTTATGCTCAGACCTCTTTATCAGCTTTTAGAGGAATTCCCTTCTCTTAGGGAGAGGACTTTAGATAAGATTACGCAAATAGAACGAGCCCAAGATGAAGCTCGTAGGGCATAGGCCTTCCCTCTCAGTCCAATCTTTTCACCCCCTCTGAGGGTGATATACCCTGAGCCAGCATAACTAGTTGAGCCAGAGGAGACTCCATTGGAACCCACTCCAATGTCTGAGTCTGAGTCATCCACCTCAGACCCCATGTCTGTTGACTTATTCTAGGAGGCAATGGACTTCTCCATTAGGCAGGATCAGGTCCCTGATCAGGCCGAGGTCCAAAGTCGAGCCTCGTCACATAACGACGCTAGCACCTCTCGCACTTCCTCTGATGTTGAGGTTGTAGGGCCCAGTATGGCCTTTCCACCACCTATCAACGCTATCCCCCTATCGCCTATCACAGGGGCTGAGTTCGCTCAAAGATTCCCCACTAATGCTCCCACCTCTGCCCAAGCCGACGTTGCTCGGGATGAGGATGATGGTCATGACAGTGATGTTGATGTCTCGAAAGCAGACGAGATAGAGAGAACTGTCAACGAATTCGACCTCCTTGCCTTTAGGCATCTTTATTCCCTAGGCCCTCCATAAAACTTAGGAGGCCTCTGAGGGATGAAAGGGCCTTTGGCAGCCGAGATGGTGAAATCTGCCTATATGAGCAGATGTTTAAGTTAGGATTTCGTCTCCCTATTCATCTAATAATTAGGGACATATTGTCTCATATTAACTTGGCTCCCTCCCAACTATCCCCCAATGCCTGGAGAGTGATGATTGGAGCTATCGTCTTATGGAGGGCAGTTCATCATTCAAACCTTCCTGTCCAGGTCTTCATAGGGTGCTACATGCCATCCTCTGCCAAGAATCATTCGAGTTACTCCCACTTTCTAGCTCGGAAGTCTAAGAAGATGTTGCTGATTACCCAGACTTCGAACCATAACTGGAAACCACGATACTTCTTCACCTCAGGGACATGGTAATTTGGTCCCTGTTCCACCTCTTCATCTTTATAGTCGAGAATACCTCTACAGTGGCGAAAGGTGTCAATAGCTGCCAGGGCTGACCCTGGGTTAAGCCAAGATAACTTTCAGAAGGTTAAGGACCTTCAAGATCAGGGGGAACATGGTTAGGGTCAAGTACGAGCATTTGATGACTCCCTACTACCTCTCTGAAACTGGCCTTGGGGGGAGTCCCCTGACCGAGCTCCGTAAGTTACTTTATTTTTTCAACAAGTTATACTTCTGATTTTGCTATGTCTCTGATCTTTTAACTCATATCTTTTCTTTTTGGAGAGCGTCCGGAAGGAGTATCAGACGATATCTGGGAAATGGCAGCCCCCGGCCTCACCAAACTGGTTAAGAAAGCAAGCCTGAATGTACCTCCTCCTCCTACCTCTTCAAGGGCCGATGCTTCGAAAAAAAGGAAATCCAATAACCCTGCCCCTGAGGATCAGAGGCAGAAGAAAACCTCTAAGGGGGATCGTGCGATCCCCGTCTCCTCTGAGGACGCATTAGTTGCTCGTCTGGAGCAGTTGAAGATCGGCGACAACCTTATTGGCCAAAGTATGAAGGCCTTGGACGCCATCGGCTCCGTGATGACCGATGTCGACAAACGATTCTACCGTTCTCTGGACACCCCTCTGCTAGCTGAGTTCTGCCTCCACCGATCTATTCAAGTAAGGCTTTTACTATTGTTGTTGAAGTGTAACATCGGCTTTGAATTTTATTGACTCTTGAACTCATGTGTCTGAATGTGTTTTGTAGGGTATCCTCACCATGCACCAGTTTGTCGACTGGACTCTGAGGAAGCTTCCCCTAATTGAGGAGGGGAGAGAGGCCCAAAAGACAGAGGCCGCTCTTAATGGCTAAGTGGAACGTCTAAAGACTGCCTTTGAGGGGTATGAAGCTAGGGCTACGCAGTTGGAGAAAGACATTGCCAAACTTATGAATGATCACAACTCTGCTATGAAGTCCAAGGATGAAGCCCTTCAACGAAAGGTGAATGTTACTGTCAAAGCTGCCGTGAAGGACGCCTCAGAGAAGATCTTGGAGGACTACAAGGTCTCTGACGAATTCATCAGCTTTGGCTTTGAATACCTCGAAAGGGGTGTTAAGGCCACTGGAAAATGGGCTGCAATGAAAGAGAAGGAGTCAGGGATCCTGGCAGCCTCGAACTTCGTTGGTCTGGGCTACGCTGATCCTCTATTTACTCAAGTCTTACAAGAGGCCGAAGAGGAAGAAGGTGATGCGCCTGCCGAGACTGCTCAACCAGAAGCTAGAAGGACTGAAGACGTTAATCCTCAAGATGATGGGGTAGAAGTGACCAACATCTTCCAAGGAAGTGGGGGCATGGCCACTAACCTTGAGATTGCAGAAACTAAGGCCGTATTTTATGAAGCTTCTTATTTGTAATTTTTTGTTTCTGATTTATATTGGTTTGTAACCTCTGATAACACTTTCTATTTTATTTTGACGTGTAATTCTAACTTCTGTGCTATATCATTCTCTGAGGAGAATTTTGCTTCTCTTGCCCTTGAATGTCTGTGTCATGCATCGGTGTCTTTATCACTAAACCATGATGTTACCCCTATAAATTTCACCAAATTAATGATGTTTAAGGTACGTGGTCATCCAAATATGATGTTGCACCTCAGACCCTGCCACCAAGTTTATGATGTTTAAGGTCTGAAGTCATCGAACTAAGATGTTACCCCTATAAATTTTCACCAAATTAATGATGTTTAGGGTCTGAGGTCATCCAAATATGATGTTTCACCTCAGACCTTCTCACCAAATTATGATGTTTTAAAGGTCTGAGGTCATCAAACTAAGATGTTACCCCCATAAATTTTCACCAAATTAATGATGTTTAGGGTCTCAGGTCATCCAAATATGATGTTTCGCCTCCGACCTTCTCACCAAATTATGATGTTTTAAAGGTCTGAAGTCATCAAACTAAGATGTTACCCCCATAAATTTCACCAAATTAATGATGTTTAGGGTCTGAGGTCATCCAAATATGATGTTTCACCTCAAACCTTCTCACCAAATTATGATGTTTTAAAGGTCTGAAGTCATCAAACTAAGATGTTACCCCCATAAATTTCACCAAATTAATGATGTTTAAGGTCTGAGGTCATCTAAATATGACGTTTCACCTCAGACCTTGTCACCAAATTATGATGTTTTAAAGGTCTGAGGTCATCAAACTAAGATGTTACCCCCATAAATTTCACCAAATTTATGATGTTTAAGGTCTGAGGTCATCCAAATATGATGTTGCACCTCAGACCCTGCCACCAAGTTAATGATGTTTAAGGTCTGAGGTCATCCAAATATGATGTTGCACCTCAGACCCTGCCACCAATTTATGATGTTTTAAAGGTCTGAGGTCATCAAACTAAGATGTTACCCCCATAAATTTCACCACTAAAGCATAATGAGACAATAATTGACACAAGAACTGATCTTGTCATTATTAATCTCTTCATAAGATGATACATTTACATAGAAACCATTGCAACATCATATGTAATAGTTTTGCAGATAATCAGCATTCCATGGATTGGAGAAAGGTTCCCCTTTAAGGTTTTCTAGCATGTAGGTCCCGGGTACAACCTCCTCTATCACTTTATAAGGGCCATGCCAATTTGGGTGAAGCTTGTTTATCTTCTGCAACGTCTTCTTCAGCACTAGGTCTCCTACAGCTATAGGTCTTGATTTCACCATTTGATTGTAGAACTTTATTGTTCTCTGCTGGTAGGCTGCCTGTCTGATCTCGGCGTCTTCCCTTCTCTCCTCAATCAAATCTAGGTCAAGTCTTCTTTCCTCCCCATTCTTCTCAAGGTCATAGGTCTGAACTCTGTGAGTGGGGAGTCCTACCTCTGTTGGTATGACGACTTCTGAGCTATGCACTAACATAAATGGGGTCTCCCCCGTTGGTGTCCTAGTCGTTGTTTTACAGGCCCATAACACAGCATAAACCTCTTCGGTCCATCTCCCCTTAGCTTCTTCTAACATCTTCTTAATCCCGTTAAGGATTGTTCTGTTCGTGACTTTGGTCTGACCATTAGCCCGTGGTCGGCTAGGAGAAGAGAAAAATTACTTGATCCAAACTCTCTCGCAATACTTCTCCAAGGAAGAATTCTTGAACTGGGTTTCGTTGTTCGAGATTAGGGTGTTCGAAAGGCCATGTCAGCATATGATACTCTTCCAAATAAATTGGAAGGTCTTCTGCTCTGTAATCGTGATCATCGGCTCAGCCTCCACCCACTTGGAGAAGTAGTCAATCGTTACTATCAGGACTCGGTAATTATTCGCAGCCCTTGGCAAGGGCCCCACCAAGTCAATCCCTCATACTAAAAATGGCCAAGGGTAACTGATTGATGTTATAGATTTATGAGGTTGATGGGGGATATTGGAGAATCTTTGGCATTTGTCACACCTCTTCACGTAGGCAGCAGCATCCTTGGCCAAGGTCGACCACCAGTATCCTTGTGTGATAATCCTCTTGGCCAAAGGTCTTCCTCCTATGTGACTGGAGCAAGCACCCTTGTACACCTCTTATAGGATACGGGGGACCTCTGTGGGATGAACACATCTGAGGAGAGGTACCCGGATTCCTTTCTTATATAAGACATCTCCTATTATTGAGAACTTTGCATCTCTATACCTCAGTTTCCTCCTCTCTAGCTTTGATTCCGGTAACTCTCCCTCTCTGATATATCTGATGAGAGGGTCCATCCATGAGTCCCCTAGGTTCAAGTTGAGGCAAGAGCTAGTAACCTCTTCCTCCTTAATGGTCGATTTGAGCAGGATCACGACTGGTACTGTCCTCCTTATGTCTGTCCTTGTTGCTGAAGCCAACCTTGCTAGTGCATCTGCGTAGCTGTTGTTTTGTCGAGGTACCCTCTTCATCTTTGCCTCTTCGAAACCTTCTAGCATCATTCTTACCCTCTTCAAGTATCTGGCCATCATTTCATCCTTGGCCTCATAAACTCCAAACACTTGGTAGATAACCAACCTCGAGTCGCTAAGAAGTAGGAGTCGTCCAACCCTAAGGGTCTTTGCCAAGGAGAGGCGTGATATCATGGCCTCATATTCCGACTCGTTGTTTGATGCCTTGAAGTTGAACCTTAGTGCATATTTAACATTGGTACCATTCGGAGCTGGGAGTATCAGCCCTGCGCCGCTTCCACTTTCGCAAGAAGACCCATCAACGAAAAGGTTCCATACGTCTTCATTCGAAGAGAAGCTCCCCTCTGACAGGGTTCCTTGCTTGAAGAGGTACCTGTCCTTATCATTCTCGACTATTCAATTTCTTGCTATGTTGGACACAACCTTTTATGGGTCTCGAAAGATGCTACTATTTGATCCCTCTGCGATCACTGGATTGTTCTCAACTTCAGTCTCTTCCCACGTGAACTCAGCAATGAAATCTGTAAGTGCTCGCCCTTTAATGGCCACTCTGGGTTGATAAGTAAGGTCATACTCTCCCAACTCAATATCCCATGTGACTTCTCAGGCTTGTAGAGGACTTGCCTAAGTGGGGAGTCAGTGAGGATGATCATAGAGTGTGCTTAAAAATAGGGTTTCATCTTCCTCGAAGCGTGTATCAAAGCATAGGCCAATTTCTCCATTCGAGGATAGTTTTGTTCATACCCCTGAAGGGCCTTACTATTGAAGTACACAGGCCTTTGCACCCTAACATCTTCCCGTACTATGGCTGCACTTATAGCTGACTCGGAGACTGCTAGATAAACATACAACTTCTCTCCCACTATGGGCCGAGATAAAAGCAGAGGATATACGAGGTAGGACTTAAGCTGATTAAAAGCCTCACCACACTCTTTGTCCCATACGAATGCCTTTCTAAGCACCTTAAAAAATGGAAGACACTTGTCCGTAGCTCTGGAAATAAATTTGTTGAGTGCAGCTACTCTTCCAGTGAGCCTATGAACGTCTTTGATACTTTTTGGTGTCTTCATGTCAAACAAAGCCTTGATCTTCTCAGGGTTCGCTTCTATTCCCCTTTGATTGATAATGAATCCAATAAATTTTCCAGCTCCTACCCCGAAGACACACTTCGTGGGATTGAGTTTCATTCTGTACAAGTCCATGGTATCGAAGGTCTTTTCTAGGTCTGCCACGTTAGTGCAGGCCTTCAAGCTCTTCGTCAACATATCGTCTACATACACCTCCATAGTCTTGCCAATTTGATTCTCAAACATCTTATTTACAAGACGTTGATACGGATCCCCTGCATTTTTTAAGCCGAAGGGCATAACCTATAGCAATATGTCCCTTTATCGGTGATGAATGTTGTTTTCTCTGAGTCTTAAGCATCTATGAAGATCTGGTTCTAGCCTGAATATGCGTCCATGAAGCTCATGAGCTCATGATCTTCCGTGGAATCTACCATCCGATCGATCTGAGGTAAGGGATAACTACCTTTAAGGCAAGACTTGTACAGGTCGGTGAAATCTATGAACATCCTCCATTTTCCATTGGCTTTGGGCACAATGACGGCGTTTGATAACCACTCTGGGTATATAATCTCCCTGATGAATTATGCCTCTTTCAATTTTCTGACCTCTTCTCTTATGACGTCATATTTTTCCCTAGAGTAAACTCTTCATCTTTGTTTGATTGGCTTAGCACTTTCTGCCACGTTGAGTTTGTGGCACATAACCTCTTGGTCGATGCCAGGCATGTCTGCGTGGCTCCAAGCGAAGACACTCTGCCTCTTCTTCAAGAATCTTATCAGCTCTTCCTTGATCTCCAATTTTAAGGCCTTGCCGCTTTGGAAGGTTTTTTCCGGTTCGTCCTCATTGAGGACGATGGATTCTACCTCTTCCGCGGCCTCTCATTTCTTCAACTTTGTTTCATCTCTAGGATCAAGTGTATCAATGTTATACGTGGTGGTTGCTCTCTTATAGGCCTATCTCTCTTCGGCCGAGTTGAAGTAGCATTCTCGTGCTACGGTCTGGTCACCCTGCACTTCCCCTACCCCGTAGGGGGTCGGGAATTTTAGCATTTGGTGGACCGTCAACGGCACGACCTCAAACTCCTTAAGGGCTACTTTTCCAATGATGAGGTTATAGGCCGAGAAGACGTTTTCGTCCATAATGAAAAAATTAATCTTTCGGGTCAACCTCTTAGGCCACTCGTTGCCTATTCACACGTCTATCTCATACATGCCCAACGGATGGACCTTTTCGCCGCTGAAGCCCATTAACGGATGATGATAGGGTACCAGCCTAGCTCTACTGAGGCCTAGGCTCTTGAAACAGGGCCAAAACATCTTTTGAACTTCCTCCATCTACGAGAATTATCTGTACCTCACATCCATGCACTCTTTTTGTAATTACCAAAGGGTCATCATGCGAAGCTAAGATACCTTTGAAGTCGATTCCGGAGAACCCGACTATAAGAGTGTCCATATCCACCTTCTTTATCTTCTGCTTAGCCTCTGAAGATGCCAAATTTACCACCTCTACTTTGGCCACTGACTTGGCCTCTGCCACATGAGCTTTTCGGTCAGCTACTTCAGATTCACCCCCTGCGAGTCCTCCACATATGGTGCTAACACCAAATGAGATCATACCAACTCTCTTCACAGGAGCATTATCGCCATTTGGTGGGAGGTCTGGATCGTCTTCATCATCACCATTTGAGTCATCATCTCTTCTTGCTGGAGTGTCATCTCGACATCTTTTGCCCCTCTTCTTTTTAGGGTCATCTCTTCCCCTTTTGGGAGCCTTACCATCGACATACTTCCTTAACTTTCCGAACTTCAACATCATCTCGATTTCATCCCTCAAAGCGAAACACTTATCTGTTATATGGCCGTAGTCTTGGTGGAACTCGCCCCACAGATTTTTGTTCCTCTTATGCGGAGGAGCCTTCAGCTTCTCCGGCCATCTCACAGACTGGTCATTCTTGATCTCATTGAGGATGTGTTCGCAGCTCACAGTTAGAGGAGTATAGTGTGCAAACTTATCGTCTGCAGACCTCTTTTTTTCGTCTTTCTTTCTCTGGAACTTCCTGCTGCCACTTCTGTTCTTATCCTCATACTTCGCGGCCATGGCCTCTTCAGCGTTCATGACCTTTTCTATAGTTGCCAACATCTCTGCCATAGACTTGGGGTGTCTTCCGCAAGTTTCCATAATACCTTTCCCTTCTAAAGTCCTCGAGTGAGGGCTGCCATGGCTATATTCTCTTCATAATTTTCAACCTCCAATTTCTCTTTGTTGAATCTAGCAATGTAGTCTATTAGGCTCTCATTCTTGCCCTGCTTGACATACAACAGATGGGTGGTCATCTTTTGAGGTCTTACCCCAAAACAGAAATTGTGAATGAACCGTTCAGCCAAGCCCTTAAAGTTCTCAATTGAGTTCTTCGAAAGAGAGGTAAACCAGATGTGTGCAACTTCCGTCAGAGTTTCGGAGAAGGCCCGACACTTCATCTCATCTGGGATTGAATAAATATCTGCCATAGACTGGTACATCTCAATGTGATGTACAGGGTTGGTGCTACTATCATACTTGGGAGACATCGTAGCCTCGTAGGCGGCTTGAAGTTGGCAGGGGTTGGGAAGCTCACTATCTTAACCACAAATGGAGAACCCTTTTTTTAATGGGTCTCGGCTTTTGATGAGGTCTCCTATCTTCTCCTCAAGACGTTGGATGGAGTCATTCCATGGCCTTGCAACGTCGGCCTAGCCGAGGTTATCCCCAGTCACCTCCAAGGGGTGGACTGAGGGTTCCCCAGCCACAACACAATGTCAGTTATTGACCTCCTCGTATTTCCTATCTCGGTCCTGATGGGTTCGGCCATGTTGAGGTCGACCATGATGAGGTCGATGTTCCCCATCTCCCCTTTGAGAGCCAGTGGCACTTCTTGACCTGGATAACCTCTGCCTCAGGTCATTTATTGGGCCGAGCCTTTCAAAAGCTGACCCTCTACTCAATCGATCAAAAGCTGATCCTCTTTGTTGGGAACCTTCACCTCTTCTGCCTCCACAACCTCGGCTCTGCTTAATAGGACGCACTGTGTTATTTGAAACCTTATACGGCTCCCAACAATCTTCTGGAACGTCTTCTGCCTCCATATCATCATACCTATCCTTAGGGCAAGGGTGTCCTTATCTTCCCAGACACAAATGCCTAGGGTCAGCAACGTCCCTCCTCCGTTGAGGTGTAGGTTGGTCTTTCTGCAGTGCCTGGGGTGGACCCATGACCTCAGGGTGGGGTTGAGCAGCCGCGGAGTAATCATCTCCGGTGAGATCCCGGGTGGCCTCATCATATTTTGATTGAGTTGTGCAAATTGCTCCTTCATCGCTTGTTGCGTTGCAACCAAGGACCTCAAGGTTGTTGCCACCTCAGCCATTTCGGACTGGGGTGGTGCTTGGCTTGAACTAGGTCCTCCAGCACCAGGTAGTGGAGGAGGTGGTGGCAATTTCGGTGTCATATGTTAAAACTAAAAAGCCTCTGAAGTAGATGAGCTTAATACCTTAAATAACCTCTTTCAATGGTGAAACAGCTCCACGCAAGGGGTGATGCCTGGTTCACCACTAGAGTCTCCGGTGAGGTTAAGCAGAAAAAGAGGAAGAGATTACGTCCCGTTCCCACAAACGACGCCAAAATGATGATGCTGGAAATAACACCACCCTTCAAGGTGTTTGTAAGCTCGAATCAGTGATAACAATGGAAGCTCAAGTATATACTAAATATAAGAGATTGAGATGAGGATAAGAGGATGAACGCCAATATATAAGTGCTTTGGCCAATTAGGCCTACGTCCACTGAGTAAGTGAGTGAGTAAGGTCACCAGAATAAGGCACTAACGGCCATGGATACAATCTCTCAAGCTTTCTCTCTCTACTGTATAATTGAACAGAGTTTCAGCTAGGGTTGTTAATTTTGGATCCTTTTCAAGGTAGGAAAAGAATGGTATATATATTGTGGCGGGGCGTAATATACCCCCATGCATGCAATGAGTATGTGTGTGTTGATCTAGCCAATATCATGAAGACATCTGTCCCTATCATATATAGAGAATGATGATGAAATATTCCCCCACGTGAGGGGGTTGATTCAGTTACAACCGATTTTGTCCACATGTTCCTTCCCTTGCATAGGTTGTAAATGCTCGGCCCTGTCCCCGACAGGTATAACCTCGATCGGGAAGAGTACGAGGTTGGGGAAGTCTGACTGCTGCTTAATTCGAGGTTATCCACGATGATCTCGGCCCAGTAGAAAGTCGTGGTAGAGTTGTAACGTCGGTCTGTGCCGAGGTTACGCTGGAGTAGTTAAAACGTCGGCCGATTAATAGCCGAGGTTGATTATGATGGCAGCGGTAGTCCTTACTGACCTCGGCTTATACCCAACCGAGGTTTGATGTATGAGGTGATGTGTCATGTCGTCGGTTGTGGACGACCTGTTGGATAATTGACCACATGAGCCATGTGGTCCTCCCCTGTTGCCTGGTAAAGGGTAGTAGTAACGTCGGCCATAGATATGTAGACCTACCCTGTTGGGCGAGATCGCCAGTCGCCAATCTAGAGCCCTTACTACCTCGGCCTCCATCCTGACCGAGGTTGGTGTCTCCGATCTGTCAGGCATGTTTTGGGCACATCAGTGTGGAAGTTTAAATTGATGGGAAGATTTAAAGTAATGTCAATTTGTAATTTTTATATAAAAAGATCTTAGGGATTATACATGAAAGGGTGAAGTACAGTGCATTAATGTGACATTTTAGGATGCATAATTATTTAGAATGTGATATAGTTAACGTAATTAAATTGATTTATTCTTTGACTACATATCTTTTGGGAATCTTAATTACATCTGGTTAACCATCTTTTATATACATTGGTATCGTGATATTTTTTTAGCTTATGATATGTTAACGGGGCATAACAGCTAAATTGTGTTCTTGTTGGTTATAGGTTGATAACGTGATGTATGCCTTTGGTCGGGCTTATGTCATATGGTTATAGATTTAATTACATTTTTCTGTAATTTTTATTTGTGTTTTTTGTCATGGAATATATAAAGGGGAGATTATAAGAGTATATGTATACTTATGTGCATCACACATAATTGGTTTGTCGTATTATATGTGAAAATATATGTTTGTATCTTTTTAGTCCATGAGGTCGTTTTGGAATCGAAAACTACGATACACTTTCTTCAAACACGCTTCGACTTCTCAACCTAACATCCACATAATGACATATTTATGTGACATATAACCACTTGTTTGAGGTATTTGTACTTCCTAAATAGACTTAAAGACTTTGCACATTCAAATTAATTTTTGTAAGTGCATGTTGGTTCGAATTTTGGTCTTGGGTGATACACATAAGCAAGCATACTATTTATAATAGAAAACATACTTTTTGAAGTTTTTTCATAAGTGTATCACTTAAAAGATTGTGTAATGGTTCAAACCATCGTGGATTTTACTTTTCCTTTAAAAAATATAGGACTTTTTCTAATGTCTCGCGGTAGTGAAATAGGTTTTTTTTTATCCGAAGATCTAGGTTCATTGGTTGTGACATCATCTAGAGTTTTTCCTTGGATTTTCTAAAGTTCCTCGTGACTTCCTTTGCGAGTACATCACAGAAGTAAGATTTCTCTTCACGTCAGTGAGCAAAATTATCGTTAGTCGCGACCCTTGCCTATGAACTAGATATTTGATAAATATATTCTTGAAAAACATGAAGACTTTTTTGGCAGCCAAATCTTCTATAAACTCAAGTTCCGTGATTTTTTATGAGGTTATAGTCCCACTTGTCATAGGCTTGTCTTCCACACTTGGAAGATCTTGATATACATGATAAGTTTGACTTCATAACATCTATATTCGTCAAAACTCTAAAAGAAAAATTATTGAGAAAAACTTTAAAATAGAGCAGGCACTTCATCAAAAAGGAAAAATTTGAGATATTTATTTTTGAGTTTAAATACTCTAAAGAGCTAAACCATAGTTTATCTTATTCACATTAGTCTTTTTGTTCTTTGGGTGTTTAATTTTCAAACTTTGATCGCAAGTCATATTTAAGTCTAAAAACTTATAAGTCATATGGTGGGAAAAATTTGATAGTCAGTCAATGAGTTGTTTGATTGTAAGTCATTTTTTTTAATACTCTACCATAGTGCATTTATCATTTCATTACGCTTTTTTCTTCGTACGACTTGGTGTTGTGTGATTGTTTATCCTATTCCTCATTTAAATTAAATCAACCATATTTGAAGATAAAATTTGATGTCAGGAAAGCTTTTGATCATATAAACCTAGGTTGTCTATTTTGTACTAAAAATGAATTAAAGAAAAATCTTGTTTTTATTACGGCCATAATTTTAATTGGGTACTTTCACTCCGTTTAGGTTTCAATCACTGTGCACTCTCAGAATCCCTTGGGTTGCAAAATAAAGATGCACTCATCAAGATAATCATTCAATAACGAACTTTTGACATTAAAAGAATCCCGATAGACTTTTAGCACAGCTATAGGAGAGAAGGTTTTCTCATAATCTATCTGTAAGGACAAATTTTCAATCGAGTCAATTTGTATTTAATTGGCTTGATTCCATTTGGACAAAACTTTTTTGCATCATAGGTTAGGATTAGTGTTGTTTGTCCTTCAAGCCTATGATGGATGATTAACGATCGTAGCAGCCAAGTTAAAGCGACATCGAGTACACGACGAGTTTTACGCTGAATTTTGTCTTCAACATTTGAGGGATCTCTTTAAGGTATGAATGTATATTTATATTTGATCCCTGGATTATTTTAGGTGTTAGTTTTTAAAATTATTTTTGAGTCATTTTTTGAAAAATAATTTTCGAGGAAAACTTATCTTGTTATTAAGTCATTCTAACGAGTTTATAAGGTTTATTCAAACGAGATTCTAAATGTTGTTCAAATAATATGTGTCAAATGAGAAATGGGTTTTCGTTCAAATGAGCGTCAAACCTGGTTCAAATGAATTGTTTATGTCTTGGCGGAAGAAGGTCGTTCGAAGGTCGTTCAATTGAGTTTATTGATCTCGTTCAAACGAGTTTCATTTCGTTCAAATGAGAAAACAGACTTCATTCGAATAACCCTATAGATTTCTTTCAAAAGATTTTTCACAAAAAATGGGTCGCCTCGAAATTCATATTTTTAATAAATACTTATGGTTATCATTAGTTTTCACTATGGGCCTTTGCAAAAATTAATTTCAGAGTCAATCTAAAGCCTCTCAAACCCTAGTTTAGACCTAAATTTGAGATCTAAGAATCGTACATAGATATGTTTGTTTGAGATCTCATGTTGGCTGCACCATAGTTGTTTATTCTTCATAACCAGAGTGTTTCAAGTGATGAAGACCATGTTTGTGTTGTGCGATGGTTGGAACAATCACGAGATAAGCAAGATTAATGGGATATTGAGATGTGGGAAGCGCCTACATTGTGTGGCCGTTGGAAGGCATCCGTCGATGGATACGAAGACGGTAGCAAGGAGCTAGAAATTGCATTAAGGCATGAAGATGTTAATTATGTAAGTAAGTCTAAGTCGTTCTTGTAATATACCTATATTATAATGGACTTTTGTGGTTGGGTAGTTCAAGATTTTTCTCGTTGTAGGTTTTCCTCGTACATCGTCATTTTGTGATTTTCTATTTTATTCTTGCTTATACTCACCTAAGTGCATGCTTAGGTAAAGATTATTATTTGTAAATTGTTTAGGACAATACTTTTGTTTGATTGGTGCAAAGTTAAAATCAATTTTAATAAAATTAAAAGTTTAAAAATCGATGTGTGTTTTTGTTCGGGTCCTACAATTATATATTATGCTCTAATACCAATTTGAAAAACGCTAAATGATGGCTCCAGGTATTTCCAAATTTTCAGTTCTTAAACATAACTTCAATTTAAGTTGAAATTTACACAAACCATATTAAACCACATCCTAAATTAATTAAGCACCAATTACACCATTTTCATGATTAAACCAATTTTATGTTGTTAAACCTAAGCATGCATCTAGGTGAGAATTTGCAAGATAAAATACACAACCCCAACGCCGCAATGTACAAGGAAAAATCACAACAAGAAAATGCTCGAATGGCCTAGCCTCAAGTCCACTAAGTACAAATCTATTGAAAGGACATAACAAAAGACTTATTCAATGACAGGACTCCCTCGTAAGCCTTGACGCTATTCGTTCCCTCAAAATCTTCCTAGAGACAATGCACGAGTCCACCTACATCTCGGAGTCCACCGATGGGGGCCACTGTTATAGTCACGCATAAGGAGTCCAACGTATATACACCAACGAACACAAAATCCTCCGCAAAAAATAATCCTCAATGGTGTAAAGAATGCTAACCTCGGTGCCAAAACTTGATCTCAAACATATATTATGTTGAAGCTTGGATAATAAAACAATTGGGTGTAAAACTTGTGTTTTGTTCGAAGGATTAAACCATGAATATAGAACAAAACTTTTTTGGACTTTTCAAAAGGTTTCTCACACTTGGAAGATGGAAAAGTCTCACAAAAATAATGTAATCCCTCACTATATAAATGTTTGGGAAAAGTAGTGGGGAGTTTATGGGAGAAAACTGCTTTAAAAATTGACATTTTTTAAATAACTGCTCTAATCGTTTGAACGACAAAACCATCTCGTTCGAACGAGATGAACGATATTTCTAACAAAAAATTAGCACAAACCAAAAGTGACGGTCGTTAGAACGAACAAGGAATATCGTTTGAATGAACTCGAAAAATCATTCTAACGACCTGGGAAAAATCATAATAGTTTTCTTGAAAAAATATAATGTCATTTTAAAATATTTTAAAAAAAATCTAACACCCAATAATAATTTTCCAAGGCCTAACATAATATAATCATTCATATATGAGAGATCCTTGGACTGTTGATGATGAAAAGGAGGCACGGAACACGACATAGGACGTTATCACTTTAACTTGGCCACTACGTCTTCAACAAAAAAACTCAAAGGCTTGAAAGGTCACAAATACAACTTTTATCCTATGACTTAAATAGTTTTGTCCGGAATTAAGTTAATGCATACAAATTGACTCAATTGGAAATTTGTTCTTAGAAATCTCCCCTTTGGATATTCCGAGAGAAAACCAAAAAATAAAATCCCTATGGGCCATCAAGCTCATTTAAAAGACTCAATATCAACCCAAAAGAAAAAAAATACAGACGATTGGCCGACACATAGTCTGAAAAGATTTGCTTGCATTAAAAATTTATCGCATGATTGCAAAACATGCACACTTAAATATACCATAAACGCATAGAGAATTGAATAATATAAATTGCATAATTAACTCCCCCTTTGTCTAACAATGTCAACCCTAAGAAAGGACATCTCGCCCTAAGTTAGATCTCCCAAAATAAAAGAGTTAGATACCATTTATCCCCCTTTTCGTTCAGGAAAAGACAAAGATTAAGGTGCATAATATAAGTAGTTTATCCCCAATTAAACAAATTGTCCCCTTAAATGAAACAATGGCTAAGCGTAAACAAAAAATAAGTAGATCATGCAATGGTGTTGAGTGATACAAGAAACAACAAAGCAACTTGGCAAACAAAAACAACTAGTCTACATATGGAATAATATATACCAACTACGATGCAATAGAAAACTAATATCAACTAGAATGAACTAAAATGAGCATGGGATACCAATGAAAAATCGTAACAAGATAGATTTGATATGAACAAATAGCATACAAGGACTAGATGTATAAGCAAAGACTCAAAACAAACAAAACCATATATATATATATATATCAATGAATCATCAGCACACATATATAGGTTTAAATACCACACAAGACACTAAATACGATAAGCATCCCACACTCATATTGCATAAATATGACTAAATCAAATGTGATAAATGGAATGAATGGATGTGAACTAGAGACAAAAGAGTTGTGACCCAATCACTTAAATATGTTCAAGGAGTTCTATTTGATTACAAAACTTTTTCAAACTTATAATTAGCCTCACGTGACAAGATAAAGTGAACTCAAGGAACAAAATAAGCACAATGCACAAAAGCTTATAAAATTAATGATTTTGTAAATCAATCTTCAGCTAACCACCCTTAAAAGATATAAGATCCCCCCCACCCCTTGAAAGGGGATTTAGCCTAACATGATATAAGATTTGACAAATTAATAATCAAAGGCATAAAATAAATGAGAAGAGAAGAGAACAATCAAACCCAATCTCTTGAAGTGAAATTGAACTCTTATTTCCTTGAAATCAAGCACAATCCATCCAATATGAGCATTCAACAATAATCAACTCAATTGAATTTCACACATTTATCACTCACAAATATCTAAAAATAAATAAAAACTATTTACAAATATTTCTACCTAATTTATTCTAACTTAACTCTCTCTATTTGATGATAAGTCTCCCCTTAAATGGGGTCATGAGTCTTCTTTTATAGTAGATGCATGGCACACATGGGGCTAAGGGACTTTTTGGGAAGGTTTAATGTGCATGGAAATGGGGTGTGTACATGAGGTACGAGAGGTGTGAGGGCATGTGGGTTAAATGGGGTGACACAATCAGATTTGGTTTAGAAGGTATAGTGGGAAGTTGGGTTTAGTAGGTAGTTGGGGGTAAAATGGGTATTGGATTAAAAGAGGTTTATTAACACATGTGGCATTTAAGTTGGTTAACTTGGTCTTGGTTTCTGCAGGTGAATGAAATTCGTGACTTAGGAGAATTGGGTATATGGCTTTGAAAAAGGAAAATGGGTTGGACATGGGTAGGCCCGGCAATATGGGTTCTTAAGGATGAAACCGCCCATAATCCATCCAAAATAATGTGTTCGGGGCCCATTAATTGTGTTTGTGGGTCAAAATGGTTTGAATGATCCAATAAGACGGTTTGTTGGCGGGTCATTAGCGGGTCAAAATGGTTTTGGACCCTCACAAAAATAAAACTCAAATTACTAAAAAGTTTAAAGATTTTTTTTATTCAAGTATTTACTTGTATATTTTTTTTCAAAATTATTATACCATATTTATGTGTATATGGTATAATAATTATTTTTTCAAAAAAAGGCGGGTCAACCCGACCCGATCAGGGTTTGACCCGACTCGACCCAAATTTAACCCGCCCAAACCCGCCCACATTATTATGTCCAACCCGCTTTTGACCCACCCAAATTTATCCATATCCCTTTTTGACCCGTCCATAACCGCCCATAACCGCCCATTTGCCACTACTAGACATGGGTAATGGAGTGTGGGTTCGGATGGTTGGAGAGCAGGTGGGGGTCGATGGATTCGGGTAGGGGTACATGGGTATTGGGTTGTCGGCATCCAGGTTGGAATGGGTCGAAGGTTAGAGGTCCGAAGACGGGTTAAGGCCTCGCCGGCGGGTTAGATAAGCGAGGTGGCAGGATGGGTAGGGGAGTAGCTCCTGCCGGCGTCGGAAGCAATTAGCGCCGGAGGTGAAGGAGGGGCGGGGCGAAGAAGAGGTGGCGATGGTTTGGAGGGGCGAGCTGGTGTGGGATGGGGACGGGTGTAGCTCAGGCCGGCGTTGGTGTCGGAGGGGGCTGGCAGTTGGTTTAAGGTTTTGGGGTAATGGTGGATAGAGAGGAGAGATAATGTGTGTTTGGTTATGGAGGTTTAGGAGAGAGAGTGGTGAGAGGTTGAAGATGGGTGAGGGGAGTTAGTGTGTGTGTGAGGTGTAGGAAATAGTGTATGTGGCTTAGGGTGTAAGATAGATTAGTTGGGTTTAGGATAAGTGTAGGTGAGTGTCTAATTTGGACCCTTAAAATAGTAAAGACTCAACTAAAATTAATAACACTAAAAATAAAAAATAAAATCTAACTAAAAATAAAACAAATTAAAAACAAATAAAAATATTAAAACTAAAAAAAATAAAATCCTAATCCTATATAAAACTAAACTAAAATAAAACAAAAGACGTAAAAACTTAAAATCTAAATTAAAACTAAAGTCCTAAATATAAAATATAATAAACTAATAATAAACTCCTAAAAACTAATCCTAATAAAATAAGACTAAACTAAAAGCTAATCAAAATCAAAATAAAATAAAATTATACTAATAAAAATAAAATAGAAAAATAGAAAATAAAACCTAGAAAATACTATATAAATCAAAAATAAAATCTAAAAATAAAAATGACTCAAACTAAAAATTAATAAAAAAGTACAAAGTCAACACACACACGGGTCGGGGAAGGTTTGGGCTAGGTTTAGGCTCGGGTATGGTTATAGGATTGGTAATTAACTCAATTTTAACTGCAAATTGCTCCGAAATATAGCTTTTGGCACCGCAACTGCAATTAAGCCTGCATAATGAATGTTTAAGCACATAAGACCCATATTGCCGAGAATTAGCAACTAAAGCACGTCTATTCGGGGTATAAATTGTACAGTTTTGGGTGCTTATCGCACCACCCCCAAACAAAGCTTTGCTAGTCCTCGAGCAATAAGATAGAGAGAAAGAGAAAGATAAGTAACCAAAAGTGTACCACTTTTGCGGGCACTTGCGATTGCACTTAGCATGTGCAACAAGCCTTTAAACCTATAGGTTGCTCTACAGGACGAGTTGTGTCTCGTGAGGGTTTGCAGGGAATATACCCACAAAATTCTTATTTGCAAAAATTTATTGAAGGGCAGTCAATCTCTTATTAGACATAGAATGATCGCACAATCCATCACATGAGAGATATTTTGAGAAATACACGCTAGAAGTGAATACAAAGTTTAGCTAAGTAAATACTCAAGGCACATCCTTCCTAGAACTCAACGTGTGTGATGTGAATCAGTCAAAACGGGTCAAGTATCACAAGAGTAATTCCTAGATTGCTTTGTCGGAATCAAAGCTTCAACTTTAAATCTCACGGATATAACTCTCTCAAATAAACTCTTGAGATTTGGGTTAGTGTATCGCTCTTGTGTGTGAGGAGGTGAGTAAATGTAAGCAAGTTCAAACGTCTCACATACGTATAAGAAAGAACGAACATATAAAAAGAAAAGTGATCTCATGAAAGAATGTTAATCACCATAGTGAGAACGTCGAGTTATTCACCACGTTGACTTTCATTTGCCCGAACACCTAGGGGAATATATGGATGATAATGGGTGAGGGGAAAATGAAATGAGAAGGATGGGATATGAGGTAGGATGGTGATATATGGATGAATATGGATGGAGAATGCATGATGGATGTGTGAGAAAAGTGTTCAATACATGAAAAACAAAATGTCTTTATTTCAAAACTAACTACTAACTACTAACTACAAACTACAAACTCTCTTTCTTTTCTTTTCTCTCTTTTTTTTCTCTAATTTGCTATTTTCTTTTCTTTTTTTTTGTTTTTCTCTCACTTTTCAAACCAACAATGAAGACATTTACATTTGAAATCACACTCTTTTTCTCAAAAATGATGATGGATGATATTTGAATGGAGTGGGGAATGTATATGGATGGTTAGGGGAATATGAAATGATATGGGAATGTAATGGGTGAATGAATGGAAATGTGATATGAAAAAGTGGTAAGTGTATGGATGAAACTCTAGTATTCGGGATAAATTTCAAGACACGCGTTTCTTACAACTCGAAAAAGATGTCATTCTCAGTGATCAAGCCAAGAATTTTAAAGAAGAAAAATGAGATCATACAACAATTAAAGTGCGGACCCAAAAGAAGTTGAATCAACTCGTGACTCGGAGATTGCGTAAAACACTCAAAAAGGGTGAAAGGCACAAATCTCACAAGCTAAAGTCTCTACTAGTGATCCTTAAGGTTCTCTTTAGAATTGTAGTACTCCTCAACTCTAGACCGTATTGACTTGATAAGTGCGCAAATTGTGTTGAGTCTAGAAATTCATGGTGCAAAATGTCTTGCTATGTATTATATAAGCTATTAGAAAAAAAAATATTCTCTAGCTTGATTCCTAGACTTTTGAAAGATGGATGATTGAAAATTCACAACAATGATTGAGATGAAAGAAACTACATGAAATTTTAAAAATCAGGTTTAAAAATCAAAAATTTTCAAAAGAGGTACGATTTTGATAAAATTCCCCACCCCCAAACAAAAAGGAACATCGTCCTCGATGTTAGGTAAAATGATGTTTTTTAAAATGGAGAGCATAAAGTAGGAAAGAGATTATCAGAATGAACCGCTAATGAAGTGGACAGAGGGAACCAGGAATAAACCTGAATAAATGATAAGAGAAAAATGTGTACAAGTCCATAAACATGATAAAGCATAGGGTGATGTGAAACACCACCCCCAAACAGGATGATACTAGTACAAGAAATGCGGGTTGCCTCCTGGTAGCGCTAAGTTTAATGTCCTCAGCCAGACCGAACCATTCTCACCCTAAAGATAAGAGCTAGGAAAGAACGAGGTGGCAGAAAAATTGGGTGACGAGAATCACCCTCAAACAAGACTGAAGCGTCAGTCTTGCTGGATCAGGGCTAAGAATGGTCAATACACTTGTATGGAAAAGTGCATCACGCGATGCAAAGCATCGGTGGACCATGGGTGGGTGGGTATTAGGGTGAGGGTGAATAGGCATCGGTCACGGGCCTTGTTGAGCTTAAAGGTGAGGGTAACTAGAGCCCTATAAGCATGGTGCTCTAATTGGTGAAGGAGGCGGAATGGTTTGATAAGTTGAATCCAATAGGCCTCAGAAAAATCACACAACCATTCTATATATGGGCGATGGTAATGGTCGCGCCGTGACACACCAGGGAGCTGTCGATGGGAAAAGTCAACACCACAAGATAGTGGTGTGCATGGAGGAACAAGCTCAATGTCACGGTGGAGAGTAACACCACAAAAACTCTCATAGATGGTGGGTGGCTTTAGGTGAGGATCTAAAAAGGTAGATGGAAACTTGAAATGTGTAAAATCAAGATCCAAACCAGGTGGTGGGGTAGAAGATATAATGGGTGGGTCGGGTGGGATAAACAGTGTATCGGGTGGGATAAACGGTGGAGGAAGATGATCCAACTCAAGCGTGGAAGACACACACTCATTGGGAGGAGTAAACGAATACTCACAAGGGAGTGTGGTTTCTAAAGATGGAGTGATCAACTTCTCCATAAGAGTATCATCAGTGAATGGGGTGGGTGGGTAAGACGAGACGCCAAGATCTAAGATAGAGGAATCACTAGAAATATCGGGCTCAAAGGGAGCCATGAATGGTGGAACATGATCCATATCCGGATAGTTAGGAACTATCACGGATTCTATCTCGGGAAAATGGTGAACACTTGTAGCCGGAGCAAACCTAAGATGAAGCGGTTCCTTAGAAACACAAGAGGTGGCTCAATAGGTATAGACTCGGGCATTTTTTTGGATTCGGAGGGAATGGAAATGGGAACCGCAATAATGGGTTCATGTGGACATGGTGGAGTTTGATAAGTCTCACTATTGATGGATAAATCAACACAAGTGTCAACTTGGAGACCGGACCATGGAATGGTCTCAACTTCGAGATTCTCTGAGTGGTAGGGCTGGTCACACTCAAAATTTGTGTCACAAGAGTGTTATCACACTCGGGTGCAACGATGGGTGGAACAATGGGAATATCTGACTCTCTCACACACTCCATTTCATTTAACCTTTGTTCAAGCCTTTGGAGAGCTTGAGTTTGAATTTGAGTGGCTTGCTCTTGCTCGAGTATGAACTCTTGCAAGAGGTTTTCGAGAGCGGATGTGGGTGGTGTTGGTGGGGCGACGGGTGGTGGCGGTGGTTGAGGTGGAAACAACGCGCTACTATCGTGAGTGTATGGAGAATACTCAAATGAAGCGTGTGGGGTGGGGTCAAGTTCATCATACACGAAAGGATCGCTTTCGTGATGGACAAATGGTTGATATTCAGTGGGTGCATAGTGAGGGAACTGATCGAGAACATGTGCATAAGGTTGCCATGACGACTGTTGGAACGTGTGAGGATCCACAACATCGGGTTGGGATTCGTATTGCGTGGAAGGGTGATCAAGCCTCCATGAATAGCTCGGGGACTCACACAACTCAGGTTTGGGTATATCATGACAATGGTCCGAGGTGGGTTCCGAAACAGTGTCATATGGATGCACATGTTTTATGGTGGGTTCTGATGGATATGAATAGTATGGACACTCATGGAACATGTGATCGGCATAATAACAGTGGGTGCACAACAAATGATGAGACACGCCGACACTTGACACCGAGGGTGATGGAATAGGTGGTGCGTGCATGGACGGGTCAAGAGTATCTAGGGTACTCGTGAGAGAGGTGAAACCACTAAGTATCTCATAAAGAGATGGCTTGGGATCACTCTCACACGTGTCAATGAAAAATGACCAAATTAGTCCCGTAAATGACGTTCTTCACCCATGAGGAGAGAAAATATTTTTTTTGGATTTTGTAAATTTTTTCAAAAGGAAAGAAAATATTTTTGGTTTTTTCTAAAAATAATGGAAGAAAATATTTGTGGATTTTTTATTAAAATAATAAAAGAAAATATTTTTTGGGTTTCGTGAAAAATAAAGGAAGAAAATATTTTTGGATTTTTTTTTATAAAAATGAAAGAAAATATTTTTGGATTTTTTTGGAAGGAGAGGGTGGGGAAAAAATATGGACTCAGAAATTTGGGACGAACTAACTAAAACCGACTACCGAAAAATTGAATTGGACACACACAAGTTAAGGAGAATTCCTAACTAGCACATAGCCAATTTTTATCTTTAGATTTAGTGAAAGGGGTAGTCAAATTTTAATTAAGTCCGTGGGCGATAAAAATTCACGAAAATCTTTGTGATCGCCTTTGCAAAATATTCTCCTATTGGGTTACCTAGTTAATATATTTTATATTTAGTGATGGCTAGGGTAGCACACAATTGGTAAGCGAGTGAGTCGGGTGATGAAATCCCTTCTCGTGAGTGACCAGACGTAGGTCTTAGTCAATTAATTCATCACACCATTCGAAAATAAATGCGAGAATAAAATCAAGTAAGAGCACACAAGCACACACAATAATTGACTCGCTAACAGGAGAGGCGCGAGGGTGTAAGAAATGTACCTCCCACGGTTTTTAGGCCGTGGGGTGCAAAAAATTTTGAGTCGACCGGGGGGAGATCACGCCTATCTCAGTCGTCCCCGGGAGTCTTACCAACCCAAGATAGAGAGGCTTATAAATCCTCACCTTTAGACACCCTCTCTCTACTTTGTCCGGTTTCCCTACCACGCTTGTCTTCGATTATTACAATTTTTAAATGAAAAATAAATGGTGTCTCTATGCACCGCAATACGAGCCAAATAATAAAGTCCTAATACAATCCTTCTAAAAATATAAAAAGAGTACAAAAAATGATAAAGTGCAAAAAAAATAAATGAACTACAAGTTGAAATCCGCTCCGAGCTTCACGATCCCAAGAATGGCAACGACGCCATTTGATAACGTGACTTTTAATCTCCCCCGCAACGGCGCCATTTGATAACGTGACTTTTGCGTATGTCGTTGTTGAAAGCCAAGTTAGTCAAAACCTCAAAATACCTACAAAATAAAACAATCTCAAATGTAGAGGTAAGTAAGGGTATCAATCCACTTCCAAGGGGGTAAGCTAGAGACAAATTCAATTGTATTTCACTTTTTATTTCTTTTTGTTCTTTTTCACTTTTCTACTTTTTTTTAGCTTTTTCAAATATTAAAACAATTGGGTGAGGTGAGATGAAATAAGAATAAACTAAATTATGAGATGAAAACAGCTAACTAGAAAGTGACTAAAATAAAAACAAAGTCTAACACTAAAAATAAGAGATAAATGAGATAAATAATTATGAGAACAATCAAGGAATGGGGAAATACCACAAATTTTAGTTATTCTAATTAATTAATTGAATTAATTGATTTGTTCCAAATTAATATCAAAATTACAAACCAACTCTCGTTGCAAGTGTAATTATAATAGTAATCTTTTAGAAAATTAAGTTTAACACCTCACAACTCTAGAAAGATAGATCTACACTCCTTTTAATTAATCACCCGCTAGGATCGATCAATTAAAATTTATGTCAATCTTAGATAATAAATTTAGAGTTGAAATTCAAGTTATAATACCCCACTTAAGAAACCCCTATCTCTATTTCGAATCTAAAATGGGTATTATAACTAAAATTTTGATTTTCTCTCGAAAATCATTTACCCTCTCTCGAGGCATAAATTTAATGGTGATGGATCAAAATTAACATTCAAAGGGACTTTTCAAGTAATTAAACTAATAAAAATAAAATAACATCAAATAAGGGTTTTACCCCCACCCCTTGAAAGGGAATTTAGCCTAACATGATATAAGATTTGACAAAATAATAATCAAAGGCATAAAATAAATGAGAAGAGAAGAAAACTATCAAACCCAATCTCTTGAAGTGAAATTGAACTCTTATTTCCTTGAAATCAAGCACAATCCATCCAATATGAGCATTCAACAATAATCAACTCAATAATCAACTCAATTGAATTTCACACATTTATCACTCACAAATATCTAAAAAAAATAAAAACTATTTACAAATATTTCTACCTAATTTATTCTAACTTAACTCTATACTTTTCTCTCTCTATTTGATGATAAGTCTCCCCTTAAATGGGGTCTTGAGTCTTCTTTTATAGTAGATGCATGGCACACATGGGGCTAAGGGGCTTTTGGGGAAGGTTTAATATGCATGAAAATGGGGTGTGTACATGAGGTAAGAGAGGTGTGAGGGCATGTGGGTTAAATGGGGTGAGACAATCAGATTTGGTTTAGAGGGTATAGTGGGAAGTTGGGTTTAGTAGGTAGTTGGGGGTAAAATGGGTATTGGGTTAAAAGAGGTTTATTAACACATGTGGCATTTAAGTTGGTTAACTTGGTCTTGGTTTATGCAGGTGAATGAAATTCGTGACTTAGGAGAATTGGGTATTTGGCTTTGAAAAAGGAAAATGGGTTGGACATGGGTAATGGAGTGTGGGTTCGGATGGTTGGAGAGCAGGTGGGGGTCGATGGATTCGGGTAGGGGTACATGGGTATTGGTTTGTCGGCATCCGAGTTGGAATGGGTTGGAGGTTAGAGGTCCGAAGACGGGTTAAGGCCTCACCGACAGGTTGGATAGGCGAGGGGTCAGGACGGGTAGGGGAGTAGCTCCGGCCGGCGTCGGCAGTAGTTAGCGCCGGAGGTGAAGGAGTGGCGGGGCGAGGGACAGGTGGCGATGGTTTGGAGGGGCGAGGGACAGGTGGCGATGGTTTGGAGGGGCGAGCTGGTGTGGGATGGGGACGGGCATAGCTCAGGCCGACGTTGGTGTCGGAGGGTGAGGGTTGTCCGCCGGAGGGGGCTGGTAGTTGGTTTAAGGTTTTGGGGTAATAGTGGATAGAGAGGAGAGATAATGTGTGTTTGGTTATGGAGGTTTAGGAGAGAGAGTGGTGAGAGGTTGAAGATGGGTGAGGGAAGTTAGTGTGTGTGTGAGGTGTAGGAAATGGTGTGTGTGGCTTAGGGTGTAGGATAGATTAGTTGGGTTTACGATAAGTGTAGGTGAGTGTTTAATTTGGATCCTTAAAATAGTAAAGACTCAACTAAAATTAATAACACTAAAAATAAAAAATCAAATCTAACTAAAAATAAAACAAATTAAAAACAAATAAAAATATTAAAACTAAAAAAAATAAAATCCTAACCCTATATAAAACTAAAATAAAACAAAAGACATAAAAACTTAAAATCTAAATTAAAACTAAAGTCCTAAATATAAAATATAATAAACTAATAATAAACTCCTAAAAACTAATCATAATAAAATAAGACTAAACTAAAAGCTAATCAAAATCAAAATAAAATAAAATTATACTAATAAAAATAAAATAGAAAAATAGAAAATAAAACATAGAAAATACTATATAAATCAAAAATAAAATCTAAAAATAAAAATGACTCAAACTAAAAATTAATAAAAAGTACAAAGTCAACACACACGCGGGTCGGGGAAGGTTTGGGCTAGGTTTAGGCTAGGGTAAGGTTACAGGATTGGTAATTAACTCCATTTTAACTGCAAATTGCTCCGAAATATAGCTTTTGACACCGCAACTTCAATTAAGTCTGCCTAATGAATATTTAAGCACATAAGACCCATATTGCCGAGAATTAGCAACTGCAAGTGGTGAGAGGTTGATGTTCATTCGTTCGTTAGGTGTACATGTATGCATCGTGTACACATGTCATTATTGAGTCGATTTTTTTATCGAATTTGTTCACACTCATTCATTATGTATCCATGATTTGGTTGTCTTAGTGTAAATTCATGGTGTGTGATTTTTGTAACATCATTTGTGCATTTTTTTATGAAAAATCTGTAAAATAAAAAATAGTTTGTTTGCCTTGTTTGTCGTGACACCCCGATTTGATTTACTTGGTTTATTATTTTCCTTGTCTATCTCGGACAAATAAAAAGGGGGAGAACGAATTATGATTTTATGGGGGAGTTTTAGTATGTTGGAGATTTTTTATGCTTACACATTTATACTTTATATCAGTTCAAACTTGATACATCACGAGGTATTTGCTTTGTCTCATGTGTATAGGTACAATTGAAGATTTTATGTTGCACCCCCTGATGAGAAAAGCTTGAAGGTTTGAAGAATTGATTGTTAAAGAGCAAAGTTTGAAGACTTGTCATTTACCTTTTCAGTTTTGGGTTAATGGGAGGGTAGATTTGTATAGGTCATTTGATATTGATAATTCGAATATTTTTATTTTGTACCAGCATAGACATAGGGGGAGATTTGTAAGGATATTTTTGTCCGTTATCAATTTATATGTCGTATACCGCTACATCGCTGAAGAAGTTCAAGTTCAATTTCATATTCACATCAAGACGGATCTGAATAATCAAGGTTCTTCAACATTCAAGCCTCCGCGGGATTGACTTGAGTAAGGTTTTGTTTTAGAGTATCTTAATAATGCACTTAGAGTATTGAGATATTTTTCGCCAAAATATTTTCTAAGTGTTTGAGCGGAGCTTTAAATGTTTTTCTTCAAAAATAAATTTTTTGGAGTTTTTGAGGTGGTGCATTTATCGAGAAAAAGAAAAGGAAATAATAAAAAAAAACAGATGTCGTTCGAACGACATCGTTTGTTGCTCAAACGAGACCAGATGTCGCGCGATACTTCAAATGACATCGTGTCTAGTTCGAACGACACCACCGCCTTAAGACTTCTATAAATTGGACTTGCCAACTCCGTTTTTCACAAGAAGTCTTTCACATTTTTCATTTTGCAAACACTCCATATCGACAGAATACTTTGGCTTCTTCATTTAAGGCTTAAAATCCTTTTTATTTTCAATTCACAAAATTTCATTATCTTTATGTGAATTGTTTTGGAACCCGAAGAACAATCGTGCTATTGTTCAACCTCCGTGGAGAAGGCATCTTCATACCTTGTGATTTTTGGAGGGAAGTCGCTGCTGATCAGCAGATATCGAGTGTAGATCTCTGCGTGTGGACGACTTGGACTGCGGGTTGAGGCGTAGTTTTGAAGATTTGATAAAGACACCGTGCGTTACACTTGTGGGCGATTATCAGGTTGTATGTAAGTCAATGGTCTTGTAAACTTTTCAAAGTGTTAAAAGGTTTTTACCCGAAAGCTTTTTTTTCCTGATTCTGTCGTCTTTATTTTACATGCATGATTTGATTGACCACTTAGATGCATGCATAGGGGCTGAATAAAATTGAATTTGGTTTGTTCAAATTTAAACACCTAATTAAATAAGTGTGGTTGAATCCATTAAAGAATTGCGAACTCGATTGATATTGCACACATTATTTTTTCATGCACTTTTTGTTGTGCTAGGTCAGTAAGAAAGTTGTGAAAAAATGATCCGAAAATTTTCCTGCAGGAAAACCTTTTCCACAAAACACATCATACTAAAGACCCAGGATTTTGCAGGAAAGTTCAAGAAAACTTGGTATTTTATTATGTGTAACACCCCGCGCATTCTAGCGTCAACCGCTACCGAACTACGCCGGGTATCACTAAATTAACTATCTTTCTTAGCATGTGACGGAAATACGAGACATTTAAAACTTTAATTCATAAAATATAATGCAATTAAACTCAACAAATATATATAAAAATATCCAACCAATAATATCCATCACCATGCTAATCTCCAAAATAAATCTAACTCCAATTTTATTTAAAGCTCAAATGAAATAATCCAATAATAAATATCTGACAAAAAGACCATAAACAACTGTGGAACCAACTGGCCAACCAAATCCATAAATATCTGTCTCATAATAAAGCGATGAAATGGAAAGACAAGCTAAACTACTAAAGCAAATAGAATAAAACTACAATTGCACTCCAAAGATCTCTAATACATCCTATGCAGCTACTCCAGTTGCATGTTAGTCAACGCAATGGGTCAGAGCCCATCCCATGAATACTAGCTACTCCTCCTAATTAGGGTCTGTGAACCCAGACAATAGCATTATACATAATAATCATCACAATAGAGTATTTTAAATTAAACGAGATATATATTAATATGCGAGTAAAAATGAACTACTACTATCTCCCCACATAACTAAGTCACCCCAATCTTCAAGTCCAATTATTCCATTTCAACTATAATTTAAACATTAACTCTTATTCTTACTTAATTTAATTATCCAATTATTTTTATTCGTACGACACCACTATGGTCAGTCAACCCCTTATCAGTTCTGCACACACTCTTGGCGTGCTTAAGGTTCTACACATCACACCCATTTCCCTCACTATAGCTAGTAATCCCAATTTCTGTCAGCTTTGCACATACTTGTGAGGTTCCATTCACGACACATCACTATTGCCAGTCGACCCGATTTCTATCAGTCCTACACATACTCATGATGCCAACACACACTCAAATCGCTATGGCCAGTGACCCGATATCTATCAGCCATGCACATACTCGCAACGCAAATTCATTTTAGTACCCGTTTATTATCTTAGGCATTAATTATCAATTTCTCAATTTCTCATTATTTTTCTACTAGCCCCACCCTTTTATCGAGCATAGATTTCTCAAACTACCCATAACCTCATACTTAGAGGTCTCCAAAATGCAAATGTATCCTAGTGTATCATTTAGAAAGAATACCTACCAATAGCTACTACCTAGCCTCGCACCCAGGCTCACGATCCAACGAAAATGATGTACAATTCAACACCACCCTGGAATCATCCAATCGTACAAACCCACACTATATAGTTCCATACCTATAGATCATTATCAACAACTACGACCTATCTACTAGTCTCATACCTAACAAGCAACCTAAAATATAGGTGAGAGCAATAATTACCCAACAATCCTGTCGTCCTTGCGGTGTCAATTATTAATAACATTAACGAATTATATAAGGCATATTTTCAACTTATCACAGTAAATCTTTAAATTAATCGCAAGATTATTATTTATTCAAATTATGTCCATTAAATTAAAACAATTCGTTTTCTCATCAATTTATAGAATTTATATTCACATGCATACTTTTGGGAACACACAGTAATAAATCTCTACTCTATTAGATGCACATAATTAATGTGATTTTACATGTCAAAATCAATTTATAACATCCATATGATTTATTCTACATGCAAACGTCTTAAATTCTAACGGAATCCCAACCTCTAATCTAAGCATGCAAGGGTTTTAAGTCTTAACTCGTATTAAAGATTTGAATAAAATCAGTACCAAACTTTAGTTTCAATTTTCCTAATTAGTCTTTCTAATTGATTTTAAGAAAATAATAATTATTAGTGTTTAGGCAACATTTAAAACGCATAATACCAAAGGGGAACAATATAAGTATTCATGCCTGTAAAAATCGTTTGAAGGATCTGATTTGATGGCTGCGTTCCTCTCGAGAAAATAAGAAAGACGCGCTCTTGGACAATCTTGAGAAATCTTGATTAAGTTCTTCAAATCTTGAGTCGAAAGTTGGGTTTAAAGGGTTTAGATTTGGAGGAAAAGAGAGGATGATAATTATGGGAGGTTCTTGCTTTTGGAGAAGGCTAAAATATGCTATAAAAATCTTAAATCTGTCACTTTGTGTTTTTATATCAAAAAGAATTTTAGTCCTACACAACTCTAAAATAAAAGAGTTTTAATTTTTCAAAGCTGTCAAAGTGATCCGGTTCGCCCCTTCATGCGAACCTGTTCGGATGCCCTGAGATCCGAATTTTCCCCCCTTTATATAAAATGCAAAACTCTCCCATTTTTAATCCGATTTCAATTTCGATAATTTTTTTTATATAAATAAAAATCAACATTTTTAAATATGAAAATAATTAATTTTCATTATTTATCTTTACTCGAAATTCTAAATTCCGAACAAATTTTGATGTTTTCAAAACACGGAGCGTTACACTATGTAAATTATTATTAATAATATTTTTATTTTTATTATTATTATTTTTGCTACAACTACTACTAAAATATTTACCAATAACTATTCATAATAATACGTTATTCATTGATATTTTAACGAATTAAATATTCATAACTTTTATTCATATTTAGTAATGTTTGACGTAAATAGATATTTATTATATAAATCATACTTTTTGATAATTAAAATAAAAAAATATATTATACTTTTTTATTATAAAATTATAACTACACGTGTGTATTTATATAATTTATTACTTATTATTTATTTATAATTATTTTCTTATTAATGAAACACAAATAAAAAAATAACTTTTAACTTTGGCGACAAAGAAACGAGTTTTAACAATTTGTCTCCCCTCTTCAGTCTCTCTCCTTCTAATACTTTTTGTATCTGAAACGGCATAAAATAAACATCTTGGTGGCTAACCTAGAAGGTCTCTCTCTCTATCTCCTCTGTGCTTCTTCGTTATCGGTTTAGCGTAGCTGCTCAAACCCAAACAGTCGCGGACAACTTGGTTTATGAGGTAACTAACCCTTCTCAAAATTTCTTCTTTATATCAGATCCGTTCACTTTTATTCTTAATTTTCAACTTTATGTCAAAATTTCATTTCCCCCCCAAATCGCACTTTTTTTTTTTAGTTCCAGGACCTTTACATGTTTTTGTTATTTAGAATTTATGAAACCAATTGAATTTAGTGTATCATTTATTGACTTTCTTGCACTTTTTTGCAGCTCAAAGGAGAAACCCACTCTCGGGTAAGTCTTGTTGCTTGTATAAATGATTTTTTTTTTAATTTTTGTCAATCTTTGGAAAAATTTGTAATTTATACGTTGGTAAAAATAATATTTAAGCGGACCAGCCCGAAAAAATATTATAGTCGGGAACTAAAAACTACCTAAAATTATTTGAGAGGTTATCTATTATTTTTGGTAGTTTTCCCCCTTTTCTTACTACCCATGTTTTTTCATTCTTGGTATTTGGTATTATAAGTGTCACTTCAAATTAATAGTATGTAAGTTTGGGTGAGATTACAAAGTGATCCATTAAAGGTATTCCTCATTTTAGGAGGATAAATTTGAAAAGTAACTTTTTTTTTCATTATTAAAATGTTTGACTTTCAAACGACGAATTTTAATTTAGGACTAACGGTTTGACTTGCGCAATGGAATGAGACGGTACAATAAAAGGATCTAAATATATAACATAAGAGTAATATTAGGGAGATCATTTTTCGTTACTTTTTTTTGTGATCCTGGACATTTCAAATGGACCCATGTGAATTATGACCACCATTCAATGTGTGGGATGGTTTAACGCATCAGTTGGGTAACAAAAGAGTCTTCCTAATATTACTCATAACATAAATATATTAGTATACCTCTGATGAATAAAATTGAAGGATACATTTCTCAAGCCCCACCTCATGCAAAGCCAACATATACTTACAAGCCTCTTCCCCCACTTTTCCTAAAATTTTTTCCATTGTCAAAATTGCTGACAAAAATGTCTCTATTGAAACCATCATCCTCCTGATTAATAGACAACAATTGTCATGGATATAAAGTGTGACGAAATATGTGAGTAGTGGCCCTACATAGGTCTACCCCCGCCTCCTTGGAGATCCTGCCTCATGTAAGGGTCATAATAATTCCTCAACCGCCATAACTCACAATCCTTGAAGTGCCGCATAAAACGGAGGTTGCACATGCGAGAATCACCCATAGGTACACAATACTCCTCATTTACCAAGGAGCTCAAAAAAGCTCTCCCTAATGTATGTCTCCCGCACCACACATCCTTCCGAAATCTTACTTTACTCCATCTCCACCGGCTATTAGAATATCTATATGTATGACCATAGTACCCTAATTCGCTCAATTGGTTTAACGAACTTGCCTTGAAAGCTCGACTTATCACTAGTTCGGTTCGATTTGGGGACTAATTTGCAATCTTAAATGTGAATTCATGAATTAATGGATCGAAGGACATTTGGACAGAAGTTTGAACTCACCTTGTCGACCCTTTAAAGTCTAGGCGTTATCCTAAGATTCCCTTTGGCTCCTTTAACAGAGCTGTAGTTCTCGACCTTTTGTTTTCATAGTGATGTGGGAAGTTGTCTACTTTGCCTTTTGACACAACAAACTGAAGACGAGCTTTGAGATTGGAGTTGTTTGATAGAAGTACACTTACAGTAAATTTATTAGGTATTCTTGAATAAAAAACTAAAATAAAATACCACTCCATCATGTTTGTTTATTTATATAAGCATTGGATTTATATGTAAAAAATAAATTCAATAAAGCCTTTCTCAAATATTTAAGGTTGATTATATTTATTATATTTCTATATTATTATTCATTTTCATAAATATATATTAAAACTACATTTATATATTAAAAATACATGTATATATATATATTTAAATATATTAACTCTTTGGAACGCTCTCAAGTTCCACTAATTTATAAATGGATGCTCTTATGCTCTCGCACCCGCATCCACCCCCGCACCACGTATTGGGCACGACATTGATAAATTTTTGCATTTGTTTTCCTATGATGCATCAATATAATATTATTTATCTTGTGACTAGAATGTACTGATAGTATGTACTGGGATGGAACATCTTGTATGGCACACACAATCTGTGTGTGTGTGTGCCATTCGATGCAAAATCAATCCCCCCACATATCTTGCATACCCTTTTATGTTTACTTTAGCTTCTCTGTTCTCCAAATCTTGTGCAACATATTTTATTTGTTTTCTTCAAGATGTGAAGAGAATAGTAGAGAAAAATGAGAAATGAAATACATATGTTACAATGTCTTCTCGATTTGCTCCATCCGGAGCAAAGTAACAAAACTCTAGGCACTCCAATACGAAACTTGTGTTACGAAATTATGATTAAATGTATAAAAAATGAGCATATATGTATATGGGTCACTATGTCTGGTTCCCAAAACAATCCATATCCAAATAATAGTATCAAGAGAACTGGGAAACAAAACAGCATCCTAACTGAACCTACCCCAACGTACCACATATTGTTCACTGTACCGTACAATGTACCCATTCCCTTATCGTGCACCGAAGCGATCACGGGTAACATTGTGCAGAACATATAATGATGATAATTGGAAGCTCACATGAAATTGCAACTCATCAATTTGTTTTCTTCATTTTTCAAGATTTTCATAATCTCTCTTCTTACTTATCGTTTATCTCTAGTCTATTCCACATCAATTAGTAAACTATATCCATCTCCCTCTCTCTTTTTTTTCTTCTTTTTGGCTCACCATCAAACCAAACAACGCTCTCGCGAATTCTTTCGCCGTTTTAAAAGTTTCCATCATCGTGTACATAAACAATTAATATGATGTGACCTAGGGAGTGAGCCCCCTGTGATTGGCCGCATATTCAAGGGAGAGGGGGAAGAGGGAGATTATTATTCTTATCTTGACTTCTTCGTGAAGGTTACGTAATAGCTATTATTTAGGATAAATATTAGGAGTAGTATTGATCCTTTCCTTTTTTATATTAGATTTTCTTTTTCAAGTAGACTCTTGCCTTCAAGACTAGCGTTAGTACAAGTCAAGTCCTTGATAACGAATTATTATTAATGATTACGATGATTGAGAGAATTTATTTTTATTTTTAGTAGTTTTAGTGCGATTCTTCCTTTGCGTTTACATCAAAAGTGGTACAAGAGCCGTTTTGTTCTTGGAACAAGTTTTTTTTGTAAATTCGAGATGGGTAAAGCTCGAAAAAAATCCTCAAATTACCCCTCCAAAATCTACCCTCATCGCCGCCGGTCTAGTGGCCCTTAAGGTTTTTTGACGGCACCGCCTACAGCCCTGCGCCACATCAGTCTTCCCAGTCACAACACACTGCTACAACGCCCACAACAGGAGCCACTGTTCGCAGCAGGAGCTGCTGCTCGTGACCCACTATGTGATGATTGTGACCTCCTTGCTGCCACAATCACTCGTGTCTTGGACCTTTGCGACAAAGCCTCTCACCGCTGTTGGTGCCATGCCATGTTGAACAGAGATGGTGATGGCATATAATACGAGATGGTGATCTCTCACCTTCCTTGTTCCGTTCTATAATTGAAGGACGCAACTGCGGAAGAGGGGACATATAGTAAATATCTCTGTAAGTGGGGTAATAGACCATTTATCAGAATTTCGTGGATCTGAAGTACCAGTTTCCAAAAGATTGACCTAGATTTTTATCAAAGGTATTGTGAGGCTCTGCGATGGAGGGGGTGCTCTCCAACTTGATATCAGCGTGAACCCATCGCAAGTCGATTAGAAGCGTGGGTCAGATATGAAAGTTACAAAAAAGCCTCCAGAAATTGAAAAAAGGCCCCGAACCTCTCCAATTATGAATAATGATAAGGGTGTTCAGCTACTCCCTCCCTAGTGGTTTCTTTGTTATTTTTGATGAAGTTTGGATCACTTGTACCAAGTTCAGGGATACTAATTGTTTGGTATTGGTTACTTGTTCCTAGGGGTGACAATTTTAGAAAAGACACGAAAAAACGACACTAACGACACGAAATTGACCCGAAATTGACACGATGTTTCGTGTTCGTGTCTTAATTATGAGTCGTGTCGTGTCGTGTTATCGTGTTTTTTAGGCGTAAAATTTAAGAAATTCTCGTATTCGTGTCGTGTTGTGCCGTGTTATTTTTTATTCAGGTCGTGTTCGTGTCAACTAAAAAAAACATGAATTCGTGTCGTGCCGTGTTCGTGTCCGAAAAAACCTTGTCGTGTCGTGTCGGCCCGAAACACGACCCGTTGACCCGAATTGCCATTCCCACTTGTTCCCAATTTTTGGGACTGAAGATACCTCTCTTCAGGTTATTCACAGGTAGTTGCTTCATGGGTTTTTAGCCTTAATTTCTTTGTTATTTTTGATGAAGTTTGGATCACTTGTACCAAGTTCAGGGATACTAATTGTTTTGTATTGGTTACTTGTTCCCAATTTTTGGGACTGAAGATACCTCTCTTCAGGGTTATTCAGAGGTAGTTGCTTCGTAGGTTGGTGATATAGTTATTTAGCCGAAATGTTTTTTGAGTCCCTCTTGGATTGTTTGGCTCAATGGATCGTGTGGTTCAATGATTGGTGTTGTAAATATCGATTGTGGGTGTTGCGTTCCGTGGTTTGTATTCGTCCTTTGATGGTTGCAAGTTCTAGTCTTTATGGTGGGAAGTTTAGAGGAAGATTTCTGGTTGTGTTGCTTGGGTGTGAATTTTCTAGGTTTGTTTGGTTGCTAGTTAAATTTATTGAATGTTCATGCTCGAGATCAAGCTTTTGAAGATGGGGAGAGTGATGTGACACGAGGAGTGGCCCCAAGGGCCGTCCGCATTCATTCGGTGATGGATAATTTTTTAATTAATAGTTTTGTTGCTACTTGTCTTAATGTTTAGGTGGTAGCTATCATTTAGGATAACTATTAGGAGGAGTATTTTTAATTTATTTATTAAAATGAGTTCCTTACTGTAGTAGATGTTTTGCTCGCCAGTAAAGGACATTGGCTTTTCTGTTGTGATCAAATAGCAATTGTTATGAATGAGAATGAGGATTGAGAGAGAAATTATTATATTTTTGGAGTGTTGTGGTAGTCTTCCTCTGCATTTACATTACATTACACCATGATGAGCCCGTATACTGGATCTATCTGTTCTTCATCGTATCATATATTTTATCATTAAATTTCATAATTTGTATCATATATATGTTCGCTTCTAACTTCGCAAGATCCGAACTACAGTCCAGGTCACCCCACAACAATCTCTACGATTGCGTTAGTAATATTGCGCTGTTAATCATATTCTTGATTGTGGATAACATGTAGGATGGTGAAGATATTGTTGGCATGCTAATCTCAGATTCAATGTTTTTCTTTTGAACTGCTTCTGCAATATGTCTGTTATTGCAGTGGTACGCGGATTAAGACCCGCAAAAGGAATATTGCTGCGCCTCTGGACCCTGCAGCTTTTGCGGATGCAGTGGTCCAGATTTATCTGGAGAATGCTGGTGATCTGGTAAATATGTAAATATATGTACAGTACTATAATTTCTTCTTTCTTTCTCTACATTTGAACGTGAATGTGTTTTTTGTTGCAATTAGTTTCGATATCTAAGTAAGCGTTTTCCATGTGCAGGAACTTGTTGCTAGGAGTATTGAATCTTCAGACCTTAACTTCTCCCGATACGGTGACACCTTTTTTGAGGCAAGTATCTTCAGTTATTCTGCTTCTATTAGCACGGGAGTTCTTGGATTTTGGGATACTGTCACCTCATCCCACCATTTTTTATTAAATACATGCAATTCACCTACTAGGTGGGGTGGGTTTCTCAATTGCCTTCCAACCAACTCTGGGACAAGATTTCAGTTTTATTAATTTCTCATACATTCCAACAAAATTTAAAACATCTTCTAACTAGTTGAATTTTAAATTATATAATGTTCCCAAATCACGTTAATTTCCAAAATTCGATATCAAGTTCATACACAATCCAACCACACATCCACTTAAAAAAATCGATATATCCAAGTAAAAAAAACTATCGAGGTACAATTTACGAAATCTTATGAAGCACGGACACTCTCCCGGAAGTCATGAGTCGTGTGTCGTGTCGAAACACGTATTATGTTCGCGCTCCGACACGTTACCGATACGCTGTGGACACGCTGGGACATGTGATGGTGATTCTGCTTTATTTATGATTACTGATGTTAAAGTGTATTTGAATTTTGTTTTGTATGGTCCGTTTTCTTAATTTCATGTTAAGAATGATCTAATAATGTATTTTATGAAAAAAATTTGTTTCATTTCATTAATATATATATATTATATATTATACTTATCCTAATCCTAGCGTGTCATATCCTAGTTTTTGGAAGAATCACGTGTCGCGTATCGAAACGTGTATTATTAGTCCGTGCTTAATAGACGAAATCGCGTGTAACCTATCGAAGTGCAATTTTCTTTATTTACTTGAGACACTTTATTAAATTAATATATTAATCAAACTAATCATTTATAATTCCATTTTTATTTTTTCAATAAAAAAAACAGTTTTTTGTTTTAAAAAGAAACATTTTTTTTCTCGTGTCACAGTTTATATTTATTAAAAAAAAAGAAAAAAACTGTTTTCCCCCTCTTTTTTGTCTTGATTTTTAACTTATTAAAAGAAAAAAATTTATTTTTTTTTGTTCTCGTTTTCTTCCCATTTTTTATACATCGAAAAAGACAACTCTGTTTTTTCATTCTCATTTTTGTCCCAATTTTTTATATATTAAAGAAGACCAAAAACTTTTTTCATGTTCTTTTTTTCCCTCCTAGTTTTTATTTATTAAAAGTACACCTGGCAACGGGTCGTGTCGAGTTGTGTTCTTGTCGGTTTTTATCATGTTCGGGTTTTATTGTGTTCGCGTCTAAACGGGTGACTTTTTTATCGTGTGAAAAAATCATATTCAAATCCGACATGTTATCTTAACGTGTCGTGTTGTGTTCACCCGTTATTATCCATAAGATAATTATTTATTTTGAATCGTATACAAGTTGACATATTAGCTAATTTTTTAACACAATTAGACCCATTAATTCATTGACATTACTAACTCTCTCATTTAGTAAAATTCGTCATACTTAAATTAACATTAAGCTACATAAACTCTTTATAAGTCCCAACATTATATCTTATTTACTTAAATTAATGAACATTATATCTTATTTACTTAAATTAATGAATTTTAACGGGTCTTATCGGATATTAACGGATGAAGGGGTCAACACTAACCCGACCCGTTAACTATTGTGTCTTATGGGCTTGACACTAATATGATCCCAAATCATTACGGGGCGACCCATTAACTTATAACTTAGTGTCGATTCATATCGTGTTAGCATGTCATGCTTCATTTTGCCAACCCTAATTAAAAGAACCAAAGACCTGTTTTTATTTAATAAAAAAAATATTTATTTTTATCTTTTTTCTTCCATTTTTATTATTAAAAATAACAAAACAAGTGCTCTCGCCCAAGCTACTGTTGGTCTTGGGTTCAAGACATGGGAGCAACCTCTCCATATATAAGACTCTCTCCATATAAGGGGGTAAGGCCCGCCCGTGGGAGCCTTGTGCACTGTGTACGACCTTTAGGGTTCACATAAGTGTTACATAGAGGGTTTTGGGTTTACATGGAGTGAGAAGGAATGCTTTTAGAGGGGTATGCTAGAAAATCTAAAGTAGGCTGTTTGTTGGTTGCGCATTGGTGGGGTGAGTTGACCAAATAAGTGGGTGCAAACTAAAAGTCCCATTAACACGGTTTGATATTGTTTAAGATGTTTATATAAACTATAATTTTTTTTAATTATACATAATAACTGGTATTTTTGACCAAGAATCCTTGGTTAATTTTCAAGACAACTCTAAATAAATCGTGTAAATAATTACAAAAACACACACGCATATTTCTTGTAGCAAGGTCTTGACTGTTATCATTGTGTTTGTCTTTATTGCCTACCATGACTTCATCTTATATGACATAACAATCAAACATATTTTAGTTGTCACGTGACATTTCGAAATGATTGTGTTCTCTTATCATTTTATCGGACCCCATGTTCTGGTGGTTAGACATTTTAAGTTGATATATATACTAAAGGGGTTACAGGGCATTTAAAGACATGTTTTTAACACCCAAGGCAAAACTCTTATCGTTAGACGTTGTAATCATGTCCTAAGATCGGTTTTAGATTATAATGTTTAATTATTGATCATAGTGCGTTCTTTTACACATTTATTTGTTTATACTGTATTTTGTACATCTTGCACTACGATACATGATGTAAATACATGATACTTAGGTTTTCGATATGCGATACAATACACGATTGACACCTACATTGTATGGTATGACTACAGGTTGTCTTCACTGGAGGGCGTACGCAACCTGGCACAACTAAATCTGATGAAGGGGAGCGCCACCCTTACTCTATAATAGACTGTGAGCCTAAACGCGACGCTATTTTACCGTCGGTTATCTACATACAAAAGATTTTGCGTAGAAGGCCTTTTCTCATAAAGAATCTCGAAAATGTTACGCGGAGATTCCTACAGTCCCTTGAACTTTTTGAGGAAAATGAAAGGATTAAGCTGGCAATTTTTACTGCACTCGCCTTTTCTCAGAAGCTTTCGGGTTTGCCACCGGAGACAGTTTTCCAGCCGCTGCTCAAGGATAACCTTGTTGCCAAAGGGATAGTTCTCTCATTCATAACCGATTTCTTCAAGGAATATCTGATTGATAACAGCCTCGATGATTTGATTTCAATTCTGAAGCGGGGTAAAATGGACGAAAATCTTCTTGAATTCTTCCCGTCTTCAAAGCGGTCTGCTGAAGTCTTCTCTGAGCATTTCACGTAAGTGTTTCCATTCTTTAAAAAATTACGAGGGTATGTTGTATTTATAGGATTTCTAAAACATCTTCGGCCAAGGGTGTAAAGACTTTGTAATTCTATACGCTTGTTGAGTTTTGTACCACGAAATCTGATCCAATTTTTTCTCCAGTTTGACTGATAATTTCAATAGCCGAATTTCAATTTCTAAAAAAATTGAAATAAATTCTGATAATTTTCTGAAATTATGCTGATCGTCCCTAAATTTTTTTCCGAAATTATACTATTCCGATGTTTTTAATGTAATGTCAATTAGGAATTTCCCAAACTGTTTCTGCTTTTTTCAGTTTTTAGTACGTAATTTTTTCCCCGGATTTTCCAAATCTTCTGATTTTGGCAATAAAATCTGATTTCCAAAAATTTGAAATTGGAATTGCCATTTTTTTGCCGAATAATCTGGAAACTTTTCCAAAAGGCCATTTTCCGAACTGATCCGATCCCCGCTGAAACACAACCCTATGCCCATAATTACCAGAAAACAATAACACTCTAGGATTTACATACTGGTAACACATTCTGAAATATGGTTCTCCTTTCCAATACACTAAAATTTGCAATACAAGTAGTACTTTATTGTTTCATTCCCCAAGTTCGTTTATTCGTGGCCAAATATAATATCTTAGCTAATTTCTTATATACTACAATCTAATAATAGCAAGTGTATTATTAGGGATTTCAAGAGAAATTCAGGTAAATTCCAAAATGTTCAAAAATAAAAACATAGAAAATGCATGTTCAATGTGCATAAATAATTTATTTACTTCAGAATACAAAGTACCAGAGATGAATTGGAAACTTTTTGTTTTTTATTTTTATTTTTATCTCAACAATATTTTACATTGTTAATTTTTTGACTAATAGGTGCTTTGGTATCTAAAAATAGCTCAACTCTTTTGAACATCGTAAATAAGCCTATACTGTTGGACCAAATTTGAGAGAATACAGCATATTGCGCTTCCGTTTGCGTTCCACGTACCAAAAGTGATTAGGTGTGATAAAGGTACGGATGGGAGGGGGAAGAGAGAAGGGATTTTTTTTTTTTTTGGGGGGGGGGGTGTAGGTTTTCTTTTATTCTAATTTCCTTAGCTATCTCCTTTCATATGAATCTGCAACTCTTTAGATTATTTTAGGTGGTTTATTTAAATATCTTTTTGCAATTTAATTCTAGTACGACATTAGAGTTTTAGCCTATAAATATAGACTCCATTGTAAAAGGGATCAATTATCTAATAGAATTCTGAATTTGTGATATTTGTGTTTTTGGCTCGTGTACGCTTCCGCATTTACATCAAAGTGGTATGAGAGATGAGTTAGCTTTATGGTTTTAACATACAATTATATATAATTGACTTTTCCATTGTAGAAGGGACTCAATTATGTTATGGAATTTCGAATTTGTGATGTTTGTTTTTATCGCTTTGTGTATGCTTCCACATTTACATGAAAAAATAATCTTGTGTTTAGAGTGATATTATTGGCAATGGACTTTCACAGCATAGTTTTGTTGGAATACGTGAATGCTTTCTATTTTCCAGTTCATTACTTTTTTTCTTGTTTACATATTGATCCGGGTTCCTTTCGTTATAAGGCTTTCCCTTTTCCTCTTTATATCCTAAACTTTTTGCCTTTATGTTGGGCTCTTATCCAAAGAAATACCTAATGAGTAAGTACAGTCTCATGCCATATTTCTTTCAAAATGAAACACATTATCTTTGCCTCTCTTTAGTTTCTGTAGTAAAAACTGATTCATTACTTTAAGATGTAGAAACCCGAGCCATTGAGTAGTAGTTGGGGTCCTAATCTAACCTATTGATTTATTATCAATTCCTAATTTGTGCACTTTTTCCTAGTTGGATTTAATAAATGCTATTTAGTTAATTTTTATGTCGGTATGGTGAGATGCTAATGTTTTACCGGATGTTAATGGGTTACATGGTTATTTTGGTTGCATACTTCATCTCTAGGTGGAAAATGGTTAGTTTGGGAAACTGGTTATTTTTGGTAGCATACTTTTATCTCTGGGTGGGAAATGGTTAGTTTGGGGAAAATATATATATATTTTTTTATATATAATGGTGTTTTGTGATGTGATCCGAGGGGTATATTGGTCATATCCTCTTTTATTTTTGGCTCCATATATTTATTAATCATATTTTCATCTTAAGTTGCATTTTATTTTATTTCATTTCATATTGTATTCGTCCATTTAGAGGATGGGCTTTAGGTGAGCACTTGAGAGCATTTAGGCTTATTGTATAGATGGGCATAAGTCCCACGTTGGTTAGTTGCTCCTTTAGTGCTCACTTCCCTATCCTATAAATAGACCCCTCCTCTTCCTCATTTGGAAACCGAACTTTGGAGTAAAAGCTTAGTTATGTGGTTACGTCAATTGGTATCAGAGCGAGGTGTCGCTCTCCCATTTGTGTGCGAGGTGTCACAACAATTTTTTTTCTTTCATTTTTGTTTGTGAGGTGTCGCAATAATTTTTTTCCATAATATCGCGTCTCACATTTTAATGGCTCCCAAAAAGGCAATAATTGATGAGAGACTTGACCAAATGCAAAGAACAAATGACAGAAGAAATGACCTTCCTCATGGGGCAACACATTGCCACCCTCACCCAATATATGTCATCTCTTTTTCAAAACCCTAACCCTACCCTAAACCTATACCTAAACACCCCCAAGACCCATCTTCATCTTCCTCACATTTTAACCCGAAAGCTAACGCTAACCCTAACCCTAACTCCACCACTCACTATACCACTATTCTAACCACCCACCCACCCACCCACCCACCCACCCACTAATATTTCACCACCAACTTTGCACCACCCTCCTGCCGCCGCTTTTTCAGTTATCGAAAAAATTTCGATCTCCTCTAAAATTCCCTAAACTTCTCCCACTCCCTCTCCTGTCTACAACTTTCCTCAAAGACCTCACCCAAAAATACCCTTAAAACAGTCTCTATTGCCCCTTTTTTCCTCAGCTTCGGCAAATTCGATGTCCTTCCTCTTCCCCCTTTTGGTGGTCCGATCAACGATCCGATTTTGGATTAATATTCCCCACCTTCGGGCGTCGGGTGACCCACCTACTCTATTTTCATCCCATATGGTCAACTTCGGTCACCGGACTATTGGAACTCCTCCCAAACCCCTACTTTTTTCACCTTCGTAGTTCAAATAACTCCTGAATTATTCCATCCACCTAATTCTAGGGTTTATCCATCTACTACTACTCTCTCACCCCCCACCCCTCCCTCCCCCCCTCCCCCACGCATTTCTCACCCACTACCACCACAATTTCAGTCCCCCCACTCCCATTATTCTGCCGAACACCCGTTCACTCACCCACTCCCATCCATATATTACCCTCACCCCTACCCATTTCAACCCCGCCACCACCCCTATCATTAAGATCCCCATGCCTACCCTCACCCCATACACCCTACCCATGGTTAGGTGAGCACTTTAGTATTTAGGCTTATTGTATAGATGGGCAAAAGTTCCACGTTAGTTAGTTGCTCCTGGTGCCTTTAGAGTTGCTAGACGTGTGGTTACGTCATTTTGTAGTCCTTTGATATTTTGGGGACAGTGATGCTTGAAATGGGCCAAGCGAGTGTTTCCTCATATTAAAAAAACAAATGGAAATTGGAAACCGGACCCTTTGTTTTGGTGTACATTATGTTTTACAACAGTTCTTTTTCCTTTTTCGGTTGCATTTTGGTAGTTCTATTTATAACTTTATTTACAAGCATAATTGATTATTTTACGCTCGAGTTTAAGACTTATGTATCTGTGAACTATTTTTTTGGATTTCAGCAAAGCAGGAATTCTGCCTTTGGTTGAATACAACGAGAAGAAGATATTTGAGGTGAAGCTAAAGGAGATGAAAACTGCATTAACAACCCAGATCGCAGAGGAGACTGATATATCAGAAGTGATAGAAACTGTGAAGCAACATGTTAAAGAGGCCAAATTACCTGATATTGAGGTTGTGCGGATTCTATGGGATGTTATGATGGATGCTGTTCAGTGGTCGGGGAAGAACCAACAGCAGAATGCTAATTCTGCTCTTCGCCAGGTATTAATGCATGATTTTACTTTGCTTAAAACTTCGTATAACTCATATTTTTCTGATTTTTTTAGTGTAAATAACGTGTCACATTGATTTTAACTAGTGTTTTATATGGCAATTCTTATGTAGATGAGTTGTGGTCTTTGATCTGTTGAGAAAGAGGAAGGATGTTTTTTTTATTTTTTATAAATTTATAGATTCTATCAAAGAAAACGAGAGTATTTTTTCTTGTTCATCTTCTTATCGTGGACTGTTGCAGGATCTAGTATGTGTGTCGAGGCTTGGCGTTTGATTTATCTAGAGTTATTTAGCTTTCTGTGACGGGGACATGTTTGAGTTGTCAGTTTTCTCTTGATCTATATGCTTGTGCAATGTCAAGTCAGTGGCATCAACATAGGGATTTTGTTGGTTTTGGAATACTCATGCTAATATAAAATTGTTTAACTACTTGTATTGATTATGTTGATAACTTGGTAAATGCAAAGAGTAATGCTATGTACCTCAAAACATCCCCCAAAGTGCATTACATGGTTGTACGTTTGGGTGGGTCCCACACAAGATACAATTACTTGATGCACTTTGGGGGATTTGTTTGGGGTACATATTCATTTGCCAAATGCAAATACATAATTAGTTGTGTGCATAGGTGTAGGGATGTAGACACAAAAAAGCCAATGGAAGACTTGTACTAACACAAAAAATCAGGGTTTCTCTCATCTCATTACTGAAACAATTAGAAGTGATTATAAAAGCGGAGCGTTGGCTCTCATTTGTCGATGAAACTAACCATAATCCTTAATTGTCACGCCGCTTTCAATTCAATTTACATACCTGTTTATATAAGATTAATGACCTGTTGAAGCTAGGGTGTGTTTTTCGTCGCGAACCCCTGGATTTCCTGAACATCCGGTCCTATTTTTTTTTCATTCCGATTTTGAATATTACTTTCGAGTCCTGAATCATGTTTATTCCACTGGAAAAAAATATGGGTCCGTATAGGAATTAATTATAAATTTCCAATTTCGCCATGTGATTTTTTCAAAATTACGCCAATCCTTGTTTTCCTTGGGAAATTTAGATTATTACTAAACAGTGCACGTCACCTTAGCATTTAATGGAATATTGTCACGAAATAGTTGTAATGGTCTGCAGGTTAATACATGGGCAGAATTGTTGAATGCCTTTTGTAGCAGCGGAAAGCTAGAACTGGAACTGCTGTACAAAGTTCAAGTCCAATGCTACGAGGACACTAAGCTCATGAAGTTGTTTCCCGAAATTGTTAGGTCTCTATATGACCAGGATGTTCTCGCCGAAGATACCATTCTTCACTGGTTCCGTAAAGGAACTAACCCTAAGGGCAGGTATGCAACTTTACATTTACCGGTATTTCGACTTTTGGGCACCAAAATTTTCACTAGTTCTTGGAAACAGTGTAGCAAAAAATCGTAGGGGGCAAGTCTATTTAATGAATAAATAAGTAGGGGGTAAGTCTCAGTGGACCTGACAATGGGTCGTATCGAGTCGTGTTCTTGTCGAATTTTTTCATGTGGGTCATATCGGGTTCGTGTCTAGCTTAACGTGTCGTTTTGTGCTCACCCGTTATTACTTGTTAAGAAAATAAATAATTTTGAATTGTATACGGGATGATACACTAGTCCAATATTAAACATGATTAAACCCATTTATTCATCAACATTACTATAGCTCTCATTAATCGATATTCATGATGAATAAATTAACATTAAGCTACATAAATTATTTGGAACACCAAACAATATTTCTGATTTATTTAGAGTAATTGGTCTTAATAGGTGAAGGGGGGTCTACATTAACCCGACCAGTTAACTATCGTGTCTTATCGGGTTAGCACCGATATGACCCGAAACAATTAAGGGTTTGCCCATTAGCCAGTAATTTCGTGTCGTGTTATTGTACCGCATGTCATTGTGCCAGGTCTAAATCTAGTACTGAAATAATTATCTTTGCGTCTTACAAAATTGGGACTAAATTTTAAATTGTAGTCCTTGGATTGTAATTCTGTTGTTCCTGAATGGTACAGGCAAACATTTGTGAAGGCTTTGGAGCCCTTTGTTAAATGGCTGGAGGAGGCTGAAGAGGAAGAATAAATAAATGCCTGTATTGTCTCTTTTTTCTGAGATATCCACATATTAATTAGGTTGTGTTTTGTTGCTGCCTTTCTAACGCTAATTTTCTTGCCACTATCTTAAAATTATGAAAAACACTTATCTTTATTATTCCAATATTTAATGGCATTTTACCTAGATTTTTTTTTATCAACCTGAAGGAGCTGCTGTATTTTTCATCTAAAAGGGTCATTCGGCCAATAGCCCAAATTTACATTTTATTAAATGGAGGATAAGGCCCTACCCAAGATATTATCATATTGAGTACGATTTTCACCTTTTTTTTTTGAGAAGAAAGTGTACAAAAAAGTAGCTAATGTGAAAGAACTTCGGCGCCCAAAGTGGTATAAAATAGTGAAAAATATTTGGGTTTATTATAAATTATGCCCATCCTATTTGGCTCTCAAAATGTCTAAAATAAAAATAAAAAGCGTCATTGAGATCTTTTAACAATGTCATAAAGGTGCTCTGTCACTTTTATTTTAGGTATTAAATTTACATTTAGCAAAAATTCTAGTTCTAAAATATTCTTATCTATCCACATGACCAATGGTTTTGTAAATCAACTTAAAATATTTTCATATATCTAGAATTAAGTATGTTCACAATTTTAAATGGTTATATGGCAATGGATGATTGTCCTGTAGATTTTATCAGTTGTATTATTTTTTACTGGCCAACCAATAAAACCAAAATTATAGTTAAACTCCATTTGTTATCTTAGGGGTTGGAGTTGTGTTCACCATCATTACCCAATAAATAATAAATTGTATACATGTTGGGGCACATTTATTTGTTGAAAAACTCAATTATATAAATGAATTTGTAGACACCTATGTCGTGCTTAATTTTACATATTTTGTATGCATTGCGGTCCCAAGCCCAGTCAATGGAGGGCGCTTGTGCCCGGTAACCTTTATCATATCTCTATGAACATGAATTTTATGAATATACACATTGATACTGGGTAATTTCCCTTTAGCAGAGCGTTGTGTCTATTATAGAATGCCTCAAAAAGTAATTTAGAGGTGTTGCGCTTGTATCCGGGTGATCAAAAAATAAACAAAGGGCGGCCCATTGATGCCAAAAATAGTTGAGGGCTTTTGCACCAATCTTGACCTGTAGCTCGCGAAATAGAGGATGCATATTGTATTGCAAAACATGGACGAATATTGTAACTTTTATTAGGAGATGAAATAAACATATACTTATAAAACTTGTACTGTGAATATAATCGCTATTGTTTGTGCTCATGACTTAAAGTAGGATTAGATGAAAACACTAAAGTACAATTTTGGGAACAAGTGGATAAGTTGATTCAAGAAATGCTTGTGGAGTGAGAAAATCGAAGGGCAATTTTAAAGGATATGAGACGGTGTATGGAACATATGGTTTTCAAATACAAATTGCATTGTGCATTTGAATTTCTTTTGTATCCTAACTCAATAGCCGTTTTCATTGCTTTGCGAAAATAAACTCCATTCTTTAATTGATCGGCTATAAATTCTGTAAGAATTTTAGCGTGTTCGTAAGGTTTTGCAATTCTTGTGAAAACAATGTTATGTTCGCGGTTCACATAATTATATTGTTTTTGTAAAGTTATCCGACCTTCGTAATCGACATTCTAATAATAACTTTGGGAAACCTATATTAATTATAATGAAGGTCACATCGATTCTTTTTTGAATCTCTCTAGGTGAAATTCTCTCGACGCTAGAGGCCATCCTCATATTTTTTCTATACATATATGATTTTGTACTAAAGACATGTTATAAAAAGATAGTTTTTAAAAAGGGAACAATTAAGGGTATACCTTTTTCTTACAACTATAAGGTTATTTTAGGAGAAAGCCTACCCATGCAACATAAGTTATCCTAGGAGAGAGCTTATGCACGCAACATAGGATATTGATACTAGCTATGATATTAAAACACAACTACGAGCGTGAGAAGAGAATACCAAATCACGAATTAGGTGATGGAACTTAAATAGGGATGACAACGGGGTAGGGCGCGATAGGGCTTGGATGGAGTACTCCTAGTCTCTGTCCCCATTTTAGAAAACTGCTTTCTTCCTCGTCCCGTTTATCAGAGCCAGGCTCTAGACTCCCTCTGCTATCCCCATTTTTTTTTTCTTTTTTCTATATAGCCTCCAAAAACATTAAATATGTTGTTCTTCTTTGTAATAGGCCCAATGCTTCACTTAAGGGAAATTACCTAGTATTGGCGTGTATATTCATAGGATTCATATTCATAAGGATCTGACAAAGTTGAACGAATGCAAGCACCCTCCCTCCTTTAACTGACCTCACTGTGTAAAACATATGTAAAATCAAGCACGACATAGGCAGATTAATAATGTTAACAAATTAACACGTATACAATTTATTATTTATTGGGTAATGTGAAAATGTAACAATTTGTATTTTTATATTAGTTGGATAAATTTCGTGTCAAAGCATTTGAGTCGTGTGTTATTTAAGCCAAAATGCGTGAGTTGTTATAAGACGCTGAGTAGAGAGTGAAGCTCGTTCATTATAATCCATGAATATTAGACTTTGAAGATCTACATGATATCTTTACATCACAAAGACTTGTTGAATTTCAATGGCATCTCCTTTTAGGATTTTGTGATTGAACTTCATTGGCTATGCACACACACGTTTTTGATTAAATGTGTTTTTACACTCAACAATTGTTTTTGACTAGTGAGAAATGTTGTGTATACCTTGGAAAAAATATAATGTTTTAAAAAATGACTTTGTTCAAGATTTTGGAAACATTGGTTAAAATCGTGCGCATGATGTCAAATTGACCCCATGTGCACGAATGTATGTTTTAAGTACATTCTTTAAACATTGACTTAAACCGTGTGCACGGTGCCAATTTGAGTTCGATTTTTTGAAATCATCTTTTCCCTCCACTTCCAAAATATTTGAGTTCCTCTTTACTTGCTACATCTTAGAGAGTATTTTAGAGTTTGAGAGCATTCTAATTGTTTTCATTTTGTTAAATTCACTTGTCCCTTTCAAAACTGAGTGGAAACCTAGATCTATACTTGATCTATGGGTTGAGAGGAATTGAGAGTGATTTGAATCAAATCAACTTAATCAAGATTCAATCTAAACAATTCTACATACGAATTGTTGATCTACAATACTAGATCAAAAGAGGAGGCGTCTTGAGCTATTGGAGAGTTTCAAGGCATTCGAATCTAAGGAGGGGAATTTACTTCCTTGTTCATCTTATGGAGCTTATTATGGATCACTCACAGTCAATGGGAGAAAAATCATTATTCATAGGTAACTTCTCGTCAGTGCCCAAGATAGAGAGCTACTTTATTGTATTGTAGAAATCCTTTTCAAATTGAATGAAAGATTACCGTGTGTTGAGTTTTATACCACTTGGTGGGGTCTTTTTTCTCATAAAACTTGTCTTATTGATTGTTTGAATATCGTGTATGTTGTTTTATTAACCTACACCGCATAATATGCATATATATCACTTAAATCTAGCTTGATCCATAAAATTGAGAATGGGAAGATTCTATGGAATGATTCGTATATTAATCAACCAGACAAAATTCAATTTTACCAAATTTTATCTTTGATTTAATTTAGTGTGCATACAAAAATATGGTCCAAATTTAAATTCAGCAAACCAAGCATGCAAAAACACGATGAAGGAAGAAAAAATCCCTTAAAAGGGCAAAACCTTTATTCAGCACTATATAAGATTTGATAGACAGAATCGACGTACAAACTACTTAGAATAACTAACTATGATGCGCGGTTTTTTAAATCTCCTACAACAACGGCATAGTCCAGCACCGTCCGCAGGAAACAATCTTCCCTCAGTATCCACTGATCAACATTCTTCTCCAGCAGTAGAGCCTCGTCTCCATAAATCAGTAGTAGAGATTAATATCTACAAGAGAGTTTGAACTAGAAAGGTTCTTCTTGATTTGATAAAGTGATCTCTAAGTCTGCAAGGGATTTGGAATAATATTGGAAGAGTTTGATCACAAATAGAACTCAAAAAGGATGTGGAAAGCTTTCAAAAAGAGTTATTTGAGGCTCTAATATCGCATATTTAATTATAAGGAAATTAGTTACAAAAGGATAAATACCAGAGATTTGGATCAGATTTAATTTTAAAAAATAAACTAATACTTCGTGCGAACGACATGTACCTCGTTCGAACGACACCCCCATTTTCGTTTGATCAGGTTTCTAACGATATATCGAATGAGATTCCATAACTTGACGAAAAAGCACCTCGTTCGATCGGTGGAAGTCTCGTTCTAACGACCTACCCATTCTCGTTCTAACGACTTCAAACGAGATTTCAGAACTTAACCAAAGTCGACGTTCCAGATTTTATTCGAACCACGAGAACTTGTTCTAACGACATTGTATAGTTCGTTCGAACGACAATCCATTCTCGTTTTAGCGAGTTGGCAAGTTTTCAAAATTTTCTTAAAAACAGCTTAAAAATATTTTGAAATACAAACTCTGTAAAATTCTAAAACCCCTGGAAAAATAAAGATTTACCAAATGCATCAATAACTTCTTCTAAATGTTGTTGAGACGTACGATTCTTCAATCTTCCAAAAGTCTTCAACTTAGTCTTCAAATCCCTAAAAGTAGTCATGAAGGTGCAGTGCATGTGTAATGGGATAAGCCAAAATAAAAATAACCTGAGCAATTATAAAACTTGCTTACATAAAAAAAATTGACATTAGGATTGTTTCATCTAGTGTAATTGACCTATATTTCCTAAATAAGACTTTAATTTGTTGATCCACATGCCTATATCACTTAACCTAGTTGTTACATGTGTTGGGTGTGATAAAATTGTAAAGAAATTTGAAATTGATAAAAATTAGGAAAATTGGTAGTAGAACAATCATATTGAGCACCACGTCCTCAATTGGTATCTGAGCGGTTTCTTTTATAAACATTAATGCATTAGAGTTTAATCTCAGATTGTTGTGTGTTTCTATTGTGTTCGTTACTCGTAGAACTATTATGTTTGTGATTGATGATGCATCAATATAGAGACAATAGCGCAACAAATAGGTCACCACACTCTGATGGATCTAATTGTGGGCATGAGAAGGTAGAAGCGCACACTTGAGATCTAAAAACGAGAGAGTATGGATGAGTGTTGAAGATGGTTGAAACTATCCTACGATAGAAGAGATTGGAATGAGTTAAAAAACTAAGCGTGTTATGAATTAATGTGAAATTTATGGATTGTAGCAACAATTACATACTCTTAAAAGCTTTGTTTGCATCCATAAGTACCCAATAGTACAATTGTATTCTTAATTGTGAATTACCCAAAGAAGCATGGGATATCGTGCGTGTTACACATGAAGGAACTTTAAGTGTGAAATGAGCTAAGTTACAAAACATTGTGACAAAGTTTGAGACAAGGCGTATGAGTGAAGAGGAAGTCTTTGTCGACTACTATACTAGGTCAACCAAAGTAGTAAACGCCTCTTTCATTCTTGGAGAGAAAATCCTCGAGAATAAGGTTGCCAGGAAATTTCTAAGAACTCTAGCTTTTAGGTTTAGTACCAAAGTTTCTATCCTAAATGAGATGAAGGAAACCATAACTTGTAGTTTACAAGAACTAGTTCAGTTCAAATTTGTGACCAAGAAGAATATGTGAGTGTGTCGAAAGCTAAAAATGATTTACCATTTGTTGTTTAATTTTAAGGAGAGTGTGTCAAGAAAGGGTGAAGAGAGACCTAAGGAGAATGTTGATATGGACATGGTCCTATTTGAAATAAGATTTAGAAAATTCTAGAAGAAAAATAAAAAGTTTTTTAAAAATGGTAGAAAATTTGAGCCCAAGCCTTACAAATCCACTAAACACAACTCTTATGATGAGAAGAGTGATTCCAAGAGACATAAGGATACAAATGATTACCATTGTTATGGATGAGGGGGAGTAGGATATTATATCAATGTTTGCCTGAATAATTTGAGAAAACAAGATAAGAGTAAGACAGTAGACAAGAAGAAGGCCTACAAAGCTAGTTTGAATGATTATGAGCAGTGATTCCGAGGAAAACACTACTAGTGAAGAGAATGGAAACAATATTTCTTTCATAATGAGACTTGATGAGAAATACAATGTTAGAAATGATTGGATGCCGATTGAAAGTGTTGTAGATCACTTAGTGATTTGTCTTTATGTACTAGCAAAGGCTCAGACACTTCAATTCTTAGATATTTTGAGGATAATGATGATGAAGTAAACGTTATCCATGAGGCATTTTATGAACTATATCAAGAATCATTAAAGTTGAAAAATCAAACATCAAGCTTTTAAATAAAATGAAAACTTTTCAATATGCACATGATGATAAAGATAAAAAAATGGAAAGTGTTTAATTGGAAAGTTTAGAACTCAAGGAAATAGTTTATGTTTTGAAAAAGGAGTGTGATTATTTGAAAAATCAAAATCAGACCATTTTGAAAGAGAAGGAATAAATTGAGCTTCAAAAAGAGATTTTGAAAAAGTTAAACTACAGTTGTAACATGCCAAAGACTTGAAAATTAAGATGCTTGATAAAACTAGTGTTCAAGATAACATTTTGACGACTCATGGTAAAATTCAAAATGATGAACATGGCATTGGTTAGGTTGAACCATAGAAAGAGAAATTTGTGGTTTTAAAATTAAAGTTTGAAATTTCTTGTGTTGAAAATAAAGATAATGAACAAATTCCTATGGTGAAAAAAAAGATAATTGATCATAAATCTAAATTTGTGAAAAAATAAGTTTGACGCTCATTTCATGAGAAACTGAATCACATTGATCATTTTTGTTTCAAAAGGAAGAGACTTGAGAAAGTTGATATGAGATCTCATTGAGCCAAGACCATTTGAAGAAGGAATGTTCCTTTTTGCACTTTTTGTACGTTGTAAGAACATTCAAATCAAGCCCGTAGGTGCTTTAAGGAGAGATATAGGAAGTTCATGAACAATATGAGTAAAGTGTTTAATATAAATCCTATTAGTTAACTAAGAAGATTGATGAAGAGAGTTGATTTTGTAGCCAATGATAGGAGTAAGGTTAGGAAAAAAATCCATAGGCCTAGAACCTTTGCTCAAATTCTAAGGAATAAGTTTAAGAATTTTATTAGGAATGAGAGATGTATGACAAGGAATGTGAAAGGAATGCTTCAGAACACTCTTGGAAAGAAAATTGAGGTTGTGGTTCCTCAAAAGAAAATTTCTAAGAATGAAGTTGTGTTTGTTCCTCCCAAGGACCAGGGAGATGTCACGCTTATCTTTATTTATCGATAGTTTACTTAGGATACCTAGTGTTTTCTTGTTGTAGGTTCCCTTCATATATACCCCTTGATTTATTGGAGTCAAATATTTGTGGATGGGAGTTTTAATTACTCATTTGGATCATGTTTCATATTTTGTGAGGATTTTTCATGCATTTATGCATTTACTTGATTTTTTCGATATGCTTTGTTACTTACATAATATGATTGTGAATATTACATCATTCTTTATTCAAAAATGCCAACAAATATTTTTCACATTATTTCTTTTAGTGATTGATTAAGTTATTTAATTAATTAATTTGATGAGCGAAATTAACTTACATGATGGTTGAAACATGTATTTTTAACCTTTTGATGGAAAATGTTGATAATTAATTGATTGGCTAGACTCACTTGATGAACCATGAAAGTCAAATTTGTTGAAATTTTTGATTGTGATTTAACTATACACTTGCACTTGCATATCACTTTATGCGTATGCCTATAGTTATGTATTTTGCTTTTAGTTCTTGTCTTAATTACGATCACGTCCCGAAATCTTTTATTTATATTTGAAACGTTTCTATGGTCCATTTAAGAATATGTGTGAGTTGTACACTTTATTTGATGGAGTTGATCGATGATACGTTTTCATAAACGAAAAGGGATACCGTTGGTGAGATAACGTTGACTTGAATTTTAGTATCGACATTAGTTGTCTACTAAAGCGTGTGTGAAAGACACTGTAGGACAAAAACTAATGAGAAACCGAATAGGTTCGGTGTGTGATAATTGATTTAAATTAAATTAAATTCACAAGATTCCAATCAAACCTTATTTAATTCAGCCCCTAAACAAACAACTGCGTGTGTGCATGTGTCAACCCATAAACAAAGCATGCGACACAAAGTTAAGGAAAAATCCCCGCAGGGCAAAACCTTTTATTTCATTATAATAAGTAAATCGCAACTTACATGGATTACAATGAAATACAGTGACACACGAATACTCGCAGGCGTCGGTTGGTGTCGTCAGCAATGAATCCACACGCAGCGAACCCACATGAACCTCAGTCCAATCAACAAAGGAAGAACCGTAGAACTCCTCAATGACACGCAACCATAAAACTTTGTAGAGACTCCCTCAACAATGACACGCAGCCCTCGGTTGCAAAGATCTCTCCACAAAGGTTTGAACAAACACAAGGTTGTGTTCTTGGGTTACCAAAAAAATTCACAAAGGTTTGGCAATTGTGTTAATCAAAACATGAGTCTTGGGACTCAAAAAATATGAAGACTAGAGTAATTGGGACTCTAAAAAACGTCTTCCAAAGTCTTGCAAAACAGCTCCCCCGAAGTTGGCTTTTATAAGGAAACCAAAAGAGTTTTAAAACTTGGGGACTCTTGCAGCGTCAGGTACCCCGAACCGCTTCTGGGGTACCCCGAACCGGTTCCCCATGCGGTTTGCGGTACCATTCTGTTTGGGGTTAAAAGAAAACAGCATTCTTCAAGGAATTTTCTCCCTTCAAAAGGTCATAACTCCTTCATCGTAGCTCGGATTGAGGTGCCGTTTCTTCCAGTATCTTCGTTGCGGCGAGCTCTTCAACTTTCCAATTGACCAGACCTCCGAACTATGGCTGTAAAATTATGAAAATGCCCTTGAACTCTCCTATCGTGCCTTTTTTCACTGTTTTGACTTCTCTTGCGTACCACTTGCATTAAGTTCCTAAAATCGTAGAACGTGAAGTCGTTGAGGCAGATGTGGGACATATTAATGGAGATGTTGAATGCTTGATTCCTGAAATTCGAATAGAGGCCGTCATGTGAGATCGTGAGGTGACGTGCCAAATGTAGCGGCGTACGACATACACAAATGTAACATGTTGGACATGAGAAAAATGTCCTTACAACTAAAAATGATGGAAATAGCCAAATCCAACGAAAATAAAAATAACATAGGGAATTTACATTTTTTGTATATGAGATCTTGAAAGGATATTTATTTAATGATAAACTTAAGCATCATTTGTAATTCTTACGACTTGGTTTTGTGTCTTCTGATCAACGTGTGAAAGGTGTGTTCGTGTAAGGACACAATCGTTGTTTTCCTTTCATCGCGATAATACAAACAAACCTAAATTACAACTACACTTGCGATATAAGTATAGCGGTAAGTCGGGTATCGAAAATCCACTGAGACGAGTTGCTAGAATATTATCTGGTTTAATACTTCTCAATAAAAGGGAAAAAGGTGATTACAAACTAAAAAAGAAAAGATGCATAAAAGGGAAATATTAATCTAGGCGTGTGTATTGAAACTAGATTAACAAAGCGAGTAAAAACTATTGGTTGCGTCGAATATCCCTCACCCGAGTTAATTAGTATAAAATGGTTACATGGGTTGACGAGTTATTACAAATGCGTCTCGTTTCGACAGTTAATTGAACCAAGGGTTGTCACGCCCCTAAATTCGCATAAATGCCTAATACGATTTTAGCGTCAATAAATACCCCGAAAATTACGCACGCAAGGTCGTAAGCACGGAACATACATGATATGCCCCGTCAAATACCCTAGGCGTAATAACTAGGACAACGCACCCAAAATAGACCCGTAAACTCCATCACCAAAGAAAAGCAACATGTCGACCCCAGTGAGTTCGATTCAAACACAACCTAGATTAATTTAAGTTGAAAGCATATTAAAAACACGATAAATAAACGCGATAAATCTACACTAGAAAGCAACTAAATGAAAGCACGTAAATAAAGCATGTAAACTAAATTAGAAAGCAAGAGTTAATGACATACAAACTATATTAATGGAGAGGGAATATGAAAGTACCAATTACAAACCCAATTGGGTGTCAAACCAAGAGAGAAATGAAGATTGAGCTCTCAAACCCAAAGCCCTAACCTAAAACTCTCTAAAATCTAATATCTCTGATATTTACACAAATTCCATTATATAGTAAGTTGGAAATAAAATAGAAAAGAAAAGGAAAAAGAAAAGAAAAGCCAAAATATCAGCTGAAAACAAGGGATCGATCGATCGATCGACGGTAAAAAATCAAGCCCACCGCCTCAGCTCGAGGAAAAAAGCTGAAAGATTGATCGATCGATCCTTTTGATCGATTGATCGATGGCTACAGATCTGCACAAGCTTCCTCCTGTTTTGGTTGGATGGTTTTCCCTTCCGCTAAAATCGCCGTAACTTCTTCATTCTGACTCGGAATCGTGCACCGTTCACGGCCATGCGAAGCTTGCGAGGAGGGATACAATGTTCGTGCAGATATTGGGCCAGGTGACCGAGCTGTGAATTGACCGAATTGCCCTTGAACTTGCGACTGTGTACAAAAATTGAGCGAAATGCGTCCGAACTCAATACTTACCACCTAAATACCTACAAAAGCCCAATTATACCTCATATATCATGTTAACAATATAAACCGAGGTTGTCTGGTTAACGGGATTAAATATAGAGATTAAGGTAACCGAGGGGGCTAAAATGCGTAGGTTCGAGGGATGAAATATGCAATATTTGCGTTGTATAACATCCCCTAACTTACACATTGCTAGTCCCTAGCAATGAAATAAGATGCAACAAGAACTACAAGCAAACCAAAAGAAAGATATAGTACAAAAGTATGGTATAAAATCATAAGACCACCTTCGCGAGCGATTTGATTGCATTTAGCATATGCAATAAGCCGTTAAATCCCTACGTTACCCTAGTGGACGAGTGTGGTCTCCTGAGGGTTTTCAGGGATGATACCCACAAACATTACATGGTTTCCTCAAAATAAGCCCAACCCAACATGCGACAAGCCCAAAAATAGCGAACAAGATTTCATACGCATTATTAGCACATTGAACGGATTCAAACAAAAGTCCAAAATCATTAACATTATAGAATGCACTTCATAGAATTGAAACCTTAAAATGTGGGAGGGGAGCGAGCACATGCAAAGTGTGGTTTGGCAAAAACTTATATAAACTGGACAAACATTAAATCATGCATATATTCAATCCTCACGGGCATTACACTCATCAAGTGAATTCACTCAAAACAGGGAGTTAACACACGGAACATGCGGGCATAAAGAGTAAATGTAAATGAAAACTAGGCTGCGCACATGTCACAAATGAAGAACGCTATATATAAAATAAAAAATTGTAATCTCAATGAAAGATACTGCTCACTAAAGGAGGCGAAATGTATTTTCACAGATTATCAAAACTATATAAACATTTGAATTACATCTACTTACGATCACATAGGACTTTAATAGGGTTGTAATGTAGGTTAGGCTAGGGTACGAAATGAAGGAATGTATATACGGATTCAAAGTGTTCGAAATGAAAACTCGGGATAATGGGATGATGCGGGCAATTTCAAAATTTTAAAACAAGTTCCAAACGAGCATTAGATATATCACCGGGGAGAGTAATCAAAACTTATTGAAATATATACAAAAAATTTATAATTTTCTCTTTCTTTTCTTCTTTTTCTTATGTTTTCTTTTGTTTTCTTTTGCGTTTTGCTTTCTCTTTTTCTTCACTTTTCTTCACTTCTTTCTTTTTCTTTATTTTTCACACTCTCATATGCCTAAATTGCAACTGACATCACAACAACAACATTCAATCCCAAGTAAAATTCCAAAAAAAGGTATGAAAAGTTTATACATGGGCTAAAACTCCAATTTGGAGTTGGTTATGGGAATTTTGGGTTATAAAACGAAGGGCTATATTTCGGCTCAAAGGGGTTGACTAGGGTAAACGTATAAGGCGAGGTCAAGGCTAATATGGGTGATATAACAAAGATGGCCTATGATCATTTCACAAAGTTTACGCAATTCTCGAGTAAAAAAAAACTTTGAAAATCATGCTCAAGTAACACATTTCATATATGAACTCAATTAATGAACGATCAAATGAAAGAATAGTGAGATTACCAACGAATTAAACATTTTCAAAGAGGAAAGAATAGTGTATACACTCACAAACGACGAAAGGTACAAAGCTTACTCGGTGTAAGTATATACAATGCAACAAAAGATTACTGAGTTATAAAAATCTTAAACCAAATCAATAGAACAATAAAAGTGCATGTGCTTAAGGGATAAAGTTTAATTCATGAAGTTATTCATAATATCATTGATCGAGCACTAAAGTCTAATAACTTCTAAAATCGAGAACATGCATCATTGGGTTGTCAATTGGATCGGGCAATTATTGAAATTTATCATTGGAAACAAAGGCAAAATGCCCCAAAAGGAGAAAAAAGAAAGAAAATATTTTTGAAATTTTTAATTTTCTAAGAAAAGCATACTGAGTAATTAACATGTGAGAAAAAGATGGACTAACTAAAGAAATGGATAGAATATTCCACACCCCCTAACTTAAAACTTGACATTGTCCTCAATGTAAATTAAGAACCAAGTCAAAGAGAGGAAAATAGCGATATTACCCAAAATTGGAGTGATCCCTATAAGAACAAGTCCAAAGAATCTACAAAACAAGTTAGTACTGAGCATAGCGAAAACAAATAACTAAAAGTTAACTAATTACACTAGACTAAATTAAAAAGGAAAAAAAATAAATAAAGAAAGAAAGAGTAAAAAGCTAACTATATACAACCTACTATTTAGGCTTCACACTAACTATACACTAGAAGTCTAAATAGCTGAGGGTCCATCGCAAAAACGATTTGACTTTGGAGGATAACCGGTGTACCCTCACACTCAAGCATACCTTTTGAAAAATATGAATTTCGTTTGAACAACGGAAGGCATGTGTAAGGCAGAAGAAATGAACCATCGCTAATTAAAAGTTTGGGAGGGACGATGGGGGGTTTGGATTGAACGGGTGACAAAAACATGTGGGGACCGAGAAAAACAGAATATCCTCCCAAGGATTTTGAAATTGGAATGAGAGGTGGCGCACACGAAGGCACGAATGTGATCGTGGAAGGCGATTCGAGCAAGTACTCCTCATCGGCGAAAAGGTTTAAAATATTAAAGTTTAAAACCGAATCATCGGGTACTTGTGACGGTGTGATAACAGAAAATGAAAATGGGGAGGAAAGAAATTCAAACTCACGAGATGAATCATCATCGCATGAAGATTGAGTTTCGAAGAAAATAATATCATTTTCAATGAAATGTTCTTCTTTGGGGGCCAAAGAAGAAATCATTTCATTGCAAATAGATATTACGTCATTTTCATCCTCACTTTCAATATCTATTACGAGATGGGCAAAGTCAAGATTGGTTTGTTCCAAAGTAGGCACAAAGTCCTCATTTGGTTCAAAACATTCCTCGACTTCAAAAGTTTCGAAAGAAAAATCGTCGTCGGATTCAAATAATAAATCCAATTCATGTTCCCACAAACGATTTTCTTCCCGATAATTATTTTCAATTTTCTCATTTTCAAGCATACGCAAGCCCTCACCGAATGTCATAGGTCGAGGCGCAGATTCTTGAAAATGCGAACTTTGAAAATTACCATCGGACTTAAACTTAAACTCATTATTATAAGAATTTTGAAAACTATTGCAATTCGTTTCAAAATTCATAAGGAGGTAAAGGCCCAAAATCATTATCATCATCATAAAAATACATGCACTCCAAAGCTTGTCTTTTGTAATACTCGCCCAAAGTCATTTTAGATGTTGCAATTTTTTGGAATTCTAAGTATTCACCAAAAGTCAAAGGTTTGCCAGAATTTTGAGAATTATCATAATGATTACCGAAAGAATTGGAATAAGACATGCTTACCCCAAAAATGGCTCGAAGTGGCAAATTCCACAAAGTAGATGCGCGGACGAGAAATTCGAGCGTCTCTAAGTGCTCAAATGTAGAAGTCCTGCAAAAAGATTAGCCAAATAATACAAATAGAAAGAAAATACTATGAAATACTAAATCAAATAAATTCTAAAACAAACTCGTCCCCGGCAACGGCGCCATTTTGATCAACGCGTGAAAGGTGTGTTCGTGTAAGGACACAATCGTTGTTTTCGTTTCATCGCGATAATACAAACAAACCTAAATTACAACTATACTTGCGATACAAGTATAGCGGTAAGTCGGGTATCGAAAATCTACAGAAACGAGTTGCTAGAATATTATCTGGTTTAATACTTCTCAATAAAAGGGAAAAAGGTTGTTACAAACTAAAAAGAAAAAGATACATAAAAGGGAAATATTAATCTAGGCGTGTGTACTGAAACTAGATTAATAAAGCGAGTAAAAACTATAGGTTGCATCGAATATCCCTCACCCGAGTTAATTAGTATAAAATGGTTATATGGGTCGATGAGTTATTACAAATGCATCTCGTTTCGACAGTTAATTGAACCAAGGGTTTTTACGCCCCTAAATCCACATAAATGCCTAATACGATTTTGGCGTCAACAAATACCCCAAAAATTACGCACGCAAGGTTGTAAGCACGGAACATACATGATATGTCCCGTCAAATCCCCTAGGCGTAATAACTAGGACAACGCACCCGAAATAGACCGGTAAACTCCATCACCAAAGCAAAGCAACACGTCAACCCGAGTGAGTTCGATTCAAACACAACCTAGACTAATTTAGCTAGAAAGCATATTAAAAACGCGGTAAATAAAGGCGATAAATCTACACTAGAAAGTAACTAAATGAAAGCACGTAAATAAAACATGTAAACTAAATTAGAAAGCAAGAATTAATAAAATACAAACTATATTAAGGGAGAGGGAATATGAAAGTACCAATTACAAACCCAATTGGGTGTCAAACCAAGAGAGAAATGAAGATTGAGCTGTCAAACCCCAAACCCTAACCTAAAACTCTCTAAAATCTAATATCTCTGATATTTACACAAAATTCCATTATATAATAAGTTGGAAATAAAATAAAAAAGAAAAGGAAAAAGAAAAGAAAAGCCAAAATATCAGCTGAAAACAGGGGATCGATCGATCGATGGTAAAAAATCAAGCCCACTGTCTCAGCTCGAGGGCAAAAGCTGAAGGATCGATCATTCGATCCTTTTGATCGATCGATGGCTACAGGTCTGCACAAGCTTCCTCCTGTTTTGGTTGGATGGTTTTCCCTTCCGCTAAAATCGCCGTAACTTCTTCGTTCTGACTCAGAATCGTGCACCGTTTGCGGCCACGCGAAGCTTGCGAGGAGGGCTACAACTTCCGTGAGATGTTAGGCCAGATTCCCAAGCTGTGAATTGATCGAATTACCCTTGAATGTGCGACTGTGTACGAAAATTGAGCGGAATGCATCCGAACTCCATACTTAGTACCTAAATACCTACAAAAGCCCAATTATACCTCATATAGCATGTTCACAATATAAACCAAAGTTGTCTGGTTAACGGGCTTAAATATAGAGATTAAGGTACCCGAGGGGGCTAAAATGCATAGGTTCGAGGGATGAAATTCGTAATATTTGCGTCGTATCATCTTCCTTTGATTTTGTAACCCATATATATATATTCACGAATCGTACCATGATTCAAATGCAAAGTTGCTTGATTTGATTTGAAAGGAATTTTGAACCATGTTGTTGAATTGATTGATGTGTATTGAATGTGTTCACAAGCTATGTGATTAATCAAGATTCAGAGGAATTTTGTTTATCAGATCATGTAATGCCTAATCACTTTCACACTTTTTTATATTAAAGATTGCATTGGTATATATGTGTATGTGAGTATTTTGATTTGTGTGTTTTATCTCAATATTGTGCTTGACATGTCATGCGTGAATGTTTTTGTAAGCACTTTAATGCGTTCATAACATATTTTGAGATATTGGGTCTTTGGGATTCAAGTCTTTTTTTGGAAAGTTCCTTGATAAAATGTACTGGTCATAACCGTCCGCATAGTGCCTTTTTAGTGATGTACACATTGCAAGTTGTTCATACGGTTGTACAAGCTTCGTGTGCACAAACTTCGAGCTTTGAAAGGGGAACTAGGGCTCACTTATTCATATCTCATATCCAACACATCCAGAGCTCAAACATTAGGTTATATTAGTCTAAGATCGTATTTTTATCATTATGTGACCGGTCCTTAGGTATTTGTAATACATTTGACGATTTTTCATATTTAAACCCTAATTTTCCCCCAAATTTGGTTGGTTTCATCATGTGTAGACTCTTTTAGTCATCATTATCTGATTTTGTTGTAGTTGATTTACATATATTGGAGTCTGTCCAAGTTGATTTCTTCTACCTAGGTGTTTGATTTGTGCTTTGGGGTTGATTTTTTGGATTTTAGGTTTCCATACCCTAGCTTTTCCCATTCACTCTTTGGATTTACTCCATTTAGTTTGTGTGTTATATTTACATCATATTCCTGACATTATGATCCATTAAAAAACTCTTGCATCCAGGAGAATGACATCTAGACCCTCGAGCGGTCCCAGTGAGAGATCTTGTTTAAGAGTGTCACCACCTTTACCTCCACACGCATCACGTACTCATTCTTAGGCCCTGAGTTCCTTGATTCCACTCCCTAACAAAACTCCTAATGTCGCTAGGATTCATTTTACTAGAGGCGGTGCTCCTTTACAACTAATTCTTTTTTTATCTAGAGTGGTTTAGACAATGAACGATGTAAATTTTGAGCATCTCGAGAGGTGTAAGGAATGTCAATTTGTTTGTCTTGATTTGGACTCTTTATGGTTCATGTTTCCTCCGACCACACTCATCGTCCAATGCTACACTTGTTCACGAGTTTTATGCAAATATGCTTATGATCGCAATCAACCTTATGATTTTGACCTCTTATGTCCGTGGTTACAAGGTGGTGTTGACAGATGATGTTTTAGCTTCTCATATTGGTGTTGCAAGAGTAAATCATCCTGATTATGTACCTTTTGTTGATGACATTGTTCATCATAATCAGCTTACTACATTCCTAGCTGGGCACCAGTCGACTTGGGTTGGGAACTTATTTCTTCAGACTTCCATGAGGAATAAGTACTTTATACTTTATTTTTTGGTTATGCATAATCTTATGCCTCGTCGTCATTCCCAGGATTTCCTTTTACCCATTGGTCATCTGATGTATCTATATCTTATTGTGAGTCTATCGATTACCCTTCTCTCATTCTCCAAGGGATGCATCCTGCCTGATCAGATATGTTTTAGGAGGCTCTACTATATACTTTCTTCATTACTAAATATCTTTATTATCTAGGTGTTTCAATACTGTATTATGGCGATGATTCTTCTATCTTACACGGTTTGTAATATTATCACTTCACACTCTACTGGTCAGACCTTACGCAGACCTCCCGCATAATCCATTTACCCAAAGAGAGACCTAATACTAGTACTAACAGTTGCACCTGCTCCCCGTGCTCATCAACCATCACATAAGTATTTTGATAATCGATTTGCCTCTATGAGGGATTCTTTTGATCAGATGTCTGAACAGATGACTCAGAATGAATGGTCACTTTGAATTTTATCTCACTGAGGTCGATAGAGATCACCCTGCACTGAAGAGCTAAATTTCTAGTTATCTGAGACGTATTGGACTTGCACATGGTTTTCTATAATATACATATGCAACTCCACTTATTCCTTCTCTGACTCCAGCTCATGTACATGCTGGTTGACGAGCATGATGAGACCATGGATTAGTGGACCGAGGATTAGAGATATTATGTTTTATCTCTACCCGTTCTTTTGTTGAGACATTGTGGACCTGTTTATTGCTACTTTGGATATTTATGATGGGTCTTTGTCTATATTACTCCTATTTGGTTTTGAAGTACTTATTTACATTTGGATGATGATACTTTTGGTTGGATTTATAAATTTTCAGCGTATCCATATGTTTTATGCTTTATCATTGTCATGTCCATTTCCCAGTGATCTCATTCTAATTAGAGATATTTATATCACATTTCATGCTTTATATGCTTACATGCTTGATATGTCTTATCTTATAGTTTTTTACTTGATATTCACATTCCATTACACTTATATATGTTGCTCATACTCATGATGATTTTGGAAGTGAGCAATTATCTAATGGCGTTAACTTATTATATTCAGATGACAATCCACACTAAATTATAATTGTTCAGCGCTAGAACATGCAATTATATGATTCAAAACATAAATAAAGTAATCAAAACAGATTTTTAGGAAAAAACCCCTTTCGGGTAAAACCTTTTATTCACTTTATAAAATTTACAAATCCCAACATACAAATTCTATAAAGGAATTTACTATGATCCTGTTAAGAACTACAAGACCGCAACCCTCCTTCAGTAATGATCCTCGCAAGAATCACAAGAACCTCAATCCTTCGTTTTCAGCAGTGATCCCCTCGGGTTTCACAAGTCAGCCATGAAGATGCCTTCTCCACAATGATTGTGTATGCAAGGATACAAACTATATGTTTTAAACTTGATTCACTCAAATATATTCTGAGAATGTGATTTGTGAATCAAAAAGGTTTTCTAAACTCAAAAGGTTAAAAACTTCTGCTAAAGGTTAGAAAAATAGTTCCGGTAAAAGTCTTGATGAAAACAAACACAAAACAGGTATTTATAAGACAAACACAAATTTTGAGGTTGCGGTTTCGTTCGAACGACATTTGAAGCTCATTTGAAAGAGAATACCAGTTCGTTCTAACGATAATGGATCTCGTTCAAACGACCAAGATCTCTCGTTTGAACAAAGTTCAAACAACCTTCAAACGACTTAAAACAATACGCCCTCTATCTAAGCAAACTTCAAACGACCCTTCTAACAAAAATGGAAGCTCATTTGAGCGAGAATCCTATCTCACTTGAACGAGATAGGTGATAGACTGGCTTTTGCCACGGCGCAAGAGTCACCCACGCGCTGGTCGTTTTAGATTCGACTCACCAACTCTATACAAAAACCTAAACTTATGACTACACTCAACAGGTGAGCATAGCGGCCAAGTCCGGGTATCGAATCCACAGAGAATGTTCGATAGATCGTAACAGGTTATTAATTCAGGAATAAAAATGTAAAAGGCGATGGGTGATTTTAAATAAAGGGAAAGAATAAGTTAAGTCTAAATAAAAGTAAAGCGAGGATCGGGATATCATCCAACCATACGGATCGAAACAACTAATAATCAGAATTCCGTCTCGAGAGAAATTTAATCGAGCATTATCAAGTAATCATAAACATCACACAATAAGGAATTAAATCCAAAATTACGAGATTAAACATTTAACCGAAAATGGTCGCACGCGGATTAAACTCGGATTATCGCTATAAACACTAACATTGCATGACAATGAAAGTTAAACGCATAATAATTCGACTTTAATTCACACGGGTTCAATTAAACGCAATTTTTCACAAAACCTAATTTTCGGAGCTCGGGGCCCGTTAATGGCAGAACGACATCCTGGCCCTATTTATGTAAGGACACATAATGAACTAAGCTAATTTATACTAATTAAACTAGGAAAGCAAGAAATAAAGAAATTAAACTAATTAAGAAAGCATGAAAATTAATCTACAAAGCAAGAGAAAATCAAGAACAACTATATAAATGGAGAATGAGATGGAAAGTTCAACATACACAACCCATATGGTTATCAACCGAAAGAGAAATGAAGCCAAGCTCTCAAAACCAAACCCTAACCTAAAATGTCTTCTAAAAACTAAGTATATCAAATGTTACAAGAAAATTGGGTTATATAGTAAGTTGGGAGAAAAGAAAATAAGAAAGAAAAGAAAAGGAAAATATCTGCAGAAAACAGGGGATCGATCGATCGACCCCTTTGGTCGATCGATCGATAGTTCAAATCGTGGAAAAATACCGAAGGATCGATCGATCCTTTTGATCGATTGATCGATCAAGCAGGACAGAACCAAGGCAGCAGCCTGCAATCCTTTTCTTCCTCTTCTCTTCCTCTTTTGGTTCATTGTTTTTCCTTCCGCTAGAAATGCCGTAACTTTTTCGTTGGACTCGGAATTACGCACCGTTAGCGCCCACGCGAAGCTTGCGAGGAGAGATACAACTTTCGTGAGATGTCGGGTCAGGTGCCCAAACTGTGAATTGATCGGATTGCCCTTGAACGTCCGAATGCATACGGAACTTCACCGGAATGCATTCGAACTCCATACTTAGTACCTAAATACCTACAAAGCCCAATTATACCTCATATAGCATGTTAACAGTATAAACCGAGGTTTTCTGGTTAACGGGCTTAAATATAGAGATTAAGGCACCCGAGGGGGCTAAAATGCGTAGGTTCGACGGATGAAATACGCAATATTTATGTATTATCAATAGGCACATTTTTGAATTTTTTTATATAAAGAAAAACTTCCTCATAAAAAAATCCTGTTTCCAGTTTTAATAAAAATAAACATCCAAAAATAAAATTCAAGGAATATATTTAAACTTACTAGAATTATACTTTCATAGAGTGGAGTTACTTGAATTTTGGAGATGTTGGATCTTCGGACTTCGTGTCGGCTCGAATCAAACGGTAGCGGGATATACCAAAAACTATGTTAGCCTAAGCTATGAGCAAAGTATGCTCTTACAAATCACCCCCCTTTTGGCTATTCCGGTACAAACATAAAACCGAAATCCAAATTATAAAAGAAATCCCCTAAGGCGGCTACAATATCCTAATACCCTCCCATACCCTAAAATGGATAGGTACAAGATAGAGTTGTCTTGAAAATAAAGTCATCAAATCTCTACATATTCTTTGTCTTCTCTTAGGCACTTTGACTTCATCGTGTGTAATATGAATATGATCTTCCAAAAGCACCTACACACATGAAACAAAACAAATACCACGTGATGCATCGAGTTTAACATATCATATAAAATTCATAAAGATAAAATCTCCCCCATACTGCAAAGTTTCCCTCGTAATTTATTCTTCCCCTTTTATTTTGTCCGAAATAGAAAATGAGTAGAAGCTAATCATGAAAAATAGGGAACATCACCAATAATAAAAAGATATCATCTCAAAAAATATGAATGAAGAATCATGCAATGATAATCTCAAAAGACATCAGAAATTATTTTTGATGTTTCAAATTCTTTGAGTAAAAATCTAATACCAATTTTTAATTTTTAAAATTTTTCAAGTGGAAAAAATTTACAAAAACAACACACCATGTAGAAACACAAAAATAATCGAATCATGAAAACGGAATGTAGGGGTGTGAACACATTCTATAGGTTAATCAACATAGACAAACATAACATATGTATATGAAGGAATGAGATAACACTAATACAAGATCTCAGAGTCTACCGTAGGTGTAAAAATGGTGAACTCAAATGAAATTGACTTAACCTAATCAACTAATCAAAATTATAAGTGATTTTCACTCCAATAAAGCCAAAAACTATATAATGCTTTATGAGATTTTTAAGGACGTGCAAACCTATTGATATTCGCCTTAACTCCCTCAAAACTCACATATTGATTTTTTTTTCTCTTAAATCTTTTTGAAGAAATCAATGCTCATATGCAGTGAACCATAAATATTCTTTAAAATTAGCCTAGCATTTTCTTCTTATTTTTATGTGCCTTTAAGTTTTTAGGCTATTTTATTTTTGTAAATGGTGGCTATTCTGGCAAAGTCATCCTGTCTTTCACATCCCGATTCCATTACTTAAGATATACCAAAATTTACCGGATAGATGATTTCATATTTTTTTCTGATCCGGGCAATGGTTCTTACAAGCACTACTTTTATTATCTCATTTTTCACATTTGGTTCGTTCTAAAAGCAAGATTGAGATGAAAATACTACAATTAACACGTGAAAGGTAAGTGCAATACTCAAATAAGTCCATGCTCTTATGCATTATGGGTGGTAAGGAGTCAAACATGTAGTAAATGATCATCATATCACGTGTTAATGACTCCACACATTATAAAGCACAAAAATAAAATGTTTTCATGTCTCAAATCATTACAAAATAGCCACATGGATAAGGAATGAATAGGTGACTCATACATCTTTAATGTTCTTCCACATATGGTGTTAAAAAAATACAAAACTCTTTTTGAATTTTTCCAAAATTTTATCAAACATAAAATCTTTTTGTCTTTTTCACTTTTTCTTAAAAAGAAATTGTAAATCTTTTTGTATTCTACAAAATTTTTCAAGAAAAACAAAACTCTTTTTGTATTTTTTGAAAAAAATATCAAAATGAAAAGATAAATACAATGATAGTACAATCTAGTCATAGGCATGTAAAATATGAACATGAAAATCATCCTATGCTAGAAAACAAGCCCCAACTTCAATCATTAGGACCGAATGAGTTCTCCAAAGGAGAAGATATCCTATGATAAAATCCATCAAATCTTGTGAAGTCTTAACTGGATACTCTACTTGCTCTCCAAAACTATCAAAATCTCTCATATGGTGTGCGGGAGCATATGGAGTAATATGTGTGGGAGTGTGTGCGGGAACACGTGTAGTAGCATATCGTGGAAAATACCTATGAGACACTCTACCCAACATAAAATAAAATTCTCTAAGGTGACTTCTTTGCTTGCAATGGGAACAAACATACACATGCTTAGGTCCACCTTTCTCAATATGTTTAGTATGGGTTCTCCTACGTGGATTAGAATGCCTAGGTGGGTTAGGTTGAGGGCCATATAGATCTAGCACAAACTCGGGAACTGACTCGGGTGTAACATGAGAAGTGGATGCACCGTCATAACCTATTCCTAACCTTTCAACATTACCCAAAGCAGGACTGAGGAGCATCTTTTCAACCTTCTTTGATGTATCCTCTAAAGTGACTTTGAGCTCCCGGACACGTTCGAGTTCTCTCTCGAGTTGGGATACAAGGGCTTCAGGTTTCTCATAAGTCTCCAATAAAGATTGAAGATCTATCGTAAGACTAGACACAATATTGATCAAGTCTCTCTTCTCCCTACCTAAGATGATCAACTTCTCACTTAAAGAAATCTTCACCTTCTCGGGTTGATTCGTCGACGCCTCATAAGCCTCAAAACTTTCACCTCTCTCTCCAAATATAACACCTTAGGAGATAAATCTTTGTTCAACTTTTTGGTTTTCACCGTCTCGGTGTATAAATCACTAAAATCTTTTTGGTGATCCCCTTCTCCCTCACTTGCAATCTCATCCCCACTCTTACTAGAATGGCTTTAACCATCATCGAGGCTTTCACGTTTACATGTGTCCTCATCGTTATTTGACAAACTAACAGAGATCACGTGACTAGCCATGAATGCAACACATGGTTTATATGATGATTCTCTCCCTGAATCAACCGACTCGATGTCATTATCGCTAAGAGTGACTTTATTTGCTATCTCCTTGCCCTTTCTCTTTTGCATAGTGGGACACTCATACGATTTGTGCCCTTTACCTTTGAACTCATAAACTTATCTCTTCCTCTTTCTCACCGCTATCATTGACCTCATCTTTATTTTTATTTTTCTAAAAAATCCTTTTATTGGAAGAATTTTTTTTGGAAAGTTTGAGAAACTTTTTAGAATTCTTCACAAATAAGTCCATGTCATCAACATCAAAATCTCCCTCAAATTCAGACTCACAAACTCTCTCATTTTTTTTTCTTTTTCTTAGTTTTTTGTCTTTAAAGCTACCCCTGTATCCGTAGGTTTAATGGTTTTAGGAAACATATCTATCTTATAAGTTTGAAGGTCTCTTATGTGTTCTTCTAACCTAAGAGTGTCTAAAATTCCTAAAGATTTAAGAACTGTAACCTTAGAAATAAATCGGGCAGAGAGTGACCTCAAAATCTTTTTAATAACTCTAGTCTTAGGAATTTTCTCACCTAAATTAAAAGTAATTTTTATGATGTCCTTCCTAGCATAAAATCCATAAAAACTCTCAAACTCTAATATAATGATCTCAAATTGGGTCATTAAATTTTGAAGCTTGGATGCCTTGACAGCGTTGATACCCTCATGTGTCAATTGGAGGATATCCCATGCTTCCTTAGAAGTAGTGCACGCCATGATGCATCGAAACTCGTCAGGGGTGACGGCTCAATAAATAACACTAAGGCCGCTGGAGTTGTAAGTGCTCCATTTAAACTCATCACGAGTCCAAGAAGAGACGTGTTTAAGATTTATGACATTATCAACAGTGATCGGGGGAGGAGTCCACCCTCTTTCACATATTAACCAAACCCTCTCATATATGACTTTTAAAGTGGATCTCATTCGGGCTTTTCCATAGGCATAGTTTGATCCACCGAAATTTGGCATCCTATTATATAAGATCTCCATCATAAAATTTGCGATTTTTCAAAATATGTTTTTCAAAAGAAGTGATATTAAAATTTTTTTTTGCTAAAAATCAGGATCTCACTACAATTTGGTAAAACTTGCTCTGATACCAATATGAGAATGGACAATTATCTAATGGCATTAACTTATTAAATTCAGATGACAATCCATACCAAATTTTAATCCTTTAGCCCTAGAACATGCAACTATATTATTCAAAACACATAAATCAAACCAAGCATGTAGTCAAAATAGAGTTTCAGGAAAAAAACCCTTTTGGGTAAAACCTTTTATTCACTTTATAAAATTTACAAATCGCAACTTACAAATTCTATAAAAGAATCTGCTATGATCGTCTCAATAACCACAAGACCGCCGCCTTCCTTCAACAATGATCCTCATAAGAATCACAAGAACCTCGATCCTTCATCTTTAGCAATGATCCCCTCGGATTTCACAAGTCATCCATGGAGATGCCTTCTCCACAAAGGTTGTGTATGCAAGGATAAAAACTATAGGGCTTAAACTTGATTCACTCAATTATATTGTGGGAATGCGATTTGTGAATTAAAAAGGTTTTATAAACTTAAAAGGTTAAAAACTTTAGCTAAAGGTATGCAGAAATTGTTCTGGCAAAAGTCTTGACGAAAATAAACATGAAATAGGTATGTATAAGAAGAACACAAATTTCGAGGCGGTGGCTTCGTTCGAACGAATTTTGAAGTTCGTTTGAAAGAGAATAGCAGTTCGTTCTAATGAGAATGGATCTCGTTCAAATGACCAAGCTGTCTCATTTGAACGAAGGTCAAATAACCTTTAAACAACCTAAAACAATACGCCCTCGTTCGATATTCGATCGAAGTAAACTTCAAACGACCATTCTAACGAAAATGGAAACTCGTTTGAATGAGAATCCTATCTTGTTTGAACGAGATACATGCATTTTTGAAAATTTTTAAATAAAGAAAAACTGCTTCTATTTTAAATAAAAAAAATCATGTTTCCAGTTTTAATAAAAATAAATATCCCCAAATAAAATTCAAGGAATGAATTTAAACTTAATAGCATTATACCTTCATAAAGTGGAGATGCTTGAAATTTGGAGATGTTGGATCTTTGGACTTCATGTAGGCTCGAATCAAGCGGGATATGCCAAAAAAAATGTTAGCCTAAGCTATGAGCAATTTACACTCTTAGAGATTTTCATCTAGTTCCCTCTTTATAGCACTAGTTGTTTCACATGCTCACTATCTTTTGCCTTACTAGTGTTACTTTTACCTTAGTGCTTATTTCTCTATTTTCTATGCCATACCCGTTATATCACTTTTGATGTGTCATTAGTCTGTGGATTCTATGTGCCTTTTATCCTACTAATCTCATTATATGTCTAGTATGGAGTGGGCTTGATAGGTGTAATCAAGAGATTTTTTGTATTTTGGGTTTTTTCACTTAATAGCCAAAAGGGGAGATTGAAAAAGTAACCATTTGTATTTTTATATTAGTTGGCTAAATTTTGTGTTAAATCATCTAATTCTTGTGTCATTCAAGCTAAAATGCTTTAATAGTTGTAAGACGTTGTGTTAAGAGTGAGGCTCCATCATTAGACTTTATGAACATTGAACTTTGAAGATGTACATGTCATTTATACATCACAAAGACTTCCATTACTGACCTTTGAAGATATATCCATTTACAGTTTTGTGATTGAACATCATTGGCTATGCACACACACACACGCACACACACATTTTTTTTAATAAGATGTGTTTTTAAAACTGAACAAGTGTTTTTGAGAAGAGTTGTGTATACCTTACGAAAGATCTAATGTTTTCTAAAAGTGATTACTTTTAAGGTTTTGGAAACACTGCTTTAAACCGTTTGCACAGTTACAAATTGGACTCGTGCGCACGACCCTGCACCTTTTAGCCTATTTTGGAACACTAGATAAAAGCGTTTGCACGACACCATATTAACCCCATGCGACCATCGCACGTTTTAAGTACGAACACCTACTTAAATCGTGTGCACGGTGGAAATTTAACCCCGTGCGTAGGACGAATTCAATTTTTTGAATTCTTCTATACATAGATCTTTTTCCTTCCACTTTTAAAATATCTGAGTTACTCTTTATTTCTCTATATCTTAAAGAGAATTTTTGAGGTTTAAAGCGTTATAATTGTTTCTTATTTGTCAAATTCACTTGTTAATTTAAAATTGAATGGAAACCTATATCTATACTTGATGTATGGATTGAGAGGAATTTAGACTGATTTGAATTGGATCCACTTAGCTAAGATTTTAACTTAAAATTTTTACATTTGAATTGTTGATCTACATTTCTAGATATAAAGAAGAGGTATCTCGAGCTACTGGAGAGTTCAAGGAATGATGCCACTCTAAGGAGGATAATGGATTTTTGTGTTCATCCTGTGAATCTTAGGATGGATAGCTCATCATCAATGAGGGGAATTACAATGTTCATAGGTAACTTCTCATGAGTGCACGAGAGAGAGGTACTTTCCTACATTGTATATAATTTTTTTAAAGTTGAATGAGATATTAGGGTGCGTCGAGGTTGTTTAACCCTTTTCCTCATAAAATCTATCTTGAGGATTGTTTGAATGTTGTGTATGTTATTTTCTTCACATACATCCAAAAATACATGTAGATCGCACTTAGATATATCTTGATCCATGAAATTGACATTAGGATTGTTGCATATAGTGTAGTTGCCCTAGATTAGTTGACACTTTGATTTATTGATCCACATGCCTATCATAACTCTACTTAGTTATTACACGTGCTAGGTTTGCTAAAATTAAAAAGAAATTTAAATTGGCAAAATTCGAGCAAATTTGTAATTACACCTATTCATTCCTTATAGATTTATTTGAGTAGAATACTTATATTGAACACACCACATCCTCATAATGATGGGTGAACACAACTCTAACCACTAATATAACAAATGGTGTTTAACTATAGTTTTGGTTTACCAGTAAAAAAATTCCTTATTTATGCATGAACCTAATATGATCCAAACAATAAAATTGACAAGACCACAACCCGTTGCCATATTTACTTACCCATTTAAACTAGTGAATATAATTAATTCTAAATCTATAATTAATTCATCATGTAAAAGGGATTCTAGGAGAGAAATAATGCACAAATTATGTGGTAATTATGAAGCATGAATCTACATATGAAATTGAGGGTCAATTACTAATTAATTATCATGCATTAGTGAAATGAACCCCAGCAACAATTGTGATGAAACCCAATAACAATGATGGTTAAAGAACCCTAAGATGGTATAGACAAAGTTTATTGAGCCTTGACCTGTTACCTAGCAAGATAAGAACCAAGACTATGAAGGATTAAAATGCTACACTAAGAAACCCCAGAATCTCTCACGAATCAAGGTGATAAGTTTGATTGTTTGAACGACACAAGATTAACTTGATAAGTTTAGAAAGTTTTCTTAAGAACCAAGAAGAACAAAATACCTCACAATAATATTAGTTAATGTCCAAAAGATCATTACAAAATTCGTAACTCCCATGATTTATGCTTGGAATAATTCTCCAAGAATAGGAAAAGAAATAAATACAACATTAAAACAACACAATTGTCAAAGTAAACAAGTCCCCACATTTTTTAGTCCACTTGGACTTGAAAAATCACAAAATATAACTAAATGACCAAGTTAAATGTATTTAAAGATAAACAGATAAGATTAGATTCATCCCCCATTTATTAACCTTAAAAATAGATAATCTCATGCCGATTTATGGTGTGAACATGATGGTCACATTTTTGCATGCTAATTAGTTCCCCAAATTGCTTTATTGACATGGAATAAGACTTGATTATCATTTTGTCCCATCTTGGTCTTCATCTTTTCATAATCAAACCAACTCTCTTGGATTAGCCCAATAAGTGCTTCTTTAAAATATTTGGCTCCACTCTCACGTGTACGATCTGCCCCACGTTCATGTTCAACATATTCATCTCCTTGAATTGCATCATTCTCCCCATCTTGGGAAGGATTTGTCCTCAAATCATCACCTGCACCAAAAGGAGATAAATCAACAGCATTATAGCTTGTACTCACACCGTACTCACCTAGTAAGTCAGGCTTATATGCATTGTCGGTGATGCATTTCAAAATTTTAAATGGTCCATCCCACCGAGGTAGGAGTTTTGAACGTCGTTTCTCTGGAAAACATTCCTTCCTCAAGTGCAACCAAACCCAATCTCCTGGTTTAAACACTAACTTCTTACATCCCTTGTTGGATTGATGGACATATTGTTCAGTCCTCCCTTTAATGTTCATCCGAGCCTTTTTGTCAATCTTCTTTACAAATTCAGCCTTTTTTTTGCCATCTAAGTTTACCTGTTCACTCAAAGTTAAAGGAATTAAATCCAAAGGTGACAATGGATTATACCCATAAACAATTTCAAATGGTGAAAACTTAGTTGCATAATGTATACTTCCATTGTAAGCAAATTCAACATGTGGCAAATAATCCTCCCATGTTTTCAAAATTTTGTTAATGAGAAGACGCAACAAAGATGAAAAAGTTCTATTCACTACTTCAGTTTGGCCATCAGTTTGTGGATGACAAGTAGTAGAAAACAACAACTTGGTTCCTAACTTTCCCCATTAAGTCTTCCAAAAGTAACTCAGAAACTTTGCATCCCTATCAGAAACAATGGTCCCCAGCATGCCATGTAACTTAACAATTTATTTAAAAAACAAATCATCTATATGCGATGCATCATTAGTTTTATGACATTCAATGAAGTATGCCATCTTAGAGAACCTATCTACCACCACAAAAACTGAATCTCCCCCCTCTTAGTCCTCGGTAAACCCAAAACAAAATCCATAGAAATATCATTCCAAGGTTCATTAGGTATAGGGAAAAGGGTGTACAAACCACGTTGTTTCAACTTTGACTTGTCCTGTTTACAAGTGATACATTTCTCACAAATTCTTTCCACATCACGTTTCATATGAGGCAAAGAAAATGATCATGTAAAATTCCTAAAGTCTTAGCTACACCAAAATTACTCATTAAATAACCACCATGAGCTTCTCTCACAAGAAATTCATGCAAAGAACACATAGGCACACATAATTTATTTTCCCGAAACAAAAATCCATCATGCCTATAAAAGTTTCCAAACGCCACTTTTCCACATGCATTGAACACATCACTAAAATTAGAATCTTTCTCATACAAATCCTTAATGTACTCAAAACCAATCAATTTTGTGTCTAAAATGGAAAGTAAATCATACCTTCTGGATAATGCATCAGCCACCACATTTTCCTTACCTTTCTTGTATTTGATCACATAAGGAAATATTTCAATGAATTCCATCCACTTGGCATGTCGTTTGTTCAACTTTTGTTGTCCCTTCAAATGCTTTAAGGATTCATTATTTGTGTGAATCACAAATTCCTTTGGCCATTGTTAGTGCTTCCAATTTTCCAAAGACCTCACGAAAGCATACCTCTCCTTATCATAAGTGGGATAGTTTAGGGCTGCACTACTCAACTTTTCACTAAAATAGGCGATTGGACGACCTTCTTGCATTAAAACAGCTCCAATACTTATTCCTGAAGCATCACACTCAATTTAAAGTGTTTTAGTAAAGTTAGGTAAAACAAGCAAAGGTGCATTAGTTAACTTTTCTTTGATCAGATTAAATGCCTCCTCTTGTTCCCTTCCCAGCTTAAATGACACATTTTTCTTGATGACTTCAGTGAGATGGGAGACCAAGCTACTGAAATCACACACAAAATGTTTATAAAATCTATCTAGGCTGTGGAAACTCCTCACTTGGTTGATTGTTGTAGGCGTTGGCCACTCTTGGATTGCTTTCACCTTTTGCTCATCCACTTCAATTCCTTTAGCACTAACAACAAAGCCAAGAAACACAAGATTATCCGTGCAAAAGGTGCACTTTTTGAGGTTAACAAACAAATTTTCTTTCCTTAGCACATCTAAAACATATTTCAAATCCACTACATGTTTATCTAAGATTTTTGCCGTAAATTAGGATATCATCAAAATATACAATTATAAATCTACCAATAAATTCATTCAAAACATGGTTCATCAAACGCATAAAAGTGCTGGGAGCATTTGTTAAACCAAAAGGCATTACTAACCACTAATACAAGCCATATTTAATTTTGAAGGCAGTTTTCCATTCACCACCTTCTTTCATCCTAATCTGATGATATCTACTCTCAAGATCAATTTTTGTAAAAACACAAGAATCATGCAATTCAGCTAGTATATCATCTAATATAGGAATGGGATGACGATACTTTACCGTTATATTGTTGATGGTTCGATAATGAACACATATCCTCCATGTCCCATCCTTCTTAGGAACTAGAAGCACCGAAACCGCACAAGGACTCATGCTTTCTCGCACATACCCCATCTCTATTAATTCACTTACTTGCCTCTTAAGCTCCTTTGTTTCTTTTAGATTGCTCCTATAGGCAGGTTGGTTTGGAATTGATGCACCAGGTATGAAATCAATATGATATTCAATTCCTCTAATTTGAGGCAAGCCAAGAGGTACCTTGATAGCGCGCGAGAGGTGTGCGCGTGTAAGTGCACAATCGTTGTTTTTGTCTCGCTGCGACTATACAAAAACCTAAGTTACTACTACACTTGCGGGGCAAGCACATCGGTAAGTCGGGTATCGAAAATCCACAGGGACAAGTTGCTAGAATTTATATAATTTAGTGCTCTGAAATAAAAGTGTAAAAGGTGATTACAAAACTAAAAAGTAAATGATGCAAAAAAGGGAAAGATTAACTAGGCAAGTGTAAATTAAAGTAGATTAACAAAGCGATAAAACTATAGGTTGCGTCGAATATCCCTCACCCGAGTTAATTAATATAAAATGGTTACATGGGTCGACGAGTTATTAAGAGCGCGCCTCGTTTTGACAGTTAATTGAACCAAGGGTTGTTACGCCCCTAAATCCGCATAAAAGCCTAATATGATTTTGGCGTCAACAAATATCCCAAAAATTACCCACGAAAGGTCGTAAGCACGGGACATACATGATATGCCACGTCAAATCTCTTAGGCGTAATAACTAGGACAACGCACCCGAAATAAACCCGTAAACACTATCACCAAGCAAAGTAACGCGTTAACCCGAGTGAGTTCCATTCAAACACAACCTAATTTAAATTAGCTAGAAAGCATGTTAAAAACGCGATAAATGAAAGCGATAAATAAACGCGGTAAATCTTCACTACAAAGCGAGTAAATCAAAGCATGTGAATCTAATTAACAAAGCATGTAAATCTAATTATGAAAGCAAGAATTAAAGAAATACAAACTATATTAAAGGAAGAGGATGATGAATAGTGCAACATTCAATCCAAAAGGTTGTCAATCCAAGAACAATTGAAGAAGAACTCTTCAAAACCCTCAAAACCTAAGCTATTCTAACCTAAAAATGTTTTATCTACTGAATATCTTCTTATTATAACAAAATTTGTATTTATAGTGAGTGGGAATAAAAGAAAAGGGAAAAGAAAACAAATGCAAAACATCTGCAGAAAAAAGGGGATCGATCGATTGACCCCTTTGGTCGATCGATCGATAGTAAAAATCGTGGCAAAATTGTGAGGGTTCGATCGATTGACCCTTTTGGTCGATCGATCGATCAAGCAGGGAAGACTGCATTTTCCCCTGTTTTGGCTTGTATGGTCGATCGATCGATCAAGCAGGGAAGACTGCATTTTCCCCTGTTTTGGATTGTATTTCTTCTCCGCTAAAATCGCCGTAACTTCTTCGTTCTGAATCAAAATCACGCACCGTTTGCGACCACACAAAGCTTACAAGGAGGGAGACAACTTCCATGTAGATGTTGGGCCAGGCGACCAAGATGTGAAAAGACTAAAATGCCCTTGAACGTGTGATCGCGTACGAAAATCGAGCGGAATGCGTTCGAACTTCACACTTAGCATCCAAATACCTATAAAAGCTCAATTAACCCCTGCAAAACATGTTAACGTAGAAATACGAGGTTGTCTGGTTAACGAGCATAAATATAGGAATAAGATACCCGAGGGGGCTAAAATGCGTAGGTTCGAGAGATGAAATACGCAATATTTGCGTATTATCATACCTCTTCGGGAAGGACATCTTCAAACTCCTGTAAAAGAGAAACAATATTGGTCGGTAATGAACCGTCTAAATCATTAGTACATAAAAGAGCCTCCTTGTACATGAGTATGATAAGATGTTGATGTGAAAATAATTCTCTCTTGATCTCACTTTTTTGCAAGGTAATTGAATTTCTTCCCTTTTTTTTCAGATTTTTTTCTCAATTTTTTTCTCTCAATTTGTTTTTTCTCAACTTATTTTCTCTCATTTTATTTTTTCTCAACTCTGGCCTTCCTTTTTTTTTTCTCTCTTATTTTCATTTGACCTTTGAAATTTTAGTTGGTGACCTCTTTCGGTGTTAATGGAACAAAAGTGATAGATTGATTTTTAAGAGTAAAAGAATACTTATTTGTGAACCCATTATGCGTTACCTTTTGGTCAAACTGCCAAGCCTCCCCAATAATAAATTGCATGCGTGCATAAGAACCACATCACAAAGCAACTCATCCTCATATTTTCCACCGAATAATTCCACCAACACTTGCCTCATCACCTTGATTTCACCACATTCATTCAACTGTTGAAGTCAATAACGACGAGGATGTTTCAAGGTTGTTAATGCCAATTTCTCTCCCAAATCAGTGTTGGCCATATTTGTGCAACTGACCCATCAATAATAATGCAGCAAACTTTTTTATTTACAATGAACCTAGTATGAAACAATTTCTCCCTTTAGTTACATTCTTTCTCCTTAAACTACACATTGAGAACTCGCCTTGCTACTAATAAAATCTCCAATAACAACATTTTGTTCATCATCAGCATTTTCCAAAAGTGGCATGTCATCATCTACTTCTTCTTTATTTTTTGACTCAAGCTCTCCTTGAGCACTGATCACCATTGCCCTTTTGTTTACACACTGGCTGGCTATGTGACCTTATCCCTCACATTTAAAACACTTAATAGCACGTGTTTTAGAAGTTGAAGTATCGGTGTTGCCTAAAGTTGTGATTATCGCTGACTTGGCATTCTTAAAGGGTTCAAACTTTGGCTTATTTTGTAGATTCTCATCCCTTTTAGGGGATATATTCCATGTGTTGTTGGTATCCACAAGTTGCCCCTTCCATGTTAACCCCTTCCGCTTGATTTGTTCCTCCACCTTTATGGCTTGATGCACCATATTCGATAACTCAACATAGTGCTGCAAGTCGACTATATTAGCAATCTCACAGTTTAAATAATGCAAAAACCTAGCCATGGTGGCTTCTAGGCCCTCTTCCACATTATCTTGGATTATAGCTGCCTCCATCTCATTGTAATACTCATCCACACACTTGGAACCATGAGTTTATCTCTGCAATTTTTGAAACAAACCCCTATAGTTGTGGTTGGGTACAAATTGCCTCATCATAAGCATTTTCTTCTCCTCCTAAATGTCTATGGGTGGGTTCTCTATTCCTCCTCCTATTCATCAGTAATTGATCCCACCAAATAATGGTATAATTAGTGAATTCAATTACAGTCAACTTGACCTTCTTCATCTCTGAATAGTTGTGACAATCAAACTCCATCTCCATTTTAGTTTCCCACTCCAAATAATCTTCAGGATCATTTTTACCATGGAAAGATGGGATTTTAATCTTTATGTTTCCTAAATCATTATCTCTCCTACGTCTAGCCATCCTAACATCTCTATTCTCATAACCACGTCTAAACCTGCCTCGATTCAGATATGGCACATCAAATTCCTCCAACTCTACTTCTTCCTCAATATTTCCTCATGGAACACGCCCGATTTTTTTCCCATTGGGAATGGTTTGTTGCTACCCCCTAGGCATTCCCGCTTCTACCCTATCCAACCTCTCTTGAATATGTTCTAATTTAGCCCTCAACATATGCCTCATCTCCCCTAACAACACTTGCATTTGAAGGTTCAGAATGACTGGTTGTTGAACTTCTTCGGTTGTGTATTCTTCTTGAATATTGGACATGTTTAGAATCTGCAAAATAAGATTAGAATTCTCACAGGCACTCCCTCGCGTGTTTCACTCACACTCGTGTTTTCACTCAAAATGGATTTTACACTCTTATGATCTCACACTCTTTTGACTTTTTCCACTCTTTTGTGCCCTCTTTCGTTCTTAATTGAACTCAATAAATAAATTCAAATTATCCAACAACAATTTAGATTGAGGAGCAACCAAAACTCTTCAAAATGTAAGGGATTTGATTGCGGGAGAAAAAAATGAACAAATCACACAATTTCTACGGTTTTAGCAATACGAAATGAAAAGAATGCATGTAACTTTGTATTTCAATCTTGTTTCTCACCTCCTAAAACCTTTTTTTTTGTTTTCTTTATGTAAGAAATAAGAGAAAAAAAAGAATAGTCAAACTTTTCGTAGAAATAGGCTATGATACCAAATAATATGAACCCCACCAACAATTGTGATGAAACCCAATAACAATGATGGTTAAAGAACCTTAAGATTGTATAGACAAAGTTTTTTGAGCCTTGAATCATTACCTAGAAAGATAAGAACCAAGAATACCAAGGATTAAAACACCACACCAAGAAACCCAAGAATCTCTCACGAATCGAGGTGATAAGTTTGATTGTTTGAACGCCACAAGATTAACTTGATAAGTTGAAAAAGTTTTCTTAAGAACTAAGAGGAACAAAATACCTCACAATAATATTAGTTAATGTCCAAAATATCATTACAAAATTCGTAGCTCCCATTATTTATACTTGAAACAACCCTCCAAGAATAGGAAAAGGAATAAATACAACATTAAAACAAAACAAGTGCCAAAGTAAATAAGTTCCCACATTTTTTAGTCCACTTGGACTTGAAAAATCACAAAATATAACTAAATGACTAAGTTCAATGTATTTAAAGATAAACAACGACGACTAGCTTCATTACCCATTTATTAACCTTGAAAATAGATAAATTCATGACCATTTATGGTGTGAACATGGTGGTCACATTTTTGCATGCTAATTAGCTCCCCAAATTGCTTTAATGACATGGATTAAGCCTTTATTATCATTTGGGTCCATCTTGGTCTTCATCTTTTCAGAATTAACCCAACTCTCTTGGATTAGCCCAATAATTAGGCATAAATATTGTATATTTATCCCCTTAATTTCTGTACCTTTGTGAAATCGAGGGATGTAATTGATACGGATTTAACTCACATTTATGTACTAACCTTAGTTGGCAAGTATTTCGTGTTTTGTGTTTCTCTTATGTGTTTTACAAGTTAATTATGCAAGCAGTGCAAAATTGAAATCGAAACCGTGAAAGAAAGGCTAAGAAGGCAAGTTCAAGGGCATTTTTATAATTCTACAGCCTGATCCCAGAGGTGGGGCCAACTGGAAAGTAGAAGATATCGGAACAACGAGAACACTAGAAGAAACGGCACCCAAATTCGAGCTACGGTGAAGGAGTTACGTTCATTAGAAGTTGAGGAAAAATCCAAGAAAGAAAAGACGAAATCAAGGAAAAATTCTAAGTGTTGGAAGAAAGAAAAGAATACCCAAAACCAGCAGATAATCCCGAACCACACTGCGAACCGGTTCGGGGTACCTACGAACCGGTTCGAGGGTCCTGATGCGCGAAATTTTCCTTGACAGCTGATTGGTCCAAAGAGTCCCATTTTGTTACAAATTCTGCTAAAACGTATTTGTACGAGGGTAATGATTTAGAAAACATAGTTTTTCATAGTTTTGATTAGTTTTTGGTAGAGAAAAAAAAAATAGAAGAACACCTAGGAATATAGTTTGAATTATTGCTTCAAGATTGATTCATTCCGAGTTTGTTTTCAAGTTTTAATCCAAATTTCATTCTTCTTCTTCTTCTTCTTATTGCATGGTTGTTTTTCTTGAATGACTCAAACAATTTCAGGGTTCATAACACTTCTTTGCATGTTTCAAGATTCTCGCATGAAACGTAGTTAATTCATGCATAGTTAGGTTTAACATGTCCGACTAGATTCTTTAGGGTCGGGATGTATGAACAAAATCAATGTGATAGTTGCATGTGTATAAAATTAATCCTCTAAATTTAATGATATATTACGACCGTATTGCGTAGAAATACAACCATTATAGATCTTTGGATCTCGTTTGCTTCAGGGTAATCGGGATGCTTCAGAATGCAATTCGAGTGTAACTATCGCAATACCGATTTACTCGTCCTATGATTATGTATGGTGCGGGCTTGAACCTCTTATATGTAATGCTTGCGAGTACTAAATTATGGGTCTAATTAATCACTTAAATTTACGATTAATTTTGTACCAACAATACACTAGGGTTGAGGGATTGTATTCCCGTCCTGTTTTCCTCATCATATAGTTCAAGTCTAGTTCAATCATCATCAACATTTTAGATAATTTAGAGTAATTGCATTTCATTCATCCTTGATTTCTCTAGTTAATCATTTTCAAAATTGTATATAGTTGTATCTATTTCACCATTCAAATCATCTTTCCCTTTTCCTTAGAGTCAAAGTTAGGTTTCCTTCGTCTATCCAACGTCATTACAACTCTGTTGTCCTATTTCTCTGAGGATCGATACCCGACTTATCGGATTATTACTTGAGCGACAGGCTTGCACTTGAGCCTAGAGAGTACGCACTTCTGAGACACATTCTTAGTCGCGTCAAGTTTTTGGCTCCGTTGCCGGGGACTTTGGTAGACTTAGGATTAGATCAAGTCAATCTAAAACTTTGACCAAAAATGTTTTAAAAAAAAATCCAAAAAAAAAAAAAATTTAAAAGCACAAAAATATTCCTCATCATCTCTCATAAGCCTGTTAATGCAAAATTTTGATCTCACTCTAACTCTCCATAATACTCCAACCCACATTCACGAAAACCCGATAGTTGAGTATGACCCCGATAGCCCTCACACTTCTAACTCTCCACAATTCTGGGTTCCACCTCCCACACCGTCACATTTAATCGCAAATAACACTCAATTTTCTCTCTTAGGACACACTTCAGAGCACACTCTGAGCATGCCTAGTGAGGATACAGAGTCTTTGAGTGAGAGAGAATCTGACAACAAGGTAGTGCAGCCACCGGTGAAGAAGAGGCCCTGCACCTCCCTTTGAGAGAACGCTTATAGCTCGAGCGCACTATCACTTCGGGATGCATTTTACTCCCGTATAATGCAGGGAAATTTCGCTTTAGGACTGGGATGATCCAAATACTTTCCACTTACCATGGAATGGATTCAGAAAATCCATATCTCCACATCATGGAATTTGAAGAGGCGTGTGAGATCCTCAGCGATCAGACTTGCTCAAAAGATGTGATCCGCCGCAAACGCTTCCCATTCTCGCTAAAGGACAAGGCTAAGACCTGGCTATGGTCTTTACCTCCAAACTCGATTTCATCACGGAACGAGTTACAATCTATATTTCTCAAGAAATTCTTTCCTACACATCAAACGAACTCCATCAAGGCTCAAATTCAAACCTTTCAACAACTAGAAAATGAGCCATTCAATCAGTGTTACGAGCGTGTCAATGAGTTAATCACTTCGTGCCCTCATCATGGACTTGATAAACTGCAAATCATTTTCTTTTTCCATAATGGGATGAATATGAATTATAAATAACTCATTGAGACTATATGTGATGGTCCCTTTGTCGACTTAGATGCCAACGATGTTGAGCTTCACCTGAGGTATGTCGCCGAGACTACCAAATCCTGTGATACATCTGACCCTAGTGCTCAAAATTGAACTCGTCAAGTGACCACCACTCCATCGGCGTCCGTCCTATTTCACGTGGAAAAGAATGCTATGATGGACAACCGACTCGATCTACTTGAGAAAGGAATGCGAGAAATACTTAAGGTATGTGGAAGAGGACCAACAGGATCCATCCCAAACCCCATCGAGAAGGTGTGTGCAATTTTTGACGCGGGTCATTCAACAAAGGAATGCCCGATAATACCCGCCTACAAAGTGATGCTTCAAGAGAAAGTAAGTGGTATAGGAGGATTCAGGGGTAATTTCGGTGCACCGCACGGGAATTCTTACAACCCTTCATGGAAAAACCATCCTGGTTTTAGCTATGGGCAACAACATGCTGCGATGAATCATAATTCACATGTTGCCCCTCCTCCACCATCGCACTTTGAACAAGCTCCACACATGCAAGGACATGTGCAAGCACCATCACCTCAAGGGGCATATATTAGTCCACCGCGAAGAAATATCGAGGATACGAGGAATCAATTTATCAATACCCAGAATTCAACCAATGCTAGATATGATCGCATGATCAGCGACATAAATGCAAATATTTCAAAGATGCAATCATCGTTGAATATCCAAGAGAAGGGCAAGTTTCCTGCCCAGGCCCAAAGACCTCCCCAAGGTCAAACTAGTATCAGCTCCACCTCTACAGAACATTAGGAGCAATGTCAAGCTGTGACCACTCTTCTTAGTGAGAGAGTCGTTGATTTATCACCTCCCCCACACGACGCAACCAAAGACAAGGAGATTTTTCCCGACACTAAAGAGGCCGAAGATGTCCCCTTGAAAGAGAGTGATAAAGAAGACACTAGTGAGCCCGAGGTAGTGAAACCACCCATCGCGGCACCGTTTCCAAAAAGGCTGGTTCCTTCCCACAAAGGGAGTCCCCGTGATGAAGTGCTAGACGTGCTAAAGCAAGTAAAGTTAAATTTACCGTTCCTCGATGCCATTAAGCAAATTCTCGCTTATGCAAAAGTCATCAAAGACTTGTTAACAGTGAAGAGGAAGATGAAGGTAAAGAAAAACCTATTTCTAGCACAGAACGTGAGCTCCATTCTACTTAATGATCTCCCACAAAAATTCAAAGATCCCGGTGCACCCACCATTTCCTGCATCATTGGAGAAAATAAAATTAAAAAATCCTTACTTGACTTGGGAGAAAGTGTCAATATCCTTCCTTACTCCATCTATAGGCAACTTGATATGGGCGACCTTAATCCCACAAAGATCACTCTCCAGTTAGCAGATCAAACCGTGATGATCCCAGAGGTATAGTTGAGGACGTGATCGTTCAAATTTACACTTTCTACTTTTTGGTAGATTTTGTCATTTGGGACATGGAACCCTCCTTCGCCTCAGCAATCATGTTCCCATCATTCTTGGGCGCCCATGCTTAGCTATGGCTAACACAATTATCAATACTCGAAATGGGCAGATTCAACTCACCTTTGGGAACATGACCTTAGAGACTAACATCTTCCATATAGCCCAACATACGGGGGAAGAAGATGATCTTCACGCGGTGAGCTTCATCGACGAGATCGTAGAAGAGTACTTTGAGAAAAATTATTGTGGAAATTCCCTAGGGTTCTGTTTAGTGTCGAGACACGAGAGTGAGGGGACGTATACTGAATTCGAGAGGGAAGTTGAGGAGTTGAGAGAGTTACTTGATGAGAGAGCGTCGAACGAGGACACGAGAGATGTAAGTTGGGTTTCTCGATTAGAGGAGTTACCGCCAAGGGAGACACGCATGGTTCCCTCCAACGACAAATTTTCGACCCTCCCCATATTAAATATGCATATCTAGGAGAGGACGAGACATTTCCCATTGTTATCTCATCTAGCCTAGACGAAGAGCAGGAGGGTAAACTATTAAAGATTCTGAGGAAGCACCAAGGTTCTTTCGGTTGGTGTATTGCTAATTTGAACGGGATAAGTCCTTTGATTCAAGATCCACCTCGAGGAGGATGTCAAGCCCTCGAGAGAAATGCAAAGAAGGCTAAACCCCAATATGAAATAAGTGGTGAGGACCGAAATCATTAAGTTATTGGATGCCGGGATTATCTACCCAATCTCGAATAGCAAGTGGGTGAGCCCTATTTAAGTTGTCCTGAAGAAGTCAGGCATGACAGTGATTGAAAATGCTAAGGGAGAGCTAGTTCCCCAACGTACCACCACCGGGTGGCGCGTTTGCATTAATTACCGAAAACTCAATGCGGGATCAAGGAAAGACCATTTCGCTTTGCCATTTATTGATCAGATGCTTGAGAGAGTAGCAGGCCACCCTTACTATTGCTTCCTTGATTGTTATTCTGGATATAACCAAATTGAGGTAGATGTACTTGACCAGGAGAAAACGACCTTCACTTGCCCTTTTGGTACGTTTGCTTACAAACGTATGCCATTCGACTTGTGTAATGCACTCGTGACCTTTCAAAGGTGCATGTTGAGTTTATTTAGCGACATGGTCGAGAGAGGACTTGAAGTGTTCATGTACGACTTTAGAGTTTTTGGCACTTCTTTCAATCTTTGTCTGGCAAAGCTAGAAAAAGTACTTGCCCGATGTGTGGAGAAGAACTTAGTGCTAAATTGGGAGAAATGCCATTTTATGGTCACCGAGGGAATAGTTCTTGGCCACATAGTTTCATCCAAGGGGATTGAAGTTGATAGAGCTAAGATAGATGTCATATTCGATCTACCCCCACCAAAATCGCCCAAAGACGTGCGCTCCTTGGGCCACACGGGGTTTTATCGATGGTTCATTAAGGAGTTTAGCGCCATCGCTAGACCCTTAAGCAACCTTCTTATGAAGGACATCCCATTTGAGTGGACAGAAGCATTCCATAGCGCTTTTAAAAAACTAAAAACAACGCTTATGTCCACTCCCATCATGAAAGTTCCGGATTGGTCCTTACCAATCGAGCTTATGTGTGATGCTAGAGATTATGCGATACGAATTGTTTTGGGCCAAAGAAAAGAGAAACAGGATCATGTCATCTACAACGCTAGCCGAACTCTTACCGGACCATAACTCAATTACTCCACCACAGAGAAAGAGTTGCTGATTACCCGTGAAAGGTGTGCACGTGTAGGTACACAGTCATTGTTTTCGTTTCATTGCGAAAATACAATCAAACCTAAATTACGACTACACTTACGAGGCAAGCACAACGGTAAGTCGGGTATCGAAAATCCATAGGGACGAGTTGCTAGAAATTATAGGATTTAATACTCTGAAATAAAAGTGCAAAAGGTGAATTACAAACTAAAAAGGAAAAAGATGCATAAAAGGGAAAGATTAATCTAGGCGAGGGTAAATTAAACTAGATTAAGAAAGCGGTAAAAACTATAGGTTGTGTCGAATATCCCTCACCCGAGTTAATTTGTATAAAATGGATACATGGGTCGACGAGTTATTTAGAATGCATATCGTTTCGACAGTTAATTTAATCAAGGGTTGTCACGCCCCTAAATCTGCATAAAAGCCTAATAAGATTTTGGCGTCAACAAATATCCCGAAAATTACGCACGCAAGGTCGTAAGCACGAGACATACATGATATGCCCCGTCAAATATTTTAGGCACAATAACTAGGACAACGCACCCAAAATAGACCCGTAAACACCATCACCAAAGCAAAGCAATGCGTCAACTCGAGTGAGTTCCATTGAAACACAACCTAATTTAAATTAGCTAGAAAACATATTAAAAACGCGGTAAATAAATGCGATAAATAAACGCAATAAACCTACGCTAAAAAGCAAGTAAATCAGAGCATGTAAACCTAGTTATGAAAGCTTGTAAATTAACTACAAAGCAATAATTAAAGCAATACAAACTATATTAATAGAGAGGGAAGATGAAAGTACATATTACAAACCCTAAAGGGTGTCAAACCAAGAGAGGAAGAAGAAGAACTCTCAAATCCCCCAAAACCCTAACCTATCCTACCTAAAACGAATTATATGTGTTTTAACATCAAAATTCCCTTATATAGTAAAAGGAATTAAATTAGAAAAGAAAAGAGAAAAGAAAATAAAAGGCAAAATATCTGCAAAAAATAGGGGATTGATCGATCGATCCCCTGGGCTCGATCGATCGATCGATGGTTAGAAAATGAGCCCACTATCTCCCCACGATAGCTGAAAAATGAAGGATCGATCGATCAATCCTTTTGGTCGATCGATCGATCGATCAAGCAGGTCTCAGCCAAGCAGCATGCTATTTTTGCATGTTTGCATTTCCTGTCCGCTAAAACTCCCATAACTTCTTCGTTCTGAATAGGAATCATGCACCGTTTGCTGCCACACGAAGCATGCGAGGAGGGATACAACTTCCATAAAGATGGTGGGACAGGTGCCCAAGCAATGAAAAGACTAAAATGCCCTTGAACGTGCGATCCCATACAGAAATCGAGCGGAATGTGCTCGAACTTCACACTTAGCATCCAAATACCTATAAAAGCTCAATTAACCCCTGCAAAACATGTTAACGTAGAAATTCGAGGTTGTCTGGTTAACGAGCATAAATATAGAGAATAAGATACCCAAGGGGGATAAAATGCGTCGGTTCGGAGGATGGAATACGTAATATTTGAGTATTATCACACCCCCTAACTTACACATTGCTAGTCCCTAGCAATGAAATAGGATGCAACAAGAACTACAAGCAAATAAAAAATAGGAGATAGTAGAAAAGTATGGTATAGAAGAAAAAGGCCACTTTCGCGGGCGATTTGATTGCATTTAGCATATGCAATAAGCCGTTAAATCCCTAGGTCACCCTAGTGGACGAGTGTCGTCTCGTGAGGGTTTTCAGGGATGGTACCCACAAACATCACATGGTTTCCTCAAAATATGCCCAAACCAACATGAGACAAGCCCAACAATAGTGAATAAGATTTCATACGCATTATTAGCAAAGTGAATGAATTCAAACAAAAGTCCGAATCATTAACATTATAGAATGCACCTCAAAGAATTGAAACCTTAAAATGTGGGAGGAGAGCGAGCACATGCAAAGTGTGATTTGGCAAAAAACTTAAATAAACCGGATAAGCATTAAAGCAAGCATACATTCACTCCTCATGGACATTACACTGATCAAGTGAATTCACTCGAAACAGGGAGGTAACACACGGAACATGCCGGCATAGAGAGTAAATGTAAATGGAAACTAGGCCGCACACATGTCACAAATGAAGAACGCTATATATAAAATGAAAAACTGTAATCTCAATGAAAGATATCGCACATTAAAATAGGCGAAATGCATTTTCACAGATTATTAAAACTACTATGACTTTTGAATTTCATCAACCTAAGATCACATAGGACTTTAATAGGGTTGTAATGTAGGTATGTCTAGGGTATTAAATGAAAGGAATGTATGTACGGATTCAAAGTGTTCGGGATGAAAACTTGGGATAATGGAAAAATGCGGACAATAACAAAATTGGAAAACAAGTTCCAAAAAGGCATTAGATATATCATCGGGGAGAGTTATCAAAGTTTATTGAACTATATACAACATTTACAACTTTCTCTTTCTTTTTCTCTTGTTTTCTTTTGCTTTTTTTTTCTTTCTCTATTTCATCTCTTTTTCACTACTTTCTTTTCTTTACTTTTCAAACTCTCATATGCCTAAATTGCAATCGACATCACAATAACATTATTAAATCCCAAGCAATATTCCAAATAAAGGTATGGAAAGTGTATATATGGGCTATGTTGATACCAAATTTAGTCTGCTGACATGGACTAATCACTTGAAGACACGTGGCATCCTTCCTGTTAAATAAAAATACTTTAGACGAGCAACTCAAGCGTCCCGAGCAACTCAACGCGCCCCGAGAAACTCAAGCGTACCAAGCAACTCAGGCGCCCCGAGAAACTTAAGCTTACCGAGCAACACAGTCGGTCTGAGCTACTTAGCGTGCATAGCATCAGAATGAAAAGACAGTTATGCATTTAATACACATTTATTATCGTACATATATATATGTCTACTGGATAACAACGCATTGTCCTTTCATATGTACAACCTCAAAGCTATAAATACATTATAACTTTCTCCTAAAATGGGGACTCGAAATTTCTTGGTAAATCCTATTATTAAGATTCCAGGAAAACAGTCAGCAATACAAAACAGTCGACGTAGGCCATTTTCATAAGGCTGAACCACTTTAAAAATCCTTTGTCTTATTCATTTTTATCTGTGATTGATTAATTAGATATAATCTAGTTTTTTACATCAATAGATTGGCGCCGTCTGTGGGAGACGACTGTACTTAGCATTTTTCACCAAAATAATTCATCATCTATGGCTGAAAATCTAGAATCCAGTGATCGAAACACTGGGATCCATCCAAATCCGTTTACTCCCCCAAATATTCAAGATCTGGCCGGTATAATGGCTAATTTAGCCCAATGCCAAACAGCCATGCAAGAAACCATGCATCAACTTATACAAACTGTTCAAGGTGGAGTGCCGGCTCAATCAGGACAACGAAGAGTTCAAAGAAATACCCATAATTTGCCATCTTCTAGAACTAGAAGAACGTTATTCCCAGAGGTCTCCTAATCTAGACGTACTGACTCATATTATAACAAGAGATGTAATAATCCTTCGTATCAGCCTGGCCGAACCTCATCGGTACGAGCTACCGATTACCAACGAGATGTCACTCTTACTCCAGAAAGGACTAGTGCTCTGGAAAGGTTGAGTAGAACCTCTCCTTTTGATCGTTTGGGCCCCAGGAGGAATAGAAATCTCCCTAGGGTTGCATCGAGGAACTCTCAACGACCATCCGATCTAAGGGAGGGCTCTGCCCAATCACGCCCAACTGCCCGTAATGAAAGATCCCAAGAGGAAAGCTCAGTACGATCGACTGCTCGGGCAAATAGGCCCGAGGTAGGAAATGACGTATGGAAAGGCTCTATTCAAAGATTAGAGGACCGATTAGGGGAAATGGCTAAGGCCAATAATCCTCTACTAAGAACTTTTATCCAAGGGACACCATTCGTACAGGCAATTGTGGATTTTCCCACACCATCCAAATTCAAAGCTCCTATGGTGACGCCTAAATACGATGGGAAAATTAGCCCTGTCCTTCATATAGAATAATACCAAGCTACTGCCGATATTTATGCTGTGCCAGATGAGATGAGATGTAGGGTGTTTTCAGGAACTCTCACCGGGTCAGCCCTTATATGGTACAACAACCTTCCTCGGGGGAAGACTGCGACTTTCCTTCAACTAGCAGAGCTCTTTATAGAAACTTCTGTTTTGGAGAGAAGCCAGTTAAAACGAGTAGCACACTTGCTGAGTGTTAGACAGAAGGCAGGTGAAAGCACCAGGGACTATATTACTCATTTCAATAACGAGAAACTTGAAGTAATTGATTACGAGGAGACAACAACAATTACTTCTCTGATGAGTGGACTGTTGCCAGATAAGTTGTACTACACTTTAGCCAAAGATTCGCCTAGGACCATAGCAGAACTGATGGCAAAAGCAATCAAAATTATGAATGCTGAGGAAGCTATGGTTGCGAAGAAGAATGCAGACACTAAAGAGACCGAGGTGGAAGATGGTAAAACCAAAAAGAAGGATCAGAAGAATAATGGTGGCAATAAGCAGTTGGAAGGAAAACATTCACTGGAGCAGATGAAGAAATTTGGAAATTACACTCCTTTGAAGGTAGATATAAATCACATTCTGGAGGAGATCAAGAACAGCGAGGAGCTAGCCTGGCTAGCAAAAATAAAGGCAGATCCTGACAGAATGGATAAGTCTAAATATTGCTAATTCCACAACGATCATGGTCATACGACCAAACGTTGCATAACTCTCCAGAATGAAATTGAAGCACTCATCAGATGAGGAAAATTGGCTAAATATGTTGATCGCCAAAATGGTGGAAAGACTAACGAACAAGGAAGGTAAATATCTAAATCTCCTCGTCGAATAAAAGAAGACAAGAAGAGAGACCACAAAGAGGATCTAGAAGATGACCCCGATATCCCCAAAAGATAAGACAGCTAGAGCGTGAGGTATTTTCAATCCATTTTGGGTCATTTAAATGTAATGTTATTACAGGTTGAGACGCAGGAGGTGGAGATATTACTATAGAGAGGAAGGCTTACCTCTATGAGGCTCAAGCCTGCTCGTACATACAACGAATAAACCTGGCTGAAGATGATCACCCGATAAAGACAAACTAGTCATTGGTTTCTCTAAGAATGACCTGGAAGGAGTATTATATCCTCATGATGACCCATTGGTGATCAAGATGAGAATGAAAAAGGAGGTGATTTCATGAGTACTGGTGGATAATGGTATCTCGACAGACATCATGTTCTACCCATGCTTCGACAGTTTGAATCTGAAGTTAGCCCAGTTGGAGCCTTATTATAGACCCCTCCTCGATTTTACTGGAGAAAAGGTTTTTCCACGTGGAACGATCAAGTTGGATATGCTTATCGGTAAATGGCTTGCTTGTCGAACAGAAAGAGTACGCTTTTTTGTAATGGATAAAAATGTCCAGTCAGCTTACAACATCATCATGGGAAGGGTAGGTCTGAAGAAATTCGAGGCATTACCATCTACTGTACATCAATGTTTAAAATTCCCAACCAATTTTAGAGTGGGAGTGGTGAAAGGTGACCAGAAAGTAGCTCGGGAATGCTACTATTCATCTGCCGAACAGGAGGAACGTGAAGAATCTAGGAAGAAGACTACTACCTATCAAGTGAATGAAATAGAATATGCAGAGATTGAGACGTTAGACCCTAGAAATGAGTCTCAGCTCGTGAAGGGCCAGGTCATGGAGGCTACCAAAAGTATCATTCTGGAGGATGAGCACCCAGAAAGAACAACACAAATTGGTGCGTCACTGGATGTCTCGATAAAATAGGAACTGATAGCATTTCTAAGACGCAGGAAACAGACTTTTGCATGGAGTCATGAAGACATACCAGGGATAGACCCGAGTTGCCTATGTCACGAGCTTAATGTGAACAAGGAAATCAAGCTAGTGAAACAGCGGAGAAGAGTGTTCAGTCCTGAAAAGAACCAAGCTATACAGGAAGAAGTAGAGAAGCTACAAAAAGCCTTTTTTTATTGAGGATGTCAAATATCCTGATTGGCTAGCAAATGTGGTGATGGTAAAGAAGAAAAACAACAAGTGGAGGATGTGTGTCAACTTCACTGATCTTAATAAAGCCTGCCCAAAGGATCATTTTCCTTTGCCCCGAATCGATCAACTGGTGGATGCTACCTCGGGACATGAATTGTTGAGTTTCATGGATGCTTAATCTGGGTACAACCAGATCAAAATGAAGTCCGAGGACAGGGAAAGTACCTCTTTTATCACCCCAAGGGGAACTTATTGCTATAATGTTATGCCTTTTGGACTAAAAAATGAAGGTCCAATATATCAGCGGCTGATGAACAAGGTGTTTGCAGAGCAGATCAGTCATAACATGGAGGCTTATGTTGACGATATGCTGACGAAGAGAAAGAAAGCTGATGATCATCTAGTTGCCTTAGGACAAACCTTTGATCAACTAGAGAAATATCAAATGAAGTTAAATCCCACCAAGTTCATATTTGGGGTACGAGAAGGTATGTTTCTCGGATACATTATTAATTAACGAGGTATTGAGGCGAACCCTGAAAAGATCAAAGCCCTATTGGAGCTACGATCTCTAACTATGAAGAAGGAAGTGCAAAGTCTCACAGGGCGAGTTACAGCACTTAATATGTTTGTGTCACGAGCAACTGACAGATGCCTCCCATTCTTCAAAACACTCCGAAAAACTTTTGAGTGGAATAATGAGTGCGAGGAAGCCTTTCAAGAATTGAAGAAATATTTGGGGACACCTCCATTGCTATCTAGACCAGTGACGGGAGAAAGATTATATTTGTATATGGCAGTTTCAGAGAATGCAGTTAGCTCGACATTGATAAAATTGGAGGACGGAATTTAAAAACCAATCTACTATACCAGCAAGGCCTTCTGAGGAGTGAAGATCAGATATCCAAGGTTGGAGAGGTTGGCACTAGCATTGATCGAAGCAAGCAGAAGGATGAGGCCATACTTCCAAGCTCATACTATAGTTGTGTATAGTGATATGCCATTAAGGCAAGTTCTGCATAAACCGATGAAATTAAGAAGATTGATTTACCGGGCAATAGAACTTGGTGAATATGATATAGTTTATGAGCCTAGAACGTCGCTTAAGGGGCAGGCAGTAGCAGATTTTATCGCAGAGTTAACCCATTCTGATACTTCCGAAGAACATAAGCTTAATGCAGAACAACTCGTGGATGATATGGGATCGTCAAATTTAAGCCCCGACCAACTTCCAACCCCAGAGAATCAAGAAAAGATAATCAACGAGCAGCGAGAAGTGCCAGAGGAGGACAAAAGGAAACATCAAATATTCCATCGAGGAACTCTGTCTGATCAGGAGTTTGATAATGAAGTACTCGTATGGAATTTGTATGTGGATGGCTCTTCGTGCACTACAGGCAGTGGAGTAGGAATTGTGTTAAACAGTCCGGATGAGATTGATATGGAGTATGCTATGCGCTTTCAATTTAAAGCTTCTAATAATGAGGCTAAATATGAAGCTATGATCTTGGGTTTAAATCTAGCTAAAACCATAAAGGCAGAGCAGATCGTTGTATTCAGTGATTCCTAGTTAATCGTAAATCAAATTTTGGGGGTGTATGCATCGAAAGGAGAATTAATGGTTATATATCATGCAAAAGCCATGGAAGTTATATCGAGTTTTACTGCAGTTCAATTGCTTAGAATACCGAGATTGGAGAATGCACGAGAAGATGCCGTAGCTCGATTGGCGTCAGCCACACGCACCTAGTTAAGAAGAGCAATCCTAATAGAAATCCTGGCTGGTCGGAGCATAGAAGAAGATTTAATGATGAACTTTATTACCTTCGACTTGGGATCATCCTGGATGGACCCCATCAGGGCTTATATCGAAGAAGGGATTCTGCCACATGATAAACTCGCAGCTAAGAAATTAAAGTTTAAAGCTGCTCGTTATGTATTGACCAATGGCATTTTATATAGACGATGAGTTATTGCAAGGCTACAAAGATGTGTCCATCCCTCCGAAGTGAAAGATTTGATCGAAGAGGTTCACGAAGGGTCTTGTGGAGCCCATGTAGCAGGTCAGACGCTTTTGCAAAGAATAACAACGCAGGGGTATTACTGGCCAACAATAAGAGTTGATTGCGTAGCTTATGCTTAGAAGTGCGATAAATGCCAACGTTTCTCCTCTATCCGAAGAACTCCACAAGCATTGTTAACACCCATCACGTCCCCTTAGCCATTCGCCATGTGGGGGATAGGCTTGGTTGGGCCACTTCCTAAGACCAGGGGAAGATTCAAATACCTCGTAGTTGCTGTAGATTATTTTACTAAATGGGTGGAAGCTGAGCCTCTCATTGATATGACATACGATAAAGTCTATCAATTTATTTGGAAGATTATTATTTACAGATATGGTATCCCACATGCATTCATTACTGACCATGGAACCCAATTTGACAATGAGGAGTTTGCTGCATATCATCATCAATCCAAGGTACTGAAGATTCACTCTGCACCAGGCCATCCCCAAAGCAATGGGCAAACTGAAGTGACTAATAGAACGCTACTGAATGGTTTGAAAAAATGACTGGATGATGCAAAGGGAAATTGGATTAACGAGCTACATTCTGTGTTGTGGGCTTATCGTACCACACCACGAACAGCAACAGGAGAGTCTCCATACATGCTAGCATTTGGGAGTGAGGCTATCATACCTGCTGAATTGGGCCTACCCACACATAGGGTGCTTAATTTCAATTCTCCTGTTAGTGACTTGATGAGAAGATTAGACCTGGATATGCTCAAAGAAGTTAGGGAAGAAGCAGCAATCAGGAATGCAACATATCAACAACGAACAACTTTGTTCTACAACAAAAGAGTGAAGAAGTGTGATTTGAAGGAAGGGGATTATGAGTTGAAGAAAGTAATCCAAAAGCATAACAAACTGGAAGCCAACTGGCATGGACCCTATAGAGTAACAAGAGTTGTTCATCCAGGGACATACATGATTGAAACCTTAAAAGATTTAAGAATGCATGGAATGCAGAGCATATGAGCAAGTATTATCAGTAGTGAAAACTCCTATGTAACACAGTTTTTTTTTTCAAAAATGAATAAAGTGATGTTTCACCCCCATTCCTTTTTGTTGAAGTTTTTTGGAATACTAGTGCTACACACTACACAAACCCACCCAAATTCAGAGCAATTCAAATTCAGAGCAATTACCATCAACTCTGGTTGGTCGGAAAATTAATTACCACCAACTCCGGTTGGTTGGGAACTCATTACCACCAACTCCGATTGGTCGGAAAATCCATTACCACCAACTCCGATTGAACGGGAACTCATTACCACCAACTCCGGTTGGTCGGAAAATCCATTACCACCAACTCCGGTTGGACGGGAACTCATTACCACCAACTCCGGTTGGTCGAAAAATCAATTACCACCAACTCCGGTTGGCCAGGAACTCATTACCACCAACACCAATTGGTCGGAAAATCAATTACCACCAATTCCAGTTTGTCGGGAATCAATTACCACCAACTCCGGTTGGTCGGTAAATCAATTACCACCAACTCCGATTGGTTGGTACCAAACTAGGCAAGAAGCTGGACGACCTCCTGGGGCATCCACTGTCTAGGCAACAAGGTAATCCACACGAGATTACTACAACTAAGCAGGAACATGGGATGCAAATCATTCCATTGCTTAGGCCCAAAGAGTGACAAGTCACTATAATCATATATTCACAAATAAATGAACAATGACATTCTACAAATTGTTTTGAAGAAAATAAAATGGCAAAAGACTAAAAAATTTCTTCATTCAAATCAAGTAAAATTACAGATGATGTAAAAAGTCTGATTCATTACATAAAGATATCCTATTCTATGGGTTTCTTCCCCTATGCTTTTGAAACAGGTTCTACCCCGACTGGAGGATCGTCTAATGCATAAGGAGAATTTATAAAGTTTACATCTCGCAGCATTCGAACATTCATTATGGAGGGCCGATCAAGCAAGCGCTCTGGACGAGATATATCAAAGTTTTCATGAAGACTGTAATCGCCGAGATACTTAGAAATCAGTCATTGAGGAATTGTGCGAGCAGAAATCCAACTAATATCAAGCTTAAAAGGAGGCACGGGAAAATGGAGCACTCCAGGCTCATAATAATCCCATAAATAGTGGCCCTGCTCGAATTTTAGCACACACAAGGCATTTAACCACCCTTGTTTATATCCCTCATTATTTGACTGCTGTAACTGAGCATTGAGATGGTACAAAGCTTCGTTATACCCAACCATCCAAAATTCTCTAGGTTGTTTATAAAACTGATAAGTTAACCTCTCAAGTTTCTCGTGGATTTTCTTCACTAGAATTTTTTTACTTTCCAGAGCAGAGCTTTGATTAAAGAGTTGTTCGGTGAAGTTCAGAATCTTCTTAGACATTTTTGCTAAAGCCTGGTTCTTCGCCATTAACTGAACGACTTGATTCTCTAAAGCCGACTGCGTTCTCGTTTCTTCAATGGTGATCCGACCAGCCCTAGCTCATCCACGAGAAGATCTTGCTCTACCATGAGTAGATGTGGAGGGTCCAACTCGTTTCAAAGTTTCTAACTCATATCGTAAGTTACTATTTTCTAGCTCCAAGAATGAAAAACCATCATCATTTACTGGGACCAAGGCTTCCGAAGAAGAAGCAGCAGATTTGAGTTGCTTTATTTCCTCTTGCAAAGCAATGTTCTCCTGCTCTAATAACTTGGCGATATGCCTGTGCTCTTTAACTTCAAGCTTCAGAACACTCTCCTTCTTCTCGTAAGCAGAGATGAATTTGTCATACCCTTTGTCAGTACTCAATTATTGATATTTTTTCTCGTATCCTTGATGCAAAAGGGAAGTGGATTCCTTATATTGCTGTTGGAGTTCCTCGATAGTTCCCTGGATATCTTCAATCGTCTCATAGTAAGCCACATGGTTGGCAAAAACACGATCGAGCAAGAACTTCAAGTATTGGTAAGCTTCAACTGATCGGTCAGAAGCACCTGATCCGAGGATGTCAATTATCCGGGCCTCATTAAGATTTGCATGACCAGCTTTAAAATAGTCATTACATTTCTTCATCAATTCTGTATCATGAGCTGATAAGAGCTCCATCCTGGCCATAAACTATCAAAGAGAAGAAATAAAAAGAATCAATAATGATGCAGACAAAGCGAGTAAAAGAGAAATTCAAGACAAACAACCAAAGTATGAATTTTTATTCATCACAAGAGAAAATACATAGTTCGAGGTTACATTCAAGAGGACAACGAAATAAAAAACCAGAACAACTTTACACCTTCTCCTTGTTCCCTACTACTTCGTTGGATGGTTGGAATGAAGGAGTTGGTTGCTCGGAGGACAATGGAAGCTGCTCGACAGAAGTGCTGTCTGGTTGGGGCTGCTCCAAAGGATGAATAACAGGGACTTAATCTCCAGTCATCATAAAAGATTCATCTAAAGCAGCTTCATCTTCTTCTTCTTCTTCTTCTTCTTCTTCTTCTTCTTCTTCTTCTTCTTCTTCTTCTTCTTCTTCTTCTTCTTCTTCTTCTTCTTCTTCTTCTTCTTCTTCTTCTTCTTCTTCTTCTTCTTCTTCTTCCCCGGGAGAGGGAGGAGGGCTATGAGTGTGCTGTTGGAATAACTCAGAATTCTCAGCAACCTTCATCTCCTGCAAGGCTGCTACCCATCCATCCCAAAAATATTTGACACCTGCATATTCCATTTGAGAAGACATGACGGCCAGACCCTTGTTATAGCCCTTATCCCAACCAGCACCGAAGGACTTTTTAACTGCAACTTTCCTCTTTGCCTTCTGCGAGGAGGTCCTCTTCCTAAGGAGGTCTTTTGTAGACTTTAATTTTTCTTCGACCTCCATTTTTTGTCTCTCAACATCCTGAAGCTTTGTAGTCTCCTTCTCCGTAGTCGTGAGCTTGACCTCAAGCTCCTTGTTACTCTGCTCAGCCTCCCTCAATTTCTTCTCCAACTCTTTGGAGGCAGTCACAACCTGGTCTCGATTCAATTCAGCAGACTCCAATTGCTTCTCCCAAGAAACTTTCTCTTCCTCGTACTTCTGATGAGATGCCTTCAAAGACTGGGTTAGCCCAGCAAAATCTTCTTCTACTCCACCCGAGGAGCTTGAAGCCCTGATAGCTTCATTCTTCTTGAAAATGCTATTAAAGCACGTCACAAGCTGCAAAAAGAAAGAGCTTTAAGTCAATGTATGAACATAATATTAAAAAGTAAAAGACTCAGGCTAGCAATACTCACTGATGCAATGTGTTGGGCGGCCAGAGTAGTAATCCTCTCACGAGAAAGAGTATCTTTAATGCCTTGGACTTCTGAGATAGTCCAGGATCTTACTAATCCTACAGCAGAGCTCAGAGGAATAAGAGTTGGAACACTACCGTCAACATTTGAAGGTTGGGAGATAGGTTTAGCAGGTCTCTCAGAAGAGCTTTTCTTTAATCTCCTCGAAGGAGATGGAGCATTTTCAATTAAAGATGCTTTCTTTATTGGAGATATGACAACAACATCACTCAAAGGAGAGATAGCAACAGTCTTACTTGGAGCCACAGGGGGATTTTTGCCAGCTTCTTTAGCAGCAACAAGAGGGGGTACTTCTATATTTTTTGTCCCTTCTTCTGGCACATCTTGTTTACTTTTATTTGCCTCCATAGTAGCAGAGGCATATTTGTCAAAAAAGGCAGGAGCTCTTCTCTTCTTCATCAGATCAGTGATAGGAATATTCGATTCAGAGGAAGAACCTTCCACACTAGTCTCAAAGGCTGGTACTTGGTCAAGATCAACCACCACTGGACGAGGACGAGCAGTGAAAGATGAAGTATAGCTTTTGTATTACAAGTAAGAAGCAGATCTAATATGCTCCTCAGCAACAGATTGGTGCAAGCTCCAGATAAGTTTTAAATGTTTTATATTAACATCAGTTTCCTTTGGAGGTTTTCTGTTACTGTCAACTGTAACAAACAAAATCAAATGTCAGTGATGAATTTTATCAAATACAAAGAAAATAAGATTTCAAAAAAACAACAACCTATCCCATTGCCTTAAAGTGGACACCTGGGACCTTGGTATACATCATCTCCAGTGAATGGAGGGTGTTGCCAATTTTTCATCACAACCCCATGATCAAAATAATCCCTATTTGCTTCGGGGAGATTGACAACTAACGCTCTATTCAAAAATCTAGTATTTAAATAGAAAGTACTATCACTGGTAACCCATCTATAGCAATACATGATCTCTGGAATGCCTAAATGAGTTCCATGAAGTTGATTCAACCTATGTATGCCGTTAACTATCCTCGATGTATTTGGAGATATTTTTACAGGTACAATATCGAAATATTGGCAAAACTTCAAACACAGGGGATTTAGTGGGAAAGAAAAGCCACATTCGGCTACAAACAGACTTGGGAACCAATGTCCCTTAGCTAAAGAAAAATAATCTGAAGGACCAGAAAGTTCTTCCAAGATAACCCACGAAGGGATTGAAAAATCAGACCAAAATTTGTCCAGCGATTCAACAAGATAAACCATGATGAACAAAGTAAATAATGGAGAGGGAAGAAAATCTTACAGAAAAAGAGAGATCAGTTGACAAACGAACGATGGAAAGAACGAAGGAACAAGATAGAGGGAAAATGAAGAGTTGAAAGATACAGAGTTGAAAAGTGAAAAACGATAGGATTTCTGCTGCGCTTAAATACTTTATCTAGAGAATAGAGAAAGGCAATGATTACAAGGGAAGACGTTTGCGTTTCCGGCGACTAAAAGAAGAAAGGGGCACAAATATCGAAGTGGTCATGAAAATTCAAAATATTTATGAAGCCTGATACCATGTGCTAAAAAAGGAGTTATATACAACGAAAGTTTTACTAAAATCCATAAAAACCCAAAATCTAAGCAGTTTTCAACCAGAATGTTCCACACTTTTCTTCAACCTCAAAACTGTGAAACACTGGGGGCTTCTGTTGATACCAAATTTAGTCTGCTGACATGGACTAATCACTTGAAGACACGTGGCGTCCTACCAGTTAAATACAAATACTTTAGATGAGCAACTCAAGCGCCCCGAGCAACTCAAGCGTACCAAGCAACTCAGGAGCCCTGAGAAACTTAAACGTACCGAGAAACTTAATCGTACCGAGCAACACAGTCGATTTGAGCAACTTAAGCGTACCGAGCAACGCAGTCGGTCCGAGCTACTTAGCGTGCAAAGCATCAGAATAAAAATACAGCTATGCATTAAATACACATTTATTATCGTACAGATGTATATGTCTACTGGATAACAGTGCATTATCCTTTCATATGTACAGCCTCAAAGCTATAAATACATTGTAACTTCCTCCTAAAAAGGGGACTCGAAATTTCTTGGTAAATCCTATTATCAAGATTCCAGGCAAACAGTCAGCAATACAAAACAATGGACATAGGCCATTTTCACAAGGCTGAACCACTTTAAAAATCCTTTGTCTTATTCATTTTTATTTGTGATTGATTAATTAGATATAATCTAGTTTTTTACATCAACAGGCTAAAACTCCAATTTAGAGTTGGTTATGGGATTTGGGTTATGAAATGAGAGGCTATATTTAGGCTCAAAGGGGTTAACGAGGGTAAACATATAAGGGTGAGGTCAAGGTCAATATGGGTGATATAACAAAGAGGGCCTATGATCATTTCTAAAAGTTTACGCAATTCTCGAATAAAAACAATATATGAAAATCATGATCAAGTAACACATTTCAAGTATGTACTCAATTAATGAAAGAATAGTGAGATTACCAATGAATTCAATGTTTTCAATGAGAAAAGAATAGTGTATACACTCACAAATGATGAAAGGTACAAAGCTCACTCGGTGTAAATATATACAATGTAACAAAAGATTACCGAGTTATAAAAATCTTAAACCAAATCAATAGAACAAGGAAAGTGCATGTGCTCATGGTATTAAAGTTTAATTCATGAAGTTATTAATAATATCAATAATTAAGACTAAAGTCTAATAACTTCTAAAATCGAGAACATGTATCATTGGGCTGTCTATTGGATTGGGCAATTATTGAAATTTATCATCGGAAACAAAGGCAAAAAGCCAAAAAAAGGAGAAGAAAGAAAGAAAATATTTTTGAAAATTTTGAATTTTCTAAGAAAAGCATAATAAGTAACTAACATGAGAGCAAAAACATGGACTAAATAAAGAAATGGATAGAATATCCCAAACCCCCTAACTTAAAACTTGACATTGTCCTCAATGTAAACTAAGAACGAAGTCAAAGAGAGGAAAATAGCGATATTACCCAAAATTGGAGTGATCCCCGTAAGAACAAGTTCAAAGAATCTACAAAACAAGTTAGTAATGAGCATAGCAAAAAAAAATAATAAAGAATTAACTAATTACACTAAACTAAGTTAAAAAGGAAAGAAAAAATAAAAAGAAAAAAAATAACTATATACAACCTACTATTTAGGCTTCACACTAACTGTACACTAGAAGTCTAAAGAACTGAGGGTCCACCGTAAAAAAGATTTGACTTTGGAGGATAACCGATGTACCCTCATATACAAGCATGCCTTCGGAAAAATATGAATTCCATTTGAACAACGGAAGGCATGTGTAAGGCGTAAGAAGTGAACCATCGCCAATTAAAATTTTTGGAGGGACGATGGAGGGTTTGGATTGAATGGGTGACAAAAACATAAGGGGACCAAGAAAAGCCGAATATCCTCCCAAAGATTTTGAAATTGGAATGGGAGGCGGCGTACACGAAGGCAAAGAAGCGATCGTCGAAGGCGAATCGAGCAAGTACTCCTCATCGGTGAAAAAGTTTGAAACATTAAAGTTTGAAACCGAATCATTGGGTACTTGTGACGGTGCGATAATAGAGAATGAAAATGGAGTTGAAAGAAATTCAAACTCATGCGATGAATCATCATCGCATGAAAATTGAATTTCGAAGGAAATAATATCGTTTTCAATGAAATGTTCTTCTTTGGGGGCCAAAGAAGAAATCATTTCATTGCAAATAGATATTATGTCATTTTTATCCTTGCTTTCAATATCTATTATGAAATGGGAAAAGTCTAGAATGGTTTGTGCCAAAGTAGGCAAAAGTAACTCATTTGGTTCAAAACATTCTTCGACTTCAAAAGTCTCGGAAGCAAAATCGTCGTCGGACTCAAATAATAAATCCAAGTCATGTTCCCACAAACGATTTTTTTCTCGATAATATTTTCAATTTTATTATTTTCATACATACGCAAACCCTCATCGAATGTCATAGGTCGAGGTGCAGATCCATGAAAATGGGAACTTTGAAAATTACCATCGGACTTAAACGAAAACTCATTATTATAGGAATTTTGAAAACTATTCGAATTCGTTTCAAAATTCCTATTATAAGTAAGTAAAGGCCCAAAATCATTATCATCATCATCAAAATTCCAATAACCCAAATTTTGACTTTCGTTATACTCGCCCAAAGTCATATTTGAATTTGAAATTCTTTGGGATTCTAAGTATTCACCGAAAGTCATAGGAATACGAGGATTTTGAGAATTATAACAATGATTACCGAAAGAATTGGAATAAGACATTCTTACCCCAAAAATGCCTCGATGTGGCGGATTCCACAAAGTAGGTGCGCGCGGAAAAAATTCGAGCGTTTCTAAGTGCTCAAATGTGGAAGTCTTGTAAAAAAAGGTTAGCAAATAATACAAATAGAAAGAAAATACTATGAAATACTAAATCAAATAAAGTCTAAAACAAATTCATCCCCGACAAAGGCGCCATTTTGATTACGCATGAAAGGTGTGCACGTGTAAGTACACAGTCGTTGTTTTCGTTTCACCGCGAAAATACAAACAAACCTAAATTACGACTACACTTGCGAGGCAAGCACAACGGTAAGTCGGGTATCAAAAATCCACAGGGACGAGTTGCTAGAATTTTTAGGATTTAATACTCCGAAATAAAAGTGCAAAAGGTGAATTACAAACTAAAAAGGAAAAAGATGCATAAAAGGGAAGAATTAATCTAGGCGAGGGTAAATTAAACTAGATTAAAAAAGCGGTAAAAACTATAGGTTGCGTCGAATATCCCTCACCCGAGTTAATTTGTATAAAATGGATACATGGGTCGACGACTTATTTAGAATGCATATCGTTTCGACAGTTAATTGAATCAAGGGTTGTCACGCCCCTAAATCTGCATAAAATCCTAATAAGATTTTGGCGTCAACAAATATCCCGAAAATTACGCACGCAAGGTCGTAAGCACGAGACATACATGATATGCCCCGTCAAATATTCTAGGCACAATAACTAGGACAACACACCCAAAATAGACCCGTAAACACCATCACCAAAGCAAAGCAACGCGTCAACTCGAGTGAGTTCCATTCAAACACAACCTAATTTAAATTAGCTAGAAAACATATTAAAAACGCGGTAAATAAATGCGGTAAATAAACGAAATAAACCTACGCTAAAAAGCAAGTAAATCAAAGCATGTAAACCTAGTTATGAAAGCTTGTAAATTAACTACAAAGCAGGAATTAAAGAAATACAAACTATATTAATAGAGAGGGAAGATGAAAGTACATATTACAAACCCTAAAGGGTGTCAAACCAAGAGAGGAAGAGGAAGAACTCTCAAATCCCCCAAAACCCTAACCTATCCAACCTAAAACGAATTATATGTGTTTTAACATCAAAATTCCCTTATATAGTAAAAGGAATTAAATTAGAAAAGAAAAGAGAAAAGAAAATAAAAGGCAAAATATCTGCAAAAAATAGGGGATTGATCGATCGATCCCCTGGGCTCGATCGATCGATGGTTAGAAAATGAGCCCACTATCTCCCCACGATAGCTGAAAAATGAAGGATCGATCGATCGATCAAGCAGGTCTTAGACAAGCAGCATGCTATTTTTGCATTCTTGCATTTCCCGTCCGCTAAAACTCCCGTTACTTCTTCGTTCTGAATTAGAATTGCGCACCGTTCGTGGCCACGCGAAGCTTGCGAGGAGGGTTACAACTTCTGTGAAGATGATGGGACAGGTGACCAAGCTTTGAAAAGACTAAATTTCCCTTAAACGTGCGATCGCATACGAAAATCGAGCCGAATGTGTCCGAACTTCACACTTAGCATCCAAATACCTATAAAATCTCAATTACCCCGTGCAAAACATGTTAACTTACAAATCCGAGGTTGTTTGGTTAATGAGCATAAATATAGGGAATAAGATACCCGAGGGGGATAAAATGTGTCGGTTCGGAGGATGAAATACGTAATATTTGCGTATTATCAGTTGCTAGCGGTAGTTTTTGTGCTTGACAAATTTCGGTCCTACCTTATTGGTTCTCCCATCACTTGTTTCACCGACCACGCGACATTGTAATACCTACTTGTGAAGAAAGACGTAAAGCCGGACCTCATAAGGTGGATCCTACTCCTGCAAGAGTTTAATCTCTCCATGAAGGACAAAAACGGAGTAGAAAACGTCATTGCCGACCACTTATCACGGCTTTCGTTCGATGTTCCTTGTGATCCGATACCCATAAATGAGTATTTTTCGTATGAGCAACTCTTTGCTACCTCTTCTTTGCCCTGGTTTGCGGATATAGTGAACTATCTTGTCACGGGAGCCATCCCTCCCAATTGGACACCACAAGATAGGAAGAGGTTCATCACTTGGTCATGCATGTTTTTCTATGACGATCCTTTCCTTTTTAAATATTGTGCCGACTAAATCATTCGACGATATATACCGGATAATGAGATCCAAATGTCATCCAATTATGTCATTCGGAAGCTTGTGGAGGTCACTTTTTGATGAAAAAGATGGCCGTTAAGATTCTTCAATGCGGCTTCTATTGGCCCACAATTTTTTGGGATATGAACAATTATTTCAAATCTTGCGATAGGTGTCAAAGGATGGGGGATATTACCTGACGAGACATGATGCGATTAACCCCGATACTCATTATTGAGATCTTTGACTACTGGGGTATTGACTTTATGGGCCCTTTCCCCCCATATTTTGGTTTCCTATACATCCTGGTCACGGTAGATTACGTTTCTAAATGGGTGAAAGCTATATCTACCAAGAAAAATGATAGCAAAGTGGTGATTAGGTTCCTACAGGAACACATTCTTACCCGCTTCGGTGCTCCGAAAGCGATAAGTAGTGATAATAGCACGCACTTTTACACAGGCCATTCGCGAAGCTCATGAGAAAGTATGGCGTCGTTCACAAGGTTGAAATGACCTATCACCCCCAAACGAATGGGCATGCCGAGTTAGCAAATTGGAAAATTAAGAACATTCTCGAGAAGACCGTCAATCCCACTCGAAAAGATTGGTCAATTCGATTGAACGATTCACTATGGGCCTCTCGTACCGCATATAAAAATCCACCCGGGATGTCCCCTTCCCGCTTTGTATATGGCAAACCTTGCCATCTTCCCGTTGAATTAGAGCACAAGGCGTATTAGGCGATTAAAAAGTTGAATTATGGTATGGATAAAGCTGGTGAAGCTCGCAAGATTCAACTAAATGAGTTAGAAGAGATACGCAATGATGCGTATGAGAACGCAAAAAATGCCAAAAAAGGATGAAACTCGCTCACGATAACATTATTCAACGCAAAGAGTTTCTTCTCGGACAAAAATGCTTCTCTATAACTCTCGGCTTCATTTATTTTTGGGCAAGTTGCGATCACGATGGTCTGGCCCGTTCGTTGTGAAGAATGTATTCCCTCACAGATATATGGAATTAGATGATTTAAAAGGGGTAAATACATTAAAGGTTAATGGACAATGCCTAAAGCCATATCTAGAGGCGTGTGTGGAAGAAGTCGACACCGTTTGGTTATCGAACCTCGTTTACGGGGTTGAGTGAGCTGAAAATAAGAGGTTGTTGCACCCCCGATGCGTATGGAGTGAATTCTTGTGTACAGTAGTAATGTGTGAGTTAGGTTATTTAGGAGTCCGGAGCATGATTCACGAGAGGGAGAGAGTTAGCACACTTTTCGAGAGAGATTGCACGTATTTTGAGGGCGTGGTGGAGGAGTTTTTAGGGAACCCGAGAGTCTAGGACATCTTTAGGGGGCATACGCATGAGAGGAGGCATGTGAAAACACTTAGTTTTTGAGAGAAGAGAGAAAATCAGCTTCCAGGCCAGCAGCCTCCCCCGAACCCCAGGGTGAACCGGTTTGGGGGGGCGAACCGCTTTAGGGTACCAGCCAAACCGATTCGGGGTACTTGGCAGATTCATCTCCCCCCTTTTTCCAAATTCAACCCCTTTTCCCCCTTCCCTCCATACACCCCCTTACGAAAATTCACCCTCTCAAACTTCCCTCCATTAATTTCCTTTTCCAAATTCCTCCCCCCTTCCATTCCCTCCAATCTCATTCCCATTTCCCACCAAAAACCAACTCCCCACACCTATAAATCGACACTCACCCTCTCCATTTCCCACACTCCATTTCACTCTTCCTCTCTTCTACACCATAACATCTCTCTCTCTCTCTCACCATGCCGCGTCCCCGCCAAGCCAATTTTTGCCCTCGCAAATATGACGACACCACTGTCCTTGATGACGAGGGTAGGGGGTGTTTCCGTGCTTCCAAGAATGCCATTGGGATGAGATCTATTTATCGGCCACACGCCCAATCCATATCCAGCGCTTTGTCAATTGGGAGCAACTTCCCGGCGATGTCACCGCCCTTTTCAATCGTCGGGAGTGGTGCTCATTCCTATCTCCTATGAGCAACAACGTGTTTGAAGCTGAAATTCGCCAATTTTATGTGACACTCATTTGAAAATGTAAGGACATTTTGTCCATCATTTATTGGTTATGTCATACGCCGTCACACCGTTGAAGAATATTATAGACCAAATCTACGTCAACGGATCTGAATATCAAAAAGGAAGAAGGAATCAGATTTCTGCAGATCCGGACCGGTCCGCCCAGAATAAAAGAACTGATCCGCTTGCGAACCGATCCGCCTCATACCCGGATCGGTCCGCCTGCTGAAAAGCCAGAATACCCCGGACTGCTAGCGAACCGAAGATGCCTAAAATAAAAAGAACCGGTCCGCCTACCCGGACTGATCCGCTTCATACCCGGACCGGTATGCCTGGGATAAACACAAACAGATCGTGTTCAGATTTTTAAGGCCCAGGACTTCTTATTTAATTCCACTACGGGGAGTTGGTTTCCAAGACTTATTGACATGATTTTCAGAGTTCATAAACCTAAAAGTCTTCATCTTTATGAGTTCCAAACTCATGGTTTGATTCACACAACGTCTCACACATTTGTGAATCACTTTTGGTAACCCTAGAACACAAACCTTTGTTGTTCGACCCTTGTGAAGAAAACTGCTCTTTTTCTTCATTGATGCCCTACTGGAAAAGGGATATTTCCAGCCGCCGACTACAGAATCCGACACCTGAGGGTAATTCTTAGCCACTTGTATTTTCATTGTAATTCGAAATTGTACAGTTACAATAGTATAATGAAAATAAATGGTTTTTCCCTTTGGGGAATTTTTCCTCAATTGTGTGTGCTTGAATAACTATTGTATGATCTCATATTGTTTCAATCACACCTAGTTGCATATTTAGGGTTTGTTTGAGTTAAAATGAATTTAATTATATTATTTCTTATTTGAACGCACGCGCAACTCTCTTCAAATTGGTATCAGAGCCTGTTACACAACTTTACCGTGTAATTTTCTGCAAAATTTTTCTAAGATATCAATTTTCTGAAAAATAGATTTTTTTTTGAAAAGTGCGTGTTCAATGGAGAAATCATATAATAAAATGCCAGTTTTTGACGGAACTAACTATGCATATTAGAAAGCCCGAATGAGGTCTGCTTTAAAAACCATAGATGAACGTGTTTGGATTCTAGTTGAAAGAGGGTGGACACCTCCCTCCGTCACTGTTGAAAACGTGACTAGTTTAAAACCTGTCACTTCATGAACTGAAGATGAATTTAAATGGTCTTCTTTTAATTCTAAGGGTTTGAGTGCTCTTTTCGGATACATCACTCCTGAGGGTGTCCACCACGTCAAAATAGTTTGAGTTGTAAAACATCCCATGCCTCTTCTTTTATTTCTAAGGGTTTGAGTGCTATTTCCTGATGAGTTCACCACGTCAAAAGAGGCATGGGATGTTTTACAACTCACCCATGAAGGAACTAATGCTGTGAAATAGTCTAAATTGCAAAATTTGATAACTCAATTTGAAACAATCACCATGCTTGAGACTGAATGTTTTGATGATTTCTATGCTAGAATTTCTGACATTGTTAATACTAGCTTTAATCGTAGTGAACATATTCCTAATACTAGCTTGAAACTGCTGCCCATTCTGCCCCTGTTGGCCCTGATGGCCGTTTGGACCCTGATGGCCCTGACGGAAACCTCCCTGTCCCTGTCTGTAGTTCCCTGATCGGAACCTCTTCTGATCCCCCTGCTGCGAACCCTGCTCACCCTGTCTCTGCCCCTGAACAGATTGTGCCCCACCGGCACCATGTCCTCCAGTCCTGCCCTGATGGCTAGACTCTCCCGACCTCTTGCCCTCAGCCATATGAAAGCGGTGGTCCTGGCAGTGTAACAAAGCAGCGTTAACCACATCAGAATACGTGGCCAATGAAAGGTTCCCTAACAGATGCTGACGGATCCTCCAAGTCAACCCGTCGGTGAACTTCTCAATCTTCTTCTTCTCTGTTGGTATCTCATCTGGAACGATATTCAACAGATTCGTGAACTCGGCCTCATACTCGGCCACAGTCTTACCCTCCTGCTTCAAACTCATCAATTTCCTCCTCATTTCCGTGTGAACAGCCGACGGAAAGTACTTGCGGTCAAACTGCACCCAGAAGTCCTGAATAATGAGAGTATCCCTCTCCTCCATGGTGGTAATAGACTCCCACCACTGTAGCGCAGATCCAACTAGCTTGAAAGTAGCTAGCACCTGCTTCTGGAAGTCCGTGCACTCATACATCCTCAAGTGCCTCTGCATATCCTTCCTCCACTGGCTCGAGACTACCACATCTGAGCTACCTGCAAACTCTGGCGGATGCGCTTTCTGAAAAGCGTCACGTACACGCTCCCAAGCAGACGGGAATGCATTTGCCTGTGCTGGCGCGGCAACCGGCGCCTGATGTGGTGCCTGCTGAACAACGGCAATTGCGGCATTTACCGCTTGGGCTACTATAGCTGCAACCTCAGCGGCGTTCATCATGCCCTGAACTGGAGCGGGCTGGGGTTCGGGCGTTGCATCCCTGGGAACTCGTCGTTCACGTCGTGGAGGCATCTGAAATAAGAACAAAGTTTATAAGTTCGCTGTTTATAAACTTAAGATAGCTGAAGAACGAAGCATACACAAAAAGAGTACAACAGTCCTAAAATATAGGGCTCTATATTAAAGAAACTTAGCGGAAACATAATAAGTCGTCAGATCCTAAAGGACACTAGAACCTGATGCTCTGATACCACCTGTGACACCCCGACTAATTAAATACCGGGTAGCTACTCCTTTATTAAATTAATTCAAAATGTCAAGTTGGTCCAGTTAATAGCATCACTGTCGAAAACATTTTAATGATTACTAACCACCTAGTATTTAAAAAGTAAGTTGCCAAATTTTAATTTAAGTCTGATTAACATGCAACAAGTGTAATGAAGAATAACTAATACCATTCACCATACTGAAATAAATAGAATAACCATCACATAAGGTAAATAAAGTCTGGAGGAAAAACTCCTCACTACAATCCCACAACTGAAATAAGTAAACCGAATACTAAAACAATACGTGCCAAAGTCTGAAATGTGTAATGGAAAGATGTCTCTAATAGAAATGGGCAACATGCCCTACAACTGATAGATAATGACTCTGGAATCCAAATGATAGAAGCATCTACAAGCAAATCCCTGTAGCTTCCACAAACAACTACAGCTCGTCTCCTGAATGAGTATCCTATGCATGGTGTCCTTGTGGCTGGGCACCTAAAATGGTTTTACAAGAAAAATAGATTTGAAAGCAAACGGGTCAGAGCCCGAATGTGGAGATATTTTAAAGACCTGCAAGTGATTTAAAGACATTTAAAACATTAAATGCAAAGTACATGTTAGGACGTGCACTCACATGATATTCTCACCTCTCGTCTAACTGTGCACTCCTAACGTAAATACCCATTTACAACGACGCAAACCACTAGCTAAGTGACATCATATATAGCTAGACTGTCATAGGTCCTATCCTTATTACTCGGTTCTATTAACATAATAACGCTCGTAATTAAGTAGGGGTTTAACGTAAACTCAGATGCTCAAAATGCAATATATTACACTATCCACTAACTCGTTATGTTTCTCGAATCAATACCGTAATTATTTCACAACATTAACATGAAGGTTCTCATTAATTAAGTGTATATTATTCACATCATAAATATACAATACAAGCACCCCGAGAACTAAGCTGCGGTGCACACATACTCTGCTATCCATCCCGGTACATCACGTACATAAGGATTACATATTCCGAATCTCTCAGGAATAGTTCACAAATAACAACATCACAAATAATGGAGGCGAACACAGTCACATAACATGGGTCACGCACATACCTACGCTCCCACGATCAGCGGACTTATTAATATCCCAATAAGTCTTTCTATGACCTATGTTCATCAAGGTAACCAGTCTAAATCCGGGCAACACAAGGATTAGAGGGCCCTAAGCGAACTCAAACCTCCCGTGATAGCAAGTATGGTAGGTATGTCATACACACAATTCATATACCAATACTAAGTAAATACACGTCTTAGTAATCCCGTAGTTTAATTGTACTACTACTCTCATTCTACTACCAATATATAATTTACACACTTTATACGATTCCGGTTTATAATCATACGCGCCATAATTCATTCTCACGTCGTAGTAGACACTCACGTCTCAACCCAACTATCCCTCGTATATAATTTACTCCTCATAATAACCCAAAAGTCCCAAATCTATCCATACATCATCAAAGGAAGGTTATCTATATCCTCGAACAAGTTTACGGGACTCCAAAAATCGAAACAGGCCAAAAAGGCCTAAACTGTCAACTCGTTAGAAGTCTCGTTCGAACGAGGCTGTTCGAACGAGATTCCACTGTCAGCTCGTTAGAAGTCTCGTTCGAACGAGGCTGTTCGAACGAGATCCAGTTCGTTCGAACGAACTGTACCTTCTAACGATATCTCGTTCGAACGAGATTATCGAACGAAGTTCCCTTTCGTTAGAAGCGACTGGTCATTTCGTTAGAAGCTCGTTCGAACGAGTTCGTTCGAACGACCTGGGCAGGGGCTTCTAACGACCTACCAGTTTCATCCCAGATTTGTCTAATCTCATTTTTCACCATTTTTAACACCTCAAGTCTCAACCAAAATTCGTCCAATCAATGTTTTAAGGTCTCCAATCATCCTAAAACATACTGAGGTCATATACTAACACCTTTTAAGTAATTAATACCTCCTAAACATCATTAGATCACAAGATTCTACACTTTTCTCCAATTCTTTTCAAGAACACAAACCCTAACATTTTAAATCATGAATATAAATCCGTTTTAATTTCTTCCAATCACAAATATTATGAGAATAATCATCTACCTATCATTCTACATGCAATTCTGCTCAAGATTTTCGAGTTCTAAGTTCCAAACTACATGGGTTTTCATATTTCACCAAGAACGAACATAAAATTGGAATTATCTAACATGGAAAGAACATTCTCTGAAATTAAATGGAATTAAGTCACTTGCCTCGAGTTATCTCTGATTTAGATGTTGGTTTGATGGAGCTTTTCTGCAGAATTTCCTTTCTCTCTCTTTCCCCAAGCTTCTTCTCCAATGGTGGCTATGGTGGATAGGGTTTGCTTTGGGAAGGTATTAGAAAACCTAATTCTAATAACCTACGTAGCTTGTTGGGTTAATATGGGTTGGTTAGTGGCTTAGTGGGTCCCAATCAGATTAAAACTCCCAATTTTCGTCACTTTTAATTCTCCAAAAATACAAAATTAGTAAAATGCCCTTTATGTTGCCGGTATGGCCTAAAAATACCCCGAGACCCAAACTAAACCCCAGGCTAGTGTTTTCTGACTATCTCAACCCTTCCGGATGCGTTGGCGCACTCAAAACGACCATACGGTTGATAGAATTTAAATTCACTTTTATAATAAAATAATACACCATGACGCGGCGGTCACACGCGTCTCAACAAAATTCCTAAAATGCCGTATATCAATCTCACGACAAATTTTTCATAGTTCAATATTCATATAAAACATGTATGCACATAATCAAATACCAACTCGCATCTCGTTAGTATTTTTAACCCGGATTAATTTCCAATTAATACGCATTTAATTAATTAATCCCAAAAATAAATATAGCCAAAAGTACGGGGTATTACAAGTGGATGCTCCAGACACATGACAGGTGATGTCTCATTCTTTACCCATCTTGAGGCTTATAAGGATGGTAGAGTCACCTTTGGAGATGGGAGCAAGTGTAGCATTGTAGGACGAGGTACTGTAGAGTAACCAGGACTTCCTAAGCTAGAGAATGTGTTGTACGTCAAAGGTTTAAAAGTAAACCTTATCAGCATTAGTCAACTGTGCGACACTGACTTTGCAGTAAAGTTTGACCGGGATGCATGTAATGTCTACAATCAAGCCGGTAAACTCTTAATGCAAGGGGTGAGGACCGAGGATAATTATTATGGGACTCTGCCCACTTCCTCACTTGTCTGCAACAGCGCCACAACCACTCCTTATGGATTTGTGGCACCAACGTCTAGGTCACTTAAATATTAGAGATCTCACTCGCTTAGCTAAAAAGTACCTAGTACGTGGCTTACCATCTCTTGGAAAGTCAACTTCGACGGTTTGTGGACCCTGTCAGTTGGGAAAACAAATACGTAGCCCTCATAGGAAGTTACATTCCATTACCACTTCTCGTGTTCTTGTGTTGATTCACATGGATCTTATAGGTCCTACTCGTACTTGAGAGCTTAGGTGGTAAGAGGTATATTCTCGTGATGGTAGACAATTTCTCCAGATATTCTATTGTAGGTTTTTTGAAAGAGAAATACGATGCTGTAGAATTTTTAACAACCAAGTGCCGTGTCCTGCAAAATCAACACGGAGTCACTATTAATAGGATACGTAGTGACAACGGCACTGCATTTAAGGAAGTAAAGGTAGATCTTTATTGTGATAGTCTTGGGATCAAACATGAGTTTTCTGCTGTGAAGACTCCTCAACAAAATGGGATTGTTGAGAGAAAGAATAGAACGATCCAGGAGATGGCTAGATCAATGCTTCTCGGTCGTAAAGTTTCTACGAGATTTTGGGCAGAGGCAGTGTCTACTGCATGTCACACGGTGAATAGGGTTTATCTGCGTCCACACACACTTCAGGCACCTTATGAGTTGTGGACTGGCAAGAAGCCCAACCTGGCATATTTTTGTGTTTTTGGGAGTAAATGCTATATCCTACGGGATAGAGAACAATTAGGAAAGTTTAACTCCCGAAGCGACGAGGGAATATTATTAGGCTATTCATCGAATAGTAGAGCATACCGGGTTTTTAACCTGAAGAGCTCTAAGGTTATGGAGTCAATCAACGTCACCCTGCAAGATGACGAACCTCCGACGTCTATTAATCCTAACCTTCAGTGTGAGGATGAGGATTGTTCTGATAGTGATTTACCTGTTCCTCTCTCACACTCTGTGGACCCTACTCCTGTGCTAAGGGACACACCTGCTTGGGTTCGCAAGAGTCATGATCCTTCTGCCATTGTTGGTGATCCCACACTTGGGGTCAAGACTTGTGCTCATCTAGAAAATGTTGTTAGCCATTTTTGCTACACATCTAAAGTCGAGCCCAAGAATCATAAAGAAGCACTCAAGGATGAACACTGGATATCTGCTATGCAGGATGAGTTGCTTCAGTTTAAAAAGAATAATGTCTGGGAACTAGTCCCCCGACCTAGTGAAACTAATGTGATAGGTACCTGGTGGATTTTTAAGAATAAAATGGATGAAAATGGTACCATAATTCGAAACAAGGCTAGGTTGGTCACTCAAGGATACACACAGATAGAGGGTGTAGACTTTGGGGAGACATTTGCTCCTGTTGCGAGGCTTGAGTCCATCCGTCTACTACTCTCCATCGCATGTCATCTGCGCTTCAAGTTATATCAGATGGATGTCATGAGTGCATTTCTGAATGGCATTCTACAGGAGGAGGTTTATGTGGAACAACCAAAAGGGTTTGAAGACCCTAAGCACCCTGAGCACGTTTATTATCTGAAGAAAGCCTTGTATGGTTTGAAGCAAGCACCCCGTGTTTGGTACGAGAGGCTTACTTCCTATCTCTTAGCTCCTGGATTCAAGAGAGGGGGAGTAGATATGATGTTGTTCATTAGGAGAGATGACGGTGCTATTTTGGTTGCCCAGGTCTATGTGGACAACATAGTCTTTGGATCCACATGCTCCCAGCATGCTCACGACTTTAAGGAGGAGATGAAAAGTGAGTTTGAGATGAGCATGGTTGGTGAGCTTACATTCTTCCTTGGTCTCCAGGTTCGTCAGCTAGAGGATGGGATGTTCATCTCCCAATCCAAGTATGCTAGAGACCTAGTGAAGAAATTTGGTTTAGACTCCGCTAAGCATGCACTTACACCTATGAGTACCACTACCAAGCTTAGTAAGGATACTTCAGGCAAAGACGTAGAGCAAACCTTGTATCAGAGTATAATAGGTAGTCTTCTCTACTTGACTGCCAGTCGTCCCGATATAGCCTTTAGTGTTGGAGTTTGTGCGCGATACCAGGCGTCCCTGAAAGAATCTCATTTACTTGCTCTAAAATGTATTATTAAATACGTGAGTGGGACTCTCTCATACGGTATTTGGTATTCCTTTGATACTGATGACCGTTTGTCCGCCTACTCAGATGCCGATTGGGCCGGGGATGTAGATGGTTGCAGGAGCACTTCTGGTGGGTGTTTCTATTTTGGTTCTGCTCTTGTCTCCTGGCTGAGCAAGAAGCAAAATTTCATCTCTTTGTCCACTGCGGAGGCTGAGTACATAGCCGCCGAGAGTTGTTGCCCGCAACTCTTGTGGATGAAGCAAATGCTGGAGGATTATGGGATTTCACAGGACACCATGACCATTTCCTGTGGTAACACGAGCTCGATACACATATCCCGCAATCCAGTCCAGTATTCGCACACGAAACACATCAGGATACACGAGCACTTTATACGACAGCTTGTTGAGGAGAAAGTCGTATCCCCGAGTTTTGTTCCTACCAACTGTTAGTTAGCCGATATTTTCACGAAACCTTTAGATGCCCTTAGATTTGAGAGTCTTAGGAAGTCTTTGGGGATTTGCACAGTTGACTGAGGGCTTGGTCCATGTCTAGAATATGATGCTTTTTCATGTTCATATCATAGGCTTCCTATTGCTAGTTTGTTTTATATGTATCATTATTTTGTTGTACTGCTATTGCTTTAGTCTTTTGAAAAACTGCAAAAAGATTTTTGTTTTTGTATCTAAAAATTTTGAGAAAAGCCCAAAAATATTTTTGTATTTCTTTTGAATTTTTTTTGGATGAACATTTAAGATAGCCAAGTCACAAATTCATTTCATTTATCCCTGTGACTGTTTGATAGTGATTTGAGACGCTACATCATTTCATCCACATGCTTTACATTGATTGGAGTCTTTGAGATGTGATTAGTGATATCTTTCTACATGTTTGACTCCTATCTCCTTTATTGCACACATGCACGACTATATTTGATTATTGCACTTGTCTATCACATGTTGGCTTAAGTGTTTCCATCTCCATTCTGTCTATACAACTTACAATATGCGATAAAACTTGAATGATTGGAATGCATGTAAAAACCATTTTTGTGATACTGAGTGTTTGTTTAAGAATGGGGAGGGGCTGCGAAAGATAATTCTCACTTCTTTGCGCAAAAGCCACGGTTCAAAAGGACCTAAAAAATGGAGGAATTTTATTATCCGGGGTCCAAAGAGGTTAAAAGAGCCCGAAAAAATTTAAAGGCAATAAAAAGCTATTCATGCCAATTATGGGCCACTTAGGTTTTATCTTCAATTCTCCAAAGTTTGAGAATTTAGATTACCTCTATTCTCAATAAAAATCTGAGGGAGTCTGGTTGGTGAATTCAAACGGGTTTGCACTTCCTTGAAAGTCCTGAAAAAGCATTAAATCGTTTTGGACGTTATTGGTGTGGAAATCATTTTTAGCTTTGATTTGTTGATTTGATTGAGTAAATGTCTCATATTTCCACCATTTTACACCAAAAGGGAGACTTTGAGTTCATTCATTAGGAGTATCCAATATTCATCGTGCACATCTGTCATGTTTGTATGCATTGATTTTCCTATCGAATTTGATTACACCCATTCATTAACGCTATCATCGACTTGGTTGCTTTGTGTTCATTCATGGTGTGATTTTGTTTTGAAAAATTTTGAAAAATTCAAAAATAGTTGTGTATTTAACTCATTTGTCTATTTGGGGACATCATAAAAAGGGGGAGAAAGAATTATCCTATTTTGTATTTTGGGGGAGTTTTGAAGTTTTGAGCGTTTTTATGTTTATATCTATGTTCATTTCAAACTCGATATGTCACTTGGTATTTGCTTTATCTCATGTGTGTAGGTACCGATCGATGATCATAAGTTACACACCCTGATGGGAGAAGCTTTGAGATTCCTGCAGTTTGAAGAAGAACAAACGATGAAGTCTTATTGATGATCATAAGTTACACACCCTGATGGGAGAAGCGTTGAGATTCCTGCAGTTTGAAGAAGAACAAACGATGAAGTCTTATTCATATGTACCGTTTCAATTTTGGGTTCATGGAAGGGTAGATTTGTATAGGCAATTTTATACTTGATAATTTGGATGTTTTTATGTTTGTACCGGCATAGACATAGGGGGAGATTTGTAAGGACATTTTGTCCATCATTTATTGGTTATGTCATACGCCGTCACACCGTTGAAGAATATTCAAGACCGAATCTACGTCAATGGATCTGAATATTAAAAAGGAAGAAGGAATCAGATTTCTGCAGATTCGGACCGGACCACCCAGAATAAAAGAACCGATCCGCCTGCGAACCGATCTGCCTCATACCCGGACCGGTCCACCTGCTGAAAAGCCAGAATACCCCGGACTGCTAGCGAATCGAAGATGCCTAAAATAAAAAGAACCGATCCGCCTACCCGGACCGATCCACCTCATACCCGGACCGGTCCACCCGGGATAAACACAAACAGATCGTGTTCAGATTTTTAAGGCCCAGGACTTCTTATTTAATTCCACTACGGGGAGTTGGTTTCCAAGACTTATTGACACGATTTTCAGAGTTCATAAACCTAAAAGTCTTCATCTTTGTGAGTTCCAAACTCATGGTTTGATTCACACAATCTCTCATACATTTGTGAATCACTTTTGGTAACCCTAGAACACAAACCTTTGTTGTTCGACCCTTGTGAAGAAAACTGCTCTTTTTCTTCATTGATGCCCTACTGGAAAGGGATATTTCCAGCCGCCGACTACAGAATCCGACACCTGAGGGTAATTCTTGGTCACTTGTATTTTCATTGTAATCCGAAATTGTACAGTTACAATATTATAATGAAAATAAATGGTTTTTCCCCTTTGGGGGATTTTTCCTCAATTGTGTGTGCTTGAATAACTATTGTATGATCTCATATTGTTTCAATCACACCTAGTTGCATGTTTAGGGTTTGTTTGAGTTAAACTGAATTTAATTATATTATTTCTTATTTGAACGCACGCGTAACTCTCTTCAGAAAATCATCCACGCTTCATGAGGCCTATCTTGACGATATCCAAATTTCGTTCTCCACAGCCATCATCGCGCGCAAAATGCATGCCAAAGGGGTTGTCCTCCCCGTACCATTCCGATATCCCATAAATGGTGCCCCGGCACCAAAGAAGAATGTATTGACGGAATGGCAACAGGGGAGGAATGGGTGCGGGATTCTTTCCCCATAGGAAGTCTCTCGGATACGGTGCGATTCACGCACCTAATTGCATGTGGAGCAATCCACCAAACCAACAATAAATTGGTGGTTCGGCTATGTCATGCCAACTTCCTCTACCATTTCCTCGAACTCGAAAGCACGATAAATCTGGGCCAAATCTTCTACGTGGACATCATCAATGCCACCTACGATGAGTGGGGCAAAGCTGCGCTCCCCTATGCCCGCCTCATTACGGAACTTTTGATTGATGCCGGGGTGGAAGACCCGGGGTAGCAAGTCTGACTCCCCTGCCCCATTAGAAGCACCTCCACCACTCGGAGTGAACGCCAAATGCAGGTGGCCCACCCTGACCATCCCATTCTTGATGAGGGTGTGGGGGAAGAAGAACACGATGCCCTAGTGATGGATGTGGGGGAGGAAGAAGAAGAGTATGAGGAAGAAGAGGACGACGATTCTGACTGCGAGCCCCCGAGTGCAATTTTTTCTAGGCGACTTTTAGTGGTGGAATCCCGCCTTGACGGGTTCATCACCCAATATAATCAAGATCAAGGAGCCTATCAAAGGGATTAAGCGGCTTATCGGAGGGAAACGATCATGATGCATCATCTCTAAGCACATCTTTACGAGCTCAACTTGGGTGGACCCCCTCCGCCTTTCTTCTATGATCCATATGATCCGAACACACCTGGTCCCTCAAATCCGCCTCCCCAATGAAGCCCTTGCCATTTGTTTGATGTTTGTGTGTAATAGTGGTTGTTTACATGGTTTAGTTGCTTGCTCTACCCTCTCCATTGTAACACATGATTCTCTGTTTCTATAATAAAATTCTGCATTTCTGTTTTAATTTGTTTGTTTTATTTGTCCCCACTTTTAATTCGCTTTGAGTTAGATTTTATTCATTTGCTTAAGGACAATGCAAAAGTCTAAGTTAGGGGGGTCACAAGTGCGTTTTTCTAAAACTTCACAAATTTTCAAAAATGCCCAAAAATCTTAAAAAAATCACAAAATTTTGAAAACTTAAAAAATATTTTTCTTCAAAATAAATCAAAAGTGGAATTAAAATTTTTCAAAAATATCATTAAAAGTCGGTCTAAAGTCTTAAATTGTAAAAACACAATACACAAAGTCGGAATTGACCAAAGATGAAAATTGGGCAAAAATTGACGACTTAACGAATAAGTGTGGAGATTAACAACCTCGGTGAGATTCGAGCCTTTCATTTTTGAGAAATTTATAAATCAATCCAAGTTAATTGTTAACTCAAAGTTCTTTTCAGCGGTCTAATAAGTCGTCGAGGATCTCAAGTCTTTCACTTTGATCGGTTTTGAGAAATGTGTGCGATATTTGCTTGAAACATGTGCCAAAGAAATCTCTAAATTAAATTCATCTCGAAACACATATGGTAACGCAATTAGTATTTTGGACAATGAAGTAGGCCATCGTTTGTTACCCAAAAATATCGTCCATAAAAATTTGTGAAAAATCATCCCTTTTGTAACCCATTTTGAGCCAAATAAAAGTTTTCCTTTCGTTTGACAACCTGAAAAACCCAAAAAGCTCGGAATTGTGAAAAAAGTCAGAATTTAAGTCCGAAAAGTGCAACAAAAAGGGGCAAGAAAAGAATAACCATGCTCAACAAAAATATCAAGAAAAGAAAAGCGTGAAAATAGAAAAAGAAGAAGAAAATGAGCAAAAGCCCAAAAAAGCACTAACGGATATCATAAGCAAGATTCTAAAATTCTGAAATTGTTAACCTTTTCCAATATGACCCGATACACCTTCAACCCGTAAAAGTCCTAAACGAATTCAAAATTGTGAAATTGGTTACCGCGTGGAGAGCTAAAACACCAAAAGATAATAAAAGAGATAAAAAATGTGAATTAGAGGCAATGTTCCCGTTTCTTATATCCATAATCCTTTAGTGAGATCCGATTACCATAAAATATCCGTCTTTCTATTTGTGTGCGTGAACTTGTTTCCAAAATATTTACTCTTATAAATCACGCATACCGAGAGAATAGCCACATTACGAGTGATTCGTTTGTGAGAGCAGCACGTGAGATTTTGAAATCAAACTAAAATTTTGGATAAGTAACGTAAGGGTAAATTGGTGGAAATTCGCGGTTAAATTTTCGGCTTCGCACACACGCACTATGATTTGAGATTCTGGAACATGATTTGATGATGACTATTTTCTGGAAAAGTTTTAATTATACAATTTTTGTGAATTTTGAATTTTCGTTGAGTCGAATTTTGTGGATATATTCACTGCAAACCCTCACGAGACAACACTCATCCTACTAGGGTAACCTAGGGGTTTAACGTCTTGTTGCATACGCTAAATGCAATCGCTTGCCCACAAAAAAGAGATTCTATCCCAATAAAGTGTTTAGAAGAGTTGTAACATTTTTCTTTTTCTTTTACATTGCTCGAGACGTGCAAAGTTCCAAGTTAGGGGGGTTTGATTAGGCATAAATATTGTATATTTATCCCCTTAATTTCGGTACCTTTGTGAAATCGAGTGACGTAATTGATATGTATTTAACTCACATTAATGCTACTAAGCTTCGTTAGCAAGTATTTCGTGTTTTGTGTTTCTCTTATATGTTTTACAGGTTAATTATGCAAGCGGTGCAAAAGAGAAATCGAAACAGTGAAAGAAAGGCAAGTTCAAAGGAATTTTTTGTAAATCTATAGCCTGATCCCGGAGGTAGGGCCAACTAGAAAGTCAAAGAGATCGGAACAACAAGAACACTGGAAGAAACAACACCCAAATCTGAGCTACGGTGAAGGAGTTACGTTTATTCAAAGTAGAGGAAAAATCCAAGAAAGAAAAGAAGAAATCAAGGAAAAATTCTAAGTTTTGGAAGAAAGAAAAGAAGAGCCAAAACCAGTAGAAAATCGTGAACCACACTACGAACCGGTTCGGGGTACCTGTGAACCGGTTCGGGTGTCCTGATGCGCGAAATTTTCCTTGATAGCTAATTGGTCCAAAGAGTTCCATTTTATTTCAACTTCTTCTAAAGCGTATTTTTACGAGGGTAATGACTTAGAAAAGATAGTTTTTCATAGTTTTGATCAGTTTTTGGTAGAGAAAAAAATAGAAGAACACCTAGGAACATAGTTTGAATTATTGCTTCAAGATTGATTCATTCCGGGTTTGTTTTCAAGTTTTAATCCAAATTTCATTCTTCATCTTATTATTCTTCTTGCATGGTTGTTTTTCTTGCATGATTCAAACAATTTTTGGCTTCATAACACTTCTTTGCATGTTTCAAGATAGTTTCATTATGATTTCTCTCGCATGCAATAAGATAGTTTCATTATGATTTCTCTCGCATGCAACTTAGTTAATTCATGCATAGTTAGGTTTAACACGTTCAGCTAGATTCTTTAGGGTCGGGATGCATGAACTCAATCCGATGTGATAGTTTCATGTGTATAAAATTAATCCTCCAAATTTAATGATATATTACGACCGTATTGCTTAGAAACACAACCATTGTATATCTTTGGATCACATTTTCTTCAGGGTAACCGGGATGCTTCAGAATGCAATTCGAGTGTAACTATCATAATACCGATTTACTCGTCCTCTGATTATGTATGGTGAGGGCTTGAACCTCATATATGTAATGCTTGGGAGTACTAAATTCTGGGTCTAATTAATCACTTAAATTTACGATTAATTTTGTACCAGCAATACACTAGGGTTGAGGGATTGTATTCCCGTCCTATTTTGCTCATCATATAGTTCAAGTCTAGTTCAATCATCGTCAATATTTCAGATAATTTAGAGTAATTGCATTTCATTCATCCTTGATTTCTCTAGTTAATCATTTTCAAAATTGCATATAGTTGTATCTATTTCACCATTCAAATCATCTTTTCTTTTTTCTTAGAGTGAAAGTTAGGTTTCCTTCGTCTGTCCAACGTCGTTACAACTCTGTTGTCCTATTTTCCTGAGGATCGATACCTGACTTATCGGATTATTTCTTGAGCGACAGGCTTGCACTTGAGCCTAGAGAGTATGCACTTCTGAGACACATTCTTAGTTGTGTCACCCAATAAGTGCTTCTTTAAAATGTTTGGCTCTAAGTCTTCTAGGACCACTAGAAAGTGACAAAGGGTCTTGTGCAAATTTAGCTCCAGTTCCACATGTACGATCTACCCCACGTTCATCTTCAGCATATCAGCTCCTTAAATTGCATCAATTAGTGCACCTCATTTATTTTGGAGTACAAACCTTAATAGAACTAAACCAATGATCAATAATAATCTAATTCTAATAAAGGTTTAATTATCGATTAACAAATTTGTTTTGTCGTAAGGCCCTTAATCATTAATCAAAACCTTAATATGCTAGGATAATATTAATTATTCCAAATTAATTAATTCTTAATTGAATTAAACCTTAATCAAATCTCAAATCATGTTCCATTGAAATTTTTATCATAGAAAGGAAATATAAGTGGGGGATTATAAACATTAAGAATTTCTACACAATTCTAAACCTAAAATTTAGATTTTGGTGAAATCAACATTCATATATATAAAGGAGGAGAGTAGATTAATAGCTTGCCTCAAAAGTGATATTAAAGGTTTAGTAGTTGAACCCATTTGAAAAAAACCGTTGAAATCTCTAAAAGCCTTCTTGAAACTATTTGAATCTAATTTGATTTCCTTCTTGAATCCTTGCTTGAGATTTGTGTGTGGAAAATTACTGATTTGAGAGTGTATTTTATTGTTTAGGGAAAATGTTTATGAAGAAAATATGGTTTCTTATAGAGGGTGATTTTATTTAGGGAGGAGATAATATGATAAAATGAAATTTACATGCAAAAAAAGATATAAAATCCAACATAAACTGAGGCTCTAGCGATTAAGACGCGAGGGGGCCGCGACTAGACACCCTCGTGGTCGCGCTTATGAAAGGCTGCAGTTGCGACTTAGTTGGAGACTGGGATTTATTTTTGTGAATGTTCTATAAATGATAAATCCCATTTTTTAATTCATATAAACCTTAAACTGTACTTGCAATAACAGGACAAAAGCCCTAATTGACCTTGGGGTTTTATCCAAATACCACCCCTATCCTTTCGAGAGTGTTCTAATCCTTTAAGACAAAGTCCAAGCCCAATTATTATTAAATCAAAGACCAATTCATTTATCAAATTACACTTAAGACTAATAACTTCAACTTAACAAGTTTAAAATCCAATTTCATATAACTTTATAAAATTATTGTTTACAAATTATTTAAAGGCCAAATTTCCATTTAGTTATTATTTCTTTTATTGAATTCTTTAAAAATACGAGGTATTACATAAATGAACCCTAATTTTCTTGCTTCTCATGGTTTTTGTTATTGTTATGTTATTAGTAATTTATTTCCTTATTTTGAAGAACTATTATTGTTGTTGAAAACCTTGAAGAATAATTTTTGGTGAAATCAAGTATTAATGTGGAGGAACATAAATTTTCTCTTCTGCTTTGTATTTCACCCTCCATTTGATTTCATTTGGATATTTTATTGGTGAAAATGTTGACTTATGGTGTATACACCCCATTCTGTTACCCCCTAAACTCTCCTTAGGTTCCTAACACCTCACTTCATCACTACAACCCAGGTCATATCCCGAGTACTGACCTAGAAGACATCGACCACTTCCAGGCTCCGTTTGACCAAAAGTCAAAGTCTTAATCTCGATCAAGACGGAATGACTCTTCGAAGGGCACTGAAACCCCTTTCCAACGGTCCATCCTGTGCGCAATTTCGACTTACCATGCGGACGAACGACCTGTTTTCCCCCGAAACTCAATCAGGAGGCCACCAGGAGCTCCCGGGATTTGTTTGACCTAATTAAACTCTTTAACTCGACTGAGACTGAATGAATCTTTGAAGGGAACTGAAACCCCTTTCCAACTATCCGTCTCGTGCGCGATTTCGACTTACGGTACGGACGAACGATTCGTTTTACTCCGAAAGGTCACCGAATGCTTCCAGGGCCCAGTTGACCAAAGTCAACTCCCCGAACCGGATCAAACTCTTTGGAATGTAGAAGTACATATCCTAACCTTTTCAATGGTCCGCCCCATGCAAATTCGGACTTACCATACTGACGAACGATCCGTTTGCGTCCGACAATTCCTCGTCTAGTGGATTAACAAATGCTTCCGAGCCATATTTGATCCAAAGTCAACTCCTGAATCTGGGAGCAATCCAAAGTAATTTTGAAGGTATCTGAATCACCTTTCCAACGGTCTGGCTCTTGCACGATTCTGATCAATGATTTGCGTTCTACGGTCGATTTTCTGAAAAGGCCTTAAAGATAGTGCCAAACGGCAGGTCCTAGACCCTGCCTATCGATAGTGTGCCTAAACGCACCCGTCGATTGGTAGGAATAGGGCTATGCCGATCGGAAATGCCCTGGACCTATAAAAATGAGGCCTGACCTCACTTGCAAGAAGGCCCCAGATCTAATAGATATCACTCTCAGCAAATCCAGAAAACTTCTCTCGAAGTCAGCGTGATTTCCACACCCAAATCCCTTTCCAACCTTCACTTTTTATCATCCTTTTCATCAAACTTGGTGAATCCATTACCCTCCATCATCATCCAAGTCTAAGGTCTTTTCTCCAACATTCAAGATCAAGCTCAAGATCTTCAAGAAGGTCCAATTTTCTCAACTCTCTCCTTAAATTCTCATAAATTCGTAATAACTTGTTTTATTACTTAGCACTTTTATTATCTCATCTCACACATCCTAATATACTTTTTATTTAGTATTATTGCACATATCTTATTTTCATATAAATAAAAACCCGAAAAATAAGAAAAAGAGGGTTTGCTCATAAATTCCAAACGGGAATTCTCACACTTTTCTTACACTTTTCTCACAACTAAAATACTTTTTCTACACACACACACTTACACACACACACACACACACACACAAATAAGAGAATCCCCTGATTGGATTTATGGGATAAACCCCACCCCTCATTTTGCATGCGAACTACGTGGACTTTGATGCCTCTATAGGCTACGTAGCCGTCTCGGGGTAAAACTCGAGACTCGAGTCCTATTTTAAATTTTTCTCTCATTTTCTATTTTCTCTAAGCTCCACTCTCTTATATTTTATACATATATTTGTTCTTAGTGGAGTATTATTCCCCATGCGTTATCGTTTCATCATAACGGTCAATTTAAGGATAATCGCGTAAATCCTCTTTTCTAATATTATTTTTATACCTTCCTACGGATGACTCGCTTTACCTCTTCCATGGTGCAAGTCGATGATTCCTATATCCACTGTATATACACATGCACACACATCACAGGGAAAATAAAAGGAAAATAACAAAAATCCATGAGAGACCGAAAGGGCGGAATGGGTGCCTAACACCTTCCCATTTCGTAACTTAGCCTCTGGACCCTTCTCGAATATTTTGGGTTTTGTATGCTCCAGTATGTCTTTGGATGCTGTCCTTCGGGATGACTCCCTTTATTTTGTTTGTTTTGAGTAAAATAGACTGGCGACTCTATCTCTCTACATTTTTTACCTCACCCAAATGACGCATGCCGAAGCGCTCCCGAGTGGGACGCGAGGGACCTAGGATCCTCCCTCACGCACTCGCCCATTGCGAGGATCGGGGGGATGGCCACATATGGTATTGTATGCATTTAGTTTGTGATAAAATTGTCAAAGGTAAGTTCATTTGAGGTTAAAGGTTATATACATAGTTCCATGAATATGACATATACATGACAAACCTTAGTTGATACCTTAATGTGGCCTAGACTTCCTAGATGAACTTGACCTCCAACACCTTATTAATCTCTTTTGCAGTTGTCTAATTTCAACGAAGAATCATTTCTTTTATCTTACAGTTTTATAGTTCTGGTCCACATTAAGGTGATGGACCAAAATCGAAGAGTCCACCCTCGTCATATTTGAGTGACACCATGCAAACACATCCCTATTTTTCTTCAGTAACTGGATTGACATATCTCTGAGGTGAGAGCTTAGGTGGGATGCAATATGAATTGCCTTACCTAAGTCATCATCATCGATGCAAACGTTGCTTAGGTATTCCTCTAGTTCCGCAATCCATTTCTTCACTTAATATCTTGGATCTAAAGTATCCACATTCAAGAGATCTAAAATGGAATAAAGTTGAGAAATCATGTGGGGAGTTATATGGAGTACTTGTATCTTAAGCCAAATACACACGTTTACTTATTATCAAATTTTATCTTGATTTAAATTTGTGAACATGCAATATAAATAATGAAGTCAAATTTCAAACCAAACAAGCGTAAGAAGAAATTTAGGAAACATTCCTTTCAGATAAAACCTTTAATTTCAGCACTGTATCAGAACTGACAGACACTAGACGACTTACATATTACTTAGAAATCCATTACGTATAACGCGAAGATGTATTTAAATCTTCAACAGAAATTGGTACACTCCACTACCACCCATAATAAGTAGCTCTTGCCTCGGTATCCACTAATCAACCTCAAGAATCTTTAATTTCATTCTTCTTCAACTGTAGAGCCTCAACTCCAAAAATCAGCAGTAGAGAAAATATCTACAAGGGTTTTAGAACTTATGATGTTTTTTTCTTAATTTGGAAAAGTGATCCTCAAAGATCCAAAGGATTTGGATGAAAAATTGGAAATTTCGATCATTAAAAGAACTCTAAAAAAGATTAGAGAAAAAGTCATATCCCACGTCTCCATTTATAGGGAAAGTGTTGCAAGGAGATAAGGATTAGAGATTTGGTAAATATTTAATAAAAAATAAAAACACGCATACTCGTTCAAATGAATTGCCACCTCGTTTGAAATATGTACCTAATCTCATTAGAACGTTCTTCCAACGATACTTCAAACAACATTCCATAGTGAACCAAAATGCGACGTTCCAGATCTCATTCGAACATGGAAACTTCATTTTAACGACCTTACGCAAGTCGTTTGAACGACATATCAATATCGTTCTAATGAGTTAGCGAGATTTTAAAAATTATTTTTAAAATTCATTTAATTTTTTTTTGAAAACTTTTAGGCGCAATCTCTTTTAAAAATAACCCCTGGAAATTTAACGATTACTAAATCACCTGGTAACTCTTCATGGATAAAGTTGTGAGAATGATCTTCAATCTTGTACATGTCACCAACATTTCTTCTCTTTGAAGACTTGAGAATGGTCATAAAGGTGTAGTGGGTGTCATGGGATAATCTAAATAAAAACTAAAAACTAAAATAAGCAATTATAAAACTTGCCTTTACAAAGTTCCCCCTTTGGCTATTTCGGTACAAAACACAAATTGAAGACAAAATTGACCCTTGTGACTAATACAACTAATGACCTCCCAAACCAAGTAACGAAAACTCATAAATGTATAAGTCTTTAACTAAAAGTTTTCATCTTGTGTGGTCCGTGAAATCATCATTAAGATGGAAGAGACCTACACACATGAGACAAAATAAATACCATGATGAGTACGAGTTTAAAAAATTAAATAAAATACCCCTCAATTTATTCTCCCCCTCTTTGTCCATAATAGATAAAGGGTTAGAATCTAAGCACAAAATGTTAGAATCACGTAAATCTAAAATAAATATCATCACAAAGATAATCAACAAAGCACATGCAATGAAATTCCAATAGAATGCAAAAGAAAGAAATTCGAAGTTGGTATGCCTCTTTTTGAAAATTTTCAAATTTCTCAAGAATAAAAAGTACATATAAGCACAAATACATCACACCATGGAATAACACAAAAATATCTGAGTCATGAAAGAGGAATAAAATTGTGTGAACAAGTTCCATGAGCAAATCAACATAGGAATACGTAACAAAGTTACACGAAGTCACTTCTAAAGAAAGAACTTAATCTCAACCTTAAGTGTAAGAATGCTGAGTGTAAATGAAATTGACTCAACTTATTCAACAATTCATGAATGTAAATGCTTCTCAAAACAATAATACCAAACTATGTAATATTTTTCAAGAGAGTCCATTGTGTAAACCCATTGATCATGTACTTTATAACACCCTTAAAATGACATATATTTAAGATGTCACTCTCAAAATTTTGAAGATATCATAATGCTCATGTGTAAAGAACTATTAGTGAAATAAAAATGGTCTTGGAACTTCTATTTTTGTGCGCCATTAATCTTTTAGGCTCTTTTTGCAAATGGCGGCTTTTAATGCAAAGATTATAAGACAAATGATCTCTAGAACATTTGGTTCGTTATTAAACACTATTGAGATGAGAACACCGTATTTGACACATGATAAGCATGTACAATGTTCACTAAGTCCATGAATGTGTACAATAAAGGTGATAAAAAGTCTAGCATGAGGAGAGTAATCATCAATAAGCAACAAAGTGCTAGCCACGCATTATTAAGCACACTAAAGAAAAGAAGCCATGGCTCAAAACACCATAAAAAAGCAAAATGAATTGATGTAATGTAGGGGTGATTCGAAGATCTTAAATGCAAATACATGTATTTTAAAAAATAAAAATATTTTTGTATTTTTCAAAAATTTTATCAAAAATAAATTCTTTTTGGAAAATTTCAAACTTTTTCTTAAAAACCAAAAATATTTTTGAATTTTTCAAAAATAAAAGCATATAACTGCAATCTTGTAATAGGGACACAAGATACGAGCATGATAATTACCCTATACTAGATACAAAGTCATAACGTCAATCATTAGGCCGAGAGGAGTTCTCAAAAAGTGTATACATCCTTTGAAATTCCTCGATGAAACATTGAGAAATTTTGATTTAAAATACAACTTGCCCTCAAAAACTCTTTAAATCTCAACGATTGAGTGTGGGAGCATAGGTAGAAACATATGTGGGTGTGCGTACGAGAACATGTGTGTCAACTCATGTGGGAGAATATCGGGGAACACGCATGTGTGAAATTCTTCCAAGCTTAAAATAAAAGTCCCTAAGGTGACCTCTTTCTTTACATTGGGAATAAACATAAATTGGATTGGGTCTACCTTGGTCAAAATGTCTAGGTTGAGCTTTCTTGGGTGGTTTAGGTCTCCATGGTGCGACATTGGAAGTGGATTCACCGTCCTAAACTATTCCCTTCCTCTTATGAAAACCTAACGCGGTATCGAGGAACATCCTTCCAACCTTCTTAGATGTGTCCTTGACAGTGACCTTGACTTCCTGAGCATGTTTTAGATCTATCTTAAGCTGGGATACACAGGCTTTATGTTTCTCACGAGTCCTTAATACATCTTGAAGATCTCTCGTAAGACTAGCCACGGTGCTAGTCAAATCGGCCTTTCCCTACCAAAAATAGTCAATTGATTATATAAAGAAACTTTTAACTTCTCAAGTTGACTCACCGATGCCTCACACTCTCTCAAATCTTTCATCACCTTCTCCAAAAGAAACATCCTTAAAGTTAAACTTTTATTGTTGACGCCACTAAAATGGCGTGGAAGATAAATGATGAGGATGAGATTGAAGATGAAGATAAACATTCACATCAAACATATAAGAGACAAAAGTTTTTAAAGTGGTTCGGCTATAAGGAAAAGCCTACGTCCACTGTTATTTTATTCCCAGGGGTTTACAGTAGCACAATGTGGTAGAGAGAGGGAGAAAAAGGGTGTGGATCTTGTGTATGGTGTCTCTCGGTTCTTGGTTTTTTATAGTGATGGGGGATAAAGAGATTAATTGTATGTAGACATTTATACATTATGTCTACATTCAACGAATCTAATTGTTGAATTGCTTGGTATGCTATGTGTTGTCATCTACAGTATAAATGTACATTAATGCTCATTAAATGCGTAGTTATCCTTTGATCTTCCTGGTTGGTATGCCGACCAACTCTCCCCAGGTGCCAACCAATACTCCTCGGGTGGTGAATATTGCCACGTAGGATGACATGTGTCCTTTTCTGATTGGTCCTCGTAGATGGAGAATTTTTGCGTTAACAGAAGCCCCCAATGCTCCATGCTTGATGGTTTACTTGAAAGGATGGAGTATTTATTCTGCAGTGTTGCTCGGTGCTCGTGAAATTCTTGATCTACCTTCTTGATTTGTTCAACATAAAGTGCATTATTTCCTGGACGACATATGATGCAGGCTGATCGGTGGTTGCTAATCTTTCTTTTGAGGAACTCCATGTGCTATGTATTACCCCTGGGAATTTGGATGCAGCCATGCCATAGTATGCAGCTTGTAGCTTGTCATAATCTTCAAGTATGTTGATTGGTTTGCTAGCCGACCAACTGCCTCCTGTGCCGAGCTACTGAGTACTAACTTCACATGCTTGATTCTTCTGATTTATGATCCTCTGAATACTTTGTCGAGTAACATACTAGCTTTTGAACCCAACCTTCAATCTGATTAGTACCAAGTTTACGGTGGACTTCGAAACATTTTCATACAACTTCTTCTTCAATGTTGGTCGAGACAGTAGTAGCAAAGATCTCAGTGCTGTAGATGCTTAATTTGACTTCTGAACTTCAATAGCATGTGCATAATAACTCCTGAATATGCCTCCTGAACTTCTAAATGCACCTCCTGAACTTCTGAATACACCTCCTGAACTTCAATATACCTCCTGAACTTCAATATTCCTCCTGAACTTCAATATACCTCCTGAACTTCAATAGCCTCCTAAACTTCAATAGCATGTGCATAATAACTCCTGAATATGCCTCCTGAACTTCAATATCAAAAGTAATTTCTGAGCAATAAAAACAACTCATGAATGATGATTGGTCGGGGCCCCGACCATGTGAGTTTGTGGAGTTGAATTTGATGCTCGACTGCATGATGTTATAAGAATGTGCCACCAAATGAACAAATATATCTGTAATAGAAGCCCCCAAGTGTGGAATATGAACTTTGAATGAGATTTATCGACCAACCGGAGTTGGATTTTGTCAACCAACCGGAGTTGGATTTTATCTACCAACCGGAGTTGGATTTTATCTACCAACCGGAGTTAGATTTGGTTCCCGACCAACCGGAGTTGGTGGTAATTGATAATAAATGATGAAGACTTCATCGGAGCTGACCAACGGATTATTGGGAATAAGATAATATAAATGTTGGATACATCCTTGGAGCTGACCAACGGATTGTTGGTAATAAGATATAATAAATGCTGGAGACCTCCTCAACAGATTGTTGGGAATAAGATAATATAAATACTGGAGACCTCCTCGGCGCTGACCAACAGATTGTTGGGAATAAGATAATATAAATGCTGGAGACCTCCTCGACGCTGACCAACATATTATTGGGAATAAGATAATATAAATACTGGAGACCTCCTCGGCGCTGACCAACAGATTGTTGGGAATAAGATAATATAAATGCTGGAGACCTCCTCGGCGCTGACCAACAGATTGTTGGGAATAAGATAATATAAATGTTGGAGACCTCCTCGGCGCTGACCAACAGATTGTTGGGAATAAGATATAATAAATGTTGGAGACCTCCTCGGCGCTAAATATATATATAGAGAAAAAAATTTCCGAATATGCATAGACATAAAGAATGATTTAGAATAATAATAAACTGTCTTGCTGATCTGTCGAGGCAAAATTGCATAATGCCGAATAAGGATAATATTTTCGACAATATAAGAATATGGTCGAGAATGTTGTTGGGCCTGCATATAAATAAGAATTAACCCGACCAACTATCCATTGGGGGTGAAATATAATAAATGATGTAGTTTTTCCTTCAGAATTGAATAAGTATCTCGTCGAGCTCCATGATGAGATGAATATATAATATGCATCCGAATGGATATAGAGAATGATTTGTGCTTGAGCATAAATCAGAGAAATAATAAAATATATAGCTCCTTGCTGAGGTGAAATTTTATAATGCTGAGCAATGATAATAGTTTCCAGAAGTTTAAGATTGTTTCCTAGCATTCGTCGGCGTTGAATCTTGTACCTGTAAAAATTAATAACTTGCTCTACCATATGTGTAGGCTGAATTGATTAGTCATGAGAATAATTTACTCATCCAATCAATATATGATATTTATATGCTTGAGAAATAAAAATATTAATTTCAGAAAATGAAATAATATATGTTGGCTGATATGTCGAGGCAAAATTTCCAGATGCCGAGCAATAACAGTTTCCATAAGTTTAAGATTGCGGCCGAGCTTTCGTCGGGATTGAATCATGTCCCTATGGAATTTTAATCAGTTGCTCGAACTCCTGTTGAGACTAGTTCAAATAGTTAGTCATGAGAATAATTATTCAGCCAAACAATATGTGATATGTATCAGCATAAAATAATAAAAATTTCAAAATATGAAATAATATTTTTGTGCCAAATGTGTGTGAGATGGACAATTTTTTATCAGATATGCATCATAAATAAGACGCAGAGTTTTTGTAAAGTTATTTAATCTCCAACAACTAATCAGGTATAAGTTGCTGTTTGAAAATTATTTATCACTTGGTTTTAAAAATATTTTTGGGGTAATCACAAGTTAAAAAAAACTTAAGCCCCCTGTTTGTCCCCAAGCTGAACTCTTGTTTAAAGAAATATCTGGGGTGCTTCACATTTTTTTAATACCCCAAGATTCTACGACTGCCGACAAACGACATGGATGTTGCCGACCAACATTTAAGGATATCTCAAGTTATAGAATATATGGTGCCGACCAAGAAGCAAATGGTCCCCGACCAGCTGAGCAATTTCGCCGATCAACAAAAATGGTGCATTGACAGCACCGAACAACATTAGATGTCACCGACCGAAAAGTGGATGGTTGGATAGTTGCCGACCAGTAAATTGAACCCTCCGAACAAGACTGAGATGTCGCCGATCAAGAAGTAGATGATTGTCGACCTGCAATTGGTTCCATCGAGCTACAATAAGAGTCTCTGACCAACAATAAGATACCTCTTAGTTGGATAAAATTATTTCAACGTTGCCGATGGATCTTCATATCTTTTCCTCGACAAACAAAAATGGTCTGGTTAAGCTTCCCTTTAATAAAAGATGGCCCAAGATGATGCCGACCAACAATATGGATTGATGACCAAAATATCTCGAATCCTTAAATCAGAAAAATAACATTCGATGTAAAATTTAAGCATTAAGAATGTTAATTAAATGAATAATTATATAATCCACTAGATCGTGTAATTTCGACAAAGAAACCTTGTGATGTGATGAACGAGGAGCCAACATATCAAATTTATGCCCAGAGTCTTGATATGGTCATGATTGTTTTTTTTTTACAAGAGGTGGGTAATGGTTTTTCAGGTGAGAGAATATTATTTTTTATATTGATCCCTTCCTATTCCCTATTTGGAGAGATAAAAATATGGTGAATGATCAAAGTTATTACCAAATTTATATCAAAAATCAATCAATTTGACTTTATTGACATAGATTGAAGATGAACCAAATTAAGTATATAGTTCATAAAAATGAATGCAAAGAGACTCAAACTTGAAGAGAGAGAAAGTAGATCTGGGTCATGATTTCCATGAGAAAACTTTTTATTGTCTTTAACCTTTTCCCATTCTTTTATTAAAAATATGATGGGAATTTGAATAGACATCAAAGATCTTACAAAATTTATAATGAAAATTATCAATGAAAATTATCAAATCTTATCATCGTCGTATATATTGGTATATGTAATCATTTGAAATATTTATTCCATGATATAAAATTGAAACTTGAGAATCAAGCAAAAAGTTATGATTTATGAAATCCACTATTTTTCAGATTTCTAAATAAGAATTAATCTAATAGTTATGATTTAAAAATCATGATATGCAACATTTTGCAGATAAAAATTGGATAATTAATTTATGTATATAAACATAAAAATAATGATTGAATCAAAAGATGTATGTATAATTGATTATATGTAGAGAAAATAAAAACTTACCTTTTGACGGAGAACAATGCTTGTAACACATTCCCATAGACGACGCCAATCTGTTGAAGACAGAAAATGGTCCAGGCCATTTTAGTGGCGTCAACAGCAGATAAATGATGAGGATGAGATTGAAGATGAAGATAAACATTCACATCAAACATATAAGAGACAAAGGTTTTTAAAGTGGTTCGGCTATAAGGAAAAGCCTACGTCCACTGTTATTTTATTCCCAGGGGTTTACAATATCACAATGTGGTAGAGAGAGTGAGAAAAAGGGTGTGGATCTTGTGTATGGTGTCTCTCGGTTTTTGGTTTTTTATAATGATGGGGGATAAAGAGATTCATTGTATCTAGACATTTATACATTATGTCTATATTCAACGAATCTAATTGTTGAATTGCTTGGTATGCTATGTGTTGTCATCTACAGTATAAATGTACATTAATGCTCATTAAATGCGTAGTTATCCTTTGATCTTCCTGGTTGGTATGCCGACCAACTCTCCCCGGGTGCCAACTAATACTCCTCGGGTGGTGAATATTGCCACGTAGGATGACATGTGTCCTTTTCTGATTGGTCCTCGTAGATGGAGAATTTTTGCATTAACATTTATTTTACTGTTTTGTTCTTCAAGACTCTTTGTAAGTTCATGGTAGGTGCGTTAGAGTCCACATTATCCCTCACTCAAATTCTCCTCATCAGTCTTACTTTATCCAGAATGGTTTGATAAAGTGTCGAGGCTATCACATTTAGAAATGTCCTCCATGGCGTGGGATGAACTAGATACTCACACGACTGGCCATGAATGCCAGACAAGGTGCATATGATGATTCATCTCCAGAATCCACTGACTCGACATCACTATTGTGACACCTCATCCAATTAAATAGAGGGTGATCAGTCCTTTACCAAATTTTAAAACAGGATATACGGTCGATTCATTCTTAGCATCACTGTCGAAAATAATATAATCCATATTAATCACCTATAATATAATTAAGCTAAGTGTCAAAACATTTTCCTTTTTTTTATAAAACCATTTAACCACAACATTCCAAAAGTAAATTATAAACCATTCACCATCCATAGGAATAATAAGTACTGAACAAGAATTTAATACGGAATTAAATAAGACTGGGTAAAACCTTCCAGTTCAAAACTCCAAACTATAAAAGAAACTAAATACAATATCTGTGATAAAAGACTAGAAGTGGGCGACACATGCCCTAAATAGGAAGTCTAAGAGAAACTTAATGAAAAGAATAGATTGCGTTTACTACAAGGACCTACAGCTTCCACAATAGCTGCAGCACGTCTAACAATCCAATTTCTAATTCTGGTACCCCTGCGGCTGAGCACCTGGAATAATATATATATAGCAAAAGAGAGAAAATATGCAATAAACGGGTCAGGGCCCGAGGTTTAAAAATGATTTAGCAAGTATTTAAAACTGGTTCTTAAAACAAGTCTTATACGCATGTTAGTTATCAAATTCTCACATGAGCTTCTCACCTCTCATCTATTATGCACGCCTAGAGTACATCTAATTTTACCCTAGTTATACCACCTAGTCTGAAGTCATTCTCATTGTATTTATACTCACCAGTAGTGTACCCGTATCGCCCATACAATACATTTTCAAATTAGCCTATGTCGAACGGCTAATTAATATGTTTTCTCGTTTTCATAATAAATAAATTATACTCTTAGGATTTATTTTATATATTAACCTTTTTATCTCTACTAACTACACACAGTAGAATGATTCACAAGTTTATGTATACATACATATAGTCACATCTTCCCTATATATATATATATATATATATATATATTCTAATAATACGCCCCCGAGCTAAGACCCATTAGCGCAACTAACCATAATAATACTGCACCCTCGGATTATCATCATCCATTAGTGCACCTTTAACAATAATCTTGTACCCCTGGGTTATCACCCATTAGTACACTTATATTAATATTCTTGTACCCATGGGTTATCACCAATTAGTACACTTAACAATGGAATCCCTGCAACCCCTAGTTATCACTCATTAGTGCACCTAACAATAAGATTCTTGCATCCCCGGGTTATCACCCATTAGTGCTCGTAATAATAGTATCACATAATAGGCATACACACATCATATTATAATTTATAGGTATTTCTCCAACCTACATATATACTTCTCATACGTATTTTAAATCTCAACATTACATATAGTATAAATATTTAGATTAGTATCTCTCTCGTAATCTCCAAGGTACATTCTCTCTATACTGAAATAATTAAAGTATTAAGTCTGACATACTTTTTTCGAAATTCTATTTTGTTTTAGTTTACTATATGTCATTTTCTCTCACTCCAAGATACCTGGTAAACCCAAATTTGGACTTGAAAAAAAATCCCAGAAATTCCCTCTGTCGCTCGAACCAGATGACACATCATTTGAACGACTACCACGTGTTGTTTGAATGACTTCGCGCGAGATGCCATCTCGCTCGAACGACTTCACGCGAGATTGCACTGTTCGTCTTCCTGCCCAGATTTTTAGTGTTTTCACCATTTTAGAACCTAAAAACCTCTAAGATTCAATTCCCAACACCTTATCATCAATACTCATAAACAAATATCAGATTATAAGTCATTCTTAACATCCTAGGATCCTTAATTCGTCATTAATCATCATAATTATTCAAAACCCCCAAATTAAATCTCATGAATCCTAGTTTCTAGAATTTCAATTAAAGAACCTAATCAACTCAGATTCGTTCATCAATATATGATTCAATTTCGTAGTTTAACCTCTACATACATGAAGGAATATCAGTAACTAATTAACCCAACCTCGATTCATCATTTAAACTCAAATTTTCACCCAATTAACATATAAATTAATGGTTAATTACACATACTCTAACATGAGTATGATTATTGCTAAAGAAAGCAAGTAATAAAAACTTGCCTTAAATCGAAGGGCTGAATTCTTTGGTGATGTTGGTATAGATACGTTTCTCTCTTCTCGATCTACGTGTTGGTGGTCACGGTTGTGCAAGGTGGTGCTAATTGAGCCTTCTCTCTTGTAATTTGGTTCTCCCTCACACCCTCTGTGGCCGTTCTTGATTTTTGTGTAACTTAACCCTAATGGAACTCCCATAAATGATATAATTAATCTATAATTTTCGTCCATTTAATTTTTTCCAAAAGTCCAAATTACAAAACTACCCATACGGGATGCCGGTTTGGCCTAAAATATCCCGGAGTCCAAATAAAATACCCGGGTAGAGTTTTCTGACTATCTCGACCCTCTCGGATTCAACTGCGCACTCGAAATAACCATACGAGTTACATAAAAATAATTTATTTTTATATTCCATCCAATTAGTCCCGACACGACTTAAATTACCAAATTGTCGTATTATTCACTCTCGAAAATTTATCAAAGTATATAGTTTCATATTATATATCACACGGTAATATTAACTAAATAAGTATTAACCCTTGGCACTCTAGTTAATATTTATTTTTAAATCCGGATTACTTTAATAATTAAATTCTAACATTTTAATTCAATTAATCCCACGATAATAATTACTCCCATAATTATTTAAATCATAAAAAATATGGGGTATTACATACTTCCCCCCTAATAATGGAATTTCATCCTGAAATTCAGAAAATAAGGTATACCTGGTACGAATAAATCTGGATATTTCTCACGCATATCCGCCTCACGCTCCCAAGTAGACTCCTCTACATTGTGATGCTGCCACTGCACCCGAACAAGTGGAACTACCTTTGACCTCAGACTTCTCTCACCATAATCTAGGATAGCCACCGGTCTCTCCTCATATGAACTGTTGGGCTGTAACTCAATCTCCTCAATCGCGATGTGAGTGTGTGCAACTCTTCCTGAAGATACTGCCTCAGTGATGAAATGTGGAACACATCATGGATACAATGCAAGTGTTCTGGCAACCCAAGCCTATATGCCACTGGTCCGATTCTCTCGATAATAGGAAATGGTCCTACATACCTAGGATCCAATTTCCCCTTTTTCCTAAATCTCATTACTCCTTTCATCGGAGATACTCTCAACAAAACCTGGTCCCCTATGGTGAACTCTCTGAAGGACCACTTAGCATCGACGTAGCTCTTCTACTGGTCCCGTGCTACCCGTATGCGACCCTGAATCATCTCGATTCTTCTCGATGTATCCTGAATCACCTCTGACCCGAGTAGTTTGTTATCTTCCACCTCTAGCTAACAAGCCGAAGAACGATAAGGTCTACCGTAAAATTCCTCGAACGGGGCCATGCCAATCATAAACTGATAGGAGTTACTATAATCCAACTCCACCAGTGGAAGGTACTGCTCCCATCCTCCACTAAAATCAAGGACACACATGCGCAACATATCTTCGAGCATCTGATTAGTGCGCTTAGTCTGCCCATCGGTCTGCGGGTGATATGCTGTACTCAATCGCAACTCTGTACCCATGGCCTCCTGGAAGCTCTCCTAAAAATGAGATACAAACGTCTTGTCTCTATCCGACCCAATATTAAGAGGCTCAACATGCCGCCTCACTATCTCTGTAATAAATAACTGAGCATACTGTCATGCTGTGCAGTCTGTCCTAACGGGCAAAAGTGGGCTACTTTTATCAACCAATCCACAATAACCCATATAAAATCGTGCCCCTATGCGAAGTGGGCAACCCGTTAATAAAATCCATGGAGATGCCTTCCCATTTCCACGTAGGAATCTCCAACGGCTGAAGTAAACCTGATGGTCTCTGGTAGTCAACTTTCACTAACTGGAAAGTGGAACACTTAGATATGAACTCTGTGATATCCTTTTTCATTCTGCTCCACCAATACTATCGCCTCATATTTTGTACATTTTGTCCCCATCGGGATGTACCGCAAATCGAGACCCATGTGACTCCATCATCACTGCATGTCGAAGGTCCTCCTTCTCTGGGACAATGAGTCTCCCATTGAAGCGTAAACCGCTCTTGGAGCCACCGAATAAAACTCGACCCTTGGCAAAAAGGATCTGTCGCCTGTGCATGAACCACCCTCGTCACTATTTGTGGTGTGACGATCATAACTGACATGAAGGACCTGGCAAATGCGTCCTGGTGTCCCAATTCCTTTCATTTCACTTTCCACACCTCGATTGTCTCATCTACCGGCCTACGACTCAATGCATCAACAACTACATTAGCCTTCCCCGGGTGATAGTGTATCTCGAACTGATAATCTTTTACAAACTCGAGCCACCTGCGTTGATGAATATTCAACTCTTTCTGCGTGAACAAGTACTGCAGTGACTCTTGGTCAGTAAATAAGCGAAACTGTTCCCCCAATAAATAATGCCTCCAAATTCGAAGCTCAAACACGACTACCGCCAGCTCTAAGTCGTGGGTGGGGTAATTCTTCTCGTGAGGCTTAAGCTTCTGGGAAGAAAAAGCTATAGCCTGCTCCTCTTGTTGGATTACTCCCTCAAGCCCCTGTAAGGATGCGTCCGTATAAACCAGGTACTCAACCCCTGCCCTGGGTAGTGCTAGTATCGGTGCTGAAGTTAGCTTATCCTTCAGCTCATCGAACGCAAACTGACATGCATTATCCCAAACAAAATTCACATCCTTATGAGTCAGATTCGTCATCAAAAATTGCAATTTTTAAGAATTCCTGAATGAATTGCCTGTAGTACCCGGCTAATCCCAAAAAATTCCGCACCTCCGTCGGTGTCATGGGCTGTCCCCACTCCTAGGATCCACAGATATCCCTCTCTCTGATACAATGTGTCCCCAAAACTATACCTCTCACTGCCAAAATTCACACTTCTCATACTTGGCGTACAACTCGTGCTCTCGTAAGGTCTGTAAAACCATACGTAAGTTCTCGACATGCTCCTCCTCGGTGCGGGAATAAATCAGGATGCCATCTATGAAGACAATGACAAACTGATCTAGGAACTCTCTAAATACTCTGTTCATCAAGTCCATAAATACTATTGGGGTATTGGTTAGACCAAATGACATAACCCTGAATTCATACAACCCACACCTCATCAGAAAAGTAGTCTTAGTCACGTCCTGCTCCCTGATGCATAGCTGATGATACTCGGATCTAAAGTCTATCTTCGAGAAGTGGGATGCTCCTCTCAGCGGGTAGAATAAGTCATCGATGAGAGGCAACGGATACTTATTCCGTATCATGACTTTGTTAAGCTCTCGATAATCAATACAAAGTCGTAGGGACCCATCCATCTTCTTCACAAACAGAATTGGGGCACCCCAAGGCGAGGTACTCCTACTAATGAAACCCTGTCCCAACAACTGTTCTATCTGCTCTCATAACTCCCTTATCTCTGTTGGAGCCATATGCTAAGGCGCACGTGCTATCGAACGAGTGCCCGATGTTAAGTCTATCATAAACTCGATCTCCCTACTCGGAGGTAACCCCGGTGTATCCTGTAATACATCGGCAAACTCGCAGATGACTGGAATTTAATCGAGTGGAACCACTACTGCAGAGGTCTCATCCTCTATATAAAATAAGTGGGTGAATGACCCTCCCTCAGACCGAGACATCGCCACTAAGAACATTTCTTGGCCCGAAATGGCGAACATAATACTCCTACTGAAGCAATCAATCATGGACCTATACTCGACTAGCTAATCCATGCCAATAATGGCGTCTTACTCAGACATATCTAACACTAGCATATCAACCAATAAAATCAAATTGCCAATCTCTATGTCTACTCCCCGGCATATGAAGAAAATCAGCGACCCACTACCCAACAGTGAGTCTACACATGTCACTGTACTCGCTACCGTGCCTAACAACCCAGTGGTCCATGCAAAGCTAGTGTCTATAAAGGAGTGTGATGCCCCCGTGTCAAATAAGATACGATCGAAAGTACCATGGATAGAAAACTTACCCTCCATTGCGGGTGGTGCCTGCGAAACTATGGCCTGGTGGACGTTATAGATACGTCCATACTGAAACTGCCCCTGCTGCATCGAAACTGCAGGCTGAGATGGAACTGGAGCTGGTGCTGGTAGGGCGGCGGGAAAAATAGGTCTCTGGGGATCCTAGTGAGCACCCTACTGCTAAGGAACTCTGTCCTTATCGGGGAACTCCTATTTTTTATGGCCAGTCTTGCCACAAGTATAACATTTCTTGATGAAGTTTCCTCCCCTCTGTCCCTGATAGCCTCGGCCCTACTGGCCATTACCACCCCTACGTTGGCCCTACTGGACCTGCTATCCTCCCTGTTGTTGGCCCTGCTGCTGGCCTTGTGGCTAGCCATACTGTTGGCCCTGCTTCCAACCCCCATGACCATGCCTGAAACCTCAAGAATGAAACCTCTTAACAGACTCTCCCTGCTGGGAACCCTGCCTCTAACTCTTCTCAACTGGTTCCCCACTGGCATTACCCCCCCTGTCTTGACCAACTGGTTGGGCTCTCCCCCTCGCTTGCTTCCCTTAGCATGGAATTAGTTTTCCCAACAATACAACAAGGCAGCATTCAGAACGTCTGTATATGAGTGTAGGGAAAGGTTACCCAAGAGATGCTGGCGTATCTTCCAAGTCAAGCCATCCAAGAAAATCTAAATGCGTTTCTCCTCAGTAGGCACCTCATTAGGTACCATGTTTGTCAATCGCGTGAACTTCTCCTCGTATTCCGTAATTGCTCTCCCTTCCTAGGTGAGGTCCAAAAGTTTCCACCTCATCTCAGTCTTGAAGGCGGATGGAAAGTACTTGCGGTCAAACCGACCCAGAAATCACTGATTGACATCAACTCTCGCTCCTCAGTTGTAGTAGTGGACTCCCACCACTGTAAGGCTGCCCTCTTAGCTTAAAGGTAGCCAAAACTTGCCTCTGGACCTCAGTGCAGTCATACATAAGAAGGTGTCGCTGTATGTCCTTCTTCCGCTGACTAGCAATAACCACATCAGAACTGCCCATGAACTCTGGCGGACATGCCCTTTGAAAGGACTCTCTCACTCTTTCCCATGCAGTGGGAAACAAATTCACTAGAAGTGGTGCTACTGCCTGAACTTGAGGTGGGGTTTTCTGCACCACCACTAGGGCTACATTCATTGCTTGTGCAACTATCGCGGCAACCTCTTCTGCGTTCATTGTCCCCTGAGCCTGTACTGCCAGCTGCTCTGCTGGGCCTATCTATCTCTTGGTGCACGTTGAGGAGGCATCTGAGACGAGAAGAAATTTTTATTAGTCCACAATTATTACTAAATCTCAAATAGCTGAAGACGTAATCGTAAAATTAAGATCACAACAGTCCTAAAGATAGGGATCTATATCAAAGGATGCAAAGCTGAAAACATAGTAAGCCGTACAGATCCCAAAGGGCTCTAGAACCTCATGCTTTGATAGAACCTGTGACACCCTGCCCAATTAAATATAGGGTGATCAGTCCTTTACCAAATTTTAAAACAAGATATACGGTCGGTTCATTCTTAGCATCACTGTCGAAAATAATATAATCCATATTAATCACCTATAATATAATTAAGCTAAGTGTCAAAACATTTTCCTTTTTTTTTTATAAAACCATTTAACCACAACATTCCAAAAGTAAATTATAAACCATTCACCATCCATAGGAATAATAAGTACTGAACAAGAATTTAATACGGAATTAAATAAGACTGGGTAAAACCTCCCAGTTCAAAACTCCAAACCATAAAAGAAACTAAATACAATATCTGTGATAAAAGACAGAAGCGGGCGACACATGCCCTAAATAGGAAGTCTAAGAGAAACTTAATGAAAAGAATAGATTGAGTCTACTGCAAGGACCTACAGCTTCCACAATAGCTGCAACACGTCTAACAATCCAATCTCTAATTCTGGTACCCCTACGGCTGAGCACCTGGAATAATATATATATATATAGTAAAATAGAGAAAATATGCAATAAACGGGTCAAGGCCCGAGGTTTAAAAATGATTTAGCAAGTATTTAAAACTGGTTCTTAAAACAAGTCTTATATGCATGTTAGTTATCAAATTCTCACATGAGCTTCTCACCTCTCATCTATTGTGCATGTCTAGCGTACATCTAATTTCCCCTAGTTATACCACCCAGTCTAACTAGTCCGAAACCATTCTCATAGTATCTATACTCACCAGTAGTGTACTTGTATCGCCCATACAATACATTTTCAAATTAGCCTATGTCGAACGACTAATTAATATGTTTTCTCATTTTCATAATAAATCAATTATACTCTTATGATTTATTTTATATATTAACCTTTTTATCTCTACTAACTACACACAGTAGAATGATTCACAAGTTTATGTATACATACATATAGTCACATCTACCCCATATATATATATATATATATATATATATATATTCTAATACTACGCCCCCGGGCTAAGACCCATTAGCGCAACTAACCATAATAATACTGCACCCTCGGATTATCATCCATTAGTGCACCTATAACAATAATCTTGTACCCTCGGGTTATCACCCATTAGTACACTTATAATAATATTCTTGTACCCCCGGGTTATCACCCATTAGTACACTTAAGAATGGAATCCCTCCACCCCCGAGTTATCACTCATTAGTGTACCTAACAATAATATTCTTGCATCCCCGGGTTATCACCCATTAGTGCTCTTAATAATAATATCACATAATAGGCATACACACATCCTATTACAATTTATAGGTATTTATACAACCTAAATATATACTTCTCATACGTATTTTAAATCTCAACATTACATGTAGTATAAATATTTAGATTATTATCTCTCTCGTAATCTCCAAGGTACATTCTCTCTATACCGAAATAATTAAAGTATTAAGTCTTGCATACTTTTTTCAAAATTCTATTTTGTTTTAGTTTACTATCGGTCATTTTCTCTCACTCCAAGAAACCCGGTTGTAAGGACATTTTTGTCTATTATCAATTATATGTCATACGCCGTTACACCATTGAAGATATTCAAGCTTGCATAGTCATCCAATGGATCCGAATATCAAAGAAATCAAGGAATCAAAATGCTGCAAAGAAATCAAGGAATCAAAATTCTACACAGACGAACCGGTCCGCCTATTTTGAAAAGGAATCGGTCCTCCCCGGACCGATCTGCCCCATTTGGAAAAAGAATCGGTCCGCCCCTCTGGAACGATCCACCTCAATACGGACCGATCCGCTTTGTTCAGAAACCAGTAGACCCCGGATCGAATGTGAACCAAAGAAGCTCCTTTAGAAAATGAACCGGTCCGACCTCCCGCCTCAGATCCGGACCAATCCGCCTGAGATAGAATCGTACAGATCGTGTTCAGTTATTTTCGGCCCAAGTTTTCTTTAATAAACAAACTTTGGGGGTTTGTTTTGCTGAGACTTTTCAAGACGATTTTCAGAGTCCTAATACCCTAAGTCTTCAACTTTATGAGTTCACAAACTCATGTTTAATTCACACAACCTTGCCATATATGTGTGAATCACTTTGCAACCCAAGAACACACTTTTGTTTGTTCATACCCTTGTGGAGAAGATTGACCTTATTCTTCATTGCTGCCCTCCTGAAAAGGGAAACTTCTAGCCGTCGACTACAGATCCGACGCCTGCGAGTAATTCTGTGTCACTGTATTTTCATTGTAATCCGAGAAATTGTATGTAACAATATTATAATGAAAATAAATGGTTTTGCTCCTTTGGGGGATTTTTCCTCAAATGTGTGTGTTTGATCGTACTAGCATGTTTTACATCTTATTCAATCACACCTAGTTGCATGTCTAGGGTTTAATTGGGTTAAATTGTGTTTAATTATATAATTTCTTAATTTGAACGCACGTGCGACTCTTCAAATTGGTGTCAGAGCAGGTTACGCTAATCTATCGCGTATTCTTAATTTTTTTCGCAAATTTTTTCTAAGATATCAATCTTCTAAAAAATTGATTTTTGAAAAAGAGCGTGTTCAATGAAGAAATCATATAATAAAATGCCAGTTTTTGACGGGACAAACTATGCATATTGGAAAGCCCGTATGAAGTCTGCTTTAAAGGCCATAGATGAACGTGTCTGGATTTTAGTTGAAAGAGGATGGACTCCTCCCTCCGTGACTGTTGAAAATGTGACCAATTTAAAACCTGTGACCACTTGGACAGAAGAAGAATTTAAATGGTCATCTTTTAATTCTAAAGGTTTAAGTGCTATTTCTAGATCCATCACTCCTGATGAGTTCCGTCGCATCATGACGTGCACCATGTCAAAAGAGGCATGGGATGTTTTGTAACTTACCCATGAAGGAACTAATGCTGTAAACGAGTCTAAATTGCAAAATTTAACAACTCAATTTGAAACCATCACCATGCATGAAAATGAATGTTTTGACGATTTTTATGCTAGGCTATCTGACATTGTTAATACTAGCTTTAATCTTGGTGAACATATTCCCAATGCTAGAGTTGTTAAAAAGATTCTTCGTTCCCTTCCTAAGCGTTTCATGCCTAAAGTCACTGTACTAAATTCTATGGGTAATTTAAATACGCTAAAATTGGAGGAACTTGTAGGAGACTTACAAACATATGAAATTGATATGTTTCCTAAAACTGCTAAGACTAAAGATAAGGGAATTGCACTTAATGCCCAAGAGAGAAAGACTGAGGGGTCGGCAAGAATGAGGGGAGAGTCATATAGAAAAAGAGACAAAGATACGTCAGATTCTGAGTGCGATTTTGACTTAGATGATTTGGCCCTTTTCGCAAAAAATTTCAAGAGAATTCTCAAATTTAAGAAAAATGGTAATTTTAAAGATAAAAAGAAGTTTGAGAAAAATAAGTTTGGAAAGAAAAATGAAAAATATTTTAAAGGCCCTCCTAAGAAAGAAAGTGAGAGGTGCTTTGAGTGCGACGGTAGGGGTCATAGAGCATTTGAGTGTGCCACACGACTGAACAGAGAGAAAGGGATAGCTGTCCTTAACGCTACCCTTAGCGACGACAGTGAGGTCGAGTCGGTGGACTCTGGAGATGAGTCACCGCATGAGTGTAACTTCACCGCATTCATGGCTAGTCATATGAGCACTACTAGTTCTCCTCACAACGATGAGGATGATGCATCACAGGGACACCTCGACAGTGAGATCGATGTGAGTGAGGGGAGGATGAAACAAGTGAGAGCGAGAGTGATATTCAATGCGCCTACGCTGAGTTATATTCTGAGTCATTTAAAACTAAAAAGCGTAACAAAGCGTTAGTTCTTAAGATCACCGATTCAGAGGAAGATTTAAGAAAAGCAAGAGAGAGAGAGTCCTCCACCTGCACCACCCTGAGAGAGGGAGAGTCTGCCTGTGTCGAGAAAGAGAGTTTGTTTAGAGAGAGAGAAAGTTGTTTTAAGAAAGAGAGAGGGGACTTGACTAAACAAGTGGCTAGTCTTACGAGTGAGCTTCATTCCTCCAAGGAGACTCGAAAGAAACTTGAAGCCCTTGTAGCCCAGCTTACTCATGATCTTGAGAGAGCCCGGGAAGTCAAGGTACAAATCGAGGACAGATCTGGGAAGATGGGAAAGATGCTCCTCGGACCCGCTTTAGGTTTTGGTGATAGATAAGGAATTTGTTATGATGGTGCCTCCTCGTCCCAAATTGCACCTGGACCAGTCCCTGAATTTTCCACTACTCCTTACGGTCATTTCCAAAATCCTCGAAGGAGAGTTCGACCAAGAAAAGCAAACCAAGGTTCGTCTAAGACTGTGTTCTTTTGTACATATTGCAAAAGAAAAGGCCACCTGAGGGAGTTCTTCTATAGTTTGGGTCAGACACGACGTACTTCTGCTCCACCAAGTCATACTGAAAAGTTTGTCAGTCTGAGAGAGCGTGTTGAGTTTTTAGCCACCATATCACAGAGTTTGATGGAGGAATTCCAACGGATGTCTTTGCCATCAGGGAATACTTCTCACATTCCAGCTAAAACCGACAACAACAAGGGTAAACTAATGGTTACCACTTCTTGGGTGCCTAAGAAAACTAAGAAAGCCCTTGTTGTTCATGTTGCTCTCAAAGCACATAATACCTCACAGTGGTATTTTGATAGTGGATGCTCCAGACACATGACAGGTGATGTCTCATTTTTACCCACCTTGAGGATTATAAGGATGGTAGAGTCACCTTTGGAGATGGGAGCAAGTCTAGCATTGTAGGACGAGGTACTGTAGAGTTATCAGGATTTCCTAAGCTAGAGAATGCTTTGTACATCAAAGGTTTAAAAGTAAACCTTCTCAGCATTAGTAAGTTGTGCGACACTGACTTTGTAGTAAAGTTTGACTAGGATGCGTGTAATGTCTATAATCAAGCCGATAAACTTTTATTGCAAGGGGTGAGGACCGAGGATAATTGCTATTGGACTATGCCTACTTCCTCACTTGTCTGTAATAGCGCCAAAATCACTCCTATGGATTTGTGGCATCAATGTCTAGTTCACGTGAACGTTAGAGATTTGACTTGTTTAGCTAAAAAGGACCTAGTACGTGTCTTACCATCTCTTGGAAAGTCAACTTCCACGGTTTGTGGACCCTGTCAGTTGGGAAAGCAAATTCGGAGCCCTCATAGGAAGTTGCATTCCATTACCACTTCCCGAGTTCTTGAGTTGATTCACATGGATCTTATGGGTCCTACTCATACTGAGAGTTTGGGTGGTAAGAGGTATATCCTCATGATGGTAGATGATTTCTCCAGATATTCTATTGTAGGTTTTCTGAGGGAGAAATCCGATGCTGTAGAGTTTTTAACGACCAAGTGCCGTGTCCTACAAAACCAACACGGAGTCACTTTTAATAGGATCCGTAGTGACAACGACACAAAATTTAAGGAAGCAAAAGTCGATCTCTACTGTGATAGCCTTGGGATCAAACATGAGTTTTCGACTGTGAAAACTCCTCAGCAAAATGGGATTGTTGAGAGAAAGAATAGGACGATCCAGGAAATGGCTAGATCTATGTTTCTAGGTCGAAATGTTTCTAGGAGATTTTGGGCAGAGGCAGTGTCTACTGCATGCCATACGGGGAATAGGGTTTACCTGCAACCACACACACTTCAGACGCCTTATGAGTTGTGGACTGGCAAGAAACCCAACCTTGCATATTTCTGTGTTTTTGGGAGTAAATGCTACATCCTACGGGATAGAGAGAAATTAGGAAAGTTTAACTCCCGAAGCGATGAGGGAATATTTCTAGGATATTCATCTAATAGTAGAGCGTACCTGAAGACCTTTAAGGTTAGGTCATCAATAAATGTCACCGTGCAAGATGACGAACCTCCGACGATTATTGATCCTAACCTTCAGTGTGAGGATGAGGACTTTTCTGGGCGTGACTTACTAGTTCCTCACCCACACTCTGTGGTCCCCACTCCTGTGTTAGGGGACACTCCTGCTTGGGTTCGCAAGAGTCATGACCCTTATGCCATTGTTGGCGATCCCACTCTAGGGGTCAAGACTCGTGCTCAGCTAGAAAACGTCGTTATCCACTTTTGCTACACGTCCAAAGTCGATCCTAAGAATCACAAAGAAGCACTCAAGGATGAACACTGGATATCTTCTATGTAGGATGAGTTGCTTCAGTTTAAAAAGAACAATGTCTGGGAACTAGTCCCCCGACCTAGTGAGACTAATGTGATTGGTACCCGGTGGATATTCAAGAATAAAATGGATGAAAATGGTACCATTATCAGAAACAAGGCTAGGTTGGTCGCTTAAGGCTACACACAGATAGAGGGTGTAGACTTTGGGAAGAAATTTGCTCCTGTTGTGAGGCTTGAGTCCGTCCGTCTACTACTCGCCATCGCATGTCATCTGCACTTCAATTTATATTAGATGGAAGTCAAGAGTGCCTTTCTGAATGGCATTCTACCGGAGGAGGTTTACGTGGAACAACCAAAAGGGTTTGAAGACCCTCAGCACCCGGAGCACATCTATTATCTGAGAAAAGCCTTGTATGGTTTGAAGCAAGCACCCCGTGCTTGGTACGAGAGGCTTACTTCCTATCTCTTAACCCGTGGCTTCAAGAGAGGGGGAGTTAATATGACGTTATTAGTCAGGAGAAATGACGATGCTATTTTGGTTGCCCAAGTCTATGTGGACGACATAGTCTTTGGATCCACGTGCTCCCAGCATGCTCATCACTTTGAGGAAGAAATGAAAAGTAGTTTGAGATGAGCATGGTAGGTGAGCTTACTTTCTTCCTTGGTCTCCAGGTTCGTCAGTTAGAGGATGGGATGTTCATCTCCCAATCTAAGTATGCTTGAGACCTAGTGAAAAAATTTGGTTTAGACTCCGCTAAGCTTGCACGTACACCTATGGGTACTTCTATCAAGCTTATTAAGGACACTTCCAGAAAGGACGTAGAGCAAACCTTGTATCGGAGTATGATAAGTAGTCTTCTCTACTTGACTGCCAGTCGTCCTGACATAGCCTTTAGTGTTGGAGTCTGTGCGCGATATCAGGCGTCCCCGAAAGAGTCACACTGATTCGCTCTAAAACGTATTATCAAATATGTAAGTGGGACTCTCTCATACGGTATTTGGTATTCCTTTGATACCAATGATCGTTTGTTAGCCAATTCTGATGCCAATTGGGCCGGGGATGTAGATGGTTGTAGGAGCACTTCTGGTGGATGTTTCTATTTTGGTTCTACTCTTGTCTCTTGGTTGAGCAAGAAGCAAAACTCCATCTCATTGTCCACTATGGAGGCTGAGTACATCGTCGTCGAGAGTTGTTCCACGTAACTCTTATGGATGAAGCAGATGCTGTAAGATTATGGGATTTCATAGGACACCATGACCATTTCCTGTGATAACACGAGCGCGATACACATATCCCACAATCCTGTCCAGTATTCGTGCACAAAGCACATTAGGATACGTGAGCACTTTATACGTCAGGTAGTTGAGGAGAAAGTCGTATCCCTGAGTTTTGTTCCCACCGACCATTAGTTAGCCGATATTTTCACGGAACCTTTAGATGCCCTTAGATTCGAGAGTCTTAGGAAGTCTTTGGGGATTTGCACAGTTGACTGAGATGTTGGTCCATGTCTAGCATAGGTTGCATTGTCTTTATCATATAATCTGATGCTTACTGCTAGATTATATCATATGTTTTGTTTTATTTTGTTTTGCTTTTTATTTTTGTTGAAAAATCCAAATTTTTTTTTTTTTAAATTTTAGAAAAACTCAAAAAGATTTTTGTATTTTATTTTCACCTTTTATGGATGAGCATTTAAGATAGACGAGTCACAATTTCATTCCATTTATCCATGTGACTGTTTGATTGAGATTTGAGACGCTACATCATTTCATACATGTGCTTTACATTGTTTGGAGCCTTTGAGATGTGATTAGTGATATCTTTCTACATGTTTGACTCCTATCTCCTTTATTGCACACATGCACGGCTATATTTGATTATTGCACTTGTTTATCACATATTGGCTTGAGTGTTTTCATCTCAATTTTGTCTATACAACGTACAATATGCAATAAAACTTGACAAGATTGGAATGCATGTAAAAATCGTTTTAGTGAGACTGTGTGTTTATTTGAAAATGGGGAGGGGCTGCGAAAGGTAGTTATCTATCCTTTGCGCAAAAGCCACCGTTAAAAAGGACCTAAAAAATTGAGGAATTTTATTATCCGAGGTCCAATGAGGTTAAAAGAGCCCCAAAATAAAATAAAATTTAAAGGCAATAAAAATCATTTCATGCCAAATATGGGCCACTAGGTTTCACCATCAATTCTCCAAAGTTTGAAAATTTATATTACCTCTAAAAGAAAATACTTCTGAGGGAGTTTGGTTGGAGATTTTAAAACGGGTTTGCACTTCCTTGAAAGTCTTGAAAAAGCATGAAATCGTTTTGGACGTTATTGGTGTGAAAATCACTTTTGATTTGTTGATTTGATTGAGTCAATGTCTCTTATTTCCATTTTTTAACACCCAAGGAAGATTTTGAATTCATTCGTTAGGAGTATTCGATATTCATCGTGCACATATGTCATGTTTGTATGCATTGATTTTCCTATCGAATTTGATCACACCCATACATTCACGCTATCATTGACTTGGTTTTTTGAGCTTGTTCATGGTGTGTTTCTTTACTTATATATTTTGTGTGAAAATTTTTAAAAAATTCAAAAATAGAAAGTTTATTACCTTGTGCTATTCTCTATGAACATCTATTTTTGCCTCTCATATTTGTCTATTTGGGGACATCATAAAAAGGGGGAGAAGAATTATCATATAATGGGGGAGTGTGTTTTAGGTTTGAGTTTCTATTTAGCTCATTTCAAACTCGATATGTCACGTGGTATTTTGCTTTGTCTCATGTGTGTAGGTACTTCCTTGATGATCTCTGAATTGCACACCCTGATGAGAAAAGCATTGAGATTCCTGATAATTCGAAGAGCGAACGATGAAGTCTTATTCATTTTTATCGTTCCTGTTTTGGGTTCATGGAAGCGTAGATTTGTATAGGCATTTTGATATTTGATACTTCAGATGTTTGTTTTTATGTATGTTCCGGCATAGACATAGGGGAGATTTGTAAGGACATTTTTGTCCATTATCAATTATATGTCGTACGCCCTTACACCATTGAAGATATTCAAGCTTGCATCGTCATCCAATGGATCCGAATATCAAAGAAATCAAGGAATCAAAATTCTGTAAAGAAATCAAGGAATCAAAATTCTGCACAGACGAATCGGTCCGCCTGTTTTGAAAAGGAATCGGTCCGCCCTGGACCGATCCGCCCCTTTTAGAAAAAGAATCGGTCCCCCCCTCCAGACTGATCCACCTCAATACGGACCGGTTCACTTTGTTCAGAAACCAGTAGACCCCGAATCAAATGCAAACCGAAGAAGCTCCTTTAAAAAACGAACCGGTCCGACCACCCGCCTCAGATCCGGACCGGTCCGCCTGGGATAGAATCGTGCAGATCGTGATCAGTTATTTTCGTCCCAAGTTTTCTTTTATAAACAAACTTCGGGGGTTTGTTTTGCTGAGACTTTTCAAGACGATTTTCAGAGTCCTAATACTCTAAGTCTTCATCTTTATGAGTTCACAAACTCATGTTTAATTCACACAACCTTGCCATATCTGTGTGAATCACTTTGCAACCCAAGAACACACTTTTGTTTGTTCATACCCTTGTGGAGAAGACCGACCTTATTCTTCATTGTTTCCCTCCTAGAAAAGGAAACTTCCAATCGTCGACTACAGATCCGACGCCTGCGGGTAATTCTGAGTCACTGTATTTTCATCGTAATCCGAGAAATTGTATGTAACAATATTATAATGAAAATAAATGGTTTTGCCCCTTTGGGGGATTTTTCCTCAAATGTGTGTGTTTGATCGTACTAGCATGTTTTACATCTTATTCAATCACACCTAGTTGCATGTCTAGGGTTTATTTGGGTTAAACTGTGTTTAATTATGTAATTTCTTAATTTGAACGCAAGTGCGACTCTTCACCGATAAACCCAAATTTGGACTCGAACAAAAATCCTAAAAATTCCCTTTGTCGCTCGCACCAGATGGTACATTGTTTGAACGACTGCCACGTGTCGTTCGTATGACTTCGCGCGAGATTGCACTATTCATCTTTTTGCTCAGATTTTCAGCATTTTTCACCATTTTAGAACCTAAAAACCTTTAAGATTCAATTCCCAACACCTCATCATCAATACTCATAAACACATATCAGATTATAAGTCATTCTTAACATCCTAGGATCCTTAATTCGTCATTAATCATCATAATTATACAAAACCCCCAAATTAATTCACATGAACCCTAGTTTCCAAAATTTCAATTAAAGAACCTAATTAACTCAGATTAGTTCATCAATACATGATTAAATTTCATAGTTTAACCTCTACATACATGAAGGATATCTGTAACTAATTAACCCAACCTCAATTCATCATTTAAAATCAAAATTTCACCCAATTAACATGTAAATCAATGGTGAATTACACGTACTCTAACATGAGTATGATTATTTCTAAATAAAACAAGTAATAATCACTTGCCTTAAATCGAAGGTCTTAATTCTTTGGTGATGTTGGTATAGACGCGTTCCTCTCTTCTCGATCTACGCGTTGGTGGTCACGGTTGTGCAGATGGTGCAAATTGAGCCTTCTCTCTTGGAAATTGGTTCTCCCTCACACCCTCTGTGGGCGTTCTTAATTTTTGTGTAACTTAACCCTAATGGAACTCCTGTAGATGATATAATTAATCTATAATTTTTGTCCATTTAATTTTTCCCAAAAGTCCAAATTACAAAACTACCCCTACGGGGTGCTGGTTTGGCCTAAAATCTCCCGGAGTCCAAATAAAATACCCGAGTTGACTTTTTTGACTATCTCGACCCTCCTGGACTCAAATGTGCACTCGAAATCACCATACGAGTTACATACAAATAATTTATCTTTATAATCCATCCAATTAGTCCCGACATGACTCACACGCGTGTCAGACTTAAATTACCAAACTGTCGAATTATTCACTCTCGACAATTTATCAAAGTATATAGTTCCATATTACATATCACACGGTAATATTAACTCAATAAGTATTAACCCTTGGCACGCTAGTTAATATTTTTTTTAAATCCGGATTAATTTAACAATTAAATTCTCACATTTTAATTCAATTAATCCCACGATAATAATTACTCCCATATTTATTTAAATCATAAAAAATATGGGGTATTACAACTATCACTAAGAGTATCTTTATGGGCAACTTTTCCCTTGCCCCATCTCTTTAGCCTAGTGGCACTCTCGTGGGCTTTGTGACTATTGACCTCGCATTTATAATATCTTACCTCATTCTTAGAAACATTCTTTCCCCTAATCACATTTTTATTTTTCTCAAACTTTTGTTTTCTTTGGAAGAATTGTATTTCTTAAACTTGAGAAATTTTTGGAATTTTTTTGCAAAGAGGGATAAATTGTCAACCTCAAAATCATACTCAGAGCCAGAGTAAAAAATGTTTTCCTTTTCTTTTTGAACTGGGCTTTGAAAGCAATCCATATATCCTTTTTCTTTAGATTTTTAGGGAACATATTAATTTGTAAGCTTGAAGGTCTCCTACGAGTTCTTCTAACCTAAGTGTATTTGAAATTCCCAAGGAACTAAGGACTATAACCTTAGAGATAAAATGGATAGTAGGGATCTCAAACTCTTTTTAATAAATATTATCTCAGAAATTCTCTCACCCAAATTAAATTTAGAGTTAACTATATTAGATAAACCCGCATAAAACATCAAATGTTTCAGTCTCTATCATACTAATGTCTCAAATTATGTGTTGAGATTTTGAAGCTTATATGCTTTCACAATATTGGTACCCTCGTGAGTGAGCTGGAGGATATACTATGCTTCCTTGGATATGGTAAACATCATAATTTGACGATATTCATCAGGAGTGACTACATCAGAAATAGCACACAAGCCACGAGATATAAAATTACTCCATTTAAAATCATCCTCACTCCAGATAGTGATAAGTTTAAGACTTTGCATCATCGCTATTAGTCACTGTGGGTGGTGTCCACCCTTTTTCACAAATAAGCCAAACTCGCTCATCTATAAATTTTAAAGCCGACCTCATTCGAGCTTTCTAATAAGCATAATTTGACCCATACAAAATAGTAGCCTAATATATAAATTATCCACATATTCACAAAAAATGTATCACATAAAAACTTAGTGTAACCTGCTCTGATACCAATTTGAAAAATTGTTATCCAAAAAAAATTTATAGTTTAAAGGATCACAAAATAATTTAGTTCAACTAGTTCTGATACCAATTGGAGAAAGAACGCGGAGATGTCTTCAAATCTTTAACATAAAATGGTATAGTCTAGCCCCACCCACAATAAACTACTCTTGCCTTGGTATCCACTGACCAGCCTCAGAAATATTCAATTCCTTTCTTCTTCAGTCGTAGAGCCCACAAACTAGCTGTAGAGAAAATATCCTTAAGGGTTTTAGAACTTAAAATATTTTCTTCTTTATTTGGAAAAGTGATACTTAAAGATCCAAGGGGGTTAGATGAAAAACTGTTAGAGTTTGATAACTAAAAGAACTCTAAAAGGGCTTAGAAAAAATTCTAATCTCGCATATCTATTTATACGAAAAGTTGTTGGAAGGAAAAAAGAATTAGATAATTGGAAAAGATTTAATGAAAAATAAAAATCACGCGTACTCGTTTGAACAAATTACCTCCTCGTTTGAATGATGTACCTTATCTCGTTACAACGTTTTTCCAATGAAACTTCAAACGATATTCTAGAGCGAACCAAAAAGGCGACATTCCAGATTTCGTTCGAATGTGGGAGCTTCATTCTAACGATCCTATGTAACTCATTCGAACGACATATCAATCTTATTCTAATGAGTTATCAAGATTTCAAAAATTATTTTTAAAATTCATTTAAATTTTTTTTGAAAACTTTAAGTGCAAACTCTTTTAAAAATAATCCCCAGAAATTTAACGATCATTAAACTACCTTATAACTCTTCTTGGGTAAATTTATGATGAACGGTTTTTATTTTGTACATGTTACCAACATTTCTGGAAGAATTGAGAATGGTCAAGAAGTAGTGGGGTGTAACAGAATAAGCCAAATAAAAACTAAAATGAGAAATTATGAAACTTTATCTTATAGAAGTTGTAGACACCACATTATAGGACCCCCTAAGTCCCTTATTAGGTTCCTACCACCTCCCCATTCACTACAAATCCTAGGTCATACTCCGAGTACCGATCTAGAGGCCATAGAGTGCTCTCGGTCCCTGTTTGACTCTGATCAACTTCATCGTCAGAGCGAAAGCTTAATGAATACCCTTTCCAATGGTCCACCCCGTGCGCGAATTGGCATAACTGTTCGGACGAACGGTCTATTTTACTATCAAAAATCGATCTGGAGGCCATCGAATGTCCCGACCTCGATTTAAACCCAATCAACTCCATCTTTAGAGAGAAATCTCATTGAATATTTGGAGGGCACTGAAACTCCTTTCCAACGGACCACCCCATTCGCAAAATGTCATAACCATACGGACGAATGATCCATTTCCCCTAAAAAATTGATTCGAAGGCCACCGGGCTCTCTCGGACTCCGTTTGATCAAGGTCTACTCTTCAGCTCAAATTAGACTGAATGAATAATTGAAGGGCATTGAATACCCTTTTTAACGGTCCACCCCATGTATGAATCTGCCTTACAATATGGACGAACGATCCGTTTTACTCCGAAAGTCACTGGGCACTTCCGAACCCCATTTGACCAAAGTCAACTCTTTGAACTGAGCAAAGCTCTTTGGAACATCAAAGTACCTCACATAAACTTTCAAACGGTCGACCCCATGCATAATTCAAACTTACTATTTGGATGAACGATCTATCGTCGTCCGATGATCTTCTATCCAAAGGACCGACGTGCGCATTTAAGCCCCTCTTGACCCAAAGTCAACTCCAAGACCCAGGAGCAGTCTAAAGGGCCCTTAAAGGTCTCTTAATTATCTTTCTAACAGTATGACCTGTGCATGATTTGGACTTACATATTGTGTTTTACGATCATTTTTTCAAAAAATATGCACGAGACTACCATTTGGCAGGTCCATTTCCCTTTCTATCGGCAGTGTGTCTTAGGCTACTACCGATTAGCAGGGCAAGGACTATGTCGATCGGCAGTCCCCTTACCCTATATAAAGAGATCATGATCTCACTTCGAAAGGCACCCCAGGTCGATCAATATCAGTGATCTCAACAACACTCTTCTGTAATCAACAAGGTATCCTTGTGTGAAATTACTTTTCACCTTTTTCCCCATCATTCTCATACCCAATGTAGCAAAAATATCCTTCTCTCTCATCCAACATTCATCCTAACTTGTAATGAAGGTCATCAAGGATTAAGGTCAAGCTTCAAGTCTCCAAGGAAGGTCCAAACATCCTTTTGTCTCTTTAAATCTCTTTATTTTCACATTAGTTCAATAAATTCTTACTTTAGGTTTTACTTTAGATTATAAACATTAACATCTCATACTTTATTACATAATTTATTTTCTATAAAAAAAAATCAAAACAAAGAAAAAGAGGGTTACACCTATAAATTCTAATGGGATTCTTCATCACATTTTCTCAGGGCTAAAAATATATTTTTTTCACACACACACATATAATAAATTTTCATTTGAATCTATGGGATAAACCCCACCCATGTGCCGCATGCGAACTACGTGGACTTTAATGCCTTTATAGGCAACATAGGCGTCTCAGGCTAAAACCCAAGACTCAAGTCCTATTTTAATATTTTCATCTTTTCCTATTTTATCCATATATATAAATATATATATCATACTTGGGATTGATATTTGCATTTTATCTAACATATATTTTCATTTCACCATAACAATCAATATCTCGATAAGCGCACACATCATATTTTTCTAATTAGTATTTTGGGAACATTCTTATGGATGACCTCACTCCATCTTTTCCATGGTGTGAGTCAAGCGATTCCAATCTCCATTTATATATACACACGCACACACACTTCATGAAGAAATTAAGAAAAATAGTAACATAAGACCATGAGAGACCGAAAGGGTGGGATGGTTCCTAACACCTTCTCATTCCGTAACTTAGCCACCGAACCTCTGATATAATTAGTTTCGCAAGTATCAGGTTGTCTTTGATGCCTCTCTCTCGAGGCGACATGTTCTTTTGCCTGTTTTGTGCAAAATAGTCTGGCAACTTTATCTCTTTACATCACCCCAACACCGATGATGACCAAAGCACCCCACGATGTATAAGGGGAGAGGGACCTTTATCTCTCCCTTTTTCTCCCCCGAAAGCGCCATGGGGAAAGGGGGAGATTCTCAGGGATTTCCATAATGGAAACTCCGCTCGGGAATGACTTAAGAGGGCTAGACTCTGTTTGCATGGTTGTTATCATTTTCTACTTGTGTGCATAGGCACCTACCTGTATGTTCCCTTTTTTTATCCTTTATCATTTCTTGTATATATCTACCTCATGTTTATATCACTTCTCACTCACTTTTCATTTTACACACTCGTAAATAATCTCCATGTACACCTCACACTACTTACACTTGTATAAAGGTTCACTTATATCCACATGTTGCACACACCACTTAGAATATCCATGCTTAGGTGTCACTAGCACACACCTCCTCTTCTCACACTTGTTTATGTCCATGCTCACTCACACTTATCACACACCACTTTTAGTTGATCCATGCTTAGGTTCATTACCACACACTGACTTATAGATATTCACACATCACTCACTCTCACATATCGATGATTAGTATAATCTCCATGCTAGATTTACTTTTCATAATACTTGTACATTCTTCCTTATCAGTATCGTACTCATGCCAAATAAAAATACTCTCTCCATAAGATACTAATAAAAAATCATGCATTTTGCACAATACATCACCCAAGAGAATGGCTATTGACCAAAAAAATTTCCCGTACTGGGGGCTCACGTAGTGATGGGCGTTGGTCTGGCAGGTCGTAGTTAGCCTAAGAAATATGACTCTCACCTTCCATTAGCCAAGTACCTTTGATGTATATCGAATGGATCCCCCCGCATCATGCCACTTGATCGAAGTCATGACAGGAGGTATATAGTAGGGAACTCGTTCACGTACATTGAGTATATCGAATTCGCTCTCACATGTACTGTTCCCACAAGGTATATAGTGAGGCAATTCACGTACACTCAGTTATATTAAATGGCTTGTCCACACATACCAATTGCCCTCAAAAGCAATACGTATATCGTGGAAGTCATGCCACAGGGGGAACCTTTCCACTAACCCAATAACTTCATACCCTTATATAGAAGTCAAACCTAGGGCACTCATATTTATATTGCCGGTTACTATTTGAAACTCTGCCAAAATGTCGGGTCGGCATGCTGCCCAAATTTTCACGCGATTTTGTCTTTTTTCAAAATGGGACCCTGTCCACGAGCATGACAATATGTCAAACCACGTTTTTCATATTTTTCAAAGCCAATTTTTCACAGGCTAGGGTCTCGTCCGACATTTCTTTTTGCATTTAGGTAAACCTAATACAAGTGAAAACATAATAATAATAATAATAATAATAATAATGATAATAATAACAATAAACATGCTGAGACCCTTTTCTCACTTCTCCTCCTTCCTTACCAAAAGTGTCAAAAATATTTCCCCCCCTCTTTTATCAAAATACTAAAAACATTATGTCTTCCTCTTTCCAAAAAAAAAACCATAAACATTTTACTCTTTGTTCTAAAATATTTTTCCTTTTCTCTTTCAAAAATAATTTCGAATCATTTTTCCCTCTCAGGTTGATCACATACCTGATTCTTGGCTTGGCTCCCTATTGGCGTTGGTATTCGGTCGAATTCGTCAGTTCTCTCACTACTTCCTCCGAGTCCAGAATCCTCCTTCACCAACTTTTCATATAGAACACAGATCAAGTGACGAATATGTAGCTAGATTTGATGACGATTCTAGTCTAACTTACCACCAAGATTGACAACCTTTAAGCCAAGGTACATGAGATGTAGTAAAATTGGGTCCCTATCCACGAAGAGATCAAGGTTATTTTCCCTCTCATTATGGGTCCGCCCGTACCTGAGCCTATTTGGGTCCTGGAAGGATATCAGCATGCTCCACGTGCCCCTCCTGTCAACGGGCCATCGCCAACTCAGCTCCTTATGCCGAATCTTGCCCATCCAGGGGCTAACCTGCAAGTACCCATCGGTCCGAAAGAAGAAGATTTGAACAAGGTCAATGAGGACCTTAAGCTGCTGACCAAAAGGTTTGACCAGGTCCGAATCTACGATAATTACATGGACTACACCTATATGTCTCCCTACCCTAAAGCAAGCCTACCGAAAAAATTTAATATGCCCAACATTGAGAAGTTCGGGGGTAGCGGGCCCCCAATTGCTCATCTCCAAATTTACCCCCGAGCCATGACTCTCCTAGGTGCTTTCGAGGAAATAATGGCCTAGATATTTTAATAAACATTAAAGGATAACGCTCTTCACTGGTTCCTATCCCTTGAGGAATCTAAAATTTACCATTGGGAGGATGTTGTCCGAGAATTCATATCACAGTATAAGTACAATGAGGAATTGGATGTTACATGTCGTGATTCAGAACTTCTCAAGCAGAATCTAAGAGAAACTATCAGTAACTTCATAGCAGCGTGGAGGGAGAAAGTGGCCACCATGACCAATCGGTCGTCCGAAAAGGAGCAAATTAGTATTGTGAAGAACAAATTCTTACCCCATGTTTGAGCGACGATGGTAGGAAATTATTACCCCCATTTTCGAGCCCTCTAAGAAGTAGGAGTGGAGATTAAAGAAAGTATTGCCAATGCAAAAACTCAGTCAAAGAAAGTATCCGAATAGTTCACTCTAAGAAAATATGAGAAGCCTGCTACAGTCTCGACCATCAATAACATTTCGCAGTCTGCTACCTTTTGGGAGCCAGAAAGCCGTGCCATTCCAATAAAAAAAGAATACACGAAGCCTCATGCTCCCCTCTTCAAAGTCTACCTAGCCATATTGTGCTAAAATCTCATCAAGACGTTGGACCCTAGTCCATTACCAGACCTACTTTCAAAAATATCAAACCCATGCCCATTGTGATTTCTATTAAAATACTGGCCATACCACTGATCAGTGCTTCCATCTTTGGAATGTAATCCAAGGTCTGATTGACCCAGGTGTAATCGCCCCACCAGCCAATCCTAAGCCAAACTCTACTCACAATCTTCTCCCAAATCATGCAAATGATATCTTCCTAGAAAATGATTCAGAATTCGACCCATCTACCCAGATTATACCCAATAAATCACCCATTATACCCATATATTCACATAAACCCCTTTAAGTTTGCCCGTTCTTTTTTTTACATCCTACCTATTTTATCGACCAGGCCCTGTCTCTTCTTACAACAACGTATATTATCGTTCGTACTTGGTCTGGAGGGAAGGATATGGAATTGCTAGCGGTACTGAAACATCTCCTAAAATTTGGGATGAAATTGACCTCTAAAATGAACATTGATTGCTAGAAGATTAAAACACTATTCATAAAAGCCTGGATGTGGGCTTGGGAGTCAATAATTGGGTAGTGCCCATTGACGAAGTAAGTTTAGACGGTGCAGTTCAGATCATGGCAAGTTTATTTCGACAGAACACTGAGATTTACAGTATATTCGAGTTACTCGATGCCTTAAAACTACAAGGGAATTTGGTCCCTTCACTTATGCATCTCCCCGTTGAGTGGGAGGATCTATATGAAGAAGCCGTTGAGGTAGTATAATGCATCGTTGCCACCAGATGGGGGATAAATTTGATAGTTTAGATAAAGAGCTAAGCCAGGAAAAGGCTAGTTCAGTGATCAGTGTATATGGGATGATATCATTTGAAGGTCTGTTAGGAGAGATTAACAAAGTGGCCGAACAACCCAAGATAGATAATGAAGTAGGGTTTCTGTTCTTCCCCTCTTCTGTGAATCATATGAAAAGATCTAGGAGGCACTACTAGAGTTCAATCCCTCAATAAGCAACGACTGTTAAAAGAAAGGATGTTGTAAAAAACTCCCGATGCCAGAAATAACCATCGAGGAAAGCAAGATCCTCGACCAGTAGAAGAAAACTCAGGCGAACATCACTTTGTGAGGACTCTTTATGTTCTTAACTGCATCGAAATTCCTTGATTAAATTACTTACTGGACCTATAGTTCATCCTTCCAGCATTTCGAAAGAAATCGTTAACATGGTCGGATCCTTAACCTCTATTACAATGCTCTCTTTCTTTGAGGAACAAATCCCTAAGTTTGGTCCTAATCATAATTATGCTCTCAATATCTTCGTTGAGGTAATGCGGAAGACATTCCCATTTTCACTCGTCGACAACATATCAACACTTAATGTTTGCTCGTTAAGAATCCTCAGCTGATTCGGTTTGAAAGTAAGTGACAATGATTTAACTTCTATCGCGACGCGTGCTTATGACAATACTCATCTAGAGGTGATGGGATCCATAAATATTACAATAGCGGATGGCCCTATAAATCCCGTTACTGAGTTCCAGGTCATCGATATACCGACTTGTTTTAACCCATTGCTCGATCGACCGTGGCTTTATAACATCAAGGGAGTATTTTACTCTCTCCATCAGAAACTAATGTTCTTCCTTAAGGGGCATGATTCGTATCAAATATTGCATATTTCCGCCCGTTATCTTTATGCATTCTAGCGCTTTTACGGTCCTTAATGCCTATATTTATTCTCATTAACCAGAAAACCTTGGATTTGGATATATATATATATATATATATGCTTTGCAGGGTTTAATTGTGCTTTTGTAGGTATTGGAACGCTAAAAGTGAGGTTCCAATGCATTTTGGAGAAGTTTCATCGCCGAACGCTACTTCAAGGGCATTTTAGTTAATTCACATTTCCTCTCCAGCTCATGGAAATTCCACGGATGCGTATTTCATTGAGTTAGCATCGTGTGGCCTCTTATGGAACGTCGTTTCGAGTTCGGACGAGGAAGATATGGCCATTTTCATTTGCAACCTTTTCCCCCTCTTCATGGACCAAACAAGGCTGAGAAACAGAGGCCCGATCGACCGCGATTTAGAGTTTTGCCATGGAAAGGAGACAGTGTGCTTCAACTTGAAGGCGCGATCGATCGCGCCCATGCGACCGGTCAACCGCGATCACCAGATATTTGTTGATCTTTTCCTTTTCTTTTCTTTTCTAATTTTATTTCACTTACTATATAAACCATCTTTGTTCTAAATATCAGATATATTAGATTTTAGGTTAGTTTAGCTTAGGATTTGGGAGTTGAGAGCTCATTTCTTCTTCCTCATTTGGTGTGACAACATTTGGGTTTGTAAGATTAAACTTTTCATATTCCCTCTCCATTAATATAGTTTGCATTTCTTTAATTCTTGCTTTGTAGTTAATTTACTTGCTTTCTAATTTAGATTTACTTGCTTTGTTTACTTGATTTCTAGTGTAGTTTTATTACTTTTATTTACCGTGTTTTTTTACAGCGTTTTTATTAGGCTTTCTAGCTAAGTTAGTCTAGGTTGTGTCAGATGGAACTCATTCCGAGTTGACATGTTGCTTTGCTTTGGTGATGGTGTTTTTGGGTCTATTATGGGTGCGTTGTCCTAGTTATTACGCCTAGGGGATTTGACAGGGCATATCATGTATGCTTCGTGCTTACGACCTTGCGTGCGTAATTTCTGGGGTATTTGTTGACGCCAAAATCATATTAAGCTTTTATGAAAATTTAGGGGCGTGACAACCTTTGATTTAATTAACTGTCAAAATGAGACGCATTTGTAATATCTTGTCGACCCATGTTAACCATTTTATACTAATAACTCGGGTGAGGGATATTCGACGCAACCTATAGTTTTTACTCGCTTTCTTAATCTAGCTTTATTTTTCCTTGCATAGATTAATATTTCCCTTTTGTGCATCTTTTCCTTTTTGTGTATAATCATCTTTTCCACTTTTATTTAGAAGTAATAAATCCTATAAATTCTAACAACTCGTCTCTATGGATTTTCGATACCCGACTTATCGCTATACTCACCCGTTGAGTGTAGTCGTAATTTAGGTTTTTGTACTGAGGCGATGAACAGAAAAGAACGATTAGCGTTTTGACGTGACGCTACTTTTCACCCTTGATCAGGGCAGGCATCACCATATTGGGTGATAATGATAATACCGAGAATGCGAGCACCAGTAACCCAGTACTAGAAATTTATTAATTCACATTAAATACTCCTATAAAGTCACTTTAATTCACGTTAATTACAATGGTGTAGCATTAACAACACCATTGCATTTTCACACTTTCTTACAATACAATCTTTAAAGACACCTTAATTGGTCTAATATTATCTTAAAACTATTAAAATAATAATTTCACTTTAAACATCTTCTTAACATGCTACTAGTTAGTCCAAATTTTACAACAAGTGACTTTGTGATACTTCTTACACATGAAATCATATATTTGGTATCTAAAATCCTTAAATGTAACCCAACATTCAGTTAGCATGAGGTAACATCAAATTCACAGAATAATATTACTCAAGTATTATTTATTTGTAAAATAACTTACTTTATACTCCAAAATTTATTTCAAGTTGGAAACCCACTTGAACTGTCCCATTTTAAATAATTTCTTGAATTTATTAAAAATTCCAACATACACATTACTTTTTGGGCTAAAACCTTATGTTTACCAACATTATATTTCATTTTGTAAAGTCATTTCTTACAGTAATTACTTTAAATACTGCTCATTTTTATGCCCAAATACCAACATTCATCATGCCAACATTTATTCATTTTTACCATCTTTCGTTTTGAGAACGTCAAACTATGTTCTTAGGCATACCTAATATAAAATAACATCATTTTATGTTAAATAAAATTTTAAACTATAAGTGCCATAACTTCGCATTTGAAACCCATTTAACACACATTTCCTCCACCTTTTCATATGGAAAATCTATATTTGCATTTAAATTTTCTCAAGAAAAAACCTAATATATTTCTTACTTGAAAACCCTTATTTAACATCTCATAACATTCTTTTAATATATTCTGAAAATTTTACATCTTTGAAACCTTTATTGAAACCCATATAAACATATGAAATCTTATTATGTTCAACCAAAATGGTAGCATGATTGAATCCTACATATATATATAGACCAACATATGCAATAATTATGCTCTAAAACTTGAATATAATTGAAATGTAACAAGGTAAAGTTTCCACCTCAAAGGAGCTTCATCAACGGTGGAAATGGTTGTGGAGAGGGAAATCCCCACCTCTAAAGGGAGCCTCAATGGGGTTACCAAGCCTCCCTTAGTTATATACTTAGTTTTCTCTAAAAATCCATCTTCTTCCTACCCTTCAACTCCTGAAAGTTTTGTTCTTCAATAAAACCCACTTCAACTTCACCTCCAATTAAGCCAACTCAACTCCATTTAATTCTCGATAATGGAATTTTGGGGGGAAATATTGGGGAACAACCCTTGAGAATGGAAGATTTTAGAGGGAGGATATGGCTGATTTTGCCGAAGAAATGAGAGTAGGAGATGAACTCTTTTCTCTTTCTCATGTATCTAAGTAATTGAAATAACCTACTTAATTCCTACGACAAGGTTCCCCAAACAAAATATAGTTGGAGGATAAGTGATATCAACTAAAAACCTTTCTAAAGTTGATAACTCAACACCATAAGGCAACCAAAATTTGACAACTTGAAAAGAAAACTTAACTTGCTGTCTTAGTCCCTCTTGGGTTCGAATCGATCCGATTGGGCTTAGGTTTCCCACTTATTCCTAGCCCAACCTTAACCACGAAATTCTTATTTTTGACCCTTAAACCTTCAAATATTGGACATATAACCTTCAAATTAATTACTTTAGGATTCTATGTACACACCCATTGTCTTGGTTATTGCACACTTTATATCACCAATACACCCTTTATAAATGACTTAAAAAGGTTGGTATATTATAGGACCCCATCTAGACTTTTGATGATGCAAATTGGAGCTGGAGTATATTTGTTTTGCCTATTTGTTCTATGATTGAGGGATTGGTGACTCTTTTTTCCCTCCTTTTGGTATCCACAAACCTCTCCAAACCCAGGGTGTGTGCAAAATATTAGTAACATTTTTCAAGTCAATATCACTGCATCGAACTTTACGAGAGTGGGCCTTACCATTATCACGTTGTAAGGTAATGGAAATCTACCACCAAGAAATGGTCCACACTACGCTTATAAAACCTTCAGCTTTGACTATCATTACTAATGTGATGTAACTTATCATGTGGGTCTTCCATCTATTGAAGTCCCTTAATGGAATCACAATGGTTATTAGGTATTTACTTTATATCTTAATAGCCTAATATTATCCCATGAAGATGATGTTAGTGAGCTCTTAGTATCAATTTGTATTCTATACATTCTTGCATTTCACATGATTATAATAACCAAGAGTGTGTCATCACAGATAATTACATGGTCCTCCTCGATGAACATACTTTTCAAAACTTTTTCTTTGGCACCATTATTTTGGTACTGTGTTAGACTGCCCTCAAATGGGAATAGCCTCCACTTAAAAGTCCTCCTAATATGGTGTGACCATGAACTAGGTGTGACTTCTCTTGATCCTTATCCTTTTATGATCTTTCCCTACCATTGGACACAAATTTCTTTATATGGCCTCTCTTGGTTACCTCCTCATTGGCTTCTTTGAGGTGATAACAATCATTGATGTTATGACATGATCCTTGTGGTAGCGGAAATACTTGGTATTATATTTATTTTTATGGTACCTAATAGGATGGGGCTCCGCTAGTAGGCCCTGAACATTGATATAGAAAAAGGTTGCCTCTATGGATATTGTAAGAGGAATGAATTGCTTGACCGTATCAACTCATGTTTCTTTTGTCAACTTTTATTTTTAAAAGTTTTTCAATTCATATTGAAATAATAATCATGTTTGCGATAATGCCTTATATTTTCGTTTTAAATATATTGTTTACTCTTTTGATCAATTGAACTTAGTAAGAATTATGGTGAGTTTGGTTTATTTTGATCAAAAGAGATCAAAAATTCATTTATAGTACAATTGAATAGTTTATAACCTAGATATGGAGTGAAATCTTATTAGTATAGTGTGTGTGTGCAATTTTAGTAGTTTATCTCAAACTACGGGAACCTATCTCATGGTTGGAGAACTTATTTGATAGTTCAAAAGAGTATTATGACTGACACATTCAATAATGTATTGAACATGACCATCCGTGAGATTTAAGTTTAATAGATGACTAGATTAGACTTGGGAAACCTCACAATGTTTGCGAACGACGCATATGTTCTTAATCCTAAGGGTAATGGGGATTGGAATGCTTTCACAATTGTTTCTTTTATTATTATGGGTGCAATTAAATATAGATTGGATCAATAGATCCCTATAATTTGGTAAATTATTGTGTGATTAGGTCTGAAGTTATAATGCATAGGAAATCCACCTCCAATAAATATCTTTAATTGTGATACCACCTTGCTAAAATTACATGTTTTGTTTCTACTAGTAAACCCGATCAATGAATTATTTTACAATTCGTTAGAGTACCAAATGAGTTAAGTCTGAGAATCAAGGAATTGATTTGGTATTGGTTAAAATCGATTAATGGCAAATAGATTTTTCCAAGAGAGTATCACACACATAACGTGGGTAATCATATTATCTATCGAAAAAACTTTACAAATAAGGCCTCTTTATTCTGTATAATTTAGATTTAATTAAATTGGAGTGCTGTTATGATTATTTAGTGAAATTAATCACAATTAGAAAAAAACACAAGAAATAAATTATGGGGATGTAATTTGTGATTTCAGAGTATATGTTTGGAAGCCAATTTAATTTGTCTTGGGTCTATAGTAATGTCTACTGTCCAAAAAATTAACTTGAAACTCTTTGGAAGCCTATTTCAGTCTAAGCCCATGTCTTATACCTATATATATTGGTCTAAATAGGGTTTTAGGGTAGATATCCATTATGGAGGATTAGATAAGGAGAGTAAAATACTATTCATGTTTTCATGAAGGGGTGAGGAGAGAGAATGATTTAGTTCATATTTTATCAAGTTTTCAAATTCAAGAGTGCCCGCATACAAGGATTACTTTTGGGGGATCTTATACTAGGAGTTTTGAGGTGTTAAGATGAATTTAGCAAGGTTTTTGGAGACATTGGAAGGACAAGAATATCCTCATATTCATCAACACATTTCTCCCGATTTGGATCACCAACAAGTTCTGCAGAAGTCTCGTGATTTGAAATTCTAGGTTAATTCTTTAAACCTAATTCTTATTCCAACTTTCCAGTACATGATTAATCAAATTTATTTGGGATAAATTTTTTCCATATTTAAAGTCAATCCCAATCTCCAATAACTGGTATCAAAGCCCCAATTATAGATTAATCATATTTTGGAACAATCCATGTTGTCGAACGATTCAAACTCTAGTTTTGCATGTTGTAGAAAATACATATTTGTAAGTTCCTTCATATTAACATGGTTTTATAGGGTTATAATATTAGATCCCTTACATCATGGTCACATGAATGTTGTTTATGTGAATTTATCATACAGTGGTTTCTCCGTAGTTATTTTATTCATAGATTCAATTTGGTTATAATAATTTGATTATTTTAATTATTTCTTTGCTTGATGTTTATGGAGGATATTGTGAAGGGATGTAATAGTTTTTACAAGTTATAATACTTATTTGACATGGGTTATGTCCTTGGAGAAAGTGCATGGATTTTGGTTAAGTTTTATTTTTTTTTGCATGCAACTTGCGAACCGAGACCTGTAGACTTTAAGGTCATCGTGTCCTCAACATCGAGGTGGAGTTAAGACCTAAAAGATCAAATGGAATGATACATAGACAAGTAAATCCATTATGAATTACAAGGTAAAAACTTTAATTAAGAATTATGAGATTCATCATTCGAGGGGAAGTAGACTACTCACTAACTTCACACATCATTTATGTTATAATTGAATAAGAATTCAACAACTTTAAATAAAATGAAGACAAAATCAATGAAATCTTGCTTGGTCTTCACTAGGAATGCTAGAGTTATAGGGGATCGACCCAGACCTATTTTGGATCAAGCCGACCCTATGGGAGATAATTTTGACCCCGGGGGTATGCTATAGTTTAGTTCATTTTTTCTATTTTTACCAGTTTATGTAATGGTTCTTTATCTCGACTCTTATAGATTAGAATGGTTTTTTTTATAGAAGTTTCATATATGAAGGACCGTATATTACATAGAATTTTACTACGAAGAGGATTCTTCTTTGAAGGTAAGTCTACTTCAAGTGAGATTATTAATCTTGAAGAGGAACTCTAGGCCATGATGGAAAGGGGAATTTGAATACTATTTGAATTGTGATTGTATGATATTATAGTTTATTATGATTCTTCCATCTTTATCACGCAGATAATGTCCGTGCGCTATATAATTATATAATTTGGATCCCACGTTATTATGGACACCATGAATTATTATTATGACCGACCTAGATCACGCATTTTTAAAAATCTATTTTTATTTATTCTTTTCTAAATTGAATTTAATCACAATTAATTTAAAGGTATATATTAAATTGTGATATTTGAGTTTTATTTTAATTTAAAAATAGTTTTATTTTTGGGAAATTAAACTAGTAATATCGGGTTTAATTTGTACAAGTAATTTAGGAATTTCCAAGAATTTAACTCGGCCATTTAGAATTAAACATTATTTTCAAGATACCTTCAAGTTTGAAATACTAAGTGTGTGTGTCTGTGGGGGGGGGGGGGGGGGTGATACTCCGTATTTTCCTTGCATTTAAATTTATTTTCATTTAATTATTTAATCGCGTGTTGTGACATGCAATATGTCATTTAGTATATATATATTTATATTTTTATATAGTAAATGTTACATGATTCTTATATGTGCTACGTGAATATACATTCTTTATAAATTGTTGAAGACACTTTGTCTCTGTAAGTAAATACATAAGTGGCTTAGTATTGTGGGCGGTTGTAAAATGGTCAGGGATTAAGTGTCGAAATTTTTCTTGTTTGGATTATTTCCTCAGCATAGGGTCCTACCAATCATGAAGTTTGTTTTTATAATACCCTGTCACAATTAACTAGTTAATAATTAAATTTTAACTTAATTAACTCATGCCGAGCAATACAAATTTAATGAGATAATTAATTTAAAAAATATGTTTCCTTTTGGATTTGTTAGAGAAAGTTGTATAATTGCTCAATGTAATTTTATTTTTGGCTTATCCCGTTACACATACACTACACCTTCATGATGGCTTCTATGTTTTTGAATACAAAGTTGAAGACTTTTGGAAGATTGAAGAATATTTCGCCTCAATAACATTCAGAAGAGTTATGGTTGATTTGGTAAAACCTTTATTTTTTAGCGGATTTTATATTTTTAAGAGTTTGCATTTCAAAATGGTTTAAAATATTTTTAAAGAAAATTTTGGAAATCTCATTGGGTCATTAGAATGAGTTACTATTATCATTTGGACAAGTTACATGAGGTCGTTAAAACGAGGTTCCCACGATCAAACGAAATGATTTTTTCTCATTCATTGGAATGTCGTTCGATAGGTCGTTGGAAGCTAGTTCGAATGAACCCCGGGTACGTTGTTCGAATAAGGTATCAAGTCATTCAATTGAATGAGCAAATTTTTATTTTTTTATTAAATCTGATCCAAATATCTTGTGTTTATCCTTTTATAACACACTTCCTTGTAAAAGGAGATGCAGGATTAGAGTATTCAAGAACTTTTTTATAAAAAATTTCACACCCTTTTAGAGTTCCATTTGTGATCAAACTCTTCCAATTTTCATAAACCCCTTGGAAATTTAGGGATCACTTTATTAAATCAATAAGAGCACTTTCATTATTCAAGAACTCTTGTAGAGTTCATCTCTACTGCTAGTTTACGGCGTCGAGGCTCTACTTCTACAGAAGAAGGCTGATCGGTGGATGTTGAGGGAAGACTGCTTCCTATTAATGGTTCTGGATTATGCCATTACTGTAAAAGATTTGAAAAGCTGAGCATCATACATAGTGATCTAAGTAGTTTATAAGTTGTATCGTGTATGTCGAATCATCTATAGTGCTTAAATAGAGGTTTTACCCGAAAGTGGTTTTTCCTACTTCTTCTCATATTTCCCTACTTGGTTTTCTATATCTAATTTGGACTACATCTCCGCATGCACACTAAATTAATTCAAAGACAAAATTTGTTAATTTTTTTTGTGGTTGGCATAATATAAGAATAATTCCATAGAATCCCGCTTTCTCAAATTGGTATCATAACTGGTTGCACTAAAATATTGTGTGTTCCTTTTTATAATTTTTTTATATCAAATTTTAAATTGGTGATCTTTAAAAATTTGTATTTTATGGATAATTTTTATAATAGGAGGCCTATTTTTTATGGGTTTAATTATGCATACTGGAAAGCTAGGATGAAGTCTTCCTTGTAATCTATTAATGAAAGAGTCTGGCTTGCGAGTGAAAGATGGTGGCCAGAGACAATGCTGAAAGTCAAAAACCCATCTCTATATGGACATAAGATGACTTTAAATGGAGCAATTTCCAGTCACGCGACTTAAGTGCCATTTCTGGATCCGTCACCCCTGGCGAGTTCCGCTGCATCATGATGTGAACCGCATCTAAATATGCTTGGGATACCCTCCATCTCAATCACGAGGGAACACATGCTGTGAAAGCTTATAAGCTATAGAATCTCACCACACAGTTTGGTACTATCACTATGATATAGAGTATGAGTCTTTCGATGCATTTTGTTCACAATTATATGATATTGTAAACTTTAGTTTTAATTTAGGTGAGAAAATTCCTGAGACGCACGTAGTTAATAATATTTTGATATCACTTCCGACCCGTTTTATTTCGAAGGTTACCATTACTAATTCATTGGGGATGTTAGATATGATTTGGTTAGAAAAACTCATAGGGGCCTTCAAAAGTATGAGATCGACATATTTCCCCAAACTACTAAACCTTGAAAGTGAACCACGGTAGCACCAAACAAGTCTATATTTGCACCTATTGCAAGAAGAGGTCACCTTAGGGAATTTTGCTACAAGGTAGGTAGAAAAAGATGAACACAAACTCTCCCACACCGTTATAGTCACTTTTCTAGTCTTAGAGACCATGTCGAGTTTCAAGTCGCAACTTTACAAAGCCTAATGGAAGAATTTCAATGGATGTCTATGTCGTTTGAGAATGCTTCTAATGCTCCTACTAGGGCCAAAACTGACAATGGAAAACAAAAGGTTACCTCCACTTGGGTACCTAAGAAAGATGACAAAGTCCTTATTGTGAATGTTTCTCTTAAGATTCAAAAAGTGTCCTAATGGTATTTTTATAGTGGGTGCTCTAGGCACATGACTGCTGACATATCATTTTTTACCAACCTTAAGGATCACAAGGAAGGAAAAATCACTTCTGGATATGGGAGTAGGTATAGTATTTCAGGATGTGGATTTATTGAGACACTCAAATTTCCTAAACTAGACAATGTGTTGTATGTAAAAGGATTGAAAACGAACTTAATTAGCATAAGCTAATTATGCAATGCAAACTTTGCATTAGAGTTTGACCGGTCCGAATGTAACATATATTATCATTCCGATGAACTTTTACTACAAGGAGTAAGGACCGAAAATAATTGTTATGGGATTATAACCAAGTCCTCCTTTGTCTGCATAAGTTCCACAGTCTCATATATGGACCTTTGACATGAACGACTAGGTCATGTGAACTTTAGAGATCTTGAGAGGTTAGTGAAAAAGGACCTAGTTAGTGGCTTATCATTGCTTGGGAAAGAAACTTCCTCGACTGTGGACCTTGCTAATAAGGAAAACAAATTCTAAGTCCCCATCGAAACTTGAATACCATTACTACCACCCTTGTTTTAGAATTGACTCACATGGATCTTATGGGTAATACCCGCTCAGAGAGCTTAGGTGGTAGGTAACATATACATTATTGTGATGATCAATGACTTTTCTAGATACCCTATCATGGGATTTCTTAGAGAAAAGTTCAATGCGGTTGAGTTCCTAAGAACCAAGTGTCATTTACTAATAAACCAACACGGTGTCACTATCAATAGTATGCGTAGTGACAATGACACTTAATTTAAAGAAGCTAAAGTGGATATCTATTGTGATGGAGTGGGAATCAAGCATGAGTTTTTGTCCATTCGCACTCCTTGACAAAATGGGATACTTAAGAGGAAGAACCAGACAATTCAAGAGATGGCTAGTGTAATACCCCGTATTTTTATGCTCTAATAATTTGGGGATTTATTAAATTTAATGTGAATTATTAATTTAATATAAATTCAGAAATTAATTATTTTATAATTATTAACGTGACGTGAGTTAATAATTATGGGAAACTTGTTGAATATTACAAATGAGTAAAATAATATAATATTGGTTCTATTAAATGTCAAGAGTGAATAAAATGACAATTTTGGAAATTTGAGTCGGGACGCGCCCGTGTCGCGTCGGGACTAAATATTGATTAATAAAAGGGAATAAATTATAAGTCACTCATATGGTCGTTTTGAGTGAGCCAAAGTGTCCGGAAGGGTCGAGATAGTCAGAAAAGTGTACCCGAGGGTTTAGTTTGGGTCTCGGGGCATTTTTAGGCTTATTTAGCACCCCGGGAGGGCATTTTGGACATTTTGTAATTTTGGGCAATTAAACCCACGAATTTTCAAGGGTTATATCAGATGTCTAAGGTTGACTTCTAGGGTTAACACAACCAAAGGCAAGTGACGGCCATAGGAGAGGGAAGGAGAGAGTTTACCAAGGTGTTTTAGGCCGAAAATTTATCCGGTTGCACCGCCACCACCACCAACGCGTAGATCGCGCGACGGGGAGCGCAACCACACCAAATTCATCCACAAATCAGAACTCTAAAATTTCCAGGCAAGTGTTTATCTTGCTTATTTTCGTTAATGCATCACTCATGTTAGTTTAGGGTTGATTAGGATGAGTTTCATGGAAGAAAAATCATGTTGGAGATAGGAAATTGCATGTAGTAATGATATAAATGGAAATCTGGAAATCCCCTTCATATGTAGAGGTTGAACCACGGATTTATGATGTTTTAGAAGAAGAAATTCTGGAAAAAGATTGATTATAACGAAGTTAAATAAATTTCTAGGGTTCATAAGGTTTATATAAATTTTGCCCCTTTTAATCCATGGTTATTGATGAAAATTCACATGCTTTACGTAGAAGATGTTTAATTTGGGTTTATAATGATTGTAGTACGAATTTTTGGGTGTTTGGGTATGAAAAAATCTGGATTTGGTTGATGTTGGATGATATAACCCGTAACTGTTAAACTGCAGAATTCGCCATACCTGCTTGATCGATCGATCGAACCAGGAGTGTCGATCGATCGACGCATCGATCGATCGAGCCCCTGCCATCGATCGATCGACCCCTTCTGGCAGACTCATATTTCCCATTTTTAAATAGTTAAATTCAAATTAAATGAGTAAAAATATTTGGACATCCTTATTAAAATATTTTGGGAGATAAAGAAGACCAGTAGGACTTATTAATATTTATGATAACTTTAATGTAAGACGAGATTTATATTTTTGGGATGTTTACATATAAGGGACGATAGAATTACGTATTAAAGGGAGAGATGCGTAAGATAGTTACGATGGAAAATAGACGAGTACCTACTGAATTCTACACTTGGGAGGATAGAGTCCATAAGTGTTACGTAGTAAGTTGGAATAATCCCTGAAACTAACAGTGAGAGACGAACCGTTATAAGTGATAACTAAATAATGAGAAATAAGGATAAATGTTATAATTATGGGTTATGAGATGAACCTAAATTTGATATAGAAAAAGTATTATATTTATATGACTGTGTTTATGCATATACTATATACGTGTGAAAATCATGCCCGCGCTACTTGCTATCCCTGAGGTTACCGCACTGGGACAGTCTTATCTTGATGGGACCTTTATGGGGGATATTGACTTGTACCCAAGAAGATAGGAATCCTAGGTACAGGCTATCGAATCGATAGCCACGGTCCCAAGAGACGCGAGGGTATGTGCTGACCTCTTGGACTTGGAAACTATGCTTCGCCTCAATATTTTGTGTGTATGTATTAATACAGTTTGAGAGTGATTCCGAACTTGTATTTCCCTTAGTACGAGTGATACGGGGATTGGATAACAGAGTATTCCCGCACCATAATTTTTATGTGGGGTGCTGTTAGAATATATATATATATTATACGAGTATTTAATATATATATATATATATATATATATATATATATATATATATATATATATGAAATTTCTAAAATTTGGAACTGCCTACTATGTTATGGTAAGTAAGAAATGAATAATGACTTCAAATTGGAAATACTTGTTTTGAAAAGTATAATATGACACTGGGAAACTTTATTAATTAATAAAGTTAAAATGAGAGCTTTGTTACTAAATGAAATTACCCTCTTAAACAATTAAATTGTTCAGGTTTAAATCTTACGAGTAACCTAAGATAAGTTAAACCGTTGGGAAGGTTAGTGCGATAGGCGTGCACATTAGAAGAGAGGTGAGGATTTCTCAAGGGAGTGCCGCACTAATATGTTGTTGCATTGGCCTGTAAACATTTTAAATACTTGCTAAACAAATTTTAAATCATTTTCACAATCGGGCTCTGACTCCTTTCTATTTTTCCTTCCTCTCTTGTATGTATATGTATATATTACAGGTGCCCAGCCATAGGGGCGTCTTGCATAGGATCCTTTGGAATGAAAGTGCTGCAGCTTAGGTGGGAGTTGCAGGCCTCTTGCTTAGACGACCTCATTCATTTGATTCTACTCTTAGCATTATTTATTTTAGTTGGGCTTGTGTCGCCCTTTCCGTTATTCAGTAGTTTTATTGGATATTGTAATCCATTTATTTCCAGTACTTGCACTTTTGAATTTATTATTGCCAGGATGTTTCCATTTAAAGTATTAAATGTTGGATTCAATTAGCTGAATGTTTGATTATTTGGATTGTATGTTCCAGGATAGTTGTGGTGTGACTATTAAATTGTGAATTATGCAAAGTTTTAAATGTTGGTTTATATAAAATAAAATTTGGAAAGTAAAGTCTAAAATGGTTTTGACACTTAGGGTGTTTAAATTGGAAAAGTATTTTTCGACAGTGATGCTAAGAATGAACCAACTGTTCACCTTGATTTTAATTTAATAAAGGAGTGATCGCCCGGTATTTAATTAGGCGGGGTGTCACAGCTAGATCCATGCTTCTTTGGAGAAACGTGCATAGAAATTTTTGGATAGAGGCGATGAATACCACATACCATACGATGAATAGGGTATATCTTCATCTGCACACACTACACATGCCTTATGAATTGTGGACATGGAAGAAGTCCAACTGATCATATTTCTATATTTTTGGGAGTATTTGCTACATCTTGAGAGATAGAGAGCACTTAGGAAAGTTTGACTCCCAAAGCGATAAGGGGATATTTTTAGGTTGTTCATCGTCTAATAGGTCTTATAGGGTGTTTAACCTTGGAAACTCTAAGGTTATGGAGTCAATAAACATCATGGTCAGAGATGATGAGCCTTCGACGTCTATTGACCCTAGCCCCCAGTGTGAGGATGATGCACCTCTGGTGACGATCCCATCCTTCCTCATACTATCGCGGTGGATCCCACTCTTAATTTAAAGGATCCACCTTCTTGGGATCAAAAAAGTTACGAGACTTTCGTTATACTTGGTGATCCCACACTAGGTGCTAAGACTCGCACTCAATTTGATAATATGGTTATCTGTAATATCCTTCTCTAATCTTTCATTTAAATCTTTGTGTAATTTATACTGAAGCAGGGTTGATGATAATTATCAGAAATTTATGGGTCAAATTGAAGGAAATAATGAAATTGGAATTTGGAGGGTTCGAACGACAATGGGGTCATTCGAACGAGATATAAATGTCATTTTAAGCAAGGGTTCAAATGACCTTCGCGCGAGGTCCAATTACATTATAGTCCCAGGTCGCGCGAAGCCAAATATCGAATAAGATAGACATGTTGTTTGAATGAGGCTCATGTCGTTCGAATGGCGTGCCTAAAAAATATTTAAATTTAATTAACCTTATGTGTTGTCACATTTATGGCCCTTGGATTTTTTAGTTGTCGAGCTCAGATGAGCCCAGATTGGGAAAAATGGAAATTTAAGATTTTAAGATGTTTTATAAGGGTGTGTTTTGTGTTATTTTGTTATGAGAAATGGAATAAGAGAGAGAGAGAGAGAGAGAGAGAGAGAGAGAGAGAGAGAGTAGAGGTGGTCTTCCTGCATGGTTGCACACCCCTCTCCACCCCAAACCACCACCCCCAACCATACATCAACTATAAGCCACCATTTTCTTAGTGTATTCCACCATGTTTAAACCATATATACTCATTTTCACCATTGTTGAAGTGGAGCAACGAATTTACAAGGTGTTTTTAGGAGTTTTTAGAGAAGACGAAGATGGAACTTTCATAGAGTTTGAAGTGGGTTTAAAGGGATTTTGCTTGAAAGATAGACGAGACATGCTTTTGGGTGGGGAAACCTCCTTGAGGATACCTTAGGAGGATTGAGGTTTTCATCTTCCTTGACATTCCATGCCTTCCATTGTTGAGATCCATTTAAGGTGGGAATCATTCTACTCTTAGATTTATGACTCTATTTTAGTATTTGTCTTGCTTATAGAAATTAAGAGTAGGATGGATATGAGATATAAGTTTGATATTATTATGGAATGTAAGAAAGTGGATTTTTAGCAAAACTAATAACAAAATTTTTTATGAAACAAAAATGTTGGAAAAATGTCATTTGGTTGAGCATAAATGAATAATGCATATTTCTAAGTTTCTTGAAATGAAGATTTGAGTTTTTATAAAAATGATGTATTTTCTAAAAAATCTATGTTAAACATTTTATGAAAAAAATGTTTGAAATTTATGATTGATTTTTCTAAACATTGGTGAAATAATGTCTCAAAGTTTCTTCCAAAAATGTAAAGTTTATGAAAAATGGACATTTGTTGAGTTTGAAGAAATAAAATGTCTTTTATGCCTTGAAAGTATATTTTTGCAAGTATGATGAATTTCTAAAATGAAATGTATGTTTAACCCATTAATAGGATTTTAAGATTTAAAGTCCATCTCCTCTTGCATATAAACTTGTAGTATTTTGGAAATGAATATATATACAAGTTTAGAGAAGGTTTTGTTCGGTTTAAACATAATATAAGAAAATGTAGAAATTTTAGTCTTCAAAAAATATGAAAAGGGGTTTAAAGTGTGATAAGCACAAAATTTCAAGACCACATATGATAATAAAAAGAAAATGGTATTTTCTTATAACAACAGTCTTTAATTATAATTAGATTTCTTGAATAAAGAAAGTAAAGAGATGTCTAATTTGAAAAAATAGTTAATAAAGATATTGAATAAGTGTTAATGATTAAACATTGAAAAGTTGGTGTGTAATACTTAATAATGTTGTAAAAGATTAACACTTATGAAATTGGGACGGAAATAATGAGATAAATATATTTTCAATTAAGAAGAATATTAATCCAAGGTTAAAAAGGGGATTATGGTGTTAAAACACTTAAGAAGTTAGTATGGGTAACGTAATAGTGTTTTGGGAAAATCAACACTTGTGGAAATAGAGTAAAAGATGAGTTTGGGAATAAATGGGTAAAATGATAATTTTACTTAAAGTGGAACATTTTTATGAAATAAAAATGTTGGTACATGTCTTACATAAATTGTTCCTAAATGAATATGATTTTTGGAATAAAATCAAAGTTAAAGTGTAAACGATATGAAATGATAATTTAAAGTGTAACACGAATTGGGATGAAACCCCAGGTTTGGATACGGCCGGGTGAAAAGGGAAAGAAGGAATAAGGTGGACATTTGTAAAATGTTAAAACACATAGAGGAACTTGGATGACACCAAAAATATTAAGGAGGGCTCAGAGCCCTGGCGTGAAAGACCCAAAATAACTGGCCAGAGCATATCGCACATTACCGGCATTGTGGAGCCCGTTGAAGTATGCAGTTATTGGAAGATTTTGAGAAAAAGATAAAGGAATAAGGAACATGTCGAGAAATGGGCTGTGTGGTGAAAACGTATTAAAGCAACCTAAATTGAATGGATTAATAAATAATCCGATAAAGGTCAAAATGGACAAGTTAGTGTGAAATTGTTAATGTCCATATGGTAATGAAAAAGGTAAAGTAAGTGGGTAAATGGGTGGATAAGCAACCTAACTGGTTCAACCCATAATTAATATAAGAGTCTGTTGAAAAAAAAATCAATGACTAAATAAGTATTTTGTAACACAATGAACGCGTGTGTTGAAAGGGTGATTTCAATGAAAATACTAACGTGGATTGGTTAAAATAAAAGGGTAATTTCGGTAAAGAGATGGTTTTTGGCTAAATCTAGTGGATTTATTCCAAATATTTAACTGTTTGTGTTAAATAAAGGGACGCATGTCATGGCGAGAAAAAGGAAGCCTTTTATAAGACTAAGGTGAATTAATATGGATAAATAAGGTTTTCGTAAGTAAACTGCTTCATGCATTAAGTATATGTATATGTATGCTTATATATGTATACATGGTAGTTGCATGTGCAAGTAGGTATGACGTTTTAGAGTCTTCTTTCTGTCATTCGATTCTATACTACATTTGTATAATTCTCATTGAGCATTTGGCTCACTCCCTCGTTTTGTTACGACAGGTTGGGTGCAGTTTCGTATTTTAAGAGCGCTATATAAGTAAGTACTTTCTTTTATATTACGTTAGAATCTCTATATGCTTGGACTCCGGGTGCTCCCCACGGGCCCCTCACGTAGTGAAATTTGAAATTTGAAATCGCATGCTAAATAAGTGAAACATTAATTAAAATAAAACTATAGATTGTTTAAAGACGGGATTGAGATGGAAACACTTCGACCGATATGCGATAGACAAGTACAATAATCAAACAAATCCGTGCAAGTGTGCATTAAAGGATATTAAGAGCCAAAATGTAGTTAGTGATCTCAAATTACATCTTAATGACTCCAAGCATTATAAAGCACAAAAATGGAATGATGATGCATATCAAAACACTATCAAATAGTCACATGTATATGGAATGATGTTGTGACTTGGTCATCCTAAATGTCCATTCATAAATGATGTAAAACCAAATACAAAAATATTTTTGTATTTTTCCAAAAATTTTATCAAAATAAAATCTTTTTGGCTTTTTCAACATTTTTTTTCCTCAAAAAATAAAAATCTTTTTGTATTTTTCAAATTTAAAAAAAAAAAAATCTTTTTGGTTTTTCGAAAAATATATCAAAAGTGGAAAATTTAAATACGAAAATGGTACACACTAGCAATAGGCATAAAACATCATCATAAAAATCATCCTATGCTAGCAAGCAAGTCTCCTCAACCGTTAGGTGCAGTGGAGTTTTCCAAAGGTGGTGTCATCCTTTGAAAAACATCCATCAAATCATGTGAAATTTTGACCAAAAACTTAACTTTCTCCCTAATATGTGCAAACTCTCTCATGTAATCATCCAGAGCATCATGTGTGGGTGCTTATGTGGGAACACGTGGCAAAACTCTATGTGACACACTACCCAACTTAAAACAAAATTCCCTAAAGTGTCCTCTCTTCTTGTAATGGGTGCAAACATACACTGGCCTAGGAACACCTTTACTAAAACGTATAGGGAACACTCTCCTATTCAGAACGGGATGCCTAGGTGGTTTGGGTTGAGATCCATACGGATCAATTATAAACTCGGGAATTAACTCGGGTGCAACGTGGGAAATGGACGCACCTTCATGACCTATTCCTAATCTCTCAACATTAAACAAAGAGGGACTGAGGAACATCTTTCCTACCTTCTTAGATGTGTCCTCTAAGGTGACCTTTACCTCCCGATCACGTTCAAGATCTCTCTCCAATTGTGATACACGGGCTTCAATTTCACTATTTTCCTGACCTACGATGATCAACTGCTCACTCAAAGTAACCTTCACCTTCTCGAGTTGACTTTTAGACGTTTCAAATCCCCTCAAAACCTCAATCTCAATCTCTAAATCGATCACCCTAATACCTAATTCTTTATTCAACTTCTTCGTCTTTAAAGTCTCGGCGTACAAATCTCTAAACGGAATTTGGAGATCACTTTCACCTTCACTAGCACACTCACTCTCACACTCACTAGAAACACTCAAACTATCATCCTCGGGACTCTCACATGCATCATCATGAGACAAACTAGGTGTGCTCATGTGACAAGATAAAAAGGCAACACACATCTCATGTGAAGATTCATCCCCGCAATCCTTCACCTCTTCCTCACTATCATTAAAAGTGGCTGGCATGGCAATCTTCTTGCCCTTCATCTTTAGCCTAGTGGGACACTCAAATGTCTTATTACCCTTTCCTTCACATTCAAAACATCCCTCCTCTTTCTCTTTATCTTTCCCTTTCTCACCGCTTTCTTTGGCCTCTTCTTTTTTTTTATTTTTCTCAAAAAACCTTTCATTGGAGGAATTTTCTTTTGAAAAAATTGAGTTCTTTCTTTAGAAGTATCTCTTGACTTTGTGCACCTATGTTATGAATGTTTATGTTAATTTGTCTATGGAAAATGTTAACACAATTACATTCCATTTTTGAGATTCGGTTATTTTAGTGTTATTCCATGGCGATTATGTATTTTTGTACCTATATGTATTGTATATACTAACATGTTTACATCATTGCCCACGTTTTAGATTCATCAAATCAACATATAACATCAATATCTTGGATCAAATTATCCAATTATCATATAAAAACCTAGTTTTCCTATTTCTTCAAGAACACCACATAATTCAATCATATTTTCATAATTCTCTACCCATAAATAATAAATTTGTGGTTATTATCATCTCCAACATTTACTACATGCAAGTTTTAGCCCGATTATGTTTTTAAACCTTTCAAATCCATTCAAATTTTCATTTTTCATGATGAATCTTCAAATCTATGAAAACAAGTAAACTATATGCTTTGAATCTTTGCAAGATATACCACTTGCCTGTAAATCTGATATTCTGATCCGTTGTTGTTGTTCAAGGGCTGGTCCTCTCTTCTTTCCGGTCACAATTCCGTCCAAATAGGTGGTGGTGGGTGGTGGTTTTGGTTTGGGGACTTTTTGTAACCTCTCCTCTAACACACGTAACTCCCCTCTTTATTTTTGGCTGATAATGTCCCTAACAGCTTAACCAAAAGTAAATAAGTCAACACTAAAAATCGTGGGTCTTAATTCCTTAATTTTTAAAATTACCAAAATACCCTTCCGGGTTGCCGGTTTGGCCTAAAAATGCCTTGGGACCCAAACTAAACCCCCGACTAGTGTTTTCTGACTATCTCGACCCTTTCGAACACGTTGGCACACTCAAAAAGCTCATATAGATGACTTAAAAATAAAATACTTTTAAATCCATTAAATTGGGTCCTGACACGACTGAAACGCGCGTCCCAACTAAATTACCGAAATTGTCGTATTTTCAACTCACGACAATTTTAATAAATTCAATGATCACATATTACCATAATCACTCAGTAATATTCAACAACATAATAATAATCAAATACTAACTCTCGTCTCGCTACCATTTATATCCGAATTAATTTTCTAATTAATAAATCCCAAATTAATTTAATACTTCCCAAATTAATTTAATAAATCCCAGAATTAAAAGCAATTCCATTTAATTACCCACATGATTAAAAGCCATAAAAATACGGGGTATTACACTCCCAAGCATCTACTCAACAACATATATAATTACTTGTTGAAGGATTAATCGGGTGATATTTGATGAAACGTTGGGCATATCCTTATCACTTACCTAGTTTGATTTCTCAAACTACACTCAATGTGTAACCCTTTAATGCGATATGGTTTCTCTCGAACTTGTAATCATTCCACTATGTACACTTAAAAATTTAATAGCTAATTTTATATTAATGAACCTTACCCAAAATCCTTAGGAAGTATCTAAGTCATATATCCTCTTTAGTCACCTCGAAAGTGGAACCTTTGTAGAGTTAGCAATGCAAAATTACTTCTCACCCCTCTAACTTATAGCGCCCCTTCCTATGGTAAACATGTATTATGAGGCAGTAAATTTAGAATCCTTATATGATTGAAAAACAAGGCTTTGTACCTAAATAGTACAATAATATCAAACAAAAAATTGCTGACCATGTCAACTGCGTAGAAGATATTTGATCTAGTACACAATATAGCATACATGAGGTTGCCCATTGCCAAAGCATAACATATATAGTCCTCATCCCTTTTATATAATCAAGTGTTTTAGGACACTAATACTAGATAGATTGATTAAATTCTTGAAAGAAAATTCTTTCTTGGTATCATAATGCTTAACTAGTGATATCATTGATATAAGAAGCTTTGGATAAGCCCACTATCTTTTTTTATCCAATATAGAAAAATCTTGATCATAAGGATGTATTGGCTTGTCCTAAGTTCATTATATCGAGCTACTTGGACAACTACGCTCTTACATTAAAGAATATATACACATTATTCTTTATTAGGAGAATATTATCCACAAATTGTATTAGAAATACCACCACATTTTTGCCATGATTCTTGTACAAACATGTAATATTTGGGCTTCGATCAAAATCAAAAGACCGATTTACTGATCAAAATAAATAATATAAGACCTTGATGTTAGGTTTAAGATTAGAAACACGTGATCCTGATGTACGTGATGTACATGGATTTGATAGCAGAGTATGCGTGCACCGCAGCTTAGCCTAGGTGTGCCATATATGTATTTATGTATTGAGAGTGATATACTTATGTACTTGTGACTGGTTCATTGTTGCTTAGTAGATGTGAATGACTAAGATATTCGAATGGGTTAAGAATGAGATTTTAACTAATACTTGAGATAAGTAATTTAATGAATGTGAACATGGGTTATTAATATGGCTTATTTGGGGGTCACGTGTAGATACTCTATATTAAAATACGAAGGCATGAATGGTACAAACTAGTTAGATACTGCCATAACTAGGATGGGTCAAAGGAAGACGTTAGGCGTGCACAATAGTTGAGAGGTGAGAAACTCATGTGAGAGTACGCAACTAACGTGTTTATAATATGTGATATTTAATTGTAATTTAAATCACTTGCTAAACTTTTAAACTGTTTTCACATCGGGCTCTAACCCATTTTCCTCCAAATCTATTTTTGTTTTGTAAAAACATTTTTAGGTGCCCAGCCACAGGGACGCCAAGCATAGGAGTTCCATTTGGATGACGTGCTGTAGCTGCTGTGGAAGTTATAGGGTCTTTGTAGTAGACGCTCTCATTTTATTCTTGATTCCTTCAGAGTCATTTTATATCAGTTGGGGCATGTCGCTCATTCTCATTTAGAGGTTGTAGTTGCAGACTTTCATTATTTTAGTTTTTGTTTTATTATTTTTATTCAGACTCTAGTATTTGGACATTATTTACTCTAGCATCTTTATTACTGGAGTGTTTACTCCAGACTTATTTGATTTCATCTCGTTGAGCATTTATATGAGATTGGTTATGCGATTGTTGGTTTATTAAATAAATTCTTGTTTAATTGTTGGCTTAATTAATAAAATTTGGCATCTCTCTTTTTGAATATTAGGTGGCTAGTAATTAATTATATGTTTTCGACAGTGATGCTAAGACTGAACCAACTTGATATTCTGTATTAATTTGATAAAGGAGTAGATACCCGGTATTTAATTAGACTAGGTGTCACAGGGAGTTGGATGTGTAGGTACATGGTTTTAAGACTAAGTGGGAGATTGTTGGATTGATTCTTGAAACTATGGGTGTTTACTTTTGAGTAAAGGTGTTCCACTTCATTTTGAAATAATGATCATGTTTATGAGGATGCATTATATTTATATTTTAAATGTACGGTATACTACATCGATAAATTAGACTTAGTACGAATTTAGATGAGTTGGGTTTTACTTGATCGTAAGAGATCGGAATTTCGATTGTAGTACAATTGAATAGTTCATAGCCTAATAGGGAGTGGCATCCTATTGGTAAAGTTGGGTGTGCAGTCTCAGTAGTTTATGTTAAACTACGAGAACATGTCTGATGGTTCAAGAACTTGTTTGATAGTTCAAAAACATATTGTGATCGATACACTCAGGAATATAACATGACCACCTGTGAGATTCAAGTCTAAAGGGTGACTAAATTAAGCTTGGGCAATCTCACAATGTTTGCAAAGGGTGCATAAGTTCTTAATATCGAGGGCTATACGGATTAGAATGATTGAAATTTTTTTGTTTTGATTATTATAGGTACAATTTTATTATAGATTAGACAAATATATCCCCGCAAGTTGGTTAATCATTTTATGAGTAGGTTTAAGATCATAAGTCAGAGGGATCCACATCCAAGAAAGATCTTGGATTATGATACCACTTTATAGACTTATACATGTTTTTCTACTAGTAAACCCGGCCAGTGGATTATTTATAATCCAATAAAGTAGCAAACAAGTTAATTTTGAGAATCAAGATGTTGATTAGATTTTGATTAAAATCGATTAGTAGAAAATTTATTTGACTAGGGGTTTTGGACACTTAATGTGGGGAATCATATTATGTACCAAATTAACTTTTCAAACAAGATCTATATGTTTCGAGTGATTTAGAGATAAATAAATTGGAGTGCAATCATAATTATTTAGCGGAATCAATAACGATTAAATAGAGAAAGGAAATAAAGTACGAGAATTTAATTTTGTATTTCCTAGTATTTATTCAGAATAAAATTTATCATTTAGTCATGGGCCTCTAGTATAGTCCATTGCCCAAGTAGTAAGCCAAAAACTCTCTGAAAATGCAATTTAGCCAAAGATCATGACACACACAGACACACACACACACACACACACACACACACACACACACACACACACATATATATATATATATATATATATTGGGTTTTATGGTAAATATCCATTATGGAGGGTTAGAGAGGGAGATGCAAAACCCAATACACATTTTTGTGAAAGGGCGGGGAGAGAAAAATGTGACAACTCGAGATCCGAAATAAGGGGTGGCCAGCCCGATACCTCAACATAACGGAATCATGGATGGAAATCATTCTCAGCATCATATCTCGGATACATCCTCCTCCTGTATCCTCAACTGGTGATCCCCCATCCTCAAATCGATTTTTGAGAAGTACGACGCTCCTCAAAGTTGATCAAACAAGTCATCGATACGAGGAAGAGGGTATTTATTCTGGATGGTGACCTTGTTCAACTCTGTATAGTCAACACACAACCGGAGAGAACCGTCTCTTTTCTTTACAAACAACACTGGAGAGCCCCAAGGCGACGTGCTACGCCTAATAAATCCCTGCTCCAACAACTTCTAGATTTGATCTCTCAACTCCCTCATTTCCATAGGAACCATTCGATATGGAGCCCTCACAATAGGCCTCGTTCCCGGTGCTAAATCGATCACAAACTCAATCTCTCGGCTAGGAGGCAAGCCCGATATTTCCCTGAAGACATCCTCAAAATCTCTCACAACCGGAATAGAATCCAAGGGAACAACTACATCCCTAGAAGTCTCCTCTATAATACAATATAGATAAGTACTAGTACTTCCCTCCAAACGAGGCAAAACTACCAAGAACATTTCTTGTCCTGGAAAGGCGAAGACTATACTCTTCCCGTAATAATTGACTATCGAATGATATTTCATAAGCCAATCCATGCCCAAAATCACATCATACCCGACCATGTCCAGGACGAGTAAATCGGCCTCAAAGCATAAATTACCAAGAGAAATTCTCATATGTTTACAAACAAGGAAAATGAGTGAACCATCACCCATAGAGGACTCAACGCTAGTAAAAGTACGCTCACCAGATTTTATCAACTCTGTGGTCTGAGAAAAGATCCTAGAAATGAATGAATGTGTCGCACCCGTATCAAATAAAATGCGACCCTAATGTCCCTGAATAAGGAACTTACCCTCAATGACTGGCGGTGCCGGAGGAATCATAGCGTCCTGAATATGATAAACTCTCCCATACTGTAACTAACCCTGCTATGGAGGAACAATTGGGTTAGGTACCTGTGGAGGAAACGGACATATGGTTGCTGTGGAACCCTAGGAAACTGTCCCCCAATCAACTGAGGACACTCCTTCTTGTAATGACCCGCCTCACCGCATTGGAAACATCGACCCAACATATTCTCCGCATTTCGACCCCGATTATTTCTAAACTGATTAACACCTTGGCCCTGATGGACTCTACCTCCTTGACCACCCCGGCCTTCTTGTTGTTGTGGGGCACCCTGACCGTGTCTATTATTATGGCTCCCCGAATTGAACCGGCTAGAACGTTGCCTCTTTGACAAGTCCCCTCCTAGGGATCCCTTTCTTTTTGCTTAATACCCGAAGATTGGGACGAGGGAAAACTCATCCTTCGCTCCCACTACCTTCAGGCCTTCCCACTTGCCCCACTACGATGGCTTTCTTGGCATTTTGCACAAACAATCTATGCTCTTGACAATGTAGCAACGCCGCATTCATTACCTCACCAAAGGTTTGCAATGTCGGATTTCCCAGCAAGTGTTGCCGGATCCTCCAGTTCAAACCTCTCATAAACTTCGAAACCTTCCTTTCTTCGGGAGTCACCTCATCCGGTACAAAACATGCCAACAGAGTGAACTCCTCTTCATATTCAACCATGGATCTCTCTCCTTGCACAATGTCTTGAAGCCTCCTTCTCATCTCCCCTAGAATCGTGGGAGGAAAGTACTTTGATCAAATAAAACCCAGAATTCAGAGATCGTTATAGTGTCTCTCTGTTCTGGTGTAGTCATAGACTCCCACCAATGTAATGCGGCCCCAACAAGTTTAAAAGTAGCAAGGACTTGCTTCTTATCCTCACTACATTCCACCATACGTAGATGGCGTTGTATATCTTTCTTTCCACTGATTTTCCCTTATGACATCCGAGCCTCCATCAAACTATGGGGGCTGACCCTTTAGAAAAGATTCCCTAGCGCTCTCCCACGGAGAAGGTCCCGTAGGAGCTTGGGCATCTTGTGATCTCTCTTGAGCTTGTGGCATTTGTTAAGCCACTGCTGTCATAGCCACATTAGCCGCTTGAGCCACTATGTTCACTACATCAGCAGCATTAATTGTTCCTTGTGGCGGCGGTGGAGGATCAACCTCCTCTTCTACAACCCTATTACGTCTCGCTGGGCGACCTCTCTTAGGCGGCATCTGAGATGGAGAAACAATAGAGTTAGAATACTATATAAAACAATCTATCTTGCAGAAGATTGTAGAGAAAAGCAAAAAAGAAGTCCTAACATTAGGCTCTATATCAAAGAACGCTATGGTAGAACGTGACAAGTCCACATAGATCTTAAAGACTCTAGAACCTGATGCTCTGATACCATCTGTGACAACTCGAGATCTTAAATAAGGGGTGGCCAACCCGATACCTCAACATAACAGAATCATGGATGGAAATCATTCTCAACATCATAACAATAAAATAAGTATACGGGAAAACCACCCTTTAAATCAGAAAACGGGTTGCCAAATTTTAGTTTAAATAAAAGTTAAGGAAAATAATTTAAACAACCCAATCTGATAAGAAAGTGGAATTTCAAAGACACTAATATTAATACTGAAACAAAATACAATAAAAGGATCGAATAAGCTGTCGGTCAACAGTTACATCCAACGTATTACAACAGTCAATAATCTACATAATACATCCATTAAGCAAATACAAAAGTTTGGGCTACTCGCCCGAATGAAAAACCCGATCATAACTAGAATTCAAAAATGAAAGCGTCAAACAAAGCTTCCTGTAATAATCCGCAAAATATTACTTCTCCTCAAAAGCGTAAGGATAGGAATGTCACAACAGGCACCCTTGCGGAGGAGCACCTGAGCGGATACAATAACATGCACAACATGGAAAAATGAACTGGTCAGGGCCCGGTTTATATATGATAACCAGATGAACAAGAAGCATGATAGATATGGACAGTTAATCATGAATGATGTAGATGAAAATCTAACAACCTAATCACAAAGCATGATAAGGCAATTTAAATAATTCTAACATTTATTGATTTATGCAAGAGAACATAATTTAAACCTCATTATTCATCATGTCTTTTCATTTTTCCATTCCTTAATAGGAATATAATTACCATCGTATTTTCTTATGGCAATTCACATATCTCAAGTCCCACTTGAGTTAGAAAGGTTATAATCCTATACATATAACGATTCTAAGATCTCCCCTCCGAGTTTCCCCACTGGGAGCGCCCCTAAATGACTATCATCTTTCAGGGCCTATCTATACAAGACAACCTGGGCACCTAACGCACGTCGGGAAGTGGCCATATACCTACGAGTGAGTCATAACCACACCCGGAATTACCTCACTAGCGCAGAAAACATATACAAATCCCGCATATGGCCGAGGACTATAGTCTCCCTACATTCATTAGTCAGGGGAAATCACCTCATGCGCGAACTTCCCTTATGATAGCATTTAGAGAGATGTGTTTAGGTATATTAACATTTACCAATTTCATCTCATTATCATTTTCATTAATCACGTGTATGTTTCATTCTATTTGAAACCATTGTCCCTGAATATTCTCATTAGTATTCATCATATTTTAAGTCCTGAGTTATCCTCATTATAATCACCAACATCTTACAAGTCCCAAGGTGTTATATACCTCAATAGGGCTTCTAAAATCTCCACATATGGGCTTAGAACTCTTAATTCCTATTAATATGCGAAAAGAAAAATAATGCCTAAACATCACTTTTTGTACCCATAGAATAAACCCCAAGTGAACCCATTCAACTCTAGGGTAACGACCAAACTCAACTAAAACTCTAGGACTCTATGTTTACTTCTTACAAGAAGGTTCCTAGATCCTAATCCTAAAGAAAAGGGTTAAAATTAGAAAAGGAAAAAAAAGAAAAATGCAGGATTTCTGAATCAATTCGGTCTGGACGAATCGATTCGGTCGGACAAGCGAATCGATTCGGAAATGGCCGAATCGATTTGATTCACTCAGACCTGGAAATCGTCCCCCTGCGAATCGATTCGACCTGGCCGAATCGATTTGCCCCTGCGAATTTTGCCAATTTTGGCTATAGAGTCTTGGACTCCAAATCTGTCCCTACTTCAACCAACTCAAAAACTCATCATTTATTACCACCAACTGATTATAAATGCATCAAACAACCATAATTTATCTCAATAACCAATCAAATCAACCTCCAAAGATTCAAAGCCCATTAATCCAACAAAAACCCTAACTTTCTTAAACCATAATTAACCCACAACTATCAACACTAATTATTCATCTTAAATCAGATAATAGCAAGTGTAAAACTTGCCTTGGTGTAGGAATCTCAGATTTCCTCTTGCTAGTAACAATCTCCAAGCTTCAATCTCTCTTTTTCTCCCAAAGTTCTCTTCTCTCTTTCTCTCTAGGTCACAAAATACACTTAAGGGAAATAAATGGATTTCAAGACATAATCGTGCCTTAGTCTAAAATTACCAACTTAAGTGATCAATACCGCGATAAAATAACACGCAACTACACATTTAAACCAAAATCAGTCAAAAGTGCCCGAAACCTCAAAATACAATATGGCAGATAATTTGACTATCTCGCACCTTCCGGAACTAACTACTCTCTCCAAATTATCATTTGGAAATTTTATAACTCATTTTAAGTTCCGATTTCATTGTAAACCAAATGTCATTTTTAAATCTTATGACACAATAAAACACAACATATTGATATTCACCTACACATAAGGTAAATATGCAACATCTTAGTAAATATTAACTTTTCTTCCTTAAATTAATACTTACTCCACGTTCCAACATTTTATATCTATTTACTATACCTAGCAAATAAATATAAAATAGGTTCTCAAAAGCGGGGGTTTTTACATACTCCCCCCCTTATGAGGGAATTTTGTCCCCAAAATACAAGCGTGCCTTGTATAAAGAGATGCGGATACTTTTCCCACATATCATCTTCGCGTTCCCATATTGATTCCTTGGCGTTATGGTGACTCCATTAGACCCGCACCAAGGGAAACACTCGAGATCTTAACCTACGCTCCCCATGCTCTAAAACAGTAATCTGTTGTTCTTCATAGGAAATGTCGGGTTGCAAGTCAATATCCTCGAAAGGGATATGCCAAAGCGCACCTTCGCATCTCTTGTACTTCTTTAGACAGGAAGCATGGAATACATCATGAATTTGTTTCAATGGTTCCGGTAAGGCAAGTTGATACGCCACTGGACCCACCTTCGTAATAACTGGAAAAGGTCCAACAAAACGTGGCGCAAGCTTCCCTTTCTTCCCGAAACGCTTGATGCCTTTCGTAGGTGACACTCGAACCAAAACTTGGTCCCCAATATCCTATTCCATGTGTCTTCTACCCGCATCGGCATAGCTCTTTTGGCGGTCTTGGGCTATCCGAATGCGATTTCGAATGAGTTAAATTTTAAAAGAATTATCTTGGATCATTTCAAGTCCAAGGAATTTATTATCGCCCACTTCCAACCAACAAGCGGGTGATCTACAAGGTATTCCATACAAAACTTCATAAGGCGCCATTCTAATAGTAAATTGGTACGAGTTGTTATAAGCAAACTCAACCAATGGGAGATATTGTTCCCAACCACCTTTGAAGTCGAGCATACACATACGAAGCATATCCTCCAACATTTGGTTTACTCTTTCAGTTTGGCCATCTGTTTGAGGATGGTAAGAAGTGCTCAACTTAAATTCGGTCCCCATAGCCTCTTGGAAACTTCGCCAAAAGTGGGAAACGAAGATCTTGTCTTGGTCGAAAACTATATTTAGAGGTATCCCATGGAGTCTCACAACCTCCTCGATGAATAATCGGGCATAGCGAGCAGTGTCATAATCAGTTCGCATAGGTAAGAAGTGTGCTGACTTAGTCAAGCGGTCGACAATCACCCAAATAGAATCATACCCGCTTTGTGATCTTGGCAAGCCCGTAATAAAATCCATCGATATGCTTTCCCATTTCCACTCTGAAATCTCTAATGGTTGCAATAAACCTGTCGGTCGCTGATGATCGATCTTGACCAACTGATAAGTAGTGCATCGGGACACGAACTCAGAAATATCCCGCTTTATGCCTGGCCACCAATAATGACGGTGCATGTCTTGATACATCTTGTCCCCACCAGGATGTACCGTAAATTTAGATCCATGAGATTTGGCCATCACCGCCCATCTCAAGTCCCGTTCTTCCGGAACAATGAGTATTCCATGGAAACGTAATCCACCTCAGAACTAATCGAGTAGGACTCCGCTCCCTCGGACAGTAATCTGCGTATATGGTCTTGGCAACCCTTATCCCTTCCTTGGGATTCTACAATCCTTGCCACAATGGTAGTAGTAACGGTCATTACCGACATAAATGCTCTCGCTACCGCATCCTCCTGACTGAGTTCTTTCCATTTAGCTTTCCAAACCTCAGCTAACCCTCCCTCAGGCTTTCTACTCAAGGCATCCGCCACAACGTTTGCCTTGCCCGGATGATAATGGATATCAAATTGATAATCTTTCACGAACTCCAACCATCGGCGCTGTCGCATATTCAAATCTTTCTATGAAAATAAATATTATAGCAATTTGTGGTAGACAACTGCGGCAAGCTCTAAGTCATGCACCGGATAGTTTCTTTCGTAGGGCTTTAGCTTGCGAGAAGCATAAGCAATAGCCCGTCTCTCTTGTTGTAGCACACCTCCTAATCCTCGAAGAGATGCATCGGTGAAAACTAGATATTCCAATCCCAATTTTGGTAATGCAAGGACTGGAGCTGAAGTCAACCTATCTTTGAGCTCATCAAAAGCAGCCTGACAAGAATTATCCCAAATAAATCTAACCCCCTTTCGGGTCAAATTTGTCAAAGGGATAGCGATTTTAGAGAAGCCCTTGATAAATCGACGGTAATAACCCACCAAACCCAAAAAACTATGAACCTCGTTAGGTGTCGTGGGCTGACCCCACTCCCTCACCACAACCACCTTTCTTGGATCCACCGATATACCCTGGGATGTCACAACATGACCCAGAAACTGTACCTCCTGTAACCAAAAGCCACATTTCTCGAACTTAGCATACAATTAGTGATCCCTCAATCTTTGTAGGACCAACCTCAAATGAATAGCATAATCAGATTCCGTTCAAGAATAGACTAAGATATCATTAATGGATACAATAATAAATTGGTCCAGGAAATCTTAAAATACCCTATTCATAAGATCCATAAATACAGCGGGGGCATTGGTTAGTCCAAAGGGCATAACCAAAAATTCATAGGACCCGAATCTTGTCAGAAAAGCGGTCTTGGATACATCCTCCTCCCGTATCCTCAACTGGTGATCCCCCATCTTCAAATCGATTTTTGAGAAGTACGACGCTCCTCAAAGTTGATCAAATAAGTCATCGATACGAGACAGAGGGTACTTATTCCGGATGGTGACCTTGTTCAACTCTCTATAGTCAACACACAACCGGAGAGAACCGTCTCTTTTCTTTACAAACAACACTGGAGCACCCCAAGGCAACGTGCTACGCCTAATAAATCCCTCCTCCAACAACTGCTAGATTTGATCTCTCAACACCCTCATTTCCATAGGAACCATTCGATATGGAGCCCTCACAATAGGCCTCGTTCCCGGTGCTAAATCGATCACAAACTCAATCTCTCGGCTAGGAGGCAAGCCCGGTATTTCCCTGAAGACATCCTCAAAATCTCTCACAACCGGAATAGAATCCAAGGGAACAACTACATCCCTAGAAGTCTCCTCTACAATATAATATAGATAAGTACTAGTACTTCACTCCAAACGAGGCAAAACTACCAAGAACATTTCTTGTCCCGGAATGGGGAAGACTATACTCTTCCCGTAATAATTGACTATCGCATGATATTTCATAAGCCAATCCATGCCCAAAATCACATCATACCTGACCATGTCCAGGACGAGTAAATTGGCCTCAAAGCATAAATTACCAAGAGAAATTCTCATATGTTTACAAACAAGGAAAATGAGTGAACCATCACCCATAGAGGACTCGACGCTAGTAAAAGTACTCTCACCAGATTTTATCAACTCTGTGGTCTAAGCAAAGATCCTAGAAATGAATGAATGTGTCGCACCCGTATCAAATAAAACGCGACCCAAATGTCCCTGAATAAGGAACTTACCCTCAATGACTGGCGGTGCCGGCGGAGCCGGAGGAAGCATAGCGTCCTGAATATGATAAACTCTCCCATACTGTAACTAACCCTGCTATGGAGGAACAACTGGGTAGGTACCTGTGGAGGAAACGGACATATGGTTGCTGTGGAGCTCTAGGAAACTGTCCCCCAATCAACTGAGGAAACTCCTTCTTGTAATGACCCGCCTCACCGCATTGGAAACATCGACCCAACATATTCTCCGCATTTCGACCCCGATTATTTCTAAACTGATTAACACCTTGGCCCTGATGGCCTCTACCTCCTTAACCACCCCGACCTACTTGTTGTTGTGGGGCACCCTGACCGTGCCTATTATTATGGCTCCCCGAATTGAACCGACTAGAACGTTGCCTCTTTGACAAGTCCCCCTGCTGGGGATCCCTTTCTTTCTGCTTAATACCCAAAGATTGGGACGAGGGAAAGACTCATCCTTCGCTCCCACTACCTCCAGGCCTTCCCACTTGCCCCACTACGATGGATTTCTTGCCACTTTGCACAAACAATCTATGCTCTTGACAATGTAGTAACGCCGGATTCATTACCTCACCAAAGGTTTTCAATGTCGGATTTCCCAGCAAGTGTTGCCGGATCCTCCAGTTCAAACCTCTCATAAACTTCGAAACCTTCCTTTCTTCAGGAGTCACCTCATCCGGTACAAAACTTGCCAACCGAGTGAACTCCTCTTCATATTCAGCCATGGATCTCTCTCCTTGCACAATGTCTTGAAGCTTCCTTCTCATCTCCCCTTGAATTGCGGGAGGAAAGTACTTTGATTAAAGAAAACCCAGAATTCAGAGATCGTCATAGTGTCTCTCTGTTCTGGTGTAGTCATAGACTCCCACCAATGTAATGCGGCCCCAACAAGTTTAAAAGTAGCAAGGACTTGCTTCTTATCCTCACTACATTCCACCATACGTAGATGGCGTTGTATATCTTTCTTCCACTGATTTGCCCTTATGACATCCGAGTCTCCATCAAACTCTAGGGGCTGACCCTTTAGAAAATATTCCCTAGCGCTCTCCCACGGAGAAGGTCTCGTAGGAGCTTGGGAATCTTGCGCTATCTGTTGAGCTTGTGGCATTTGTTAAGCCACTACTGTCATAGCCAAATTAACCGCTTGAGCCACTATGTTCACTACATCAGCAGCATTAATTGTTCCTTGTGGCGGCGGTGGAGGATCAACCTCCTCTTCTACAACCCTATTACGTCTCGCTGGGCGACCTCTCTTAGGCGGCATCTGAGATGGAGAAACAATAGAGTTAGAATACTATATAAAACAATCTATCTTGCAGAAGATCGTAGACAAAAGCAAAAAAGCAGTCTTAACATTAGGCTCTATATCAAAGAACTCTACGGTAGAACGTGACAAGTCCACATAGATCTTAAAGACTCCAGAACCTGATGCTCTGATACCATCTGTGACAACTCGAGATCCTAAATAAGGGGTGGCCAACCCGATACCTCAACATAACGGAATCATGGATGGAAATCATTCTTAACCTTATAACAATAAAATAAGTATACGGGAAAACCACCCTTTAAATCAGAAAACGGGTTGCCAAATTTTAGTTTAAATAAAAGTTAAGGAAAATAATTTTAACAACCCAATCTAATAAGAAAGTGGAATTTCAAAGAAACTAATATTAATACTGAAACAAAATACAATAAAAGGACCGAATAAGTTGTCGGTCAATAGTTACATCCAACATATTACAACAGTCAATAATCTACATAATACATCCATTAAGCAATTACAAAAGTTTGGGCTACCTGCCCGAATGAAAGACCTGATCATATCTAGAATTCAAAAATGAAAGCGTCTAACAAAGCATCCTGTAATAATCCACAAAATATAACAGCTCCTCAAAAGCATAAGGATAGGAATGTCACAACAGGCACCCTTGCGGAGGAGCACCTGAGCGGATACAATAACATGTACAACATGGAAAAATGAATGGGTCAGGGCCCGGTTTATATATGATTACCAGATGAACAAGAAGCATGATAGATATGGACAGTTAATCATGAATGATGTAGATGAAAATCTAACAACCTAATCACAAAGCATGATAAGGCAATTTAAATAATTCTAACAGTTATTAATTTATGCAAGAGAACATAATTTAAACCTCATTATTCATCATGTCTTTTCATTTTTCCATTCCTTAACAGGACTATAATTACCATCGTATTTTCTTATGGAAATTCACATATCTCAAGTCCCACTTGAGTTAGAAAGGTTATAATCCTATACATATAACGATTCTAAGATCTCCCCTCCGAGTTTCCCCACTGGGAGCGCCCCTAAATGACTATCATCTTCCAGGGCCTATCTATACAAGACAACCTGGGCACCTAACGCACATCGAGAAGTGGCCATATACCTGCGAGTGAGTAATAACCACACCCGGAATTACCTCACTAGCGCAGAAAATATATACAAATCCCGCATATGGCCGAGGACTATAGTCTCCCTACATTCATTAGTCAGGGGAAATCACCTCATGCGCGAACTTACCTTATGATAGCATTTAGAGAGATGTGTTTAGGTAAATTAACATTTACCAATTTCATCTCATTATCATTTTCATTAATCACGTGTATGTTTCATTCTATTTGAAACCATTGTCCCTGAATATTCTCATTAGTATTCAACATATTTTAAGTCCCGAGTTATCCTCATTATAATCACCAACATCTTACAAGTCCCAAGGTGTTATATACCTCAATAGGGCTTCTAAAATCTCCACATATGGGCTTAGAACTCTTAATTCCTATTAATATGCGAAAAGAAAAGTAAAGCCTAAACATCACTTTTTGTACCCATAGAATAAACCCCAAGTGAACCCATTCAACTCTAGGGTAACGACCAAACTCAACTAAAACTCTAGGACTCTATGTTTACTTCTTACAAGAAGGTTCCTAGAACCTAATCCTAAAGAAAAGGGTTAAAATTAGAAAAGGAAAAAAAAAAGAAAAATGCAGGATTTCTGAATCGATTCGGTCTGGACGAATCGATTCGATCAGACAAGCGAATCGATTCGGTCATGAAAACCAACATTCTGCATAACCACCGAATCGATTCGGAAATGGCCGAATCGATTTGATTCACTCAGACCTGGAAACTGTCCCCATGCGAATCGATTCGGCCAGGCCGAATCGATTCGCCCCTGCGAATTTTGCCAATTTTTCTATGGAGTCTTGGACTCCAAATATGTCCCTACTTCAACCAACTCAAACCCTTATCATTTATTACCACCAACTGATTATAAATGCATCAAACAACCATAATTTATCTCAATAACCAATCAAATCAACCTACAAAGATTCAAAGCCCATTAATCCAACAAAAACCCTAACTTTCTTAAACCATAATTAACCCACAACTATTAACACTAATTATTCATCTTAAATCATATAATAGCAAGTATAAAACTTGCCTTGGTGTAGGAATCTCAGATTTTCCCTTGCTAGCAACAATCTCCAAGCTCCAATCTCTCTTTTTCTCCCAATGTTCTCTTCTCTCTTTCTCTCTAGGTCACAAAATACACTTAAGGGAAATAAATGGATTTCAAGACATAATCGTGCCTTAGTCTAAAATTACCAACATAAGTGATCAATACCGCGATAAAATAGCACGCAACTACACATTTAAACCAAAATCAGTCAAAAGTGCCCGAAACCTCAAAATACAATATGGCAGATAATTTGACTATCTCGCACCTTCCGGAACTAACTACGCCCTCCAAATTATCATTTGGAAATTTTATAACTCATTTTAAGTTCCGGTTTCATTGTAAAACAAATGTCATTTTTAAATCTTATGACACAATAAAACACAACATGTTGATATTCACCTACACATAAGGTAAATATGCAACATCTTAGTAAATATTAACTTTTCTTCCTTAAATTAATACTTACTCCACGTTCCAACATTTTATATCTAATTACTATACCTAGAAAATAAATATAAAATAGGTTCTCAAAAGCGAGGGTTGTTAAAAAAAACTGATTTTTCTCATATTTCAGTTTTAATCTCTAAGAGTGCAAACACATAAGGCTTACTTTTGGTGGATCATGTACTAGAAGATTTGAGGCTTTTGGAGGATTCTATCAAGGTTTTTGGATACCTTGGCAAGGCAATAAAATCATCATCTTCATCAAAATATTTCTCCTAATTCGGATCACCAATAAGATCCTCAAAGCTATCATGATTTGAGACCGTAAGTTTATGATTTAAACCTAGTTCTTACTTTAACTATCCAAATAATGATCAATCAAAGTTCTGTGGGTTGAATTTTCTCGTGTTTAAAGTCAATCCCAATTTTGAACATAATTTCCCTCATTCCTATTATATCCTTATTTATTGGACAAGGTCTCTCCTAGGTAATATAATACACATTTCCTCTTATTATTGAGTCTTAGGTTAGGAAGCGAGGCTAGTCATATTTTTTAAGATGGTATCCTCTGCATTCATATACTTATAATCTCTTTTAAGGAGCTCAATCATGGATTATCGTGTCCTCTTGTTGAAAGACCTCATAAATTCCTTAGAAGTAAGTCCTGAAATGATGGTGAATATATATATAATGCCACTAAGGTCATGTTGTTTCATGATTGAAATATTTTTCATAGCTGCGGAGTTTTTCCTCAAAACTTTGCCTAAATTTGAAGAAAGAGATAGCATGCATGCACATCCCCTGAGCTCCACTAAAAGGGCCCATAAACGTACCTGACTAAAATTAACAAGTTATTGATAGTACCGCATTTTAATTTTAAATACCAGTACCTTGCCATCCCCCTAAAGTGGATGTAAAATCTCTACACAACACTCCATTAGGGGTGTCCTATACAAACATGAGAGACTTGTTGGTTTCCAAGTGGCGAATGGGGTTTTAGTGTGGAAATGTATCATACTCATTTTATATGGAGTTGTATATAGTAGTTTACTCCCATGTTAAAACATGTAGGCTATCATAATAAAGAAAAAAAACTTGAAACTCATGTATATTTCGCAGGTGATATGCCTGATCTTATTTATTCACCTACTCATCATTCGACATCAGCGATTGAGTGCATCAACAAATATTTTGACCTGATGTGACTTTGAAATCCTTTTGGTTGTGATTAGTTTAACATGTAAGTTTTTCACACTTGCACCTTCTTCTCAAAATGTTTTTTGGACTTTGAGTAGATAATTTTTCAAAGAAAATTAATTTTGAGTAACTTTAATAAATATTAAGGAATTATGTAATTAGATGGTGTAAGGTAATCATAGATAAGATGTCCATCTAATTTACATAACATAGTACCCAATAAAGTCATATATAAATATTCAATGTTATCTAGAAAGAAAGATCACATTTATAAAATATTATTAATGTATGTGTTGTCAACTCATATATTGCAAAATCATTTTGAAATGTAGACATTTTTTAATTTTTAAGGTATTTGTTAATTATAATTTACCAGAGTTACAATTTAGGCGTCATGTTCACAAGTATGTGCACATTGGTGAATTACAACCATGCGAACGGTATTAACTAACATTACAAGATCACATATGGGTTATTCCTTAGGAAATAAACCACTATCGTCCACAGAGGGGGAATTCAACAATGTGCATGTTTTGATTTTATTCTTTAAAACCATGTATGTCATTTATTTTGAACAAATTAGTGTCTAGTTCATTTGAAAGAAGAGTCATGTTTTTTAGAATGCCTCATATTAGTTATAAATATATTGTATGTATGTCATTCAAATGTACTTAGTAGAACTTCGAGTGAGTTGGGTTCGATTTGTTCGCATAACATCATAATTCCGATTATAGTTTAATTGAACATTTCATAATCTAGATAGGAATTTGACATCCTATCGATAAAGTTACATCTAAAATCTTAGAAGTTTATCTTGACTATGGTTCAAGAACTTGCCTGATTGTTTAAGAAGTTGTCTGATAGTTTAAAGAAATTGTACTAGTACATCAGGAATGTATTGAACAAGACCACTAGTGAGAGTCAAGTCTAGGTTCTGACAAGATTAAACTTGCAACATTGTTTGCAAAGGGTGCATGGATTCTTAATCTCAAGAATTATGAGTATTGAAATATGCAAACAATTATTGTTATGATTGTATGGGTGATATTAAATTTAAGGATCATAAGTATTTAGTCCAAATTTTAAAGATTCATTTGCAATCATTGTCATGTTTTTATTTTTTTAGTCGCCGGTCCTATTTTAATAATAATGTGACGAGTTTCATTCTTTATTAAAAGGAAGATTAGAAGTTAGAGGTGGTTACAAGGCGGTTGAGGGAAGTTTGAGGTGGTTATGGGACTTAATACAATTTAAAAATACATGGGAGGGGATATCAACAATACTTTGTAAATGGGACTAAAAATAAAAAATTAAATTTATTGGGTCTAAATTTTTACAACTTGAGAAATCATTGCATGGTTATGTATGAGATCATATTTTGAAGGAATCTACATCCAAAAGATATTATGGACTATCATACCCACATGATAAACTTATAAGCATTTATTCTACAAGTGAACCCCTACAAGTGACTTTTTTAATCTCACATGGGAAAACATGCACACACATACAGATAGAAAAAGAGAGTAAATGATTTCCCAAGTTGTCACCATTTATTCTACAAGTGAATTTTTTAATCTTATACACACACACACACACACACAGATAGAGAAAGAGAGTAAATGGTGGCTACAGCAAGGCGAGGAGAGAGAAAGTTAAATGCTTAGGGAAAACAAAGAAGAAATAGAAGTGTCTTGTCAAGAGACTAAACATATTAGTCTTAATTGGTGACAACACATTGTTCTTACTTCATATGATCATATACTTGAATATGTGAGGTACCTCTGTATCTTCATTGCAAATTAGCCTACGTATTAGATCACGTAATTGATTCAAAAAGGTATGTTGATCTAAACCCTAAATCTATTATTTAGATTTATTTGTTTTTATTACTTTATGAAACATCATCAATCAAGTTCTTGGGGTAATTTTTTTATAATATCAATTCTTAATAGTGCGTACGAATATCGAGATTTTTGAAGTTGTAAAAATACCAATTTTAGCCCCAAAAAGTAAAAATTATGGGTTTTTAAACTTATGAGTATCTATTCTAACTCGATTTTGATATGTTTTTATCATTCACTTTTGCAATGACAATTCGTTATTTAAATTTCAAAGAATTATCAGATGTACACTTGATATATGACTTGTGAGGACTGTTATTGAGTAAATTTCTTTCAAATCTTCAAAACCTTAAAATCATTTATCACTTCAAATTAGATTCATTTCAAACTTCATATCTAAATCTAGATTGAAAAGATTAGACAATTCATTAGAGGATTCATTTAAGTTATGATAGCTGGAGGAGAATGGACTTCCTCTCAGCCTTGGTGGAGTTTCGAGTGGATTGTCATTACATGAGGAAAAGTTGACATGTACATAAGTAACTACATGTAAACGATTTAAGTGATAGGTAATACTCTATGTTATATAAAACTACAGAGTAACCAAACCACTCATGAAGATGTGGTGGTGATTGGAACAAGGACCACTGCCCCTCTGGCAGGGTAGACCAGTTCACCGACGGCGGATCCGGTGACAGGTATGAGTCTTATGATCATGTTTTTTGATTTCTTGAAACAAAAAAACGTTGATCTTACAAGTTTAGGTCAAGGATGCGTAACACCAGCTCTAGCCCTCTCTGGAGGGACAGTCGGCCCAATGCGCGGCTCCGACAAAAACAGCCCCACCTCGACAAGTGGAACCGGAGCAAGTTTCGACATTTTCAAGCTCACCATCAACAAAGGGCGTGGGTCTAGAAGAATCCCCCTCCAAGGCTATTACGATGTAGGAGGTGAGGATGCTGTTACTCTCCAAGGCTGTTACGGTGTTATGGGTTGAGTTTTATTTGGTACCGGGGAATCGCACTACTTTATACCTACTCATTTTGCACGAGCCTTAGGGATATTAGACACGGCAAAGAGTGCAGTGTCGTGCATAGACTCACCATTGGGGAATGAGTCTTTGATTTTCTTTATTTGATGGGGTGTAGATATAGAGATTGGTAGCTTCATTTTACCTACGGACATGCTGGTGTTAAATATGCATGAGCACAATGTCATTATTGGCATGCTAGATTTTTCTATAGGAGTATTGTCTTTGCTATTTCGGGACAGGAGATGTGTTTGGTGGCGATGCCTCGCCCAGAGGGAGGAGTAGCCAAGGCGATTGGCAAAGTAGAAGTATGACTTTTATCCTTAGAGGATGAGGCGTGTTTTATGTGACACGAGCAAGTCACTATATTTTGTTTATTGCTAGGGTAGCATGTGAGACGAGTTTAATGCGTAACTATAAACATTATCATCATGTGAATAGTTCCCTAGTGTAGCGGGATTATCTTTAGTGCTACCCGCGAGGATGAATGGGTGTATTAATAATGTTATATACTTTATTGAGGTTATTTCTTTTAGTGATGTGATATATGAGTATGATATTACCTTGGTTGCATTTTTATAGAAATGGTTAGTACAATAGTAGGCAGTTATTGTAAGGCTATCGGAGTGGCTGCCTTAGTGCAACATGATTTGTTCTGGCGAGGCCTCACCTGTGAGAGATTCGGGCTCGCATTTATATTATATATTATAGAGACTCCAAAGGGTATAGTGGATCGAAGATTTTAAATCTCGGGGTGTTTAGGGACCTTGTTGTCATGGTTCTTCATGTATTGGGTTTACCGTTGAGTTAAAAGATTTGACTCATTGTTATGTTTAACGCTCTGGACTTGGTGATAAGAAGAGAACATTGATATATCTATCCTTTATAGATGTGAGAGTTAAGAGTTAGACTCATATGTTTAGGGTCAGGATTTTTAGAGTCCTGATTTTATGTGTACGAGGTTCGCGAATTGTGATTACCACCAATACTGAACGATAGTGGATTGGCGAAATGTTCTTTATTTAAGTGTAATTACGGAAGGAGATGTAACTTTTTTGTTAAGAGATGAAATAAAGGGGTACATGTTGTAGACTAAGGGCCTAACGGATTTTGATAACTGATAATGTCAGGTTGTAGTGTATCAGGGGGTTCCTTGTTTGGATTTTACTTTGTGAGACATCCCACGCATGAAACTTAGCGTAAGGTTGGAAGTAGGAAGATGTTTGGTCATTAGTCTATGAGTTTGGTACCTCGGTCGAGGTAGAAGTAGGTAATTATATCTGTAAATTGGAAGTTGAATTATGAATTAAGGCCAGTGGACCCGATTATGTGGAAAGAAAGCATCGAAAGTTTTGTCTTATCACCACGAGTTGAGGGGTGGAACAATGATAAGGTGGAATTAAAATTTCAATGTCCAGGGTGATTGAGAGTACTTAAGTGTTGTAATCACGTTGTGAGCACAAGGAAAAGAAATAATTGGGTGTTATGTGTGAAGCGTATATGATGCTTACGCTAGTACGCACGGTTTATAGGGTGTGTGGGCATCCTGGTTAACTGATGTTAGAATCGTCCGAGTTGTAGGGATGTGGGAATAGACGTGTGGAATATATGTTTATGGGACTAACGTAACGAAGTGGAAATGGCAGAGTGGATTAAGCTCCGCGTGAAGAATGATAATCTATATATACGTGTGCGATTAGAGTAGCACACCCGAATTTGGTTGGAAGGCTGTGGGAAGCTATTTAAAACAGAGTATTCCTTGAGAAGGATAGAATGTAATTATTATGGAGAACACTCGGAGAAGAGTTGTAATTATTCAACTGTTGAGAGCGACTGACGCGTACAAAGAGTGAAGATGTTAGTATGATATAAAAGATCCGAAAGTGCACATCGTGGAGAAAAGTGCATGGGTCGGAACTTTCAGTATACGCAAATGAAAGAAGGGGAGTATTAAGTGTCACTTAATGTGATACATTACAAGTAGAAGTTGATGTCGAGCGAGACATAGTGAGTAGTCTGCACAGGCACTACTCATAAATCGAAATTGGTTGGAACAAGAGGAGCAACCAAAGAATTTTGTGGCTATCGACAATTCCTCGTGGAAGAGGCCGGTAAAGTTTCTTGGATAAGTTGACAACCTCAAGGTAAGATCAAGAGTTCCTTCGAACGTGTGTAATAATATGCCCAAGAAGGAAGTGATTGACATTCCTTTGGAGTGATTCGCAATATTAGCTAGTGTGCCCCAGTCTTTCTTTAAAAGGAAGGATAGCGCCGGTACATGGTCCTACACGGTATTTTTATGAATTAGGTTGAGATTTTTGAATCCCACCTTCAATATTGGATTTCAGGAAGCAGCAGGGATATCATTTCATTTTAAGCAGGTTGTATCACCCATAATTCGGGGAGTAACTGAGCGGTGATTAACCATTAGTGGAGTAGTATGAAATTAATTTTGGATTCATTGTGATCATTTCTTTTCCACAACGGTTCTAGCTAATAATTGGAGCATAGTACGGTAATTGAGGGTGGATATTACCTAATGGTAGGGTTTCGTGGGAGCACTCATACCTGTTTATTGTGAACAAGATGCTTATTGAGGTTTTGGTCTGGAAAAACCTTAACTTTTCTCACTCTGAATGTTAAGAGATGGGAGGATAGTCAGAATTTTGGATTGGTTGAGTTAGAGTCTAATGACTATGGTGGAATTCCAAGACTGTTTTAGGCAAACAAGAGTGGTCAGATGTTCATATAGTTTCTTTCAGAAGGGGAGTTTGGTGTTTAGATAAATTCGAGTAGTTGTCATGTAGTGAGGTACGGCCTCCCAATGATATTGAAATAATGGAAATTAATAATATATAGGCGTGTCTTATGCGAATGTTGTCGGATAGGAGCACAAAATGAGAGTGTTAAACAAGCTTGCTGTGAGGCGGGGGCTATAGTGATTGAGCGCCCTACTATGTAGATAGTTTGCGTACTGATAAGGTATCCATAATTATTTTACCAGATAGGTCTTATTTTCCGAATTTCGGGATGAAATTCCGTTATTAGGGGGAAGTGTGTAATACCCTGTATTTTTATGGCTTTTAAATTTAGGGATTTATTAAATTTAATTGAGATAGATTAATTTAATATTAATTCAAAAATTTATTTTAAATATTTATTAGCATGACGAGAGTTAGAAATTATTGGAAAAATTTTGATTTGTTAAATATTACTTATTGAGTAGAGTAATATGTAGAATTGAATTTATTAAAATTATCACGAGGGAATAATATGACAATTATGGAAATTAAGTCAGGATGCGCCTGTGCCATGTCAGGACAAAATTATTATTATAATAAGTAAATAAATTATAAATCACCTGTATCGTCATTTCGAGTGCGCCACCATGTCCGGAAGGGTCGAGATAGTCAGAAAAGTGCACCCGGGAGTTTAGTTTGGGTCTCGGGGCATTTTTAGGCCTAAATGGCATCCCGGGAGGGTATTATAGCCATTTTGTATTTTTGGGTAATTAAACCCACGAATTTCCCAAGGATATATCTTCCTTTAGGAGTTGTCTTCTAGGGTTAACAAACACAAAATCAAAGAATGACCATTAGAGAAGAAGTTGGAGAGCTTTCCAAGCAACTCAAGGCCAAAGACTCACTCGTTTACACCGCCACCAAAACCAAAGCGTAGATCGCGTGACAAGGAACGCAACCATACCTCTTTCGTCCACAAATCAGAAACTCAAATTTCAGGCAAGTATCTATCTTGCTCTATTTTAGTTAATGTTTCAATCATGTTAGTCTCGGGTTGCTTAGAATATGTTTCATGGAAGAAATTAATATTTTTGAGACTTAAAATCAAATGTTGTAGAGGAAGTAGACATATTCTGGACATCTAAATCACATGTAGAGGATAAGCCACGAATTGTTTTGTATTTAGAAGCAAGTAATCTAGAAAATAATTGGAAGAATGGGAATTAAAGGAAAAATTAGGGTTCTTGAAGTTTATGTCATTTTTAGTCATTTAAATTGTTATACTTGATGAAATCGGACATATTTTACGTAGAAAATCATGTAGTTTGGTATATAGTACTTATAGTAATGTTGTTTGGGAGTTTGGGGATTGTTAATGGAGATTTGGTTGAGGTTGGAGAGGTAAACTCATAACTTGACAATGGCAGGTTTCGTCATAACTACTTGATCGATCGATCGATCAACAACATCGATCGATCGATGGTATCGATCGAACGACCCCATTCATCGATCGATCGATCCCTGCTGCAAAACTGTGTATTTTTCTTCTGTTTATTTAATCCGATTAAAATGCATAGGAACCCTTGAGTACTATTGTTAGAAGATAATGGCATATAGAGAAGACTGGTAGGGTCTAGGTAGACCCCGTTGAGTGAAATTTAATGTAGGAAGAGATTTTGGGTTAACGAGGAGTTATTCATACGTATAAGAAATCGTGCGTACGTTTAATAAAAGATCGAGATCGTAAGGGAGTTAGACCAGAAGGTAAGTTAGAGTACGCCTACTGAAATTATATTTAGGAAGGTAGAATACTTCGAGAAATGAGGAGTAAGTATGAACTAAATTATATATGAGAATAAAAGTGACAAAATCGTTATGCGAGATAATCGAGTAAAATGTGCTAAGAACGGATAATTATAATTATGGGTCGTGGGCGCACCTAATTTAGAAATGTGAATATATATATATATATATATATATATATATATATATATATATATATATATATATATATATATATATATATATATATATATGACTGTGTGATTGTGCATATTATATATCTGTGTAAAAATCATACCCGAGCTACTTGCTATCACGAGGTTTTCTGCGCCGGGACTGTCTTATCTCGATTGGGCCTTTATGGGGGATATTGACTTGTACCCTAGATCATAGGATTCCTTGGTATAGGCTATCTGATTGATAGTCACATGTTCCTAAGAGACGTGAGGGTATGTGCCGACCTCTTAGTGACTTGGAACTATGCTTCGCCTCCAATTGTATGTGTTTTGTGTTAATACAGTTCGAGAGTGATTCCGAACTAGTGTTTCCCTTAGTACAAGTGATACGGGGACTTGATAGCAGAGTATGCGAGTACCATAGATTTTATGTGGGGTGCCGATAGTATATATATTATATGAGTGACTAATATACATATATATATATATATATATATATACACTTAAGTATGGAAACTTTCTATTGTGCGTAAAAGTAGTTAAGTAATGAATAAATACTCCAACTTTATTATAAGTGTTCGGAAATTTTATGACATCACGGGATTATTTTAAATAACATAAGATATATGAGAGAGCTTTATTTTCAGAAATTAATTATCTTACCCATAGTATTTATCGGAATGAAACCGTATGGGAACGTTAAGTTAAAACAAACTTTTGAGATTAATACTACAGTAGGCATTCACACTAGATGAGAGGTGAGAATTTCTCAAGAGAGTGTCGCATACTAACATGGTTGTTTCATTAGCCGGTAAGAATTTTAAGTACTTGCTAAACTATTTTTAAACTATTTTACACTCGGGCTCTGACCCGTTTCCTGTTATTTCTTTTCTCTTGTATATATATGTACATATTAGAGGTGCCCAGCCACAGGGGCGTCATGCTTAGATTCCTTAGAACGGACGCGCTGCAGCTTATGTGGGAGTTGCAGGCCATTGCTTAGACGACCTCGTTGTTGACTTTACTCTTATTTTCGTTCTGATTAGCTAGGGCATGTGTCGCCCATTTTTCTATTTCAAATGGATTTGTTAGAAATTTATGTTCATTTATATTTCTAGTATTCGATACTCTTTGGTATTCAATTATTGTCAGGATGGTTTCATTTACATTTTTAAACTGGTTTTGTTTATCTAAATGATTTAAATTCTTGTGTGCTATTATCCATCCTTAGTAGTTATGAATTCTTAAACTGTTGGTTGTTAAAAAGGTTTTCATATTTGGATTTAATAAAATGGAAATGAAGTGTTAAATTATTTTGTCAGTTAGTTTAATTATTTAGGGTGTTTAATTGGAAATTTTATTTTGCGACAGTGATGCTAAGAATGAACCAACGATTCACCTTGATTTTTAATTTAATAAAGGACTGATCACTCGGTATTTAATTAGGTGGGGTGTCACAGGTATGTCCCACCAAAATATATCAAATTTAGTGGCAAATGGGAGAACCCAAGGGAGCATGTGAAGTGGTTTGTTGAATATTTAGGAGTGCATGCGAATGATAAAAACCCGAGGTTGAGCGAGTTCTCCAAGACCCTCATGGGGAAGGCCTACACATGGTACTCCCACCTAGTACCCAACAGTATTCCTACTTTGGAAGAGATGCACAAGAAGTTCCTCCAAAATTTCTTTGTGATGGAAGATGAATTCACGCTAAGGCACTTGGCGTAAGAGGTACAAAATCCTGGCGAAGAGTTGATACAATACATTAAGAGCTTTTGTGAGAGAGCACTGCATGTCCACGAGGAGGTAGAAGATGCAAGATTGCTATAAATTTGTGTGAAAGGGCTCTTGGAGGAATACAAACTCTACCTGATCAATGAGACTAGAGATGGAACCTGTCGAGAATTCACCAAGGCCGCGAGCAACATAGCCATGATAATCAAACCAAGGACCTCGGGTTGGAGGACACAGGTACCGCTTACTTTTGGAAGATTTCACATATAGAGGAGATAGGCTATTAACTATGTGGATGGAAATCCCAAAGGCAATAATGGAGGTTCTGGATCCAAGAACAACAGCCTTAGCAACAAGAGAAAATTTGGAGAATATGCTCCACCACTGTTACCTTGCAGTGTAGCGAAAGCTATGGATTGTTTAGGTCCCCCTCACCTGAATGGAGAAACTCCAACAGCAGAATATAAAGCCAACCCTAAGTATTATGAGTTACACCAGCGGGTGAAACACTCCACTCAAGACTTCTATTATTTGAGAAAAATCATTGGCGAGCAGGTGGCTAATGGTGCCTTGTAAATACCCTCAGTGGAAGTTAATGAAAATCCAATCCCATCACATCACTTTGGAACTTCCAACATATTAATGGCTTATGATGACGAGGAAATCCACGAGATAATGGAGTGGGAAAATGATGACGAGATATCTGAAGGGCTGAAGAAGTTAACTTTGAGTAGTAAGCACCAGAGTGAGTTATAAAGAAAATGTGAAGAATGGTTCTTCAATCCAGATCAAGAAAATGAGGAATGCAAGGAAGTCGAGCAGGTCAACCTCATAGAGCGTCAAGTGGATGTCCTCCTTGCTCTAAATGAGGGGGGGACATCCAAAACAGAATATGTCTGTAATGCCTAGACATACGAAGTAGAGCTTGACTCTAAGTGTGAAGCCATAACCAGGAGCCCCAAGTTCAAATGGTTCTTCGACCAAATAGGAGCGAAGTACGACACAAGGGTGCTCATAATAAGAAAATTTTTGGAGGCAGTGCAGCAGCGGGGAAATCCCTCAATAAATTGGCAAGGGCCGATTAAAAGGATGATTAAGAGATATACATCTGAAGTAGTGTTTTCTGAGGCAGATAGGCAGGTGCCCTATTTTCATAATTGCCCCCTGTACGTTACAACTATAATCAATAGGGTGTCATTCCCTAGGTCATTAATGGACGAAGGAGCATCTGTTAACATCATGTCGATCAGTACGTTGTATGAGATAGGAATTGGATAAAGAGAAAGTGGTGCCAGTGCCACTCGTGATTTCTGGATTTGATAGTGTCGGGATGCAATCCATTGGATACATGAATGTGGGAATTAAACTGGGGAATTTCCCTTCTCACATTGAATTCCATATCATCAATGCCACTACCAGTTACCAGATGCTCATCGGGAGGGTATGGATACATACCCATGGCATAGGGCCTTCTACCTACCACCAGTGTGCAAAGGCTAATATTAGGGGCACACAAATAGTCATCAAAGCGACTCAAAATTCTTTGTTCATCGAGGAGGTCCATCTAGTAGATGCAACTTTTTACACTGAACTGGATGAGGAAAGAAGAAATTCTATACCAAGGCCAGAAGGAAAGAAAGTGGCAGGAGGAGTGGATCAACCAAAGAAATTTATTCATGATCGCTTGGGGGAAAGGGTAATTCCCCACATGGTAAAAGGGAAAAGAAAGGTGGAGGAAGTAGCCAAACCTCCCCGAACTTGCAAAAAAGTGGTTTTGCCCGATGGAAAGGTTATCTACCACTTATAACGGTCTGCATGGCGATGTTCAGGGATGAGAGCACCAACCCGACACCAGAATGATTTGTTGTGGATGAGTCAAATATTATGGAGCACGTTGAGGAGCCAGAAGAAGCTCCAGAATGCATGCAAGATGAACCCCGAGAGTAACTACAGGAGTTTGAGGAGATCAATCTAAGGAAAGAAGGAGGTCAAAGTAGACCCATCCTGATCTCCAAGAGTCTCGGACCAAAGAATAAAGAATATCTCATTGGCTTGCTCAAAGAGCTCACCGATGTCTTCGCTTTGAAGTATACAGAGATGCCTATAATAGACCCAAAGGTGAGCTCCCATAGATTGAACGTTATTTCCAATGCTATTCTAGTAAGACAGGCTACTCGCACTTATAAGGCAGACCTTGACTTGAAGATAAAAGCTGAGGTGGAAAAGTTATTTTAATTTAGTAAAGGAATGATCACTCGGTATGTAATTGAGGGGGTGTCACACATGACAAATGGAAATTGTCACGGACTTGTCACGGTCAAAGTCCGTGATAATTTTTTTATTTGTCACGGCTTGTCAGGGATTTTAATCGTGATAAGTTTTCCGGTGACGAAGAAAGATAAGAGACAAATCAGGATTTGGGTGGATTTTCACGACTTGAACAGGGCATGCCCCAAAGATAAATTTCCTCTACCAAGCATAGATAGATTATTCGATGCTACCGCGGGACATGATATGTATAATTTCATAGATGGGTATGTTGTCTACAACCAGATTAGATGGATTCGGCAGATACGAAGAAGGCTGCCTTTCACACACCCCTAGGAAACTTCCACTATACCGTCATGCCATTTGGACTAAAGAATGCTAGGACCATATACCAGAGAACCATGATGGCAATTTTTCATGACCTGTTTCATGACATATTAGAGTTTTATGTGGATGACCTAGTGGTGAAATTCAAAAAAGAAAGTAAACACATACAAGACCTCAGGAGGGTGTTCGAGAGGTGCCGCAGGTATAAGATGTGAATGAACCCTTCCAAGTACGCCTTTGGAGTCACTGCCGAAAATTTTATAGGGTTCATGGTGAACAGGCAGGGGGTGTAAGTAGACGCGGAAAAAAATGAAAGCCATAACAATGATCCCACCCCCAAGAGTCAAAGACAACCTAAGAGTTTCCTGGGAAAGATATCCTACCTGAGGAGGTTCATACCCGCACTCGCGAAGGTGACCCACCCGTTCACACCCCTTCTGAAAGACAAAGCCAAATGGACTCGAGGAGATGAGCAAAATAAGGCCTTTAAGAAGATCAAAGAGATTATATCCTTCCTATCTACAATGATTCCACCAGAAGCGGGGGCAGCACTATTTCTTTACCTTACTTCAATAGAGAGGTCCATAGGAGCGCTGCTAGCCCAAGAAAAGGAAGGAGTGGAAAAGACGCTATACAACCTCTCAAGGGTGATCTCAAGTACAGAGTCTAGATACACTAATGTAGAGAGGCATTTCCTAGCCTTAGTGTTTGTTGCCCAGAAGTTGAGACACTATTTATCACTGTTCTAAAAAACTCACCTAGGCTTGAGGCTTGAGAGAAACGTCCCGCCTTAAGATTTTGACGCCTTATGCTTGATAAAACCCTTAAGGTGTACTTTTTCTCTAAAAACAACAATGCTTTAGTGAAACGATATCGCCTTTTAAAGATTTTTTTACAAACCGGACCATTATCTCATCCAAAATAATCAGATAGTATTTTTATTTACAAATATTCAGACATATTTTTATGATATGTACAATTTTAGTATTTTAATAGCCTTTTTATGGTTAAAAAATATTAATATACATTAAAAAGACCTAAACGCCTTTTCACGCCTTTTTACGCCAAGGCCCGCCTAGGATTCTAAGGCTTAAGGCTTGGCCTCCACGCCTCGATCACGCCCCGCGTTTTTTAGAACCTTGCTATTTATTATCCTTCACATTTCATATAATCACTAAGTGTGACCCCATCAAGTACGTCCTTGTGCGGACAGTACTTGTGAGATGATCGCAAGTTGGTTTTTGATCCTGTCAGAGTATGATTTGAAATGCATGGTGCCCAAAGCCATTAAAATCCAGGTAGTGGAAGATCTTCTTGCCCATTTTCCAAGCGGGAACTTTGAGCCACCTAGTGAAGAGCTACATGGGGAGAATTTTCAAGCATGCATGGTGGAAGAAATGGAAAAATGGGCGATGGAGTTTGATGGCTCCAGTGATCAAGGGACAGGGGGTTTCGGTATTAACAAGGAGAAGAAGATCACTCCCTTTTAAGTTGGATTGTAAATGCTCAAACAATGAGGCTGTGTGTGAAGCCCTCATTTTGGGGATGTTAGAGGCACTTAGAAGAGGAATCATGGTTATTGATACCAAATTTAGTCTGCTGGTGTGAACCAATTATGTGGAGACACGTGTCAATCTACATGACACCCGCAAACCTTTTTTGAACAACACCTTGACTCTGAGGAACTCAACCTTCCCGACCAACTCCGATGCTCAGAGCAACAAGTGTTCTCCGAGCAACTCATGTATACCGAACTACTTAGGCGGTCTGAGCAGCTTAGGCGGTCTGAGCTGCATCTCGTACAGAGCATTCATATCCGGATAATCAAGAGGATGACTGCACATTTAATGCTCATTATTGTCACACAGATGCACACGACTATTGAACAACTACGTATTATTCTTTCGCATGTACAGCCTCATGGCTATAAATACATTGTATCATCCTCATTTGAAGGGCGACTCGGAATTTCTTGGTAAAACCTATTATCGAGAATTCCAAACAAATAGTCAGCAGTAACAAAACAGTGGACGTAGGCCATTCCTTCAAGGCTGAACCACTTTAAAATTCTTTTGTCTTATTTATTTTTATCTGTGATTGAATAATTAGAGATAATCTAATTTTTTACATCAACAGATTAGCGCCGTCTGTGGGAAACGACTGTAATTATCGCTTTTCACCAAAATAATTTATCACTAATGGCTGATAATCCTAAATCCAGTAATCGAAATGCTGGAAACCCCCCAAATCCATCTGTTCCCCCAGATGTTCAAGATCTGGCTGGAATAATGGCTAATTTAGCTCAGGGCCAGACGGCTATGCAAGAGACTATGCGACAACTCATACAAACTATCCAGGGTGGAGTATCTACTCATTCAGGACAACGAAGCGTTCAAAGAAATACCCGGTTACCCTCTAGGCGAATGTTACTCTCAGAGTAATCTCGATCTAGACGTACCGATTCATATCACACTGAGAGATCTAATGATTTTTCTTATCAACCTGGTCGAACTTCATCAGTACGAGCTATAGATACTGAACAAAACATCACTCTCTCTCCGGAAAGGACTAGTGCATTGGAGAGATTAAGTAGGGCCTCTCCTTTTGCTCGTTTGGGCCCTAGGAGAAATAGAAGTCCTCCTAAGGCTTTATCGAGGAACTTTCGATGACCATCCGATCTAAGGGAGGGTTCTGCCCAATCACGACCAACTGTTCATAATGAAATGCCCCCGGAGGAAAATTCAACACGATCAGTTGCTCGAACCAATAGGCCCGAAGAGGGAAATGATGTATGGAAAGGCTCTATTCAAAGGTTGGAGGATAGACTAGGGGAAATGGCTAAGGCAAAGAATCCTCTACAAATAACTTTTGTCCAAGGGACACCTTTTATCCAGGCAATTGTGGATTTTCCCACACCATCAAAGTTCAAAGCACCTGTTGTGACTCCTAAATATGATGGAAAAACTGACCCTGTCCTTCATATAGAACAATACCAAGCTGTTGCCAATATCTATGCCGTGCCAGATGAGATGAGATGCAGGGCATTTTCGAGAACTCTTACCGGATCTGCTCAAATATGGTACAATAATCTTCCTCGGGGGAAGATTTCAACTTTCTTTTAACGGGCCAAACTCTTTATTGAAAGTTTTTGTTTTGGAGCAAAACCAGTTAAACGAGTAGCACACTTGTTAAGCGTTAGACAAAAAGCAGGTGAGAGCACCAGGGATTACATAACTCGTTTCAATTACGAGAAGCTCGAAGTTATTGATTACGAGGAAAAGACAACAATTACTGCTTTGATGAGTGGACTATTGCCAAATAAATTGTACTACACTTTGGCCAAAGATCCGCCTAGGACCATGTCAGAACTAATGGCAAAAGCGGCCAAAATCATGAATGCCGAGGAAGCTATGGCTACGAAGAAGAATATGGACACTAAGGAGACCAAAGTTGAGGTCGAGAAGATTGAGAAGAAGGATCAGAAGAACAATGGTGGTAACAAGCAATCAAAAGCAAAGCCATCATGGGAAATGTTGAAGAAATTTGGAAATTATACTCCTTTGAAAGTAGACATAAACCACATTTTGGAAGAAATCAAGAACAACGAGGAGCTAAATTGGCCAGAGAAAATGAAGACAGATCCTGACAAGAGGAATAAGGCCAAATATTATGAGTTCCATAAAGACCATGGTCACACGACCAAAAATTGCATAGCTCTTCAGAATGAAATTGAAGCACTCATCAGACGAGGAAAGCTGGCCAATTATGTTGATCATAGAAATGAAGGAAAGAACAACGACCGAGCAAGACAGAGATCTAGATCTCCTTATCGAGCAGAAGAAGAAAAGAAAATAGATCATGAAGATGATCCAGAAGACGACCCCGATCTCCCCAAAAGACCAAGACAGCCAGAACGTGAGGTATTTTCAATTCGTTTTGGGTCATTTGATTGTAATGTTATTACAGGTGGAGATGCGGGAGGTGGAGACCTTACTGCAGAGAGGAAAGCTTATCTCAATGAGGCTCAACCTTGTTCATATATTCAACGAATAAATCTAGCTAAAGATGACCGCCCGAGGAAGGTAAACAAAGAAAAAATGGTCATCGGTTTCTCCAAGAACGACCTCGCAGGTGTGCTATATCCTCATGATGATCCATTGGTGATCAAAATGAAGATGAAGGAAGTAATGATCTTAAGAGTACTGGTGGATAATGGTAGCTCTACGGATATCGTGTTCTACTCTGCTTTGACAGCTTAAATTTAAAGTTGTCTCAGTTAGAGCCTTATCACAGGCCCCTCCTCGGTTTTACTGGCGAGAAAGTTTTTCCGCTTGGGACGATCAAGTTGGATATGTTCATCGGTACATGGCCTGCTTGTCGAACAGAAAGAGTGCGCTTTTTTGTGATGGATAAGAATGTTCAATCATCTTACAATATCATCATGGGAAGGGTGGATTGAAGAAGTTCGAAGCAATACCATCTACTGTACATCAATGCCTAAAATTTCCAACTAACTTTGGAGTAGGAATTATAAAGGGTGACCAAAAAGTAGCTCGGGAATGCTACTATTCATCTGCCGAGCAGGAAGAACTGGAGGAATCTAGGAAAAAGACTACTACCTATCAAGTGGATGAAGGTGAAGAAATTGAAACATTAGATCCCAGAGACGAGTCGCAGCTCTTAAAAGGCCAGGTGGTGGAAGCCACTGAAAATGTCATTCTGGACGATGAGCACCCGGAACGAACAACTCAAATAGGTTCGTCGCTGGATGCCTCACTAAAACAGGAATTGATAGTTTTCCTAAAAAGCAGAAAATAAACTTTCGCATGGAGCCATGAAGATATGCCAGTAATAGACCCAAATTTCTTGTGTCACGAACACAATGTGAACAAGAAAATCAAGCCAGTGAAGCAGCGACGAAGAGTGTTCAGCCCTAAAAAGAACCAAGCTATACAAGAGGAGGTCGAGAAGCTCCAGAAAGCTTGCTTTATTGAAGATGTCAAATATCTAGACTGGTTAGCCAACGTGGTGATGGTGATGAAGAAGAACAACAAGTGGAGGATGTGTGTCGACTTCACCGACCTCAATAAGGCATGCCCAAAGGATCATTTTCCTTTACCCCGAATTGATCAATTGGTGGATACTACCTAGGGGCACGAACTATTAAGTTTCATGGATGCTTATTCTGGTTACAACCAGATTAAAATGAAACCCGAAGATAGGGAGAGTACCTCTTTTATTATCCCTAGGAGAACTTATTATTATAATGTTATGCCTTTTGGATTGAAAAATGCAGGTGCAACTTATCAGCGGCAGATGAACAAGGTGTTTGCAGAAAAATCAGTCACAATATGGAGGTTTATGTTGATGATATGCTGACGAAGAGAAAGAAAGCTGCTGATCATCTAATTGACTTAGGCCAGACCTTTGATCAACTAGATAAATATCAAGTGAAGTTGAACCCTACCAAATGCATATTCGGATTACGAGAAGGTATGTTCCTCGGGTATATTGTCAACCAACGAGGTATTGAAGCAAACCCTGAAAAGATCAAGGCTCTATTAGGACTACGATCTCCAACGACGAAGAAGGAGGTGCAAAGTCTCACAGGGCGAGTTGCAACACTTAATAGATTTGTATCACGAGCAACTGATAGATGCCTCGCATTCTTCAAAACACTCCGAAAAATGTTTGAATGGAATGATGAATGCGAGAAGGACTTTCAAGAGTTGAAGAAATACCTGGGAGCACCTCCACTGTTGTCCAGGCCAGTGATGGGAGAAAGATTGTACTTGTATCTGGCAGTTTCGGAGAATGCAATTAGCTCGGCAATGATAAGAATGGAGGATGGAGTGCAAAAACTAATTTATTACACTAGCAAGGCCTTCCGAGGAGCAAAGATCAGATATCCAAGACTGGAAAAGTTGGCACTAGCGTTGATCGAAGCGAGTAGAAGAATGAGGCCATACTTCCAAGCTCATACCATAGTTGTGTATACCGATATGCCGTTGAGGCAAGCTCTTCATAAACCAGAGAAATCAGGGAGATTGATGTACTGGGAAGTAGAACTTGGTGAATATGACATAGTTTATGAGCCTAGATCATCGCTTAAAGGGCAAGCACTAGCATATTTTATTACAGAATTCACTTATCCTGACACCTCCGAGGAGCAAAAGCTGAATACCGACCAATCTGTGGATGTTACAGGATCATCAAATTTAAACTCCGACCAACTTAAGTTGGTTGACGATCAAGAGGAGATGGTCGATGAGCAGAAAGAAGTGCTAGGGGAGGATATAAAGAAGCAACAAATATTCCACCAAGTAACTTTATCCAATAAAAAAATTGAGGATGAAGTACCTATATAGAATTTGTATGTGGATAGCTCATTTTGCAGTACAGGCTGCGGGGTGCTCTGCGCTTTCAATTCAAGGCTTCTAATAATAAGGTTGAATATGAAGCTATAATTGCAAGTCTTAGTTTAGCAAAAACCATGGGAGCGGAATAGGTCATTGCATTCAGTGACTCACAGTTGATCGTAAATCAAATGCTGGGAGTGTACGCAACAAAGGGAGAATTGATGATCAAGTATTATGCGAAAGCAATGAAGATTGTATTTAGCTTTAATGCAGTGCGGTTAATTAAAACACTAAGATTGGAGAATGCAAGAGCAGATGCTTTAGCTCGGTTAGCCTCAGCCACGAGCACCGAGCTACGAAGAACAATCCCAATAGAAATTTTGGCTAGCAGGAGCATCGATGAAGATCTGATGATGAACTTTATTACCCTTGATTTAGGACCATCTTGGATGAATCCCATCAAGGCATATATTGAAGAAGGGGTTTTGCCAACTGATAAACTCACAGCCAAGAAACTGAAGTTTAAAGATGCTCGTTATGTATTGAATAAGGGTATTCTATATAGACAAGGAATTATAGCAGGTTTGCAAAGATGTGTGCATCCCTACGAGGTAGAAGACTTGATTGAAGAGGTCCATGAAGGGTCTTGTGGAGCCCATGTAGCATGTCGGACGCTTTTGCAAAGAATAATGACGCAAGGATACTATTGGCAACGATGAGGGCTGATTGTATAGCCTATGCCAAAAAATGTGACAAATGTCAACGCTTCTCCTCTATTCGAAGAACTCCCAAAGCATTGTTAACACCCGTTACTTCCCCTTGGCCATTTGCCATGTGTGACTCCTCGCCTAATTAAATACCGGGCGATCACTCCTTTATTAAATTAAAATTAAGGTGAACAGTTGGTTCATTCTTCGCATCACTGTCGAAAAATTACTTTTCCAATTTAACACCCTAATTAATTGAGCTAAGTGTCAACCATTTTTTTTTAAACATTACTTTCCAAATTTTATTTTTGAAAACAAGATTTAATTATATACAACAATTTAATATATAATGAATCACACCACAATAATCCAGGAACATATAATCCAAATAATTTAAACATTCGACAATTGAATCCCAACATTTAAAACTTAAAGTGAAACATTCAGACAATAATAATCCCAAAATATCAATACTACAATAATTGAATTGCAATGTCCAAATAAAACAACTAAATAATGGAAAGGGCGACACATGCCCCACTAAATGAAGATACTAGGAGTGGAATCAAGTAAATGAAGTCGTCTAAGCAAGTGGCCTGCAACTCCCACCTAAGCTGCAGCACGTTCCTTCCAAAGGATCCTATGCAAGACGCCCCTGTGTCTGGGCACCTGTAATACATACATATGTATATACAAGAGAGAAAGAGAAATGGAAACGGGTCAGAGACCGATAGTGTATATGATTTAAAAATTCGTTTAGCAAGTATTTAAATTGTTTACAGGCCAATGCAACAACATATTAGTGCGGCACTCTCTTGAGAAATTCTCACCTCTCTTCTAATGTGCACGCCTATCGTACTAACCTTCCCAACGGATTATTTTATCTTATACTGCCCTGAACGTCCCAATGGTTTAACTTATCTTAGGTTACTCGTAAGATTTTAAAACCGAACAATATAGTTGTTTAAAAGGAGACTTTAATTTAATAGGGGATCTCTCTTTATAACTTATTTATTAATAAAGTTCCTCAGTGTCATATTATATTTTTTAAAACAAGTATTTCCAATTTGAGATGTTACACCAGTCTAACTTACCATAACACAGTAGGTAGTTTCAAAATTTCATAATTTCTTATATATATTAAATACTCGAGTAATATATATATATATATTCTAACATCACCCCACATAAAAACTATGGTGCGGGCATACTCTGCTATCCAATCCCCGTATAGCTCACACTAAGGGAAATACAAGTTCGAAATCACTCTCGAACTGTATTAACACATACACAAACAATATTGAGGCGAAGCATAGATTCCAAGTCTCTAAGAGGTCAGTACATACCCTCACGTCTCTTAGGACCGTCTGAACTATCGATTCGATAGCATGTACCAAGGATATCTATCTTCTAGGGTACGAGTCAATATCCCCCGCAAGGCACATCGAGATAAGATCGTCCCAGCGCGGTAACCTCAGGGATAGCAAGTAGCGCGGGCATGATTTTCACATGTATATAATATATGCATACACAATCATATAAATATACCACTTTTATCATATCAATTTAGGTTCATCCCATAACCCATAATCACAGCATTTATCCTTATCTTTCCATTATTTATTAACCCGTATAACGGTTCGTCCCTAACTTAATTCGAAAGATTTTTCCAATTTACTACGCGACCCTCATTGACTCTATCCTTCCAAAATGTACAATTCAGTAGGTATTCATTTATGTTCCAACGTAACTCTCTTGCGTATCACTCCCCTTTAATATATACTTACATTGTCCCTTATGTATAATATCCCAAAAATATATATATTTCTCCTTACATTAAAGGTCTCTTATTAATGAATCCTACTGGTCATCATCATCTCCCAAATTATTTTAACAAGGATGTCTAAGGAGTTTTCTTCATTTTGAATCAATTCAACAATTTAAAAGGGAAACTTAAGTCTGCCAGGAGGCGTCGATCGATCGATGTTAGGGACTCGATCGATCAAACCTTCGATCGATCGAAGCTTTTGGCTCGATCGATCGATCAAGCAGGTATGGCGAATTCTGCAGTTGCCAGTTACGGGTTTTCTCACAAAACTTCATCCAAATCCTAACTTTCCATACCCAAACGTCCAGAAATTTATACTACCAATTATATAATTCCATTCCATACATCTTTTACGTAAAGCATGGAAATTTCCATTACTAATCATGGATTAACAAGCCCAAAAATTCATATAAAACCTCAAGAACCCTAGAATTTCATTAATATGGTTCTAATCAATCTTTTTCAGAATTTTCTTTGTCTTCAACCTCATAAATTCGTGGTTTAATCCTCTACATGTAAAGGGTTTTCCAGATTTTCATTCAAATCAATTCTACATGCGATTTTTCCTATCTCAAACATGGATTTTCTTCTAGCAAATTAATCCTAATCACCCTAGACTAATATGAACGATGCATTAACGAAGATAAGAAAGATAAATACTTGCCTGGGATTTTCAGAAGTCTGATTTGTGAATGAGTTTGGTGTTGTTGTGTTCCCCGTCGCGCGATCTACGCGTTGGTGGTGGTGGCGGTGCAATCGGGTGACTTTTTGGCCTGGATTGCCTTGAGAGCTCTCTCCTCTCTTCTCCAATGGCCCTTCTAGAGTTTTGAGTTTGATAACCCTAGATGACTAACCTAAATGGCTGATATAGATTACTAATTTTCGTGGGTTTAATTACCCAAAAATACAAAATGACTAAAATGCCCTCCCGGGGTACTAATTTAGCCTAAAAACGCCTCGAGACCCAAACTAAACCCCTGGGTACACTTTTTTCTGACTATCTCGACCCTTCCGGACGCGTTGGCGCACTCAAAATGGCCATATGAGCAACTTATAAAATATTCACTTTTATTTATCAATATTTAGTCCTGACGCGACACGGGCGCGTCCCGACTCAAATTTCCAAAATGGTCATTTTATTCACTCGTGACATTTGATTTAACCAATTATTTATTACTATGCTCATTAGTAATATTCAACAAGTTTCCCATAATTACTAACTCTCATCGCGTTAATAATTATAACATAATTAATTTTTGGATTTATATTAAATAATTAACTCACATTAAATTTAATAAATCCCCAAATTAATATAGCATAAAAATACGGGGTATTACACCATGTGGGGAATTGACTTGGTCGGGCCACTTCCAAGGACCAGGGGAAGATTTAAATATCTCGTGGTCGCGGTGGATTACTTTACTAAGTGGGTGGAAGCTGAGCCCCTTATTGATATGACATATGATAAGGTGTATCAATTTATATGGAAGAACATCATTTGTAGATATGGTCTTCCTCATGCATTCATCACAGACCATGGAACTCAATTTGATAACGAGGAGTTCGCTGCATATTGTCATCAGTCAAACATATTGAAAACCCACTCTGCACCAGGCCATCCCCAGAGCAATGGACAAACTGAGGTGACAAACAAAACGCTGCTGAATGGTTTGAAGAAAAGACTGGATGATGCGAAGGCAAATTAGATCAACGAGCTACATTCTGTGCTGTGGGCTTATCATACTACACCACGAGCAGCAACAGGAGAATCTCCATACATGTTGGCATTTGGAAGTGAAGTTGTTATACATGTCGAACTGGGCCTCCGCACACACGGAGTGCTGAATTTCAATTCTATTATCAGTGACTTGATGAGAAGATTAGACTTGGATATGCTCGAGGAAGTTGGAGAAGAAGCAACAATCAGGAATGCTGCATACCAACAACGAACAGCTCTGTTCTACAACAAGAGAGTAAAGAAATGTGATTTGAAAGAAGGGGACTATGTGCTAAAGAAAGTAATTCAAAAACACAACAAACTAGAAGCTAACTGGCATGGACCCTACAGAGTAACAGAAGCTGTTCGACCAGGGACATATAGGATTGAAACCTTAGAGAGAGGAGTTTAAGCATGCATGGAATGCAGAGCATCTGCGCAAATATTATCAGTAGTCCAATCCCTATGTAATGCAGTTTTCTTCAATATGAATAAAGTTTTGGATGTTTTACCCAATTCTCTCCTTTTGTTGAAATTTTTCAGAATACTAGTGCTACACACTACGCATAAAATCCACCAACTACGGTTGATCGGGAATAAAAATCCACCAACTACGATTGGTCGGGAATAAAAATCCACCAACTACGATTGGTTGTCAAATAAATTATTGCCAACTCAGGATAGTCAACAATAAATTTTCACCAACTCCAGTTGGTCGATAATTTAAAATAACACAGGACATTTTTGTTTTTCTTACAAGATATACATACACATTCATCAGAGAATAAAATAGATATTTTATAAAGTAATGACAATCAAGATTGCAGAGAAAACTAAAAGTTCCTTCATTAAAATCAGAACAAATTACATATTACATGAGGAACCATTACATCAAAGATCCTATTCTATTGGCTTTTTCCCTTCTTCCTTTGAAACAGGTTCTACTCTAGCAAGAGGATTGTCTAAGGCATAGGGGGAATTTATGAAGTTCAGATCTTTAAGCATCCTGGCATTCATCACAGATGGACGATCAAGCAAGTGCTCCGGGCGAGATATCAAATTAGAATGAAGATTGTAGTCGTCGAGATACTTGGAGATTAAGCACTGAGGAATTTCTCGAGCAGGAATCCAGCTCATATCAAGTTTAAAAGGTGGCACGGGAAACTCGAGCAATCCAGGGTCATAATAATCTGAGAGATAATGGCCCTGCTCCAACTGTAACACCCCCAGTGCATTCAGCCATCCTTGCTTGTAACCCTCGTTATTTGAATTCTGAATCCGATCATCGAGATGATAAAGGGCTTCATTATATCTAGCCATCCAAAACCCTCTGGGCTATTTGTGAAACTGGTAGGTTAACCTCTCCAGTTACTCGTGGAGGTTCTTCACTAAAAGTTCTTTATTCTCCATAGAAGAATTTTGTGTGGAAAGCTGCTCGTCAAGGTTCAAAATCTTCTTGGACATCTCTGCTAAGGCCTGGTTCTTCGCCATCAGCTGGAACGCCTGATTCTCCAAGGATGCCTGCATTCTAGCTTCTTCAACAGTAACCCGAGTAGCCCTTGCTCGTCCCCAAGAAGCTCTTGCTCATCCACGAGCAGAAGTAGAGGTCCCAATCCTCTTTAAGGTTTCCAATTCATCTCTCAAATTGGCATTTTCGACCTCCAAAAATGAGAAACCTTCGTCATTGACAGGGACCAAGGCTCCCGAGGAAGATGCTGCAGACTTTAGTTGGGATATATCTTCTCGCAAAACATTATTTTCCTCCTCCAACAGTTTAGCAATTTGCCTGTGCTCCTCGACCTCAACCTTTAGAATTTTCTCTTTCTTCTCATATGCAGCGATGAACTTATCATATCCTTTGTCAGAATTTAATTGCTGATATTTTTTCTCATACCCCTGATGCAAAAGGGCAGAAGATTCCTTGTATTGTTGTTGAAGTTCCTCGATGGTAGCCTGGAGATCTTCAATCATCTCATAATGTGCCACATTATTGGCAACTTCACAGTCAAGCAGGCACTTCAAATATTTGTAAGCTTCAACTGCTTTTTCAAAAGTATCTGGACCGAGGATGTCGATGATTTGAGCTTCATTCAGGTCAGCATGGCCAGCCTTGAAGTAGTCATTGCATTTTTTCATCAGTTCAGTATCGTGAGCTGATAATAGTTCCATCCTGGCCATAAACTAATAAAGAGAAGAGACAAAAAGAATCAATAAGGATGCAAATAGAGGAAGTAGAAGAAAAGGTCAATATAAACAACCAAAAGTTCGAATTTTATTACATCACAAAGAGAAGTACATAGCCCAGAATTACATTTAACAAAAAAAAGCAAAGAGAAAGGTCCGAACAACTCTACACCTTCTCCTTGCTTCCTAAGATTTCCTCGGGAGGCTTGGACGAAGAAGTAGGTTGCTCGGGGGGCATAGAAAGTTGCTCGAAAGATATTGGCAGTTATTCGACCAAGGTACTGGTAGATTAAAGCTGCTCGGATGAAGTACTGGTGGGCTGGAGTTGCTCGTAGAAAGTTTGAACAACTGGAATAGGAGGAATCTGATCTCCAATCATCAAGGAGGATTCCTCAGAGGCAGCTTCGTCCTCTTCTTCTTCTCCAGGAGAGGGAGGAGGACCATGAACATGTCGCTGGAATAAGTCCGAAGTCTCAGCGACCCTTAGCTTCTGCAGAGCTACAACCCATCCATCTTTGAAGTATTTAACACTAGAGAACTCCATCTGGGAAGACATGGCAGCTAGGCCTTTGTTCCAATCTTTATCCCAACCAATGCTAAAGGACTTTTTAACTGCAAGTTTCTCTTTGCCTTCTCCGAGGAAATCTTCTCAGAAAAAAGTTCCTCGGCAGCCTTCATCTTCCCCTCTATCTCCTGCCTCTGACAATCAACGTCACGAAGTCTAACAACTTCCTCTTCAGTTTTCTTAAGCTTGTTTTCAAGATCTTCAGTGTTCTTGAGCTTTTCCTCAAGCTCATTATTTTTCTTCTCAAATTCTTTCATTTTCCTCTCCAACTCCTGGGAGGCCTCCATAGCTCGGTCTTTTTCTTGCTCGATGGGCTTGAGTCGTGTCTCCCAGGCCTCCTTACCTTCTTCATATTTCTGACAAGAGTCCTTTAAGGACTGAGTCAGACCTACAAAAGCTTCCTCTACACCTCCCGAGGAGCTCGAAGCTTTAATAGCCTCATCCTTTTTCAGAATAGTGTTGAAACAAGTTACCAGCTAGAAAAAGAAAATAATTGTAAGTCAGTGCGGGGACATAACATTGGAAAATGAAAGTTTAGATTAGTAATACTTATTGAGGCAATATGTTGAGCTGCCAAGGTGGTAAATCTCTCCCGAGAACGATTTTCTTCAACATCTTGGATATCTAGGATAATCCAAGATTTCACCGAGCTCATAGCAGAGCTCGGAGGAACAAAGGTGGGAATACCACCTTCAACATTTAAAGATTGAGAGACTGCTTCTATTCGTCTCTCCGCAGAACATTTCTTTAACCTCCTCGTAGGAGCAGGAACATTCACCACCAAGGATGTTGTCTTGGTCGATGATATAACGATAACCTCGCTTGGAGGAGAAATAGCAACAACCTTACTCGAAGCCACAGGGGGCTTCTCGGCAACTTTCTTAACAGTAACTAGAGGGGATGCATCAATTTTTCTTGTCCCTTCCTCTGGCACATCCTGCTTGTTTTTCTTGGCCTCTATATTGGCAGAGTCTGATTTGTCAAAGAAGGCAGGAGCTCATCTTCTCTTCATTCTGGTACTGAGGGGAATATGTGATTCAGAGGAAGAACCATCAGAAGCTGGCACTGGGTCGATATCACCTATCACTGGAAGAGCAGTAAAGGATGAAGTATAGCTTTTGTACTGCAATAAATAAGAGGCTGATGTAATGTGTTCGTCAGCAACGGTTTGGTGCAAACTCCAGATAAGTTTCAAGTGTATCAAATTGACATCAATTTCTTTGGGGGACTTTCTTTTGCTGTCAACTACAAATAAACAAAAATTAAAATGTCAATGACACATTTTATCAAACACAAAGAAAATAGAATTTCCAAAAATAAAATAAAACAACCTATCCCATTGCCATAGGGAGGGCATCTCGGACCCCGATATACATCATTTTCATTTAATGGAGCATGTTGCCAATTTTTCATAACAACCCCATGCTCGAAGTAATCCCTGTTGGCATCTGGGAGATTGACAACTAAAACCCTATTTAAAAACCTAGTTTTTAAGTAAAAAGTACTATCGCTGACAACCCATCTATAGCAAAACATAATTTCTGGAATTCCTAGACGGGTTCCATGAATCTAATTTAACTTATGAACTCCATTAACTATTCTTCGGGTATTAGGAGCTATTTTTGCAGGTACAATATGGAAATATTGACAGAATTCCAAACACAGGGGATTTGGAGGAAAAGAAAAGCCACATTCGGCCACAAAGAGACTGGGGAACCAATGTCCCTCAGCTAAAGAAAAATAGTCTGAAGGTTCAGAAAGTTCTTCCAATATGACTCGTGAAGGAATAGAAAAATCAGAGCAAAATTTATCAAGCGACTCAACAAGGTAAACCATGATGAACAAAGAAAATAATGGAGAAGGAAGAAGATCTTACAGGAAAAGTGTGGATTAGTTGATAATGAACAATGGAAGAAATGAACGCACAAGATAGAGAAGAAGTAAATAAGTTTTAAGATGCAAATTTGAAAAAATAAAAGACGATCGAATTTTTTGAAGCGTTTAAATACTTTACCTCGGGAATAGAGAAAAACAATGATTACCAGGACGTACGATTGCGTATCCGGCGGCTAAAAAGAAGAAAAAGGCATGAAAAATGAAGCGGTTATGGAAATTCAAAATACTTTAAAAGCCTGATACTATGCACTCAAAAAAGGAGTTATAAACAACGAAAGATTGTCTAAAATCCATAAAGTCTAGGCAGCAGAATGTTCCATACTTTTCTTCAACATCAAACTACGAAACATTGGGGGCTTCTGTTGATACTAAATTTAGTCTGCTGATGTGGACCAATAATGTGGAGACACATGTCAATCTACATGACACCCACAAATATTTTTTGAACAACACCTTGACTCCGAGGAACTCAACCTCCCCGGATAACTTAGGCGCTCCGAGAAACAAGTGTTCTCCGAGCAACTCATGTATACCGAGCTATTTAGGCGGTTCGAGCATCTTAGGCGGTCTGAGCTGCATCTCGTACAGAGTATTCATATCCGGATAATCAAGAGGATGACTGCGCATTAAATGCTCATTATTATCACACAGATGCAGACGCCTATTGGACAGCTATGTATTATTCTTTCGAATGTACAGCCTCATGGCTATAAATACATTGTATCATCGTCATTTGAAGGGGGACTCAGAATTTCTTGGTAAAACCTATTATCGAGAATTCCAAACAAACAGTCAGCAATAACAAAACAGTGGACATAGGCCATTCCTTCAAGGCTGAAGCACTTTAAAATTCTTTTGTCTTATTTATTTTTATCTGTGATTGAATAATTAGAGATAATCTAATTTTTTACATCAACAAGGGTGTTGTGCATACGAGGGTACTCTAACCTGGTAGTAAAATAGGTCAATGTGGAGTTCACCCTCAAACATGACAATTTAGCACAATACAGGTACATCATCCAAAGGTTAGTGGGACAGTTCTTAGAAGTAACTGTAGAAAGACATGCACGAACAATGAACATGCATCCCAACGCACTTGCCATAATAGCACAAAAGTTAGACATGGATGAGTCGGAAGCAACAATCATAGTACGACGAAGAACAGTGCCTACTACAGTAAGATCCTTATTCCCAAGCGATGAGCCAGAAGATTGGAGACACATAGTGGTGAAGCCGCTCGAAACTAGAGAAGGAACAATGAAGATGTTGTAGTGAACTTCTGGCTAGGTGTGTCGGAGAGGAATAAGCTAAGAAAAGGTTGGCAGAAATGCACCAAAAGCATTATAGAGACACTGATATTCCTCTCTATCGACGGCTACAATGGGGTGGGTATTATTAGCCCACCATGAGCGCAGAAGCTGCCCGTCTGTAACAAAGTTGTCTAAAATTCCAAGCTAGTTTTAACCAGCTGGCGGAAGCTAACTTTGTAGAGGTCTTTGAAGATTAGAGACAGTCGTATATAGCGTATCTGAGAGATGGGGAGCTTCCCTCAGAGAGAGCGGATGAAATTTATTTACGAAAAAGGATAGCCCATTTTTACATAGTGGAAGGAGAACTTTACAGAAAAGGGTACAATGAGAAGGCGCTAAGGTGTGTAGATAAAGTTGACATAGAGAAGGCGCTGAAAGGGGCTCATGAACCCTTCCACATAGGGGTGCTAAACTGTATGACCAGTTGATGACACAGGGGTATTACTCACCGACCATGGAGCTGGATTTCATCGGCTACATGAAGAAGTGCAAATCCTGTCAAGTGTATGGTAACATGATACATGCCCCTTCCACCAGCTTGCAAAGCCTCGCGACTCCCTACCCCTTCCACACATGGGAATTTGACCTAGTAGGAAAAATCAACCCAGCTTCTCACGGTAAAGATTTTATCATTGTGGCCACAGAATTATACACCAAATGGGAAGACTGCCCAAGTGGTAACCCAATTTATAAAGGAGTATATTTTATATGCTGTTTTGGTATACCCAAGATAATCTTAAGAGATAATGGGAAGCAGTTCGTATGCAAGGAGATAGCCCTCCTCACAGACATATAAAAAATTATGCACAATAGCTCAACCATCTCCTACCCTATGGGCAATGGCCAAGTGGAAGCTACCAATAAGACCCTGATAAATATTTTGAAATAAATACTGGAGGACATGCCAAGGGCATGGGATGAGAAACTGCCCATGATGCTATGGGCTTATCGTACTTCAAAAAGAAAATCGACAGGGTTCATCCCATTCTCCCTAGTATATGGGATCGAAATTATCTTATCGTAGAGTTGGCGGTGCCTTCAGCTAGAGTTGCTCTAAGCAACGGACTCATCCTTGACCCAAGGAACGTGCAGCTAGAAGCACTGGACGAGCATAGAGACAAGGAGAAGGAGAACTTAAAAGTCTACACCCAACAACTGTCTAGAGCTTACAATACTTGGTCAAGTCTCGGGAGTTCTAGGTGGGAGACTTAATCCTGCGAGCATCCACTCACCACCTCTGCATCATGTCAGCCTCAAAGTTTAAACCCAACTAGAAAGGCCCCTTTGTTGTTAGGGGAGTAGGCAAGCCGGATTATTGTCAGATCTTAGAACCAGAGAGTGATTGCCTCCAGTCCATCAACTGCAAGTGGCTGAAGAGGTATTATGCCTAATTTTGTTAAAGAAAAATTTTCATTTTTGTTGAAAGGTTTGAACATCTTGCTCTAGTGCTAGACAGGTGCTTATTTTTGTAAAATGATAATAGCAATACAGTCTTGTAAATAATAAAAATAATTAATAGAAATGAATAGCAACTCTTTTTTAGCATTGCATGGTGATTCTCATTTTTTTGCTTATGGCATAAGATAGATAAACCAGAGTATATATAATATACAATTTTTATTCTCTCTGCTAGACTAGAAGAGACTCCCAGATAGAGAAAACTTTGCTCACTACACTTGTGGGGAGGGGGCATCCATCCCGATAGAAAGTTATACTGAGCAAAGTCTCTCCAAACATATTAGATAAATGATTTTAAATTTATCACCAGACTAGTAGGAGGACGTCCTCCAAGTCACAATAATAAAAATACATAGCAAACTTTTTGGTTTTGAGAGAAAGCCTTAGTTTCTGTTCTCAAAGAAAAAGCCTTATTTCACCAGTTGATATAAAGAATAGAGAAAAGAAGACTTACATTCCCCTGCTCTAATTTCTCAAAAAAAAAAAATGTTACTTGCCAGATAAAATTATAGTACTATGTAGTTTTAATGCCTTATTAATTACTTGTGTGTGTGCAAAATTAAAATGATTTAATAGAGAAATTAAATTAATGCATAATTAATTACGTGTGTGTGAGAAATTAAATAATTTAATGGGAAAATTAAATTGACTTATGATAAATATTAATTAGAGTGATAATGTTTATCTACATATATGTTTACTAGCGTGAAGAGTAAATATGAACATATGATTTAAAGTTATGTCGTTAGTGAGTGATAGCGACTACTTTACGAATTTTGAGCACGAGACTTAAGAGTCGGGTGCAAAACGTATATTTTAGATAAGTGACTCGGATGGCCATTTCGAGTGCACCAATGATTCCAAATGTGTCGAAATAGTTGGTATTAAGAACTCGAAAGTTATATTTGTGTTCCAGGAGTTTTTAGACCCTTAGTGACTCGAAAAAGGGTATTGTGGTCATTTTACACCCTAGGTTTTAATTAAATTTGAAAATTACCCTTAAAATATAAATAGAAAGGGGTAGCGTTTAGTCTTCTCTTTTGTGTGTGTAAGAGAGGTAGAGAGAGAAAGAAGAAGAAGAAGAAGAAGAAGAAGAAGAAGAAGAAGAAGAAGAAGAAGAAGAAGAAATGAAGAAAATAATAAGTTTTCCATCTTCTTCATTAACACCTTCCTACACAAAACAAAGGCAAGTTAATCTAGATTGTTAAATCTTAAATGTTTGATGAAAAAGTGTATGAACATGAGATGAATCCCTAAATCTTGAAATTGATGATATGTAATTAATATGTAAATGATTTAGGATGCATCCAACTAGAAACAAATTGAACTCATACAAATCCCAAATTAAAAAGCGGCGAGCATTGCAAGTTGATTTTGGGTCGGTTTTAAGATGTAAATGGCTGTGTGCACACAAGTTCCTATACAAAATCATATTCTGAACAACTTTGTAGTTTTAAGTTTCTTTAAAAAGGGATCGAAAAAACCTCAAATCTGTGTTTTACATTTCTAGACAGAAAGTTGTTAAAATAAGAGTGCTAATATTTTTCATGTTGTTAGTAAGATAGTTGTGGTGTTTTGCCTAATATTCTAACTAGATCATATACTTATAATTATAAGGGATATATAACCTTGAAATGATTTTGATGTTGAATTAGTAAATTAATTATGTAAATTATGTTATATCGTAAGTAATGACTATTGTATAACACGAGTAAGAGACTTGATACGATTGTATATATAAATATGTGTGAAATTGTTTTACATGCATATTATCGATTATACGCTAGACTAGTCCTCCGGTCGACGTAGGCACATGTTGAATGCGATTTGTTCTCAATGTTCCGATTAGGTTTCGCTTGAGTGCCGTGTCGGAGATAAACTGTCAGAACCGAACACATGGTGGTAATACGGTTCGAATAGGAAGACATTCGAACGCCATGTGATTTAGGACTAAGTATGATTTCCCTTACCACGAAATATTGGGCAATATTCGTGCGTAGGCCTAGCATTACGACTTGCTCCCCCGGGTAACGACAGTGACCCGATATGATTTGTTGTGTGAGATATTATGCTGGTATCTTAAAGTAATATCTCTAATTGATACAGTTGATATTATACTTTAAGGAAATATTTTGATACGTTAAATACTGAAATGAGATTAAAAATGATTAATCGCGATACGATATGAGACTAAACGTTACTCGATTTCGGGTTGGGTAGTCACGACATAGGAGCATTGGTTGGGTAATTGAACGACTTAATTACTCGAGTCAAGTTGTGTTGAGTATGCATTCATCATACGTACAACTTATAATTGTATAGATTTTCTTACTGTTGACACCCGTTTCTATGTATCCTCTCCCTTCTCCATATATGTATTATACAGGTCCTCACCCCATTGGACAGTAGACTATGGTGCTGGATGACCTCGCATCTATTTTTAGGATCTTGTAGTGGTGGGCATTAGTCATTATCCTGTTTTGTCACTCTTCCTTAGAGTGTGGTATCGGAGTTTTTCCCATTGTTAGGGATTTGAGAGTGTTGAGAGGTTTACATTACACACTTTATCTAGTTTATTTTTGGGCCCGTATATTTGGGCATTTTATACTCAGTACTGATATTACTTATGGATCCTATAGTTGTTATGATGTGATTTGGTTACATGTATGGGAGTGTACATATTTACTTTACTGAATTTATTTAAATTATGTTTCTAATGCAAACATATTGACGCACCACTTTGCTTTAATTTAATTGGGCGTAGCTAATCGAATTAGATATAAGAAGCAGGGTTGTCACAGTTGGTATCAGAGCACCCGAGTTTTGGAGCCTTTAGGGATCTGAGGGCGTTCGTTATGTTTTCTGCACAGCATTTTATTGATACTTAGAGCCTTACAACTAGATTTTGTATTCTACGACTTTGAGGAAAAATTCGAGCCACTGATCCAACACGACCGACTGTGAGTGCCCGAGTGTATAGGAGGGGTTCCCTGTTTGGAATTTTCTTGAGAGACGTTCCGCGCATGAGGGTTTACTTTTCTCAGGAGTTATGACTTTTGGCATGATATATATCCATCACTTTAAATTGTTTCACCCGATTACATATGTGTCGCATGTTTTGAACTTTTACTTCTAGTTATCACATTCTGTGTTCACTTTCTTCAGATAAGGAGACGAAGCGGTAGACTGGCAGGAGCAGCAGGACGGGCGGGAGTCTAGGAGTAGCAACCCCCACCCATATAGGGGATGGTAAGAGGTTTTCCCCAAGCCAACTTGTGACCATAACACAGGTTGTAGCTACAACAGTAGCAATAACAATTCCGATGCAGCCAGTGCCAGCACTAGTACCACCTATTTTCATCGCACCACCTGTAGTGGCTCAGCCGGAGCCACATGTGCCAGTAGTTGTGCAGCCCCCCTGGGTGTCTGTTATGAGTGGGTTTGAAAAGAGGCATCCGCCTTCGTTCATCGGTGGTGATGTGGGTCGGTTAAAGGCACTTCAGTGGAAGCGAGATATATGTAGACATTTGAGATTGGTTGACTGTACAATGGTGTGGAAACAGATTTTAGCTACCTTTCATTTCATTGGGGAGGTTTTGTGCTGGTGGGAGTCCATTACTTCCACAGCTCAGCGGGATGTTATGCTTATTACTGACTTTTGGGCTCGTTTCGAGGCGAAGTTTGTGCCTCCCCCACAGCATGTGGATATGAGGAGAAGGTTTGATACCCTGAAGTAGGTTGGTTCAGTTTTTTAGTATGAGTGAGAGTTTACCTCATTGGTAAAGTTTTCTCCTGAGGTGAAGGAAAATGATGTTTTGAAGACTTGGAGGTTTACTGAAGGGCTATCTTGGCTAATTCGGGGGCCCTTATTGGCAAATCCGTCGTTTGACAGTTACGAGGTAGCAGTGAATGCATATTACATCAATGTAATGATCGTTCCGAGCATGTGGTGGGCAAGCGAGGCGCGATCGGCCAACAGGGTAAGCCCCATGAGGTTGTAGTTGCGGGCCAATATAGTCCACAGGGGGGCTAATAGTCAGGAGGCCATTAGGCCAAGCGGTACAAAGGCCGTCACCATGGACAGCAGGCCCAGGGCCAGTAGGGTCAGGCCATTCAGGCTCATTCAGTTCAGACCATTCCAGGTCAGGGTCAGTCGCAGTAGGTCCAGGTCCAGAGAGGGCAGGGCCATCGGGGTCAAGGTGCGAGAGATCAACATCGGACCAATCGGCCCAACATCGGAGCTTTGGTGTAGGAGGCACGAGATGGGGGTCCTATTGTATGCTTCCAATGCAACAAAACTAGACACGTGAGGAGGGATTATCCCCGTGGATAGGCACATGGAGATAGAGCACATTAACAGCAGGTACTCCCACCACCACAACTATTTTCGGCATTTCCAATGGCACCAATGATGCCGATTCAGCCACAACTTTACCATAGTCGTGTATATGACATTCATCCTGTTCTGCTGCATGCACAACCACCTGCTATTCAAGGTACGATTTATGTCTACAGTCCTCATGCAAGAATAATTTTTGACACTAGTGCATCAGACTCGTTCTCCAGTTATGAGTTTGCTAGGACATCGGGGATGATAGTCATTGTGGAGGCAATAGTTGCTTATGTGAGTACACCTTTGAGTGGTACAGACCTTCTCCACATTTTTAGAGGGGTCATGATTGAGATCGGGAGACTTCACTTCTCTATCGACCTTATTTGGATTGAGATGCGTACCTATGATGTGATTATAGGGTTTGCTTGGTTGTATGCGTATCACACCCAGATTGACTTTTATGGTAGTGCGATCACATTTGCCATTCCTAGTCCGGAGATGTACCAAATAGCATTGCCTGGTCTAGAGGGTGGAGCCATCACTCATCTGTTTTACATCGAGGAGGATTCTCCTGATGGGGTGTCCATTTCTTTGGATACGATCCCTATAGTGAGGGAGTTCGCGGACATCTTCGCTGAGGTTCCTGGTTTACCTCCAACTCATGAGATAGAGTTTTGCATAGAGATAACGCCGGGCACGAGATCGATTACCAGGGCCCCGTACCATATGGAACTCTTAGAGATGAGGGAGCTTAGGAAGTATATTTAACAACTGTTGGGCCAAGGTTTTATCTGCAGGAGTACCTCGCCTTGGGGAGCTCCATTGCACTTTACTAAGCAAATGGATGGTTCACTTCGATTGTGCGTCAAATATCGAGAGTTGAATAAGGTGACTATTTGGAACAAGTATTCATTACCTCACATTGATGATATGTTCGATCAGTTAAGGGATGCTTGATTCTTTTAGAAGATTGATTTGCGTTTCAGTTATCACCAGTTGAGGATTCGGGAGGAGGATATCCCAAAGATAGCGTTTGTGACTCGATATGGTTCGTACGAGTTTCGGGTCTTACCATTCGGATTAACCAATGTGCCTGCATTATTCATGTATTTGATGAACCGTGTATTCAAGAAATTCTTGGATCAATTTATTATCGTGTTCATTGATGATATCCTGATCTATTCAAGGTCCGAGGAGGATCATGCTGGACATTTGCGATTGGCTCTTCAGACCTTGAGGGAGCATCAGCTTTATGCTAAGCTCTCCAAGTGCAGGTTTTGGCTCCGAGAGGTGCAGCTTTTAGGCCATAATATGATGGAGGCTGGGATAGCCGTCAATCCTAGCAAGGTTACTGCTATTTTTGAGTGGGGGTAGCCCAGTACGCCGACAGAGATTCAGAGTTTTCTCGGTCTAGCAAGTTACTATCGGAGGTTTATTTAGGGCTTCTCGAAGATTACGAGTCCTCTTACCCATCTGACAAATAAGGGTGTTTCTTTCGCTTGGAGTTCAGAGTTTCAGGAGGCTTTCGACACTTTAAAGGAGAAGCTTACGTCAGCGCCAGTCCTTGCGTTGTCGAAAACTGGGGTTGAGTACCGTGTGTAAACTAATGCGTCATTACAGGGGTTAGGAGATTTTCTGATGCAGGAGGAGAGATCGATTTTCCTATATTTCGAGGAAATTGAGGCCTCATGAGGACTATTACTCGACTCATGACTTAGAGTTGGCAGCGGTCGTTTTTGCGTTGTATTCGTAGAGACACTACTTACTTGGGGAGAAGTTTATGTTGTTCACCGACCATAAGAGTCTTCAATACTTGTTCTCTCAAAATAACTTGAACATGCGACAGAGTAGATGGGTAGAATATGTGAAAGACTACCAGTTTTCTATATAGTACCACGCGGGTAAGGCAAATGTGGTTGCTGATGCTTTGAGTCGGAGACTCGCAACGCCGTTGTCCGCCTTGGATGTGGAGGAAAGTGTTGAATTCTTAAATGTTTAGAAAGCTCACTGGAAGGACTCAGGTAGTCTTAATTTTGGTAGAGCATTTATGGGGACTGTACCTATATGAGTTTTATGGTTGAGCGGGTTATGAAGGTCCAGTCTTCTGATGACTTTTGTCAGGATGAGGTGAAGGCATTGATGTCTGGGGGCATTTAGGGTTTCTCGATTGGTTCTGACGGGGGACTTCATTATTAGGGATGAATTGTTGTATTGAATGATGCTGAGTTGCGAAAGGCGTTATTATCTGATGCGCATGGATCTGGATTCACAGTTCACCCCGGAGTTGATAAGATGTATCAGGATATGCACCGCATGTATTGGTGGGTTAAGTTGAAGCGTGATGTAGTTGAGTTTGTCTAGAAGTGTGCCAATTTCCATCTTATAAAGTTATAGCATCAGAGACCTGGAGGGGAGTTACAGCCGTTGTCCATTCCCGAGTGGAAATGGGAAAGCATCTCCATGGATTTCATCATTAGGCTACCGAGATCGCAGCGCGATCATGATTCGATTTGGGTTATCGTCGACAAACTGACAAAGGTGGCCCATTTCCTTCCATTGAGGATGGATTATATGGCAGTACAGTACGCCAAGATGTTTATCGAGGATATTATGAAGTTGCATGGAGTACCGCATAACATCGTGTCCGATCATGGCAGTGTCTTCATCTCACACCTTTGGGGCAGTCTTCAGGAGTGGATGGGAGTTCAGTTGAGTTTGAGCATCGCATTCCACCCTCAGTCTAATGGTCAGATGGAGCGGGTGAACCAGATTTTAGAGGACATGTTGCGAGTTTATGTGTTGGACTTCAAAGGTGGTTGGGATATGCATTTGCCACTGGTGGAGTTCGCATATAATAATAGTTATCAGCAGACTATTGACATGGCACCATACGAGGTTTATATGGAAGGCCTTATTGATCGCCTATATGTTGGTTGGAGTTCGGAGAGCACCGGGGGTTGGGTCCATATATTGTTAGGGAGATCTCAAAAAAAGTTAACTTGATTCATGCACAGATGAAGACCGCGCAGTATCGTCAGAAGACTTATGCTGACACAAGGTGGAGGAAGTTAGAGTTTGTCCTTGGGGACCAAGTGCTGTTGAGGGTCCCACCCATGAGAGGCGTTGTTCGCTTTGGTGCCAAAGGTAAGCTTTCACCGCGATACGTGGGTCCGTTTATAGTGTTGGACAGGGTGGGACCGGTTGCTTATAGTTTATCCCTACCTGGCCATCTCCAGTGGGTACACGATGTTTTTCATGTATCCATATTAAGGAAGTTCTTATGTCCCGAAGACTCACACCTGCACATAGATTTAGACGGGATTGAGATGTAGCTCAACAGGAGCTATGAGGAGAGGCTGGTTAGGATCCTAGATAATCGTGAGCAACAGTTGAGGTCAAAAGTGATTCCTCTTATTCGTGTTCTGTGGAGTCATCATGATGAGCCTGACGCCACTTGGGAGAGAGAGGATGACTTGTGAATTAGTCTTCCATATTTCTTCATGGAAGGTATGTGCGAAACTACCTTGCTTAACTTGAATTGAAATTGATTTATTTTATTTTGGATTTCGAGGATGAAATCCCGTTCGTAGAGGGGGAGAATGTAATACCTCGTACTTTTAATGCATTATTAATTACTTGTGTGTGTGCGAAATTAAAATGATTTAATAGAGAAATTAAATTAATGCATAATTAATTATGTGTGTGTGAGAAATTAAACAAATTAATGGGGAAATTAAATTGACTTATATTAAATATTAATTAGAGTGATAATGTTTATCTACATATATGTTTACTAGCGTGAAGAGTAAATATGAACGTATGATTTTAAGTTATGTCGTTAGTGAGTGATAGCGACTACTTTATGAATTTTGAGTATGGGACTTAAGAGTCGAGTGCGAAAAGTATATTTTAGATAAGTGACTCGGATGGCCATTTAGAGTGCACCAATGACTCCAACTGTGTCAAAATAGTTAAACTTAAGTACCCGAAAGTTATATTTTTGTTCCGTGAGTTTTTAGACCCTTAGTGACTCGAAAAAGGGAATCGTGGTCCTTTTACACCCTAGGTTTTAATTAAATCTGAAAATTACCCTTAAAATATAAATAGCATTGTGTAGGGTTTAGTCTTATCTTTTGTGTGTGTAAGAGAGATGGAGAGAAGAAGAAGAAGAAGAAGAAGAAGAAGAAGAAGAAGAAGAGGAAGAAGAAGAAGAAGAAGAAGAAGGTTGCCATCTTCTTCATCAACACCTCCCAACACAAAATGAAGGAGTTAATCTAGATCGTTAAATCTTGAATGTTTGATGACAAAGTGTATGGGCATGAGTTGAATCCCTAAATCTTAAAATTGATGAGATGTATGGGCATGAGTTGATGACAAAGTGATGAGATGTAAATGATTTAAGATGCCTCCAACTAGAAACAAATTGAACTCATACAAATCCAAAATTAAAAAAAGGCGAGCATTGCAAGTTGATTTTGGGTCTGTTTCAAGCCGTAAATAGATGTGTACACACGAGTTCCTATAGAAAATCATATTTTGAACAACTTTGTAGTTTTAAGTTTCTTCAAAAACCGATCAAAAAATCCTAAAATTTGCATTTTACATTTCTGGGCAGAAAGTTGTTAAAATAAGAGTGCTAATGTTTTTCATAATGTTAGTAAGATAATTGTGGTGTTGTGCCTCATATTCTAACTTGATCATATACTTATAATTATTAGGGATATATAACCTGGAAATGATTTCGATTTTGAATTAGTAAATTAATTATGTAAATTATGTTATATCGTAAATAATGACTATTGTATAACTCGAGTAAGAGACTTGATACGATTGTATATATAAATATGCATGAAATTGTTTAACAAGTATATTGTTGAGTATATGCTAGACTAGTCCTCCGGTCAACGTAGGCACATGTTGAATGTGATTTGTTGTGATTGATCCGGTTAGGTGTCGCTCGAGTGTCATGTCGAAGATAAACCGTCGAAACTGGACACATGGTTGTAATACGGTTCGAATAGGAAGACCTTCGAACGCCATGTGATTTAGGACTTAATATGATTGCCCTTATCACAAAACATTGGGGAATATTCGTGTGTAGGCCTAGTGTTCCGACTTGCTCCCCCGGGTAACGACAGTGACCCGATATGATTTGTTGTGTGAGATATTATGCTCGTATCTTAAAGTAATATCTCGAATTGATACACTTGATATTATACTTGAAGAAAATATTTCGATGCGCTAAATACTAAAATGAGGTTAGTAATGATTAATCACAATACGATATGAGACTACAAGTTACTTGGGTTCAGGTTGCGTAGTCACGATATAGGAGCATTGGTTGGGTAATTGAACGACTTAATTACTGGAGTCAAGTTGTGTTGAGTATGTGTTCATCATACGTATAACTTATAACTGTATAGATTTTCTTGCTGTTAACACCTGTTTCTATGTCTCCTCTCCCCTCTCCCATATATATATGTATTATACATGTTCTCGCCCCGTTGGACAGTAGACTGTGGAGCTGGATGACCTCACATCTATTTTTAGGATCCCGTAGTGGTTGACGCTGGTCCTTATCCTATTCTATCACTCTTCCTTAGAGTGTGGCATACGAGATTTTTCCATCGTTAGGGATTTGAGAGTGTTTAGAGGTCTACATTACACACTTTACCTAGTTTATTTTTGGTCCCGTATGTTTGGGCATTTTATACTTAGTACTGATATTACTTGTGGATCCTATAATTACTATGATGTGATTTGATTACACGTAGGGCTGTAAATCGAGCTGGGTGAGCCGGGCTTGGGGTTGCTCAGGCTTGGACCGAGCTCACTTAACCCATGCTCAAGCCCGAGCTCGGCCCGAATTATGTTTTCCCACCTAGGCCTGAACTCGGCTCACAAGTATTACGGGCTTCGGGCCCTATTTCGGGCAGGCCCGATTTCAATTTTTTTGTTAAGAAAGTTTGAATTAACTTTTTTTTCTTGTATTTCCATCATGGACAAAATTACACATTAAAATATAATTAATATTTCATGAAATAAAATATATAATTATGAAATGTATTAAATTAAAACAAGTGAAATAAGAGTGAAAATCTACAAATGCCTATTAAATTTCATACATTTAGCAAAATTTGATCACTACCAAAGACCTATTATGACTTGAGCAATTATTAAATCAAATACCCATAATGAGATTAACAATAAAATCACAAAATTAAAAATCACATGTAATCTAATGTATTGTAACAAATAATTTTTTTTTAATAAAGTACTAAATGAAATAAAAGAATGAAACCTAATTAAACAATGTTAACAAAAATATGTTATATTATATAAATTATTTATTTATTTATAAATATGAAGTTCGGGCTTCGGGCCCAATTTGGGCTTGGCAAAGTTCGTCTCAAGCTCGGTCCGAAATTAATTCGAGCTTGAAATTTTGGCTCGGGCTTGGCTCGGCTCAAACTCAAATAAAGCTCGGCCCGAAAATAGCGGGCCGAACGGGCGGGCTTCGGGCCTCGGGCGCTCAATTTACAGGCCTAATTACACGTATGGGAGTGTACATATTTACTTTATGGCATTTATCTAAATTATGTTTTTAATGCCAACATATTGTTGCACCACTCTGCTTTAATTTAATTGGGCGTAGCTAATCGAATTAGATATAAAAAGCAGGGTTGTCACAAAAATGCAAGTACCCCACAGTTAGAGGGGATAATTCTAAAAAAAAAGGTTACTTGCCCAGATAACTTGCAAGTACCCCAGAGTTAGAGGGGACAGTTCTAAATATGTTACTTGCCTAGATAAAATGCAAGTCCCCCACAGTTAAAGTGAAAAGTTCAAAGAAATTATAACTTTCCCAAATAAAATGAAAGTAACCCACTGTTAGAGGGGATAGTTCTAAAATAAAGTGTTACTTTCCCAGATAAAATGCAAGTACCCCATAGTTAGAGAGGACAGTTCTAAAAACGTTACTTTCCCAGATAAAATGCAAGTACCCCACAGTTAGAGGGGATAGTTCTAAAAAATTGTTACTTGCCCAGATAAAATGCTAGTACCCCCATAGTTAGAGGGGACAGTTATAAAAATGTTACTTGCCCAGATAAAATGCAAGTACCCCCTGAGTTAGAGAAGTTAGTTATAAAAAAATATTTACTTGCCTAGACAAAATGCAAGTTCTCCGTGGATAAAATGCAAATACCACACAGCTAGAGGAGATATTAATGCAGGCCATGGTAAGAAGACATCAAAGTTGGGATAAAAGCAAATGAGAAAAGTGTTTGAAATCAGCAAAATACTTTTTCTCATTAATACTGGAAAAGTCCTTTACATATGAAAAAGTATACAAGAAGGAGCCTAAATAACCAAACTATTTACCCACTAGATAACATAAAAAATATATTCTGGACGAAGTGAAAGTCTGCGTAAGAAGGACCGTCCTCCTCAACAAGCTTCTCCTCTAACCTAGCTATCCGAGCTTCATCCTCAGCCGCACCCGCCTCCAGCTTGGCTAGCTTAGCCTATAGAAACAGATTTCGAGTTTAAAATCGCGCGACCTCAACCTGACGCTGCTTCTCCCTGGTCTGTCGAGAAGTATGAAACTTCATCATCTGCCTGAAGGTGGTACCAAGAAAATGAAAAATGTAAAATTCAAGCTAATCCAACTGAAAATGATAGAAACACTGAAGATCCAGGAGAAATAGTGAGACCCTCCGAGCAGTCACATCAGGGGGAGGGGTAGACAGGAACTCATGAAAGTGGATAGCTAAGGCCTTCAGATTAAAGATCGTAAGGTTGTCAATATTAAGGATTCTCTAGGAGGTGAAGGTCTCAGGATGGTGCTTCAGAAGTAGCTCCAACATTTCCTGATCCTGAGCGCGAAATCGGGAGGGCAACTCTAAACGCCATAGTGCGCTCATGAAAGCACCATGAGCCTCCACCTCTATGTCATCATAACCTATATTATGAGACTCGAGATCAAAGAGAGGCGCAGAGGAATGCTCATCGGAGACAGCATCGTCAGTTGCCTCGAAACCTTGGTTTGCCTCCCCAGCAGCTTCAGCTGGTTCATCAACTGGATCCTGCACAAGGAAAAGTAGCACGGGATAAGTAATAGGGAAGAAAAGTATATGGAGGCGGTTATTCATATCCGAATTGAAATGAAGATCACTGAAAGTATACCTCAAAGCCAAGGAGAGTCAATATGGTGTCACCAAGGCGGGGGAGTACCACATGGCCTTGGGCACCAGCCTAACAAAGAATACGAAAATGGTAGCATCCTCTTTTCCTAAGAAAAAGAAGATGAATATAAGAGAAATGTGCCAACATAAAAAGACAGAAAAAACTCAGGTATGACAGTTTAATACCTGGGGAGTGCGCAGTATAGCACTCATAATAGGCCCCGTAGCACCAGAGACAACTGCCTCGCTGACCTAAAAATAAGGAAGCAAGAACGTGAAGGTGGGCCTACTTGCGCAGTAAAAATAAGAAGAAAAAAGGGAATAAAGACAGAGTAAGGTCTTCCAGTATAATACCTGACTCATAATAGTTCCCCCTAGTTGACCCATAGTAGAAGGGATAATAACTGTGCTAGGATGCAAACAGGAAAACACGTAAAGGCCAGCAAGTATTTACATAGAAAATATAAGTTCAAAATAACGGCTAGATTAAGGGACAGTTCTAAGAAATGATAACTTGCCCAGATAAAATGAAAGTAACCCACGGTTAGAGGGGATAGTTCTAAAAAAAGTGTTACTTGCCAGATAAAATGCAAGTACCCTATAGTTAGAGGGGACAGTTCTAAAAACGTTACTTGCCCAGATAAAATGCAAATACCCCACAGTTAGAGGGGATAGTTCTAAAAAAATGTTACTTGCCCAGATAAAATTCTTGTAACCCCACAGTTAGAGGGGACAGTTATAAAAATGTTACTTGACCAAATAAAATGCAAGTACCCCCTAAATTAAAGGGGATAGTTCTAAAAAAATGTTTACTTACCCAAACAAAATGCAAGTGCCCTGCGGATAAAATGCAAATACCACATAACTAGAGGATATATTAACACAAGCCATGGTAAGTACACATAAAAGTTGAGATAAAAGCAAATGATCAAAGTGTTAGAAATCCGCAAAATACTTTTTCTCATTAATAATGGACAAGTCCTTTACATATGAAAAAGTATACAAGAAGGAGCCTAAATAATCAAACTATTTACCCAATAGATAACATGAAAAATAGATTCTGGACGGAGTGAAAGTCTTCGTAAGAAGGACCGGCCTCCTCAATAAGCTGTTCCTCTAACCTAGCTATTTGAGCCTCATCCTTAGTAGCACCCGCCTCCAGCTTGGCTAGCTTAGCTTGTAGAAACTGATTCCGAGTTTGAATTTGTCCAGCCTCAGCCTGACGTTGCTGCTCCCTGGTCTGTCGGGAAGTATGAAGCTTCATCATCCTCCTGAGGGTGGTACCAAGAAAATGACAAATGGAAACTTCTAGCCAATCTAGCTGGAATGATAGAAACATTGAAGATCATGAAGATCCTGGAGAAACAGTGAGACCCTCCGAGCAGTCACATCAGGGGGAGGGGTAGACAGGAACTCATGCAAGTGGCTAGATAAGGCCTTCAGATTGAAGACCGTGAGGATGTCAATATTAAGGATTCTTTGGGAGGTGAAGGTCTCAGGATGGTGCTTCAGAAGCAGCTCCAACATTTCTTAATCCTGAGCGCAAAACTGGGAGGCAACTCTAAACTCCACAGTGCGCTCATGAATGCACCAGGAGCCTCCACCTCTATGTCATCATAACCTATATTATAAGACTTGAGATTGAAGAGAGGCACACAGGAATCCTCATGGGATCCAGCATCATCAGTTGCCTCGGAACCTTGGTTAGCCGCCCCAGCAGCTTCAGCTGGTTCATCAACTGGATCCTGCACAAGGAAAAGTAGCAAGGGATAAGTAATAAGGAAGAAAAGTAGCAGGAGGTAGTTATTCATATCCAATTGAAATAAAGATCACTAAAAGTCTACCTCAAAGCCAAGGAGAGTCAATATGTTGTCACCAAGGCGGGGGAGTACCACACGGCCTTGGGCACCAGCCTAACAAAGAATAGGCAAATATTAGCATCCTTTTTTGCTAAAAAAAAGAAAATGAATAGAAGAGAAATGTGCCAACATAAATAGACAGAAAGAACTAAGGTATGACAGTTTAATACCTGGTGAGTGCGCAGTATAGCACTCAAAATAGGCCCCGTAGCATCGAAGACAACTGCCTCGCTGACCTGAAAATAAGGAAGCAGGAACGTGAAGGTGGGCCTACTTGTGCAGTAAAAGTAAGAAGAAAAAAGGGAATAAGGACAGAGTAAGGTCTGCCAGTATAATACCTGACTCATAATAGTTCCCCCAGGTTGACCCATAGTTGAAGGGATGATCACTGTGCTAGGCTACAAACAGGAAAACACGTAAAGGCCAGCTAGTATTTACATAGAAAACATAAGCTCAAAATAGCGGCTAGATTAAGGGATGGTTCTAAGAAATGATAACTTGCCCAAATAAAATGAAAGTAACCCAGGGTTAGAGGGGATAGTTCTAAAAAAAGTGTTACTTGCCCAGATAAAATGCAAGTACCCCATAGTTAGAGGGGACAGTTCTAAAAATGTTACTTGCCCAGATAAAATGCAAGTACCCCACAGTTAGAGGGGATAGTTCTAAAAAAATGTTACTTACCCACATAAAATGCTAGTACCCCCACAGTTAGAGGGGACAGTTATAAAAATGTTACTTGCCCAAATAAAATGCAAGTACCCCCTGAATTAGAGGGGATAGTTCTAAAAAAATGTTTACTTACCCAGACAAAATGCAAGTGCCCCACAGATAAAATGCAAATACCACATAGCTAGAGGAGATATTAACACAGGCTATGGTAAGAAGACATTAAAGTTGAGATAAAAGAAAATGAGCAAAGTGTTTGAAATTAGAAAAATACTTTTTCTCATTAATAATGGACAAGTCCTTTACATAAGAAAAAGTATACAAGAAGGAGCCTAAATAACCAAACTATTTACCCACTAGATAACATGAAAAATAGATTCTGGCCGGAGTGAAAGTATGCATAAGAAGGACCGAGCTCCTCAACAAGCTGCTCCTCTAACCTAGCTATCCGAGCCTCATCCTCAGCACCCGCCTCCAGCTTGGCTAGCTTATCCTATAGAAACTGATTTCGAGTTTAAAATCGCGCGGCCTCAACCTGACGCTGCTTCTCCCTGGTCTGTCGGGAAGTATGAAACTTCATCATCTGCCTGAAGGTGGTACCAAGAAAATGAAAAATGGAAAATTCAAGCTAATCCAACTGGAAATGATAGAAACATTAAAGATAATGAAGATCCTGGAGAAACAGTGAGACCCTTCGAGCAGTCGCATCAGGGGTAGGGGTAGACAGGAACTCATGCAAGTGGCTAGCTAACGCCTTCAGATTGAAGACCATAAGGCTGTCAATATTAAGGATTCTCTCGAAAGTGAAGGTCTCAAGATGGTGCTTCAGAAAAAACTCCAATATTTCCTGATCTTAAGCGCGGAACCGGGAGGGCAACTCTAAACGCCATAGTGCCCTCATGAAAGCACTAGGAGCCTCCACCTCTATGTCATCATAACCTATATTATGATACTCAAGATTGAAGAGAGGCGCAGAGGAATGCTCATCGGATCCAGCATCGTCAGTTGCCTCAGAACCTTGGTTAGCCTCCCCGGCAGCTTCAGCTAGTTCATCAACTAGATCCTGCACAAGGAAAAGTAGCAAGGGATAAGTAATAGGGAAGAAAAGTAGCAGGAGGCGGTTATTCATATCCGAATTGAAATTAAGATCACTGAAATTCTACCTCAAAGCCAAGGAGAGTCAATATTCTTTCACAAATGCGGGGGAATACCACATGGCCTTGGGCACCAGCCTAACAAATAATAGGCAAATGTTAGAATCCTCTTTTCCTAAAAAAGAAGATGAATAGAAGAGAAATGTGCCAACATAAATAGATAAAAAGAGCTAAGGTATGACGGTATAATACCTTGGGAGTGCGCAGTATAGCACTCACAATAGGCCCCGTAGCACCAGAGACAACTGCCTCGCTGACCTGAAAATAAGGAAGCAGGAAGGTGAAGGTGGGCCTACTTGCGCAGTAAAAGTAAGAAGAAAAAAGGGAATAAAGACAGAGTAAGGTATGCCAGTATAATACCTGACTCATAATAGTTCCCTCTGGTTGACCCGTAGTCGAAGGGACAAACACTGTACTAGCCTACAAATAAGAAAACACGTAAAGGCCAGCAAGTATTTACATAGAAAATATAAGCTCAAAATAGTTGCTAGATTAAGTATTTACTTGCGAGCGCCCCACCGAGATGCTTACTAAAGACTCTGCGACAGCCGGAACAAGAGTAGAACTAGATGGAGGGATGGCCAATGTCTCTTTAAGCATAGACACTGATAGAATACTTACCTGAGAGTTCAATATATGCCCCGCAAGGAAATGGACCACACCCACAGATATGTTAAAAAAATAATAATATGTTGCATGCGCAAGAGGTGTAATCAGGATAGCAAGTAAAGTTTTTCAAAAGTTGAACATGCCGCTGAGACTGGTCCGGTGGAACTAGGAACAAACCTCTCAGACAAGGGGACTTCGGTCAGGTTGACTGAAGTAGACACGAGCTCAGAAGCACCCCCAGATGTGGCAGGGGCTGTTGGAAAGAGAACCGAAGGTGCAGGCAGAGAAGAGGTAGTGGCAACCAATTAGCATTATATAAAAAAAGACAATCATGAAAATGGAATCCCAATAGGATAAAAGCAGGGATTGAGAAGACAAAAGAATCACATGCAAGCGTACCCGAAACCCCTCCAAAGAGGAAGGGGGAAGACAACCGGCGGGATAGCAGTGGTAGATATGATGACCTAAGTCATAAAAAAATAGTCAGAAGATCAAACGAAAAAGCAAAGTAAGAAATGAGGCTTAACCAGAATAAGCAATACCTAAGAGGTGGAGCAAACCTTTGTGACAGGCTCGCTAAATGCAATGGTAAAAATGATCCTAGAGGGTAGTATGGGCCAGATATGAAGCCTAGGGTCCATAGACACAAAAACTCGAGAGATAAGAATTCTCCCTGAAGGTAATATACTGGGAGTAGCGCCTCCTGAAGACGCAACTACCCCCTCAATAAAATAAGGGGATGCTAGAAGAAGGTCCCTACGTAAAAAAAAAAGCATACATGGAAATGATATAGTTATGGATGTAGAGAATATGGCAAAGAAGCGAAAGACAATGAAGAAAACAAGTTAAAAGTACCTCAGGCAGCCTAAAAGGGGAACCTCTTACCACAAAGGAAAGGGGAGGTGAGGAAAGGCGGCTAAGAGAAATAGTCACCTGCGTGCACAAGGGCAGAAGACGTCAAAAGATGTGCTTTAAGAATGTGGCAACTAAAAGATAAAAGACTTAGGGAAGTTAATGTTTATCCGGACTGAAGAAGAAGATATCGAAGAAGTCCACGCTGATTTCGGGAACACAGTAGACAGCTACCAGAGTTAAAAAATGAGAATAGAGAAGCAATAAATGAAGTAATGAATGGGTGGAGGAAAGTAATAAACCAACTTTGATAAGCCCAAAGATTATGCCATCATGGAATTCCTGGCCCTATTAAAAGGCTCCTGGGCAGGAAGTAAAGGTGCAGGATGACTCGCTCCAACAGAAACTCCCTACAAATATCGTGAAGAGAGAAATAAACCATAGTTAAATAATATACACGAAAATAGAGAGTAAAATAGTAATATATATTTAAGAAAATAGACTTATAGTGGTGGTACGAGCGGCCTGCCCGTACGGTAAGTGCCCAGTGGTAGGATTGGAGATAGAAGGGGAACCTATCAAGGTACCCTCATCAGAAGACTCCTCCAAAACTGGCAACAAAGAAGAAACATCAAAGTGCTGATCATTATAAGGATCAGCGACTTTCGTCTCATTCGAAGAAGAACCATCATCATCATAGGAGGGAGTGCTTCTATAATCGACTAGTTCCTTTTCAAATGATAGAGAAGGGGAACCAGCAAGTAAGACCCTGCAAAAGTCAGCTTCGTGAAGAAAAAGGGAATGAGTTTTAGTACCTTCATCGATAGGAATGGAAGTAACATCAGCTCCCTTAGTGGACCGTCCAAAGGCCTCATAGCATTGCTCTCGCACAGTCCTATATGTATCCTATACTCCAAGATCATTAGTGTCATATCCCTAGTCTGGCGCAGGAGAAGGAGCAGAGGTCCCAGTACTGATCTTCTTCTTTTTACTCACCCTAGTTCATACTAGCGAGGGGGGGGGGAGAGTAGGAGCAGCGGCAGTAATAGGGGAAAGCACATTGGTAACAGAGGTAATGGTAGTCGGTATGAAACTAAAAACATCCACATCAGGATGCTTCCTCTTTGATGCAATAACTCTCAATTTACTCTTTAACTTGGGCCTAGTAGGCTGAGGCTCAGGTTGTTTGGAATAAATAGAATCATCGAGAAAATGACTCACCCATATATGAGTGAGCTGCTCGAGACGAGCCTTAGGGATAGTGCTCAGGTGCTACACTAACCTTTGGGTCCTCTTACCCAAACACCTATCATTATTTGGAATTTTTGTGTATATAGTCTCATGAGGAACATCCCTCACACATTTATTGATCAACATAACCCGCTTCTGCCAGAGGATGAACCAGGAGTGAGTGAAGGAGGGAAGATAATCTCGCGAAGGTATAAACAGGTTGCCCAGATGACCAACCCTATTAACCATCCCCTTAAATGTAAAGTTGGAAAAAGCCTCGAAGTATAGATCGGAATGGGTGGTGCTCGAAGGATAAGCAGGGGTATGGACCCCCTGGTCATAACCAAGCTGCCTTCTCATTCTCTCAGAGTGGTAGAAGTCCACGCGGCCCAAGTCAGTGAAGGAAGGCAAAATGCAGGGAAGTAACATAATGACAACAGAAATGTGAGGCAAGTAGGAACAGACTCCACGTCGGCAGGGAAATATAAAGAGTCCCCAGTTGCTGAGAAGGAATGCCAAGAGAAGATACATCCAACAGTCATGTATTAGGGCCTAAAAGAAAAATCATCAATATTATATGTTAGGGACCCTAGAGGAACTTTGGGGGTCTTTTTATGCCACCTTACAGCACGAGCAACCCCACTATATCAGGCCCTTGCTTCTGAAGCAAAGTTGGGAAATCTTTCAAAAAGAAAAGACATAACAATGAAGGTATTGACAAAATTAATAGTATCATAACAACTGCAATAACGCTCAACATCAACATGGACCCTGTCTAGTCAAGTATACATAGAGCCTAAAGTCAAAGCTACGAGGGGGACTGCCATCCCTCGAGAAAGACTAGCAATAAGCTTTAACAAGAGTTCGTGAGGAGAGTCATTGAGCCTCTCAAGGAGAAGAAACCTACTCATAAAGGTGACAAAAAATGCTTCCAAGTGCCCGGGGGAGTTAATTTTTAGGCCTTCTTGACTCATCAAGGCCCTGCTCGAGCTCTCTCCCTTCGGCAGCTTCTCGAAATCTTTGAACCAATATCTCTGCCAATTAGTGAATGATGTTTGGTGGTCCCAGTCAAGTTGATAGCTACATACTTTGAGCACTCACCCAAAGATAAATGCAACTCACCTACCATCTGCTCCTCAACCTTATCCTCAAAACCATCGATAAGGATGTGACTGCCTAAGTAGGGTAGAGCGAACAGCTCACAAATATCTTCCAAAGTAATAGTAAATTCACCCTAACCAGTAAAAAAGGTGTGAGAATCCCTACTCAAATGAGAGGCCCACAAAGTAAAAGCTCGTTCTTGTTTGGCAATGGAGCAAGCTTTGATATTGTTAATAGTGGTCAGAAGACCAAGGCTCTTAATAACAGCACGGTGTGCGGGGTTGGACAAGATATGATCCACCCAGAGACCCCATTCTTCTATAGTACCCCCTCATACTTTGACCTCAATACTAGAATGAGGAAAATCACCTTTGTCTACTCGCACCCTAAGTATGGAATCAGGAAGAACTATGGGAAGATCAGAAGACTCATCTAGACCCACTTAGGGTCACTCGTTGATCTTGGCCACAAACTCCTGCTCGAAATTTGCAAGATAAGTCATAAAGGAATCCTCCCCACCAAAATAGGGCGCCAGCCGATAAAGCCCAAAATCTCTTTTCTGACGAGCGACAAAATATTACCTTTGAGACTTGGAATAAACAACAGGCGAGGAGGAAGAAATATCCCTAGTAACAAGGAGGCCCATGGACGAGGATGCCTCAATGGTGGTAAATATGCCTTCAGGTGAGGAGGTCCCAGTGGTGAGAGTTCCTTTAGATGAGGATCCACCTGTGGCCTTGACAAACGAGGGGCCCCTCCTCGCAGAAACATCCATATGCGAGGACACTACACCAAAACACTCTTTTAGTAACATACTATTTTTTAGATTACTAATAGTATTTTACCATTACTATTTATCACAATAAAATACCGTTAGTAATTTAATATAAGTGTTACTAATATTGATTGAATATTTTAAGATATTTTTTTTAGAAAAAATTCACCCCCAAAACTCAAAATCCCGCTCAGACACACACACGCCCAAAATCCCCCCCCCCCCTCTCACTCTCTCTCTCTCTCTTTCTCTCTCACAGATCTGATCGATCAAACACACACTCCATGTGAGAAAGGTATTGCTGGTAAATGGAAGATTGTTGGTATCTTTCTCTCACAGATTTGTCTGTTCAAAGTTACTTTCTATTGTGATAAGGTATTGCTTTCTATAGTGATATTTGATTCCACAATTTATTGTTGGTAACCCTCAAGACTAGAATAATCACTATAGTGATATTTGATTCCACGATTTATTGCTTTCTATTGTGATAAGGTATTGCTGGTAACCCTCAAAACGGAAGAATGTACACTCCTTTAAGCAAAAAAAAAAAAAAACTAATTTTCGAAGTTTCTTTCTCAGTTGGTTATTTTGAGGGTTATTTTGTTGATATTGTGCCCTAATTTTCATTTTGTAGATTTTTTGCGTTTTACTCTTATCTACACAATCATTTTGAGGGTTCTTACAATCATTCTAAGTTTTAGTGATTTATTTTTTTGATATTGTGCCCTAATTTTCATTAGCTATTTATGTGATCTTATGTTATACCTTTGTTGTTTGTTTTTTGATCCTGTTCACTATGCCAAGACAAAGACATGCCCCGATGAGTTTTTTTTAAGCAACTCATAAATATTTTAGATTTTGTAATTTTCCCCTTTGAACTCAATATCTCTCTCATCGAACCCTGTTTTTAGATTTTGTAATTTTTAAATGATAACTAATATATAAGATAGAGAGTCCAACTTTCTCAAATTATATTGATGATAAAAATATCATCTTCGATTGTCTTTATGTTCCAGCACTGTTGTGAGGCTGTGGGATTTTTTGTGTATAACTATTTATATATTTTGTTTGCGTGTTTATATAAATAGTGGGTATATATTTGTTACAGTAATAGCCCTATAGTTTTTGTTCTTGGATATATATAGTGATACAACATTTGTAATAAATTGGATTTTCGTTGTGGTATTGTTTAGGTATTATTAACTATTAAGTAAAGTCACCCTGTATGGTTTAAGACAGTGGAACAAAGGTTGTTTGAATTTTCGTTGTGGCTTGTTGGTTATGTACACGAGTCATTTATGGAGACTGTAAAGACATGTTCCCGTCTAAAAAAAATTACATGTTCTAACTATTTCACCCCCATCTAAAAACATTAGCGATCGAGAAATTGGTGCCATCCTCTTGTTTCACCCCCGTCTAAAAAAATTAAATTGGTACCATCCTCTTGTTTCACCCCATCTAAAAAAATTACATGTTCTAACTGTGATTTTTCTTATGTGTATCAATAATTCTATTTTTTGTATATTGTCATATAACTTTTGTGTAAACCATATTTTTTTGGTAGTGCAGAATGTCACAAACATTGAACAAAGAGTGGATGAATGAGAGGAATAAAATAAGTGAGGTGTACACAAATGGAGTTGCGTCTTTTCTTAGTTTTGCAATTACAAACAATGTCCATCAATTCTCGACCTTTACTTGTCCATCTGTTAAGTGTTGAAATAAGAAGTGTTTCACTGCGGTAGATATCAAGAGTCATTTGATAATGCATGGTATAGATAGGATATATACTAAGTGGATTTGACATGGTGAAACACTATCATCGAACCTAACATGTCCCATAGTAGAAACTATTGATTGTAAAGGACATGATGAAGCTGATAATAATGAGAATGAAAGGTTGCGAAACTTAGTTCACGCATGTTACGGAGTGCACAAAAAACATTGTGTAGAACCCGATCAGGAAGGATCCTCTAAAAAATCATATGTCGACAATGATAAGTATAATCAATATAATAAATTAGCGATCGAGAAATTATACCCTTCATGTGAGGGTCCTGAGACTACTCTCTCTGCAACTGTGGAATTGCATAATTTGAAAAGGCAGTTTGGTTGGTCGAGAAACAGCGTGACCTCTCTCTTGTCGGTCTTAAAGAGGTGGCTTCCAAAAGGAAACACATTACCAGAAAAATATCTGAACATGAAGAGAATGATGAAAGACCTAGGGATAAAAGCAAATTACATTCAGGCTTGCATTAACAACTGTATTTTATACTGGAAAGAGAATGAATATTTAGAGGAATGTCCTCAGTATGGAGAACCAAGATATGCCGTGACCTCAAAGAAAGGGAAAAGGTTATCCAAAGAACTGATGAAAGTGTTGAGACATTTCCCTTTAATTTCGAGGCTAGTGATATTATATACTATACATTGGATAGCGCGTGAAATGACATGGCACCATTGGGCAATAAGTTCATGGGATTTTTAGCGACATCCTTGTGATGCATCCCAATGGAGAATGCTCAAAAGTAGATGGACCGATTTAACTAAGGAAGGGCGCAATGTTTGGCTTGCAATAGTAACAGATGGGCTCAATACCCATGGTATTCAGTCTAGTAGTTATAGTTGTTGGCCTGCAATGACCGCGCCTTGTAATGTGGGTCCTTCTTTGTGCTTGAAGTGTGAGTTCCAAATTTTATATTTACTAATTCCTGGGCCAAAGGCACCGGGTCAAGACATTGATGTTTTTCTTTAACCATTAGTAGATGAATTAAAGAAACTATGGGAAGGAGTTCCATATATTGACATGCATAAAATGCAACCTTTTACGTTGAGAGCTATGTTGATGTGTGGGATTCCTGATTTTCCCGCATATGGAAACTTATCTGGGTGTGTAACACATGGTTACAAAGCATGTCCTATATGTGGCGATGACACTCCATCCATTCGTCTGGAACACAACATGGAGATAGTTTACACAAACTATCGTAGGTTTCTTAAAAGCGATCATCCTTTTAGGAGTGGTAGAGGTTTGGGACTTAGGACACAAGAAGTTGGACGTCCCTCGGTTCGACTAAATGGAGATGCACTTGTGGAGAAGTTAAGAAATATAAAGTATGTACCTGGAAAAGTCTCAAAAGTTCCCGCTAAAATGAGAAAGTCTAATAATGCTAATGAGAGTGATAATGTTGAAGTTAAAGAAGCTTGGTATAAAAAATCTATTTTCTTTGATTTGGAATACTGGCCATATCATCAAGTTCGACATGTCCTTGATGTGATGCACATCGAAAAAAATATTGCAGAGCATTTAATAAACACAATTCTTGGTGATAATAAAATAAAGGATACTGAAAAGGGACGATTGGATATGAAAGGTATGTGCATACACAGCGGTCAATGGCTTCAAGTTGATGGACGCACTGGAAAAACGATAAAACCAACAACACCATTTATCTTGCATAAAGAAGAAAAAACACAATTCTGCCAAATTTTGAAGGACTTAAAGCTTCCTACCAGTTTTTCCTCTAACTTGAGCAATATAATAAGTCTTAGTCCCCCATCTTTTCACTCTTTAAAGTTTCATGATTATCATGTCATAATTGAACATTTGCTACATGTGTTGCTCCAACATGCATTTCCAAAACATTGAGATTTGAGAAGAGCAATCCAACAATTAAGTTTTTTCTTTAACATGTTGTGCTCTAAGGTCCTAATTCGGAAAGATATCCAAAGAGCCAAATACATGGTTGTTGAAGCATTGTGCGTGTTGGAAACATATTTCCCACCTACGTTTTTTGATATTAGCATTCACCTCACTGTACATGTAGCAAATGAAGCCTTGGTTTGTGGACCAACCGACGCTCATTGGATTTATCCGTTCGAAAGGTGATTTTTTTACCTTTTAATATAATAAAATATTCCCCATTTAAGTTAATAATGCCTATTGATCAAGGGTGAAAAGTAGCGCGTGTCAAGGCGCTAATCGTTGTTTTCGTTTCACCTCCTCAATACAAAAACCTAAACTTATGACTACACTCAAAAAGGGAGTATAGCGGCCAAGTCCGGGTATCGAAAATCCACAGAGACGAGTTGCTAGAATTTATAGGATTTAATACTCCTAAACTAAAAGTGTAAAAGGTGATAGGTTGGAAATAAAGAAAAGGGAAAAATTAAGAAGTTAAGTCTAAACTAGAATTAATAAAACGAGAGTCGGGATCGTGTCCCCACCATGGGCTAAACAACTAATAATTAGAATTTCGATTCAAAAACATTTAATCGAGCATTTTAAATTAAGTATAAACATCACACAATAAGGAATTTAACCCAAAGTTGCGAGATTAAACAATTAACAGAAAATGGTCACACGCATCTTAAATTCGGATTACCGCTATAAACACTAACGTTGCATGACAAAGAAAGTTAAACGCATAATAATCCGACTTTAATACGCGAGGTTTCAATTAAATGCAATTTTACACAAAACCTAATTTTCGGAGCTCAACGCCCATCAATGGCGGACACACGACCCAAACCCGTAAAACTACTCACTGCACATGATTAAACTACGTAAAATAACTAATTACCAAAGAAAACAAGAATTAAACTACCAACAACTAATAAATCAAAGCAATAAATCAAGAAAACAAAGCTTAAACAAAGAATAGCAAATAATATAAATGGAGGGGAAGATGAATAGTGCACTTACAACCCATTAATGGGGAACACCCAAAGAAGAGGAAAAAATGAGCTCTCCATACCCAAAACCCTAACTAAAAAATGAAAGATATCTTCAAAGAAAAGCCCCAAACATTCATTTAATACCCCAAAATAAACCCCCAACAAAACCAACCCAAAAAACCCAAAATAAGCCAATTTTCGTCCATATCTGATGGGACCGGTCGACCTCTGTTTTGTGACCGGTCGAACGCACTTTTGGAATTTGCCTTGGGCTGCTGGCAGCCCCCTTTTCCTCTCCGAACCAATTTTGACGCATTGCACGGAAATGGCCATAACTCCCTCATACGGAATCGAAATGAGGCGTGGTCGGAACAGACGCGAAGCTAATTCAATTCTATACATGATTCTGTTTTGAAACCCTCCAAATTATGCAGTATGAAATTACCAAAATGCCCTTGAAGTAGAAGAAAATACCAAAACCTTCCGAAAATGGGCATAACTTCCACATACGGAGTCAGAATGACGCACGGTCAGTGGCCACGGAAAGATAATTTGATGATATACATGTTGGTAACTTCATTCCATAAAAAATAGTGAGTTTGAAAAGACCAAATTGCCCTTGAAGTAGCATTCGACGACGGAACTTCTCCGAAATGCAATCGAACCTCACTTTTAGCGTTCCAATACCTACAAAAGCACAAATAACCCATGCAAAGCATGTATATATCCAAATCCAAGGTTGTCTGGTTAATGAGCATAATTATAGGCATTTAGGACCATAAAAGTGCTAGAATGCATAAAGATAATGGGTGGAAATATGCAATATTCGATACGAATCACCTATTTTTAATTTTTACTACCTTATGCAAATAGGACGATGAAAGATTTCAAAGATATACCCAGCAATAAGCGATATGTTGAAGGTTCCATTACAGAATCCTACGTTGTTGCTGAATCTGTTAGATATTGCATAGAGTACATGCTAAATCCATCTGATGGAAATCACAAACACTCACGTGAAGCCTTTTTAGAGGAAGGTGGAGAGTTCTCTAATAAAGGGCCTTTGCTTGATGATAAGACTATAACGTTGGGACCCGTACAGTTTCAACAAATACGTTGATGGATATTATTTCGATAAAATTTTGATTGACTTCAAGAGTACTATAGGTTTGAGTTCTTTTTTATTTTGTTTACAGTTAAAAATTAATTATCATTTTTAGTTATAATTACTTATATCAAACTACATATTGCAGTGAGTATGAAGCATCACTGAAATCCGTGTCTCGTGCTAAAGGGAAGGGGATTGAAATGACAGAAGTGGAGAAACAAACTTCTTTTATCCCTTGGTTATCCGAGAAGGTGATTATATAAATACTAATATTTTTATTAATCTTTCCATTAAGTATGATGATAATTGAAACATTTTAGTAATTATGATTTGTTTCCATCAAACAGTTGTTGAAATAAGGAGAGACGAAGATAAATGAAACATTTTGGTGGTTAGTTTAAGAGCCGCAATTCAAGGCTAAAACATATAAAAAGTATCGTGTAAATGGTTTCATATTCTCTCCTAATTATAATGACGATATTATTATCACACGGGATAGTGGCGTTTGCTTGAAGGCATGGACACAATTTCGAGCTAGAAAAAGTGATAAGAATATCACAAATACTTGGACTATGTGGTAGGGAGTTATCAAACGAATTATTGAGCCGGAATATACCTTATTTAAGGAGGTGGTATTTTATTGTGATTGGGTGAGAGTGGAGGATAAGACTAATGGTTGTAAGCTTTGTACGGACTCCAACCTAGTGATGGTAAATTTTGATAAGTTTAAGAGCGTTGATAATGAGTATGTTGAGCCTTCCATTCTCGCATCCGAGGCTAGTCAAGTATTCTATTCAAAATATCTTAAAAATCCCAATTGGTGGGTTGTTATACATTCACCGAAGAGATTGATGAGTCAAGTGAACGACTTAGAGACACCAACAATCTTCCAATCTATTCTTAAAGACCAACCGCACTAGGAAAGTTTTCTCAAGCAATACGACTCCATTTAGTTGTTTTAATATTTTCTTTTGGATATTGTAACCGTTAAAAGCTGTTTTGTTTTGCCAACATGACTACAATTTGTTTTACCCCGTTGCTAATATATAAATTTATTGGTGGTATGTTAACCGTTGAAAGTAGCGACTTATGATTTTAATGATATTATCTTGTGATTTCTATATATATCTCTATCAATATGCTGATGTTGTAGTAATATGATGATTCAATACATATTATTTTATGACTGTTATTTCTATTGTTGGCATCTATTTTTTATTTTGGCAGCACTGTATTGGGCATCATGTGTAAGGACATTATTTTATAAGTTCGTTATCAATTTAGTATGTCGTATACCGCTACACCGTCGAAGAGCATTCAAGAACATTCAAGCATCAAAGACGGATCCGAATATCAAGATCTTCAACATTCAAGCCTCTACAAGGTTAATTTCGGTGAGAAAGTGTTTAAGTTCCTTTACAATTCATTTAAAAGTGTTGGGATAATTTTAAAAGAGGTTTGAAATTTTTTCTAAGTGTTGAGATGTTCTTTTTTGTCAAAATGAATTTTCCAAGATTAAAAGAAGAATTTTTTAAATAAAAAAATAAATTTATTTTTTGTGAATTTTTTAGTTCGAACGACATGGGATCTAGTTCAAACGACATGGGATCTCGTTCGAACGACGCGTTGCCTTAAGTTTTTTATAAATAGGCTTTTCCAACTTCGTTTTTCATAAGAAGACCTGCATATTTTCAATAGACTAAACTGCTACTGCAGAAACGATTTTTTTCTTCTTCTTTTAGGTTTTAAACCTTTTGTTTTCAATTCACAAAACATCCCAATCTTTTAATGAATTGTTTTGGAACCCTAGATTCAAGTTTGTTGAAACTTTACCTTTGTGGGGAGAACTCTACAACTGGAGAGCTGCGTGCTATTGTGGAGGGATTCTCTATGAAGTTACTCTTGTGGGGAGGATAACCTACACCATGAAGACTGTGTGTCTAGGACTGCGAGTCCTTGTGGTATAGCTGCGTGTGAACCACTGCTGATTTCTAGCCATTACTTTGAAGGTTTGACGAAGGCACCGTGCGTTACTCTTGTGGGCGTAAGCAAGGTGGTATGTAACTTGTCAAAGTTCTAGAAATAAAAGGTTTTGCCCTTCGGGCATTTTTTCTGAAATTTCTGTCGCATGCTTTATTTATGGTTTGACACGCGCACACACTTAGTTGCATGTTTAAGGGGTTGAATTAATTTGGCTTAAAAATAGTCTCTAATTAAATAAGTGCGCCAAATTAGAAATTTGCGAATTTAATCAATTATCACACCGTCATATTTTATATATTGGTATCAGAGTGGGTTACGCTAATTTATAGCGTGATCCTGATTCTTCAAGTATTTTTTATATATATACAATTTGACTTCTCACGACGTCAAATTGGTATCAGAGCGGGTTGCGCTAATTTATCACGTATTCTAATTTTCTGCAAAATCGTGTGATATTGATTTTTTTTGAAAAAATCAATTTTGTCAAAAATTACAATTTTTCCAATTGAACGCCAATTTAATGAGGAGCCTATTTTTGAAACAGTTCACGACAGTGCTGAAAAATTAAAACTTTTGAATTTGAAACTTTGCAAAATAATTAGAGTTTTGGAAAAAAAAAATCTTGTTTTAATAGTAAGATTGAATATTTGCAAATGTTTCAAACTCAAATAGTGATTTTTCGTGAACACTTTGGCAATTTGTGTAACGATTTTGATATGTTAAAAGTTGCTAAAAAGGAGAGTGATGATAGGGTCCTATTTTTAGAAAAAGAATTAGAGGATCTTAAAAATTCGATGGTTTATGTTTGTGCCAAAGAAGACAAAAATATTTTAATCAATGAGTTTGTGGCACGTGAAGAGACTCTTAGGGAAAAGTTTGCTTTAATTGAGGGGGAGAGAGATACCCTTTTAGGAATTGTTGAAAATTTGAAAAAGAAATCCCTGTCTTTGGAAGAGTCTAATTTGTTGCTTGAATCAGATATTTTAAAGTTGAAAAATGATTTAAACGATTCAAGTAGGTTTGATAGTGATGGTAATGGCTCATCTTGTTCTCATGCTTCTAGTGTTAAAGTCAAAACCATTATTTATTTTAGAGGATCAAGTAATACCAAGGACGCTAGAAAGGTCACACTTTAGGTAACATTCCTCCCATTTACACAAATTCATATTGTGGTAGGAAAGGTCACCTTAGGATATTTTGTTTTGATCTTGGAAGATGTCCTAGGAAGTCGAAGTCTAGTATTTTGTTCTTTTCCAAAACACCGTGTCGACGTGTTACATCGGATACGCTAGGTTTGAGAATAATTGATTCTCATTTGCTTGTACATAACTCTTCTCTTGCCATATCATATAGATGATTGTGTTCCATGTTTATCATATGCTAGTTTTTTATTTCATGATATTTATGTTTGCTAGCGTTGTAACATGTACTTTTGTATAAATTTTTGCTTTTGAAAATTTTGAAAAACCCAAAAAAAAAATTATTTTTTAAAATTTTGAGAAAATCCAAAAAGAGTTTTGTATTTTGTTTTACACCTTTTATGGATAGACACTTAAGATGATCGAGACATAATTTCATTCCATTTATTCATGTGACTATTTGATAGTGTTTTGAGAGAATATATCATGTCATCTTAGTGCTTTATAATGTGTGGAGTCATTGAGATGTAATTAAGTGTTACTTCCTACATGTTTAACTCATGATTTCCTTTATCGCACACGTGCACGGATTTATTTGATTGCTGTACTTATCTTATCTCATGTTGGTTGGGTGGTTTCACTTCAATCCTGTCTTTCAAAACTAACCAAGCGCGATAAAACTTGATAAGAAAGTAGTGCATGTAAGAACCGTTTGGCGAGGTTGTGTGCTTTATTTGAAAATGAGAAAAAGCTACGAAATGTATTCATCTATCCTTTGTGATTAAGCCACCGTTATATCGAACCTAAAAATTGAGAAATTTTATTATTCGGGGTCCAAAGAGGTTTAAAAGACCCCGAAAAAATTGAAAGGCAATAAAAATAAATTCATGCCAAAAAGGGGCCATTAGGTTTTTGCACCAATTCTCCAATGTTTGAGAATTTAGATTACCTCTAAAAGAAAATATGCATGAGGGAGTTTGGATGGAATTTAAAACGGGTTTGCACGTCCTTGAATGTCTTGAAAAAGCGTTAAATAGTTTTGGACGTTATTGGGCTGGAAATCACTTTGACTTTGATTTATTGATTTGTATAAGACGATGTCATCTAAATTCAACAATTTTTATACCTAAGGATACTTTTGATGTTCATTCGTTAGGGATACACGTATTCATCGTGCACATATGATTGATTGAGTTTATTTACCTATCGAATGTGTTCACACCCATACATTCCATTTCCATGACTTGGTTGTTTTAGTATAAATCCATGATGTGATTTTTGTATCATTATTTTTTTTTTTTAAAAATTGTAAAATGAAAAATAGTTTGTGGAATTTTTTTTGAGTTACACCTTTGCATGCGTTGTTTCCTTCATGTTTGCTATGCATATTTATCGTGACACTCCATGTTTAGTTTTGTTTATTCTTTTCCTTGTCTATTTTGGACAAATAAAAAGGGGGAGAAGGAATTATGATTTTATAGGGGAGCTTGCATTTTGGGGGAGATTTAATTATATTGATTGATTTATTCTAATATTGTTTCAAACTTGACGCGTCACGAAGGTATTTTGCTTTATCTCATGTGTGTAGGTACGAAGATTGAAGATCATTATGTTGCACACCCTGATGAGAAAAGCTTTGAGATTTGATGATTTAAAGTTGAAGATTTTTGAAGAAAATTTGAAGACTTTCAAATTTTAGTATTTTCCATTTTGGGGTTCATGGGGGATATTAAATTTGTATAGGCATTTTGTTTTCATAATTCAGATATTTTAATTTTGTACCGGTATAGACATAGGGGGAGATTTGTAAGGACATTATTTTATAAGTCTGTTATTAATTTAGTATGTCGTATACCGCTACATCGTCGAAGAGCATTCAAGAACATTCAAGCATCAAAGACGGATTCAAATAGCAAGATCTTCAACATTCAAGCCTCCGCAAGGTTAATTTAGGTGAGAAAGTATTTAAGTCCCTTTACAGTTCATTTAAAAGTGTTGGGATAATTTTAAAAGAGGTTCGGAAATTTTTCTAAGTGTTGAGACATTCTTTATCGTTAAAATGAATTTTCTAAGATTAAAAGAAGAATTTTTTAAATAAAAAATTAAATTTATTTTTTACGAATTTTCTAGTTCGAACGACATGGGATCTGGTTCGAATGACATCAGATCTTCTTCGAACGACATGGGATCTCATTCAAATGACGCGCCGCCTTAAGTTATTTATAAATAGGCTTTTCCAACTCTGTTTTTCATAAGAAGACCTGCATATTTTCAATAGACGAAACTGTTACTGCAGAAACGATTTTTGTCTTCTTCTTTTAGGTTTTAAACCTTTTGTTTTCAATTCACAAAACATCCCAATCTTTTAGTGCATTATTTTGGAACCCTAGATTGAAGTTTGTTGAAACTTTACCTTTGTGGGGAGAACTCTACAATCGGAGAGCTGCGTGCTATTATGGAGGGAGTCTCTACGAAGTTACTCTTGTGGGGAGGATAACCTACACCGTGAAGACTACGTGTCCTTGTGGTATAGCTGCGTGTGAACCACTGTTGATTTCAAGCCGTTACTTTGAAGGTTTGACGAAGGCACCGTGCGTTACTATTGTGGGAGAAAGCAAGATGGTATGTAAGTCAATGGTCTTCTAAATTTGTCAGAGTTCTAAAAATAAAAAGTTTTTCCCTTCGAGGATTTTTCCTGAAATTTTGTGTCGCATGTTTTATTTATTGTTTGACACACGCACACATGTAGTTGCATGTTTAAGGGGATGAATTAATTTAGCTTAAAAATAGACTCTAATTAAATAAGTGTGATAAATTAGAAATTTACGAATTTAACCAATTATCACACCGTCATATTTTACATCATGTCTTCAAGTGCAAGTGGTGGTTCGAAACAACAAACGTCATCAACACCGCAACAAATATCATCCACTCAGCAGAAAGAATTAGTCGATGGAGGTTCGAAGAAACTTACCTCAAGTGAAAATAAAAATAAGCAAGAAGAAATGGATAAAAAGGATAAACAATTACAATATATGACCCAAGATGGTAAAATGAGGGTCACTGTTCTAGTGGATGGGAGTGTAGTTGATCCATGGAGTGGGAGATATAGCACTCGTGTTCGTGATCCTATTAGATCTTATATTCTGATTAGTTACGAAGATTGGAGAGTTGCGCCAAACAATTACAAAGATGATGTTTGGAATGCTTTAATGGTAGGATTTTAGTTAGATGTTGAATCGGAGTTGGCCCTCCCGCTGATGGAGAAAAGGTTTGCACAAAGTTTAGGAGACATAAAAGTAATATGAGATGTTTTTTGCCTACCAAAGACAATCCTGGAGTCCTACCGGAAGGTGTTGATCCCAACATATGGAGATTATTTTGTGAGAACGATAGGAAAGCAAAAAAGAAGTCACAAAAAATTCAAAATTCCAAGAATAAGACCAATTTAGAATATTCCCATACACTTGGGTGTCGCACCTATGCTGCTTTGCAATATGAAATGGTATGTATCATAATGTTTTTTAATTATCAGCACTACTTTTGTGTGTAACATGTGATATTTAAATTGTAGGTTTGATCGAACCCATAACAAGAATTAACACGAGTAGATACATGGCTTGCGAGGCACGAGGACAAAACGGGGAATGTTTTAAACAATGCTAAGATTTACTATATGCGTATTTACATGAAAAATAACAGTATTTTTAGTATTATTTATTGCGTTTATTAATGAAATTTTCTCATTCTGATTTATAACTATCATTTGATAGGATAAAGTAAATGATGCGGTGGAGAAAAGAAAGAGTGAGAGTGGATAGGGTAGTAGCAAGAGCCAATGCATAGAGAATGATGAGTTGATAGAGGTTTTTGGGAAGGAGAAAAAAGGAGGAGCTCGTGCAATTTGTCCCCTAATTTCGAAGAAGCAGCTGATGCATTTAGGGGTGGCAAAGGCCAAACTTAAACAAATAAAGAAGGCAAATGATGATGTGGATGCATTGAAGAAATATATCATCTCTTTTGTCAATAGAAGATTTGAGGAAAATAACACACAAATTATGGTATATATGTATTTTATATAATTTAATTCATTAAAAAGACCTATCTAGATATAATAGATATTAACTTATTATTGTTTGATCCGTTTTTCATAGGATGCTATACAACGTTTGGTCGATGCCTTCAATGCTCAAAATGAAAATGGTCCACCAATCACACCGATAAGTGAGCATGTACCCAATACAATTCTACAGCATAGGAATCTCTGTCAAAATTTGGATAATGCTTTTGCATTCGCTTCTCGTCCTGTTTGCGTGACCATGCCTTCTCTTACCAATAATCCCAAAGTCTTCTTGCTTGATAGGTATAATGAAGAATTGGCAAAAGGGTATGTCGTGACAGATGCAACAAAGGATATATGTCATGCTAAGAGTTGGAGTCGGGAAGAGGAAAGCTTATGTGAAGGAAGTGATGAAGCCGGATGCTAGGTTCTTTGATTCTCCTCAAGGTGGCCAATTCTCTTTTGCTGACCTAGTATTGGAGGGATATTTGATTTAGCTGGATTGTTGGCTTAAATATGTTTAGTTTATGTTGTGAACTTTGTTTGAGCTATCTATATGTGGACTTAATTTTCATTATGCGTTTGTTGTGAGCTTTTTTTGAGTTATCTTTATTTGGACTTAATTTGCAATATGTTTTGTTGTGAACTTTGTTTGGATCTATCTATATTTGATTTGGAATTAATTTACACTATTTTTTTTTATTGATTTGTTTGATCATTTTTGGCCCCAAGCCCGAATAAAGGAGGAGGAAAAGGTAAGCATATTTTTAATTTTGAGTTCTCATTCTTCATTTTGCTTTTCTTTCTATCATAAATGTCATTGATTTGGTTTCCTTATGCAGGGACTTGAGTATGGCCTATTAAATCATTTGATGATTTTATTGTTTAGATTGTGGAAGGTATGAGGGCTAGTGGAGTGGCTAGTTGTCCTTATTTACTAAGGTGTTGTTTATGTCCTTTAAATTATCTTCAATTATTACTTGTATATCTTCAATTGGCTTGGTTTGATTCATTAATGTATCTTAATACACATTTTTTATGTATTAATAGTTATGTACTTCAATTATTCACAGTTGTGTACTTAGTCATGTATTTAAAAGGTTTTGCTATGAAGTCAGTAGGACTTGAGATGGAGACTACCAAAAGAGGGTGGTGAGAACAATTTATGTTGAGGTGGGAAAGCTTAGTAGTTGGAAAAGAGTTTAGGCACTAGGAAATTTATGATCTCCCTGTGGAGCCTTTCATACACATTTTGTTATGAATCTTTTTAGCCCATGTAAACTTACATCCATAGTTGACAAAATTATTAAATGGTAAGTCGTGTTTTCATGATCTCGTCAATTTTTGTTGCTACGTATCTCACTTGATGTTTTATGATATATTGAGTCTAAAGTGCAAAAAACCCCTTGAATTCTATTTTTTTTTGCAAATAAAACTTGAACTGCATTTTGTTGCATGTACCCCTTTCCGAGAACTTTTTAACGACACTTGGGGGAAGTTGTCTTTGCAACAAATGCATAGTTCAGAGGGGGTTCTTACACAAAAAGTAGTGCAGGGGGATTTCTTGCAAAAATTTGAAATTTCAGGATTTGTAATTTAGCCTATCTCCGGGAAAGGGCATTTCAAGGGTTAATCAACTTGTTCCTACAATAATTAGGGGAAAATGCAAAAATACCGGAACTATTGAGCTTTCCAAAAATACCCCTTGTGTTATTAAAAAATATTTATAGCGAAGCTGGAGGGGGAGTTATTTGCTATTTTTCATAATTTAGGGTTGTGAATTGCTCAATCTTTCAGGTGCTTTTATATGTTTTACTCAATTAAATTTGTTGTTCAAAACATTTGCAGGAAAGATGATGGGTGGAAACTTTCTCGAGGCATTTATGTTTTCATTATCATTGGTCTCCTCCTTCTCCTTAGTGCGATTTCAGCCGTTATAGTCATAGTACCATGGGCGGTGAGAGAGCTTCCTTGTGTGGTTGTTGTGTCAGCTTTCATGAGTCCACTACTTTTCTAACTTGTTTTCTTATTTTCTATTGGAACAGATAGGGGAAGCATTCCTTCTAGTCCTTCTTCTCATTGTTCTAGCTATTGGTGTTATTCACTACTGCGCTTCAAACAATATTTACCTGACGAGGACACGGACGCTATTTGTTTGTTTCTTCACTTTTCTTTTGGTTTTGGCAGTATTTCTTGTTGGTTGGTTTCAAGGTGTGATTATTCTCTTTCTCGTCCTTACTTTAAGCTTGATCCATTTTCGTGAAAGAATCCTTTTAAAAAAAATATCCTTGTCACTTTGTAACATTTTTTCACTTGATGAATGATATTATTGTTTATTTATTTTTCCATCTCAGATAACCCATTTGTTGGAGCATCTGTTGGTTACTTTTCATTTTTGTTTCTCTTGGCTGGAAGGGCATTGACTGTGAGTTATATACAGTTATCGTTATTTTGAAACTGTTATTCTTTTTTGTTTCCAAGTTGCTTTTACTAAGTTTCTTTATTCAGCTTCTCGATGTTCCACTTTATTTTAATTTCTATTGTGGCAAAAATCTTTCTTCTGTAGGTGCTTCTTTCACCGCCTATCGTAGTTTATTCTCCATGAGTATTGCATGTATATGTTTATGATGCTCACACAGATTGTGGGGAAAATGTCAGGTTTGTTAAAAATCTAAATTTAATTGCACACCTATTATTTCCCCATAACTATCAACTTTGTTGTTGATTATTATTTTTTAATTTGGTCAACAATGTTGCATTCCGTATGCTTTATACGATCGCTTTAGCTACTGAAGGTTGGGGTGTTATTGTAAGTTTATAAATCTATCCACCATTTGTGGGGGGGGGGGGGGGGGCTGTTGTATCTGCAATTACGCTTTTGTAGCTTTTGGCCTTTCTATCTCTGGCATTAACATTAACTCTCGTGAAAAAGATGGAGGTAATGAGATGTACTAAGAAAGAGTAAATGTAAAAGTGGCATCTCCATCACTCCAAGCAAGTCCAAACACTGAAACTGGACTACTTAATTCCTTAAGATCGAGATCTGTTGTATAAGAAGATAATGGCCATTTAAAGCTCACTATTTCATATCCGTACTATAATCATAGGATAAAAATACCATCATTCTCTTCGCCAGATGGTGCTGAAGTGGTGGCTCCTCACAACAGGTAAGTTACAAAAGGTACCTTCGATTAATGGGATGGGATATCAAAGAGGAGTCCTTCGTCAGATTCACATTTTATTACATCTTCTAGTGAAGTTGATGAATCATCTCTGTTATCCTATAAAATAACTGAGGGGAGTGAAAATGGTATAGAACTCATTAGAGTGCCTCATTTAAGGGATGATCTTCGTCTTTCATCTCCTCTGAGTGTACAAGTACGAAACAAAAGATACTCTTTCAATGTATATTCTTTGATGCACATTTACTAATTTCGTTTGTTTTATTAAAGCATCATTAATTGAGTTGATTCGGTGACTCAAGCCTTTGAATTAAAGTTATTCTTAGGAAACTGATTGAAATGGATTATGAAACTCTATGATCAGATTGAACAAGCAATGGCGGAGGCCGAAAAATCTAGACGAGAAGCATATGAAGAGTCAATCAGGTGTATGAAAGCTGAAAAAATGCCACTGAGGCTATTCGCAGGGTAATGTTTTAGTCAACATACAGTGATTTATTTATTTTTTGCTACATTTGGGAGGGCCCTTGGATTATGGGAGGACCCTTGAAATTTTTTTGTTTTTAAATATGTACTAAGATTAGTAACATAGTTTCACCGTTACTAATTATGAATTTTTACGTTACTATTAGTAACATAATTTTATCGTTACTATTTTTTATCTTTTTGTTACTATCAGTAACAAAATTTTACCGTTACTAATTCTGAAGTTTTCGTTACTATTAGTAACACAACTTTAGCGTTATTAATTCTAAATTTTACCGTTACTATTAGTAACAGAATTTTGCAGTTACGAATTTTGAATATTATCGTTACTATTAGTAACTGAATTTTGTCGTTACTAATTCTAATTTTTTCCGTTACTATTAGTAACCGAAGTTTACCGTTACTAGCTTCCTGCCCCATGCCTTTTTTCTAATAGAAAAATTGTGTTACTAATAGCTTGTTTTGGTGTAGTTGGAGGGCCCAATAGCAGCAAAAAAAATCTATGGGCGAGGAAGCCCCAATAGTAGCAGGTGTCCCAAGGGGAGAGGAAGCCTTAGGCGATGTACAACTCCTCGAAGGTGAAGCCATAGGGGAAGAAACCCATGTTACTTTCACAACGGCGGGCGAGGAGGTCCTCAAAGAAGGATCTTCAACAGACAAAGTTTAAAAAATACCAGGTGCAGAGTCTAAAACCTCTGACGTGACAGTGGTGGTTCCGGTGGCCAGGACAGTAGAAATAGTGAGTGAAATGGACATGTAACCCACCAAAACCTCACTAGTAGCAGTGATGATAGCATAGATAGGATCTTGAGAAGATGAGAAAACCATTTGAATGAGTAAAAGCAAGAAAAACACGAAAGTGACTATAGAGGATTTCAACCCTTTTCTCTCTTAAAGAATTTGAGTTAAAAACAAATGGTAAGGTAAAAAGGGAAGAAGAGTTTAAAAATCCCTTTTTATACCTATTATGACACGTGAAGACTGCTAATAAAAAAGGGGACTAAATATTTCCCAATGATGAGATGTGTGTTCCCCAAGTGACACATGCCACCTCGAGACCTCAAAAGTAGGTCGAAGTGACAGGCCGAATTAATGAAATAGTGGTGTTTCGAATTCCAAGACAAAAATGAATCATTGTGTTCAAAAACCTTTGGTATGCCCAACACACAGATTTTTGTACGAGGGGACTAATATAGAGGGGTACATACTTGATAGCTCAAGAACCTGAGCGAGGAGGGCCCCAAAAAGGGCTCCTCGCCCCAATACCCTCAAAGGCTAACAAAAATGGAAATGGGAGAGGAAGGCCCTAGAAAGGGCTCATCGCCGCAAGGTTCTCAAATGCTCACTGAATTGGAAATGGGGGAGGAGGGCCCCGAAAAAGTCTCCTCGCCCCAATACCCTCAAAGGTTAATAAAAATGCAAATGCTCTAGGAGGGCCCCATAATGGGCTCCTTGCCCCAAGATATTCAAATGCTCACTGAAATGAAAATGGGTGAGGAGGGCCCACAGAAAGGGCTTCTTGCCCCAAAATCCTCAAATGATCACAGAAATGGGAATGGGAGAGGAGGGCCCCAGAAAGGGTTGCTCGCCCCAGAATCCTCAAGTGTTCACAGGAAAATGGGTGAGGAGGGCCTCAGAAAAGGCTCCTCGCCCAAATGTCTTAAAACTCACAGAATTAGAGTTTGGGCAAGGAGGGCCTCAAAAAGGGCTCCTCGCCCCAAAATACCCAAGAATTCATAATTTGGAATTTTGGCGAGGAGGCTCATTAGAAAAGGTCCCTTGTCCCAAATAACTCGGATAACACAGTTCAACGAGGAAGCTTACTACAAGAGGCTCCTCGCCCCCAGAAATTAGAATGCCATACATAATAGAACCAGCAGGTGAAGAGGATCACTTACAGTGACCACTCTCCCAAGATTTACTACTCACACAAAAGTACTAACATATTACTTTCTTGTACAGGTAGCCTAATTGAGCAGGGAAGGCTGAACTAGGCAAGATGGAATCTCTTAGGAGTTTTGGCTTGGCAGCTGAGGAACAAAGTTTATTGAGTAAGATCAACCACTTAGCACTTTAAGATTGATAGAACACTAGTAAACAGACCCTAGTAGTCACCCATTCCTCACACAATCCACACTTAATCACAATTGAAATGAACAACCAAGTGTTGCTCACAAGAAATGAACATCGTGAAAAATGATTTTAGAGGAATTGGTCCTTGAGACCTCCCTCCTCAAGTTTACAAAAGATTTTAGAGGAGGTGTTCCTTGAGATCTCCCTCCTAAAGTTTATAAAGATTTTAGAGGAGGTTTTCTTAACCCCCCCCCCCCCCCCCTCAAGTTTACATAGTTTGTATAGCAAGTTACCATTTTAAATTGATAATCACCAAATCATACATTTTTTCCTTTAGCGCATACACATTTACTTTTTGATTTTGGTTCACACCAAGTGGCACCTGTCAGAGGAGCCAAACAGCTGCACACAGGTAGGGACAAAAGGTACATTATAGACCTTGTCACTCACCAACCCCCTTAGTTTTGGCGCCTAAAAAGTTCCAACTCAACCCTAGTGTCCAAGTATAAATAGGACCCCTAGGCAAGGTTAAGTAGAATCATAACTCGAGTCAGACCATTACTACATCGAAATCACTCCATACCACTAAGTGTTCTCTCCCTGCTCTTTCTTTCTAAGTGTTAAGTGCTTTGTTCCTTCACTCCACCTGACAGTCATCACTCTTAGGAATTTCTATTGGGTAAAGTTACTATTATTGTGGTTAAGATCGTCTTCTTATAGGGAGTAAACTACAGTTTGAGTTCCATTGTTACCAGATAGGGAAGGTTTACCATAAGCTTTTCTATAAGTGCTTGAGAGCCTTGAAGGCAGCGTCCATTAGAGCAGATCACACCTCACCCTTTCCAGTTATTCATAGACCCCAGTCTCACTACCCTCTTACATCTACCACAAAATGTGCATAAGGATTTATAATGACTAGATGAGGCATCATCTTATAATAAATTGGAATAATTCTTTTTCTCATTTTATCCATTATATCCAAGACTATTTTTATTAAACTGAATTCTTTGGTTTTCCAAAATGTTGTTAACATATTCATCTCCCCTAGTGTGTGTGTGTGTGTATATATATATATGGATTTCTTTAAATAATCAATAACCCTTTTTAATTTACTATTTTCATTTTCAAGTAAGTTAGAAGAGTTATAAGTTTTCTTCTTTTTCAAAAGTTTCAACCTCATTTTTCAAGATGTCATTTTCCAACCTTAAGTTGTCAAATTCTTTTTAGATCAAATCACACTTTGAATGCAGTTGAATTGAATAATTCATATGACATAGTTTCAACCAAATACATTAACCGAATAAACCATCGGTTTACAATCCAATACAATAATCCAATGCAGCTGAATTGAATAAAAATGACATTGGCCAATATGCCTGGATAATAACTGACTGAATCCTAATTAGAATCTCAAAGATAGAAAATGACTAAACAATCCCTGCAACACTCCACAACTATTGTAGCTCTGATGCCCTGGAAGTGATAATCATGCTTCGTGTCCCTGTAGCTGGACACCTAAAAGTTTTTAAATTTATTTGACACGGGTCAGAGCCCAAAATCATATGAAAATCCTTTGCAAGTAATTAAAATGCATAATAATTATGAATACATTCTTTCATATTTAAATTGGTGTCTCACTCACATGAGATAATCCTCAACTATAGTGCGGACTGAACATATGCATTTTAACCCCTAGTTATGCTACCCAGCCTAACTAATCTCAATATACCCTTAAGTCCACACGCTACCCTATGTCACACGTATTTTATATAATGCACCTTCTCATCTACTTAACAATTATAATTCACAATTATAATTGATCAATTCATTTCAGATAACTTTCGATAATTATAATTCTCAATTATGATTTATCGATTCATTCCAAATAACGTTCACTAGTTATTAATTCAATGTTCACACATTTGTGGCGTATACTCGTATATATTTTTCAACACATACATACACGTATTTTCTATCAAATAACAAGCACACATATGTTGTGCATAACCGCCATCCCTCAGAGTAATAGCTCACTAGATACGGGTCTTTAAAATGCTATCATGCACCAAGACATACACACATCATCTCGGGATATCGAGTTGAAATCTCACAATGAACTCGACAAATCGTCAACGTATTGAAGGCGGTAATAGTCCTTCTACAGTGAGCCATAACCATACAAAATTACCTCACTGTGAAGTTCAACCTCATAAGGGCACATGCATGGCGCTGTGGCTTTGGGTCGATACTAAGCCTACTGATATTTTCCAGGGAAGATCACCCATATCGTGTAACCTTCGATGATAGAATTAGAGTGGTATGTTTAAATAATTATATCATACACGCATATATAATGATTCATATATACAGTCTCTATACCCGTATATATTTCGAATGAATCCGGCTAATCGTGCTTACCCCTCGTAGCACTAGCCCATAATTCTCGAGTACCATATCGATTTTTAATTATTCACTTATTTAATTAATTGATTCTCAAAACCTCAATTCTGGACCAGCTCGTACCCCCATTTTCTTGAATTTTCATTATCAATCCATTAACAATTTTTTCGAGTACAATTTTCCCCCAAATACTCAATTTCCTACCCCAGATATATTCCAACTCATCCTAAGGTATTTTTCTTTATCAGTATTACCATAGTTTCTAGAAAACCTAACTCAATCCCGAACATCGTAATTTAATCCAAAATTACTTTATGAACAAGTTACATCTAATAACCCAAACTGGGTATGACAAGGAAACCGAATCGATTTGGCTTGAGGGCGAACCAGTTCACCCCTACAAATAGCCCCACTTCTTCCCAACTAGATTTTCAGCAAGGATTAACCCAATATAATCAATCTTAAACCATATTTTTCTTAATTATTAACAATTCTCATGAATTCTAAATATGAAACACATCCATTTTAACATAGAATTCATCTACACATGATCACTGCACAGGATTCGTAATTTTTAAATAATATGAAATTCTCTCAATATCACATCAATAAGTAATTTTCTCAATCTACTATATCAATAATTCATCTATCTACATTGGATTCAAATTTCAAAATTTCAATATAACAAATTGCACAAATTTATTACGAAATCATTTCACCAAAACCCCAATTGTCTATGAATCCCACCTAAAAATCCTTTTCCAGTCTTGATATGAATTGAATACTACACATAATTATTTAGCAAGATAATTACTTGCATTTAAACACTTATAGAGTTTGAATTTGATTGAAGAACCTCCTTTGATGATTATCCTAACCCATAAATCTTCAAGTTCTTCATAATTCTAAGTCTTTCTCGAGCACCCTCTGTGTTTCTTTCAAGAACTCTTGAATTTTCTTCTATGTTCTCCTCAACTTCACTTTATCTTTTGGTATAATACAAGGAAAACCTTTGATCTTGTAAAATGACTCTTCATATCACCCCAACTCTCCAATATAGAGGTTAAAATCTGAAATTCACTTAACCCTCATTTTTACAATGACCGCGGAACCCAATCACTAGTCCCAGGTACTTAATTTTGACTATTTTGACATATTCCAGATCAATCGTGCACACGAAATCATCATTCGAGTCACCAATAAAAAATATCCCATCTCAACCTAATATCACCCACATATGTATCCCAGTTCAGAAATAGTCAAATATCATCGCTTTTACACACTTACGACGTAATATATAAAAATATAATTGCATTTACTTATCACACAAGTAAATATAAAATCACATAAATATTAATCAATTTCTCGCTATTTAATATTTAATTAAATTCACTTTTTCTTAAATTAATTAAATTACTGTGATATGTGTAATTTAAATATTCTCAAAATTATGGTATTCTCAAAATTACAGGGTGTTACATACTTCCCCCTTGCAAAGGAATTTCTTCCCCGAAATTAGGATCAGCCAAGTACTAAAATTTTGGATTCTTAGCCACATGTCATCCGAACATACTCATAATCAACTCGTGATAACATTTTGGCCCCACCACTATACACCTGCTAGTGGTACCATCCTAACTGAAGGCCTACTCACTACGACCCAGGATTAGAGACAAGGCCTTTCAAATCATTTGATACTCTTATACTCCATCATTCGTAAGGTCTCACCTATACAATGATATGCAAAACTATGTGCATCCGCTAACAATGCTCTAATAATATGAGCCTATACTTCATTGGCTCTATCTTCTCAATGTTCGGGAAAGGCCCCACTTCCCTAGGTGCCAACTTTTCTTCCTATCAAATCACATAATTCCTTTCATGGAAGATACTCACAATAATTTTTTACCACTCACGTCAGTATTTAACTCTTTGGTATGTGACGACGTAACTCTTACGACGTTCCTGAACTATATGAACATGAGTTCGATTAACTCAATCCCTTTTGGTCGACTCTACATTAAGTCCGGCCCATAAAACTTGTTATCTCCTCAACCTTAACCAACACATGGTGGATGACGAGGCCTACCACCTCACGTCTCAATAGACGTCTTTCAAATAATAGCTGGTACGAGTTATTACACGTAACTCTACCAATGGAAATCTCTCCTCTTAATTACCTTACAGTTTAGAATACGCATTTCTCATATTCTTTAACATCTTAGTCACCTCTCCCGTCTACTCCTCGGTTTATGGGTAATATGCCTTGTCAAATGCACTTCGTCCCCATTACCTCCTGATTAGTCCAATCAGAGATGGAACTTATGGATGTCATCCTTATAATAATATTGTTGGGCAGCACCTTATGCTGGTTCATTACCTCTCTTCAATGATTTGTTGGGCATTCTGCTCGATAGTGTAACTCATATAAATTAATTGCTCCATCTCGGTAAACCAATTCCACAAACCCAAAAGAAATCTTGACCATTTCATAATGTTAGTAACCCAACAATGAACTCCATCAGTCTGCCTATCCATTTCATCAGTGGAATCACTAATAATTCTAGTGGATCACATCGGACCAACCTCTTCTCATCTACGAATGGTGCATCTGGAGGCAACTTCACTATGTCTCACTCCACACATATTCACACGCTCAATATCCCATGTTACATTGTACATCTTACTTCCCTTCACGGGCTACTCCAAAAATCACGACTTATGCGTCTGCTCCAAACTGTGCACTTTTTGGGTCCCTTTTTCCTGTAAAATAGACATCTTATTTATGCACAAGCCAACCTTAATACTTAACTGAGTAGCATTCCGCTACACTTCACAAAACTGTTGAATCCTCCCTTGTCAAGATATATATTTTACGTGTGTTTCCATAGCCTTTCGACCCATCTCATGTATGATATCTCTTCTTGTTGTGTATGTGTGTGTGTGTGTGTATATATATATATATATATATATATATATGAACTATCTCCTTCCTTAATCGAAGTTCAGTCCATCTTACTTTTCCACTTCTGCTTCCATTGCCTCCTAAGCATATGATTCAACACATTTATTACAGCATCTCTCTTATCCTGCACATTTTTTAAAATCAAACTAACTAGGGTGCCCTTACATCCTATATCTCGTATTTATCTCAAGCTCAATCCCACGTGCTCAACGTAAATATATTGTAAGGGAATTCTCAATTGCCCCACTAATCGCGATTTAATTCTTCTCGAGATGACCCCACTCGTCAACTAGTGGTGCAATAATTTTTCCAGAGCTTCCTACACAGCATTACCCTGCTCCACTGGCCTTATATCATATAATAGCTCTCAGATCAAAGTATTTTCTACACATTTACAATGATCATCATTCAAAATTGATACCCAAGCTTCCAACAATATCTCCCCAACTCTCGATGTTTATTAAGGTTCATGTATGGAATGTTATGCAATTAAAATCCATCTAAGGAATTTCCCCAATGCCCTATCACCTGGCATTATCAGTTATCAAGGTCCTTTGACCCACAACACATAATCGTGACACTCAAAATCCTGTCCCCATACATATAAGTCTAATTCGCAACTCCCGCATCTATAAAGGAGACTTACAGTACGACAATCGCACTATCACTAAGTTCCCACTGCTAAATTAATAATGAGTTAAATCTCTTCGCTTAGTGGTAAAGACGGCATCCCTTGAATCACATTAGTAAAGTCCATACCGGGATCGAATATAACAAGAAAATTACACTCTCTGAAGTCTCCATTACACCATAGTATATAGGCGTGTGCAACCTTCTTTCGGGTGAGACATCACAAAAATAACACATCCTGCCTTGGAATAGTGAACACGATAGCCTTACTATAACAATTTACCATAGCTCAAACCATCTCTAACTAGTCCATACCTAGGATAACATCATACTCACATAACACATCTCTAAAATGAGTAGATCTACAAAAACATTTCCTCTCAGTGTCCACACCCACTCCCCCATAGATGGAACTAAAGAGAGCCCCGCTTCCCACTGGTAAATATATACACACAACAGTGATACTAATGATACATCCACTAAACCCGTCTCATGCGCGAATCTAGTGTTAAAAAATACCGTGACTTACTCGTGTCACTCACAACTTTCCCTATTTTCCCAAGGATAAAATTGTACCTTCCATTGCCAATGGCACTGGCTGTTCAAATGGTACCTTGATGTAGTACTCACATCTGAACTGTTCCAAAAATTTCTATAATTGTTGCCCCAACTAGGCACCCTGCTCCTATCCCCTATCTCTCTGTGGAAAAGATTGACACTTGTGATCTTCTCTCCACATATTAAACACCTTCTTGTATACTTCCTCAGTCACGGACCATTTCGGGGTTGTCTTACTCTCTAGTGCTGGTAGCCTCGGTCCTTCTAGCTACCCTAGTTATTTCCTTGGCTCCGTTGGCCCTTTGGAACACGTTGTTGGACCAAATGGCCCTGAATAAATTCACTTTCACTCGATTGAAATTCCCTTAATCCGAATCTTTTAAACGGGTCTCCCCATCGAATAATTTTCGTGTGGTACCCTATAATACCAATACGTTATGTGTGCTGGCTAAACTCTCCTATTATGTGGCTCCCTTCACATTAATTCGTTGATATTGGAACGAAAACAGTACAACATTGATGACAGTGGCATAAGTCATCCAAGTCGGATTCCACCAATATGTGCTACTGAATTCTACTTATGAGTCCATCCTCAAACTTAATGACCCTATTCTCCTCCATATCCACCTCGTTGGGTATAAAATATGCTAAACAAGAAAATTCTTCCTATTACTCGGTCCCTCTATGGCCCTCCTGACAAGTCTCGAAACTTTTTTCATATCTCTGTTTGAGCAGTAGATGAAAGGACTTGCAATAAAATTGCACCCAAAAGTTCTCGATATTTATAGTATATATTTTCTCAGATGTGGTGAGTGACTCCCACCACTATAGCGCTGCTCCTACGTGTTTAAAAAAATGACCAAATTTTCTTTCTGAGTGCCACTTCACTCCACCATACGCAAATACCTTTGGATGTTCTCATTCCATTGTCTAGCTAATACACATCCTCACTTTCCCCAAACTCTTGCGGATGGTCCTTCTGAAAATCCCCTCTGACTCTCTCCCACACCGAATGCACTGGGTGAGTTTGAATTGATGCCACCATATGTTGTGGCGGTGCTTGGGGAAATTAATGTGCCCCAGTGGTCAGAACAGAATTAACTTCCAGAGTAATAATAGTGGTGACTTCTACTGCGATCACCATTCCTAGAATGCTCTGTGGCTTCGGCTGAGCCTCTCCTCCTGATCTCTCCTAACGGCCCTCACTGGTCGTCCTTTATTGTTCGGTATATGAATCCCAACCAATATCATATATGATTCACTCCAACTATACACAATGACAGGATAACGTACATCGTAATATGATTTGACAATCCTAAGCATATGGCTCTATATCAAAGAAAAACAATGCTGAAAACGTGGTAAATATGCATAGATCCTAAGAATACCAAAACTTGATGCTCTGATACCATCTGTGACACCCCTCTTATTAAAATAATGGGTGGCCAAACCTTTACTAAAATAAAACAGGATTCTCAAATGGCTCATTCTTGGCATCACTGTCGAAAATCTAATTTACTACTAACCACCTATTATTTAATCAAATCGTGTGTCAATTTTAAACTTTAATTAAATTAACATAAATAAAACTATTCACCATTAACTATACCAGAAAAATAATTAAATCCACAATCACATAATCAAATCTGAATACCGATATATAATAAAACACATTAGCCGAATAAACCATTGGTTTATAATCCAATATCAGTGAATTAAATAAAACTGACATTGGGCGACATGCCTGGATAATAACTGACTAAATCCTATCTAGAATATCAAAGATATAAAATGACTAAACAATCCTTGCAACACTCCACAACTATTGCAACTCTGATGCGTTGGAAGTGATAATCATGCTTATTGTTCCTGTGATTGGACACCTAAAAGTTTTTGAAAATATTTTGACACGAGTCAGAGCCCAAAACCTTTTGAAAATATGTTGCAAGTAATTAAAATGCATAATAATTATGAATACATTCTTTGGTATTTAAATGGGTGTCTAAATCACATGAGATAATCCTCAACTACAGTGCGGACCGAACATATGCATTTTAACCCCTAGTTATGCTACCCAGCCTAACTAATCTCAATATACCCTTAAGTTCATAAGCTACCCTGTGTCACGCGTATTTTATATAGTTCTCTCATCTGCTTAACAATTATAATTCTCAATTATAATTAATCAATTCATTTCAAATAACTTTCGATAATTATAATTCTCAATTATAATTTATCAATTCATTCCAAATAACGTTCACTAGTTATTAATTCAATGTTCACTCATTTGTGGTATATACTCGTATATATTTTTCTACACATACATACACGTATTTTATGTAACACAACAAGCACACATATGTTGTGTATAACCTCCATCCCTCAGAGTAATAGCCCACTGGATGCGGGTCTCTAAAATGCTATCATGAACGAGGACATACCCACATCATCCTGGGCTATCGAGTCAAAATCTCACACCGAACTCGACAAATCGATAATGTATTGGAGGCGGTCATAGTCCTTCAACAGTGATTCATAACCATACCAAAATTACTTCACTTCGAACTTCAACCTCACAAGGACACATGATGGCGCTATGACCTGGGGTCAATACTAAGCCTGTTGATATTTGCCAGAGAAGATCACCCACATCGCGCAACCTCCAATGAAAGCACTAGAGTGGTATGCTCATAAAATTATATCATACACATAGATATAATGATACATATATATTGTCTCTATACCTGCATATATTTCCAATGAATCCGACTAACCGTGCCTATCCCTCGTAGCACTAGCCCATAATTCTCGAGTACCATATCGATTTTCAGTTATTCAAATATTCACTTATTCAATTAATTAATTCTCAAAACATTAATTATGCACATGTACTATTCTCAACCAACCTGTACCCTCATTTTCCCGAATTTTCATTATCAATCCATTAACCATTTTTACGAGTATAATTTTCCCCCCAATACCCAATTTCCTACCCCGGATATATTCCTACTCATCCTACGGTATTTTTTATCAGTATTACCATAATTTCCAAAAATTCTAACTTAATCCCGAACATCATAATTTAATCCAAAATTAATTTATGAACAAGTTACATCCAATAACCCAAACTGGCTCTTGCAAGGCAGACGAATTGGTTCGGCTTGAGGGCGAACCGATTCGCCCCTACAGATAACCCCAATATTTCCCAAATTGATTTTCAGTAAGATTTAACCCAAAATAGTCAATCTCAAACCATATTTTTCTCAATGATTAACATTTCTCATGAATCCTAAATATGAATAACATCCATTTTAACATAGAATTCATTTACACATGATAATTATATGTGATTTATTCTTAATTTTCAAATAATATGAAATTCTATTAATATCACAAGTCATAATTAATTTTCTCAATCTACTAAATCAATAATTCATCTATCTACATGTGATTCAAATTTTTAGATTTCAATATAAATAAATCACACAATTTTATTATGAATACATTTCTTCAAAAACCCAAATGTCTATGAGTCCCACCCAAAAATCTTTCCCCAATCATGATATGAATTATATACTACATATAATTATTTAGCAAGATAATTACATACCTTAAAACACTTGTAGAGTCTGAATTTTATTGATGAACCTCCTTTGATGATTATCCTAAGCAGAAATCTTCAAGTTTTTCATAATTCCTAGCCTTTCTTGAGCACCCTTTAAGTTTCCTTCAAGAACTCTTTAATTTTCTTCTCTTTTCTCTTCAACTTCTCTCTATCTCTTGGTATAACACAAGGAAAAACTTTGATATTGAAAAATGACTCTTCATATCACCCTAACTTTCAAATATATATTTTAAATTCTGAAATATCAATAACTCTCATTTTTACAATGACCAAATTACCCTTATATGGGTCTCACCTAGTTTAAAAACCTCCTGAACCCAATCACTACTCCCGGGACTACTTTGACCTATTCCGGATCAGCTGTGCACTCAAAATTATCATCCGAGCCACCAATAAAAAATATCTCATCTCAACCTAGTATCACCCACCATGTGTCTCGATCGAGATACAATCAAATCCCATCGCTTTTACTCACTTACGACATAATATAAAATACTATAATTTCATTTACTTATCACACAAGTAAATATAAAATCACAGAAATACTAATCCATTTCTCGTTAATTAATATTTATATAAACTCACTTTTTTCTTAAATTAATTAAATTACTATGACATGTGTAATTTAAATATTCTCAAAATTATGGGGTGTTACACTGTCTTTTTTGTCCATTTTGTTGTCTTTATTTTTTGGATAGTTTGGTCTAATGTGAGTAACTTCATTGTAATTGTAGCATCTAGGTTTGAATTTTGAAGAGGACTTTCCTTCATGGTGTTTTCATGAAGAAAACTTATTCATTCTTCCTCCATAAGTTCCTTTATTGATAGCAAGAAGTTTCTTGAAACTCCTTCTGAAGACAATATCCTCATCATCTTCTTTGTCTTCATCATCGATTTCATCATCATGGTTTGAGGATTTGAAGGTAATATTTTTTCTCTTTAGGGGTGTCTATTCTTTATTATACTCTTTCAACTTCATTTCATGAGTTATGAGAGAACCAAGGAGTTCATCAAGAGGAATGGGCCTATCTCTTATGGATTCTTTGACAACAAGCTTCTTTGACATCTAACTTTCAGGAAGAGACCTAAGAATTTTGCTCACATTTTCCTTATCAGTAAAGGTTTCTCCAAGAGATTTCGAACCATTAATAATGTTAGTGAATCTAGTAAACATTTCAGAGATTGATTCATCATTCTTCATTTTAAATAATTCATAACTATGGACAAGCATACTAATTTTGTCTTCTTTAACTTGACTTGTATTTATATATGTAATTTCTAATATTTACTAAATTTCTTTTACGGATTCACAACAAGAATTTTATTATATTCACTATAATCCAAAGCGTAGTGTAAAATACTCATAGCTCTAGCATTTATTTGAATTTTTTAATATATGATTCATCCGATTCATTTTCTTCTTTAGGAGTTCTAACTTCATTAACAATTTTCATAAGAATATTGAACCATTTAGAATAACTCTCCAAACATCATAGTCATGAGATTGAATAAAAATTTGCATTCTATTTTTTCAGTTACTATAATCTTTTCTAGAAAATAAAGGAGGTCTAGAAATGGATTGACCTTCACCAAGAGATGTGACAGAAACGTTTGTCATGATATTTAACTCAAAGATTGTTAAATCAAAAAAATTAGAGTACTAGCTCTGATAACAATTGTTGCCCAAAAAAAACCTAAGAGGGGGTGAATTGTGTTTTACAAACTTTTTGGATTAAATTTAATATTTAAGAAAATATTTTAATTTAATGAACTTAATCAAATTTCATACTAATAAAGATTTTAATGAATAAAATAATAATTATCAAATATACATAATACAAATTAATTATATAATATTAATTACAGATTATAACACCCCAATACATAAATAATAAATTTTCAAACTCACTTTATTAATTAATATTTTAAAATTAATTATTTACTTTAAAATAATTATTTTGACTTTAGAATAGTTTCACTCAATTTAGGAATTAAGTTATTTGCAAGTTTAAGTGCTGAAAATATAAAATCAAGCAAGCGCAAGTAAATAAAGTGCGGAAAATAAATGACATCGAAATTTAATGTGGCTCGACCAAAACCCAAACTACGTCCACACGCCTAAAGCTTTCATTTTGTTGCGCTTCACTATCATGATCTACTTAAGGGTAGGATCAAATAACCTTGTAAAAGTCTGTTGTAGCTAAAACTCGAGTTATAATGGTACTCTCTGAGTAGCTGAATTCGAGCTACTTAGTGCACTCTGTGGTTCTCTTCGAGTAGTTAAAACTAAGTTACTTAGTACACTCCGTGTAACCAAAAACTGAGCTACAATTTGTACAACCAAAATCTTAACACCGAGCTTATATTGTTACAAAATTTGTGTAGAAATATAGAAGAAAGATAACTCATAATGATACAATTTTGAATCTGAGTTTCTTTTACAATAAGAAGACTTGAATCTGACATGAATATTGGCTCTTGTCTCTTAAGATGAAGCAGAAGATTTTCTTCAAAAATCTTTATTGTTGCACTAGTATTTTCTAATATGTGCCTTAAAATATTTGAGCGAAATATCTCTTTATATGCTCTCAAATGTGCTAAAATAAATTTTTGTTTTCTTGGCTTGTTTTTCTTCTTTTTATAAATCTCAGAAGTTGTGTATGATTATTCTCTGTATCTTATTTCTATTGGCCTGGTATTTTTAACACAAAAAGAAATATATTTGTTAGGGAAGAAAATTGAGTTATAGTTTATTCCATGAAACATAATTCGATAAAAGGTCTGCTCTTAATGACTTTGAAAACATCATCCCATAAAATCTGCAAAAAGGATCAATCCAGATACAAAATAATAATATACTCATTTTCATAGCATGAGCTTTCTCGGTAAATTCTAAAATAAAGTAGAGTGGGTATAGAATAAAGACAGATTAATATAGGACCACTATATGTATAAAAATATTGGCAAAAGATAATAGGTCCGGTATGAGATGAAAACAAACAAAAGCGTGGTTCATTATTCTTTTGAATAATGATAATTAAAGTGCTTGTATTTGAACAAAGTGATATATATATATATGACCCACTTGAGTCTGAAATATAGAGGCTTGTCTAGTTTGGAAATATTAGAGACAAAATTGTGTCATCCATTATCTAACCCTAAGCCACATGCCTCTTCATGATCTTCATCAACAATTATCAAAGACTGGAAAAGGTAGTAACTAATACAAATCTAAACCTAGGACTGTATTTATTCTTCATTTTAAGTGTATGAGGTGTGTGTGTGTTCACATTGGCTTAAAATTATTCTTTAATATTTTTAAGGATTTTTAGGAATTTTTTAAACATTTAAAATCAAATTTTTAACAAGATTTAAAATTAGGTTTTAAAATTGTTTGGGCCACTTTATAATAATTCAAAGTTCCTAAATTTTACGTTGGGTAGAATCTGGAAGCGGCAGAGACATTTAGGGTGAAAAATGAGATTTTATAAAGATAAAAAACACGCGTTTTAACTTGATCTTCACCATACACGTGTTGCACACAGGACGGTCTAGATTGTGTTTCTTTCCACTCACATAACTAAGAGTTAATCTAGAATGTTGGTTTGAATTAATCAATGGTCTGCATGTCATCCTTTGCAATCCTTATCTATTTTAATTGATCCAATTAGAAGGCATTTAAAAGCGGTGAATTATCAATCGTAAGATTTACAACCGTTTGGTATATTTAATCCTAGCCTTTGATTTCGAACCCCATTCCAGATCCTTTTATCGTCCACTATAAATAGGTCCTTAGGGTCAATCGTTTCTAACTTTTGAAGAGTCTGAGAGTTGGGAGAAAATAAGAGAGAGAGAAAGAGAGAAAGAGAGATTAAAGAGATAAAAAAACAAAGAGAAAAAGAAAAAACTAAACCAAACTCCGGCCAAATTTTTTCAAAAATTTCTTTGAGAGTTTGAGAGCTTGTACTTGTTCGTGTTCAAATCCTCTCTGGTTTACATCTCTTGTCCAACACCTTCATTGAGTTGAGATCTCATCTCACTTTATTTGATATTTATAGATCTGACTAAAGTGATAGAGTCACATTTATTTGATTAGGACTGATTTAAATAGAAATCATCTCTCTAATGGGTTTTTGTTCCCAAACGTTTTTATCAAAAAAGTTACCCAACAAATCACTTTTTTCGTTTTAAAGATTTTTTGAAAAACAGACTTCAAGATTTTCAAATCTAAAGACGTTTATGTCTCAGAATTTATATATCACATTTTGTAAAATAAATTTATAAATAAATAAGATTGAGACATATAGGATCTTGACTCTTTTTAATAGAAAGATTATTTTCTGATCTGACTTTAAAAGAAGTTTATTTTTCAATAAAAGTTAATTCAGACTCCTGCATATCATTTTAGAAAAAATTTGTATATTTGTAGGAATATCGTGTGTATAAGTGCGAGTGAGTTTCATGCAAGTGTTAGGAACATCACATCAGTACACGGTCACACAACATCACTATAGTTGTGTTGGTAAAGAGATTTTTACCATCAGATTTGACGTAAAGAAGGAGCAAAGGAGTAAAGCTTTGGAGGACGTTAAAGATAACAATCAGAGCCAAAAAAGTGCGAGAAAAAATAGGAGTGTTGATATAATTTCTTGACATTGTTTTAGATCTGATTTGGATAATACGTTGCTTTATTGTAATCTAAAACTCATTCTAGTGGATTTTTTGTTTTACCTCGTTTAAATACTGTCTTATGTGTGAATGTTTTTTATACTTGCTTTACTCTTGTTATCACTGTTATATGCGTTCAAATTTCTTTTAAACCTTTAAGATTCCAAGTAACTGAAATTTCTTGTTCAAAAATATTTTAATAACTTGCATTTTCATTGGTGTTAATGATTAAGCATAAATTCTTTACATTTATCCCCTTAATTTCGGTATTTTTATGATCCCGTGCATTGTAAATAGCTTGGGTTTGTCTTATATTTATGCTACTTAATCTTTTTGTCAAGTATTTGTATTTTCTGGATCTCTTATATATTTTATAGGTATTTCATGCAAATTAGTGCGAAAGAGAACGCAAAACAGTGAAAGAAAGCAAGAAATGGGGAGTTCAAGGGCATTTTTGTAATTTTACAACCATATTCTAGAGGTGGGGAAAACTAGAAAGTTCAATAACTCTAAATTAAAAGAACATGGGAAGAAACGGCAGTCAAATTGGAGCTCTGGATCAAAAGATATGGCAAGTCAAAGTTTGAGAAAGAAAGTCAAAGTTGAAATTAATTCTGGAAGCTGAAGAGTTTCAACTCTTGAAATTTCTTATATAATTCCTTTTTATTAGTTGTAAAATGTGGAGAGGCATGGGAAGAGTCATTTTTTAGATGTATAAAAGGGCAGAGGAGGTTTTTTACTTGACGTTGTAGGACGCTAGTAGTTAGGGTTTCTTTGTAGTTAGTTTTTAAAGGATTCTTATATCCAAGAACCCCAGTTTTGAAGTTTGGCTACTATTCAAGATTCAAAGATCTATTAAATATTCATCATTCATCCATTGCAAGTAATTTTAATTTATTGTTTTTATTGCTTTCATAGTTAGTTTAATTAATTGTTGCTCTCTAGTTTTTCAATCCCAATTCAAGTCATGTTCTTAATTTTCTAGATTTAGTTATGAATTCCTGCACTTTCAGTTTTAAGTTTTCTTTTATTTTAATTATGTTAAGCTAAGTTTTTAAGGGTGGGGATACATGAACCCAACCCCAGGTGGTATGCATAGATATAAAATTTGTCCTCTAAATTAAATAAGTGATTAGATCGTGTTGTATAGTTTTACAACCATTGTAGACCTTTTGATCTCGTTTGCCCTAGGTAATCGGGGTGCTTAAGGATGCAACGCGCGTGAACTATTGCAACACTGCTTTACTCATTCTTTGATTATCTATGATGCGGGTGTAATACCCCGTATTTTCGTGTTATTTATTTTTGGGGATTAATTGAATTAAATGTGTATTAATTGGAAATTAATCCGGATAAAAATATTAACGATATGTGAGTTAGTATTTGATTATAATGTGTATACTTGGCAATATATGAATATTGGAAATATTGAAATTGTCGCGAGATTGAAATACGGTAATTTGGGAAACTTTGTTGGGACGTGCGTGACAGTCGCGTCAGGAATATAATTATTTGAATTAAAAAGTGAATTTTATTTTTATCACCCGTATGGTCATTTTGAGTGCGCCAACGCGTCCGGAAGGGTCGAAATAGTCAGAAAACACTAGCCGGGGGTTAAATTTGGGTCCCGGGGCATTATTGGGCCATACCGGTAACTTATAGGGACATTTTGGTAATTTCAGAAATCTGGGAATTAAAACCCACGAAAATTAGAGTTAATAATCTGACTTTTTCCTTATCCACTAAACCCACTAACTACACTAAGGGACTTAATGGTCTACGGGAGAAGTTAAGTTATAATCCCAACTTACCAAAAAAAAACCAACCACACCTCCATTGTCATCTTCCTTAGAGAAACTTGTAGAGAGACAGAGAGAGAGAGAGAAGAGAATTCTGCAGAAAGAGAGAGGGAGAACAACTTAGCCTTCAAGATTCAACATCAAATTCAGAGAAAGATTAAGGCAAGTGGTTTAATTACAATTGATTCAAAGCTATGCTTTCCATGTTTAGGAATTATCGAATTTATCTTGGAAGATGATATAGACCCATGAATTGGAAGTTTAAAACTATGAATTATGTTAGGGACTGCATGTAGTAACAATCTGGACGAATTATGAACTCAGAATTATGACCCTTGATGATTTAAAAACGGATTTTTGAAGAAGTCTATTAATGTTCTTGAAAGATATATTAATCTGGAATTCTTGATGAAGATTTGATCCATACAAAGCCCTTGAATGATGAATTATTGGTTTTAGAATGTTATTAATGTTGTAGGATGGTTATATGATGATACTATAACGTTATATTAGAGATTCTTGCATTAAAAGTATGTTTTGGGTTGATTTGGAAACTGCAAAACGAAGCAGTCCGTAACCATACCTGGTGCAATCGATCGATCGACATTCATCAGTCGATCGATCGACCACCATAGATCGATCGAAGGAAAAGGTCGATCGGTCGACCTTCCCAGAATGAGTAAAGTTTTTCCCTATTTAAATTTTAATGATGTTAACCCTTGATTAATATTGTTGGAGACCATATGAATACCCTTAACCTTAAGGAAGACCAGTAGGCTTGGTTATGAGATTTGGATCTTAATTAGAATTCAATATGAGGAATCATTCCAAACTAATGAAATTCGATAAGTGAGTAAATATTTGGGGTAATAGTGTAAATTTGAATACTTGATGAAATGAGGTTTGGGGCAGAAGTAAGGACCTTAGAATTAAAGATGCTATACGTGGGAATAATGGGATCTTAATAATCTATTTTAGATAGGTTTTAAGTATAAGAAACTACGACGTGAGACGTGTCGACAGTTTAACTTTTATATTATCGGGAGACGTAAAGTATACAAATTTGGAATAATGGTATAAGGATGTAGAGTATACCTTTATTAATATTGAATTATCTAAGATGTGTGATGCTTAGTATATAATTTCTATATGTATGACATACCTACCATACTTGCTATCACGGGAGGTTACGTTCGCTTAGGGCCTTCTTATCCTTGTGTTGCCCGGATTTAGATTGGTACCTCGAGGACATAGTTCAAGAGAACGACTTATTTGTGAGTTAATAAGCCAGCTGACTATGGAGCGTAGGTATGTATGTGACCATGGATATGTTGAATTATGTTCGCCTCCATTTTTGTGTGTGGTGTTTATTCCAACAATTCCCGAGAGATTCGGAATTTGTAATCCTTATGTACGTGATGTACCGGGATGGATAGCAGAGTATGTGTGCACCGCAGCTTAGCCTTTGGGTGCTTGTATAGTATATTTATGATGTGAATAATATACGGGTAAATGAAAAGGAAATTGCTATGTTAATTGTGGGTATAGTAATTGTAATATTAGGAAAAGATAAAAGGGGATATGTATCAATAAATGGTTTTGTTAATAATTGGGAATCCGAGAATTAAAGTAGAACTCTCTATTTAATTATTAAGGTTGGAAATTAAACGTGAACCGAGTAGAAGTGTTAGAAACTCTTTGGAACTAGATAGTTATGAGAAGACACATGAATGGGTACAGGAACGTTAGGAGTGCACAGTTAGACGAGAGGTGAGTACTTCATGTGAGAGCACGTCCTAACATGTATTTTGAATTTATTGTTTTAAATGTTGTTAAAGCACTTGCTGTTTTCAAAATACTCTCCACATTCGGGCTCTGACCCGTTTGCTTTCAAATCTATCTTTTTGTAAAAACCATTTTAGGTGCCCATCCACAAGGACACCATGCTTAGGATCCTCATTCAGGTGACGAGCTGTAGCTGTTTGTGGAAGTTACAGGACATTGATTATAGACGCTTCATCTATCTTGACTCAATACTCAGTACTTATCAGTTGTAGGGCATGTCGCCCATTTCTTTTAGAGGCATTTCATTTATATTCAGTTATTTAGACTTTTGGCATGTAAATTATTCAGGATTCAGACTTGTCTTATTATTATCAGTTGTGGGATTGTTGTGAGGAGTTTTCCTCCGGACTTATTACTATTGTTGGTTATTTCATTACTTCGTTATGGTGAATGGATTTATGTTGTTCTTACATTATTCTTTTATTGCATGTTAATCAGACTTAACTTAAAATTTGGCAACTTACTTTTTAAATACTAGGTGGTTAGTAATCATTAAAATGTTTTCGACAGTGATGCTATTAACTGGAGCAACTTAGCATTTTGTATTAATTTAATAAAGGAGTAGCTACCCGGTATTTAATTAGTCGGGGTGTCACAGGTGGTATCAGAGCATCAGGTTCTAGTGTCCTTTAGGATCTATACGGCTTATTATGTTTTCCGCTGAGCTTTCTTTGATATAGAGCCCTATATTTTAGGACTGTTGTATTCTTTTGTATATGCTACGTTCTTCAGCTATTTTAAGTTTATAACTGCGAACTTATAGACTTTATTCTTATTTCAGAATGCCTCCAAGACGTGCACCACGGGTTCCCAGGGATGCTACGCCTGAACCACAGCCCGCACCAGTTCAGGGCACGATGAACGCCGTTGAGGTTGCAGCCATAGTAGCCCAAGCGGTAAATGCTGCATTAGCCGTAGTTCAGCAGGCACCACCTCAGGCGCCAGTTGCCGCGCCAGTTCAGCCATATGCATTCCCGTCTGCTTGGGAACGTGTACGTGATGCTTTTCAGAAAGCACACCCTCCGGAGTTCCCAGGTAGCTCCGATGTGGTAGTTTCGAGTCAGTGGAGGAAGGATATACAGAGGCACTTGAGGATGTATGAGTGCACTGACGTTCAGAGGTAGGTACTGACTACTTTTAAGCTAGTGGGATCTGCACTACAGTGGTGGGAGTCTATTACCACCGCAGAGGAGAGAGATACTCTCACGATTCAGGAGTTCTGGATGCGGTTCGACCGCAAGTACTTTCCGTCTGCTGTTCACACGGAAATGAGGAGGAAGTTGATGAACCTTCGACAGGAGGGTAAGACTGTGGCCGAGTATGAGGCCGAATTCACCAATTTGCTGAATATTGTCCCAGATGAGATACCGACGGAAGAGAAGAAGATTCAGAAATTCATAGATGGATTGACTTGGAGGATCCGTCAGCATTTATTGGGGAACCTCTCATTGGCCACTTATTCTGACGTGGTTAACGCTGCTTTGCTCCATTGCCAGGACCACCGCTTTCACTTGACAGAGGGGAAGCGATCAGGAGAGTCCAGCCATCAGGGCAGGACAGGGGGAAATGGTGCCAGCGGGGCACAGTCAGCTCAAGGTCAGTATAGGCAGAGTGATCAGGGTTCCCAGCAGGGGGATCATAAGAGGTTTCGATCAGGGGGTTTCAGGAACGGTCAGGGAGGATTCCGGAATGGCCAGCAGGGTCATAACGGCCATCAGGGCTAGCAGGGTCAAAATGGTCAACATCAGCAGTTTCACCAGGGCCAGAGGAGAGAGATACTCTCACGATTCAGGAGTTCTGGATGCGGTTCGACCGCAAGTACTTTCCGTCTGCTGTTCACACGGAAATGAGGAGGAAGTTGATAAACCTTCGACAGGAGGGTAAGACTGTGGCCGAGTATGAGGCCGAATTCACCAATTTGCTGAATATTGTCCCAGATGAGATACCGACGGAAGAGAAGAAGATTCAGAAATTCATAGATGGATTGACTTGGAGGATCCGTCAGCATTTATTGGGGAACCTCTCATTGGCCACTTATTCTGACGTGGTTAACGCTGCTTTGCTCCATTGCCAGGACCACCGCTTTCACTTGACAGAGGGGAAGCGATCAGGAGAGTCCAGCCATCAGGGCAGGACAGGGGGAAATGGTGCCAGCGGGGCACAGTCAGCTCAAGGTCAGTATAGGCAGAGTGATCAGGGTTCCCAGCAGGGGGATCATAAGAGGTTCCGATCAGGGGGTTTCAGGAACGGTCAGGGAGGATTTCGGAATGGCCAGCAGGGTCATAACGGCCAGCAGGGTCAAAATGGTCAACATCAGCAGTTTCACCAGGGCCAGCAAGGCCAGGGCAGAAATGGTAACGGCCACCAGGGCCGAGGGCAGCAGGGACAGCGAGGGGGAAACTTCCTGGGGAAGTGTTTCATTTGTGGTAAGATTGGCCACAAACGTCAGGATTGTCCTGATAAGGGCAGGGCCCCGCAGCAGCAGCAGGGTGCTCGACATGAGCCACAGAGGCCACTTTTTCCACCTGCTCTTCCAGCTCCAGCCCAGGTGCCAGCACTACCAGCCATTCCAGCAGTTCCTGTGCAGCAGGGACAGTTACAGTATGGACGTGTCTATAACGTCCACCAGGTAGCAGCTCCACAGGCACCACCCGCGATTGAGGGTATGTTTCCTATCCATGGTACTATGGGTCGGGTTTTGTTTGATACGGGGGCAACACACTGTTTTATATCTACACATTTTGCGAAAGCCTTAGGGTTGTTAGCCATGGCAGAAAGAACAGTAACGTGTGTAGACTCACCATTGGGGAGTGGGTCACTTATTTTCTTTATATGCCGGGGAGTGGGGGTAGAGATTGGTAGTCTGGTATTACCTGCAGAGATGTTGGTATTAGATATGCATGTTCACGATGTGATTATCCGTATGGATTAGCTCGCTAATTATAGAGCCATGATTGATTGTTTCGGTGGGAGCATTGTTTTTGCCATTCCGGGGCCAAGAGATGTTTGTAGTGGCGATGCCTCGCCCAGAGGGAGGTTCGACCGCTCATTTGTACTACTTAGAGGAGGATACCTCTAAGGAGGTTGTGATTCCTTTAGATTCGATCCCAGTTGTCAGGGAGTATTCCGATGTGTTTCAGGAGATACCAGGCCTACCACCCAGTCTAGAGATAGACTTTGTTATAGACTTATTGCCAGATACGAGACCTATAGCACGCGCACCGTACCGTATGGCTCCGGCAGAGATGCGAGAGTTACGGGATCAGATTGCGCAGTTGTTGGGTCAGGGGTTTATTCGTAGGAGTACTTCACCGTGGGGTGCCCCTGTGTTGTTCGTGAAGAAAAGAGATGGTTCACTAAGATTGTGTGTGGACTACCGGGAGTTAAACAAGGTCACGATACGGAATAAGTATCCGTTGCCTCGAATCGATGACCTATTCGACCAGTTGAGAGGAGCTTCTTGCTTCTCAAAGATTGATTTGCGATCTGGATACCATCAGTTGCGTATCAGGGAGGAGGACGTCTCGAAGACTGCGTTCTTATCGAGATATGGTTCTTACGAGTTTCGGGTTATGCCATTTGGTTTGACCAACGCTCCAGCAGCGTTTATGGACTTGATGAATAGGGTGTTCAGGGATTTCCTATATCAGTTTGTCATTGTCTTCATCGATGATATTTTGGTTTACTCCCAGGCAGAGGAGGAGCACGCCGAGCATTTGAGACAAGTTTTGCAGACGCTACGTCAGAACGAGCTGTATGCAAAATATGAGAAATGCGAGTTTTGGCTGAAGGAGGTCCAGTTTTTGGGACACATTATTTCCGACCGGGGGATATCTGTTGATCCGGGGAAAGTATCCGCGATGAGGGAGTGGGGACATCCCACGACACCGACTGAGATCCGTAGTTTCTTGGGCTTAGCAGGATACTACAGGAGGTTTATTCGGGGTTTCTCCACGATAGCGGGTCCCATGACACATCTGACTCGTAAGGGTTTGCCATTCATTTGGAGTGATGCCTATCAGTTAGCATTCGATGAGTTAAAGGACAAATTAACCTCAGCACCTGTGTTAGCATTGCCGAGACCGGGATTTGAGTATCTTGTTTACACCGATGCGTCCTTACAAGGACTTGGAGGTGTACTGCAGCATGAGAGTCAGGCCATCGCTTATGCTTCCCGTAAGCTTAAGCCTCACGAGAAGAATTACCATACCCATGACTTGGAGTTAGCGGAAGTGGTATTTGCCCTTCGTATTTGGAGACATTACCTTTTGGGGGAGAAGTTTCGATTGTTCACGGATCACAAGTCCCTACAGTACCTATTCACGCAGAAGGAGTTGAATATGCGACAACGGAGGTTGCTTGAATTCGTGAAAGATTATCAGTTCGATATCCAGTATCACCCGGGGAAGGCTAACGTGGTGGCAGACGCGTTGAGCCGTAGGCCAGTAGATGAGGTGGCAGGGGTGTGGAAGGAGTTGGGACACCAGGATACAGTGGCCCGATCATTCATGTCTGTGATGACCGTTACACCGCAAATTGTCACGAAGGTGGTAAAGGCACAGGCAAAAGATTCGTTCTGTCAAGAGCAGATAGTTCGATTACTAGCAGAGGGAGCTGAGTCCTGTACCGTTAGCTCAGACGGGGGATTACGCTTCAATGGGAGATTGGTAGTTCCGGAAGGGGAAGAATTGAAGCACGAGGTGATGGCAGAGTCGCACGGCTCACGGTTCGCGGTACATCCCGGAGGGGACAAAATGTACCAAGACATGAGGCGGCAGTATTGGTGGAGCGGGATGAAGAGAGATATTGCCGAGTTTGTTTCAAAATGCGCCACTTGTCAGCTAGTAAAAGTGGATCATCAGAGACCGGCAGGACTTCTACAGCCATTGGAGATCCCGATGTGGATGTTGGAGAGCATATCCATGGATTTTATCACGGGGTTACCTACGTCACAGAAAGGTCATGACTCCGTATGGGTGATTGTGGACAAGTTGACCAAAGTCGCTCATTTTCTACCCGTAAGGACACACTACACTTCGGGATAGTATGCCCAGCTGTTTATTGCAGAAATAGTGAGACTTCACGGTGTGCCCCTAAATATCGTGTCTGACCGAGACAAGATATTTATTTCACGGTTTTGGGAGAGTTTTCAGGAAGCCATGGGCACAGAACTGCGGTTGAGTACGGCGTATCACCCGCGGACCGATGGGCAAACTGAGCGTACAAACCAGATGTTGGAGGATATGTTACGTATGAGTATCATTGACTTTGGGGGTAGATGGGAGCAGTATCTTCCACTGGTGGAGTTTGCTTACAACAACTCCTACCAGTTCACCATTGGCATGGCTCCATTTGAGGCGTTGTACGGTAGACCTTGTCGTTCCCCAGCATGTTGGTTGGAGGTGGGGGACAACAAACTACTTGGGCCGGAAGTGATTCAGGATACTTCGGCGAGGATAAAATTGATTCGGAGTCGCATTCGGGTAGCTCAGGATCGGCAGAAGAGCTATGCTGATGCGAAGAGGTTCTTCAGAGAGTTCCAAGTGGGGGACCAAGTTTTACTCAGAGTATCTCCTATGAAGGGGATTATGTGTTTCGGGAAGAAAGGGAAGTTGGCACCGAGATATGTGGGACCATTTCCTATTAGTGAGAGGATTGGACCGGTTGCGTATAGACTTGGGTTACCGGAGCATTTGCATCGGATTCACGATGTATTTCATATTTCCTCGCTAAGGAAATATCTTAGAGACGATTTGTCTCATTCTCACATTGCCTTGGAGGACATCGATCTCCAGCCGAATAGCTCCTACGAGGAGGGACCGATTGCTATTTTGGACCGAAGTGAGCGGAAATTGCGGTCAAAGATAGTTCCGTTAGTACGTGTTCAGTGGCGACATCATAATGTCGAGGAGTCCACATGGGAGCGCGAGGATGAGATGCGCGAACGTTATCCAGAGTTATTCTTATCAGGTACTTTCTAGTTCCGAATTTCGGGACGAAATTCAGTTATTAGGGGGGAAGTATGTAATACCCCGTATTTTCGTGTTATTTGTTTTTGGGGATTAATTGAATTAAATGTGTATTAATTGGAAATTAATCCGGATAAAAATATTAACGAGATGTGAGTTAGTATTTGATTATAATGTGTATATTTGGCAATATATGAATATTGGAAATATTGAAATTGTCGCGAGATTGAAATACGGTAATTTGGGAAACTTTGTTGGGACGCGCGTGACAGTCGCGTCAGGAATATAATTATTTGAATTAAAAAGTGAATTTTATTTTTATCACCCGTATGGTCATTTTGAGTGCGCCAACGCGTCCGGAAGGGTCGAAATAGTCAGAAAACACTAGCCGGGGGTTAAGTTTGGGTCCCGGGGCATTATTGGGCTATACCGGTAACTTATAAGGACATTTTGGTAATTTCGAAAATCTGGGAATTAAAACCCGCGAAAATTAGAGTTAATAATCTGACTTTTTCCTTATCCACTAAACCCACTAACTACACTAAGGGACTTAATGGGCTACGGGAGAAGTTAAGTTATAATCCCAACTTACCAAAAAAACCAACCACACCTCCATTGTCATCTTCCTTAGAGAAACTTGTAGAGAGAGAGAGAGAGAGAGAGAGAGAGAGAGAGAGAGAGAGAGAGAGAAGAGAATTATGCAGAAAGAGAGAGGGAGAACAACTTAGCCTTCAAGACTCAACATCAAATTCAGAGAAAGATTAAGGCAAGTGGTTTAATTACAATTGATTCAAAGCTATGCTTTCCATGTTTAGGAATTATCGAATTTATCTTGGAAGATGATATAGACCCATGAATTGGAAGTTTAAAACTATGAATTATGTTAGGGACTGCATGTAGTAACAATCTGGACGAATTATGAACTCAGAATTATGACCCTTGATGATCTAAAAACGGATTTTTGAAGAAGTCTATTAATGTTCTTGAAAGATATATTAATCTGGAATTCTTGATGAAGATTTGATCCATACAAAGCCCTTGAATGATGAATTATTGGTTTTAGAATGTTATTAATGTTGTAGGATGGTTATATGATGATACTATAACGTTATATTAGAGATTCTTGCATTAAAAGTATGTTTTGGGTTGATTTGGAAATTGCAAAACGAAGCAGTCCGTAACCATACCTGGTGCAATCGATCGATCGACATTCATCAGTCGATCGATCGACCACCACAGATCGATCGAAGGAAAAGGTCGATCGATCGACCTTCCCAGAATGAGTAAAGTTTTTCCCTATTTAAATTTTAATGATGTTAACCCTTGATTAATATTGTTGGAGACCATATGAATACCCTTAACCTTAAGGAAGACCAGTAGGCTTGGTTATGAGATTTGGACCTTAATTAGAATTCAATTTGAGGAATCATTCTAAACTAATGAAATTCTATAAGTGAGTAAATATTTGGGTTAATAGTGTAAATTTGAATACTTGATGAAATGAGGTTTGGGGCAGAAGTAAGGACCTTAGAATTAAAGATGCTATATGTGGGAATAATAGGATCTTAATAATCTATTTTAGATAGGTTTTAAGTATAAGAAACTACGACGTGAGACGTGTCGACAGTTTAACTTTTATATTATCGGGAGACGTAAAGTATACAAATTTGGAATAATGGTATAAGGATGTAGAGTATACCTTTATTAATATTGAATTATCTAAGATGTGTGATGCTTAGTATATGATTTCTATATGTATGACATACCTACCATACTTGCTATCATGGGAGGTTACGTTCGCTTAGGGCCTTCTTATCCTTGTGTTGCCCGGATTTAGATTGGTACCTCGAGGACATAGTTCAAGAGAATGACTTGTTTGTGAGTTAATAAGCCAGCTGACTATGGAGCGTAGGTATGTACGTGACCATGGATATGTTGAATTATGTTCGCCTCCATTTTTGTGTGTGGTGTTTATTCCAACAATTCCTGAGAGATTCGGAATTTGTAATCCTTATGTACGTGATGTACCGGGATGGATAGCAGAGTATGTGTGCACCGCAGCTTAGCCTTTGGGTGCTTGTATAGTATATTTATGATGTGAATAATATACGGGTAAATGAAAAGGAAATTGCTATGTTAATTGTGGGTATAGTAATTGTAATATTAGGAAAAGATAAAAGGGGATATGTATCAATAAATGGTTTTGTTAATAATTGGGAATCCGAGAATTAAAGTAGAACTCTCTATTTAATTATTAAGGTTGGAAATTAAACGTGAACCGAGTAGAAGTGTTAGAAACTCTTTGGAACTAGATAGTTATGAGAAGACACATGAATGGGTACAGGAACGTTAGGAGTGCACAGTTAGACGAGAGGTGAGTACTTCATGTGAGAGCACGTCCTAACATGTATTTTGCATTTATTGTTTTAAATGTTGTTAAAGCACTTGCTGTTTTCAAAATACTCTCCACATTCGGGCTCTGACCCGTTTGCTTTCAAATCTATCTTTTTGTAAAAATCATTTTAGGTGCCCAGCCACAAGGACACCATGCTTAGGATCCTCATTCAGGTGACGAGCTGTAGCTGTTTGTGGAAGTTACAGGACATTGATTATAGACGCTTCATCTATCTTGACTCTATACTCAGTACTTATCAGTTGTAGGGCATGTCGCCCATTTCTTTTAGAGGCATTTCATTTATATTCAGTTATTCAGACTTTTGGCATGTAAATTATTCAGGATTCAGACTTGTCTTATTATTATCAGTTGTGGGATTGTTGTGAGGAGTTTTCCTCCGAATTTATTACTATTGTTGGTTATTTCATTACTTCGTTATGATGAATGGATTTATGTTGTTCTTCCATTATTCTTTTATTGCATGTTAATCAGACTTAACTTAAAATTTGGCAACTTACTTTTTAAATACTAGGTGGTTAGTAATCATTAAAATGTTTTCGATAGTGATGCTATTAACTGGAGCAACTTGGCATTTTGTATTAATTTAATAAAGGAGTAGCTACCCGGTATTTAATTAGTCGGGGTGTCACAGCGAGCGTAAACCTCATATATGTAATGCTTTGGAGTACTAAAGACTGGGTCTGATCAATTATCTAATTTATGACTAATTTTGTACTGGCATACACACTAGGGTTTGGGGGAGTGTATTCTTAACCCATTTCTTCATTCATATTAATGCCTTCTTAGTTAGTTAATTTTGCATGCATAGGTTAATTTAATTGAATTTATTTAATTCATAGATAAAATCAAAAAATCAATCATCTTTTTCTTTTCTTTTCTTTTAACATCAACTTTCGGATTAAACTACGTCGTCACGTTCACACATCCTAACTCCCTGTGGATTTGATACCCAGACTCACCACTATACTCCTTAAGAGTGTAGTTACAAGTTTAAGTTTTTTGTATTGAGGTTGGAAGCCGATAACAACTACTATCATATTTACACGGATGCTCGATTTACACCTCGATCAAAATGATTGAAGAAATGGGTTAAGAATACACTCCCCCAAACCCTAGTGTGTATGCCAGTACAAAATTAGATAATTGATCAGACCCAGTCTTTAGTACTCCAAAGCATTACATATATGAGGTTTAAGCCCACATCATATATAATCAAAGAATGAGTAAAGCAGTGTTGCAATAGTTCATGCGCGTTGCATCCTTAAGCACCCCGGTTACATAGGGCAAACGAGGTCCAAAGGTCTACAATGGTTGTGAAACTATAGAACACGATCTAATCAATTACTTAATTTAGAGGACAAATTTTATATCTATGCATACCACATCGGGTTGGGTGTTCATGCATCCCCTCCCTTAAAAACTTATATTAACATGATTAAAATAAAAGAAAACTTAAAACTGCAAGTGCAGGAATTCATAACTAAATCTAGAAAATTGAGAACATAACTTGAATTGGGATTGGAAAACTAGAGAGCAACAATTAATTAAACTAACTATGAAAGCAAGAAAAACAATAAATTAAAATTACTTGCAATGGATGAATGATGAATCTTGAATAGATCACTGAATCTTGAATAGAAGCCAAACTTCAAAACTAACTACAAAGAAACCCTAACTACTAGCCTCCTACAACATGAAGTAAAAAACCTCCTCTTCTTCCTACTAGGGTTTGCCCTTTTATACATCTCAAAAATTACTCTGCCCATGCCTCTCCACATTTTACAACTAATAAAAAGGAATTATATAAGAAATTTCAAGAGTTGAAACTCTTCAACTTCCAGAATTAATTTCAACTTTGACTTTCTTTCTCTAACTTTGACTTGCCATATATTTTGATCCAGAGCTCCGATTTGACTGTGGTTTCTTCTTGTGTTCTTGTAATTTAGAGTTCTTCAACTTTATAGTTTTCCCCACCTTCGGAATATGGCTGTAAAATTATGAAAATGCCCTTGAACTCCCCATTTCTTGCCTTCTTTCACTGTTTTGCATTCTCTTTCGCACTAATTTGCATGAAATGCCTGTAAAATACATAAGAGATATAAAAAAATATGAAGTACTTTCCAAAAAGGGTTGGTAGCATAAATATAAGGCAAATCCAAGCAATTTACAATGCACGGGATCATAAAAATACCGAAATTAAGTGGATAAATGTGAAGAATTTATGTCTAATCAGTTATTAAAAGAGTTTTCTTAAGAAAATAATTCAGACCCTTCTTAACTGTTTTAACTTTTGATTAAACGACTTAGTAACAGGTTTTCAATCGGTATCAGAGCGGGTTATTGTTTTTCTAAAATAACTGTTCAGAATCCTTTATTTTTTGAAACCGTTTTAAAAACACCTCATGGACGAGAAATTTGAGAGACTGGGAAATTTATCCCGACCTCCCCTCTTCGAGGGAAACAATTTTCCTAACTGGAAAGTAAGGATGATTTCCTTCATCCAAGAAACACTAGGAGATGAAGTCTGGGATGCCATAGAAAATGGCAACTTTCATCCCACTAAACCTTTAGCAGAAGGCAGTGAAATAAAATTAAAAAAACTTATCACTGAATTTACTAAAGAGGAGAAACAGGCCTCCCTCTGCAATAATAAAGGCAAGAATGCAATATTCATGTATGTAAATGAGCATGAGCTCAAAAGAATCTCTATATGTAACACTTCTAAGGAAGCCAGTGACATGTTGGTCACAACCCATGAAGGTGATACATAAGTTAAGGCTGCCAAGACTCAAATGCTCATTCAACAATATCCCTAGTTATGACAGAGACTGAGGCCTTAGATGATTTTTATATCAAACTAACTGATGTCATAACAAAATTATTTGCAAGTGGCATTGTCTATGACATAAGAGAAATTGTCTCTAAAATCCTAAGATCACTTCCACATAAATTTGATAGTAAAAGATATGCAATGGACGAAATATAAGATACAAATCTTACCCCTGAACTCCTCAGTAGCAAATTAAGAACTGTGGAAATGGAATTGGATTATAAGAAACAATTTCTTAGATGTCATAAGAAAAACAGTAGTCCCAATGTTATGTTTTAATCCAAAGTGATACCTAATCTTGATATGCCATTTGATGATGATTGTGACTTGGATGATTTGGATAACCAAATAGCCTTTATGTCTAAACACTTTAAGAAAATACTGAAGTTTAAAAATAATGTTGCTAATAAACAAGGAAAGGCTTCTTACTCAAATCAATCCAATAACAGACCTCGTGAGAGGAAACTAGAGAAACACAATAACAATAACAGATTTGACAAAGACCATAGCAAGTCTGAATGCTTTAGATGCGATAAAATAGGTCACATTGCCATTAACTATAGGGTCAACCTAAAAAAATATAATAAGGCCAATTTGTGCAAAACATGGGATGATTCAAGCGATTCAGATGATGATGATCCTGAATTATCTAACATATTTGACCCCTGTATGTCATTTTTTGCAAAGATGGTATATTTTGATTATAATACTGATGATAGTCTGCCTAATATTACATTCATTGTGCTTGTTAATGGTTTATCTATTTTGTGTCGTGAGAATGCTAATAATGGTTATGCTGATAATGGTAGCTCTACTGCCGTGTGTGTGGGTCAAAGGGATTGAATGAATGACAAACTGAATGTGTGTGAGTTCAAAAAATGAATCGATAGGGGATAAATCACCCACCACACTTAGTGAGTCTGATAATGATGACCTTCCATACATCCACACACTGTACACTAAAACACATTGGAAAAGCACTAGATTAGAAACAAGCATTAAAGACTTGATTGAAAAGACAGAATCTCTTAGTCTTATGGTTAAACAAAATGCTGAAGACTACACTAATCAATGTCTAGCCCATGAAACACAAACTAAGGTTTTTTTTGAAAAAATCAAGGATCTTTCTAAATCCAATGAAATTCCGAAAAAGAAATACAAGGCCACGTTGTTAGAATTGGAACAATCAAAAGAAAAGGCTTCAACAGTCTTCAAAAAGTTTGCAAAATTTAAAAATAATTCTAATTATTTTAAAAACTTTGTCGCATCCAGTAAAACCAATTCTGAGGATAGAACTGGAATTGGATTTAACACTGACACACAAACTGAAAATTTAAAAACCATAAAGTTTATGTCAAGAGGAAAAAGGCCTATGGAAACTTGTCCAGATTTTTATTCTATAAAAGCTGATTATGATAAATAAATAAAACAGAAAGGGAAAGACATTTTGATAAGTAGTAAGTCTAAGGAAAATGTTGAATCTAAGACTAAATATGGTTGCCCCCCATACGGCAAGGAGAGTCTTCGTTCCAACCTGTCGATGTGAGGCATAGGACTAAAACCCCACACTTAGACAAACCCATCTTTAAAGGTCTTAGAGATAATAAGAAACCGTAGATCCACCTTTAATGCTCCTATTGTGATGTTTATGGAAATTCACTTGAAACCTGTTTTTAAAAGAGTCTATACCAATATTTTTTATACACTCCTGTGTATGGAAACTTCAACTACCCTAGACAGAGTAGGAATAACTACGTCCTTCCTAGACAGCCTCATAAGAACTCTAACTATTAAAATAGGAAGAAATGATCTAACACTAAAAGAAAGTCCAAGAGAAAGGAACCTCGACTCGTGACTAAACCAAATGCTCCACAATCTTCCAAAAATCAGTTTAATGCGCAAAAATCTTTTAAAGAAAAATCTGATGCTCGCAAATTTTATCATATCCGAGAAAATATGTGCAAACGTTTTAAAACTCGAGCAATTTGGGTTAGGAAAGATGGACTAATACCCCAAATGAAGTGTAATATTTTTATTAGTGCCTTAAAAGATAAACACACTTCGTTTGTATGGTATTTAGACTCGGGTTATTCTAAACATATGATCGGGGAAGAGACTAAACTAACTAATAAAACTGACTTCTTAGGAGGAAAATTTTTGTTTGGAGATGGAGTATCGGCCCAGATCATGGTAAAGGAACACTCCAAGAAAATGGACTACCTACTCTTGAGGACGTTCTTTTAGTAAAGGGTCTTAAAGCAAATTTACTGAGTATATCGCAATTTTGTGACTCAAACCATATCATGACATTCTCAAAAACCAGTTGTAAAATTCTAAATGAGAATGGAGACTGTATTATTATAGGCCTCAGAACACCTGATAACTATTACACAGTAAACATATGAACTAAGATCTGCAATATAGCCAGGATGGAAGATAATAAAATCTAGCACAATAGGTTAAGTCACATGAATTACAATAGTCTTCGTAAGTTAAGCTCACAAGAAATAGTTAGAGGTCTGCCCAAAATTAAACCTATTTCCAATATAGTATGTGGGCCTTGCTAAGAAGGAAAGATAGTTAAAGCTCCTTATAAGAAAGTTAAATGGTATTTATCCACCAAACCTATAAAACTCATCCATATGGACCTAATGGATCCTTCTCGTACTGTCAGCCTATGTAGTAACAGTTACATCTTGGTTATGGTTGATGATTTTACTCGATTAAACTGGGTTGCTTTTTTAAAACAAAAATCAGAAACTTTTCGTAAGTTTTTGAAAATTTGATTACGAATTGAAAATGAAAAGGACGCCCAAGTAAATAGAATTCGTAGTGATCGAGGAGGTGAGTTTATAGATTTTGAAGTTATCAAATATTGTGACTATAATGGTTACAAATATGAATTTAGAGCCCCTAAGACACCTCAACCAAACGGGATAGCTGATCATAAAAATCGTACTATTCAGGAGATGGCTCGTGTTATGATCCACATAAAGGATTTACCTAAATATTTTTGGGTTGATGTTGTTCGCACAGCTTGTCATATAATCAATAGAGTATACCTTAGGACGAATACAAAGCATACACCTTATGAAATTTGGTACAGGAAAAACCTAACCTAAAATATTTTAAAACCTTTGGTAGTATATGTTACGTTTGCAAGGACATAAAACATTTGTCTAAATTCGAAACTAGAGGTGATAAAGAAATTTTCTTAGGTTATTCTCCAAATATCAGAGCCTATCGTGTTTATAATCTTGGTACCAAAACCTTAATGGAATCCATAAATGTAGTAGTAAGTGACACCTACGTCGAGAATAAGAGCATAGGACCAACCATTATTGTTGATTCAGAAAACCATCCTAACCATGACTCTTCAGACATAGTTGAGTCCCTACCAAATGAGACCCCTCAAGTGCAAAATTAGGTTTCTAAGGATCATCACGTAAATAATGTGGTCGGTAACCCAGAAGATCCTGTTCGAACAAGATCACAATTACGTAATACAGCTTATTTCGTGTGCTTTGTGTCTTTAATAGAACCAAAGAATGTGAATGAAGCATTAAATGATTCCTATTGGATAGGTGTTATGCAAAAGGAACTCATTTAATTTAAAACTCATGATGTATGGTATCTTGTTCCCAGACCAGAAAATAAACGGGTTATTGGCACTAGATGGATTTTTAAAAATAAAACTGATGAAGCAGGGATGGTAGTTATAAACAAAGCCAGACTTGTGGCCCAGGGTTATTCTCAAATTGAAGCAATAGACTTCAAAGAAACTTTTGCCCTCGTAACACGTCTCAAATCTGTTCGTCTTCTTCTCACTATTGTGTGCCTCTTAAAATTCATTGTATATCAAATGGATGTAAAGTCTGCGTTCCTTAATGGTATCTTAACCAAGGAGACCTATGTAGAACAACCTAAAGGTTTCATTGACCCTCACCATCCAAATCACGCCTATCGATTGAAAAATGCGCTATATGGGTTAAAACAAACCCCTCGCGCTTGGTATGAACGATTGTCTACTTTTCTCTTATATAAAGGTTTTAGGAGAGATGGGAATGACCAAACCCTGTTTGTCAAATATTTTGACAAAAATATTATAATAGCCCAAGTGTACGTAGACGACATTATTTTCGGATCTACCTCCCCGTCAGAGGTTAAAAAAATTCTAAAGATATGCACAGGGAGTTTCAAGTGTCTCTTATGGGGGAGTTACAATTCTTTTTAGGACTTCAGGTTAAACAAAACTCAAAAGGATTGTTTATATCGCAATCTAAATACGCTATAGAGATAGTAAAGAATGTTGTCTTAGATTATGCAAAAGATGCTAGGACACCCATGAGTACTTTGGTAAAATTATCTAAAGATGGACATGGGAAATCCATCGATCCTACACTATATCGTAGCATGATAGGAAGTCTTTTATACCTAACTGCCTCATGACCTGACATTATGTATGTTTGTTGTGTGTGTGCTCGATATCAAAATGCCCCTAAAGAGAGTCATTTACTGTGCGTCAAGAGAATAATAAAATATGTAAAAGAAACTCTCAACTTAGGACTTTGGTACACAAATGACACATTCAGTACAATAACAGGATACACCGACGCTGATTGGGTTGTGTGTTTCGATGATAATAAAAGTACGTCAGGAGCATGTTATTACATTGGTAATAACTTGGTAGGCTGTAATAGTAAGAAACAAAATTGTACTTCCTTGTCCATAACTGAATCTGAATATATAGCTGCGGGTAGCTGCGGTGCTCAACTATTATGGATAAAACAGATGTTAAGCGATTATGTCATTAATGAAGAGAAATTACATCTCTACTGCGACAATCAGAGTGCAATTAACATTTCCAAAAATTCCATCCAATACTCACGTACCAAACACATTAAAATTAGACATCATTTTATACGCGAGTTAGTTGAATCTAAGGAATTGAAAATTAACTATTTGCCTATTGATCTTCAATTAGCAGATTTATTCACAAAATCTTTGGATCACACTCATTTTGAATCCTTAAGAAAATCCATAGGTGTGGTTATGGCAGATTCAAATATCATCACTTAATTTTATATCTTCCAATTACTTACATGTTAATAATTAATCTATGGGGATATAAGGCATGGTTGTTAGATAAATGACAAAGAAAACATCTTATATCTATTTAATATAGGATATTCATGTATTTGCCCGTTGTATAAATTTGGGATGTTATGCTTATTTCGGATATATACTTTCGTGATTTTCCCCTTTGTCTATTTGAGACCAAATGGGGGAGAAATATCTGAGTCCATCTTGGACATTTATTGTACATTTCAACTAAAAAGCTTGATCTTGGCTGTTTTATTTATAGGAATCAGTACCATAATGTGCATCTGGATATTTTTAGGGTATTGGTCTGTAATTAGTTGAGTTATGTATTTTTTATTTTCTAAGATATGGGATAGATAGAATTTTTGTATAGGATTGAGGTTTTTTATTTTTTTGTATCCCTACGAGTCCTAGATGACTCAAAGGAGATTTTGTCTCATATTTCCAAAGGGGGGGATTGAAGAACACTATATATATGACTCACTTGAGTCTAAAATATAGGAGCTTGTCTAGTTTGAAAATAGAGACAAAATTATGGCATCCTATATTTAACCCTAAGCCTCATGCCTCTTCATGATCTTCATCAACAATTATCAAAGACTAAAAAAGGTAGTAACTAACACAACTCTACACCTAGGACTGCATTTATTCTTCATTTTGTGTGTATGAGGGGGGTGTTCACATTGGCTTAAAATTATTTTTTACTATTTTTAAGGATTTTTAGAAAAAAATTTAACATTTAAAGTATATTTTTTAAAAACATTTAAATTAGGTTTTAAAATTATTTGGGCCATTTTATAATAATTTAAAGTTCCTAAATTTTGCCTTTGGTAGAATCCGAAAGCTGTAGAGACATTTGGGGTGTAAAATGAGATTTTATAAAGATAAAAAGACATGTGTTTTTAACATGATCTTCACCATACACCTATTAGACACAGGACGGTCTAGATTGTGTTTCTTTCCACTCACATAACTGAGAGTTAATCTCGAACGTTGGTTTGATATAATCAATGGTTTGCATGTCGTCCTTTTCAATACTTTTCTATTCTAATTGAAACAATCAGAAGGCATTTAAAAGCGGTGCATTATTAATCGTAAGATTTACAATCGTTTGGTAGATTTAATCCTGGCCTTTGATTTTGAACCCCATTCCAGATCCTTCCATCGTCCACTATAAATAGGGCCTTAAAGTCAATCGTTTCTAAATTTTGGAGAGTCTGAGAGCTAGGAGAAAATAAAAGAGAGAGAGAGAGAGAAATAAAAACCTAAACCAAACTCTGGCTAAATTTTTCCAGAAATTTCTTTGAGAGTTTGAGAGTTTTTACTTGCTTGTGTTCAAATCCTCTTTGGTTTACATCTCTTGTCCAACACCTTCACTGAGTTGAGATCTCGTCTCACTTCATTTGAGATTTGTAGATCTGACTAAAGTGATAGAGTCACGTTTAGTTGATTAGGACTGATTTCTTTAAGTAGAAATCATCTCTCTGTTGGGTTTTTTTATCAAAAAAGTTACCCAAAAAATCTATTTTCCTGTTTTTAAGATTTTTTGAAAAACAGACTACAAGATTTTTTAGATCTAAAGACGTTTATGTCTCACAGTTTTCACATTTTGTTAAATAAATTTGTAAATAAATAAGATTGAGCCATATAGGATCTTGGCTCTTTTTAATAACAAGATTGTTTTCTGATCTGACCTTAAAAGAAGTTTATTTTTCAATAAAAGTTGATTCAGACTCTTGCGTGTTATTTTAGAACAAATTTGTATATTTGTAGGAACATCGTCTGTGTAAGTGTGAGTGAGTTTCATGCATATGTTAGGCACATCACATCACTACACTGTCATACAACATCACTAAAGTTGTGTTGGTAATGAGATTTTTACCATTAGAGTCGACGTAAAAAAGGAGCAAAGGAGTAAAGCTTTGGGGGACGTTAAAGACAACAATCAGAGCCAGAAAAGTCAGAGAAAAACTAAGAGTGATGGTATAATTTCTTGACTTGTTTTTAGGTCTCATTTTGGTTGGATACTACGTTGCTTGCTTGTACTCTAAAACTCATTCTAGTGGATTTTTTGTTTTACTTTGTAGAGGGAGTCGTGGATGTTTCCCCAGTTTGATTGGGATTTTACCATGTTAAAATATTATCTTTTGTGTGAATATTTTTTATACTTGCTTTACTCTTGCTATCCTGCTATAGGTGTTTAAATTTCTTTTAAACCTTTAAGATTCTAAGTAAGTGAAATTTCTTGTTCAAAAACATTTTTAACAACTTGTTTTTTCATTGGTGTTATTAAAAGAGTTTCTTCAAGAAAATAATTTGAACTCTTTTTAACTGTTTTAACTTTTGATTAAGAGTAAGACTACAGCGACTTTGATTTTCTACTTAAATTGTGTACTTAATGATGTGGCAATGCCACATCATTAAGATACACACTTTTTTTTTTACTTTGTCAAATATAAATTCATTTTTGTAAAATATAATTTTCAAGTTAAAAAAAACACTCTAATAAAAAAAATATGTTAAAATTATATATATTAAAATACAACAAGATAAGACACGAAATACAAAAATACAAAAATTGTTATTAGAATAATTTTTTTAACGCGAACCTTTAAACAGTTTTAAGAAATACAAAAATTGTTTTAAATGTTGTAAAGTTAAAAAAAAAAAGTTTAAAAATTAGGGGTGACGCTGGGGCGGACCTTTAGAAATAAGAGAATATTGAGTAAATCAGTATTTTAGGGACTAAATGAGTTAAAAATAATTAAAAAACAAGGGAATAATTTTTTTGCCCTACACACCGCTGGCATTGATCATTTTTTTTAAATAGTAAAAACAATATTTGACTATTTAAAATAAATTGGTTCGCACCAGTAGTATGTATAAGTGGTCCGACCACCTATACATACCGCTGATGAGGACCATTTTTTCTAATATGTTGGTCCGCGCCAACGGTATGTATAAGTGGTCGGACCGTTTATACATACTACCGGTGCAGACAATTGTTTTTAAATAGTAAAAAGATTATTTTTACAATAGTAAAAATATTATTTTCCATTCCGCTGGCGCGCACCATTTTTTACTATTTAAAAAAAAAGTGCTCCGCGTTAGCAGTAGATATATGCGGTTAATGCTGGCGTAGACCATTTTTTCTAAATAGTATATATAGGTGGTTACACCTGGCACGGACCATTTTTTTTAAATAGTAAAAAAATATTTTACTATTTAAAAAAAATGGTTCGCACCACTGGTATGTATAGGTGGTCGGATCGTCTATACATACCGCTGACGCGTACCATTTTCTTAAAATAGTAAAAAAAAATATTTTTGAGTTGGATTTTTTTTTTGGTATTTAAACATTTCAGGTGAAACATAAAAAAATCAATTCAAAATTTTTTAAATTAATTATTTTTTTTTCTTAAGTTAATTTTTTGGATCAAATATCAAATAGTCCCTCAAATATTTTTTAATACAGGTTTAGTTCAAGTATTTTTATTTTGTACCAAAAAGTCACCAACCACATAAAACCACTCAATGTGTGTCACTGACGCGGACCTTCAGAAATAAGATCCAAATAAAACACAACATGGCATGGCATCGTATTTAAAAAGAACAGCCCAATTTAAAAGATTATGTGTGTTAAAATACAACAAGACAAAACACGAAATCGTATTTTTTTACTTACCACAATTCAATTAAAAAATTACACAATGCAAATGTGAATCTTTTATTTTTTTAACTAACAGGATCACGATAAAAAAAAAACGCAACGTGGCATGAAGTCTTATTTTTTTTCATACCGCTCGTGCGGATCATTTTTTACTATTTTAAAAATAATCTTTTTACGATTTAAAAAAAAATCCGCGTCAGCGGTATGTATAGGCGGTCCGACCACCTATACATACCGCTGACGCGGACCATTTTTTCTAATATGTTGATCCGCGCCAGCAGTATGTATAAGTGGTCGGACCGCGTACACATACCGCTGGCGCGAATCGTTTTTTTTAAATCGTACAAATATTATTTTTAAAATAGTAAAAAATGATCCGCGTCAGCGATATGAAAAAAATACAACTCCATGTCACGTCGCGTTTTTTTGGATCGTGATCTTGTTAGTTAAAAAAATAAAAGATTCATAATTGCATTGTGTAATTTTTTAATTGATTTGTGATAAGTAAAAAAATATAATTTCGTATTTTGTCTTAATGTATTTTAACACACATAATTTTAACATATATATATTTTTTAATTGGACAACTTTTTTTTACTTTAAAATTATATTTGAAAAAAAATTATGAGGTGATAAAACAAAAAAAGTGTGTATCTTAATGATGTGGCATGTGCCACATCATTAAGTAGGGATTTTAAGTTTAGAGGGCAAATCGCTCTAATAGTTTTCTTTGATTAAACGACTTAGTAAAGGATTTTCATATATATATATATATATATATATATATATATATATAACATAGCTTGGGGTTTTGTCACAAAAAGAGACTGAAGGGATGGGCATACTAAAAAGAATTTGGACAGATATATATATCATATCTTAAAAATAGTAGATATATAATATATCGTTAAACATAGAATATATTGTAACAAATATATGTATATTAGTATATGTTAAAAAAAATATCACGATCTTTATTAAAGGAACACACGTGAACTCAGTTATTTGTATATATGAAATAATGTCAGATACATAAGTAGGTTCACAAGTGTTGACCATTGGTTTAGAAAGTTTCCACCTATATTATTATCACATGAGTTGTCCGAGAAATATATAATAAAAGAATGTGGGAGCTTGGGAAAAGTTATTGCCGGAGGTATCCATATAATATGGGGCCATATGGGATGGTAAAAATGTATGTATGATATTTTTGATATTTTATGTTCATGCATGATATGTCATGTTAAAAGTAATTTTTTTTTTTCAATTATTTGTTTTATTTTTTTTTTCTTTGTTTTTTTATGGGCCGAGTTTTATTACGAGGGCATTTTTTTATGTTTTTTTTTTTTTATGAGCTGGGTTTTATTACGGGGGCATTTTTTTATAGCCTGAATTTTATTACAGGAGCAAATTTATCGCTGTGCCCTCTGTACCAGTATCCGCTACCGCTAGTATATATATATATATATGTATATATATATATATATATGTATGTATATATATGGGGGAGGGGGTAAACCCACTAGCCAAGTTTTCTTAGCCCAGTAACTGAAAAAGGTTGGCCCCATATGGTATTTCTTTTTCAAGCATTTGGACCTTTAAAAATATGGCACCTAATATAAAAAGGAAGGCGGTATGGAAATTAAAGTCACTACTCAAGGCAGGCTGGCCGAAAAGGAAGGAAAGAGGAACTTTTCCTCCCTTCCTACCAATATATATATGTATATAGTATTATATGTATGGGATCAAACAAAAAAAATTACTGCCGAGGTAGATAGGCCAAGAAAAGAGGAGTTAAAAGTTTTGAAATGATGAAAAAAAGATAGGAAAACTGTTTACAAACAGCTTCCATAGTTTCGATTTGGTTTATATAAAAGAAAGCAAAGGCTTTAACTTCTGTCAAGAGACAAACACCCATCATTTCTTCAGTTTTTTGCTTATGGAACCTGTCGGCTATCCTCAATGATGGCCCACTATTGTGTAAACAAAATTATAAACCAAGGAGCACTTGAAAGTATGTCTTGTATGTATGTATATGTATATATTAATGCTATATAGGTAACGACAAAAACATTATGAAATAGGAATGTTGAAAAAAGTTTTGGACAGGGAAAAAATAATATCCTGTATAAGAATAAAACTAAACGGATCCACAAACCATACCCACAAATAAGACAAAAAATAAAGGGTTTCACCTATATTTTCAAAGAAAGGGTTCACTAAATTTAAAAGGGTAAATTAAAAAAAATTAATATTTTTATTTTTGAAAATTAAGCACTCAAAATGTTATTAATTGAAAAAACACTGAATTTTTTTTGGCACACAAACACTACAAAATATTATTTTTGGCAAAAAAAATACTGAATTTTTTTACTTTTTGCAATCCAACAAGAAAAATATTATTTTTAGCAAAATAAAAAACACTTAGTACTTTTATTTTTGGCAAACAAACACTAAAGATATTGTTTTTGATAAAAAAAATATTGAATTTTTAGCGCATTTAGTCTCTCAAACACCCATTTACCTAATATTTTTTTATTTTTAAAGGTCCGCGTCAGCGGCATGCCTTATTTTTAAACTCATTTTTTTAAATATTTTTATTTAACCCATACAAACCGTGAAAATATTATTTTTGTCAAAAAATATTAAATATTTTTATTTTTGAAAATTGAGCACTCAAAATGTTATTAATTGAAAAAAAAACACCGAAATTTTTTTTGGCACACAAACACTACAAAATATTATTTTTAGCAAAAAAAAAAAATATTGAATTTTTTTATTTTTGGCAAACAAACTGGGAAAATATTATTTTTAGAAAAAATAAACTTAATACTTTTCTTTTCTACAAACAAACACTAAAGATATTGTCTTTTATAAAATAAAAATATTGAGTTTTTGGCGCATTTAGTCATTTAAACACCCATTTACCTACTATTATTTTATTTTTAAAGGTCCGTGCCAGCTCCACACCTTATTTTTAAACTCATTTTTTTAAATGTTTTTATTTAACCCATACAAACCGTGAAAATATTATTTGTGTCAAAAAATATTAAATGTTTTTATTTTTGAAAATTAAGCACTAAATAATGTTATTAATTGAAAAAAAACGCAGAATTTTTTTTGGCACACAAACACTACAAAATATTATTTTTAGCAAAAAATACTAAATTTTTTTATTTTTGGCAAACAAACAAGGAAAATATTATTTTTAGCAAAAAAAACACTTAATACTTTTCTTTTTGACAAACAAACACTAAAGATATTGTTTTTGATAAAATAAAAATACTGAATTTTAAACTCATTTTGTCCCTCAAACACTAATTTACCCAATATTCTCTTATTTTTAAAAGTACGCGCCAACGCCACGCCTTATTTTTAAACTCATTTTTTTAAATATTTTTATTTAACCCATACAAACCGTGAAAATATTATTTTTGTCAAAAAACATTAAATGTTTTTATTTTTATAAATTAAGCACTCAAAATGTTATTAATTGAAAAAAAACACAGATTTTTTTTTTGGCACACAAACACTAGAAAATATAATTTTTAGCAAAAAAAATACTAATTATTTTTTTGGCAAAACAAACAGGAAAAAAATTATTTTTAGCAAAACAAACACTTAAATATTTTCTTTTTGACAAACAAACAATAAAGATATTATTTTTGATAAAATAAAAATACTGAATGTTTAACTCATTTAGTCCCTCAAACACTAATTTATCAAATATTCTCTTATTTTTAAAAGTAAACGTTAATGCCACGCCTTATTTTTAAACTCGTTTTTTTTTAAATCTTTAATAAAAAATTATTTGGGTACATTTGAGAGGTTTTAACCTTTATTTTTTAAAAAACAATTCTTTAATTTTGGAAAAAAGCATTTTCAAAATTAAAACAAAAAAACATAAACCCAAGTTAACCAGAAAAAAAAAACACTTCTGCCTCTAACCTTTTTTGTCCTATTCGGCGGGTATAATTGTGGGTATTAGTGTGTGTCCGTGTAGTGCCGCTCTATGTATAATACAGTAGTAGTTATATAACCGTTATATATATAACCAATAAATATATATAGTAATAGATATATACATACTGTACTGAGATTTATATATATACTAACACACACATATAAATATACATAGTAATAACTAATAGTTATATGTAAAAAATAGACGTGTGAAAAGAATGTCGATACAATTATCAATGAGTATATATATATATATATAAGAAATTTATATGATACACTTAAAAATATATTAGCTCCTTTGCTTAAAGACATTATAATCTTTTGAATTAATTAATATCAGTAATTATTATATTTTCAGTACATTTTATTGTTTTATATCTTATAAAATATGTGTATATAAATTTCTTATTTTTAAGTGTATCATTTAAAAATAAGTATAAAAAAGAGAAATTATATATATGCTTTAACAATCTCACCCTCTTTGATGATAACAAACAATGATTCACAAGAATACATAAATTTGATAATTTTCTTTTCAAATATGTCTCCACCCTTTGACATTATCAAAAAGATATTTTAGAAAGCGCGTGTCAAGAGTAAAAAAATATTTTCTCCTCCTATCAAAAATAATTTATGCTCGTAATTTCAGAAGCAAGAGTATCATTAAACTTACAATCTGTCAAGGACAATTAATTACCATTTAAAAATATATAGTCTAAAAATTCATAACACGGGAATACCAATATTGTATAGATATGCAATACAAGCACAATAACTAATACCTCTTTGATTACATTGTTATCAGAAAAAGGAGGAACAACAATCGCTCATGCTCATCAAGGGTGGACCTTATCCTAATCTCGCATTGTTGGCTACTAAAACCGAGGTTGATAACAACAGTTTCATCCTCATTAATTTAAACGCAGTTATGTTGTTTGTTATTAACCTTATTAAGATCAGTTAAGAATTATTTATTTGCAAAATCATCACCATCAAGAGTTTGATTAGATACAAGACAATTAATGTAAGACATAACAAGATACTCAAAATCTTCGTTTATATCACTTTCAGGAAAAATAGCATTGAGAACCTCTTCAAAAGAGTGTTTGTCCTAGTGTCTGTAGATTGAACGAGTTTTTGGAGTCACTTTCCTCGGAGACCTCGATTATGGCTACAGTTTTCTGAGTAAGAGGTTTCACCTGATACTGACAGTCTTCGGCCCAGTAGTAGTTGTCTTGAAAGAAGATTTTCATCCCTAATTTTATCTTCTTATCCACATGATCATGCCGTGGTTTAAGAAAGCCATATAAGGAGAAGTCTTCACCCTCTTTGACGAATCTCCCATTGAGAGAATCCCTCGAAACAGTCTTAGCATCTTCCAAACTTCTCTTCAACTGTAGTTAGCGGAGCATTCAAAGTTCTTCTGGTGAAGGCAGATAGCCTAGGCCACATAAGGGAAAGGATTTTTTCAGGACTATGGGCTCCATTATCCCTTATTGACATCACCCATCCCCAGTCTAGGCATAAAGTGCATATTCTTGAACATTTATATCACTTTGACATTATTGTGAGGGTTGTGTTCTGGACAGACTAGATCTTTATAATCATCCCCAATCGGAAGGGAAAGTGGATCAACCCTAAAGCTAAAAATAAGCATGTCAGTCATCACATACTGTATTTCTAGTACTGAATTACTGGTGCCGACATTTTCAGTACTATCATTGTCTCCCAAAATGGTAATTACTTGACCATTGGCGAAGAATTTAAACTTCTGATGAAGGGAGGACACCCCTTAAATGATATGAAGTCACATCCGACCAAGCAACAGGTTAAAGCATGCGGGTATGTCAATAACTTGAAATTCAGTAATGGGGTTGATAGGGCCAACCCCCATTGTGAGTGTTATGGATCTCAACACCTCACGATGGGTGGTGTTTTTATAAGCACGTACTGCGACGGAAGTAGGATTCGGGTTAATTACTTTCAACCGAAGTAATTAAAGGTTCTTAATGGGCAAACATTGAGGGTGGATCCATTGTCGACGAATGAGAGAAGAACTGTCTTCCCCATCACTTCGACGAATATGTTAAGAGCATAGTTGTGATATGGACTGATCTTCAAAATTTCTTCTTCGAAGAAGGACAAGAGTCTAGTGGTGGTCAAGGGTCCAACTAGGTTCACGGCTACTTCGGAGTGGTGGATGGAGGTATTGTGGACCCAGTGAGAAGTTTTATCAGAGCATTTCGGTATAATTAGGAAGGCATGAAGAGCCCCCATAAGGTAATATTAACTTGAGTCTTCTTGATTTGGTTTAGGATCTTGCTCTTTTTTATAGTCATCTCTGGCATGAGGAGTTCCTCTGTAACTCCCTTTCCCTTATTTTTTCTTGATGGCAAAGGATTTGAATCTTGATAGTGTCTCCCTGATCTGGTCATATGGTTTATAAAGGCGGGGAAGAGCACGAAACTTATTTTTTCATCGATTTTTAGTTGTACGACTACTTTACTGATTTCCCCTAACAGATCCTAGAAAGATATCATCCCGCACATACTAAAAACTGGACTGAACTTTTCCTGACTGGATTCCTCATCATAGCTGTTAAATTTATCCCCCCATCTAGTGGCGACGATGTCTTCTTACCAAGAGAAGTCAATGCATTCCACGAACTCAATGGTTTCTTCATATAAATCATCCCACTCAATAAGGAGGTGTGAGAACGAAGGGGCCAACCGCCCCTGAAGCTTTGAAGCAGTGAGTCGATCGAAAACGCTACAGATTTCATCAGTTTATCGAAACAAGTCTACCATAATCTTCGCTATATCGTCCAAACTGATTTCATCAATGGGTACTACCCAATTATCTGACTCTCGAGCCCATTTTTGGGCTTCAAGGAACAGGATGCTGAACTTCTAACAGTCAATGGTCATTTCAAAGGGTAATTTCAGCCCAAAATCTAGAAGTTAGTTCAGAATAATTGGTAACTCCATATCTCTTCCTTAAGATCGGGTACGAACGATAATACAATCCTTTGTGAGGACTAACAGAGCTCGATCGGTAAAGTAGGTAAGGTGTAGGAGAAAATATGGGTAAACTTTGAGTGGTTTGGGTGAAAATACAGGTATGATGGGTGCTTTACTCGGCACAATCTGGGTAGATAAGGCGAGTTCCAGGACATTTTCTAGGAAGATAGCATTTGCATGGGTTAGAAGTGGGTTATGAGTGGTGTTAGTATTAAGATTGGCTGGTGGGGCAATGATACCCCAGTCAATTAGACCTGGATTATATTCTAAAGATGGAAGAACTAATCAGCATTATGGCCGGGAGACTGGTGAAAGTCACAGTGGGCATCAGATTTGAAGTTTTTGGGAAGTGTGTTTGGTAATGGACGAGGGTCCAGAGGTTTGTTGACTTGTTCTTCTTAGGAGGGATGGTTAGTCATGGTGGCATCTTTCTCTCTCCATCTCATTATAAAGTTGCGCATAGTTTCTTCAAGGTTCTGTTAAGAAGCTCTAGATCACGCAGTGTAATCACTAATTTTTACTATGACATAAATTCTAGAGAAATATCCTCCCAATTACGGATTCTGGATTCCTCGAGGAATAGGAACTAACAAAGAGCGTTGTCCTTCAAAGTCTATTGGAACATCTGGGCCATTATCTCTTTAGAGTCACTAAGGAGAGTCATGGCTCAGTGATATCTACGAAGGTGAATAATGGGGGGCCCGCTGCCCGCAAACTTCTCAATGAATGACATCTTAAATTTCTCTAGCAATCTTACTTTAGGGTAGATATACATGTGAGTGCAGTCCATGTAGACACCGAATATCTTAATTTGGTCAAACTTCTTCAACAATAGCTTGAGGTCTTACTTGACCTTGTTCAGATCTACCTCCTTGGGATCTACGGGTACTGGTAAGTTAACCCCTGGATGAGTAAGGCTTAGCATAGGGAACTGAGTTAGCGATGACCCATTGGCAAATGGGTCACGTGAAGCATGTCGATATTCTCTCGAAACCCAAGCAGCCTCGGGAGCGAGCAGACCCATGGCACGCGGAAAGAGAACCTCGAATTCTTTAAGAACTAGGATTCAATTTCCCTGCATCTCATGAACCTCAATTTGAAGGTTGTCAATCGTAGCACTGAGCTAGACCAGGACTGCCATTAAATTAGGTTATAATTTGGTACTTGCTTGGCGTTTTCCATTGAGGACTGGTGAAGGTGGATTTCGAACTCAGATGAAGTTGCAGGGGAACTAACGGAGCTTCAGGCAGGTTTGACGGAAGACCGAAGCCAATAAAGGGCCAGGCCAAGAATAGAGTATGCGATCGACTTGAGAAGGAAAATGATTCAGATTTATTTTCGAAAGAATGGAAGAAATTATTATTTTTTGTTAAAATAGATGGAGAATTCTTCTGACATTTTTGGTATTTTGATGAAAATGAGGAATTTTTTTTTGGTATTTTAATGAAAAGGAGGATAAATGTTTTTAACATTTTTGGGGAAAATGAGGAGAAATGTTTTCTATATTTTTTGTAGAAATGTGGAAAAATGAGAGAAGAGTCTCAGCATGATTATTATTATGTTTATGTTTTCACTTGTATTAGGTATACCTAGATTCAAAAGAAATGTCGGACAAGACCCGAGCCTAGAAAAATTGGGTTTAAAAATTGGTAAGATAGGGTTTGACTTATTTTCAGGCTCATTAACAGGGTTCTGTTGTGACACCCCGCCTAATTAAACCTTGGGTGATCAAGCCTTAATTTAATTTAAACAGGTTTCTTAAATGGTTCATTCTTAGCATCACTGCCGAAAGCTTTTTAAGTTACTAACCACCTAAGTGAAATTAAGCTAGTGCCAAATTTTATCTTCATTAAGCAGAATAAACAACCCATACAAAAACGATACAATTCCAGCAATACTAAAACAATTCGCATAAATAACTGAATACAGATAAAGTCTTACCGAAAACCACGGCCAATAAAACCCACTCAAAATCCAATATCAGAATAGCTGTAAAAGTAAAGATTGGACAACATGTCCCAACTAAGAATACTAAAACTGAGATCTTGCACTAGAATTGAAAAAGAGAAAACATCTAAACAATTCCTGCAACATCCACACGTGCTGCAGATCCCAAATCCCTGGAATGAAATCATGCTGGGTGGCCCTGTGGCTGGGCACCTAAAAGGTTTTTAAAAAATTTACATAGCAAGAGTTAGTACTCAAAACATTTAAAAATATTTTGCAAGCAGTTATCACAATTGAGTTATTGATTACACATATTAAGGTTTCGCACCCTACCTTGAGCTTCCTCACCCCTCTTCTATAGTGCATGTCTAACGAGGGTACATAGTTCACCTAGTTGTACTACCCCAGTTAACTAGATTAGGATACCCCCTGTATGTACCCCCTCACTAAGTCCCCATGACCTACTCGCAGTATTTTAATAATCCATATTTCATGTGCTATAAACGTTGATAACTTATTCACTTCTTGTTATCCTTATTCTTGTAATAATTACATCGCGACACCAGTTTAAGGTTTGGTTCGACATTTTACATCGACCCCAAACATATAATAACTTTAAGTTAGTTCGGAATATCTCATCGACCCTAACATAATTAATTTAGGTAAAATTCTCTTAACCCAAAATTTCATATAATTTAGTAGGTACACACCCGACCTATCAAATCATGCCCGTACGTAATATATTTTACTTATATACACCGTACTCATTAATTTACGATTTATTTCACTATCGCATTTATTCGAGTATTCACGCAACTCTAAGGGTCCTAGTTACCCCTCCCTTGATTCAGTAGTTAAGTTATCTTTAACCTACTGGTATTTTTTCGGAATTGACTCTCACTCTTTTCGTAACTAAATTCTCACATTCCCTACATACGACTCAATCGATTATCTTCCCGTCGGTCCATTTCTCCAAATTTTCCACTCAATCATTTATGAAGAAATCTAACGGTACACCTACTGGTATTTATTAAGTCTCCTCATAGGTAAAATATCATCACTAAGGTTCCCATTAAGCGATGGTAATTGAAAAGAAATTTATTCACAAAATTTTCTAAAGTACAGCCAGGGTCGATCGATCGATGGGATATGGTCGATCGATCGACATTCAAGGGTCGATCGATCGATCAAGCAGTGACAGACCCAGATCGTCTTCTTCATACGTGTTTCACCATTTTTGTTTATCTATCTCCCATGATAATTCACCATATTTGCAACTAACAATTTATAATCATTCCTACATATTCTGGGATGATTACTAACGATTTAAAACAACAAAATCATTATAAATTTTGTCCAAATTAACTAAAAATCTTCTTATTATTCAAGAACCCTAAAAATACAATCTTTCCATCTTTTCATCATAAGTCCAGATTTTTAGTTCAATTTAATCATCAAGTCTTCTATGATATCAGAATATTTGGAGATCAAAAACGTCCTACACGAAATCCCTATCAGTCATGGATTATAATCAAGTGTTTACTCCCAAAAATATCATAAAAACCATGTTCTTCATAAAGCTTATATATGGGTATTATAATTCAATTTATTTTGCAAATAACCACTTGCCTTATGCTTTGTAGGGTCTGATTTCATGGTTGTTGTTGATGATTGATGATTTTTATCCTTCAATCCTCCCTCCCAACAAGTTGGTAGTGAAATCTCCTTTGAATTCTCCTTACTTCCTTCTTTTGCCTTAGGAAATTATCTCTCTCTTCTCTCTAATGGCTATGGTGTATTTTCTTCCTCTCTAACCCTAGCCTCTAACTCTTATAATCTGACTTAGGGTTTCAAAATTCGTAGGTCTCCTAACCCTTAAATGTAAAGAGACCAAAATGCCCTCGAATGGTCCCGGTTTAACCCAAAAATGACCCGGCACTCAACTAGTACCCCCGGGTACACTATTTTGACTAATTCGACCATTTCGGAATCATCCGTGGACTCTAAATTATCTTTTGAGTCTCTTAAAATATTTTTCTCATCTCACCTTCAATTTTTGTCTATGGGCGACACTCGGTTGAGATAACTCAGGTACGTCCATATAAATCGCTAGGCCGTACATATCAACATTCAAAATTTACTACTCACATTTAGTAAATTTTTAATCGTCATATTAATCAGTGTCTAACTTTTATTAACATTACATCACATTAAATTACTCTACTCACCTAATTTAATTTAAAACGTGTCACATTAAATTACTCTACTCACGTAATTTAAATAAAACGTATTTTATCACATTAAATTACTCTACTCACGTAATTTAAATAAAAATGTATTTTCCTAACTATGCAGAATTACAGGGTATTACATACTTCCCCTCTTATAAAAGGAATTTCGTCCTCGAAATTTAGAAAAATACCTGCGGTGAATACTTCGGGATATTGTTCTCGCATATCCTCCTCCCGTTCCCAAGTAGACTCATCCATATTGTGATGTCCCCACTGTACTCGCACTAAGGGTACCACCTTGGATCGTAATTTGCGCTCACTATAATCCAGAATAGCCACGGGTCTTTCTTCATACGAGACATATGGCTGTAAATCGATCTCCTCCAGTGTAATGTGCCATAAGGCTCTCTCATTCCTCTTGTATTTCTTCAGCGACGCTACATGGAATACATCGTGTATTCGCTGAAGATGCTCAGGGAGTCCCAATCTGTAAGCTACCGGTCCCACCCTCTCAATGATAGGAAACGACCCCACATATCTCGGTGCTAACTTCCCCTTCTTGCTGAACCTCATAATCCCTTTCATAGGAGATACTCGAATTAACACCTGTTCACCCACATCTAGTTCCACGTGTCTCCTACCGGCGTCAGCATAACTCTTCTGCCTATCCTGAGCTATTCGAATACGTCCTCGAATCAACTCTATTTTGGAGGAAGTCTCCTATATCATCTCTGGCCCCAATAGCTTGTTATCCCCCACCTCTAACCAACAGGCAGGCGAACGATAAGGCCTCCCATAAAATGCCTCGAATGGAGCCATACCGATAGTGAATTGGTAAGAGTTATTATATGCAAACTCCACCAAAGGAAGATATGGCTCCCAACCTCCCCCAAAATCTAGGACACACATCCTCAATATATCCTCCAACATCTAGTTTACCCTTTCAGTCTGACCGTCCATTTTTGGGTGATACGCCGTACTTAATCGTAAGTCGGTGCCCATGGCCTCCTGAAAGCTCTGCCAAAAATGTGACAAAAATATTTTGTCTCGGTCAGACACAATATTAATAGAAATTCCGTGCAGCTTAACGATCTCTGAAATGAATAGCTGCGCGAACCGCATCGTATCATAATCCGTATGAACCGGTAAGAAATGAGCTACCTTAGTCAGCCGATCCACTATCACCCATATGGAATCGTGACCCTTCTATGATGTTGGTAACCCAGTAATAAAATCCATCGAGATACTCTCCCACTTCCACACGGGAATCTCCAGTGGTTGTAGCATCCCTGAAGGTCTCTGATGGTCAACTTTTACAAGCTGACATGTAACACACCTTGTGACAAATTCTACAACGTCTCGTTTCATACCTGAACACCAATATAGTCGTCGCATATCCTGGTAGATTTTATCCCCACGTGGATGTACCAAAAACTTTGACCCGTGTGACTCCGTCATTACGGCATGCCTAAAATCATCATCTTCGGGTACTATCAGCCTACCATTAAATCGTAGACCTCCCTCTGAGCTGATGGAGTAGGACTCTGCCCCCTCGGCCAGTAGCTGTCGTACTCTGTCCTGACAAAACGGGTCCTCGACCTGTGCCCTCACTACCCGCATAACACTCTCGAGAGTGATAGCTAAAACTGCCATGTATGCTCTAGCTATCTCATCCTCGTGTCGAAGTTCACTCCACTTCGCCTTCCAAATTTCTGCCAACTCTCCGGTAGGTCTTCTGCTTAACGCATCTGCCACCATGTTAGCCTTACCAGGATGATACTGTATATCAAACTGGTAGTCCTTCACGAATTCAGGCTACCTCCTTTGCCTCATATTCAGATCCTTCTGAGTGAAAAGATACTGAAGTGACTTATGATCCGTGAATAGAGTGAACTGTTCGCCCAAAAGATAGTGTCTCCATATCCTCAATGCAAAAATGACTGCTGCCAACTCGAGGTCATGGGTGGGATAATTCTTCTCATGTGGCTTAAGCTTTCGGGACGCATAAGCTATAGCTTTCTCTTCCTACTGTAACACACCCCCAAGCCCCTGTAAGGATGCGGCAGTATAGACTCGATACTCCATTTCGCTCCTAGGCAAGGCAAGAACGGGTGCTGATGTCAACTTGTCCTTTAGCTCATCAAATACTAACTGACAACAGTCACTCCATACGAAGGGAACTCCCTTTCGAGTCAAGTTCGTCAAAGGTCCGGTAATTTTTTAGAACCCCTTGATGAAATGACGATAATAATCGGCCAACCCCAAGAAACTGTGAATTTCGGTCGGTGTAGTGGGATGTCCCCACTCCCTCACCGTCGATACCTTACTCGGGTCAACAGCAATGCCTCTGCTTGATACAACGTGGCCTAGGAACTAAACCTCCCGAAGCCAAAATCCACAGTTCTCAAATTTGGCGTACAACTGATGGTCCCGTAATGTCTGTAGAACTATTCATAAATGTTCAGTGTGTTCCTCCTCCGTGCGAGAGTAAATCAGAATGTCATCTATGAATATAATCACAAACTGATCCAAAAACTCCTTGAATACCCTGTTCATGAGATTCATGAATACTGCAGGGGCATTAGTGAGCCTAAACGGCATTAACCTAAACTCGTATGACCCGTACCGCGATAGAAAAGCGGTCTTAGGTACATCCTCTTCACGAGTGCGTAATTGGTGGTAACCCGACCTCAAATCGATCTTTGAGAAGTACACAGCCCCTCTCAACTGATCAAACAAATCGTCAATCCTCGATAACGGATACTTATTACGTATCGTCACTTTGTTCAGCTCCCTGTAATCTACACAGAGACGAAGTGAACCATCCCTTTTCTTTACAAATAACATCAGCGCACCCCATAGCAATGTACTCCATGCAATGAAGCCCTGTTCTAAGAGCTGCTGAATCTGTTCTCTCAGCTCTCGCATCTCCGAAGGAGCCATGCGATACGGTGCTTTGGCAATCGGTCTCTTCCCTGGCGCTAGGTCAATAACGAACTCTATCTCCCTGCTGGGTGGTAATCCTGGTATCTCCTGAAAGACATCCTCAAAATCCCTCACAACTGGGATTGAGCCCAGAGAAAATGACAACCCCATGTGAGGTCTCCTCCTCAATATAATATAAATGAGTGCGCGATCCTCCCTCGGGTAGTGACATTGCCACAAGGAACATCTCTTGTCCCGGGATGGAAAACACGATAGTCCTCTCATAGCAATCTACCATTGCCTTATAACGCGCCAACCAATCCATGCCTAAAATGACGTTATATCCCTCCATATCCAGCACTGGGAGGTCTGATTCTAGACTCAATCTCCCGACCATAATGTCCACACCCTTACAAATCGAATGTATAAGGGACCCACTACCCATCGGTGACTCCACGCACATAAGATGAGTGTCAGCTGTCGCTAAGAGGTCGGCTGCCCGTGCAAATCTAGTGATAATAAACGAATGTGTCGCCCCCGTGTCAAACAAAATACTACCCTCAAGTCCATGAATAGGAAACATACCCACGATTGCCGGCGGTGCTGGAGGTACTGGCTGAAATGGAATTTCACGGACGTTGAACACACGTCCGTAGTGCATCTGGCCTGGCTGCGGGGCCTGTGCTGCTGCTGGGGCTAACGGAGCCTGTTGGGCACCCTGTTGTTGTGCCCTGTCTTACTGTGGACAATTTTTACTCTTGTGACCCTGCTGGCCACAAGTGAAACACTGACCCTGAAACTGCCTTTGGCCTTGGCACTATAGGCCCTGACGTTGGCCCTGTCGACCTTGGCCTTGTTGTCCTCCATTTTTGTTCCCTTGGCCCTGTCGGCCCTGAGGAACTGACTGTTGGGGACCCTGTTGACCCTGTCTGTCAAAGCGATGCCTCCCATTCTTAAACTTCTTGGCAGAGTTCTCCTGTCGGGAATCCTGCCCTAGCTGGCCCACTGTTTGCTGCTGTGGTGTGCTGCTATCACTACTTCCACCTACTTTGCCCGGTTGGCTAGGCTCACCTCTCTTGTTTCCCTTCGCATGAAAGCGGTGGTCCTGATAGTGTATTAGAGAGGCATTGACGACATTTGTATAAGTTACCAACGCCGGATTGCCGATCAAATGCTATCTGATTCTCCAGGTCAAGCCATCCATAAATTTTGACTTCTTCCTTTCCTCATCGCTCACCTCATTTGGCACAAAGTTAGTCAAGCGGGTAAACTCCTCCTCATAATCAGCAACTGAGCGATCACCCTGAACCACCTCGCTGAATTTCTTCTTCATCTCTGACTCTACTGCTGGAGAAAAATACTTGCGGTCAAACCGCACCCAAAACTCATAAATTCCCATAGTGTCCCTTTCCTCGGTGGTGGTAACTGACTCCTACCACTGTAAGGCCGCTCCCGACAAACGAAAAGTGGCTAGCATTTATTTTTGTACCTCGGTGCACTCTAGCATGCGCAAGTGGCGTTGGATATTTTTCTTCTAGTTGCACGCCTCCACTACATCGGTACTACCCTGAAACTCGGGTGGATGTCCTTTCTGAAATGTCTCTCTAACTCGCTGCTAAGTAAATGGCCCTGCTGGGGCCTAAACTACCGGTGCCACGGGAGGAGGTACTTGGGGATGAGGAAAATGGGCTGCCATGGCCCTCATCGCTATCTCGACTGCTTGAGCCACTATCACTGCAACCTGAGTAGTGGAAATTAACTCGGGTGGGGGTGGTGGTAGCGGCACCTGTGGCTCCTGATGAGTCTCCCTCACCTCATCTCGGGCTTCGGCCCTCTCCGCTCGCTGCCTCCTCGGTGGCATCTGAAATAATATCAAATTGTATAAGTACAGAGTTTATACAAAATTTTAAGAGCAGATGTAGGATAACGCAAAAGTGGATATTGAATCAACAGTCCTAATAGTAGGGCTCTAATACAACCAAACATCACGCTGAAACGCAGTAAGCCGTACAGATCCTATGGATACTAAACCTGATGCTCTGATACCATCTGTGACACCCCGCCTAATTAAACCTTGGGTGATCAAGCCTTAATTTAATTTAAACAGGTTTCTTAAATGGTTCATTCTTAGCATCACTGCCGAAAGCTTTTTAAGTTACTAACCACCTAAGTGAAATTAAGCTAGTGCCAAATTTTATCTTCCCTAAGCAGAATAAACAACCCATACAAAAACGATACAATTCCAGCAATACTAAAACAATTCGCATAAATAACTGAATACAGATAAAGTCTTACCGAAAACCACGGCCAAGAAAACCCACTCAAAATCCAATATCAGAATAGCTGTAAAAGTAAAGATTGGACAACATGTCCCAACTAAGAATACTAAAACTGAGATCTTGCACTAGAACTGAAAAAGAGAAAACATCTAAACAATTACTGCAACATCCACACGTGTTGCAGCTCCCAAATCTCTGGAATGAAATCATGCTGGGTGGCCCTGTGGCTGGGCACCTAAACGGTTTTTAAAAAAATTACATAGCAAGAGTTAGTACTCAAAACATTTAAAAATATTTTGCAAACAGTTATCACAATTGAGTTATTGATTACACATATTAAGGTTTCGCACCCTCCCTTGAGCTTCCTTACCCCTCTTCTATAGTGCATGTCTAACAAGGGTACTTAGTTCACCTAGTTGTACTACCCAGTTAACTAGATTAGGATACCCCCTATATGTACCCCCTCACTAAGTCCCCATGACCTACTCGCAGTATTTTAATAATCCATATTTCATGTGCTATAAACGTAGATAACTTATTCACTTCTTGTTATCCTTATTCTTGTAATAATTATATCACGCTATTTAATTATTACTAAGATATTTACAATCCATCTCACTATCTACTATTCTAAGTCAGTATATTATACATATGGAACACATTTTATCACACAATCATGTATTAAATATTAGTTATCACTAACATATCCTTTTGACACACATAAAGGACTCTTGGTTCGAAATGATTCATCGACCCCAAGTGAGAGTTGGTTCAGAATGATCCATCGACCCCAACTATTTATATATATATATATACACACACATATTCTGGTTCGGGACTCTTTCATCGCGACACCAGTTTAAGGTTTGGTTTGGCATTTTACATCAACCCTAAACATATAATAACTTTGTGTTAGTTCGGAATATCTCATCGACCCTAACATAATTAATTTAGGTAAAATTCTCTTAACCCAAAATTTTATATAATTTAGTAGGTACACACCCGGCCTATCAAATCATACCCGTACGTAATATATTTTACTTATATTCACCGTACTCATTAGTTTACGATTTATTTCACTATCGCATTTAGTCGAGTATTCACCCAACTCTAAGGGTCCTAGTTACCCCTCCCTTGATTCAGTAGTTAAGTTATCTTTAACCAACTCGTATTTTTTCGAAATTGACTCTCACTCTTTTCGTAACTAAATTCCCACATTCCCGACATACGACTCAATCGATTATCTTCCCGTCGGTCCATTTCTCCAAATTTCCCACTCAATCATTTATGAAGAAATCTAACGGTACACCTACTGGTATTTATTAAGTCTCCTCATATGTAAAATATCATCACTAAGGTTCCCGTTAAGCGACGGTAATTGAAAAGAAATTTATTCACAAAATTTTCTAAAGTACAGCCAGAGTCGATCGATCGATGGGATATGGTCGATCGATCGACTGCTCGATCGATCGACATTCAAGGGTCGATCGATCGATCAAGCAGTGACAGACCCAGATCGTCTTCTTCATGTGGGTTTCACCATTTTTATTTATCTATCTCCCATGATAATTCACCATATTTGCAACTAACAATTTATAATCATTCCTACATATTCTGGGATGATTACTAACGATTTAAAACATCAAAATCATTATAAATTTTGTCCAAATTAACAAAAAATCTTCTTATTATTCAAGAACCCTAAAAATACAATCTTTCCATCTTTTCATCATAAGTCCAGATTTTTAGTTCAATTTAATCATCAAGTCTTCTATGATATCAGAATATTTGGAGATAAAAAACGTTCTACATGAAATCCCTATCGGTCATGGATCATAATCAAGTGTTTACTCCCAAAAATATCATAAAAACCATGTTCTTCATAAAGCTTATATATGGGAATTATAACTCAATTTATTTTGCAAATAACCACTTGCCTTATGCTTTGTAGGGCCTGATTTCGTGGTTATTGTTAATGATTGATGATTTTTATCCTTCAATCCTCCCTCCCAACAAGTTGGTAGTGAAATCTCCTTTGAATTCTCCCTACTTCATTCTTTTGCCTTAGGAAATTGTCTCTCTCTCTCTCTCTTCTCTCTAATGGCTATGGTGTATTTTCTTCCTCTCTAACCCTAACCTCTAACACTTATAATCTGACTTAGGGTTTCAAAATTCGTAGGTCTCCTAACCCTTAAATATAAAGAGACCAAAATGCCCTCGAATGGTCCCGGTTTAGCCCAAAAATGACCCGACACTCAACTAGTACCCCCGGGTACACTATTTTGACTAATTCGACCCTTTCAGAAGTGGACTCTAAATTATCTTTTGAGTCTCTTAAAATATGTTTCTCATCTCACCTTCAATTTTTGTCTACGCGCGATACTCGGTTGAAATAACTCAGGTACGTCCATATAAATCGCTAGGCCGTACATATCAACATTCAAAATTTACTACTCACATTTAGTAAATTTTTAATCGTCATATTAATCAATGTCTAACTTTTATTAACATTACATCACATTAAATTACTCTACTCACATAATTTAATTTAAAACGTGTCACATTAAATTACTCTACTCACGTAATTTAAATAAAACGTATTTTATCACATTAAATTACTCTACTCACGTAATTTAAATAAAAATGTATTTTCCTAACTATGCAGAATTACGGGGTATTACATCTGTTTTGAAAAAAGACAAAATTGTGCAAACATTTGGGCAGCATTTTGAAAGAGTTTCATATGGTAACTGGCAAACTAAATATGATTGCCCTAAGTCTGATGCCTATACAAGGTTTATACAGTTGTTGGGTTAATGGAAAGGTTCCCCCCTTTGACATGCCTACACGATATACTTCTTTCTTTTGAAGGCAATCGGTATGTGTGGACAAGCCATTTGATATACCTAAGTGTACGTGAATTACCTCATTATACACCTCATGGGGACAGTACGTGTGAGAGCGAATTCGATATACTCGACGTACTTGAATGAGTTCCCTACTATATAGCTTTCATCGTGAGTCCAGTCAAGCGGTACGATGCGGGAGAACCGTTCGATATACGTCGAAGGTACTAGGCCAATGGAAGGTGAGAGTCATATTTCTTAGGCTAACTGTGACTTACTAGACCAGTGCCCATCACAAAATGACCCCCCAGTACGTGACAAAATTTTGGTCAATAGCTATGCTCTTGGTGATGTGTGCAAAATGCATGACTCTTGATTAATATATAATGAAGAGAGTCTTTTTTATAATGAACATTATATTAATAGGGAATAATGTACAAGTATAAAAAGTAAATCTAGCATGAAGCATGAGGATTACACTATGCGTGGATACATATGAGTGTGAATATTTACAAGTGAGTGTATGGTAGTGGATCTAAGCATGGATATTCTAAGTGATATGTGATAAGTTCAAGCGAGTATGGATATATACAAATGTGACAAGTGGTGGTGTGTGCTAGTGAAACCTAAGCATGGATATTCTAAGTGGTGTATGAAACATGTGGATATAAGTGATCCTACTTATAAGTGTAAGTAGTGTAAGGTGTACATGGAAGATATTTACAAGTGAGTGATGGTGAAAGGTGAGTGAAAGTGAAAAGTGAGTGATAAGTGATATAAGCATAAGATAGATATATACAAGAAATAAATAGAGGAGAAATGGATTATACAGGTAGGTGCATACGCACACATGCAGAAAATGATAACATCTATGCAAATAGAGTTTAGCCCTCTTATGATAAGTAGTCCCTAGCAGAGTCGCCTCTAAGGCCATCCCTCGCATCCTTCCTCCCCGAGGTGGGGTGTGTCGGCGCTCGCATGCACGATTTGGAGGAAGATAAGAATAAGGTCTCTCCCTTTCTAGGAGCACTTCGGCCGTCATCGATGAGGGGTAATGTAAAGAGATAGACTCACCATCATATTTTGCACAAAATAGGCAAAAGAAATGTTGTCGCCTCGAGAGAATGACATTAAAAACATATTGATGCTTGTGAAACCAATTATTTTAAAGGTTCAAGGGTTGAGTTACGAAATGGGAAGGTATTAGGCACCCATCCCGCCCTTTTGGCCTCTCATGGATGTGTTATTATTCTCCTTAAAAACTTTGTGAAGTGTGTGCGAGTGTATATATAAATAGAGAATGGAATTTCTCAACTCACGTCGTAGAGAAAGGCGGAGTAAGATCATCCGTAGGAGTGTTCCTAAAATAATAATTATAAACATCATATGTGTGCTCATCGGGATATCGATCCTTATGGTGAAATGATGATATGTGTTAGACAAAGCTTGAATAAGAATCACAAGTATAATATATAAAAATAATATATGAATAAAAGTATTCAATGAGGACTCGAGTCTTGAGTTTTAACCTGAGACACCTACATAGCCTAAAGAGGCATCAAAGTCGACATAGTTCGCATGCAATACAAGGGTTAGGTTTATCCCATAAATCCAACCGGTGATTTTATTTAGAAGTGTGTGTAGAAAAAGGATTTTGATTTGAGAAAATGTGGTGAGGAATCCTGTTTGGAATTTATGAGTAAACCCTATTTTCTTATTTTTGTTTTTTTATAGAAAATATGTTGTCTGCAATACTATTAACAAAAAATGAGATCATTAATATATGCTAAAGTAAGGATTAGATAACTAATAATAAGAAAATTAAAAGAGAGAAGAATGTTTGGACCTTCTTTGGAGGCTTGAAGATTGGATCTTGATTGTTGAAAAGACTGTCCTTACAAATGGATGGAGGTGGTAGGTGGAGGGGGGAAAGGATTTTGCTAAATTGGGTGTGAAATCGATAGAATTATAATGCGGAGGAAAGATTTCAAAGATAAACCACGCTGACTTTGAAAGAATATTGCTGAAATCACTGAGAGGAATATTTCTTGGGTGCCTTTCAAAGTGAGCTCATGCTCTCCTTATAGAGGGTCAAGGGGGTACCATTGGCATTGTACTTGACTTTCCTATCGGTAGGCATCCCGAGAGACATTGACGATAGGCAGGTATATGGGTCTGTTGACGATAGGAAGGTATATGGGTTTGCCATTCGGTAACCTCATGCAAATTTCTCAAAAAAATGGTCATAAAACGCAATCCGTAAGTCCGAATCATGCACGGGGCATACCATTGGAAAGAGTATTCAGAGACCTTGAAGAATCCATTGGACTACTCCCAAGTTTGGGAGTTGACTTTTGTCAAACGAGGCTTAGAAGTTCCCAATGGTCTTTTGGACAGGAGATTCCCATAGGAAAACGGATCATTCGTCTGAATCGTAAGGTCGATTCATGCACGGGATCGACCAATGGAAAGGTATTTAGAGACCTTTGAAGATTCATTAAGTATCTTTCAGTTTGGGAGAATAGAACTTGATCAAACGGGGGCCAGCAGCGCCCGGTGACCCCAAAGGACCCTTCGGAGTAAAATGAGTCATTCGTCTATACCGTAAGGCTGATTCGTACACAGGGTGGACCATTGGAAAGGGTATTCACTGTCCTTTAAATATTTATTCAGTATCATTTGAGCTTAAAAGTTAACATGAGTCAAATAGAACCCGGGAGCACCCGGTAACCTCCGAATTATTTTTTAAAGGAAAACGGATCGTTCGTCCGAATGGTAAGTCTGATTTGTGCATAGGGTAGATCATTGGAAAGGGGATTTAGATCCCTTCTAAGATTCATTAAACTTTTTCTCGGGTGAGGAAGTTAATTGGGAATAAAAGGGGCCCAGGAGCACCCGGTGGCCTCCAAATCAGTTTTTGATAGTAAAATAGATCGTTCGTCCAAACTGTATAGTCGATTCACGCACGGGATGGACCGTTGGAAAGGGGATTTAGATCTCTTTGAAGATTCATTGAGATTTTTCTATGATAAGAAAGTTGACCGGAGTCAAACGGGGCCCAGTGGCCTCTATATCGGTACTCGAAGTATGGCCTAGGGTTCTATGGTAAATGGGGAAGTGCTAAGGACCTAAGGAGAGTCTTAAGACGGTCCAGGAATGTGATGTCTACAAAGGCTACTATATGGAGTGACTTTGATTATTGTAAATCCAAAAATGATTTAAGTGACGACAGGATGACTAACTTTTTTTCTCATGTCAAAAGAAGAATAGGTAAACTCTAACATCGACTCTTTTAATGATGTTGATCAATCTTTAGTAAATAATTATGATGAATTATAAAATGCATTTAATGAATTATATTGTAATTTGAACGAACTCAAAATGAAATATATTACTCTTAAAAAGATCATTCATCCTTCTCTACACAGAGTCCTCTTCAAAATACATTGATGATTTAAAACTAGCAAATGATTCCTTGAAAGATGAAACTAAAACTTTGAAAAAGGAAAACTCTATTAGAATTTCCAACTCTCTTATTTTAAATTAAAAAGATAAATTGAAGACTTATCACAAATCTAAGAATTTTTTTGAAAGGGGCAATCTAGATAAACTTTTGGGTAACCAAAGATGAATGTTTTGATAGAACCGAAATATGATATAACCCTAACACAAACGAGAATGATTTTAACAACTATAACAAATTTAAACATGTTAATTCTCTTTGCTCTTACTGTGGTAGACATACTCATTTCTCAGTATATTGTCACTATAAAAAATAAGATTTAGCAAAGTAGGTTGGATTCCTAAATGAACTACTATATTTGCCAAGGTTCTAAAAAACGCGAGGCGTGATCGAGGCGTGGAGGCCAAGCCTTAAGCCTTAGAAGCCTAGGCGGGCCTTGGCGTAAAAAGGCGTGAAAAAGCGTTTAGGTCTTTTTAATATATTTTAATATTTTTTAACCATAACAAGGCTATTAAAGTACTAAAATTGTACATATCATAAAAATATGTCTGAATATTTGCAAATAAAAATACTATTTGATTATTTTGGATGAGATAATGGTCCGGTTTGCAAAAAAACTTTAAAAGGCGATATCGTTTCACTAAAGCATTGTTGTTTTTAGAGAAAAAGTACGCCTTAAGAGTTTTACCAAGCATAAGGCGTCAAAATCTTAAGGCGGGGCGTTTCTCCCAAGCCTCAAGCCTAGGCGTGCCTAGGCGGAGCCTAGGCGGGTTTTTTAGAACAGTGATATTTGCTAACCCTAACGGACCCAACACCTTTTGGGCACCAAAAGAAAAGTTATTCAAATATGATGTGTAGGTATGCTTGAGATCTTCCTCATACAAGTCAAAGTGGTTCCTTAAAAGTGGATGTTCAAGATATATGAAAGGAGATAAAAGTAAATTCTAGAGTCTTATTACCAAAGATGGTGGAAATATAACATTTGGGGACAAGTCCAAAGGAAAGATAATTGGAGTGGGTAAGAGTGATAAGAAACATTTTCCTAGCATTGATAATATTTTATTAGTTGATGGGTTGAAACATAGTTTAATCAGCATCAGTCAACTATGTGACAATGGATATGAAGTTATGTTTAAATCGAATCATTGTCTAATTAAGAATGCTAAAGATGATAATGTGTTACTTGTTGCATCTTGACATGATAATGTGTATGTTGCCCAGAAAAATATCCAAGAGGGGGGCGAATTGTGTTTTATAAACATTTTAGGTTAAATTTAATATTAAGAATATATTTTAATTTAATATACTTAATCAAATTTCAGATTAATAAATATTTTAATGAATAAAATGATAATTATTAAATATAAATAATACCAATTAATTAAATAATCGTAATACATAATATAATTCCCCAATAAATAAATATTCAATTTTTAAATTAATTTATTAATTAATATTCTAAAATTAATTATTTACTTTAAAATAATTATTTTGACTTTAAAATAGTTTCACCAATTTTTGAAACTAAGTTATTTGTATGTTTAAGTGTTGAAAATATAAAATCAAGCAAGCATAAGTAAATAAAGTGCGAAAAATAAATGACACCGAAATTTAACGTGGTTAGGCAAAAAAATAAGCATATGTCCACACATCTGAAGCTTCCGTCTCCTTACACTTCACTATTGTGATCCACTTACGGGTAGGATCAAATCACTTGTACAAGTTCGTTGCGGCTGAAATCTGAGTTACTAAGTAACTGAAATTGAGCTACTTAGTACACTCTATGGTACTCTCTGAGTAGTTAAGGCCGAGCTACTTAGTAAACTCGGATGTAAGCAAAACCTGAGCTACAATTAACCAAAAAATTAACACCGAGATTAAATTGTTATAAAACGTATGTAGAAAAATAGAAGAAAGATAACTCAAAATGATACAATTTTAAATATGAGTTTCTTTCATAGATAAGAAAACTTGAATCTGATATGAATATTGTCTCTTCTCACTCAACATGAAGCAGAAGATTTAATCTTTCTTGCTGCACTAGTATTTGTTGATATGTGCTTCTGAATATTTGAGCAGAATATCTCTTTGTAAGGTCTCAAATGTACTAAAACAAATTTTGATTTTCTTGACTTGTTCTTGTTCTTTTTGTAAATCTCAGAAGTTTATATTATTGTTCTATATGTCTTATTTCTCTTAGTCTGGTATTTGTTGACAACAAAAGAAATATATCCTTTGAGAAGAAAAATGAGTTGTAGTTTACTGCATGAAACAAAATCTGAAAGGAGGTCTGCACATGATGACTTTGAAAACATCATCCCACAAATTCTGCAAAAGGGATTAGTCCTGATATAAAATAATAATATACTCGTTTTCATAGCATGAACTTTGGGTGGATTCTAAAATAAAGCATAGTGGGTATAGAATAAAGACAGATCAATACAGGACCACTATATGTATAAAAATATTAACAAAAGATAATTGGTCCGGTATGAGATGAAAACAGACAAAAGCATGGTTCACTATATATATATATATATATATATATATATATATATATATATATATATATATATATATATATATATATTAGGGTTTTGTCACAAAAGAGACAGATGGGATGGGCACGTTAAAAAGAACTTGGACAGATACCTATCATATTTGAAAGATAGTAGATATATAATATATCGTTAAACATAACATATATTGTAATAGATATATGTATATCAGTATATGTTAAAAAAATGTCACGATCTTTATTAAAGGAACATGCGTTAATTCAATTATTTATATCTATGAAACAATGACGGTTACATAAGTAGGTTTGCAAGTAATTGCCATTGGTTTAGAAATTTGCCACCTATATTATTATCACATAAGTTGTCTGAGAAATATATAATAAAAGAATGTGGGAGCTTGGGAAAAGTTATTGCTCGAGGTATATATATTAGAAGAGGCTCACATGAGATCCTTAAATGAGGTCCATAATAAGACAAAACGAATACCTTTAGTAAAATTATATTTTAGTCCACCATACTTTTAGAAACCATTTTAGCATATCAGAGATCTAAAACTTTAGAAAGAAAAACCCGCCAATCCCAACCTAATCCCATTTGTGATATCAAAGACAAGATGCTCATTTTCGACCTATAGTAAAAGACTTTATTACCCTTGGAATTTATCCCACGTATTACAAAGATATTTTTGGAACCAATCCAAATTACCAACCTATACCTATAACTGATTTAGACCCAGAAGGTTGCTTAACCTCACACATAGACGGTTGTTCCCACACTGAACACATCCAAGCCAAACACGCAGATAGTAGACAAGTTACTGCCAGTTCTATCAATAACATAATAGACCAAAATAAGTGTATACTCCTTATTTTAAGACAATTAATTAAAGACACTCAAACCCTAGAAACAGAGATAAAAAATATCTCTAAAAGAATATAATAAATAGATAGCCAAATCCCAATAGACCTTATACAAGTACTACAAGAAATAAATATTAAGACTAATCATATAGAAGTCCTTAACAAAGACATTTTAGAAATTAAAACTTTGACAAAAATTCAAGAGAGTGAGTTAATTAAACTCACCAAAGAATAAGCTGAGCTTATTCCAAGATTAGACAATTATCTACCTAATGGAAATAGTTTGATCAGACTGGAATGAGGTACCTAAAAATCTCTCCATTCATACCTTAGCATATTTTTACCAAAGAATTCTAGAAAAGATAAATGGTGATAGAGTTTATTATAATATAAATGAAAATGAGATTGTTAATGCTGCTAAAGCATCAAGACTTATACTTGGGAGATTAAATTTAATCTCTACATCAATAGCAGCTACTCAAGACTATAATAGTAGCTTTGTTAAAGACTTACAATTAGATTTAAAGGTTAAGACGCAAGGATTAACCACCTTCTATACAGACTTTGTTAAATTCCAATAGAATTTAGCTAATTGTCTTAACAATATGGAAAGCCACAACCTATTTACAATGGATAATATTGTTAATGAACGTAGACTAAATATGGCAAAAGCAAAAGAAAAATATGAAGAAATTATTCAGGGAATTAAGGTTATATATAATAAACCTTCCCAAGCAGAATTAGACTCTCCATTTATTTTAACATGTTTAGATAAAATAGAAAAAACTGTAGAAATTATAAAATATGGAATGGCACAAGAATCTGTGCAACAACAAGAAAAAGAAGATGAGGTAAAAGACTATATTACTAAGGTTGTTAATTCTCTTGTTAATACTCTTGCTAAACATAATGAAGATATTAATAATAATGCAAGAAAAGAGAATAAGACCTTTAAAGAAGAAATTCTTATACAGATAAAAAGACAAAAGGATTATTCAGACTCTTTAGAAGGAACTGAAAAAAATACTTGAACAAAAACAGGTAATCACCTATAAATTTAGAGAATCTCCTTATATAGAAACCAAACAAGGAAAATCCATAACTTGAAGAATCATAAATGATGGATTAGTTAAGACTAGTAAGGTAGTTAGCCCTATCCCAAATATTGGACATAGTAATTTTATGCTCCAAAGACTTAAAGATTCATCCTCCAATATTAGACATAGTGGAAGGAGAGAAATTTCACCAATCCTCTCAAATGGAAGGAATGGGGTGAAGTTGACTAGAAAAATATTGAAGATTTCATATATAATGGACAACTTTCAGCAGTTAGATACATAGACTTTTTTAAACAAGGAGCCACTCCTAAGTATCCTAACTATTGTGACACCTCGACTAATTAAATACCGGGTAGCTACTCCTTTATTAAATTAATACAAAATTTCAAGTTGGTTCAGTTAATAGCATCACTGTCGAAAACATTTTAATAATTACTAACCACCTAGTATTTAAAAAGTGAGTTGTCAAATTTTAAATTAAATCTGATTAACATGCAATAAGTGAAATTATAAAAGAATAACATAACCATTCTCAATAAAGTCCCAATAGCGTAACCATCAAATAATATTGAATCCGGAGGAAATAATCCTCACAACAATCCCAATACTGAAATAATAAAACAAATCTGCATCCTAAATTAATTACAAACCAAAGTTTGAATAACTGAAATAAAAAATATCTCTAAAGGAAATGGGCGACATGCCCTACAAATGATGAAACTGAATATGGAGTCAAGACTATAAAAGGAGGCGTCTACTGTCAAGGCCCTGTAACTTCCACAACAGCTACAGCTCGTCGCCAGAATAGAATTCCTATGCATGGTGTCCTTGTGGCTGGGCACCTAAAAAGGTTTTTACAAAAATAGATTTGAAAGCAAACGGGTCAGAGCCCGAATGTGGAGAATGTTTTAAAAACAGCAAGTGATTTAATAACATTAAAACAATGAATGCAAAATACATGTTAGGACGTGCTCTCGCATGAAATACTCACCTCTTGACTAATTGTGCACTCCTAACGTACCGTACCCATTTAAGTGATCCTCATATCTATCTAGACCAAAATGAATTCTAACCTTTCTACTCGATTCGCACTTAAATCCAACCTCATAATTAAAATATAGAGTTTTACTATAATTCTCGGATTCTCAATTATTATAAATACAATTCACTACAGGTTATCCCTTTTTATCTTCAGCGAATATTATGATAATTATACTTCATAATTTAAACATGAAAGTTCTTTTCATTTAACCCTATATTATTCACGTCTTAAATATACAATACTAGCACCCCGAGACTAAGCTGCGGTGCACACATACTCTGCTATCCCATCCCAGTACATCACGTACATAAGGGTCACGCATTCCGAATCTCTCAGAAATTGTTCTCAGATAATAGCAAATCATAAACAATGGAGGCGAACATAGTTCACATCACATGGGTCACGTACATACCTACGCTCCCATAATCAGCAGACTTATTAACTTCACAATAAGTCCTTCTCTGACCTATGTCCTCGAGGTACCAATCTAAATCCCCCCCGTAGGCACACAAAGATTAGATGGTCCTAAATGAACGCAAACCTCCCGTGATAACAAGTATGGTAGGTATGTCATACACATAAAATCATATATACTAAGCATGCACATATCTTAGTAATTACCATAATTTATTTTTGGTATACTTCACATTCTCATACCAACTTTAGTGTTACACAATTCACATGTCCCCGGTTTATATGTATTTAAGTCTTTAATTATTCTCACATCGTGATTAGTCTCTCGCATCCTATTCCACAAATATCATTTGGTTCAAATCACTCTTCTACATTTTACTCCTCAATATATCCCAAATCTCTCAAATATACCAATTAGTTAACAAGGTAAAGTTATCTCATCAATTAAACAAGGTTACGAAACTCTAGAAATCAATTCAGGCCAAAAAGGCCATTCTGTCAACTCGTTAGAAACCTCGTTCGAACGAGAGTTCGTTCGAACGAAGGGGCATCGAATGAGAGTTCGTTCGAATGAAAGGCATCGAACAAACTACCAATCTCATTAGAAGGCAGACTGTCACCTCGTTAGAAGCTCGTTCGAACGAGCTCGTTCGAACGACCTGGGCAGGTCTTCTAAAGAGATGACAGTTTCGAGCCCAGAATTTCTTATCTCGTTTTTCCCAATTTTCTTCTTCTTAAACTCATCCAAAAATCATCCCAATAGTATTTTAAGGTTCCTCAACATTACTAAACCTTCTTAGGTCGTATTTTAACATTTATATAGGGCCAATCTTCCTAAACAACCTATAATTTTCATATCTCCCCAATTTTCCCCAAACCTTATGAGTATGAACCCTAGAAATTTAAAGTCTTCAATTTCCATAAATAAATCCATTTTTGCATCATAAAAGTCGTATTTCTTTTAGTATAATCATCCAATAACAAGTCTACATGCAATCCCTATATCAAAACCTGAATTTCCAACTCCAATTTCATGGGTTTTATAAATCTCCCAATACAATGCAATTATATAAATTTTTAAGCATGGAAGAAGCATTCGCTTGAAATTAACGTAATTAAACCACTTGGCTCAGATTGTTCTCTAAATTTGATGTTGGATGTTGGATGTTGCTCTCTCTTCCTCTACAATTTCTCCCAAGGTTGAAGGTTGAAGATGGTGGTTATGGTTTTCTCTTTTGGGAACCTCTCCTAACCTCCTCCTATAACTCCCGTAGCCCTCTAATCAGTTAGGTGCTGGTAATGGCTTAGTGGGTTATTACATATCCTATATTTAATTCCCAAAATTCGTTGGTCAAAATTCTCCAAATTTCAAAATTACTAAAATACCCTTTTAAGTTGTCGGTATGGCCCAAAAATGCCCCGGGACCCTAACTAAACCCCCGGCTAGTATTTTCTGACTATTTCGACCCTTCCGGACACGTTGGCGCACTCAAAATGACCATTTGGTTGATAAAAATAAAATTCACTTTTTAATTTAAATAATTACATTCTTGATGCGACTGACACGCGCTTCCTAACTAGATTTCCCTAATTGCCGTATTTCAGTCTCGCGACAATTTCAATATTTTCAATATTCATATATTGCCATATATACACATTATAATCAAATACCAACTCACATCTCGTTAGTATTTTATCCGTATTAATTCCCAATTAATTCACATTTAATTTAATTAATCCCATAAATAAATATCAATAAAAGTACGGGGTATTACATACTTCCCCCCTAATAACAGAATTTCGTCCCGAAATTCGGAACTAGAAAGTACCTGGTAAAAACAACTCTGGATAACGTTCGCGCATCTCATCCTCGCGCTCCCATGTGGACTTCTCGGCATTATGATGCCGCCACTGAACACGTACCAACGAAATTATCTTTGACCGTAGTTTCCGCTCACTTCGGTCCAAAATAACAATCGGCCCCTCCTCGTAGGAGCTATCAGGCTGGAGATCGATGTCCTCCAAAGCAATGTGAGAATGAGCCAAATTGTCTCTAAGATATTTCCTTAGCGAGGAAATATGAAACACATCATGAATCCTGTGCAAATGCTTCGGTAACCCAAGTCTATATGCAACGGACCCAATCAGCTCGATGATAGGAAATGGCCCCACATATCTCGGTGCCAGTTTCCCCTTCTTCCCAAAATGCATAATCACCTTCATAGGAGATACTCTGAGTAAAACCTGGTCCCCCACTTTGAACTCCCTGAAGAACCTCTTCGCATCAGCATAGCTTTTATGTCGATTCTGAGCTACCCGAATGCGACTCCGTATCAATTTTATCCTTGCCGAAGTATCCTGAATCACTTCCGGCCCAAGCAGTTTGTTGTCCCCCACCTCTAACCAACATGCTGGGGAACAACAAGGTCTACCATACAACGCCTCAAATGGAGCCATGCCAATGGTGAACTGGTAGGAGTTGTTGTAAGCAAACTCCACCAGTGGAAGATACTGCTCCCATCCACCCCCAAAGTCAATGATGCACATACGCAACATGTCCTCCAACATCTGATTTGTACGCTCGGTTTGCCCATCGGTCTGCGGGTGATAAGCCATACTCAACCGCAATTCCGTGCCCATGGCCTCCTGAAAACTCTCCCAAAACTGTGAAACAAATATCTTGTCTCAGTCAGACACGATATTTAGGGGCACACCGTGAAGTCTCACTATTTCTGCAATAAAAATCTGGGCATACTGTCCCGTAGTGTAGTCTGTCCTTACGGGTAAAAAATGAGCGACTTTGGTCAACCTATCCACAATTACCCAAATGGAGTCGTGACCCCTCTGTGACGTAGGTAACCCCGTGATAAATTCCATGGAGATTCTCTCACATACCCACATCGGGACCTCTAATGGCTGTAGAAGTCCTGTCGATCTCTGATGATCCACTTTTACCAGCTGACAAGTGGCGCATTTAGAAACAAACACGGCAATATCTCTCTTCATCTCGATCCACAAATACTGACGTCTCATGTCTTAGTACATTTTGTCCCCACCAGGATGTACCGCGAACCGTGAGCCGTGCGACTCTGCCATCACCTCGTGTCGCAATTCCTCCCCTTCTGGAACTACCAGTCTCCCATTGAAGCGTAATCCCCCGTCTGAGCTAACGGTATAGGACTCGGCTCCCTCTGCTAGTAATCGAACTATCTGCTCCTGACAGAACGAGTCATTTGCCTGTGCCTTCACCACTCTTGTGATAATCTGCGGTGTAACATCACAGACATGAACGATCGGGCCACTGCATCCTAGTGTCCCAACTCCTTCCACTTTGCCCTCCACACCTCGGCCACCTCATCTACTGGCCTACGGCTCAACGTGTCTGCTACCACGTTAGCCTTTCCCGGGTGATATTGGATATCAAACTGATAATCCTTCACAAACTCAAGCCACCTCCGTTGCTGCATATTCAACTCCTTCTGCGTGAATAGGTACTGTAGGGTCTTGTGGTCCGTGAACAATCGAAACTTCTCCCCCAGAAGATAATGTCTCCAAATCCAAAGGGCAAATACAACTGTCGCTAACTCCAAGTCATGGGTAGGGTAATTCTTCTCGTGAGGCTTAAGCTTACGGGAAGCATAAGCTATGGCCTGACTCTCCTGCTGCAATACACCTCCAAGTCCTTGTAAGGATGCATTGGTGTAAACTAGATACTCAACTCCCGATCTCGGCAATGCTAACACAGGTGTTGAGGTCAACTTATCCTTCAACTCATCGAATGCCAACTGACAGGCATCACTCCAAATGAACGGCACACCCTTACGAGTCAGATGTGTTAAAGGACCCGCTATCTTTGAGAATCCCCGAATAAACCTCCTGTAGTATCCTGCTAGGCCCAAGAAACTACGGATCTCAGTCGGTGTCGTGGGCTGTCCCCACTCCCTCACCACGGATACCTTCCCCGGATCAACAGATATCCCCCGGTTGAAAATAATATGCCCCAAAAATTGAACCTCCTTCAACCAAAACCCGCACTTCTCATACTTTGCATACAGCTCGTTCTGACGTAGTGTCTGCAAAACCTACCTCAAATGCTCGGCGTGCTCCTCTTCTGTCTGGGAGTAGACCAGAATGTCATCAATGAAGACAATGACGAACTGATCTAGGAACTCTCTTAACACCCTATTCATCAAGTCCATAAACACGACTGGAGCATTGGTCAAGCCAAAAGGCATAACCCTAAACTCGTAGGAACCATATCTAGTTAAGAAAGCAGTCTTCGAGACGTCCTCTTACCTAATACGCAACTGATGGTATCCTGATCGCAAATCAATCTTGGAGAAGAAAGAAGCTCCTCTCAGCTGGTCGAATAAGTCATCGATTCGGGGCAACGGATACTTATTCCGTATTGTGACCTTATTCAACTCCCGGTAATCTACACACAACCTCAACGATCCATCCCTCTTCTTTACGAACAACACCGGGGCACCCCACAGTGAAGTACTCCTCCGTATAAACCCCTGACCCAATAACTGCTCAATCTGATCCCGTAACTCTCTCATCTCAGCTGGATCCATACGGTAAGGTGCGCGGGCAATCGGCTGAGTGCCCGACGTCAAATCGATCACAAAATCTATCTCTCTACTCAGGGGTAGTCCAGGTATATCCTTAAATACATCGGCAAACTCTCGAACAATCGGAATCGAATCAAGTGGTATCACCACTTCCTTAGAGGTCTCCTCCTCTATATAATACAAGTGAGTGGACGATCCTCCCTCAGGGCGAGGCATCGCCACTAAAAACATCTCCTACCCGGGAATGGCAAATATAATACTCCTACTAAAATAGTCGATCATGGATCGGTACGCAACTAGCCAATCCATACCAATAATGGCATCATACTCAGTCATCTCTAACACTAACATATCAGCGGGTAAAGTAAACCTCCCGATCTCTATACCCACACCTCTACATATAAGGGAAATTATGGAACCCCTACTCAACGGTGAGTCTACACAAGTAACCGTGCTCTCGGCGGTGTCTAACAACCCAATGGTGCGTGCAAATCTCATAGCAATAAAACAATGTGTGGCCCCCGTGTCAAATAAAATGCGCCCCAGAGTCCCCTGAATAGAGAACATACCCTCAATGGCCGGTGGATCCTGTGGGGCTGCGGCCTACTGGAGCTGATACACTCTCCCATACAGAAGCTGTCCCTGCTGAACTGGGACCGCTGGAATGGGTGGTAATGCTTCCATCTGTAATGGTGCTGGGAGGGCGGCGGGAAACATAGGCCTTTGTGGCTCCTGTCGAGCACCCTGCTGTTGATGTTGTGGGGCCCTGCCCCTATCAGGACAATCCTGGCGTTTGTGGCCAGTCTTGCCATAAACATAACACTTCCCCGGGAAGTTTCCCCCTCGCTGCCCCTACTGTCCTCGGCCCTGATGGTTGTTACCATTCCTCCCCTCGTAATGCTGGCCCTGCTGAAACTGCTGCTGCTGACCATTCTGACCCTGCTGGCCCTGATGGCCGTTCGAACCTTGATGGCCCTGCCTGAAACCTCCCTATCCACCTCTGAAACCCCCAGATCTGAATCTCTTATGATCCCCCTGCTGGGAACCCTGGTCACCCTGCCTATGCTGTCCCTGAGCAGATTGTGCCCCACTGGCACCATTTCCCCCAGTCCTGCCCTGATGGCTGGACTCTCCTGATCTCTTGCTCTCAGCCATGTGAAAGCGATGATCCTGGCAGTGTAGTAGTGCAGCGTTAACCACGTCAGAATAAGTGGCCAACGAGAGATTCCCCAACAAATGCTGACGGATCCTCCAAGTCAATCCATCTGTGAACTTCTGAATCTTTTTCTCCTCAGTCGGTATTTCATCCGGAATAATGTTCAGTAGATTAGTGAATTCGGCCTCATATTCGGCCACAGTCTTTCCCTCCTGTCTGAGGCTCATCAACTTCCTCCTCATTTCCGTGTGAACAGCTGACGGAAAATATTTGCGGTCGAACCTCACCCAAAACTCCTGTATAGTGAGAGTATCCCTCTCCTCTGCTGTGGTAATAGACTCCCACCACTGCAATGCAGATCCCACTAGCTTGAAAGTAGCTAGTATCTGCTTCTGAACATCGATGCACTCATACATCCTCAAGTGCCTCTGAATATCTTTCCTCCACTGGCTGGATACCACAACATCGGAGCTACCTGCAAACTACGTAGGGTGTGCTTTCTGAAAAGCATCACGAACGCGTTCCCAAGCAGACGGGAATGCATGTGCCTGAACTGGCGCGGCTACCGATGCCTGGGGTGGTGCCTGCTGTACAACGGCTAGGGCGACTTTTACTGCTTGGGCTACAATAGCTGCAACCTCGACGGCATTCATGGGGCCCTGTACTGGTGCTGGCTGGGGCTCTGCATGTGCATTCCTAGGAACCCGTGGTGCACGTCGTGGAGGCATCTGAAATAAGAGTACAGTCTATAAGTTCGTAGTTATTAACTCAAAATAGCTGAAGAGCGAAGCATACACAAAAGAATACAACAGTCCTAAAAATAGGGCTCTACATCAAAGAAAGCTCAGCGGAAACATAATAAGCCGTACAGATCCTAAGGACACTAGAACCTGATGCTCTGATACCACCTGTAACACCCCGACTAATTAAATATCGGGTAGCTACTCCTTTATTAAATTAATACAAAATGTCAAGTTGGTTAAGTTAATAGCATCACTGTCGAAAACATTTTAATAATTACTAACCACCTAGTATTTAAAAAGTGAGTTGTCAAATTTTAAATTAAATCTGATTAACATGCAATAAGTGAAATTATAAAAGAACAACATACCCATTCTCAGTAAAGTCCCAATAGCGTAACCATCAAATAATAATGAATCCGGAGGAAATACTCCTCACAACAATCCCAATACTGAAATAATAAAACAAATCTGCTTCCTAAATTAATTACAAACCAAAGTCTGAATAAATGAAATATAAAATATCTCTAAAGGAAATGGGCGACATGCCCTACAAATGATGAAACTGAATATGGAGTCAAGACTAGAAAAGGAGGCGTCTATTGTCAAGGCCCTGTAACTTCCACAACAGCTACAGCTCGTCATCTGAATAGAATTCCTATGCATGGTCTCCTTATGGCTGGGCACCTAAAAAGGTTTTTACAAAAATAGATTTGAAAGAAAATGGGTCAGAGCCCGAATGTGGAGAATATTTTAAAAACAGCAAGTGATTTAATAACATTAAAACAATGAATGCAAAATACATGTTAGGACGTGCTCTCACATGAAATACTCACCTCTCGACTAATTGTGCACTCCTAACGTACCGTACCCATTTAAGTGATCCTCATATCTATCTAGACCAAAATGAATTCTAACCTTTCTACTCGATTCGCACTTAAATCCAACCTCATAATTAAAATATAGAGTTTTACTATAATTCTCGGATTCTCAATTATTAGAAATACAATTCACTACAGGTTATCCCCTTTTATCTTCAGCGAATATTACGATAATTACACTTCACGATTTAAACATGAAAGTTCTTTTCATTTAACCGTATATTATTCACGTCTTAAATATACAATACTACCACCCCGAGACTAAGCTGCGGTGCACACATACTCTGCTATCCCATCCCGGTACATCACTTACATAAGGATCACACATTCCGAATCTCTCAGGAATCGTTCTCAGATAATAGCAAATCACAAACAATGGAGGCGAACATAGTTCACATCACATGGGTCACGCACATATCTACGCTCCCATGATCAGCAGACTTATTAACTTGACAATAAGTCCTTCTCTGACCTATGTCCTCGAGGTACCAATCTAAATCCCCCCCGTAGGCACACAAAGATTAGATGGTCCTAAACGAACGCACACCTCCCGTGATAGCAAGTATGGTAGGTATATCATACACATAAAATCATATATACTAAGCATGCACACATCTTAGTAATTACCATAATTTATTTGTGGTATACTTCTCATTCTCATACCAACTTTAGTGTTACACAATTCACATGTCGCCGATTTATATGTATTTAAGTCTTCAATTATTCTCACATCGTGATTAATCTCTCGCGTCCTATTCCACAAATATCATTTGGTTCAAATCACTCTTCTACATTTTACTCCTCAATATATCCCAAATCTCTCAAATATACCAATTAGTTAACAAGGTAAAGTTATCTCATCAATTAAACAAGGTTACGGAACTCTAGAAATCAATTCAGGCCAAAAAGTCCATTCTGTCAACTCGTTAGAAACCTCGTTCGAACGAGGTCGTTCGAACGAGAGTTCATTTGAACGAAGGGGCATCGAACGAACTACTAATCTCGTTAGAAGGCAGACTGTCACCTCATTAGAAGCTCGTTCGAACGAGCTCGTTCGAACGACCTGGGCAGGTCTTCTAACGAGATGACAGTTTCGAGCCCAAAATTTCCTATCTCGTTTTTCCCAATTTTCTTCTTCTTAAACTCATCCAAAAATCATCCCAACAGTATTTTAAGGTTCCTCAACATTACTAAACCTTCTTAGGTCGTATTTTAACATTTATATAGGGCCAATCTTCCTAAACAACCTATAATTTTCATATCTCCCCAATTTTCCCCAAACCTTATGAGTATGAACCCTAGAAATTTAAAGTCTTCAATTTCCATAAATAAACCCGCTGTTGCATCATAAAAGTCGTATTTCTTTTTGTATAATCACCCAATAACAAGTCTACATGCAATCCCTATATCAAAACCTGAATTTTCAACTCCAATTTTATGGGTTCTTATAAATCTCCCAATACAATGCAATTATATAAATTTCTAAGCATGGAAGAAGCATTCGCTTGAAATTAACGTAATTAAACCACTTGCCTCGGATTGTTCTCTGAATTTGATGTTGGATGTTGGATGTTGCTCTCTCTTCCTCTACAATTTCTCCCAAGGTTGAAGGTTGAAGATGGTGGTTGTGGTTTTCTCTTTTGGGAACCTCTCCTAACCTCCTCCTATAACTCCCGTAGCCCTCTAATCAGTTAGGTGCTGGTAATGGCTTAGTGGGTTATTAAATATCCTATATTTAATTCCCAAAATTCGTTGGTTAAAATTCCCCAAATTTCAAAATTACTAAAATACCCTTTTACGTTGCCGGTATGGCCCAAAAATGCCCCGGGACCCAAACTAAACCCCCGGCTAGTGTTTTCTGACTATTTCGACCTTTCCGGACACGTTAACGCCCTCAAAATGACCATTTGGTTGATAAAAATAAAATTCACTTTTTAATTTAAATAATTACATTCTTGACGCGACTGACACGCGCGTCCCAACTAAATTTCCCAAATTACCGTATTTCAGTCTCGCGACAATTTCAATATTTTCAATATTCATATATTTCCATATATAAACATTATAATCAAATACCAACTCACATCTCGTTAGTATTTTATCCGAATTAATTCCCAATTAATTCACATTTAATTTAATTAATCCCATAAATAAATATCAATAAAAGCACGGGGTATTACAACTATAACATGACTTGTCATTGTAAAAATCATGTGTTAGATAAGTCCTATAATGAGCTTCAAGTTTTTGACTCAGAATGGCTAAGAGCAAGAGGAACTGATTGGAAGTTCAAGTTCCTAACCTTTGGGCTATTTCAAGCAAGAATCTAGGGATTACATAGACTTGAAAAAATAATATCAACATATTATGTTGTTTAACAGATAAAAGATGGAAAGATTTCGAGAGAAGCCTTATTGGGATAGCCCAATTAGATATGTCATACAATATAGGATACTTTAATGTAATTCCGACATTTACAGTAACCGTAGACACAGCCAAACATTTTAAGTTAATCTTATATGTTAGTGGCTATAAAGACTATATTATCCGAGATGCTAATATTAATATAGAATTCCAAAGCTATGTGAAATTGTCCCAATCCCCCTATGAAGGAATGTAATCGGGAATTCCTAGCGGTAAAATTAATGAGGAAATATTAGTTAGAACCAATAATTCAGACTACAATCATATTTATAGTATTAGGAATACTGGACCTATGAAATAAAAAGCTAAAGCCCTTTGGCAATTGCCAGAATTTCAAGAAACTAAGACTATACGTAATAAACCTTTGTTTATTAATCAAGACGATGTCACTGGAAATGTTACTATCCAGTTCGGTCCTCTAAGATTACCAGTAAGAATATCTAGACTGGAGAAGTTGGATTTAGGAATATGGGAGAAGCCATAATAAATAATCCTTCAGAAGGAGAATGTAGTAGTAAAGTTAGTTATAGTTTACTAATACAAGGTCCAGTAATTAGACCTAAAGGATCATTTGAACAAAAAGACTTAGTTAGAGAAAAATCTAGAATCCAAAACTTTGGACGTAATCCCTCAGAATTGGATATGAAGACATTTAAAGAACATTTTAATAGAAGTCATTCTGTTAGGATCCAAGATAGAGATAGATTCAACATGATAACCCAAGACCATATATTAAAATTAAAAGAATCTAAAAATACTAAAGAACTTCTTAGAAACCTAAGACTAATGGAAGAAGGATAAGGAAGATTAATGCCAGCTACACAAATTGGTCCTAATAAACAAGAGATAGGAACCAGTAGTAGCCTAGATGATGCTCCTAGACTTTTCAATAAACCAATAGGAATAAATATTCCTATATATTCAAACACTTTAGGAAAGACCAAACCTAATTATATAAAATACTTTTCAACTAGTGACAAGAGTTTAACTCATGTTAAGACTATGGCAAGTCAAGCCACAAACCTAGTTGGGATATATCTTAATCTAGACAATTTCCAAGATAGGAAGAACGCCTTAGATGAATGGTGTTATCAAATGAACATATGTTTTGCATCTAATGAACAATGGGATGTAAGTTCATGTAAACAATACGTTGAGAAATCCATTAGAGGTATTGCAAGGATTATATAAATAGTTTAAGAAAAGCTACAGATGAAGAATCCCTAACTAAGATTGAGAAAATGAAAGAAAACCTAGAAGAAAGACCAATTGAAGAATATATCCAATTATTTACTTCAGAATTCATTGGAGCCGACATTTAGCTCAAATCAATGAACGAGACTTAGCAAAAACTAAGTTAGTTCTTCTTAGTATTTGCAAATTAGATAAGATCGATGAATATAGCAATAATTATAAACAACTATATTACCAAATTAAAGAATTTAGAGAGACCTTAAAAGATGAATATTTTAGAAAGATATCAGGCATAAGACAAATCCTAATTAATGAATATAGGAATTGGCCAGGAGTAACTGAAGTTAAGAATAAACTCCCTTGGTGAAAGAATCAATTTTGCCAAAGACTATATCATATCTAAAAGACGAGATATAACTCAAGGAAAGTTAATAGAAGAGACTTTCAAACAAATTCATCCAATTAAAGATGAAATTTACATTGCTCCAATCCAATGGGGTTGTGGTAGTGAATCTAAGAAATTAAAAAGAATCTAGATTGGAAACAAAAGAAGTTTAAGGCTAGACCTTTAGGATTTCCAAAGAAATATAGATTTAGGCCATATACTACCTTTAGAGAAATGAACTCTACAGCTAACAAAGATATATGTAACCAAAGACGATATTTTAAGAAGAACACCAGTAAGCATAAGAAGGTTCCTAATTATAGGAAGGAAAAATAAGTAACTCAATCTAAAACCACTACCAAAGAATGTTAGACTTGTGGCAAAAAATGGCACTTTGCTAAAGACTATCCTAATAAGAAAGACAAAGAAAGTATTAAAATTATTAATACAATACTAGACTTTGATGATCAAGAAGAATTAGGTATTCTATATGCTATAGAAATATCAGACATTGAAAAATATGATGATACTAATATCTATAGTGCATACACAAACAGTGATTCAGAAGATTATAATAGTGACACTGATGAGTATGAAGACTCCCTAGATACTCTAGATTTATATATGATGCAAATTAATCAAGATAATCAAGATGATGAATATATAGACTTCGAAAAAGCTTGGCATAAATGTATATTAAACCCTCTTATAAAGAAAAGATGAACAATTAGTAATCCCGAGTTACTAACATATATTGTTGTCGTATTTTTGAGTCATGCATGAGTGTCATATAGTGTCTTGTTGCATTTTTCATATTTGTTTGTTTTATTTTTCCGCACTTTTCATTCGCCTTGAGTTAGATTTTCGTCCTTTTTGCTTGAGGAAAATGCAAAAGTCTAAGTTAGGGGGGGTCACAAGTGCGTATTTCTAAAACTTCACAAATTTTCAAAAATGCCCAAAAATGTCCAAAAAAATCATAAAATTTTGAAAAATCCAAAAATATTTTTGTTCAAAATAAATAAAAATTGGAATTCAAATTTTTCAAAAATATCATTAAAAGTCAAATTGGAGTCTCAAATTGTAAATACCCAACATACACAAAGCCGAAATTGACCAAAGATGGAAATTGTGCGAAAAATTGACGACTTAACGAATAAATGTGGAGATTAACAAACCCGGTGAGATTCGAGCCTATCACATTTTGCGAGATTTTAAATCAATCCGAGTTAGTTGTTAACTCAAAGTTCTTTTTAGCGCTTAATAAGTTGTCAAGGATCTCAATTTTTTTTTCATTTGATCGGTTTTGAAAAATGTGTGCAATGTTGCCTTGAAAATCGTGCCAAATTAGTCTCTAAACTTAAATTCATCTCGAAACGCATATGGTAACGCAATTGGTATTTTGGACAATGAAGTAGGCCCTCGTTTGTCACCCAAAAATATTGGCCAAAAAAAGTAGCGAAAAATTATCCCTTTTGTAACCCAAATTGAGCCAAATAATTTTCCCTTTCGTTTGACAACCCGAAAAACCCAAAATAGCCCGGAATTGCGAAAAATGAAAAAATTCAGAATTTAAGTCCGAAAAGTGCAACAAAAAGGGGCAAGAAAAAAAAAATAAATAAAAAAAAAATATAGGAGAATGCTCAACAAAAATAGCAACATAGAAAAAGAAGAAAAAAAAATGAGCAATAGCCCGGAAAATGCACAAATGGACATCACGAATGACTTTTCCAATTCCAACCTTCCATACCGCCTTTATTTTACCCAATGCAACCTTTAACCCGAAAAAGTCCTAACCGAGTCCAAATTGCGAAAATTGAGTACCGCGTGGAGAGTTAATACACCAAAAGATAATATAAGAGGTTAAATGCGCGAAATAGAGGCGATGTTCCCGTTTTTAAAACCGTAATCCGTTGAAGAGATCCCTTCACCATAAAATTTCCGTCTTTCTAATTGCATGCGTGTATTTGCTTCCATTACATTTACTCCTTATATCACGCATGCCGAGAGAATAGCCATAATCCGAGAGATTCGTTTGTGAGTGCATTCCGTGAGAAATTGAAATCAAAACGAATTTTCGGATAAGTAACGTAATGATCAATCGATGGACATTGGCGGTTATATTTCCGGCTTCGCACACACACACTACGGTTTGAGACTTATAAGTATGACTTGATGATGACTATTTTATGGAAAAGTTTGAATTGTACAATTTTTGCATATTTTGAATTTTCTTTGAGTCGAATTTTGTGGGTATATTCACTGCAAACCCTCACGAGACACAACTCGTCCTACTAGGGTAACCTAGAGGTTTAAAGGCTTGTTGCATATGCTAAATGCAATCGCTTGCCCGCGAAAGTGGTATTCTATCCCAATAAAGTCCTTGAAGTGTCCTTAACTCTTACTCTCATTCTTTTACATTGCTCGGGACGCGCAAAGTTCTAAGTTAGGGGGGTTTGATTGGGCATAAATATTGTATATTTATCCCCCTAATTTCAGTACTTTTGTGAACCCGAATGATGTAACATATATGGATTTGATTCACTTTTATGCTTCTAACCTTCTTGGCGAGTATTGCGTGTTTCGTGCTTCTCCTATTGGTTTTACAGGTTAATTATGCAAGCAGTGCAAAGGAGGAAACAAGACTGTGCAAGAAAAGCTAAGAAGGCAAGTTCAAGGGCATGTCGGTAATTTTGCAGCCCGATCCGGAAGAAGAGGTCAACTGGGAAGTTGAAGAGCTCGGAACAACGAGAACACTGGAAGAAACGGCACCCAAATCCGAGCTACGGTTGAAAAGTTATGCTCAGTTGAAGTTGAAGAAAAATCCAAGAAAAGAAGAGAAAATCCAGAAAAAATCTAAGTGTAGAGAGCAAGTCCAGGCTGGTACATGCGAACCCCACCCCGAACCGGTTCGGAGGGGCGAACCGGTTCGCTGTACCTCCAAACCGGTTCGCTGTACCTGACACGCGAATTTTGTATTTTATTCTGATTAATCTCCAAGTCTCCTATTAGGTTTTAAAGTCTCCAAAACTTGTGGGGAACGTAGGCATTAACCTAGGAGCAGCTTTGAGGGCTATTTTCAGAGAGTTTTGGATAGAGAAAAAAGAGAGGAACATCTAGGAACATCAAGGGCACAAATTACTTCAAGAATTCATTGTTTCGGGTTTGTTTTTGCAAGTTTTAATTCAAAATTCTTGTTCTTTATTATTGTTCTTGCATGCTTTGTTTCCCATTAGATTCAACTTGTTTTCGCATTCATAATACGTAGTTACATGTTTCTAGTCAGTTTCATCATGAATTCCTACACATGCAACGTCATTATTTCATGCATTAGTCCATTTAACATGTCCGGCTAGGTTTTTCAAGGTTGGGATGCATGAACCCAACCTGATGTGTTAGTGCATGTGTATAACGTCGATCCGCTGAATTTAATGATTAATTTAAATTGTATCGCGTAATTTCTTAAGAATTGTAGATCTTTATATCTCGTTTGCCTATGGGTACTCGTGATGATTTAGAGTACAATTTGAATGTAATTACCGCGATACCGATTTACTCATCCTCAGATTAGGTATGACGCGGGCTTGAACCTCGTATACATAATGCTTGGGAGTACTAAATTTCGGGTTTGAATTAATCGGATAAATTTATGATCAACGTTGTCACTGCATTACACTAGGGTTGGGGGATTGTATTCCCATCCTCTTTTCTCATCATTTAAGTTTAGCAATTTCAATTTAATCTTTCATTCTTCATTTAGATAATTTAGTTAGTTGCATATTTTATCATAGTTTCATAATTGCATTTAGTGTAATCAATCCCAAAAACCAAAAACCAAATCTTTTCCTTTCTTTTTAGAGTCGTCGTTAGGATTCCTCCGTCTTATCCCGTCGTCACAACTCCGTTGTCCTTTTTTCCCTGAGGATCGATACCCGACTTGTCGGATTATTACTTGAACGACAGGCTTGCACTTGAGCCTATAGAGTACACACTTTAGAGACACATTCTGAGTCGTGTCAATAGTTATCCGGAATAGGTAGTTGATGTTATATGTGTGGTGTACCGATGGCATAATGGATCTCAACGATCAACATTGTCGAGGCATAGTGTATCGGGGGTTCCTTGTCTGGATTTCGCTTTGCGAGACGTCCCACGCACGAAACGTAGCGCAATGTTGGGAGTAGGGATAAGTTTAGTTCTTAATATTCGGGTTTGTGTGTTATAGCGAGACATTGCTTTATAAGTCTATTAGGATGACGAGTGAATATTATGAAGCTAATAACTCGTTACAGTTAAGAATTAGAAACATATGATATGTATGAATATATATGTACGTTAACACATAAGTTCGGGCGTAAGCTTAGGATATGATAGAAGAGTTTGAGTTATACTCGGAATAATGGGTTACGCGGGTGTAGATTACACGTAGAGTCAGGTTGGATTGTCCTTAGAATGTGTCGGGTAGCTTAATTGAGGATCACGTGCATACGTTTAGGTGCGCACTTTAATTGAGGGGTGAGTTGGAGTTCCAAGAGAGTGCGACTCCACTTTACTCATGGAATTTTGCATTTATAATTATTATGCATTTTAATGCACTTGCTAAAAACGTTTTCACACCTTGGGCTCTGACCCATTTATATTTTCTCTCTTGCTATATATACATTGTATTATATAATAGGTGTTCCGCCACAAGGACGCCATCGATGCTTTTCTATCTAGTGTCATCGGAGCTGTAGCAAATGCGGATTGTTGCGGGATTTTTGTTATAGCCGCTTCCCATCTTTTGTAAATCTAGATATGATTCATTGTGTATATTGGATTTATACCCATGAGTTATAGGTAGCACTTTTATATTTTTCGTCCTCAGGATTGTAATATTGCCTGTGACCCGACAACGTATTCGGATATACTTTCTTTATGTACTTATGATGTAATAATTGAGTACTTCCTTTTATTGTGGTAAGTGCGTAAATTTTACCTTATTTGGTAGTTGCTATATTGTTGTTGTTATGTTCATTGCATGTTTTAAAGTTTTTTGGCATCCGCTTATTTTAGTATTGGGTAGTTAGCTATGTTTATTAAGTGTAATACCCCGTATTTTTATGCTATATTAATTTGGGAATTTATTAAATTTAATGTGAATTAATTATTTAATATAAATCCAAAAATTAATTATGTTATAATTATTAACGTGATGAGAGTTAGTAGTTATGGGAAATTTGTTGAATATTACTAATGAGCAAAGTAATATATAATATTGGTTATATTAAATGTCACGAGTGAATAAAATGACAATTTTGGAAATTTAAGTCGGGGCGCGCCAGTGTCGTGTCGGGACTAAATATTGATGAATAAAAGTAAAAATATTATAAGTTGCTCGTATGGTCGTTTAAGTGCGCCAAAGTGTCCGGAAGGGTCGAGATAGTCAGAAAAGTGTACTCGGGGTTTTAGTTTGGTCTCGGAGCGTTTTTAGGTCTATTTAACACCCCGGGAGGGCATTTTGGACATTTCGCATTTTTGGGTAATTAAACCCACGAAATTTCAAGGGTTATATCAGATGTCTAAGGTTACCTTCTAGGGTTAAAACAACTCAAATTTAGAACGGCCATATGAGAGGGAAGGAGGAAGCTTTCCAAGCAAATCCAAGGCCAAAAAGTCACCCGATTGCACCGCCACCACCACCAACGCGTAGATCGCGCGACGGGGAACGCATCCACACCAAAATCGTCCGCAAAATAGAATTCTAAAAATCTCAGACAAGTGTTTATCTTGCTTATTTTTGTTAATGCATCACTCATGTTAGTCTAGGGATGGTTAGGATGAGTTTTATGAAAGAACATCCAAATTTGAGATAGGAAATCGCATGTAGTAATGATTTGAATGTAAATCTGGAAACCCCTTCACATGTAGAGGATTAAACCACGAAATTATGATATTTTAGAAGAAGAAAATTCTGGAAAAGACTGATTAGAACCATGTTAAAGAGATTTCTAGGGTTCTTGAGATTTACATGAATTTTGGCCTGTTAATCCATGTTTATTAATGGAAATTTGCATGCTTTACGTAAAAGATGTATGAAATGGGTTTATACTATTAGTAGTACAAATTTCTGGGTGATTGGGAATGAAAAGTTTGGATTTGGATGAGGTTATGTGATAGAACCCGTAACTGGTTAACTGCAGAATTCGCAATACCTGCTTGATCGATCGATCGAGCCAAGAGCTTTGATCGATCGAAGGTTCGGTCGATCGAGCCCCAGACCTCGATCGATCAACCACTTCAGGCAGACTCATATTTCCCTTTTTAAATTAGTTGAATTTAATTTAATGAGACATAATCCTTGGACACCCTTATTAAAATATTTTGGGAGATGAAGAAGACCAGTAGGACTTATAAATAATTATGGGACCTTTAATGTAAGACGAGTGTTGTATTTTTGGGATATTTACATATAAGGGACGATGAAATTGAGAGACGCTTAAGATAGTTACGTTGGAAATTAGATGAGTACCTACTGAATTCTACGCTTAGGAGGATAAAGTCCATGAGTGTTACGTAATAAGTTGGTATGATCCCTCAAATTTAAGTAAGAAATGAACGGTTATACGTGAGAACTAAATAATGAGAAATAAGGACAAATGTCGTAATTATGGGATTTGAGATGTACCTAAATTGATATGATAAAAGTAGTATATTTATATGACTGTGTGTATGCATATATTATATACATGTGAAAATCATGCTCGCGCTACTTGCTATCCCTGAGGTTACCGCGTTGGGACAGTCTTATCTCGATGGGACCTTTATGGGGGGATATTGACTCGTACCCTAGAAGATAGATATCCTTGGTATAGGCTATCTGATCGATGGTCAGACGGTCCTAAGAGACGTGAGGGTATGTACTGACCTCTTAGAGACTTGGAATCTATGCTTCGCCTCAATATTGTTTGTGTATGTGTTAATACAGTTCGAGAGTGATTCCGAACTTATATTTCCCTTAGTACGAGTGATACGGGGATTGGATAGCCGAGTATGCCCGCACCATAATTTTTATGTGGGGTGCTGTTAGAATATATATATTATACGAGTATTTAATATATATATATATATATATATATATATATATATATATGAAATTCTGAAATTTGGAACTGCCTACGGTGTTATGGTAAGTAAGACATGTATAATGACTCAAATTGGAAATACTTGTTTTGAAAAAAGTATAATATGACACTGGGAACTTTATTAATAAATAAAGTTAAAATGAGAGCTTTGTTACTAAATTAAATTTTCCGTTTAAACGATTATATTGTTCAGTTTTAAATCTTATGAGTAACCTAAGATAAGTTAAACCATTGGGAAGTTTAGTGTGATATAAGATAAGATAATCCGTGGGGAATATTAGTGCGATAAGCGTGCACATTAGAAGAGAGGTGAGAATTTCTCAAGAGAGTGCCGCACTAATATGTTGTTGCATTGGCCTGTAAACATTTTAAATACTTGCTAAACAAATTTTAAATCATCTACACAATTGGGCTCTGACCCGTTTCTATTTCTCTTTCTCTCTTGTATATATATATATGTCTATATTACAGGTGCCCAGCCACAGGGGCGTCTTGCATAGGATCCTTTGGAAGGAACGCGCTGCAGCTTAGGTGGGAGTTGCAGGCCTCTTGCTTAGACGACTTCATTTATCTGACTCCACTCCTAGCATATTCATTTAGTGGGGCATGTGTCGCCCTTTCCATTATTCAGTTGTTTATTTGGACATTGTGATTCAGTTATTTCTAGTATTGTCACTTTGGAATTTATTACTGTTTGGATGTTTTACTTTAAGTTTTAATGTTGGGATTTAATTGTTGAATATTTAAATTATTTGGATTATATGTTCCAAGATTATTGTGGTGTGATTCTTTAATATTGAATTGTTGTAAGATTTAAATCTTGGTTTATAAAATAAAATTTGGAAAGTAATGTCTAAAAATAGTTTTGACACTTAGCTTAATTAATTAGGGTGTTTAAATTGGAAAAGTTATTTTTTTACGACGGTGATGCTAAGAATGAACCAACTGTTCACCTTGATTTTAATTTAATAAAGGAGTGATCGCCCGGTATTTAATTAGGCGGGGTGTCACATTTAGTCTTGACAGTAGATGCTAAGAATGATCCACTCGAGATTCCTGATTTATTTTAGTATAGGGCTGGCCACCCGTTATTATTTTAAGTGGTGTGTCACACAGTTACAACTATCAATAAATGAAACAAAAATACATAAAATCGCAACATTTACAACCTAAAACTTATAGCATATACAAAAATATATAAAAACTAAAATGTATGAAACATAACATTAAAATAATAAAACACACACACCCATCATCACCATGTAACTTCAAAAAGCTAAACCACACCAATCGCAAGAATAATATCTCCAAATAACTATTTTCAATACTCTATCTCTAAAACTCTGATAATTTTGGGTAAAACAACATAACTACTGTACAAAATCCACTAACATATATACAAATAAATAACAATGAAAAATATTATTGTATGTAAAAATTATTCATCTACGTGGCCCAATGAGAAATGGACACCGGTCCTCATACGTAGCTACCTTAGCTATCTTGGTCAGATCCAGGGGCACTTAGTTGGCCAACAGGCCAACCAACAACCTCAAGAAAACGAACCATCAAGAATAACAGATGTTACTTAAATGGAATAACGACAAGCACTAATGAATATCAACAGTCTTATTTATTATATACGCATGTAAATGTATAAAAATATAAAGTCATCCCATCTCTTGGGTTCCTAACTACTATAAATACATGATCTCCTTTAGTTTAAGGGGAGGATTCAACCTATCACAAACACACCTAATACCGAACCATTGTAACCACCAGTAGTAATACCAACAGTGGACATATGCTTTTCTTATAGCCGAACCACTTTAAAACTCCCGTGTGTAGTGTGTTTGTCTTGTTTATCTTTATTTATCCGTGATTATAAATTTGGACCCCTTCCATTTTTAGACATCAACAGACATTTTACATTAATACAAACAAAAAAAATCATTAAATATAAAAATATAAATAAAATACTCCAAACGTATCATATAAAACACACATCACCAGTGACGGACCCATGATTTTTAATCAAGGGTGCGAAAGCTTATAGTAGCTGCGGGAGGTGCCAATTTTTTTAGGGTTATTTATAGATTTTTTACAAATTTCTAACCTTAAATTATATATTAATTAAATGACAAATTCAAGTTGTATTATAACAATTACTCATTCAAGTTATATTTTAGCGATAAGATTTCGTAAAACAAAAATTACAATAATTAAATTTGAAAAAAGGAGAAACTCAATAATTAAATCACAACAATTTAACTTAAATGCTTTAAACTAATACAACAATTTTTAAGATTTTACAATAAATATATTTAATCATTCAATTATTTAAACAAGAAAAATTAAACTAACTTAACAATTTATATTTGAACATTGAGCTGAAAAACTAAACTAATTTATAATTTTACATTGTTGAACTTTCAAAGTTTAATGTAATAACAAACATTATCTAGAAAAGAATTAACTGAAACATTGAACTGAAATATATAAATAGTAAAAAAAATTATTGAATTGCAAAAAAAAAAAAATTAGGTCATTAAAATTTTAAAAGTTACCCGTCCTGCTGAGTGAAAGAGGCGCTGCCCTGCCAGAGAGGAAGGGAGGGAAGGGAAAGTGGGTTGTCATCCACTTGGATTGGGTAAGGAAAGGGCAACGACGACTTGGACTCGGAGGGAAGAAAAATGGGATGAAAGGATTATAAAATAAAGGTAATTTTTTTGAGTGAGACACATATTTGATTAGAAGATATGTTATTTACAGCTCCGACCCTAAGATCTTAAAACAACATAAACCTCACTGCCTTTCAGTGTGAAAACGTACACAAAAATCCATTTTTTAAAGTATATATCTAGAAAAATTCCCGAAAAAATACCCGCCCACCTTCAGGATCACCTGGGTTCGCCATGCACATAAATTATCATCATATAATACACAAAGCTTGCCTCGATATTGAATGACGAAAACTTCAAATTTGTAAACTACAGTAGCAAGAACAAAATATCGAAAACTATATTGCCCTCTCCTTAAAAGCTCTCAATATTTGGGAAAAAATAAAGAGGCGGTTAAATGAAAAATAACTTAATCAAATAAAAATCTCAAATACGTGTAATGTGCCTCCAAAATGCTGTCTTAAAACAGTGTCAAATCCATATATATCTAAAAAAATTAGCGGCGACAATATTTGTAAATATCACGTATGTCTGTATCAATTGTTAACTGAGCACGCGAATAGTAATACACGTGAACTTATTGAACAATTGACAAAATGCATATCTTTTGGTTAAAATCAAGGCATTATTATGGGTTAGTCCTATTTATTGAGTCAACGGTGCATTAAATCCCATTGACTTTTTTTTATGCACCAAGTCTTTTTTCATGGTAACACATATATTTTGACAAATATACCCCTCAGATATACCCATTTTAAATACATTTACTTCCTTTCTGTAGAAATAAACACATAATCCTACTTTCTCTAGCAACCCTACCCCCACCCCACCCCCAGACTTCGTCAGAAATAGCTAATAAAAAAATCTCTCTGGACGTCGTCGAAATTCTCTTTGAAATCTCTCTCTCTCCCTCCCCCTCTCTCTTTTCGTCTATTTCTTTGTTTTTCTAGTATGCGCCAACAACACCATTGCCGGAATTGAAGAAGAAGTTTTTTTTCCGAGAAAAAATGGTATTTACGCCGGAAAAATGGAGGTTTTATGAAAATACTAAATTTATCTGTTTCGATTTTTTCATCAAAAAATATCGAATATGAGTGTTGTTTGATAGATCTTGTCGAGTAGATTCCAAATATATAAATATTATGAATTTTGGACTTATAAATTTGAAGCTGTAAATTTTTAAAAATTTAATGATGGATAGGGCTATTGGCACTCCATCAAAATCCTAAGGCACTCCAAATTATTGTTGAATGACTATTTTGCCCACCATATCTAATTGATGTTCATGGTTAACAATAATTTAACCAATTTATTATTCCTAATGGAAGGTTATTAACAAAAAAGATGATTACGATGTACCAATGGGTTTGTCCAATTTAATTAAATTTATATTTTTTAAAAAATTTACTTTTTTACCTATTTATTTTGTAGGACCCTATACCATATATATTATTTTATTAGAATAATAAACTACCAATGGGTTTTTCCTGTTATTAATTTTTTTCCTAATTTTCATAAAACATTATTTTTCCTAACATTGAAGATTTATATTTTTTATAACATTAAATTTATCATAATTACAAAATACAAAAAATTTATATTTTGTCAAAACCGTTTTTTATTGTTAATGTTTGTTTTTCATTAACAAACCATCTTTACTGTTTTTATTTAACACAACACATATGTTGTGTTACGTGTTGTGTTCCTTTTTAATTGGTCTGGTTTTGTGTTTGATAAAAAAAAAACTAGATTTTGTGCTGTGTTGTTTTATTCGAGTCACTAATGTGAGATCCATTTTTTTTTATTGAGACACCAAAAAAAAAAAGATTGTACATATATCTTTATCTTTTACTTAACACAGATACAACCCAAATAAAAATGACGCGACACGAAACTCTTCTCAAGCAGCAACCATGTTACGCTTCTCTTAAAGACGCGATCGATTAGTTCAGCTGATGCAGACCCACATAATTTGATGGATGTGAGCTCGCGCCAGTGGCACTAACCGTGTGCGTCTCTAAGACATCAAATTTTCAAAAAAACATATATATAAAAAAATCATGTTGTGTCGCTTTAACTTGGCCATTTTGGTAAAAAAATGATTTCGTATTGTGTGGCATTTTAATTCGGTCGTGTCGTGAAATATATTTTTTTTACAAAAATAGCAACACAACCGAATTAAAATGCGACACAATACGAAATCTTTTTTTTTTACGAAACACAAATATGACAAAGTAAAAGCGACATAATATGCGACACTTGGAAAAAAAAAATCATGTTGTGTCGCTTTTACTTGGTCATATTTGTGTTTCGTAAAAAAAAGATTGCGTGTTGTATCACATTTGAATTCGATCGTGTTGCTATTTTTGTAAAAAAAATATATTTCACGACACGACCGAATTAAAATACAACACAATATGAAATCTTTTTTTTACCAATATGGCCAGGTAAAAGCGATACGTGTTTTTTTTTTACCAAACACAAATACGATTTGATGTGGTTTTTATGGTTTACTTCGATCCCGTTTGAGTTTGGTAAAAAAAATCATGTTTGTATTTGCTAAAAAAAATTATTATTTGTATTTGAAAAAATAATCCGTTGTATCGCTTTTACTTGGTCATATTCGTGTTTCGTAAAAAAAAGATTTCGTATTGTGTCGCATTTTAATTCGGTCGTGTTTCTGTTTTTGTAAATAAATTAAGGCAATATTTCTTGTCAACTCGTGTTTCTTTTACCTTGAGAGTGTTCGTGTTATGTTAAAAAAATATTTCGTGTTGTGTCCAATTTTAATTGGGTCGTATTTGCACTTGATAAAAAAAATTATGTCTTGTCGTTTTTACTTGGATCGTACTCGTGTCAAGTAAAAAAAAAATCGTATCGTTTCAAATTTTAATTTGGTCATGTTCTTATTTGCTTAAAAAAAATTGTATTTATTAATTTTAATAAATATATATATGTGTGTGTGTGTGTAAATATATATATATTAGAGAAAAATCCTTAATATTCTCACCTTAAAAACTTTGTCTTAGCAGTTTTTTCTTTTTTTTTTTGTTGGAGAGAGAGGGAGATGATAAGGTTAGTTTTGTCATCTAATAACTTTTTGGAGCGCCGGAGGTTTTGAGAGGAGCGGCAATAGCTAAACCCTTTAATGATTTAATAATTAACTCTGAAAAATATTTTTGAAATATATTAATCATTTTCAAACAATGATTAAGGTTCTAAAAGGCGCGAGACGTGGTCGAGGCGTAGAGGTCAAGCCTCAAGCCTTAGGAGCCTAGGCGTGCTTAGGCGAAGCCTAGGCGTAAAAAGGCGTTTTTCCTTTTTATATTATTTTAATTATTCCATGGCTAGTAATATAATAAAATAGTACATACCTTGAATTTTGAAAATATATCCATATGTTTGGTAGCCATCTTTCCCATATTCATGCTCCATAACCAATATTTGTCAACTAATCCTTTGTTTTTTTTAAAAAAAGTGTGCCTTAAGCCTTTTACCAAGAATAAGGCGTAATAAGGCGTAGGCGATGCGTTTCTCTCAAGCCTCAAGCCTAGGCGGGCCTTTTAGAACAGAGATTGTAAGATAAAAACTTTAATACTATTAATTTATGCAAAAACTTTCTTGCATCTAGGGGGACAATTTTAGAAACGATACGAAAACACGACACAGAACGACACGAAATTGACACGATATGTCGTGTCGTGTCGGATTTTTTTGACACGAAGTCGTGTCGTGTTAAAAATATGACTCACGTTAGTCGTGTCTTGTCGTGTTAATCGTATTTTTATTCGGATTGTCGTGTCTATTTATGTTTAATTTAACATGAAATTTTAAGAAATCATATTATTCATGTCGTGTTATATCATTTTTATTTAGATAGTGCTCATGTTAATTAAAAAAAACGAATTCGTATTATGTCGCGTTGATATGTGAAAAACTCTTAGGGCCTGTTTGGTTATCCTCAAAATTGTAAATTAGCCCATTTAAAATTAATTCATTCATGAGTTGTCTTATTATTAGTGTTTGGTTACAAGAATGAACAAATTCAAAAATGAACCAATTAATGTTGATTCACAAAAACTTAAATTAGTTCATTTCACCAAAAGCTTGAAATTGCACAATTTATAATTACAACATGAATCTTAAATGCACCACTCCCATAGAGTACCTCTCACCATACTACTCTCTCTCTCTCTCTCTCTCTCTACACACACACACACACACACACACACATCAAAAGTAAATAACTCCAATTTTCTTTTCCAAACACACCACAAATTAGATTTAAACACATTTAAAATTAATACATCGACAATCTATTCATTTCAAATTGATCAATTTATAAAATTAAATAATTTACGCAACCAAACGGGCCCTTAATAATTATGAAAAATAGAAAACTCAAACTGTTTTAATAGTCATGACAAACAGAAGATAAATCAAGATTGTTTCAACGAATTATGAAGAAACCGAAAACGTAAACCATTTTAATAGTCATGAAAAATAGATAATTTACAGCAGTTTATCAACAGTTATATGACGATTCATATATAACCTATTTTATGGACAATCATGTATTCCTAAACATCTGCTCTGACAACACATGTAAGAATAGTATATTAACATGAATCATAAGATCATTCACATCATCATAATCACATAATAGGTATGTTAAAAAAGAGATAATGTAATACTTCCTTTCATTGCCATGGATATGATGTCGTTGTTTGCCGCTGCTGATTGCCACCGATCGACCTCCTTAGCAGTCTTTCAACGAAGAATTTGGCTTCTCTCTCCTTGCCTATAAGCTTTCATATGTGTGTTTCGTGGATACCTTTTAGATGGAAGAAAGACATCTATTTATAAGTGGAGAGAGGTGCTAAATTCCAAAGGTCAATTAATCTCAATTAGAGATTTAATTGAAATTTTAACTACTTTTATATCCAATTCATTTTTGGAATATGAACCATTTTGTTAGGAAGTAGCATATATTTATCAAGTAGCATATATTTATCTTTATCTTTATCTTTATCTTTATATACTATAAAATGCTCTACAAGGAGCTTTAATGCACTTTCACCATATTATGCCACGTGGCATCTTAATTCACTTTCATCATATCTATCACTTATAAGTCTTCTTGGGAGGCTTTTCTCATTCTTTCATGCTCCTTCGGTTTCTCCACCCGTTTATTTCCTCTTCAAAACTGTTGTTTTTTATAAATTACGTTCAATATTTTTTTAAATAACTCACGTACAGTATTTTTTAAATCACGCACAGTATTTTTAACAACATATACATAATTGTTTTATTGTTTTTATAAATTATGTAAAATATTTTTTTAAATATATACTATAAAATGCTCTACAAGGAGCTTTAATGCACTTTCACCATATTATGCCACGTGGCATCTTAATTCACTTTCATCATATTTATCACTTATAAGCCTTCTTGGGAGACTTTTCTCATTCTTTCCTGCTCCTTCGGTTTCTCCACCCGTTTATTTCCTCTTCAAAACTGTTGGTTTTTATAAATTACGTTCAATATTTTTTTAAATAACTCACGTACAGTATTTTTTAAATTACGCACAGTTTTTTTAACAACATATACATAATTGTTTTATTATTTTTATAAATTACGTAAAATATTTTTTAAATAAAAAACAACTTTTTAATTTAAAAAAAAGATTTCTCTTAATTAAAAAAATCATTTTAAGTGTTTTATTAAAAAAAGTTGTTTTTTCTAACAAAAATAAAAACTGTTAACCATGAAAATTAGGGGTGAAAATTCGTGTATTTGGGTCATGTTTCGGGCCGACACGTCAATGATTTTTTGAACACGAACACGACCCAAATAAAAACGACATAACACGACACGGCACGAATAACCCGATTCTTTAGAATTTCACTCTAAATTAAACATAAATAGGCATGATAACCCTAATAAAAATACGATTAACATGACAAGACACGATAACACGACTCAGAATTTTGACACGAACACACACGACACGACTTCGTGTAAAAAAACACGACACGAAAATGACATATTGTGTCAATTTTGGGTCGTTACGTGTCGTATTTTCGTGTCGTTTCTAAAATTGTCACCACCGTATTATGCCACGTGGCATCTTAATTCACTTTCATCATATCTATCACTTATAAGCCTTCTTGGGAGGCTTTTCTCATTCTTTCCTACTCCTTCGGTTTCTCCACTCGTTTATTTTCTCTTCAAAACTATTGTTTTTAATAAATTACGTTCAATATTTTTTTAAATAACTCACGTACACTATTTTTTAAATTACGCACAGTATTTTGAACAACATATATATAATTGTTTTATTGTTTTTATAAATTACGTAAAATATTTTTTAAAATAAAAAACAACCATTTAATTTAAAAAGAAAGATTTTTCTTAATTAAAAAAAATCATTTTAAGTGTTTTATAAAAAAAAAGTTGTTTTTTAACAAAAATAAAAACTTTTAACCATGAAAATTAGATATGAAAATTCGTGTATTTGGGTCATGTTTCGGGCCGACACGACAAGGATTTTTTGGACACGAACACGACCCAAATAAAAACGACATAACACGACATTACACAATTAACCCGATTTTTCAAAATTACACGCAAAATTAAACATAAATAGACACGATATCACGAATAAAAACACGATTAACATGACAAGACACGATAACACGACTCTTAATTTTGACACGACACGACTTCGTGTCAAAAAAACACGACACGAACACGACATATTGTGTCAATTTTGGATCAATTTCGTTTCGTTACGTGTCGTGTTTTCGCGTCGTTTCTAAAATTGTCACCCTTAATGAAAACAAAAATTATTTTACACTGTTAAAAAATGTTTTTAACTGTTTAAAAACTATTTTTTGTATAAAGAAATTATTTTTTAAAGATTTTTTTAATACATAAAAGAAATGTTTTAATGATTTTTTAACTTTTGAACTTAAAAAATGTTTTAAAATAACTATTTTTACCTTTTTCTAATTTTTTTATGAAATTAAGAAATAGTTTCAAAGTTAAAGAAAAATATTTAACTATTTAATATAAGAAAAATAAATTAATATAAAAATTATTTTACTGTTCCTTTTTAATAAAATAAGTACAATATATCTTATATAAAAATAGTTTTTTTTTTTGTTTTTTTATAAACTATTCTTTTTATATAAAAAATGTTATAACTATTTTATAAAAAAAAAAGTTATTTTTTAAATAAAAATAAAAACTTTGCTCTATTTTTGTCGGTTATTTTGTAGTTATATTTTTTTTACATAACTTGTGATCACAGATACTCTGAAGTTTTTAATCAATTTTCTATTTTTACTTAGCATCCCTTTATGTATTGACAATTCCATAAATGTTTATCGTACACTCAATGTATAACTCGCGCATCGCGCGAGTTTCCAACTAGTTCTAATTAAAAATCGGTATACTAATGACCATATTTCGGGGAAGGATTTAAAATTATTAAGTAACCCAAATGTTAATAAATAATTTCCTTGCAATTTTAGGAGTAGTGATGTGTTAATAGTTTTGGTCATTTTTTTTTACATTTTTTACTCAGTTAAGTGTGATAAAATATTCCTTAAGAGATAAATTATGAGTTTGGGTGATAAATTTCAGAAGAGTGTGAGAGCAATCTCTTCTTCTATTTATTCTATTATAAGACTCATAAATATTAGTATTGTTCTTCATGTTCATAGTTGGGGGGTCGAGTGAAAATTTTAAGGAGACTTGATTTTTGTATTATATCACTCTATTTTATTATTTTTATTATGCCTTTTATTGGGTTATTATTACATTTTATATATAATAATACCAAAATAAGACGCTAAATACCCCATTTAAGGGGTGAGAAGAAACCCTTAGCTTAATTATTTTTATTTTTATTTTATTTATTTATTATGTCCCTCTGAATATTAATATTGAAATTTTACAATATATATTTATGCCTCGAGAGAGGGTGAATTATTTTTGAGTGAAAATAGTAAATTCAGATTACAATATTTATTTATTTATTAAACTAGAGATGAATAATTTTTAATTAATATAGTAGTTTGAATTTTTCAACTCTAAAGCTTAATTTGTAATGGTTTAAAATACTTTTAGTAAATTTTCCTTAACGGGTGATTTATCAGAAACTATTCAAATCGTATTTTTATAGAGTTTGTGAAATTTAACATTATTCTTCTAAAAAAATTATGTTCAACTTCACATTTGCAATGAAAGTTGATTTGTGGATTTAAATATATCTTCTAGTATTTCAAATACATAACAAATTAATATAAATAAGTTGTATAAGTGGTGAATTTTAATTCCTTAAATCATCTCATAATTATTTGCTCATCATATTTAGCTCACTTTATCATTTTAATTATATATTAGTGTAATTTAAATTTCATCTCCATTAGTTAACATAAACATCCTTTGAAAACTTATTCTTTTAAAATTATTGTACTCATTTTCATTTTTTCCTTTCCATATTAAGAGATTGGATTAACACCCCACTTGCCATTATATATATATATAGTGTATTTCATAGGTTCAAGGGATTTTGATTGAGAAGAGAGCTATACTACAACGACAACACACCAAAATCCTTTCATAAGGGTCGTTCGAGATTTTTCTAATTTTGGTTTTTCTAGTACATCGGGCATTGTGTGATCGTTTTTTTTTACTTTATCATGCTATCACCTAAATGCATGTTTTAGGATAAATATAAAATTGGCTAAAACTTGTTTAAACAATTTTCGTTTATAATTGATGATTTAAGTTTAATATTTAATTTGAAAAAAATTAAAAATTGGTTATTGTTTAGACCATTCCGTATATTCCGTAACTTCATCAGTGTTTTACATTAAGTTCCAGTTGCTGCACTTTTAACACATTGTTATGTTTGTCCTGTCATGGGTAATAATACAACATTAGAGTTGTGGGAGCTCTAAGGCTTTGTTCATCTTTCCTTATTCTTTCTTTCCTCTAGAATTGTTTGAAAATATTTCCCTAGAGATAAGTCATGTTTTTGTTAAATATTATAGGGTACTTGTACACTTTACGGATGAGTTGCAAACTAGTTTATAGTGGATGAGATTTTGTAATCTGTTTATTCTTTTACCCATGACGAGTACGACAATCATGTTACCCAGGTTATTTTTCCTTTCTCCTTCTTTTTAATATAATTTTTTGGATTGTAGTTGTGTTAGTTATTGTTAAAATTTCTTGATTACAAAGGTTCTCGAAACATAATCCACTCCACAATAAAAATTTAATGATTCAATATATAATATATGTTGTGATCTCACTAAATATGTTTATAGTAGTTTGCAATTCATTATATGTGAGTAACATCACTTTTATGCACGCTTGACTATTGGTGAGATGTTCTCCCTTTTATTGTTATGTATTCTTTTAGATTAATGAGGAATTTGGATCTATGTTACAAGGGCATTGCTAATGGAGCTGGTCAATCACAGATACTCGGTCTAATACATGTTGCTCCAATTAAGGTACTACCTACCAATAATTTTGATATGTTATTGTATAACTTCTTGCAGAAATAGTTGACATTTTAATTGTTTGTTTATGTTTGTTACGAAAAAAATCTTATTCTAATGTTGTTATGCATACCGACCTGATCACAACATGATGTCGGGTTGGGATTGACTAATACTTAACAGAACCCGATATGACACTACATGATTTTGTCAAGAGAAAAAAATAATGGTTTTCTTCCTTTCAAAGTAGTGAATATATATATGCACGTATAGAATTCTAAAAGACATGTTAGCATGAAATATATATATATATATAAAATCCAAAATATAATTATATAGGTACATGAATTGATAATATTATTTAATTCATATGTACTATGTAATATATGTATATTTTATGTGAAATCCCCTAGCCGCCCCTATCTAACTTCTCTCTCGATTTTCAAACCCTTCCTCGGGGTTGCCTGACTTTTATGTCCAAAAACTTCATGCAATTGAACCCAAAACCTCCTACCACTGTTTGGGCCAAATCCTTTTCTAGTATTATAGCTAACAATGAATCCAAATAACTTGAGCTTAAAACTCCTTCCATATTCAAAGGGGAACATACTGTACACTTCACCCTTGCTGATAAAGAAGCATTAGCTATTCCTTTTAAGTTCTTGATTATTGGGAAAGTTTCAAAAGGTAGACCTTCAATGGATGAGATAAGGAAGTTCTTTCTTACTTTCAACCTTAAACAATCCTGCATTGTTGGATTCATAGATAACAAGCAAATCCTAATCAAGCTGGAATGTGAAGAAGATTTTTTCAGGTTGTGGACAAGAGAACAATGGTTTCTTAGAAGATATCCCATGCACACCTTTAAATGGTCCCCAAAATTCACCCCTGATTAAGAATTTCCTGTTGTTCTAGCATGGATATACCTTCCAAATCTCCCTATTTATTTATTTGAAAAAATCTCTCTATTCTTCATAGCCCAACTCATTGGCAAACCCCTAATGATGGATGCCTCTATAGTGAATCAATCAGGACCTACCATGGCCAAAATTTGTGTGTAGATCAACCTCACCAAAGGATAAGCCTAAATGAGTTTGGATAAGCATAGGTGGTAGTGGTTTCTGACATGATATTGTCTATGAAGATCTTCCAAAGTACTGCAACTACTGTTAAAAAAAGGGACATGACGAAGGCTCTTATTTTTTCATGAATGGTGGTAATAATTTAAACCCCAAATAACCTATGAAACTGATGATAAAAAACAAATACAATCCTTAAAATTCCACCCAACCGGAAGATTAAGCACTCAGTAGTACAAATAATGACACAAATGCTGTCAACCAAGAATCTCTAGAGAAAAGCCAAGATCACCAAGAACTAATTCAAGATACTAACTTAATATCCATCAAAGACTAACCTAACCTAAACCAAAATTATCCTCAACAAATCATCATCCAAGAATTCTCGAACCTCCCACTAAAATACCAATTCCAAAAATTCTTATTAAGCATTGCCTCTAAAAATGCCAAGAACATTTAATCCTTTATTACAAAGATCCATTACTGTGAGATTACTCCTGAATAAGCCACTGTAGTTGAGAATGCCATACGGTGTACGCTTAGGCAAGGATGGCCTGAATATACACCAGTTTTATATTTTTTTTAAATTTTAATATTGAACCTTTAAACAAAATTAAACCAATTAAACTTAGCACCAATTTCAAAACTTTCTGGTGGAAGACCAATTTTCCAAATTTTATCTTTTTACATTAAAGCATGCATCTAAGGTGATGACATATAAAATAAATAAATCAACCACAAACTACCGATGTATAAGGAAAGCCACAAAGGGAAAACCCTCGGATGGCCCAGCCAACAAATTACTATAATACGATTTTACAAAGTATAGACAATAGAATTACATAACGACTAAATCCCCCAAAAGATGTGAAGCTGTTCTTTCTTCAACCTCTCCTCCACTGTACAATGTATAAGTCCACCTATGCAAGCTTCCACAACATAAGTGTCCACGCGCGCCTCGATATCCACCGATGATGCTCAACAACCGTCAAACAATACAAACGATACGCACGGAGTCCATCGCACGAAACAGGTTCTTTCCTAATGAAAGATACACAATTTGGCATTAAACACGACACGTTGTCCATTCATTAAAGCTTGAACTCTACGTCTTCATCAAACACGTCATAGGCTTATGGGATCAACAACATAAAATCTATCCTATAACTCAAACGTTTCGTCCAGAATAATGCCAATTACATACAAATTGACTCCATTGGAATTTTGTCCTTACAAATCTCCTTTTTTGGCTATTTCGGGACAACTAAAACAAAAATACAATGATCCGTCAAGCTCCCTAAAAAGACTCATTCCCCAACCTAAAAAAGAAAAAAAAGTACAGACGCTCGACCGACACACAAACATGTGTATCTTTGCTTTTCTTGAAAACTTTGCCACATTAATGTAAAATTGTACTTCTGCACACTTAAACACACCTTCAAAAGCAAGAAGAATATAACAGATATAAATTCACAAATGATTAAACATCTAACAATGTCTAAATAATATCAACCTAGGTAAGATGTCTCCCCTTAAGATAAAGAGATCCTAATCCTACAAAGGAAAGATACAATTTCTCCCCATTTTTGTTCAGGAACATACACAAAAGATATCATAAAACAGTTACTCTCCCCCTAAATACGTGATCTTAAGATACCAATATGATAAAGTTTGATACCAATTTTAAACATATGGAGAAGGGAATAAGGCATGCAATGGTGTAAAATATAGTAAACACGCAACATGGAAACCCAAGCATAAATAATCCAAACAGTCAAGCGTATTGAAAAATGGACTAAATGTAAACTGCAAAGACTCAAAACACGATACCATATATAATATATGCAATATCAATGTGTCTAAACATGTGGGATGGAATGAATGAACATGAACTAGATACGAATTATGATCCAACCACTCAAATATGTTCAAGAAGTTCTAACTGATTGTAAAATTTTATCAAACAAAAATTTAGCCTCAAGTGACAAGATAAATTAAACTTAATGAACAAAGAAGCACAATTCACATAAGCCTATAATATTGCTAATTCTACAAATCAATAGCGTCATGACAAAATGAGCATAACCAATTTTCATTGTGCATACCCGTTGATCTTCAACTAAACACCTCGAAAGATAAACATATATCATATTTTTCATTCTTTTTAAGCTACGTATTTTTGAATGGACAAACAAACTAAACTATGTTGGATTTTGGCAATTTTTTTATTTGTATTTCCTTTAATCTTTTCATTAAGCTCTTGCCAACGGTGACTTTCCCACAAAGGATATTTGCTCATTTCGTAGCTCTTTTTCGTGCACCCTCATATTTTTCAATACAATTCAAACATACTCATGGGAAATGGTTCTTATATGCACAAATCCCCCATAGTCACAAAACATGTAGATGACAAAATTGATGGGAGAACATCTCATGAAGCTCAAATATATATTTAAAGTTAAAATCTAAAAAGCTCATGTATGTGGTTGCGGAGGCATATACAAAGTTCAATCCATAAAGAAAATCACGTTCGAAATAACTCCATGATAACATGGTTAAGAACAATCTAAGTATTTACAATCATAACCAAATGTCTTAGCCACATGGAAAGTATGGAGCGAATTGTATTCAAACACACCAATATGCCACACCAAATGCGTAAAACTAAAATATACAAAAAATAAAAATATTTTTGAGTTTTTCTAAAATTTTTCAAAAGAAGAATACCAATTTTTAACTTTATGAAAACAAACTCTTACTTGAAAGATAAACAAAATCTTTTTGTATTTTTTCAATATGACTAAATAAAAGAAAAAATATAATACAAAAGATACACATGTCATAACACTAGCAAAACATATATCATGAAGCACAAACCAAAGTATGACAAATATGCTAACACAATCAACCATTAGATATAGAATGGTAAGTATCATGTGTAAGCAAACGAAAATCAACAAGTCTAATATGTAAAGCCTCTAAATCCGATTTCCTAACCCAAGTAGGTCTAACATGACGCTTAAGAGCTTTGGGAATCTTGATGACTCTACTCTTAGACCTCCGATGTAACAACCTACTCTAAATAACTCTAAATATAACATTAGTCCCTGATAACTTGCTTTTTGTGTGTTGTTGTTTGAAAGCCAAGTTAGTCAAAACCTCAAAATACCTACAAAATAATATCAACTCAAGTGTAGAGGTAAGTAAAGGTATCAATCCACATCAAGGGGGTAAGTTAGAGACAAATTCAATTGTAATTCGCTTTTTATTTTATTTTTGTGCTTTTTTCACTTTTCTAATTTTTTTTTAGCTTTTTCAAATATTAAAACAATTGGGTGAGGTGAGGATTTAAACTAAACTAAATAAAAGGGGGTAATCAAACTAAAGGTAAAATGTGAAAAATATAAACAACTGTATGATAAAAGTGAGTGGAGTGCAACTAAATGAGAGAAAATATTCAAGGGACTGAAAATCCACCCTCAATTCACACAAATTTATCTACCTTGCACAATTTTAATTTCATCAATTTCCAAAATATTCATTTAATTCAAAAGATAATTCTCATTACACTAATGAATTAATTGAATATTCTTTTACAAAAGTAAGTTTAATCCCCACAAGCACTACTCTAAATGAATTAAAATCAATTAAATGAATCACCCGCTAGGATCGATTCACCAAACTAATTTTAATTAAACAAAGTAAAAACAAGAGTAGATGAAAATTATACTAACATTTAAATCAAGTGATAAGCCTATCTCTAATTTGAATCAAATGATCAAATAATAATAAAATTTTCAATCCTTTCTCAAGGATGATTTTCCATTTCTCATTGTGAAAATAATTAGGAATTAAATTTACTAATCAAAGGAAACTAACAAAATTATAATTCACAATTAAACCAAATTGGATTCATGAGGGTTTGAAGTCATCCCTTGAATGGGATGATTAGCCCTCCATAATCATCATCCAATAAAATTTAGAATCAAATAAGAGCATAAAATGAAAATTAGAGAGGGGTAATCAAACCAAAATTCCCTTCAATTGCATTAATTCTTCAATTCTTCATTCATCTCAATTAATTACAACACTCAATTTATTGAATTTTTTCTCTAATCTAAAAAAACAAAAACAAAAACTAAACTACTAAAAAATAAAAATGGTGTTTCTCTATCTAATTCTCTCTCTAATTCCTATCTCCAAAAGATTTTTTTTAAATGGGGTCTTGAGTCTTATTTTATAGTAGATGCATGGCACACATGAGCTAAGGGGTATTTTTGGTAATGGACTAGGGTGAACATGTGGGAGAGGTGTGATCACATGTGCATGGGGTGTGAGGTGTGAGGATATTTGGGAAGTGGGGTAATGGAGATAATAATCTGATTTGGTTAAAAAGGAGTAGGGGTAAAATGGGTATAAGTGGGGTAAAAGATATTAGAAAACATGTGGGTTATTTGTTTTATTTTAGGTTTGGTTTCATTTTTTGTAGATGAGAATCGTAGGTAGCTTTTGGTCAGTGGGACGCCGCCGGGGCAGAATCGAGGGCACCGCCGGCAAGTTTGTTGGGTGGTCATCGATTTCGGGGTCTACAGGTATAAGGGTCGCCGGGACGCCGACGCTTGGGGTGGAATCACGGTTTGAGAGATGGAAATGGTAAGGGTCTGTGGTGTTGGCCATGGTGGATGAGGATGATTGGTCTGGAGGCAGGTGGTAAAAGGTGGTGGTTTTATTTAGGTGAGAGTTGGGTGTCTTTGGTTATGGAGGTTGATGAGAGGAGAGAGAATGTGGGGGCTTTGAGGTTGAAGAAGAAGGGGATGGGATATGGTGTAGTGAGGTGTAGGATGAGTTGGGTGTGGTAGAGGGAGTGTTTTGTGTGTGAGTGGGTTGTAGGGTAATTAGGTGTGAGTGAGTTAGTGTAATACCCCGTATTTTTGGCGATATTTATTTTTGGGATTAATTAATTAAATGAGAATTAATTGGGAATTAATCCGGGTAAAATACTAGCGAGATGTGAGTTGGTATTTGACTATATTGAGTATATATGATGTTATATGAATATTGAATTATGAAATTTGTCGTGAGATTGATATACGGCAATTTGGTCATTTTATTGGGACGCGTGAGACAGTCGCGTCAGGATATAATTATTTTATTTATAAAAGTGAATTTAAATTCTATTAACCGTATGGTCTTTTTGAGTCCGTCAACGCGTCCGGAAGGGTCGAGATAGTCAGAAAACACTAGCCGGGGGTTTAGTTTGGGTCCCGGGGTATTTTTAGGCCATACCGGCAACATAAAGGGTATTTTGATAATTTTGTATTTTTGGGAATTAAAAGTGACGAAAATTAGGAGTCTTTATCTGATTGGGAATAGACCCACTAAACCCACTAACCAACCCTTAATGACCCAATAAGCTACGGGGGTTATTAGATTAGGTTTCCAAAAACTTTCCCAAAGCAAACCCTAGCCACCTTTGGAGAAGAAGGCTTGTAGAGAGAGAGAGAGAAGGAATTCTGCAGAAAAGCTTCATCAAACCAACACCAAATTCAGAGACACTAGAGGCAAGTGATTTAATCCTATTTAATTCAGAGAATGTCTCTTCCATGTTAGATAAATTGAAAGATTTACATTTGTTCTTGGAAGTTAAATAAAAACCCATTTTTAATTGGACTTAGGACTTGAATTTTGAGGACAAATTGCATGTAGAATAGTATGGAGATGATTATTCTGATGTTAATATATGTTGGATGTAACAAAAACGAATCTAGAATGGACTTATTGAAGATTTAAAATTCTAGGGTTTATGTTCTTGAAAATTTGGGGGAAAGGGTAGCGATTTGATGAATTAATGATGTTTAGGATGTGTTAATTCCTTAAAAGATGTTAGTATATGACCTTAGTATGTTTTAGGATGATTGGAGACCTTAAAACATTTTTGGGACGAATTTTGGTGTAGATTTGAGGTGTAGAAATTGATGAAAAACGAGATAGGATTTCTGGGCTTGAATCTGGTCACTCGTTAGAAGACCTACCCAGGTCGTTCGAACGAGCTCATTCGAACGAGCTTCTAACGAGTTGACAGTTTGGGGTTCTAACGAGAGGGATGTTCATTCAATAATCTCGTTCGAACGAGATCTCGTTAGATAGCCCAGTTCGTTCGAACAGCCTCGTTCGAACGAGACTTCTAACGAGCTGGCAGTTTAGGCCTTTTTGGCCTGTTTTGATTTTTGGAGTCCCGTAAACTTGTTCGAGGATAGAGATAACATTCCTTTGGTGGTGTATTAGTATACTTGGGACATTTGGGATATAATGAGGAGTAAATTATATAAGTGTGAATCGAATCAAATAGACATTTGAGTCGAGACGTGAGTGCCTACTAAGACGTGAGAATAAATTATGGCGCGTATAAATATGGACCGGGATTATATAGTTGTATATATATTAAGTTGGTACGAGAATGCGATAAGTACAAAAATTAAACTACGGTGATTACTAAGATGTGTGCTTACTTAGTATTGGTATATGATTTGTGTGTATGACATACCTACCATACTTGCTATCACGGGAGGTTTGCGTTCTCTTAGGGCCCTCTAATCCTTGTGTTGCCCGGATTTAGACTGGTTACCTCGATGAACATAGGTCAGAGAAGGACTTATTGGGATGTTAATAAGTCTGCTGATCGTGGGAGCGCAGGTATGTACGTGACCCATGTGATGTGACTGTGTTCGCCTCCACTGTTTGTGTTTTGTGTTATCTGAACGATTCCTGAGAGATTCGGAATACGTGATTCCTTATGTACGTGATGTACCGGGATGGATAGCAGAGTATGTGTGCACCACAGCTTAGTCTCGGGGTGCTTATATTGTATATTTATGTTGTGGAAAATATACACTTAATAAACTGGGAACTCTCATATGGTATTGTGTGTATAACTATGGAATAACATAAAAGGAATAATCTATAATGAGTTGTATTACTTTTACGTGAGAACCTGAATTTACGTTAAGCCCCTACTTAATTTCGAACGTTATAATGTTAATGGGAATCGAGTAATAAGGGTAGAACCTATGACAGTCTAGCTAGATATGATGTTACTTAGCTAGTGGGTTGTGTCATTTTAGACGGGTACTTACGTTATGAATGCACAGTTAGACGAGAGGTGAGAATTTCATGTGAGTGCACGTCCTAACATGTACTTTGCATTTAATGTTTTAAATGTTTTTAAAGCACTTGCAGGTTTTTAAAATATCTCCACATTTGGGCTCTGACCCGTTTGCTTTCAAATCTATTTTCTTGTAAAACCATTTTAGGTGCCCAGCCACAAGGACACCATGCATAGGATACTCATTCAGGTGACGAGCTGTAGCTGTTTGTGGGAGCTACAGGGATTTGCTTTTAGACGCTTCTACCATTTGGATTCCTGATTCAGTATTTATCAGTTGTAGGGCATGTTGCTCATTTCTATTAGAGACATCTTTCCATTTCAGTTTTTTAGACTTTGGCATGTATTGATTCAGTATTCAGTTTAGTTATTTCAGTTTATGGTATTGTAGTGAGGAGTTTTCCTCCAGACTTTATTTACATTATGTGATGGTTATTCTATTTACTTCGTTATGGTGAATGGTGTTATTATTCTTCATTACACTTGTTGCATGTTAATCAGACTTTGATTAAAATTTGGCAACTTACTTTTTAAATACTAGGTGGTTAGTAATAATAAAAATGTTTTCGACAGTGATGCTATTAGCTGAGCCAACTTGGCATTTTGAATTAATTTAATAAAGGAGTAGCTACCCGGTATTTAATTAGTCGGGGTGTCACAGGTGGTATCAGAGCATCAGGTTCTAGTGTCCTTTAGGATCTGTACGGCTATTATGTTTCCGCTAAGTTTCTTTGATATAGAGCCCTATATTGTAGGACTGTTGTACTCTTTTTGTGTATGCTTCGTTCTTCAGCTATTTTAATTTTATAAACAGTGAACTTATAAACTTTATTCTTATTTCAGATGCCTCCACGACGTGCACGACGAGTTCCCAGGGATGCAACGCCTGAACCCCAGCCCGCTCCAGTTCAGGGCATGATGAACGCCGCTGAGGTTGCAGCCATTGTAGCCCAAGCGATAAATGCCGCAATTGCCGTAGTTCAGCAGGCACCACCTCAGGCCCCGGTTGCCGCGCCAGCACAGGCAAATGCATTCCCGTTTGCTTGGGAACGTGTACGTGACGCTTTTCAGAAAGCGCATCCGCCAGAGTTTGCAGGTAGCTCAGATGTGGTAGTCTCGAGCCAGTGGAGGAAGGATATGCAGAGGCACTTGAGGATGTATGAGTGCACGGACGTTCAGAAGCAGGTGCTAGCTACTTTCAAGCTAGTTGGATCTGCACTGCAGTGGTGGGAGTCTATTACCACCGTGGAGGAGAGGGATACTCTCACTATTCAGGACTTCTGGGTGCGGTTTGACCGCAAGTACTTTTCGTCCGCTGTTCATACGGAAATGAGGAGGAAACTGATGAATCTGAGGCAAGAGGGTAAGACCGTGGCCGAGTATGAGGCCGAGTTCACGAATCTGTTGAATATCGTTCCGGATGAGATACCAACAGAAAAGAAGAAGATTGAGAAATTCACCGACGGGTTGACATGGAGGATCCGTCAGCATCTGTTAGGGAACCTTTCGTTGGCCACTTATTCTGATGTGGTTAACGCTGCTTTGTTACACTGCCACGATCACCGCTTTCATATGGTTGAGGGCAAGAGATCGGGAGAGTCTAGCCATCAGGGCAAGACTGGAGGACATGGTGCCGGTGGGGCACAATCTGTTCAGGGGCAGAGACAGGGTGAGCAGGGTTCCCAGCAGGGGGATCAGAAGAGGTTCCAATCAGGGAGTTACAGGCACGGACAGGGAGGTTTCCGTCAGGGCCATCAGGGTCCAAACGGCCATCAGGGCCAGCAAGGGCAGAATGGGCAGCAGTTTCAGCAGGGCCAAGGAAGGAACGGTAACGGCCACCAGGGCCGGGGACCGCAGGGGCAGAGAGGAGGGAACTTCCCAGGGAAGTGTTTTGTTTGTGGCAAGACTGGCCATAAACGACAGGATTGTCCTGATAGGGGTAGGGCCCCATAGCAGCAGCAGCAGGGTGCTCGCCAGGGGCCGCAGAGGCCTATGTTTCCCGCCTCTCTCCCCGCACCGCCACAGATGACAGCATTACCACCCATTCCAGCAGTCCCAGCTCAGCAGGGGCAGCTACAGTATGGACGTGTCTACAACGTCCACCAGGCAACAGTTCCGCAAGCACCGCCCGCGATTGAGGGTACGTTTCCTATCCATGGCACTATGGGTCGGGTATTATTTGATACGGGGGCCACACATTGTTTTATAGCTACACATTTCGCGAAAGCCTTAGGATTGTTAGCTACGGCAGAGAGCACAGTGACGTGTGTCGACTCACCATTGGGGAGTGGGGCACTTATATTCTTTATATGCCGGGGAGTGGGGGTAGAGATTGGTAGTCTGGTATTACCTGCAGACATGTTGGTATTAGATATGCATGTTCATGATGTGATTATCGGTATGGATTGGCTCGTAGCTTATAGGGCCATGATTGATTGCTTCAGCGGGAGCATTGTTTTTGCCATTCCGGGGTAAGAGATGTTTGTAGTGGCGATGACTCGCCCAGAGGGAGGCTCGACCGCTCATTTGTATTACCTAGAGGAGGATACCTCTAAGGAGGTTGTGATTCCTTTAGATTCGATTCCAGTCGTCAGGGAGTATTCGGATGTGTTTCAGGAGATACCAGGCCTACCCCCCAGTGGAGAGATAGACTTTGTTATAGACCTATTGCCAGATACGAGACCTATAGCACGCGCACCGTACCGTATGGCTCCGACAGAGATGCGAGAGCTACGAGATCAAATAGAGCAGCTGTTAGGTCAGGGCTTTATTCGCAGGAGTACCTCACCTTGGGGCGCTCCAGTTTTGTTTGTGAAGAAGAGGGACGGTTCACTGAGATTGTGTGTGGACTACCGAGAGTTGAATAAGGTCACGATACGGAATAAGTATCCGTTGCCTCGAATCGATGACTTATTCGACCAGTTGAGAGGAGCTTCCTTCTTCTCGAAGATTAATTTGAGATCGGGATACCATCAGTTGCGTATCAGGGAGGAGGATGTCTCGAAGACTGCGTTCTTATCGAGATATGGTTCTTACGAGTTTCGAGTTATGCCTTTTGGTTTGACCAACGCTCCAGCAGTGTTTATGGACTTGATGAACAGAGTGTTCAGGGATTTCCTAGATCAGTTTGTCATTGTCTTCATTGATGATATTCTGGTTTACTCCCAGACAGAGGAGGAGCACGCCGAGCATTTGAGGCAAGTTTTGCAGACACTCCGTCAGAACGAGTTGTATGCAAAATATGAGAAGTGTGGGTTTTGGTTGAAGGAGGTCCAGTTTTTGGGACATATTATTTCCGACCGGGAATATCTGTTGATCCGGGGAAAGTATCCGCGGTGAGGGAGTGGGGACAGCCCACGACACCGATTGAGATTCGTAGTTTCTTGGGCCTAGCAGGATACTACAAGAGGTTTATTCGGGGTTTCTCGAAGATAGAAGGTCCTTTGACACATCTGACTCGTAAGGGTGTGCCATTCATCTGGAGTGATGCCTATCAGTTGGCATTCGATGAATTGAAGGATAAATTGACCTCAGCACCTGTGTTAGCATTGCCGAGACCGGGAGTTGAGTATTTGGTTTACACCGATGCGTCTTTGCAAGGACTTGGAGGTGTATTACAGCAGGAGAGACAGGCCATAGCTTATGCTTCCCGTAAGCTTAAGCCTCATGAGAAGAATTACCCCACACATGATTTGGAATTGGCGGCAGTGGTATTTGCCCTACGAATTTGGAGGCACTATCTTTTGGGGGAGAAGTTCCAATTGTTCACGGACCACAAGTCCCTACAGTACCTGTTCACGCAGAAGGAGTTGAACATGCGGCAAAGGAGGTGGCTTGAGTTTGTGAAGGACTACCAGTTCGATATCCAGTATCACCCGGGTAAGGCTAATGTGGTAGCAGACGCATTGAGCCGTAGGCCAGCAGATGAGGTGGCAGGGGTGTAGAAGGCAAAGTGGAAGGAGTTGGGACACCAGGATGCAGTGGCCCGATCTTTCATGTCTGTGATGACCGTTACACCGCAGATTGTCACGAAGGTAGTACGGGCACAAGCTAATGACTCGTTCTGTCTGGAGCAGATAGTTCGATTACTAGCAGAGGGAGCCGAGTCCTATACCGTTAGCTCAGACGGGGGATTACGCTTCAATGGGAGATTGGTGGTTCCGGAAGGGGAGAAATTGCGACACGAGGTGATGGCAGAGTCGCACGGCTCACGGTTTGCGGTACATCCCGGAGGGGACAAAATGTACCAAGACATGAGACGGCAGTATTGGTGGTTCGGTATGAAGAGAGATATTGCTGAGTTTGTTTCGAAATGCGCCACTTGCCAGCTAGTAAAAGTGGATCATCAGAGACCGACATGACTTCTACAGCCGTTGGAGGTCCCGGTGTGGATGTGGGAGAGCATATCCATGGATTTTATCACGGGGTTGCCTACGTCGCAGAGGGGTCATGACTCCGTTTGGGTAATTGTGGATAGATTGTCCAAAGTCGCTCACTTTTTACCCGTAAGGACTGACTACACTACGGGACAGTATGCCCAGCTCTTCATTTCAGATATTGTGAGACTTCACGGTGTGCCCCTAAATATCGTGTCTGACAGAGACAAGATATTTGTTTCGCGGTTTTGGGAGAGTTTCCAGGAGGCCATGGGCACGGAATTGCGGTTGAGTACGGCTTATCATCCGCAGACCGATGGGCAGACTGAGCGCACAAATCAGATGTTGGAGGACATGCTACGCATGTGCATTATTGACTTTGGGGGTGGATGGGAGCAGTACCTTCCACTGGTGGAGTTTGCTTACAACAACTCCTATCAGTTCACTATTGGCATGGCTCCGTTTGAGGCATTGTACGGTAGGCCTTGTCGTTCCCCAGCATGTTGGTTAGAGGTGGGGGACAACAAACTACTTGGGCCGGAAGTGATTCAGGATACTTCGGCAAGGATTGAGTTGATTCGGAGTCGCATTCGGGTAGCTCAAGACCGGCAGAAGAGTTATGCTGATGCGAAGAGATTTTTCAGGGAGTTTCAAGTGGGGGACCAGGTTTTGCTCAGAGTATCTCCTATGAAGGGGATTATGCATTTCGGGAAGAAGGGGAAGTTGGCACCGAGGTATGTGGGGCCGTTTCCTATTATTGAGCGGATCGGACCGGTTGCGTATAGACTTGGGTTACCGGAGCATTTGCATCGGATTCACGATGTGTTTCATATTTCCTCGCTAAGGAAATACCTTAGAGATAATTTGGCTCATTCTCACATTGCTGTGGAGGACATCGATCTCCAGCCGGATAGCTCCTACGAGGAGGGGCCGATTGCTATTTTGGACCGAAGTGAGAGGAAGCTGCGGTCAAAGATAGTTCCGTTAGTGCGTGTTCAGTGGCGACATCACAATGTCGAGGAGTCCACATGGGAACGCGAGGATGAGATACGCGAACGTTATCCAGAGTTGTTTTTATCAGGTGCTTTCTAGTTCCGAATTTCGGGACGAAATTCTGTTATTAGGGGGGGAGTATGTAATACTTCGTATTTTTGGCGATATTTATTTTTGGAATTAATTAATTAAATGAGAATTAATTGGGAATTAATCCGGATAAAATACTAGCGAGATGTGAGTTGGTATTTGACTATATTGAGTATATATGATGTTATATGAATATTGAATTATGAAATTTATCGTGAGATTGATATACGGCAATTTGGTCATTTTATTGGGACGCGTGAGACAGTCGCGTCAGGATATAATTATTTTATTTATAAAAGTGAATTTAAATTCTATTAACCGTATGGTCGTTTTGAGTGCGCCAACGCATCCGGAAGGGTCGAGATAGTCAGAAAACACTAGCCGGGGGTTTAGTTTGGGTCCCGGGGTATTTTTAGGCCATACCGGCAACATAAAGGGTATTTTGGTAATTTTGTATTTTTGGGAATTAAAAGTGACGAAAATTAGGAGTCTTTATCTGATTGGGAATAGACCCACTAAACCCACTAACCAACCCTTAATGACCCAATAAGCTACGGGGGTTATTAGATTAGGTTTCCAAAAACTTTCCCAAAGCAAACCCTAGCCACCTTTGGAGAAGAAGGCTTGTAGAGAGAGAGAGAGAAGGAATTCTGCAGAAAAGCTTCATCAAACCAACACCAAATTCAGAGACACTAGAGGCAAGTGATTTAATCCTATTTAATTCAGAGAATGTCTCTTCCATGTTAGATAAATTGAAAGATTTACATTTGTTCTTGGAAGTTAAATAAAAACCCATTTTTAATTGGACTTAGGACTTGAATTTTGAGGACAAATTGCATGTAGAATAGTATGGAGATGATTATTCTGATGTTAATATATGTTGGATGTAACAAAAACGAATCTAGAATGGACTTATTGAAGATTTAAAATTCTAGGGTTTATGTTCTTGAAAATTTGGGGGAAAGGGTAGCGATTTGATGAATTAATGATGTTTAGGATGTGTTAATTCCTTAAAAGATGTTAGTATATGACCTTAGTATGTTTTAGGATGATTGGAGACCTTAAAACATTGTTGGGACGAATTTTGGTTGAGATTTGAGGTGTAGAAATTGATGAAAAACGAGATAGGATTTCTGGGCTTGAATCTGGTCACTCGTTAGAAGACCTACCCAGGTCATTCGAACGAGCTCGTTCGAACGAGCTTCTAACGAGTTGACAGTTTGGGGTTCTAACGAGAGGGATGTTCGTTCGATAATCTCGTTCGAACGAGATCTCGTTAGATAGCCCAGTTCGTTCGAACGAACTCTCGTTCGAACAGCCTCGTTCGAACGAGACTTCTAACGAGCTGGCAGTTTAGGCCTTTTTGGCCTGTTTTGATTTTTGGAGTCCCGTAAACTTGTTCGAGGATAGAGATAACATTCCTTTGGTGGTGTATTAGTATACTTGGGACATTTGGGATATAATGAGGAGTAAATTATATAAGTGTGAATCGAATCAAATAGACATTTGAGTCGAGACGTGAGTGCCTACTAAGACGTGAGAATAAATTATGGCGCGTATAAATATGGACCGGGATTATATAAGTTGTATATATATTAAGTTGGTACGAGAATGCGATAAGTACAACAATTAAACTACGGTGATTACTGAGATGTGTGCTTACTTAGTATTGGAATATGATTTGTGTGTATGACATACCTACCATACTTGCTATAACGGGAGGTTTGCGTTCGCTTAGGGCCCTCTAATCCTTGTGTTGCCCGGATTTAGACTGGTTACCTCGATGAACATAGGTCAGAGAAGGACTTATTGGGATGTTAATAAGTCTGCTGATCGTGGGAGCGCAGGTATGTACGTGACCCATGTGATGTGACTGTGTTCGCCTCCACTGTTTGTGTTTTGTGTTATCTGAACGATTCCTGAGAGATTCAGAATACGTGATTCATTATGCACGTGATGTACCGGGATGGATAGCAGAGTATGTGTGCACCGCAGCTTAGTCTCGGGGTGCTTATATTGTATATTTATGTTGTGGAAAATATACACTTAATAAACTGGGAACTTTCATATGGTATTGTGTGTATAACTATGGAATAACATAAAAGGAATAATCTATAATGAGTTGTATTACTTTTACGTGAGAACCTGAATTTACGTTAAGCCCCTACTTAATTTCGAACGTTATAATGTTAATGGGAATCGAGTAATAAGGGTAGAACCTATGACAATCTAGCTAGATATGATGTTACTTAGCTAGTGGGTTGTGTCATTTTAGACGGGTACTTACGTTAGGAGTGCACAGTTAGACGAGAGGTGAGAATTTCATGTGAGTGCACGTCCTAACATGTACTTTGCATTTAATGTTTTAAATGTTTTTAAAGCACTTGCAGGTTTTTAAAATATCTCCACATTCGGGCTCTGACCCGTTTGCTTTCAAATCTATTTTCTTGTAAAACCATTTTAGGTGCCCAGCCACAAGGACACCATGCATAGGATACTCATTCAGTTGACGAGCTGTAGCTGTTTGTGGGAGCTACAGGGATTTGCTTTTAGACGCTTCTACCATTTGGATTCCTGATTCAGTATTTATCAGTTGTAGGGCATGTTGCTCATTTCTATTAGAGACATCTTTCCATTTCAGTTTTTCAGACTTTGGCATGTATTGATTCAGTATTCAGTTTAGTTATTTCAGTTTGTGGTATTGTAGTGAGGAGTTTTCCTCCAGACTTTATTTACATTATGTGATGGTTATTCTATTTACTTCGTTATGGTGAATGGTGTTATTATTCTTCATTACACTTGTTGCATGTTAATCAGACTTTAATTAAAATTTGGCAACTTACTTTTTAAATACTAGGTGGTTAGTAATAATAAAAATATTTTCGACAGTGATGCTATTAGCTGAGCCAACTTGGCATTTTGAATTAATTTAATAAAGGAGTAGCTACCCGGTATTTAATTAGTCGGGGTGCCACAGTTAGGTGTTGTGTGTGTGTTTATTTTGGTGGACCCTTAGAAAAATAAAACTAAAAACTAAAATAAAATTAAAATTTTGAAAATAAAATTCTAATCTAAAAAATAAAAAATAAAGACTCAATTAAAAATGAACTAAATAAAAGAAATAAAAATTTAATTAAAAATAAAACAAACTAAAAATAATAAAAAATAAAAATATTAAAACTAAAAAATAAAATCCTAAGCATATATAAAAACTAAAATAAAACAAAAGAAATAAAAACTTAAAATCTAAATGAAAACTAAAGTCCTAAAAAAACAATCTAATAAAACTAAAAAACTAATCCTAGTAAAATAAAAACTAATAAAAATAAAAATAAAAATACACTAATAAAAATAAAATAGAAAAATAGAAAACAAAACTTAGAAAATACTATATAAATAAAAAATAAATACTAGAAAAATAAAATGACTCAAACTAAAAATCTAAAAAATATTAAAAAGGGACAAACTAAACACACACAGGGTTTGGGGTAGGTTTAGGCTAGGTTTAGGGTAGGTTAGGATACGTGATTGGTAATTAGCTCCATAAAACGCGCATTTGCCTTGATATATAGCTTTTGACACCGCAAACGGACATTTGACCTACAAGATAAACATTTAAGCGCATAAGACCCATATTGCCGAGAATTAACAACTAAAATACATCTATTCGGGATATAAAATGTACAATTTTGGGTGCTTATCAGTCCCTCTAGAAGGTAAAAATCCCAAATAAACCCTAGATTTTTACCAAATTACCAAAATACCCTTAAAGAATGAATTAAGTTAACTTACACTTTTATATACCAATTAAAACCCAACTTTCACTCAAAGTTTAACCAAATGACTTATATTTTGTCGGAATATCATAACCAAATCCATTAGATTTGAATAATTGCACATAAGCTCCTAAGCTTTTACAAAATAACTTTAAAGCCTTTAATTCTATACAAAAGCTATCTAAGGACCTAAACCAATGCCCAAAATTATTTGTACATACTCCCCTACTGACATGGGACCAGTTGGACTCCCAACATGGCATGTGTCATGTAGAGTACCATGGGTACCCATTTGCCATCCACATAGCCTTGATGAAAGTTATACAAACTCAACCCCATCTTCACCACCAAAATAACTAATCAAATACTCTCCACGAACCCTATAAATACCCTCCTTCACCTTATTAAAAACTCATCCCAACTGAGAGCTTTTCTAACGAATTTTTTTGAGAGTTTTTGCATTTCTGTTATTTTATGCATGAATGTTTGTTCCTTCAATTTGGTTATATTTCTACACGTATATAAAATAGAATTATGAATTTACATGTGTTTATTAAGGTGTGTATGCATTGAAATAGCTCAAAAACTAGACAACTCCATTAAAAATAGAAAACTCCATTGAAGCTTGAGCTTCAATGGTGGATTTTGCTTCCTTGACTTTGAACCAGTTTTAAAGTGAGGTAAGTTGATCTTAGATTCTAAGGAATCTAGGTGCATGGTTTAATTGAACCAAGAATAGGTTTTGATACCTCAAATCAAAGTTTAAAGTTTTCGGGCCTGGAACTTTTAGAAACAAATTCAAGAGTTTTACTCGACCAAAATTCCTCACACCAGGCTTATTTTGCTACATTTCCAACATAAAACAAAACCCTTATGATGTCAGAATAAGAATCCTAGCTTTCAGTCACTTATGTTTAATCAAATTTTTGCCATTTTTATAAAGACTCAATATCTCAATTTAGCCCACCAAAATCCCTGAAACTAATTTGGTTAGATTTCTCTTCAAAAGTTATGCAATTTTCATTTAGGAACCGACTCAAATGGATTCCAAAAACGTCTCAACTTTAAGGTCAAAATTTCAAAACCCTAAAGTAAAACGATCGAAGTTTAAAGATTAATGGGTTACACATGTGCGAGTGAGGGTCAAACTAGGCGCGCGAATTAGCTGACTTAGCGCATGAGGGGGCATCTCCACTCAGAAAAATCAGATTTTTTCTTCACAAATTTTATTTTTTAGTTCTAAAAAAAATGATATATTACATCACCCTATTTAGATACCATGAAATTATTTTCTCGAGAAAAGTAATTTTAAAGTTTAAATTCAAGTTTTAATTTTACACATTACCCTCTGACTAATAATCCAAGTATTTCAAAATACCCCCAAGCTTTTTCCATAAGTTTTTAGTTCAAATAAAGCTATTTTGTCTCTTGTCACTAAATCCAAATCCAAATATAAATAAAGAAAAATATTATTCTAAAAACTTTTAAAAATTATATATTATACCCTCCTAGTTATTTTTACACTGAAATTTCTTGCAATTTAGTATCCTACTGCATCATAGCATGCATTATTTTAGGCTTACATGACCTACTTATACTCTTTATTATTTCACACTATCCAGTCAACCCCAATGAATTAGACACAGTCCCAGAATTTGAAAATTCAAAGTTGGTGATTTTAATTTCAGTATTAAACAAATTGAGCTTATATCTTTCAAAATTACAGATTGTTATATCATTATATGATAATTTTGAACTCATGTTTCAATTACGAACTCATTTGTGTAGTTTATATTTATTCCATGTATTGATTCTCTCGATATTTCAGTTATCTCAAAACCCGATAAACCATTATAGCCTATGACTTCAGTAAAAGTCACTCAACTCTTTTTACCCTTAATTATGGTATAGCCTTGCAACCTACTACAATAATTGCATATTACCCTGAAATTTATGGCAATTATCAGTGAAACCCCTAGTAGCATAGCTTACGATTCAGAGATTAGACCCTGATATACCATGACTGTTCTAATTACCTTGGAGGATTCTGATGTTGAGTGTGCCAAGCCTTATTATTATTACTGTTCCCCAACAATTTTAGGATTGTCTATCCAAGTGTATGATATGCTTTGGACAATATTGTAATGGTATGTTTATGCATTTGAAACCCTTATAACTAATAATTTATGGGTTATCTTGTTATAGTCTGAACCCTTATCTTGGTAACTTAATACACAACTTATCCGATTACACTCCACCATATTATTCATTTACATATCATTAGACGCCAGTATACCACTGATAGTTGTATGATATTTTATTTTGTCTAAATATTTTTATGATATCAATATTAAATCCAGTTACTCACTAATAATACATTTTCTCTCGTACCTAGTATAGAAATAAAATTATCAAGTTGGCATGTCTGCTTAATTGTTTTCCTTCCAGTTGGATGACGAACTCGAGGAAGATGAGATACCTCCGGCACGTTTGGACTTTTATTCTATATTACCTTAAAAAATCTTTTCGGTTACGTACAAATAGGTGGTAGCAAACAAATATGGTAGTCTCCGCTGGAATATTAGCATCGCGACTAATCAACTCTTATGATTCCCGAATGTTTTTCTACAAGTTTTACCTTATATATGGCATGTACGAATAATTATGTATTTCCATTTATTTCAGACTCAACTATGTACCCGGATGTTTTTCTACAAGTTTTACCTTATATATGGCATGTACGAATAATTATGTATTTCCATTTATTTCAGACTCAACTATGTAATAAGATGCTAGGCATCCCCATAGTAAAAATCTTTTAATATTCGATGCCTTTAATTTGTTTGTTATGTGTATTTTACTCCTTACTTACTATTAAAAACATAAAGTTCGAGGATGCGACATCCTAGGACCGTTCTTAAGATCATAACAACAACGCCTAAGGTTACCTTTCCTACCATAATAAGTGCAAGTGTAAATACGGCAAGGGGTGTTATCTAAAGGTTGACATTTTCTAGCGTTCCTAAACTACTCTCTTAAACTTATGGCTTTGGAAGGGGAAGCGTTATGATCATCAAAACCAATTCCACTCTTAACATCTTTGATTTGGACGGTGCCTAACATTTTATCCAACTTTTTGAACCCAGACTCTAAATAAAATTTGACACGACTCTAATATTTTAATATCTCTTCAAGCTCAACAATACTGGACTCGAGTAAACTTATGACTCCTCAAACTCTAGAAGCTCTTTCTTAATAGCCTCCATCAAACCATGAAGCCTATTTCTCTCACCCTTAAAGTACTCTAGATTCTCTCGAAGAGTCTTCTTACATGCCTTAATATCCTTAATCAAAGCATTATTATTATTATTATTATTATTATTATTATTATTATTATTATTATTATTATTATTATTATTATTATTATTATTATTATTATTATTATTATTATTATTATTATTATTATTATTATTATTATTATTATTATTATTATTATTGTTATTATTATTATTATTATTATTATTATTATTATTATTATTATTATTATTTTCTATGGAACTTTCTTTTAACCTACCTTCCAACTTTAAGTTAACCTTTTTCACCGTTAAAGTTTCCGCATATAACTCATGAAAGGAAACTTGTAGCTCATTATCCTCCTCATTTTTTTCATACCCACTCTCGTCTCCACTATCTCGACCATCACTCACTTAGGATTCAAAAATTATGACCTCGGATGTGTCATGTTCATATGAAGATTTCTTATCAACAGTCACGTCACTAGCCATGAATGTGGTAAAGTTAAGCTCAATGTGTAAATCATTTTCCTCTTTCAGATCATTATCACTAAGGGTGTCATTAAATTCTATCGATTTCTTTCCCTCCTTCCTTAGTTTTGTGGGGGCACTCAGCTACCCTATGGCCATAACCCTCATAACTATAACATCTCTCAAAATCATACCTTTTTAAAGTTCTCATTCATATCTTAAGGATGAGATCGACCTTGTTGTTCTTAATTTTCTGAAACCTTTTTGCATCTTTCAATTGATTTTGGAATTTGAGAAATTTCTTGAATTGCTTTACCAACATGGCCATATTCTTAGAATTGACGTCAGACTCATCATTCGAAACATGTGTTTCCTCCTTTTGGGCATTCAAAGCTATGCTCTTTTCTTTTTTCGTCACATTCTTATAGGTAAATATGTCAAAGGCAAAAGTTTATAGGTCACCTATAAGATCTTCAAGTTTCATAGAGTCTAGAGTACCCAATTTTTTTAAAACCCTCACCTTTGGATTAAATCTATCAGGCAACGACCTTAAGATTTTCTTTATCACTCGGTTGTCGGGTATCTTCTCTCCCAAGTTAAATAACGAGTTAACTATATCGGATAATCTAGCATAAAACTCAACAAAGCTCTCACTTTCTAACATTTTTATTATTTCAAATTAAGTTGTGAGGTTTTGGAGTTTGGAAGCCTAAACAACACTAGTTCTTTCGTGGGTGAGTTCGATTATATCCCAAGCCTCTTTTGACGTCTCACACGGCATAATACAGAGGAATTCCGTCGGAATGACAGAATAAAATAAATAATTTAAACCTCAAGAATTATACTATGACAATTTATGCTCCGCCTCAGTCCACGACCCTACTAGTTTTAAATAAATTGAATCTCCATGTTACGTGACTGGTGGTGACCACCCATCAATAACAGCTGTAGGGGGAGCCTAAAGGCAGTCTTGTGATTAGAGATAACTCCCCCTCCTAAATTGAGGAAGGTTGACAACCCAGAGGAAGCTCAGAGGAAGCTTTCCAGAGGAAGCTTGCTAGAGGAAGCTCACCAGAGAAAGCTTGCTAGAGGAAGCTTAGAGGAAGCTTTCCAGAAGAAGCACAGAGAAATCTTACTAGAAGAAGCTCAAAGGAAGCTTTCCAGAAGAATCTCCGATGAAGCTTACCAGAAGAAGCTCAGAGGAAGCTTACGAGAGGAAGATCATAAAAGAAGCTCAGAGGAAGCTCACCAGAGGAAGCTTGCTAGAGGAAGCTTTCCAGAAGAAGCTCAAAGGAAGCTTACCAGAGGAAATTCATAGGAAGCTCACCAGAGAAAGCTTGCTAGAGGAAGCTCGCCAGAGGAAGCTTAGAGGAAGCTTTACAGAAGAAGCTCAGAGGAAGCTTACCAGAAGAAGCTCAGAGGAAGCTCATAGAAGAAACTTAGATGAAGCTTGCTAGAGGAAGATCTCCAGAGGAAGCGATACTGGAGAAAGCTTTACCGAAGGAAGCTCGAAGGAACCTTGCCAAAGGAAGCTCAGAGGAAACTTGCTATAAGAAGTTTAGAGGAAACTTAGCAGAGGAACGATACTCAGAGAGGAAACTCAGGGTTGACAGTTTTTTTATATACTTATTCAAATCATGTATCTGTAGAGATGTATTATAACTTGTACGTTTTAATGATTTATAATATGAGAGTGAGGTCAAACGGTATCCGCGGGGGACCAAGTCTGGAAGGGCTTGGGAGAGATTTCATGCTCTATCGGATGACCTCATTAAGGGAACCTCTAGTTTGGAAGATTAAGAATCAAGGCAACATTAAGGCTTGACTTAACCATTCTAGATACACCTCATAAAACACCGATGGACCATAACCCAAGAGAGCTTATCTAGAAGAACCACGAGTTCCATCTCACTTTGAGCCCAGTGCCAAACAGTCCCTTTTCAAATGTCACATCTTCTTTAGGTGATGTTACATGCCACATACCTACTGCCCAATCTAAACTTGAGTAAACCATGGCAGTTTGAGGAGTTGTCCGAAGGTTTGGTGGTTGACCATTGATGTGTGACAACTGCGTGACACAGCTGATAGCCAAAAGGTGTCTGCAGGCATTTAATGCTAGTGACATAAAGTAGAAGGGTTTTCACATTGATTGAGACTGAGACATCTCTAGAGAGGTTAGTGGCTATTTAGATAGTCCAGCCAATTCAGAGAAAATGGGTTCTCTTTGGAGAGAAGAGAGTGTTCTTTGTCCTGAGTTCTTTATAGAGAGAGAAAAGATATTGAGAGCGGGGGAGTTATTGCAAAACTAGGGGGCATTTAACTCACCCACCATTGTTAGTTGTTGCCAAGCTTTCACTACCATTTACTGTTGTGATATGTGTGTGGGACCTTGGTTTTTGAGCTGCCTACCAAGGTGTATCTGAGAGTTCTTGTTTCTCTCTCCCTTTGAACGAGTTGATTTTTAGGTTCATTTATTGTTTATTTCAATCTGTGTTGTTATTATATTGTTATTGTGTGTTCATTCTGCACCAAGTCGAGGATATTGGGTTAGCTGTTATCGCTATACCTATAGGGGTTACGCTTCCATCGATAATCTAAAGTACCCTCTTATATTTGGCGACTCTTCTGGGGAGGTATTCTTCTAAAATTATGGCCTAAGATAATGTTAATCGTGTTCTCGATTGTGATGACATCCAACAGAGGGAGAAATAACGGGCGAGGGGGTGTGTTGAGATTTCTCTGGGGCAGGTGTGGACTCCCTCGTGACTTGCGATGAAATACATAAGAAGCTTGACGGAAAATCTTAACATGTGTTTTCATTGTTAAGTCACCGTTACTAGTGGAGTTTGATGAAAAATCTTAACAAGTGTTTTCATTGTTAAGTCACCGTTACTGGTGAATTTTGACAAAAAAATCTTAACAAGTATTTTCATTGTTAAGTCACCATTACTGGTGGAGTTTGACGAAAAATCTTAACAAGAGTTTTCATTGTTAAGTCACCGTTACTGGTGGAGTTTAACAAAAAAAAACTTTAGCAAGTGGTTTTCATTGTTAAGTCATCGTTATTAGTGTAATCACCGTTATTGGTGGAGTTTGATGAAAAAGCTTAATAAGTGTTTTCATTGTTAAGTCACCGTTACTGGTGGAGTTTGAAAAAAAAATCTTAACAAGTAATTTTCATTGTTAAGTCACCATTATTGGTGGGATCACCATTATTACTGGAGTTTGATGAAAAATCTTAACAAGTGGTTTTCATTGTGGCTTGAGATATTTTCGTGCAGATATTTCTTGGCCACACAACAAATATCTCCACGTGGGGGAAAATGTAGGTGGAGACTAAAGGCAGTCTTATGATTAGAGACAACTCCCCCTCCTAAATTAAGGAAGGTGGATAAGCCAGAGGAAGATTTCCAGAGGAAGCTTACTAGAGAAAGCTCGCTAGAGGAAGCTCGCCTGAGAAAGCTTGCTAGAGGAAGATTAGAGGAAGATTTCCAGAAGAAGCTCAGAGGAAGATTACCAGAAGAAGCTCAGAGGAAGCTTTCTAGAAGAAGCTCAGATGAAGCTTACCAAAATAAGCTCAGAGGAAGCTTACCAGAGGAATCTCAGAAAATAAGCTCAGAGGAATCTCACCAGAGGAATCTTGCTAGAGGAAGCTCGCCAGAGGAAGCTTGCTAGAGGAAGCCTAGAGGAAGCTTTCCAGAGGAAGCATAGAGGAAGCTTACCAGAGGAAGCTCAAAAAATAAGCTCAGAGGAAGATCACCAGAGGAAGCTCGCCAGAGGAAGCCTACTAGAGGAAGCTTAGAGGAAACTTTCCAGAATAAGCTCAGAGGAAGCTTACCAGAACAAGATCAGAGGAAGCTCAGAGAAGAAACTCAGATGAAGCTTTCCAGAGGAAGCTCGCCAGAGGAAGCTTTACCAGAGGAAGCTCGGAGGAACCTTGCCAGAGGAAGCTCAGAGGAAACTTGCTATATGAAGTTTCGAGGAAACTTACCAGAGGAACCTCACTCACAGAGGAAACTCAGGGTTGATAGTTTTTTATATACTTATTCAAATCATGTATCCATAGAGATGTATTATAACTTGTATGTTTTAATGATTTATAATATGAGAGTGAGGTCAAACGGTATCTGCAAGGGACCAAGTCTGGTAGGGCTTGGGAGAGCTTTCATGCTCTATCAGATGACCTCATCAAGGGAACCTCAGAGGGAACTGGTTTTGAGGATTGAGAAGCAAGTCAATGTTAAGGCTTGACTTAGCCATTCTAGATACACCTGGTAAAAAACCGAGGGACCATAACCCGAGAGAGCTTATCCAGAAGAACCACGAGTTCCATATCACTTTGAGCCCAGTGCCAAACAGTCCTTTTTCAAATGTCACATTTTCTTTAGGTGATGTCACACGCCACCTACCTATTGTCCAATCCAAATATGAGTAAACCATAGCAGTTTGAGGAGCTGTTAGAAGGTTTGGTGGATGACCATTGAAGTGTGACAGATGCCTGACACAACTAATAGCCAAAAGGTATGAGCAGGCATTTAATGCTAGTGACATAAAGTAGAAGGTTTTTCACATTGATTGAGACTGAGACATCTCAGGAGAGGCTGGTGTCTATTTAAAGAGCCCAGCCATTTCAAAGAAAAGGGGTTCTTTATAGAGAGAGAAAAGACATTGATAGTAGGGGAGTTATTGCAAAACCAGGGGGCATTTAACTTACCCACCATTGTTAGTTGTTGCCAAGCTTTCACTACCATTTATTGTTGTGATACATGTATCTGAGAGTGCTTGTTTCTCTCTCCCTTTGAACGAGTTATTTCTGAGGTTCATTTATTATTTATTTCAATCTGAGTTGTTATTATATTGTGATTGTGTGTTTATTCTGTACCAAGTCGAGGATATTGGGTTAGTTGTTATCGCCATACCTATAGGGGTTACGCCTCCATCTATAATCTAAAGTACCCTCTTACAACATCAAACCACACCCGCTCATCTATAGCCTTAAGTGTTTGCTTCATACGCACTTTTCATTATGCGTAGTTTGACCCATAAAACATAGGGGTTCTAAAACCATCAAATCCACAAAAAATCATGCCTAAAGACAAAGGGATGAAAAACATAAAAACTGAGTGTTCTAGCTTTGATACCAATTTGAAAATTCCCTTACGGTGTACTCTTAGGCAAGGATGGTCTGAATAAATACAAGTCCAATATTTTTTTTATATTTTTCGAATTCTTAAAGATCGAAACTGTAAACAAAATTAACTTAATTAAACTTAGCACCGATTTCAAAACTTTCTTATAGAAGACCATTTTCCAAATGTTATCTTTTTACCCTAAAGCATGCATTTAAGGTGATGGTAGATAAAATTACTAAATCAACCCTAAGACATCGATATACGAGGAAAACCACAAAGGGGAAAACGTCGAAAGGCCCAAGCAATAGATCACTATGATACGGTTCTAAAAAGTATAAACAATAGACTTACACAACAATTTGTTACCCCACAAGCCTTGAAGCTCTTCCATCTTTAATCGATTCTCAGCAGTGCAATGTAGGAATCCACCTACACAAGCTGCCATAGTATACGAATCCACATGCACCTCGATACCCACCAATGAGGCTCAGTAACAGTTAAACACTGCATATGGTACAAACGGAGTCCACCGCATGAACCAGGTTCTTTCAAGATGAAAGATACAAACTATAATACCCCGCCCCAATATTTTATTGATTTTCATGGATAAGTTGTAATAATATGAAAATCTTGAGATTTCGATAATTATGATTGAGTGTATAGCTGAATGGACTGTTCGGGATCCTGATTATAATTATTGGAATATTGTGGGATAAAATTTGGAAAATTTAGAGAAGAATGAAGAATGGTCATTCGAACGAGTTCAGGTCGTTCGAACGTGAAATAAGGGTCATTCGTATTAAGGGATTAAACAAGGTTCGAATGATATCCAACTGAATAACAAGTCGAGGCGATTCGAATGTCGTTCGAAGCATAATTTGAACGAAAATCCATTCTCGTTCGACAAAGGGGCTATTCTAGTTATAACGAGGTTACGCAGAATTTTTAAATCGGGTTGCCCTCGTGTGCTATCACATTTTTCACCGTTAGATGGGTAACCTGCCGAGGTCTGGTGAGCCCAGATTGAGCAAAAATGGGATTTGAGGTTTTAGGGGTGTTTTATAAGGGTTTGTTTGGATTATTTGTTTTGAGTTGGAATAAGAAGAAGAAAAAGAAGAAGAAAGAGAGAGAGAGAGAGAGATGGTGGGTCTTCCACCATTTTTATGCACTCCTCCACCTCTCTCTACCATAAACCACCATGCCACAACCATCTCTCCACCATATACCACTTATTTTACATGCATTCCTCCCTATATAAACCATATATACCCATTTCCTCAATGGATGATCAAAGATACAAATTTTGGAGGTGTTGTTGAGGGTCTTTGAAGATGAAGATAGAGGACATTTGATGAGTTTTGAAGAGGGTTTTGATGGAGCATTCATAAGAAAGCTTGTACAAGCTAGGCAACGTCTTTAAGGCCAGCTTAAGAGGTGGAAGGTTGCCATCTTCTTAAAAATTTCAATATATTATTGTTGGAGCTTCATTTGAGATGGAAAATATCTACTCTTAGTATTAGGACAAAATCTAGTCTTTCAACCTTTAAGTTTTGATCTGATATTTTTAAGAAGATCTGCATAATCTCTGATTCATCCTCTACCTTTAAACAAAGGGAACCCCAAATATTTTATGGGAAGATTTTTAAATGGAACGCCAAGACAGTGAACAATTGAGAATCTTCTTAAAATTGGAATTTTTAACTCAATATAGAATGAAATCTTTTTAAAATTAATGAGATGACTTGAGGCTTTCTCATAAGACTCCAGAAAGATCATAAGGGCTTTAAGAGAGACTTTTTCCTGATCTTTAATAAGCTCTACTTTGAAACCTAGCCTCCCAAAAAACCAAATTTTATTTGATTTCTTACTAATGACCTCATCAAAATTCCACTTAAACAAGAATTTTTTCATCTTCCCTTGATTGGGTTTAGGCTACAGAATAGAAATAACAGGTAAGTAATACTTTCTACCAATCTTTTTAATTCTTCTACTAGTGGGTTTATTTGAAATACCTCTAGCATTCCGAGAAATGAAATTTATCATTGAGAACATGAAAGGTTGGAATTAGTGATCACCTTAGTGTTGGCTTTTGTAATCCTTATGAATAGAGCGCCTATGGGTTGCCTTATATTCTTAGGTTTGGGCTTATGATCCAAGGCAGTATGGGCATTAAAACTCTCATGAACCCTATTATTCCTTCTTTCTTTATATGCTTTAATTTTACTCCACTTTCTATCAGACCTATTGGCAAAAATCATCAACTCTTCTCGTATAGGGATAATTCTCTACTGCTTCTGTTCAGAATCATACATGCTTTGCATAATGGCAGTCATAATCTGGAAGACTAGATGCTCTAGAGGATAGTAATATATGGTCTACTACTGTAAGGACAAATTTTCAATGGAGTCAATTTGTATGTAATTGGCATTATAGATGACAAAATGTTTGAGTCTTAGGATATAATTTATGTTGTTGATCCCATAAGCCTATGACGTGTTTGATGAAGACGTAGCGATCAAGTTTCAAATTGTTTAGTGACATGTGTCCTTGGATATATTATAAGGGTGTTGTTTTTTATTTAAAATTGTTTGGAACTATTTTTAATATTTTTTACGAAAAATATTTTCTGAGTTTAAACTCTTTTGAACAAGAATAAGTCTCGTTTAAACAAAATTCATTTTTCGTTCGAATGAACTTCTTCTTCATTCAAACGAAGTTCTTTCTCATTAAATCGAACATCAAACGAGGATCCTCTGCCAAGCAGAACCAATCTAGTTAGAAGCTAGTTCAAACGAGATTGCGTTCATATTCAAGCAAACTAGTGGTGTCGTTCGAATGAAGTGCAATTCTCGTTCGAACGAATCTAGTTTTTGTTTGAATGAATCGGTCCCTCGAAAATCATGTAAATAGTAATTAAGGCATTGGGGACTCAGAATGTTTAATGACTTTTTGTGAAAAAAGAATTTCTACATGTTTATAAAAGCTCCAAGCCCGAAGTTCACCCAATAGGTGTAAAGATCCAAGTTCCATAATTTATATGCTTTGAGATCTTGATATTGGGCACCAAAGTTTGTGTAATGACCCGACTTGGATTTAAGGGTTACCCATAGTCAGCCCGATCCGACCCAAGAATTAGGTGTGAAGTGCAATGAAATAACCTATATAATGTTGCTAATCCAGTTTTATTTTAATTAACGTTTCACATGTTTAGCATGTGATTTCAATTTCAAATTCAGCTACGTGAGGGGCCCGTGGGAAGCATCTACAGTGTCCAAGCATACAGAGCTACTAACGTAAAATAAAAAAGCGTACTTACCTGTGTAATTCTCTCAATATACAAACCCGTACCTAACCTATCGTAACAAAGACGAGGGTGTGAGCCGAATGCTCAATTAGAAATATACAACAATGCAATATTGAATCGAACGACAGAAAGAAGACTGTAACACATTATACCTACATGCATATGCAACTACCTTACACACACACACACACACACACACACACACACACATATATATATATATATATATATATATATATATATATATATATATATATATTTATATATATATAATGTATGAAATCGTTTTACTTTCGAAAATATTATTTATCCTGATTAATTCACCTTAATCTTATAAAACACTTACTCTTTCTTATTTTTACATTTATCCCTTTATTTAACACACATAATTAAATACTTGAAACAAATACACTTGGTTTGACAGAAAGTTATTTCTTTACCGAAATTACCATTTTCATTTTAACCAATCCACGTTAGTATTTTCATTAAATCACCTTACGACACACACGAACACCGTGTGAGAAAATACTTATTTATCTTTTGAAAACCTTTCACATCACACCTTTGTGTTAATTATGGGTAAAACCACTTGTCCTTTTTTTTGGAATCTTCAAATAACCGCGAACTTTAACGGACTCCACACCACCAGTGATGCCACCATATCCTCTGGTTAATGATTTTGGGTCTTTTGCCTCAGGCCTCTAGCCCTCAATTTTATTACCTGGACAAATTCAAAACCTAGGGTTTCATCCCAATTTATTTTACGCTAAAAAAATCATATTTTTTTAAGTTACCCACACTAGCTTATTAAGTGCTTTGAATGTCCTAACACCTTTTAACCCTTTTGGAGTAACATTCTTCTCAATTGGAAACATCTTTACTTTATTACTTTCATTTCTAAGAATCATCGAACATATAAGCCTACTTTATAAAAAAAATACCATTTTCTTTATTAACACATGTAGTCTTGAAATCTCAGGAAAAGTCCGAATTTGTCAAGGTTAATACGAGTTTGGCAAGGGTTTTCTTGAATTCTGCAATAAAATAGCAGGAGGTAGCAATGCAGAATTACGAGAAAGGGTGCAAAAATTGGAGGAATTCTTTGCAAATCCTCCAACAGATATTTTGCAGTAGGAGCACTCTCAGCCAAGTTGGAAGAATTGCAATTAGAGCTGCAACGTGTTCAAACGGTACAAGAAAGCCACATCCAGGAAATTGAAGAAAAGGTTGAGAACCTTGCAGCAGATGTTGGTGTTTTGGCTGACGAGCTTCGTACTCATTTGGGCTGACTTTATGAGGATTCTGGGTTGTTGAAAAAACGTGGCTTAACGCTGGTAGCAATGACACTAGTGCCGGTTCAAGAACTATAAAATTCCAGAACCGAAGGTATTTGCTGGTGCAAGGTCGGCGAAGGAATTAGAGAATTTCGTGTATGATATGGAACAATATTACAAGACTGCTCATACTTATGTGATGAAGCAAAATTTTGGTGGAGAAGTCGGACCGAAGACGAGAGCAGGTCTGAAATTAGTTCGTGGAGTGAACTAAAGAAGGAATTGCTGGAGCAATTCTTTCTAGAAAATTTAGGTTGGTAAGCGAGGGAAACATTGCGACGCGTGAAACATGACAAGACTGTGCGGGATTACGTGAAAGAGTTCACGTCGGTGATGCTTGATGTTAAGGGAATGTCCAAGGAAGACAAGGTCTTCAATTTCATTTCCAATCTTCAGCCTTAGGCACAGGCTGAATTTAGGAGACAAGGTGTGCGTGAGTTTCAGCAAGAAGTAGTAGTTGCGGATAGCCTAGTGGATCTCGAACTGGACTGGTCAGATGGTGTTTTATCTAAGTCCAAAGGTAAAGACAAAGTCGTGTTAGAATCGGGTAAAGATGGAGGGACATAAAATGACAAGGGAAAGGGGGTTGATGGACAACCAAACAAAGGCAAAGGTAGTTATTCTGGGTGTTTCATTTGCAAGGGTTCACACCGGGCAAAGGATTGTCCAATGCGAGAAAAGCTTGCTACAATTCAAGTGGAAGAGTCCAGAGATGTTGGCTCAAGTTCAGGTGGGGCGGATGGTCGTGTCAATCCCTTGGTTTTGCTAGGCGGACTCCAAGCAATGGAGTCTGGATAAATGGGCGATTGAAGCCTTGGTATGCGCGGGTTGCAGGAACCTTGCATTACCAAGAGAAACTTCTGCATTAGGTGGTAAAAACGTGGAGGTTACGGTCTTGAAGGGAGAGATTGAACCGAAAGGAGTTTTCCAAACTTTCATCATGAAGTTATGGGGTTCAGCATGAAGTTATGGGTACGGGCAAACCTCGAAACTAAGGGAAAATGTCTTAGTTCACTTTGGCTAAGGTTATCACCTGGAACAAAGTGGTTATGCAATTCGAAGTTGTCCGATTATGGGAGTTGGGTTCTTTCTATCATATTTGGTAGTTGACGTCTCTGCTACCACTGTGGATTTTTCGTTAATAACATATATAAGGAGGGGGTACCTCCGAGGTAAAATTCGGTATTTAGACATGAGCGCTCCTAGGCTCAAGGCAACTTCGTGGGCATGTTTTGGTTATCAATATACCGAATGAGGGATTGGTAGTGCATGGATTTTGGTTATGATCGGGAAATTCCTCGATCACACCTGTTTTGCAACATCTGGTTGCATCGGTGGGCGGGGTTACTTATAATTTTGAGGTGGCATTGTCTTAATTTCTGGGTTGTTACTAGTTGACTTCAAAGAGCAGTTGTGCTATCCCAAAAATGGATTTGGGTAGTTTTCATGGGAGTTTTTGGGCAAATAGATGTAAAAATGGGATTGCATCAGTTAGGCACTTGGAGATCATGGATCTTTAGACACCTGATGCAGCAGTTTTGAAGGCAGTTTCGTGGAGAAACCTCGCAACATCTAATTAAGGCAATTTTGTTCTTTATGTCATATTTAAACATAATAAAATCTTAATTAAACTAGTTTATATGTTCATCATCAAAATACTACAAGTTTATATACATGAGAATATTAATTTTAAATCCTAAAAATCCAATTAGATGGGTCTAATAGAGATTTGTTTTTGAAATTTCATGACACTTGAACAATGATGCTGGATTAAGGGGCACAACATTATATAAAATAATTAGGGATGCTAATTTTGTTATTAAGACAATACCATTTCTACCAATTATGTGCCTACTACTGGTATTAGTTCCTTATGGTCCAATCTATAATCTTCATTTGTTCCTCCTAAAATCTCCATTTGTATATGAAAGATTTATAGAGAGACCTATTGTCAAGGTAATTTGGAATCATTTCACTATTTTTTTAAAGTTAGACCAAGCTTGTCCTCTATCCCTGCTCATGTACATGATTTTTTTTATCATCAGATTACCATCATTCATATTTGGAGGCAAAACAATTCAGTAGCAGATGGCCTAGTATCCTTAGGAAGGGGTATATATCCTTTATTTAATTTTTATCAGAACTATATTTAAACACACTAAATAAAATTATAATTCATAACCAAACATTCTCTAACATAACATAAAAATAATAAATTCTTCCATTGAAAACAAAGTTCGGCATAAAATATAGAAAACTCCACCATTTGAAATAGAGTTGTATGTAAACATAGAAATAAGGAATGTTAGATTAAGGTTCTGCAAATTTCCATGACACAATAATGTATTTCAGGCATTGCGGTTCCTAGGTTGGTATCTCTTCAGCCACACTGACTTTCCATTAATGCAAAAGGTTTCCATTTTCTTATTCATTAATATGGTATTGGGGATTAAAACTGTCTTGAAGACAATTTTTCCAAACAGGGGATATTCTCCATCTCGCGGCTGATGAATATCGACCAATTCCACGCAGTCCCCATACTTCCTGCTCACGTAGTTAAAATAACAGTTGATCACATTCTAAATAGAGAACTGCAATAATAATAAAGTTTTAACTATGGTAAAGTTAATACGTTTTTCCTTGAACTTTGTAAGTAATATTTGTTTGCCTTCATAAATGTGTTTTTATAACAGACATGAAGAAAATATATGATTATGCAGTGTTTGGTGTAAACTTACTGAATGAAGTAGTTTTGAATATCTTGTGCAGGGACAGGAAAACCTCGAGAAAAGGTCATGAAGAGAGATCGTTTTTCTAAATGAGCAAATGGGTCCCACGCTTTGGCTTGCGGGTTGAGTTTGGATTGAAACTCGTCAAGTCGGATGCCATTTACTTTTACAGCATCAACATAAACCTCATTTGCCGAACCTTCTCCGGTGTGGGCATGATGTCCATCTCGAGGCTGATGAATATCGACCCGTTCCATGCAGTCTCCATACTTCCTGCTCCCGTAGTTAAAATAACAGTCGATCACATGTTATAGAGAGGTGCAATAATAATAGAGTTTTAAATTATGGTGAGTTAATTTTTAAAAGAGTGATGATAGGGAGATCCGGTTCGTAGACATATTTGGTGGACACATGAATAAGACAAAAATGAGTGCAAGTTTTTAATGCACATTTTTATTCCCTGACGGGCCCCACAACAATAAGGTATAAGCTTTTAATGCAGTGTGTTCACGAAATGTGTCCACGAACCGGGTCTCCCTAGCATTTTCCTTTTTAAAATGTAATTAGATATTAATTCCTTTAGATATAATATAATTACGTTTTCCTTCAACTTTGATAAATATATGTGGTGTCTAATACAATAAAAAAGGGGGTCTATTATGTCCAGTGCATGCTTAGAAATATAATCTATTTGCCTGCCTGGATGTGTTTTTATATCAGACATGAGTAAAATAAAACTTTTTTTCGAGTGAAAAGTCACTGCATGGATGACGTTTTTAAAACTTAGTCTACATATTTGATGTATTATAAATAAAATGTAAACTTACTGAGTGAAGTAGTTTTGAATATCTTGAGAGAATGTCATGAAAAGAGAGCGTTCTTCTAAATTAGCAATTGGGTACCACTCTTCCGCTTGTGGGTTGAGTTTGGATTGAAAATGGTCAACTTGGTTGCCATTTCCTTTTAGAGAATTAGCATCAACATCAACCCCATTTGCGGAACCTTCTCCGGTGTGGACTGGCGACACAACTTTTGTGGTGTCCATGATAATGAGTGTAGATGGGAAGTGAATGTGGGTTTCTGTGGAAAAGACAAAAGGAAAATTGTGGGTTTTAGTATCTGTGTGGAGTGAAGTGGGAGGGGATATAGTAATCATTTTATAGGGAGTTAATCTGAAACGCCGTGTTTAGGAATGTAGATAGTCTCTATTTCGCAGGGAAATAAAAACTGAAACTTTTTGTGTGCCCTAGTTACAGTTTTTGTCGTTTCATATTTCCACAATAGGCTTAAAATTAGATCTAATCTTACTAATACAATTGCATTCATTGCACAACTTAATATGAATACTAGTGTAAATATTATCATAGAGTTCCAAAGACAATATAATTACATGATTGTAAAATTATTGAATAGCAAAAGTGTGCAATCTATAATTTCATAAGTCAAGAATTCCAAAACTTAGAATGGTAAAAGTCATAAATTTTGGGAATTTGAAAAACATAATTTCAAGAATTTCCAAAAGGTCATAAAATTTCAAAAATGCATAATTTAAAGAATTCTAAAAGACATGGTAGTATGAATTCTAAAAGACATGGTAGCATGAGTTCGCAAAAATGTATAATTTAAAGAATTCTAAAAGACATGGTAGTATGAATTCTAAAAGACATGGTAGCATGAATTCTAATCGACATAATAACATGAACTCTAATAAACATAATAGTATGAATTCTAATAGACATAATTCTAAAAGACATACTGCCTTAATAATTATGAAAAATAGAAAACTCAAACTGTTTTAATAGTCATGACAAACAGAAGATAAATCAAGATTGTTTCAACGAATTATGAAGAAACCGAAAACGTAAACCATTTTGATAGTCATGAAAAATAGATAATTTATAGCAGTTTATCAACAGTTATATGACGATTCATATATAACCTATTTTATGGACAATCATGTATTCCTAAACATCTGCTCTGACACCACATGTAAGAATAGTATATTTACATGAATCATAAGATCATTCACATCATCATAATCACATAATAGGTATGTTAAAAAAGAGATAATGTAATACCTCCTTTCATTGCCATGGATATGATGTCGTTGTTTGCCGCTGCTGATTACCACCGATCGACCTCCTTAGCAGTCTTTCAACGAAGAATTTGGCTTCTCTCTCCTTGCCTATAAGCTTTCATATGTGTGTTTCGTGGATACCTTTTAGATGGAAGAAAGACATCTATTTATAAGTGGAGAGAGGTCCTAAATTCCAAAGGTCAATTAATCTCAATTAGAGATTTAATTGAAATTTTAACTACTTTTATATCCAATTCATTTTTGGAATATGAACCATTTTGTTAGGAAGTAGCATATCTTTATCTTTATCTTTATCTTTATATACTATAAAATGCTCTATAAGGAGCTTTAATGCACTTTCACCATATTATGCCACGTGGCATCTTAATTCACTTTCATCATATCTATCACTTATAAGTCTTCTTGGGAGGCTTTTCTCATTCTTTCCTGCTCCTTCGGTTTCTCCACCCGTTAATTTCCTCTTCAAAACTGTTGTTTTTTATAAATTACGTTCAATATTTTTTTAAATAACTCACGTACAATATTTTTTAAATTACGCACAGTATTTTTAACAACATATACATAATTGTTTTATTATTTTTATAAATTATGTAAAATATTTTTTTAAATATATACTATAAAATGCTCTACAAGGAGCTTTAATGCACTTTCACCATATTATGCCACGTGGCATCTTAATTCACTTTCATCATATTTATCACTTATAAGCCTTCTTGGGAGACTTTTCTCATTCTTTCCTGCTCCATCGGTTTCTCCACCCGTTTATTTCCTCTTCAAAACTGTTGGTTTTTATAAATTACGTTCAATATTTTTTTTAAATAACTCACGTACAGTATTTTTTAAATTACGCACAGTTTTTTTAACAACATATACATAATTGTTTTATTGTTTTTATAAATTACGTAAAATATTTTTTAAATAAAAAACAACTTTTTAATTTTAAAAAAAAGATTTCTCTTAATTAAAAAAATCATTTTAAGTGTTTTATTAAAAAAAGTTGTTTTTTCTAGCAAAAATAAAAACTATTAACCATGAAAATTAGGGGCGAAAATTCGTGTATTTGGGTCATGTTTCGGGCCGACACGACAATGATTTTTTGAACATGAACACGACCCAAATAAAAACGACATAACACGACACGGCACGAATAACCCGATTCTTTAAAATTTCACTCTAAATTAAACATAAATAGACATGATAACCCTAATAAAAATACGATTAACATGACAAGACACGATAACACGACTCATAATTTTGACACGAACACACACGACACAACTTCGTGTAAAAAAACAGGACACGAAAATGACATATTATGTCAATTTTGGATCGTTACGTGTCGTATTTTCGTGTCGTTTCTAAAATTGTCACCACCATATTATGCCACGTGGCATCTTAATTCACTTTCATCATATCTATCACTTATAAGCCTTCTTGGGAGGCTTTTCTCATTCTTTCCTGCTCCTTCGGTTTCTCCACCCGTTTATTTCCTCTTCAAAACTGTTGGTTTTTATAAATTACGTTGAATATTTTTTTAAATAACTCACGTACAGTATTTTTTAAATTACGCACAGTTTTTTTAACAACATATACATAATTGTTTTATTGTTTTTATAAATTACATAAAATATTTTTTGAAATAAAAAATAACTTTTTAATTAAAAAAAAAGATTTCTCTTAATTAAAAAAATCATTTTAAGTTTTTTATTAAAAAAAGTTGTTTTTTCTAACAAAAATAAAAACTGTTAACCATGAAAATTAGGGGTGAAAATTCGTGTAATTGGGTCATGTTTCGGGCCGACACGACAATGATTTTTTGAACACGAACACGATCCAAATAAAAACGACATAACATGACACGGCACGAATAACCTGATTCTTTAAAATTTTACTCTAAATTAAACATAAATAGATATGATAACCTAAATAAAAATACGATTAACATGACAAGACACGATAACACGACTCATAATTTTGACACGAACACACACGACACGACTTCGTGTAAAAAAACACGACACGAAAACGACATATTGTGTCAATTTCGTTTCGTTACGTGTCGTATTTTCGTGTCGTTTCTAAAATTGTCACCATCATATTATACCGCATGGCATCTTAATTCACTTTCATCATATCTATCACTTATAAGCCTTCTTGGGAGGCTTTTCTCATTCTTTCCTCCTCCTTCGGTTTCTCCACCCGTTTATTTTCACTTCAAAACTATTGTTTTTAATAAAATACGTTCAATATTTTTTTAAATAACTCATGTACACTATTTTTTAAATTACGCACAGTATTTTTAACAACATATACATAATTGTTTTATTGTTTTTATAAATTACGTAAAATATTTTTTAAAATAAAAAACAACCTTTTAATTTAAAAAAAAAAGATTTTTCTTAATTAAAAAAAATCATTTTAAGTGTTTTATAAAAAAAGTTGTTTTTTAACAAAAATAAAAACTTTTAACCATGAAAATTAGATGTGAAAATTCGTGTATTTGGGTCATGTTTCGGGCCGACACGACAAGGATTTTTTGGACACGAACATGACCCAAATAAAAACGACATAACACGACATGGCACAATTAACCCGATTTTTAAAAATTACACGCTAAATTAAACATAAATAGGCACGATAACCCGAATAAAAACACGATTAACATGACAAGACACGATAACACGACTCATAATTTTGACACGACACGACTTCGTGTCAAAAAAACACGACACGAACACGACATATTGAGTCAATTTTGGGTCAATTTCTTTTCGTTGCGTGTCGTGTTTTCACGTCGTTTCTAAAATTGTCACCCCTAATGAAAATAAATTGTTTTACACTGTTAAAAAATGTTTTTAACTGTTTAAAAACTATTTTTTTTATAAAGAAATTATTTTTTAATTTTTTTTTAATACATAAAAGAAATGATTTTAATGATTTTTTAACTTTTGAACTAAAAAAATGTTTTAAAATAACTATTTTTACCTTTTTCTAATTTTTTTATGAAATTAAGAAACAGTTTCAAAGTTAAAGAAAAATATTTAACTATTTAATATAAGAAAAATAAATTAATATAAAAATTATTTTACTGTTCCTTTTTAATAAAATAATTACAATATATCTTATATAAAAATAGTTTTTTTTTTGTTTTTTAAAAACTATTCTTTTTGTATAAAAAATGTTATAACTATTTTATAAAAAAAAAAGTTATTTTTTAAATAAAAATAAAAACTTTGCTCTATTTTTGCTGGTTATTTTGTAGTTATATTTTTTTTACATAACTTGTGATCACAGATACTCTGAAGCTTTTAATCAATTTTCCATTTTTACTTAGCATCCCTTTATGTATGGACAATTCCATAAATGTTTATCGTACACTCAATGTATAACTCGCGCATCGCGCGGGTTTTCAACTAGTTCTAATTAAAAATCGGAATACTAACGACCATATTTCGGGGAAGGAATTAAAATTATTAAGTAACCCAAAGGTTAATCAATAATTTTCTTGCAATTTTAGGAGTAGTGTTGTGTTAATAGTTTTGGTTATTTTTTTTTTACATTTTTTACTCAGTTAAGTGTGATAAAATATTCCTTAAGAGATAAATTATGAGTTTGGGTGATAAATTTCAGAAGAGTGTGAGAGCAATCTCTTCTTCTATTTATTCTATTATAAGACTCATAAATATTAGTATTGTTCTTCATGTTCATAGTTGGGGGGTCGAGTGAAAATTTTAAGGAGACTTGATTTTTGTATTATATCACTCTGTTTTATTATGCCTTTTATTGGGTTATTATTACATTTTATATATAATAATACCAAAATAAGAGGCTAAATACCCCATTTAAGGGGTGAGAAGAAACCCTTAGCTTAATTATTTTTATTTTTATTTTATTTATTTATTATGTCCCTCTGAATATTAATATTGAAATTTTACAATATATATTTATGCCTCGAGAGAGGGTGAATTATTTTTGAGTGAAAACAGTAAATTCAGATTACAATATTTATTTATTAATTAAACTAGAGGTAAACAGTTTTTAATTACTATTGTAGTTAAAAATTTTCAACTCTAAAGCTTAATTTGTAATGGTTTAAAATACTTTTAGTAAATTTTCCCTAACGGGTGATTTATTTGAAACTATTCAAATCGGATTTTTATAGAGTTTGTGAAATTTAACATTATTCTTCTAAATTTTTTTTGTTCAACTTCACATTTGCAATGAAAGTTGATTTGTGGATTTAAATATATCTTCTAGTATTTCAAATACATAACAAATTAATATAAATAAGTTGTATAAGTGGTGAATTTCAATTCCTTAAATTATCTCATAATTATTTGCTCCTCATATTTAGCTCACTTTATCATTTTAATTATATATTAGTGTAATTTAAATTTCATCTCCATTAGTTAACATAAACATCCTTTGAAAACTTATTCTTTTAAAATTATTATACTCATTTTCATTTTTTCCTTTCCATATTAAGAAATTGGATTAACACCCCACTTGCCATTATATATATATATAGTGTATTTCATAGGTTCAAGGGATTTTGATTGAGAAGAGAGCTATACTACAACGACAACACACCAAAATCCTTTCATAAGGGTCGTTCGAGATTTTTCTAATTTTCGTTTTTCTAGTACATCGGGCATTGTGTGATTGTTTATTTTACTTTATCATGCTATCACCTAAATGCATGTTTTAGGATAAATATAAAATTGGCTAAAACTCGTTTACACAATTTTCATTTATAATTGGTGATTTAAGTTTAATATTTAATTTGAAAAAAATTAAAAATGGGTTATTGTTTAGACCATTCCGTATATTCCGTAACTTCATCAGTGTTTTACATTGAATTCCAGTTGCTGCACTTTTAACACATTGTTATGTTTGTCGTGTCATGGGTAATAATACAACATTAGGGTTGTGGGATCTCTAAGGCTTTGTCCATCTTTCCTTATTCTTTCTTTCCTCTAGAATTGTTTGAAAATATTTCCCTAGAGATAAGTCATGATTTTGTTAAATATTAGAGGGTACTTGTACACTTTACGGATGAGTTGCAAAGTAGTTTATAGTGGATGAGATTTTGTAATCTGTTTATTCTTTTACCCATGACGAGTACGACAATCATGTTGCCCAGGTTATTTTTCCTTTCTCCTTCTTTTTAATATAATTTTTTGGATTGTAGTTGTGTTAGTTATTGTTAAAATTTCTTGATTACAAAGGTTCTTGAAACATAATCCACTCCACAATAAAAATTTAATGATTCAATATATAATATATGTTGTGATCTCACTAAATAAGTTTACAGTAGTTTGCAATTCATTATATGTGAGTAACATCACTTTTATGCACGCTTGACTATTGGTGAGATGTTCTCCTTTTTATTGTTATGTATTCTTTTAGATTAATGAGGAATTTGGATCTATGTTACAAGGGCATTGCTAATGGAGCTTGTCAATCAAAGATACTCGGTCTAATACATGTTGCTGCAATTAAGGTACTACCTACCAATAATTTTGATATGTTATTGTATAACTTCTTGCAGAAATAGTTGACATTTTAATTGTTTTTTTATGTTTGTTGAGAAAAAAATCTTATTCTAATGTTGTTATGCATACCGACCTGATCACAACAGGATGTCGGTTTGGGATTGACTAATACTTGACAGAACCCGATATTACACAACATGATTTTGTCAAGAGAAAAAAATAATGGTTTTCTTCCTTTCAAAGTAGTGAATATATATATATGCACGTATAGAATTCTAAAAGACATGTTAGCATGATATATATATATATATATATATATATAATCCAAAATAAAATTATATAGGTACATGAATTGATAATATTATTTAATTCATATGTACTATGTACTATATGTATATTTTATGTGAAAGCCCCTAGCCGCCCCTATCTAACTTCTCTCTCGATTTTCAAACCCTTACTAGGGTTGCCTGGCTTTTATGTCCAAAAACTTCATGCAATTGAACCCAAAACCTCCTACCACTGTTTGGGCCAAATCCTTTGCTAGTATTGTAGCTAACAATGGATCCAAAGAACTTCAGCTTAAAACTCCTTCCATATTCAAAGGGGAACATACTGTACACTTCACCCTTGCTGATAAAGAAGCATTGGCTGGTCCTTTCAAGTTCTTGATTGTTAGGAAATTTTCAAAAGGTAGACCTTCAATGGATGAGATAAGGAAGATCTTTCTTACTTTCAACCTTAAACAATCCTGCATTGTTGGACTCATAGATAACAAGCAAATTCTAATCAAGTTGGAATGTGAAGAAGATTTTTTCAGGTTGTGGACAAGAGAACAATGGTTTCTTGGAAGATATCCCATGCACACCTTTAAATGGTCCCCAAACTTCACCCCTGATCAAGAATTTCCTGTTGTTCTAGCATGGATATACCTTCCAAATCTCCCTATTTATTTATTCGTAAAAATCTCTATTCTTCATAGCCCAACTCATTGGCAAACCCCTAAAGATGGATGCCTCTATAGTGAATCAATCAGGACCTACCATGGCCAAAATTTGTGTGTAGATCAACCTCACCAAAGGAGAAGCCTAAAAGAGTTTGGATAAGCATAGGTGGAAATGATTTCTGACATGATATTGTCTATGAAGATCTTCCCAAGTACTGCAACTACTGTTAAAAAAAGGGACATGGTGAAGGCTCTTGTTTTTTCATGAATGGTGGTAATAATTTAAACCCCAAATAACCTATGAAACCGATGATAAAAAACAAATACAATCCTAAAAATTCCTCCCAACTGGAAGATTAAGCACTCACTAATACAAATAATGCCACAAATGCTGTCAACCAAGAATCTCTTGAGAAAAGCCAACATCACCAAGTACTAATTCAAGATACTAACTTAATATCCATCAAAGACTAACCTAACCTAAACAAAAATTATCCTCAACAAATCATCATCCAAGAATTCCCGAACCTCCCACTAAAATACCAATTCCAAAAATTCTTATTAAGCATTGCCTCTAAAAATGCCAAGAACATTTAATCCTTTATTACAAAGATTCATTACTGTGAGATTACTACTAAATAAGCCACTGTAGTTGAGAATGCCACTACGGTGTACGCTTAGGCAAGGATGGCCCGAATATACACCAGTTTTATATTTTTAAAATTTTTTAATATTGAACCTTTAAACAAAATTAAACCAATTAAACTTAGCACCAATTTCAAAACTTTCTGGTGGAAGACCGATTTTCCAAATTTTATCTTTTTACATTAAAGAATGCATCTAAGGTGATGACAAATAAAATAAATAAATCATCCACAAACTGCCGATGTATAAGGAATGCCACAAAGGGAAAACCCTCGGATGGCCCAGCCAACAAATTACTATAATACGATTTTACAAAGTATAGACAATAGAATTACATAACGACAAGATCCCCCAAAAGATGGGAATATGTTCCTTCTTCAACCTCTCCTCCACTGTGCAACGTATAAGTCCACCTACGCAAGCTTCCACAACACAAGTGTCCACGCGCGCCTCGTTATCCACCGATGATGCTCAACAACCGTCAAACAATACAAATGATACGTACGGAGTCCATAGCACGAAACAGGTTCTTTCCTGATGAAAGATACAAAATTTGGTGCCCAATATCAAGATATCAAAGCATATAAATTATGGAGCTTAGATCTTTCAGCATATAGGGTAAAACATGGGGCTTGGAACTTTTGTAAATAAGTAGAAATTCATTTTTCACCAAAAGTGATAAAAAATCTAAGTCACTAATGCCTTAAAATACTATTTGCATGATTTTTGAGGCGACGACTCGTTCGAATGAAGAATAGGGGTTGAATGACCATTACCCTTCATTCAAATGGCACCAATTGTTCTTTTGAATGAGAATGCAATCTCATTTGAACCAACTTCTAATGAACTTCTGATGTGGTTAGTATTGCTTTATAGAGGAACCTCATTTGATATTCGTTTGATGTCTGGTCTAATGAAACAAAACTTCATTTGAAAGAAACACAAAGTTCGTTCTTACGATACTTATTCTAATTCAAATGAGTTTAAACAGAGAAAATATTTTTCTAAAAAAGTATTAAAAATAGTTCCAAACAATTTTAAATCAAAAACCAACACCCTTAAAATATATCCCAGGACACATAATAAATACGCATTCATATCTGCGCGATCCTCAATAAACGTGAAGACAAACTTGGCATTAAACACGACATGTTGTCCATTCATTAAAGCTTGAACTCTACGTCTTCATCAAACACGTCATAGGCTTATGGGATCAACAACATAAAATCTATCCTATAACTCAAACGTTTCGTCCAGAATAATGCCAATTACATACAAATTGACTCCATTGGAATTTTGTCCTTATAAATCTCCTTTTTTTGGCTATTCCGGGACAACTAAAACAAAAATACGATGGTCCGTCAAGCACCCTAAAAAGACTCATTCCCCAACCTAAAAAAGAAAAAAAAGTACAGACGCTCGACCGACACACAAACATGTGTATCTTTGCTTTTCTTGAAAACTTTGCCACATTAATGTAAAATTGTACTTCTGCACACTTAAACACACCTCCAAAAGCAAGCAGAATATAACAAATATAAATTCACAAACAAATAAACATCTAACAATATCTAAATAATATCAACCTAGGTAAGATGTCTCCCCTTAAGATAAAGAGATACTAATCCTGCAAAGGAAAGATACAATTTCTCCCCATTTTTGTTCAGGAACATACAAAAACGATATCATAAAACAGTTACTCTCCCCCTAAATACGTGATCTTAAGATACCAATATGATAAAGTTTAATACCAATTTTAAACATATGGAGAAGGGAATAAGGCATGCAATGGTGTAAAATATAGTAAACACGCAACATGGAAACCCAAGCATAAATAATCCAAACAGTCAAGCGTATGGCAAACATGGACTAAATGTAAACTGCAAAGACTCAAAACACGATACCATATATAATATATGCAATATCAATGTGTCTAAACATGTGGGATGGAATTAATGAACATTAACTAGATACGAATTATGATCCAACCACTCAAATATGTTCAAGAAGTTCTAACTGATTGTAAAATTTTATCAAACAAAAATTTAGCCTCAAGTGACAAGATAAATTGAACTTAGTGAACAAAGAAGCACAATTCACATAAGCCTATAATATTGCTAATTCTACAAATCAATAGCGTCTTGAAAAAATAAGCATAACCAATTTTCATTGTGCATACCCGTTGATCTTCAACTAAACACCTCAAAAGATAAACATATATCATATTTTTCATTCTTTTATTTTCTCAATTCTTTTTAAGCTACGTATTTTTGAATGGACAAACAAACTAAACTATGTTAGATTTTGGCAATTTTTTTATTTGTATTTCCTTTAATCTTTTCATTAAGCTCTTGCCAACGGTGACTTTCCCACAAAGGATATTTGCTCATTTCGTAGCTCTTTTTCACGCACCCTCATATTTTTCAATACAATTCAAACATACTCATGGGAAATGGTTCTTATATGCACAAATCCCCCATAGTCACAAAACATGTAGATGACAAAGTTGATGGGAGAACATCTCACAAAGTTCAAATATATATTTAAAGTTAAAATCTAAAAAGATCATGTATGTGGTTGCGGAGGCATATAGAAAGTTCAATCCATAAAGAAAATCAAGTTCGAAATAACTCCATGATAACATGGTTAAGAACAATCTAAGTATTTACAATCATAACCAAATGTCCTAGCCACATGGAAAGTATGGAGCGAATTGTATTCAAACACACCAATATGCCACACCAAATGCGTAAAACTAAAATACACAAAAAATAAAAATATTTTTGAGTTTTTCTAAATTTTTTCAAAAGAATACCAATTGTTAACTTTATGAAAACAAACTCTTACTTGAAAGATAAACAAAATCTTTTTGTATTTTTTCAATATGACTAAATAAAAGAAAAAATATAATACAAAAGATACACATGTCATAACACTCGCAAAACATATATCATGACGCACAAACCAAAGTATGACAAATATGCTAACACAATCAACCATTAGATATAGCATGGTAAGTATCATGTCTAAGCAAACGAAAATCAACAAGTCTAATATGTAAAGCCTCTAAATCCGATTTCCAAACCCAAGTAGGTCTAACATGATGCTTAAGAGCTTTAGGAATCTTGATGACTCTACTCTTAGACCTCCGATGTAACAACCTACTCTAAATAACTCTAAATATTAAATTAGTCCCTCATAACTTGCTTTTTGTGTGTCGTTGTTTGAAAGCCAAGTTAGTCAAAACCTCAAAATACCTACAAAATAATATCAACTCAAGTGTAGAGGTAAGTAAGGGTATCAATCCACATCAAGGGGGTAAGCTAGATACAAATTCAATTGTAATTCACTTTTTATTTTATTTTTGTGCTTTTTTCACTTTTCTAAATTTTTTTAGCTTTTTCAAATATTAAAACAATTGGGTGAGGTGAGGATTTAAACTAAACTAAATAAAAGGGGGTAATCAAACTAAAGGTAAAATGTGAAAAATAAAAACAAGTGTATGATAAAAGTGAGTGGAGTGCAACTAAATGAGAGAAAATATTCAAGGGACTGAAAATCCACCCTCAATTCACACAAATTTATCTAACTTGCACAATTTTAATTTCATCAATTTCCAAAATATTCATTTAATTCAAAAGATAATTCTCATTACACTAATGAATTAATTGAATACTCTTTTACAAAAGTAAGTTTAATCCCCACAAGCACTACTCTAAATGAATTAAAATCAATTAAATGAATCACCCGCTAGGATCGATTCACCAAACTAATTTTAATTAAACAAAGTAAAAACAAGAGTAGATGAAAATTATACTAACATTTAAATCAAGTGATAAGCCTATCTCTAGTTTGAATCAAATGATCAAATGATAATAAAATTTTCAATCCTTTCTCAAGGATGATTTTCCATTTCTCAATGTGAAAATAATTAGTAATTAAATTTACTAATCAAAGGAAACTAACAAAATTATAATTCACAATTAAACCAAATTGGATTCATGAGGGTTTGAAGTCATCCCTTGAATGGGATGATTAGCCCTCCATAATCATCATCAAATAAAAATTAGAATCAAATAAGAGCATAAAATGAAAATTAGAGAGGAGTAATCAAACCAAAATTCCCTTCAATTGCATTAATTCTTCAATTCTTCATTCATCTCAATTAATTACAACACTCAATATTTTGAATTTTTTCTCTAATCTAAAAAAAAAAAAAAAAAACTAAACTACTAAAAAATAAAAATGGTGTTTCTCTATCTAATTCTCTCTCTAATTCCTATCTCCAAAAGCTTTTTTTCAAATGGGGTCTTGAGTCTTATTTTATAGTAGATGCATGACACACATGGGCTAAGGGGTATTTTTGGTAATGGACTAGGGTGAACATGTGGGAGAGGTGTGATCACATGTGCATGGGGTGTGAGGATATTTGGGAAGTGGGGTAATAGAGATAATAATCTGATTTGGTTAAAAAGGAGTAGGGGTAAAATGGGTATAAGTGGGGTAAAAGATATTAGAAAACATGTGGGTTATTTGTTTTATTTTAGGTTTGGTTTCATTTTTTGCAGGTGAGAATCGTAGGTAGCTTTTGGTTAGCGGGACGCCGCCGGGGCAGAATCGAGGGCACCGCCGGCAGGTTTGTTGGGTGGTCATCGATTTCGGGGTCGACAGGTATAAGGGTCACTGGGACGCCGACGCTTGGGGTGGAATCACGGTTTGAGAGATGGAAATGGTAAGGGTCTGTGGTGTTGGCCATGGTGGATGAGGATGATTGCTATGGAGGCAGGTGGTAAAAGGTGGTGGTTTTATTTGGGTGAGAGTTGGGTGTCTTTGGTTATGGAGGTTGATGAGAGGAGAGAATATGTGGGGGGTTTGAGGTTGAAGAAGAAGGGGATGGGATATGGTGTAGTGAGGTGTAGGATGAGTTGGTTGTGGGTGAGGGAGTGTTTTGTGTGTGAGTGGGTTGTAGGGTAATTAGGTGTGAGTGAGTTAGGTGTTGTGTGTGTGTTTATTTTGTGACCCTTAGAAAAATAAAACTAAAAACTTAAATAAAATTAAAAATTTGAAAATAAAATTCTAATCTAAAAAATAAAAAATAAAGACTCAATTTTAAATGAACTAAATAAAAGAAATAAAAATCTAATTAAAAATAAAACAAACTAAAAATAATAAAAAATAAAAGTATTAAAACTAAAAAATAAAATCCTAAGCGTATATAAAAACTAAAATAAAACAAAAGAAATAAAAACTTAAAATCTAAATGAAAACTAAAGTCCTAAAAAAATAATCTAATAAAACTAAAAAAAGTAATCCTAGTAAAATAAAAACTAATAAAAATAAAAATACCCTAATAAAAATAAAATAGAAAAATAGAAAACAAAACTTAGAAAATACTATATAAATAAAAAATAAATACTAAAAAAATAAAATGACTCAAACTAAAAATCTAAAAAATATTAAAAAGGGACAAACTAAACACACACAGGGTTTGGGGTAGGTTTAGGCTAGGTTTAGGGTAGGTTAGGATATGGGATTGGTAATTAGCTCCATAAAACGCGCATATGCTTTAATATATAGCTTTTGACACCGCAAACGGACATTTGACCTACAAGATAAACATTTAAGCGCATAAGACCCATATTGCCGAGAATTAGCAACTAAAATACATCTATTCGGGATATAAAATATACAATTTTGGGTGCTTATCAGTCCCTCTAGAAGGTAAAAATCCCAAATAAACCCTAGATTTTTACCAAATTAACAAAATACCCTTAAAGAATGAATTAAGTTAACTTACACTTTTATATACCAATTAAAACCCAACTTTCACTCAAAGTTTAACCAAATGACTTATATTTTGTCGGAATATCATAATCAAATCCATTAGATTTGAATAATTGCACATGAGCTCCTAAGCTTTTACAAAATAACTTAAAAGCCTGTAATTCTGTACAAAAGCTATCTAAGGACCTAAACCAATGCCCAAAATTATTTATAGATACTCCCCTACTGACATGGGACAGTTGGACTGCCAACACGACATGTGCCATGTAGAGTACCATGGGTACCCATTTGCCATCCACATAGCCTTGATGAAAGTTATACAAACTCAACCCCATCTTCACCACCAAAATAACTAATCAAATACTCTCCATGACCCCTATAAATACCCTCCTTCACCTTATTAAAAACTCATCCCAACTGAGAGCTTTTCTAACGAATTTTTTTGAGAGTTTTTGCATTTCTGTTGTTTTATGCATGAATGTTTGTTCCTTCAATTTGGTTATATTTCTACACGTATATAAAATAGAATTATGAATTTACATGTGTTTATTAAGGTGTGTATGCATTGAAATAGCTCAAAAACTAGACAACTCCATTAAAAATAGAAAACTCCATTGAAGCTTGAGCTTCAATGGTGGATTTTGCTTCCTTGACTTTGAACCAGTTTTAAAGTGAGGTAAGTTTATCTTAGATTCTAAGGAATCTAGGTGCATGGTTTAATTGAACCAAGAATAGGTTTTGATACCTCAAATCAAAGTTTAAAGTTTTCGGGCCTGGAACTTTTACAAACAAATTCAAGAGTTTTACTCGACCAAAATTCCTCAAACCAGGATTATTTTGCTACATTTCCAACATAGAACAAAACCCTTATGATGTCAGAATAAGAATCCTACCTTTCAGTCACTTATGTTTAATCAAATTTTTTCCATTTTTATAAAGACTCAATAGCTCAATTTAGCCCACCAAAATCCCTGAAACTAATTTGGTTAGATTTCTCTTCAAAAGTTATGCAATTTTCATTCAGGAACTGACTCAAATGGATTCCGAAAACGTCTCAACTTTAAGGTCAAAATTTCAAAACCCTAAATTAAAATGATCGAAGTTTGAAGATTAATGGGTTACACACGTGCGAGTGAGGGTCAAACTAGGCGCGTGAATTAGCTGACTTAGCGCATGAGGGGGCATCTCCACTCAGAAAAATCTGATTTTTTCTTCAAAAATTTTGTTTTTTAGTTCTAAACAAAGTGATATATTACATCACCCTATTTAGATACCATGAAATTATTTTCTCGAGAAAACTAATTTTAAAGTTTAAATTCAAGTTTTAATTTTACACATTACCCTCTGACTAATATTCCAAGTATTTCAAAATACCCCCAACCTTTTTCTATAAATTTTTAGTTCAAATAAAGCTATTTTGTCTCTTGTCACTAAATCCAAATCCAATTATAAATAAAGAAAAATATTATTCTAAAAACTTTTAAAAATTATATATTATACCCTCCTAGTTATTTTTACACTGAAATTTCTTGCAATTTAGTTTCCTACCGCATCATAGCAAGCATTATTTTAGGCTTACATGACCTACTTATACTCTTTATTATTTCACACTATCCAGTCAACCCCAATGAATTAGACACAGTCCCAGAATTTGAAAATTCAAAGTTGGTGATTTTAATTTTAGTATTAAACAAATTGAGCTTATATCTTTCAAAATTACAGATTGTTATATCATTATATGATAATTTTGAACTCATGTTTCAATTACGAACTCATTTGTGTAGTTTATATTTATTCCATGTATTGATTCTCTAGATATTTCAGTTACCTCAAAACCCGATAAACCATTATAGCCTATGACTTCAGTAAAAGTCACTGAACTCTTTTTACCCTGACTTATGGTATAACCTTGCAACCTACTACAATAATTGCATGTTACCCTGAAATTTATGGCAATTATCAGTGAAACCCCTAGTAGCATACCTTACGATTCAGAGATTAGACCTCGATATACCACGACTGTTCTAATTAGCTTGGAGGATTATGATGTTGAGTGTTCCAAGCCTTATTATTATTACTGCTCCCCAACAATTTGAGGATTGCCTATCCAAGTGTATGATATGCTTTGGACAATATTTTAATGGTATGTTTACGCATTTGAAGCCCTTATAACTGATAATTTATGGGTTATCTTGTTATAGTCTGAACCCTTATCTTGGTAACTTAATACACAACTTATCCGGTTACACTCCACCATATTATTCATTTACATATCATTAGATGCCAGTATACCCCTGATAGTTGTATGATATTTTATTTTGTCTCAAGATTTTTATGATATCAATATTAAATCCAGTTACTCGCTAATAATACATTTTCTCTCGTACCTAGTATAGAAATAAAATTATCAAGTTGGCATGTCTGCTTAATTGTTTTCCTTCCAGTTGGAAGACGAACCCGAGGAAGATGAGATACCTCTGGCTCGTTTGGACTTTTATTCTAAATTACCTTAAAAAATCTTTTCGATTACGTATAAATAGGTGGTAGCAGACAAATATGGTAGTCTCCGCTAGAATATTAGCATCGCAACTAATCAACTCTTATGATTCCTGAATGTTTTTCTACAAGTTTTACCTTATATATGGCATGTATGAATAATTATGTATTTCCATTTATTTCAGACTCAACTATGTGCCCGGATGTTTTTCTACAAGTTTTACCTTATATATGGCATGTACGAATAATTATGTATTTCCATTTATTTCAGACTCAACTATGTAATAAGATGCTAGGCATCCCCATAGTAAAAATCTTTTAATATTCGATGCCTTTACTTTGTTTGTTATGTGTATTTTACTCCTTACTTACCATTAAAAACATAAAGTTCGAGGATGCGACATCCTAGGACCGTTCTTAAGATCATAACAAAAACGCCTAAGGTTACCTTTCCTACCATAATAAGTGCAAGTGTAAATACGGCAAGGGGTGTTATCTAAAGGTTGACATTTTCTAGCGTTCCTAAACTACTCTCTTAAACATATGGCTTTGGAAGGGGAAGCGTTATGATCATCAAAACCAATTCCACTCTTAACATCTTTGATTTGGACGGTGCCTAACATTTTATCCAACTTTTTGAACCCAGACTCTAAATAAAATTTGACACGACTCTAATATTTTAATTTCTCTTCAAGCTCAACAATACTGGACTCGAGTAAACATATAGACTCCTCAAACTCTAGAAGCTCTTTCTTAATAGCCTCCATCAAACCATGAAGCCTATTTCTCTCACCCTTAAATTACTCTAGCTTCTCTCGAAGAGTCCTCTTACGTGCCTTAACATCCTTAATCAAAGCATTATTATTATTATTATTATTATTATTATTATTATTATTATTATTATTATTATTATTATTATTATTATTATTATTATTATTATTATTATTATTATTATTATTATTATTTTTTATTTTATTTTATTTTTTTTATTTTTTTTTATGGAACTTTCTTTCAACCTACCTTCCAACTTTAAGTTAACCTTTTTCACCGTTAAAGTTTCCGCATATAACTCACGAAAAGGAAACTTGTAGCTCATTATCCTCCTCATTTTTTTCATCCCCACTCTCATCTCCACTATCTCGACCATCACTCACTTAGGATTCAAAAATTATGACCTCGGATGTGTCATGTTCATATGAAGATTTCTTATCAACAGTCACATCACTAGCCATGAATGTGGTAAAGTTAAGCTCAATGGGTAAATCATTTTCCTCTTTCAGATCATTATCACTAAGGGTGTCATTAAATTCTATCGATTTCTTTCCCTCCTTCCTTAGTTTAGTGGGGGAACTCAGCTACCCTATGGCCATAACCCTTGTAACTATAACATCTCTCAAAATCATCCCTTTTTAAAGTTCTCATTCATATCTTAAGGATGTGATCGACCTTGTTGTTCTTAATTTTCTAAAACCTTTTTGCATCTTTCAATTGATTTTGGAATTTGAGAAATTTCTTGAATTGCTTTACCAACATGGCCATATTCTAAGAATTGACGTCAGACTCATCATTCGAAACATGTGTTTCCTCCTTTTGGGCATTCAAAGCTATGATCTTTTCTTTTTTCGTCACATTCTTATAGGTAAATACGTCAAAGGCAAAAGTTTATAGGTCACTTATAAGCTCTTCAAGTTTCATAGAGTCTAGAGTACCCAAATTTTTTAAAACCCTCACCTTTGGATTAAATCTATCAGGCAACGACCTTAAGATTTTCTTTATCACTCGGTTGTCGGGTATCTTCTCTCCCAAGTTAAATAACGAGTTAAATATATCGGATAATCTAGCATAAAACTCATCAAAGGTCTCACTTTCTAACATTTTTATTATTTCAAATTAAGTTGTGAGGTTTTGGAGTTTGGAAGCCTGAACAACACTAGTTCTTTCCTGGGTGAGTTGGATTATATCCCAAGCCTCTTTTGACGTCTCAAACGGCATAATACAGAGGAATTCCGTCCGAATGACAGAATAAAATAAAGAATTTAAACCTCGAGAATTATACTACGACAATTTATGCTCCGCCTCAGTCCACGACCCTACTAGTTTTAAATAAATTGAATCTCCATGTTACGTGACTGGTGGTGACCACCCCTCAATAACAGCTGTAGGGGGAGCCTAAAGGCAGTCTTGTGATTAGAGATAACTCCCCCTCCTAAATTGAGGAAGGTTGACAACCCAGAGGAAGCTCAGAAAAGAAGATCAGAGGAAGCTTGCCAGAGGAAGATTGCTAGAGGAAGCTCACCAGAGAAAGCTTGCTAGAGGAAGCTTAGAGGAAGCTTTCCAGAAGAAGCACAGAGAAATCTTACTAGAAGAAGCTCAAAGGAAGCTTTCCAGAAGAAGCTCCGATGAATCTTACCAGAAGAAGCTCAGAGGAAGCTGACCAGAGGAAGATCAGAAAAGAAGCTCAGAGGAAGCTCACCAGAGGAAGCTTTCTAGAAGAATCTCAAAGGAAGCTTACCAGAGGAAATTCAGAGGAAGCTCACCAGAGAAAGATTGCTAGAGGAAGCTCGCCAGAGGAAGCTTTACAGAAGAAGCTCAGAGGAATCTTACCAGAAGAAGCTCAGAGAAGAAACTCAGATGAAGCTTGCTAGAGGAAGATCTCTAGAGTAAGCTATACTGGAGGAAGCTTTACCGAAGGAAGCTCGAAGGAACCTTGCCAAAGGAAGCTCAGAGGAAACTTGCTATAAGAAGTTTAAAGGAAACTTAGCAGAGGAACGTCACTCAGAGAGGAAACTCAGGGTTGACAGTTTTTTTATATACTTATTCAAATCATGTATCTGTAGAGATGTATTATAACTTGTATCTTTTAATGATTTATAATATGAGAGTGAGGTCAAACGGTATCCGCGGGGGACCAAGTCTGGAAGGGCTTGGGAGAGCTTTCATGCTCTATCGGATGACCTCATTAAGGTAACCTCACAGGGAACTAGTTTGGAAGATTAAGAATCAAGGCAACATTAAGGCTTGACTTAACCATTCTAGATACACCTCATAAAACACCGAGGGACCATAACCCGAGAGAGCTTATCCAGAAGAACCATGAGTTCCATCTCACTTTGAGCCCAGTGCCAAACAGTCCCTTTTCAAATGTCACATCTTCTTTAGGTGATGTTACATGCCACATACCTACTGCCCAATCTAAACTTGAGTAAACCATGGCAGTTTGAGGAGCTGTCCGAAGGTTTGGTGGTTGACCATTGATGTGTGACAACTACGAGACACAGCTGATAGCCAAAAGGTGTCTGCAGGCATTTAATGCTAGTGACATAAAGTAGAAGGTTTTTTCACATTGATTGAGACTGAGACATCTCAGGAGAGGTTAGTGGCTATTTAGATAGCCCAACCATTTCAGAGAAAATTGGTTCTCTTTGGAGAGAAGAGAGTGTTCTTTGTCCTGAGTTCTTTATAGAGAGAGAAAAGATATTGAGAGCGGGGGAGTTATTGCAAAACTAGGGGGCATTTAACTCACCCACCATTGTTGGTTGTTGCCAAGATTTCACTACCACTTACTGTTGTGATATGTGTGTGGGACCTTGGTTTTTGAGCTGCCTACCAAGGTGTATCTGAGAGTGCTTGTTTCTCTCTCCCTTTGAGCGAGTTATTTTTTAGGTTCATTTATTGTTTATTTCAATCTGTGTTGTTATTATATTGTGATTGTGTGTTTATTCTGTACCAAGTCGAGGATATTGGGTTAGTTGTTATCGCTATACCTATAGGGGTTATGCCTCCATCGATAATCTAAAGTACCCTCTTACATTTGGCGACTCTGCTGGGGAGGTATTCTTCTAAAATTATGTCCTAAGATAATGTTAATCATGTTCTCGATTGTGATGACATCCAACAGGGGGAGAAATAACGGGCGAGGGGGCGGGTCGAGATTTCTCTGGGGCAGGTGTGGACTCCCTCGTGACTTGCAATGAAATACTTAAGAAGCTTGACGGAAAATCTTAGAATGTGTTTTCATTGTTAAGTCACCGTTACTAGTGGAGTTTGATGAAAAATCTTAACAAGTGTTTTCATTGTTAAGTCACCGTTACTGGTGGATTTTGACAAAAAAATCTTAACAAGTGTTTTCATTGTTAAGTCACCGTTACTGATGGAGTTTGACGAAAAATCTTAACAAGAGTTTTCATTGTTAAGTCACCGTTACTGGTGGAGTTTAACAAAAACAAAACTTTAGCAAGTAGTTTTCATTGTTAAGTCATCGTTATTAGTGTAATCACCGTTATTGGTGGAGTTTGATGAAAAATCTTAATAAGTGTTTTCATTGTTAAGTCACCGTTACTGGTGGATTTTGAAAAAAAAATCTTAACAAGTAATTTTCATTGTTAAGTCACCATTATTGGTGGGATCACCATTATTGCTGGAGTTCGATGAAAAATCTTAAAAAGTGGTTTTCATTGTGGCTTGAGATATTTTCGTGCAGATATTTCTTGGCCACGCAACTAATATCTCCACGTGGGGGAAAATGTAGGTGGAGAATAAAGGCAGTCTTATGATTAGTGATAACTCCCCCTCCTAAATTGAGGAAGGTGGACAAACCAGAGAAAGATTTCCAGAGGAAGCTTACTAGAGATTTCCAGAGGAAGCTTACTAGAGAAAGCTCGCTAGAGGAAGCTCGCCTGAGAAAGATTGCTTGAGGAAGATTCGAGGAAGATTTCCAGAAGAAGCTTAGAGGAAGATTACCAGAAGAAGCTCAGAGAAAGCTTTCTAGAAGAAGCTCAGATGAAGCTTACCAAAATAAGCTCAGAGGAAGCTTACTAGAGGAATCTCAGAAAATAAGCTCAGAGGAATCTCACCAGAGGAATCTTGCAAGAGGAAGCTCGCCAGAGGAAGCTTGCTAGAGGAAGCCTAGAGGAAGCTTTCCAGAAGAAGCTCAGAGGAAGCTTACCAGAGGAAGCTCAAAAAATAAGCTCAGAGAAAGATCACCAGAGGAAGCTCGCCAGAGGAAGCTTACTAGAGGAAGCTTAGAGGAAGCTTTCCAGAAGAAGCTCAGAGGAAGCTTACCAGAACAAGATTAGAGGAAGCTCAGAGAAGAAACTCAGATGAAGCTTTCCAGAGGAAGCTCGCCAGAGGAAGCTTTACCAAAGGAAGCTAGGAGGAACCTTACCAGAGGAAGCTCAGAGGAAACTTGCTATATGAAGTTTCGAGGAACCTCACTCACAGAGGAAACTCAGGGTTCACAGTTTTTATATACTTATTCAAATCATGTATCCGTAGAAATGTATTATAACTTGTATGTTTTAATGATTTATAATATGAGAGTGAGGTCAAACGGTATCTGCAAGGGACCAAGTTTGGTAGGGCTTGGGAGAGCTTTCATGCTCTATCGGATGACCTCATCAAGGGAACCTCAGAGGGAACTAGTTTTGAGGATTGAGAAGCAAGTCAATGTTAAGGCTTGACTTAGCCATTCTAGATACACCTGGTAAAACACCGAGGGACCATAACCCGAGAGAGCTTATCCAGAAGAATCACGAGTTCCATATCACTTTGAGCCCAGTGCCAAACAGTCCTTTTTCAAATGTCACATTTTCTTTAGGTGATGTCACACGCCACCTACCTACTGTCCAATCCAAACATGAGTAAACCATGGCAGTTTGAGGAGCTGTAACAAGGTTTGGTGGATGACCATTGAAGTGTGACAGATGCCCGACACAACTAATAGCCAAAAGGTGTGAGAAGGCATTTAATGATAGTGACATAAAGTAGAATATTTTTCACATTGATTGAGACTGAGACATCTCAGGAGAGACTGGTGGCTATTTAGAGAGCCCAGCCATTTCAAAGAAAAGGGGTTCTTTATAGAGAGAGAAAAGACATTGATAGTAGGGGAGTATTGAAAAACCAAGGGGCATTTAACTTACCCACCATTTTTGGTTGTTTCCAAGCTTTCACTACCATTTATTGTTGTGATATGTGTGTGGGACCTTGTTTTTTGATCTGCCTACCAAGGTGTATCTGAGAGTGCTTGTTTCTCTCTCCCTTTGAACGAGTTATTTCTGAGGTTCATTTATTGTTTATTTCAATCTGAGTTGTTATTATATTGTGATTGTGTGTTTATTCTGTACCAAGTTGAGGATATTGGGTTAGTTGTTATCGCCATACCTATAGGGGTTACGCCTCCATCTATAATTTAAAGTACCCTCTTACAACATCAAACCACACCCTCTCATCTATAGCCTTAAGTGTTTGCTTCATACGCACTTTTCATTATGCGTAGTTTGACCCATAAAACATAGGGGTTCTAAAACCATCAAATCCACATAAATTCATGCCTAATGACAAAGGGATGAAAAACATAAAAACTGGGTGTTCTAGCTTTGATACCAAATTGAAAATTCCCTTACGATGTACTCTTAGGCAAGGATGGTCTGAATAAATACAAGTCCAATATTTTTTTTATATTTTTCGAATTCTTAAAGATTGAAACTGTAAACAAAATTAACTTAATTAAACTTAGCACCGATTTCAAAACTTTCTTATAGAAGACCATTTTCCAAATGTTATCTTTTTATCCTAAAGCATGCATTTAAGGTGATGGTTGATAAAACTACTAAATCAACCCTCAGACGTCGATATACGAGGAAAACCACAAAGGGGAAAACGTCGAAAGGCCCAAGCAATAGACTACTATGATACGGTTCTAAAAAGTATAAACAATAGACTTACACAACAATTTGTTACCCCACAAGCCTTGAAGCTCTTCCATCTTTAATCGATTCTCCGCAGTGCAATGTAGGAATCCACCTACACAAGCTGCCATAGTATACGAATCCACACGCACCTCGATACCCACCAATGAGGCTCAGTAACAGTTAAACACCGCATATGGTACAAACGAAGTCCACCGCATGAACCAGGTTCTTTCAAGATGAAAGATACAAACTATAATACCCCGCCCTAATATTTTATTAATTTTCAGGCATAAGTTGTAAGAATATGAAAATCTTAAGATTTCGATAATTATGATTGAGTGTATAGCTGAATGGACTGTTCGGGATCCTGATTATAATTATTGGAATATTGTGGGATAAAATTTGGAAAATTTAGAGAAGAATGAAGAATGGTCATTCGAACGAGTTCAGGTCGTTCGAACGTGAAATAAGGGTCATTCGTATTAAGGGATTAAACAAGGTTCGAATGATATCCAACTGAATAACATGTCGAGGCGATTCGAATGTCGTTCGAAGCATAATTTGAACTAAAATCCATTCTCGTTCGACAAAGGGGCTATTCTCATTATAATGAGGTTACGCAGAATTTTTGAATCGGGTTGCCCTTGTGTGCTATCACATTTTTCACCGTTAGATGGGTAACCTGCCGAGCTCTGGTGAGCCCAGATTGAGCAAAAATGGGATTTGAGGTTTTAGGGGTGTTTTATAAGGGTTTGTTTGGATTATTTGGGTTTATTTTTGAGTTGGAATAAGAAGAAGAAAAAGAAGAAGAAAGAGAGAGAGAGATGGTGGGTCTTCCACCATTTTTATGCACTCCTCCACCTCTCTCTACCATAAACCACTATGCCAGCACCATCTCTCCACCATATACCACTTAGTTTACATGCATTCCTCCCTATATAAACCATATATACCCATTTCCTCAATGGATGATCAAAGATACAAATTTTGGAGGCGTTGTTGAGGGTCTTTGAAGATGAAGATAGAGGACATTTGTTGAGTTTTGAAGAGGGTTTTGATGGAGCATTCATAAGCAAGCTTGTACGAGTTAGGCAACGTCTTTAAGGCCACCTTAAGACGTGGAAGGTCGCCATCTTCTTAAAAATTTCAATAAATTATTGTTGGAGCTTCATTTGAGATGGAAAATATCTACTCTTAGTATTAGGACAAAATCTAGTCTTTCAACCTTTAAGTTTTGATCTGATATTTTTCAGAAGATCTGCATAATCTCTGATTCATCCTCTACCTTTAAACAAAGGGCACCCCAAATATTTTATGGGAAGATTTTTAAATGGAACGCCAAGACAGTGAACAATTGAGAATCTTCTTAAAATTGGAATTTTTAAATCAATATAGAATGAAATATTTTTAAAATTAATGAGATGACTTGAGGCTTTCTCATAAGACTCCAGAAAGATCATAAGGGCTTTAAGAGAGACTTTTTCCTGATCTTTAATAAGCTCTACTTTGAAACCTAGTCTCCCAAAAACCCAAATATTATTTGATTTCTTACTGATGACCTCATCAAAATTCCACTTAAACAAGAATTTTTTCATCTTCCCTTGATTGGTTTTAGGCTACAGAATAGAAATAACAGGTAAGTAATACTTTCTACCAATCTTTTTAATTCTTCTACTAGTGGGTTTATTTGAAATACCTCTAGCATTCCGAGAAATGAAATTTATCATTGAGAACATGAAAGGTTGGAATTAGTGATCACCTTAGTGTTGGCTTTTGTAATCCTTCTGAATAGAGGGCCTATGGGTTGCCTTATATTCTTAGGTTTGGGCTTATGATCCAAGGCAGTATGGGCATTAAAACTCTCATGAACCCTCTTATTCCTTCTTTCTTTATATGCTTTAATTTTACTCCACTTTCTATCAGACCTATTGGCAAAAATCATCAACCCTTCTCGTATAGGGATAATTCTCTACTGCTTCTGTTCAGAATCATACATGCTTTGCATAATGGCAGTCGTAATCTGGAAGATTAGATGCTCTTGAGGATAGTAATATATGGTCTACTATTGTAAGGACAAATTTTCAATTGAGTCAATTTGTATGTAATTGGCATTATTCGGGACAAAATGTTTGAGTCTTAGGATATAAAATATGTTGTTGATCCCATAAGCCTATGACGTGTTTGATGAAGACGTAGCGATCAAGTTTCAAATTGTTTAGTGAAATGTGTCCTTCGATATATTATAAGGGTGTTGTTTTTTATTTAAAATTGTTTGGAACTGTTTTTAATATTTTTTACGAAAAATATTTTCTGAGTTTAAACTCTTTTGAACAAGAATAAGTCTCGTTTAAACAAAATTCGTTTTTCGTTCGAATGAACTTCTTCTTCGTTCAAACGAAGTTCTTTCTCATTAAATCAAACATCAAACGAGGATCCTCTGCCAAGCAGAACCAATCTAGTTAGAAGCTAGTTCAAACGAGATTGCATTCACATTCAAACAAACTATTGGTGTCGTTCGAATGAAGTGCAATTCTTGTTTGAACGACTCTAGTTTTTGTGTGAATGAATCGGTCCCTCGAAAATCATGTAAATAGTAATTAAGGCATTGGGGACTCAAAATGTTTAATGACTTTTTGTGAAAAAAGAATTTCTACATGTTTATAAAAGATCCAAGCCCGAAGTTCACCCAATACGTGTAAAGATCCAAGTTCCATAATTTATATGCTTTGAGATCTTGATATTGGGCACCAAAGTTTGTTTAATGCCCCGACTTAGATTTAAGGGTTACCCGTAGTCAACCCGATCCGACCCAAGAATTAGGTGTGAAGTGCAATGAAATAACCTATATAATGTTGCTAATCCAGTTTTATTTTAATTAACGTTTCACATGTTTAGCATGTGATTTCAATTTCAAATTCAGCTACGTGAGGGACCCGTGGGAAGCATCTACAGTGTCCAAGCATAAAACTAACGTAAAATAAAAAAGCGTACTTACCTATGTAATTCTCTCAATATACAAACCCGTACCTAACCTATCGTAACAAAGACGAGGGTGTGAGCCGAATGCTCAATTAGAAATATACAACAATGCAATATTGAATCGAACGACAGAAAGAAGACTCTAACACATTATACCTACATGCATATGCAACTACCTCACACACACACACACACACACACATAAACACACACACACACACACACACACACACACATATATATATATATATATATAAATGTGTATGTATGTATATATAATGTATGAAACCGTTTTACTTTCGAAAATATTATTTATCCTGATTAATTCACCTTAATCTTATAAAACACTTACTCTTTCTTATTTTTACATTTATCCATTTATATAACACACATAATTAAATACTTGAAACAAATACACTTGGTTTGACAGAAAGTTATTTCTTTACTGAAATTACCATTTTCATTTTAACCAATCCACGTTAGTATTTTCATTGAATTACCTTTCGACACACACGAACACCGTGTGAGAAAATACTTATTTATCTTTTGAAAACCTTTCACATCACACCTTTGTGTTAATTATGGGTAAAACCACTTGTCCTTTTTTTTGGAATCTTCAGATAACCGCGAACTTTAACAGAGTCCACACCGCCAGCGATGACACCATATCCTCTGGTCAATGATTTTGGGTCTTTTGCCTCAGGGTTCTAGCCCTCCTTAATTTTTTTACGTGGACAAATTCAAAACCTAGGGTTTCACCCCAATTTATTTTACGCTTAAAAAATCATATTTTTTTAAGTTACCCACACTAGCTTATTAAGTGCTTTGAATGTCCTAACACCTTTTAACCCTTTTGGAGTAACATTCTTCTCAATTGGAAACATCTTTAATTTATTACTTTCATTTCTAAGAATCATCGAATATATAAGACTACTTTATAAAAAAAATACCATTTTCTTTATTAACACATGTAGTCTTGAAATCTCAGGAAAAGTTCGAATTTGTCAAGGTTAGTACGAGTTTGGCAAGGGTTTTCTTGAATTCTGCAATAAAATAGCAGGAGGCAGCATTGCAGAATTACGAGAAAGGGTGAAAAAATTGGAGGAATTCATTGCAAATCCTCCAACAGATATTTTGCAGTAGCAGCACTCTCAGTCAAGTTGGAAGAATTGCGATTAGAGCTGCAACGTGTTCAAACGGTACAAGAAAGCCACATCTAGGAAACTGAAGAAAAGGTTGAGAACCTTACTGCAGATGTTGGTGTTTTAGCTGACGAGCTTCGTACTCATTTGGGCATACTTTATGAGGATTCTGGGTTGCTGAAAAAGGCGTGGCTCAACGCTGGTAGCAATGACACTAGTGCCGGTGTCAAGAACTATAAAATTCCAGAACCGAAGGCATTTGCTGGTGTAAGGTCGGCGAAGGAATTAGAGAATTTCGTGTATGATATGGAACAATATTTTAAGACTGCTCATACTTATGCGATGATGCAAAATTTTGGTGGAGAAGTTGGACCGAAGACGAGAGCAGGTCTGAAATCAGTTCGTGGAGTGAACTAAAGAAGGAATTGCTGAAGCAATTCTTTCTAACAAATTTAGGTTGGTAAGCGAGGGAAACATTGCGACGCGTGAAACATGACAAGACTGTGCGGGATTATGTGAAAGAGTTCACGTAGGTGATGCTTGATGTTAAGGGAATGTCCAAGGAAGACAAGGTCTTCAATTTCATTTCCAATCTCAGCCTTAGGCACAGGCTGAATTTAGGAGACAAGGTGTGCGTGATTTTCAGCAAGCAGTAGTAGTTGCGGATAACCTAGTGGATCTCGAACTGGACAGGTCATATGGTATTTTATCTAAGTACAAAGGTAAAGACAAAGTCGTGTTAGAATCGGCTAAAGATGGAGGGACAGAAAATGACAAGGAAAAGGGGGCTGATGGACAACCAAACAAAGGCAAAGGTAGTTATTCTGGGTGTTTCATTTGCAAGGGTTCACACCGAGCAAAGGATTGTCCAATGCGAGAAAAGATTGCTACAATTCAAGTGGAAGAGTCCAGAGATGTTGGCTCAAGTTCAGGTGGGGCGGATGGTCGTGTCAACCCCTTGGTTTTGCTAGGCGGACTCCAAGCAATGGAGTCTGGATAAATGGGCGATTGAAGCCTTGGTATGCGCGGGTTGCAGGAACCTTACATTACCAAGAGAAACTTCTGCGTTAGGTGGTAAAAACGTGGAGGTTATGGTCCTGTAGGGAGAGATTGAACCGAAAGGAGTTTCCCAAACTTTCATCACGAAGTTATGGGGTTCAATATGAAGTTATGGGTACGGGCAAACCTCGAAACTAAGGTAAAATGTCTTAGTTCACTTTGGCTAAGGTATTCAGCTGGAACAAAGTGGTTATGCAATTCGAAGTTGTCAGATTATGGGAGATGGGTTCTTTCTATCATATTTGGTAGTTGACGTCTCTGCTACCACTGTGGATTTTTCGTTAATAACATATATAAGGATGGGGTACCTCCGAGGCAAAATTCGGTATTTAGCCATGAGCGCTCCTAGGCTCAAGGCAACTTCGTGGGCATGTTTTGGTCATCCATATACCGAATGAGGGATTGGTAGTGCATGGATTTTGGTTGTGATCGGGAAATTCCTTAATCACACCTATTTTGCAACATCGGGTTGCATCGGTGGGCGGGGTTGCTAATAATTTTGTGGTGGCATTGTCTTAATTCGTGGGTTGTTACTAGTTGACTTCAAAGAGCAGTTGTGCTATCCCAAAAATGGATTTGGGTAGTTTTCATGGGAGTTGTTGGGCAAATAGATGTAAAAACGGGATTGCATCAGTTAGGCACTTGGGGATCATGGATCTTTAGACACCTGATGCAGCCGTTTTGTGGAGAAACCTCGCAACATCTAATTAAGGCAATTTTGTTCTTTATGTCATATTTAAACCCAATAAAATCTTAATTAAACTAGTTTATATGTTCATCATCAAAATACTACAAGTTTATATACATGAGAATATTAATTTTAAATCCTAAAAATCCAATTAGATGGGTCTAATAGAGATTTGTTTTCGAAATTTCATGACACTTGAACAATGATGCTGGATTAAAGGGCACAACATTATATAAAAGAATTAGGGATGCTAATTTTGTTATTAAGACAATACCATTTCTACCAATTATGTGCCTACTACTGGTATTAGTTCCTTATGGTCCAATCTATAATCTTCATTTGTTCCTCCTAAAATCTCCATTTGTATATGAAAGATTTATAGAGAGACCTATTGTCAAGGTAATTTGGAATCATTTCACTGTTTTTTTAAAGTTAGACCAAGCTTGTCCTCTATCCCTGCTCATGTACATGATTTTTTTATCATCAGATTACCATCATTCATATTTGGAGGCAAAACAATTCAGTAGCAGATGGCCTAGTATCCTTAGGAAGGGGTATATATCCTTTATTTAATTTTTATCAGAACTATATTTAAACACACTAAATAAAATTATAATTCATAACCAAACATTCTCTAACATAACATAAAAATAATAAATTCTTCCATTGAAAACAAAGTTCGGCATAAAACATAGAAAACTCCACCATTTGAAATAGAGTTGTATGTAAACATAGAAATAAGGAATGTTAGATTAAGGTTCTGCAAATTTCCATGACATAATAATGTATTTCAGGCATTGCGGTTCCTAGGTTGGTATCTCTTCAGCCACACTGACTTTCCATTAATGCAAAAGGTTTCCATTTTCTTATTCATTAATATGGTATTGGGGATTAAAACTGTCTTGAAGACAATTTTTCCAAACAGGGGATAATCTCCATCTCGCGGCTGATGAATATCGACCAATTCCACGAAGTCCCCATACTTCCTGCTCACGTAGTTAAAATAACAGTTGATCACATTCTAAATAGAGAACTGCAATAATAATAAAGTTTTAACTATGGTAAAGTTAATACGTTTTTCCTTGAACTTTGTAAGTAATATTTGTTTTCCTTCATAAATGTGTTTTTATAACAGACATGAGGAAAATATATGATTATGCAGTGTTTGGTGTAAACTTACTGAATGAAGTAGTTTTGAATATCTTGTGCAGGGACAGGAAAACCTCGAGAAAAGGTCATGAAGAGAGATCGTTTTTCTAAATGAGCAAATGGGTCCCACGCTTTGGCTTGCGGGTTGAGTTTGGATTGAAACTCGTCAAGTCGGATGCCATTTACTTTTACAGCATCAACATAAATCTCATTTGCCGAACCTTCTCCGGTGTGGGCATGATGTCCATCTCGAGGCTGATAAATATCGACCCGTTCCATGCAGTCTCCATACTTCCTGCTCCCGTAGTTAAAATAACAGTCGATCACATGTTATAGAGAGGTGCAATAATAATAGAGTTTTAAATTATGGTGAGTTAATTTTTAAAAGCGTGATGATAGGGAGATCCGGTTCGTAGACATATTTGGTGGACACATGAATAAGACAAAAATGAGTGCAAGTTTTTAATGCGCATTTTTATTCCCTGACGGGACCCACAACAATAAGGTATAAGCTTTTAATGCAGTGTGTTCACGAAATGTGTCCACGAACTGGGTCTCCCTAGCATTTTCCTTTTTAAAATGTAATTAGATATTAATTCCTTTAGATATAATATAATTATGTTTTCCTTCAACTTTGATAAATATATGTGGTGTCTAATACAATAAAAAAGGGGGTCTATTATGTCCATATATGACTCAGTGCATGCATAGAAATATAATCTGTTTGCCTGCCTGGATGTGTTTTTATATCAGACATGAGTAAAGTAAAACTTTTTTTCGGGTGAAAAGTCACTGCATGGATGACGTTTTTAAAACGTAGTCTACATATTTGATGTATTATAAATATAATGTAAACTTACTGAGTGAAGTAGTTTTGAATATCTTGAGAGAATGTCATGAAAAGATAGCGTTCTTCCAAATTAGCAATTGGGTACCACTCTTCCGCTTGTGGGTTGAGTTTGGATTGAAAATGGTCAACTTGGTTGCCATTTTCTTTCAGGGCATCAGCATCAACATCAACCCCATTTGCGAAACCTTCTTCGGTGTGGACTGGCGACACATCTTTTGTGGTGTCCATGATAATGAGTGTAGATGGGAAGTGAATGTGGGTTTCTGTGGAAAAGACAAAAGGAAAATTGTGGGTTTTAGTATCTGTGTGGAGTGAAATGGGAGGGGATATAGTAATCATTTTATAGGGAGTTAATCTGAAATGCCGTGTTTAGGAATGTAGATAGTCTATATTTCGCGGGGAAATAAAAACTGAAACTTTTTGTGTGCCCTAGTTACAGTTTTTGTCGTTTCATATTTCCATAATAGGCTTAAAATTAGATCTAATCTTACTAATACAATTGCATTCATTGCACAACTTAATATGAATACTAGTGTACATATTATCATAGAATTACAAAGACAATATAATTACATGATTGTAAAATTCTTGAATAGCAAAAGTGTACAATCTAGAATTTCATAAGTCAAGAATTCCAAAACTTAGAATGGTAAAAGTCATAAATTTTGGGAATTTGAAAAACATAATTTCAAGAATTTCCAAAAGGTCATAAAATTTCAAAAATGCATAATTTAAAGAATTCTAAAAGACATGGTAGTATGAATTCTAAAAGACATGGTAGCATGAGTTCGCAAAAATGTATAATTTAAAGAATTCTAAAAGACATGGTAGTATGAATTCTAAAAGACATGGTAGCATGAATTCTAATCGACATAATAACATGAATTCTAATAAACATAATAGTATGAATTCTGATAGACATAATTCTAAAAGACATACTGCCTTAATAATTATGAAAAATAGAAAACTCAAACTGTTTTAATAGTCATGACAAACAGAAGATAAATCAAGATTGTTTCAACGAATTATGAAGAAACTGAAAACGTAAACCATTTTAATAGTCATGAAAAATAGATAATTTACAGCAGTTTATCAACAGTTATATGACGATTCATATATAACCTATTTTATGGACAATCATGTATTCCTAAACATCTGCTCTGACACCTCATGTAAGAATAGTATATTTACATGAATCATAAGATCATTCACATCATCATAATCACATAATAGATATGTTAAAAAAGAGATAATGTAATACCTCCTTTCATTGCCATGGATATGATGTCGTTGTTTGCCGCTGCTGATTACCACCGATCGACCTCCTTAGCAGTCTTTCAACGAAGAATTTGGCTTCTCTCTCCTTGCCTATAAGCTTTCATATGTGTGTTTCGTGGATACCTTTTAGATGGAAGAAAGACATCTATTTATAAGTGGAGAGGGGTCCTAAATTCCAAAGGTCAATTAATCTCAATTAGAGATTTAATTGAAATTTTTACTACTTTTATATCCAATTCATTTTTGGAATATGAACCATTTTGTTAGGAAGTAGCATATCTTTATCTTTATCTTTATCTTTATATACTATAAAATGCTCTATAAGGAGCTTTAATGCACTTTCACCGTATTATGCCACGTGGCATCTTAATTCACTTTCATCATATCTATCACTTATAAGTCTTCTTGGGAGGCTTTTCTCATTCTTTCCTGCTCCTTCGGTTTCTTCACCCGTTTATTTCCTCTTCAAACCTGTTGTTTTTTATAAATTACGTTCGATATTTTTTTAAATAACTCACGTACAGTATTTTTTAAATTACGCACAGTATTTTTAACAACATATACATAATTGTTTTATTGTTTTTATAAATTATGTAAAATATTTTTTTAAATATATACTATAAAATGCTCTACAAGGAGCTTTAATGCACTTTCACCATATTATGCCACGTGGCATCTTAATTCACTTTCATCATATTTATCACTTATAAGCCTTCTTGGGAGACTTTTCTCATTCTTTCATGCTCCTTCGGTTTCTCCACCTGTTTATTTCCTCTTTAAAACTGTTGGTTTTTATAAATTACGTTGAATATTTTTTTAAATAACTCACGTACAGTATTTTTTAAATTACACATAGTTTTTTTAACAAAATATACATAATTGTTTTATTGTTTTTATAAATTTCGTAAAATATTTTTTGAAATAAAAAACAACTTTTTAATTTAAAAAAAAGGATTTCTCTTAATTAAAAAAATCATTTTAAGTGTTTTATTAAAAAAAGTTGTTTTTTCTAAGAAAAATAAAAACTGTTAACCATGAAAATTAGGGGTGAAAATTCGTGTATTTGGGTCATGTTTCGGGCCGACACGGCAATGATTTTTTTAACTCGAACACGATCCAAATAAAAACGACATAACATGACACGGCACGAATAATCCGATTCTTTAAAATTTCACTATAAATTAAACATAAATAGATACGATAACCCTAATAAAAATACGATTAACATGACAAGACACGATAACACGACTCATAATTTTGACACGAACACACATGACACGACTTCGTGTAAAAAAACACGACACGAAAAAACATATTGTGTCAATTTTGGGTCAATTTCGTTTCGTTACGTGTCGTTTCTAAAATTATCACCACCATATTATGCCACATGGCATCTTAATTCACTTTCATCATATCTATCACTTACAAGCCTTCTTGGGAGGCTTTTCTCATTCTTTTCTACTCCTTCGATTTCTCCACCCGTTTATTTTCTCTTCAAAACTATTGTTTTTAATAAAATACGTTCAATATTTTTTTAAATAACTCATGTACACTATTTTTTAAATTACGCACAATATTTTTAACAACATATACATAATTGTTTTATTGTTTTTATAAATTTCGTAAAATATTTTATAAAATAAAAAACAACCTTTTTATTTAAAAAAAAAGATTTTTCTTAATTAAAAAAATCATTTTAAGTGTTTTATAAAAAAAGTTGTTTTTTAACAAAAATAAAATCTTGTAACCATGAAAATTAGATGTGAAAATTCGTGTATTTGGGTCATGTTTCGGGCCGACACGACAAGGATTTTTTGGATACGAACATGACCCAAATAAAAACGACATAACACGACATGGCACAATTAACCCGATTTTTAAAAATTACACGCTAAATTAAACATAAATTGACACGATAACCCGAATAAAAACACGATTAACATGACAAGACACGATAACACGACTCATAATTTTGACACGACACGACTTCGTGTAAAAAAACACAACACGAACACGACATATTGTGTCAATTTTGGGTCAATTTCGTTTCTTTACGTGTCGTGTTTTCACGTCGTTTCTAAAATTGTCACCCCTAATGAAAACAAATTGTTTTACACTGTTAAAAAATGTTTTTAACTATTTAAAAACTATTTTTTTATAAAGAAATTATTTTTTAAAGATTTTTTTAATACATAAAAGAAATTATTTTAGGGTCAATTATTAAATAGTCCCTACTATAAATATATATTTTTTAAAAAGGACACATATTTTTAGTTTAACCCATTTAGTCCCTCAAGCACTCAATATCCTCTTATTTTTAGAGGTCCGCGCCAGCGGCACTCCCTCTCCAAAATATGTGGCAAAGGACTTTTTGAGGCAAAATAAAAAAGTTTGGACTAAATGGGTATTAAAAAATGTCCGAGGGACTATTTGGTATATGTCCCATTATTTTAATGATTTTTTAACTTTTGAACTAAAAAAATGTTTTAAAATAACTATTTTTACCTTTTTCTAATTTTTTTATGAAATTAAGAAACAGTTTCAAAGTTAAAGAAAAATATTTAACTATTTAATATAAGAAAAATAAATTAATATAAAAATTATTTTACTGTTCCTTTTTAATAAAATAAGTACAATATATCTTATATAAAAATAAGTTTTTTTTTTTTTTTTTTAAAAACTATTCTTTTTGTATAAAAAATGTTATAACTATTTTATAAAAAAAAAAGTTATTTTTTAAATAAAAATAAAAACTTTGCTTTATTTTTGCCTGTTATTTTGTAGTTATATTTTTTTTACATAACTTGTGATCACAGATACTCTGAAGTTTTTAATCAATTTTCTTTTTTTACTTAGCATCCCTTTATGTATTGACAATTCCATAAATGTTTATCGTACACTCAATGTATAACTCGCGCATCGCGCGGGTTTCCAACTAATCCTAATTAAAAATCGGAATACTAACGATCATATTTCGGGGAAGGAATTAAAATTATAAATAACCCAAAGGTTAATCAATAATTTCCTTGCAATTTTAGGAGTAGTGTTGTGTTAATAGTTTTGGTTATTTTTTTTTACATTTTTTACTCACTTAAGTGTGATAAAATATTCCTTAAGAGATAAATTATGAGTTTGGGTGATAAATTTCAGAAGAGTGTGAGAGCAATCTCTTCTTCTATTTATTCTATTATAATACGCATAAATATTAGTATTGTTCTTCATGTTCATAGTTGGGGGGTCGAGTGAAAATTTTAAGGAGACTTGATTTTTGTATTATATCACTCTGTTTTATTATTTTTATTATGCCTTTTATTGGGTTATTATTACATTTTATATATAATAATACCAAAATAAGAGGCTAAATACCCCATTTAAGGGGTGAGAAGAAACCCTTAGCTTAATTATTTTTATTTTTATTTTATTTATTTATTATGTCCCTCTGAATATTAATATTGAAATTTTACAATATATATTTATGCCTCGAGAGAGGATGAATTATTTTTGAGTGAAAATAGTAAATTCAGATTACGATATTTATTTATTTATTAAACTAGAGATAAACAATTTTTAATTAATATTGTAGTTTGAATTTTTCAACTCTAAAGCTTAATTTGTAATGGTTTAAAATACTTTTAGTAAATTTTCCCTAACGGGTGATTTATCAGAAACTATTCAAATCGGATTTTTATAGAGTTTGTGAAATTTAACATTATTCTTCTAAAAAAATTATGTTCAACTTCACATTTGCAATGAAAGTTGATTTGTGGATTTAAATATATCTTCTAGTATTTCAAATACATAACAAATTAATATAAATAAGTTGTATAAGTGGTGAATTTCAATTCCTTAAATTATCTCATAATTATTTGCTCCTCATATTTAGCTCACTTTATCATTTTAATTATATATTAGTGTAATTTAAATTTCATCTCCATTAGGTAACATAAACATCCTTTGAAAACTTATTCTTTTAAAATTATTGTACTCATTTTCATTTTTTCCTTTCCATATTAAGAAATTGGATTAACACCCCACTTGCCATTATATATATATATATATATATAGTGTATTTCATAGGTTCAAGGGATTTTGATTGAGAAGAGAGCTATACTACAACGACAACACACCAAAATCCTTTCATAAGGGTCGTTCGAGATTTTTCTAGTACATCGGACATTGTGTGATTGTTTATTTTACTTTATCATGCTATTACCTAAATGCTTGTTTTAGGGCAAATATAAAATTGGCTAAAACTCGTTTACACAATTTTCATTTATAATTGATGATTTAAGTTTAATATTTAATTTGAAAAAAATTAAAAATTGGTTATTGTTTAGACCATTCCGTAACTTCATCAGTTTTTTGCATTAAATTCCAGTTGCTGCACTTTTAACACATTGTTATGTTTGTCGTGTCATGGGTAATAATTCAACATTAGAGTTGTGGGAGCTCTAAGGCTTTGTCCATCTTTCCTTATTCTTTCTATCCTCTAGAATTGTTTGAAAATATTTCCCTAGAGATAAGTCATGATTTTGTTAAATATTAGAGGGTACTTGTACACTTTACGGATGAGTTGCAAAGTAGTTTATAGTGGATGAGATTTTGTAATCTGTTTATTCTTTTACCCATGACGAGTACGACAATCATGTTACCCAGGTTATTTTTCCTTTGTCCTTTTTTTTAATATAATTTTTTGGATTGTAGTTGTGATAGTAAATTGTTAAAATTTCTTGATTACAAAGGTTCTCGAAACATAATCCACTCCACAATAAAAATTTAATGATTCAATATATAATATATGTTGTGATCTCACTAAATATGTTTATAGTAGTTTGCAATTCATTATATGTGAGTAACATCACTTTTATGCACGCTTGACTATTGGTGAGATGTTCTCCTTTTTATTGTTATGTATTCTTTTATATTAATGAGGAATTTGGATCTATGTTACAAGGGCATTGCTAATGGAGCTGGTCAATCAGAGATACTCGGTCTAATATATGTTGCTCCAATTAAGTTACTACCTACCAATAATTTTGATATGTTATTGTATAACTTCTTGCAGAAATAGTTGACATTTTAATTGTTTTTTATGTTTGTTGAGAAAAAAAATCTTATTCTAATGTTGTTATGCATACCGACCTGATCACAACATGATGTCGGGTTGGGATTGACAAATACTTGACAGAACCCGATATGACACAACATGATTTTGTCAAGAGAAAAAAATAATGGTTTTCTTCCTTTCAAAGTAGTGAATATATATATGCACGTATAGAATTCTAAAAGACATGTTAGCATGAAATATATATATATATATATATATATATATATAATCCAAAATAAAATTATATAGGTACATGAATTGATAATATTATTTAATTCTTATGTACTATGTACTATATGTATATTTTATGTGAAAGCCCCTAGCCGCCCCTATCTAACTTCTCTCTCGATTTTCAAACCCTTCCTAGGGGTTGCCTGGCTTTTATGTCCAAAAACTTCATGCAATTGAACCCAAAACCTCCTACCACTGTTTGGGCCAAATCCTTTGCTAGTATTGTAGCTAACAATGGATCCAAAGAAATTCAGCTTAAAACTCCTTCCATATTCAAAGGGGAACATACTGTACACTTCACCCTTGGTGATAAAGAAGCATTGGCTGGTCCTTTCAAGTTCTTGATTGTTAGGAAATTTTCAAAAGGTAGATCTTCAAAGGATGAGATAAGGAAGATCTTTCTTACTTTCAACCTTAAACAATCCTTCATTGTTGGACTCATAGATAACAAGCAAATCCTAATCAGGCTGGAATGTGAAGAAGATTTTTTCAGGTTGTGGACAAGAGAACAATGGTTTCTTGGAAGATATCCCATGCACACCTTTAAATGGTCCCGAAACTTCACCCCTGATCAAGAATTTCCTGTTGTTCTAGCATGGATATACCTTCCAAATCTCCCTATTTATTTATTCGTAAAAATCTCTCTATTCTTCATAGCCCAACTCATTGGCAAACCCCTAAAGATGGATGCCTCTATAGTGAATCAATCAGGACCTACCATGGCCAAAATTTGGGTGTAGATCAACCTCACCAAAGGAGAAGCCTAAAAGAGTTTGGATAAGCATAGGTGGCAATGGTTTCTGACATGATATTATCTATGAAGATCTTCCCAAGTACTGCAACTACTGTTAAAAAAAGGGACGTGATGAAGGCTCTTGTTTTTTCATGAATGGTGGTAATAATTTAAACCCCAAATAACCTATGAAACTGATGATAAAAAACAAATACAATCCTAAAAATTCCACCCAACCGGAAGATTAAGCACTCACTAATACAAATAATGCCATAAATGCTATCAAACAAGAATCTCTAGAGAAAAGCGAAGATCACCAAGAAGTAATTCAAGATACTAACTTAATATCCATCAAAGACTAACCTAACTTAAACCAAAATTATCCTCAACAAATCATCATCCAAGAATTCCCGAACCTCCCACTAAAATACCAATTGCAAAAATTCTTATTAAGCATTGCCTCTAAAAATGCCAAGAACATTTAATCCTTTATTACAAAGATCCATTACTGTGAGATTACTCCTGAATAAGCCACTGTAGTTGAGAATGCCACTACGGTGTACGCTTAGGCAAGGATGGCCCGAATATACACCAATTTTATATTTTTTTAAATTTTAATATTGAACCTTTAAACAAAATTAAACCAATTAAACTTAGCACCAATTTCAAAACTTTCTGGTGGAAGACCGATTTTCCAAATTTTATCTTTGTACATTAAAGCATGCATCTAAGGTGATGACATATAAAATAAATAAATCAACCACAAACTGCTGATGTATAAGGAATGCCACAAAGGGAAAACCCTCGGATGGCCCAACCAACAAATTACTATAATACGATTTTACAAAGTATAGAAAATAGAATTACATAATGACTAGATCCCCCAAAAGATGTGAAGCTGTTCTTTCTTCAACCTCTCCTCCACTGTGCAACGTATAAGTCCACCTACGCAAGCTTCCACAACACAAGTGTCCACGCGCGCCTCGATATCCACCGATGATGCTCAACCACCGTCAAACAATACAAACGATACGCACGGAGTCCATCGCATGAAATAGGTTCTTTCCTGATGAAAGATACAAAATTTGGTGCCCAATATCAAGATATCAAAGCATATAAATTATGGAGCTTAGATCTTTCAGCATATAGGGTAAAACATGGGGCTTGGAACTTTTGTAAATAAGTAGAAATTCATTTTTCACCAAAAGTGATAAAAAATCTAAGTCACTAATGCCTTAAAATACTATTTGCATGATTTTTGAGGCGACGACTCGTTCGAATGAAAAATAGGGGTTGAATGACCATTATCCTTCATTCAAATGGCACCTATTGTTCTTTTGAACGAGAATGCAATCTCATTTGAACCAACTTCTAATGAACTTCTGATGAGGTTAGTATTGATTTATAGAGGAACCTCATTTGATATTCGTTTGATGTCTGATCTAATGAAACAAAACTTCATTTGAAAGAAACACAAAGTTCGTTCTTACTATACTTATTCTAATTCAAATGAGTTTAAACACAGAAAATATTTTTCTAAAAAAGTATTAAAATAGTTCCAAACAATTTTAAATAAAAAACCAACACCCTTAAAATATATCCCAGGACACATAATAAATGCGCATTCATATCTGCGCGATCCTCAATAAACGTGAAGACAAACTTGGCATTAAACACGACACGTTGTCCATTCATTAAAGCTTGAACTCTACGTCTTCATCAAACACGTCATAGGCTTATGGGATCAACAACATAAAATCTATCCTATAACTCAAACGTTTTGTCCAGAATAATGCCAATTACATACAAATTGGCTCCATTGGAATTTTGTCCTTACAAATCTCCTTTTTTGGCTATTCTGGGACAACTAAAACAAAAATACGATGGTCCATCAAGCTCCCTAAAAAGACTCATTCCCCAACCTAAAAAAGAAAAAAAAGTACAGACGCTCGACCGACACACAAACATGTGTATCTTTGATTTTCTTGAAAACTTTGCCACATTAATGTAAAATTGTACTTCTGCATACTTAAACACACCTCCAAAAGCAAGAATAATATAACAAATATAAATTCGCAAATGACTAAACATCTAAAAATGTCTAAATAATATCAACCTAGGTAAGATGTCTCCCCTTAAGATAAAGAGATCCTAATCCTGCAAAGGAAAGATACAATTTCTCCCCATTTTTGTTCAGGAATATACAAAAAAGATGCCATAAAACAGTTACTCTCCCCCTAAATACGTGATCTTAAGATACCAATATGATAAAGTTTGATACCAATTTTAAACATATGGACAAGGGAAGAAGGCATGCAATGGTGTAAAATATAGTAAACACGCAACATGGAAACCCAATCATAAATAATCCAAACAGTCAAGCGTATGACAAACATGGACTAAATGTAAACTGCAAAGACTCAAAACACGATACCATATATAATATATGCAATATCAATGTGTCTAAACATGTGGTATGGAATGAATGGACATGAACTAGATACGAATTATGATCCAACCACTCAAATATGTTCAAGAAGTTCTAACTGATTGTAAAATTTTATCAAACAAAAATTTAGCCTCAAGTGACAAGATAAATTGAACTTAATGAACAAAGAAGCAAAATTCACATAAGCCTATAATATTGCTAATTCTACAAATCAATAGCGTCATGACAAAATAAGCATAACCGATTTTCATTGTGCATACCCGTTGATCTTCAACTAAACACCTCAAAAGATAAACATATATCATATTTTTCATTCTTTTATTTTCTCAATTCTTTTTAAGCTACGTATTTTTGAATGGACAAACAAACTAAACTATGTTGGATTTTGGCAATTTTTTTATTTGTATTTCCTTTAATCTTTTCATTACGCTCTTGCCAACGGTGACTTTCCCACAAAGGATATTTGCTCATTTCGTAGCTCTTTTTCATGCACCCTCATATTTTTCAATACAATTCAAACATACTCATGGGAAATGGTTCTTATATGCACAAATCCCCCATAGTCACAAAACATGTAGATGACAAAATTGATGGGAGAACATCTCACAAAGCTCAAATATATATTTAAAGTTAAAATCTAAAAAGCTCATGTATGTGGTTGCGGAGGCATATAGAAAGTTCAATCCATAAAGAAAATCAAGTTCGAAATAACTCCATGATAACATGGTTAAGAACAATCTAAGTATTTACAATCATAACCAAATGTCCTAGCCACATGGAAAGTATGGAACGAATTATATTCAAACACACCAATATGCTACACCAAATGCGTAAAACTAAAATACACAAAAAATAAAAATATTTTTGAGTTTTTCTAAAAATTTTCAAGAGAATACCAATTTTTAACTTTATGAAAACAAACTCTTACTTGAAAGATAAACAAAATCTTTTTGTATTTTTTCAATATGACTAAATAAAAGAAAAAATATAATACAAAAGATACACATGTCATAACACTAGCAAAACATATATCATGACGCATAAACCAAAGTATGACAAATAAGCTAACACAATCAACCATTAGATATAGCATGGTAAGTATCATGTGTAAGCAAACGAAAATCAACAAGTCTAATATGTAAAGCCTCTAAATCCGATTTCCTAACCCAAGTAGGTCTAACATGACGCTTAAGAGCTTTGGGAATCTTGATGACTCTACTGTTAGACCTCCGATGTAACAACCTACTCTAAATAACTCTAAATATAACATTAGTCCCCGATAACTTGTTTTTTGTGTGTCGTTGTTTGAAAGCCAAGTTAGTCAAAACCTCAAAATACCTACAAAATAATATCAACTCAAGTGTAGAGGTAAGTAAGGGTATCAATCCACATCAAGGGGGTAAGCTAGAGACAAATTCAATTGTAATTCACTTTTTATTTTATTTTTGTGCTTTTTTCACTTTTCTAATTTTTTTTAGCTTTTTCAAATATTAAAACAATTGGGTGAGGTGAGGATTTAAACTAAACTAAATAAAAGGGGGTAATCAAACTAAAGGTAAAATGTGAAAAATATAAACAAGTGTATGATAAAAGTGAGTGGAGTGCAACTAAATGAGAGAAAATATTCAAGGGACTGAAAATCCACCCTCAATTCACACAAATTTATCTAACTTGCACAATTTTAATTTCATCAATTTCCAAAATATTCATTTAATTCAAAAGATAATTCTCATTACACTAATGAATTAATTGAATACTCTTTTACAAAAGTAAGTTTAATCCCCACAAGCACTACTCTAAATGAATTAAAATCAATTAAATGAATCACCCGCTAGGATCGATTCACCAAACTAATTTTAATTAAAAAAAGTAAAAAAAAGAGTAGATGAAAATTATACTAACATTTAAATCAAGTGATAAGCCTATCTCTACTTGGAATCAAATGATCAAATGATAATAAAATTTTCAATCCTTTCTCAAGGATGATTTTCCATTTGTCAATGTGAAAATAATTAGGAATTAAATTTCCTAATCAAAGGAAACTAACAAAATTATAATTCACAATTAAACCAAATTGAATTCATGAGGGTTTGAAGTCATCCCTTGAATGGGATGATTAGCCCTCCATAATCATCATCCAATAAAAATTAGAATCAAATAAGAGCATAAAATGAAAATTAGAGAGGAGTAATCAAACAAAAATTCCCTTCAATTGCATTAATTATTCAATTCTTCATTCATCTCAATTAATTACAACACTCAATTTATTGAATTTTTTCTCTAATCTAAAAAAAAAAAGCTAAACTACTAAAAAATAAAAATGGTGTTTCTCTATCTAATTCTCTCTCTAATTCCTATCTCCAAAAGCTTTTTTTCAAATGGGGTTTTGAGTCTTATTTTATAGTAGATGCATGGCACACATGGGCTAAGGGGTATTTTTGGTAATGGACTAGGGTGAACATGTGGGAGAGGTGTGATCACATGTGCATGGGGTGTGAGGTGTGAGGATATTTGGGAAGTGGGGTAATAGAGATAATAATCTGATTTGGTTAAAAAGGAGTAGGGGTAAAATGGGTATAAGTGGGGTAAAAGATATTAGAAAACATGTTGGTTATTTGTTTTATTTTAGGTTTGGTTTCATTTTTTGCAGGTGAGAATCGTAGGCAACTTTTGGTCAGCGGGACGCCGCCGGGGCATAATCGAGGGCACCGCCGGCGGGTTTGTTGGGTGGTCATCGATTTCGGGGTCGATAGGTATAAGGGTCGCTGGAACGCCGACGCTTGGGGTGGAATCACGGTTTGAGAGATGGAGATGGTAAGGGTCTGTGGTGTTGGCCATGGTGGATGAGGATGATTGGTATGGAGGCAGGTGGTAAAAGGTGGTGGTTTTATTTGGGTGAGAGTTGGGTGTCTTTGGTTACGGAGGTTGATGAGAGGAGAGAGAATGTGGGGGGTTTGAGGTTGAAGAAGAAGGGGATGGGATATGGTGTAGTGAGGTGTAGGATTAGTTGGGTGTGGGTGAGGGAGTGTTTTGTGTGCGAGTGGGTTGTAGGGTAATTAGGTGTGAGTGAGTTAGGTGTTGTGTGTGTGTTTATTTTGTGACTCTTAGAAAAATAAAACTAAAAACTTAAATAAAATTAAAAATTTGAAAATAAAATTATAATCTAAAAAATAAAAAATAAAGACTCAATTAAAAATGAACTAAATAAAAGAAATAAAAATCTAATTAAAAATAAAACAAACTAAAAATAATAAAAAATAAAAAACTTAAAACTAAAAAATGTAACAACCCTCGCTTTTGGGAGCCCATTTTATATTTATTTACTGTGTTGAATAGTTGCATATATAAAATGCGGGATGTGGGTAAGTATTAATTTGATGAAATAAGTTAATATTTACTAATGAGTTGTATAATTACCATGTGTGTAAATAGTTGTTACCATGTGGTGTTCTATTTTGTCATGAAAATTAAAATGGCAATTTGAATTAAAATGAAACCGGAACTTTAAATGGCTTATAAAATTTCCAAATGATGATTTGGAGGGTGTAGTTAGTTCCGGGAGGTATGAGACAGTCGAAATGTGTGCCATATTGTATTTTGAGATTTTGGGCACTTTTGACTGGTTTGGGCATATTGCGTATTAGAAATTAATTATTGCGGTATTGACATTTAAAGATGAGAGACTCTTAATCTAAGGCCACGTTTTATTCTTTACCAAGCCTTTCATTTCCTCTTATTTTCCCTAAGTGTTCTTGCCCTAAGAGTGAGAGAGAGAGTGGAAGAACTTGTGGAGAAAAGGGAGAGATTGAAGATTTGGTAGTTTGATCTTGCTTTCCTCTTCAACTAAGACTGAATTTGAAGCCCCCAAGGCAAGTTTTCTTCTTGCTATTATATGGTTTAAGATGGGTAACAAGTATGGTTAGTTATGTAATGTAGTTATGGTTTTTTTTGGTTAGATTTAAGGGTATAAAGGTATTAATATCTTTGGTAGAGATTGATGGTGGATAGAAGTAGAAAAATATTGATGGGAGCATTTATGATCTTTTAGTATCATTAAATGAGGTTTAATTGGGTTTGGTTGATAGTTGGTTTTGGGTTGGTATGAAAGAAATAGGAAGATTGGTCTAGGTCTGCAATGACCGGTCGACCGCATCTCTCAGACCGGTCGACCGGGCCTTCGAAGGAGGGCACACTGCTTTCTTTCAAAGGCATGAAATTGAGGGCGCGGTCGATCGCGGTCCCCCTACCGGTCGACCGGCTCGTCCTAAATGAACTTTCTGCTTTCTTTCAAAAGCTAAAACTTAAGACGCGGTCGACCGCGGTCTTGGGACCGGCCGACCGGTCCCCTGTTTTCTCTTCCAATTTTCTACTTTTGTTTTTAAATTCTTTTCTTCCCCTAGGAACTTAGGACTCTTTTTGAATGAAGTAAACCTTGGCTTTTAGAGTCCTAGTTGAGTTGGTTGACACCCTAGTGTTGAATGGGTTTCACTTGGGGGTTAAGTCCGGGGGAGGGGTTGTCGTAAGTGATGTTAAGGCATCACTTTTCTTTGTGCATCCTATTAATATGGATGTGAGTTGTAGGCCCATACTTGGAGACTTTAGGGGGCTAATTGAGGTATATAAAACCTTATGTTCGAGAGGTGAATAAAATCCCTTGGAGATTTACTCGAGGCATAACCTATGATGAAAATGAATAAGATATCCTATGACCATGGTTTCAAACAAATGAAACACATAAATGATTAACGAAAATGAAAAGTATGGTTTTTATAGTAAATGCTAATTTACTTAAACACACCTCCCTAAATGCTATCATAAGGGAAGCTCGCGCATGAGGTGATGTTCCTTGACTAGTGAATGCAGGGAGACTATAGTCCTCGGCCATATGCGGGTTTATTATATGTATTTTCTGCGCTAGTGAGGTAATTCCGGGTGTGGTTATGACTCACTCGCAGGCATATGGCCACTTCCCGACGTGCGTTAAGTACCCAGGCTGCCTTGTTTGATGGGCCCCTGGAAGATGATAGTCACTTAGGGGCGCGCCCAGTGGGGAAACTCGGAGGGGCGGTCTTAGAATCGTTATATGTATAAGAATATAACTTTTCTAAACTCAAGTGGGACTTGAGGGTTGCATATTTCCACTGAATTATATATGATAACTGCATTCCTGCTAAGGAATAAGAATTGGAAAGAAATAAGAAAATGATGATATTGTATTCCTATTAAGGAATTGAAACTGGATTAAAGTGGAAATTGGTGAATCGAGGCTTTTAATTTATTAATGCATCATTTCATTCTCTTGCATAGTTTTATCTTAGGCATGTCATTTTAACTTTCTCATTTATATTTCTTTGTTAGGTTGTTAGATTTCTGATGTTCACTCTCATGATTAACTGTTCATATCTAGCATGCTTTTTGTTCATCTGGGAACTATATAAAAATCGGGTCTTGAGCCGTTCATTTTCTTCTATGTTGCGCATGTTATTGTATCCGCCCAGGTGCTCCTCCGCAAGGACGCCCGTGTTGATATTCCTACTCTTTTGCTTTTAAGGAGCTGTATGAATTTGCGAATATTACAGGATGTTTTGCTAGACGCCATCATTTTTGATATCTAGTTATGATCGGGTCTGTTAATCGGGAGAGTGGCCCAACTTTGTAATTGTATAATGAATGTACTAAGTACATATAACTGTTGCAAATCCTTTTGTGTAGCTGTGGACCGACAGCATATTCGGTCCTCCCCTTGTATATTTCCGTTTTAGTTGTATGTTATATATGTTTCTTTGAATTCCACTAGTTTCTAGACTGGGTTGTTTAAATCGTTTTCTTAACTTAACTTTTTAAATCAATTAAATTGTTTTGACAACCCGTTTTCTGAATTAGTGGGTGGTTTTCCCGTTTACTCTTACTATATTAGTTGGTGCTGAGAATGATTTCCATCCATGATTTCCGTATATGTCGGAGTATCAGGCTGGCCACCCCTTACCTCGGAGTGCAGGTTGTCACAGATGGTATCAGATCACTGGGTTCTAGAGTACTAGGATCTATGTGGACTTGTCACGATCTACCGTAGCGTTCTTTGATATAGAGCCTAATGATAAGACTGCTTTGTTGCTTATAATTGTGATCTTTCGTGAAATAGATTGTTATGAATAGTTTTCTAACACTATTGTCCCTTCATCTCAGATGCCGCCTAAGAGAGGTCACCCTGCGAGATGCAATAGAGTTGTAGAAGAGGATGTTGGTACTCCACCGCCCCAAGGAACTTTTAATGCTGCGGACGTAGCCAACATTGTGGCCCATGCTGTTAATGCTACCATGACCGCAGTAGCTCAACAGATGCCACAAGCTCAACAGCGGGCACAGGATGCTCAGGCACCTACGGGACCTTCTCCGTGGGAAAGAGTAAGGGAGTCCTTTTTAAAGGGCCATCCCCCCGAGTTTGATGTAGGCTCTGATGTTGTTCGAGCAAATCAATGGAAGAAAGATATGCAACACCATTTACGAATGGTGGATTGTAGTGAGGAGAAGAAGCAAGTCCTTGCTACTTTTAAGTTGGTTGGGGCAGCGTTACATTGGTGGGAGTCGATGACTACACCAGAACAGAGAGACACTATGTCAATCACTGAATTCTGGGTCTTGTACGACTGGAAGTATTTTCCTCCCGCGATTCAAAGGGAGATGAGAAGGAGATTGCAGGATCTAGTTCAGGGAGAACGGTCTGTTGCCGAATACGAAGAGGAGTTTACCCGGTTAGCTAGTTTTGTGCCAGAAGAGGTGACTCCGGAGGAAAGAAAAGTCTCAAAATTTATGGGAGGTCTAAACTGGAGAATCCGACAACATTTGCTGGGTAATCCGTCTTTGCAAACTTTTGGTGAAGTTATGAATGCGGCATTGCTCCATTGCCAGGAGCATCGGTTGTTTATACAGAATAGCAAGAAAGCTACAGGAATGGGGCAAGTAAGGAAGCCCGGGGTGAGTGGGAATGGAGGAGTCTTTCCTTCGTCCCAACCTACTGGTAATAAGCAGCGAGACAGGGACCCCCAGCAAGGGGACGGGTCGAAAAGACAACGCTTTGGCGGGTTTAATACTGGTGGTAATGCAAACAGGCAAGGTCAGGGTACAGCGCCACAACAAGCAGGTCGGGGTGGTCCGGGAGGTAGAGGCCATCCGGGCCAAGGGTTCGGACAGTTTAGAAATAACAGAGGTCGAGGCCAAGAAAATATAGTGGGGAAGTGTTTTCAATGTGGGGAAGCGGGACATTATAAGAAAGATTGTCCTCAAGTGATTGGGGGACAACCTCCTCGAGTTCCTCAACAGCCTTATGTTCAGTTTCCTCCACAGGCACCAAATCCAGTTGTCCCTCTGCAGCAGGGTCAACTGCAGTATGGGAGAGTCTACCACATTCAGGATGCTATGCTTCCTCCTATTCAGCCAGCGCCGCCTGCTATAGAGGGTAAGTTCCTTATTCAGGGACATATGGGTCGCGTTTTATTTGATACAGGTGCGACACATTCCTTTATTTCTAGAAGTTTTGCTCAGTCCACAGAGTTGATAAAATCTGCTGAGAGCACTTTCACTAGTGTTGAGTCTTCTATGGGTGACGGTTCACTCATTTTCTTTGTTTGCAAACGTATAGGAATCACTCTTGGAAATTTGTGTTTTGAGGCCGATTTACTCGTCCCAGACATGGTCGGGTATGATGTGATTTTGGGCATGGATTGGCTTGTTAAGTATCATGCTATAGTTAATTGTTACGGGAAGAGTATAGTCTTCGCCGTTCCGGGACAAGATATGTTCCTGGTGGTTATGCCTCGTTTAGAGGGAGATACTGGTACTTATTTATATTGTATTGCAGATGAGATTTCTCGGGATACAATTGTTCCCTTAGATTCTATTCCTGTTGTTCGAGATTTTGAGGACGTTTTTCGAGAAATACCGGGTTTGCCTCCTAGTCGAGAGATTGAGTTTGTGATTGACTTAGCGCCGAAAACTCGACCGATTGCGCGAACTCCTTATCGTATGGCTCCTGTGGAAATGAGGGAGCTAAGAGATCAAATTCAGCAGTTGTTGGAGCAGGGGTTTATCAGGCGTAGTACGTCACCGTGGGGTGCTCCTGTGTTGTTTATGAAGAAAAGAGATGGTTATCTCCGGTTGTGTGTGGACTATAGAGAGTTGAATAAGGTCACCATCAGGAATAAATACCCGTTGCCTCATATAGACGACTTGTTCGATCAACTCAGGGGAGCGACCTACTTCTCTAAGATAGATTTGAGAACGGGGTATCATCAGTTGAGGATACGGGAGCAAGATGTATCCAAGACTGCTTTTCTGACAAGGTACGGGTCTTATGAATTCTTGGTTATGCCTTTTGGGCTAACTAATGCCCCTGCCATATTCATGGATCTTATGAATAGGGTATTTCGGGACTTCCTGGACCAGTTTGTTATCGTATTCATCGATGACATCCTTATGTATTCTCAAACCGAAGATGATCATGCTACTCATTTGGGGTTGGTCCTGCAAAGGTTAAGGGATCACCAATTGTACGCTAAGTTTGAGAAATATGGTTTTTGGTTGCGGGAAGTGCAGTTTTTGGGTCATATCGTGACTTCACAGGGTATATCGGTGGACCCAAGTAAAGTTGTTGCGGTGAGGGAGTGGGGTCAGCCCACGACACCTACCGAAATTCGCAGTTTTCTGGGTTTGGCGGGTTATTACCGCCGATTTATTAAGGGATTTTCTAAAATTGCTAGTCCTTTAATAAATTTGACCCGGAAAGGGGTTAGATTTGTTTGGGATGATTCCTGTCAAGATGCATTCGATGAGCTTAAAGATAGATTGACTTAGGCTCCAGTCCTCGCTTTACCCAAGCCGGGGTTGGAATATTTAGTCTTCACCGATGCATCTCTATAAGGTTTGGGAGGTGTACTTCAGCAGGAGCGACAAGATATTGCATATGCTTCCAGGAAGCTCAAGCCTCATGAAAGAAATTACCCGGTGCATGACTTAGAATTAGCCGCAGTTGTCTTTGCCTTGAAGATTTGGAGGCACTATCTTCTCGGGGAGAAGTTTAGTCTTTTCACGGACCATAAGTCGTTGCAATATTTATTTTCTCAAAAAGATTTGAATATGCGACAGCGATGGTCGTTGGAGTTCGTGAAAGATTATCAATTTGATATTCATTATCATCCGGGTAAGGCGAACGTGGTGGCAGATGCCTTGAGTAGAAAACCCGAGGGAGAACTAGCAGATGTATGGAAGGTTAAATGGAAAGAGCTGAGTCATGAGAATGCGGTTGCTAGGGCGTTTATGTCCATGATGACCGTTACTCCGACGATTGTGGCAAGGGTCGTAGAGGCCCAAGGCAGGAATAAAGAATGCCAAGACCACATTCGCCGATTACTGACTGAGGAAGCGGAGTCCTACTCGGTAAGTTCTGAGGGTGGATTGCACTTTCATGAAAGGCTCATCGTTCCGGAGGATGGGGATTTGCGACGGGCAGTGATGGCAGAATCTCACGGTTCAAAATTTTGGTGCATCCGAGAAATGATAAAATGTATCAGGATATGCGCCGTCAATATTGGTGGCCGGGTATGAAATGAGATATTTCGGAGTTTGTATCTCATGCACTACTTGTCAGTTGGTTAAGATTGATCATCAGCTACCGGCAGGTTTGTTGTAACCGTTAGAAATTCCCGTATGGAAATGGGAGAGTATATCAATGGATTTTATGACTGGCTTACCGATGTCACAAAAGGGTCACGATTCTATATGGGTTATCGTGGATCGCTTGACAAAGTCGATGCACTTCCTTCCGGTCCGTACCGATTATAATACTGCTTGTTACGCTCGGTTGTTTATTGATGAGATTGTTAGATTGCATGGGGTGCCTTTGAGTATTGTTTCTGACAGAGATAAAATCTTCGTTTCCCACTTTTGGCAAAGCTTCCAAGAGTCCCTGGGAACGGAATTGAGATTGAGCACTTCCTATCACCCTCAGACAGATAGGCAGACCGAAAGGGTTAACCAAATGTTGGAGGATATGCTTCGTATGTGTATGCTCGATTTCAAAGGTAGTTGGGAACAATATCTCCCGTTGGTTGAGTTTGCTTACAATAACTCATACCAATTCACTATTGGGATGGCCCCCTATAAAGCCTTGTATGGTAGGCCCTGTAGGTCTCCTACATGTTGGTTGGAGGTGGGGGATAATAAGTTTCTCGGACCTGAAATGATTCGGGATACTTCTTCTAAGATCGATCTTATTCGAAATCGTATTCGGATAGCCCAAGATAGACAAAAGAGCTATGCCGATGGGGGAAGAAGACATGTGGAGTTGGAGGTTGGAGACCAAGTGTTGGTTCGAGTGTCGCCTATGAAAGGCGTTAAGCGTTTCGGAAAGAAAGGGAAGCTTGCACCGCATTTTGTTGGACCTTTTCCCGTGATTACTAAGGTGGGTCCAGTGGCGTATCAACTTGCCCTACCGGAACCTTTGCAACAGATTCACGATGTCTTCCACATCTCCTCTTTGAAAAAGTATAAGAGGTGTGATGGTGCCCTTTGGCACATTCCTTTTGACGATATAGAGTTACAATCCGATGTTTCTTATGAAGAGCAACCCGTGGCCATTTTGGAGCATGGGGAACGTAGATTGAGATCTCGAGTAGTGCCCTTGGTTAGAGTACAACGGAGTCATCATAGCGTCGAGGAATCTACTTGGGAGCGTGAGAACGATATGCGAGAAAAGTATCCGCATCTTTTTATCCAAGGTACGCTTGAATTTTGGGGACAAAATTCCCTCATAAGGGGGGGAGTATGTAACAACCCTATCTTTTGGGAGCCCATTTTATATTTATTTACTGTGTTGAATAGTTGCATATATAAAATGTCGAATGTGGGTAAGTATTAATTTGATGAAATAAGTTAATATTTACTAATGAGTTGTATAATTTCCATGTGTGTAAGTAGTTGTTACCATGTGGTGTTCTATTTTGTCATGAAAATTAAAATGGAAATTTGAATTAAAATGAAACCGGAACTTTAAATGGCTTATAAAATTTTCAAATGATGATTTGGAGGGTGTAGTTAGTTCCTGGAGGTATGAGACAGTCGAAATGTGTGCCATATTGTATTTTGAGATTTCGGACACTTTTGACTGGTTTTGGCATATTGCGTATTAGAAATTAATTATTGCGGTACTGACATTTAAAGATGAGAGACTCTTAATCTAAGGCCACGTTTTATTCTTTACCAAGCCTTTCATTTCCTCTTATTTGCCCTAAGTGTTCTAGCCCTAAGAGTGAGAGAGAGAGTGGAAGAACTTGTGGAGAAAAGGGAGAGATTGAAGATTTGGTAGTTTGATCTTGCTTTCCTCTTCAACCAAGACTGAATTTGAAGCCCCCAAGGCAAGTTTTCTACTTGCTATTATATGGTTTAAGATGGGTAACTAGTATGGTTAGTTATGTAATGGTTTTGATGTAATGTAGTTATGGTTTTTTTTGGTTAGATTTAAGGGTATTAAGGTATTAATATCTTTGGTAGAGATTGATGGTGGATAGAAGTAGAAAAATGTTGATGGGAGCATTTATGATCTTTTAGTATCATTAAATGAGGTTTGATTGGGTTTGGTTGATAGTTGGTTTTGGGTTGGTATGAAAGAAATAGGAAGATTGGTCTAGGTGTGCAATGACCGGTCGACCGCATCTCTCAGACCGGTCGATCGGGCCTTCGGAGGAGGGCACACTGCTTTCTTTCAAAGGCATGAAATTGAGGGCGTGGTCGACCGCGGTCCCCCTATCGATCGATTGGCTCGTCCGAAATGAACTTTCTGCTTTCTTTCAAAAGCTAAAACTTGAGACGCGGTCGACCGCGGTCTTGGGACCGGCCGACCGGTCCCCTGTTTTCTCTTCCAATTTTCTACTTTTGTTTTTAAATTATTTTCTTCCCCTAGGAACTTAGGACTCTTCTTGAATGAAGTAAACCTTGGCTTTTAGAGTCCTAGTTGAGTTGGTTGACACCCTAGTGTTGAATGGGTTTCACTTGGGGGTTAAGTCCGGGGGAGGGGTTGTCGTAAGTGATGTTAAGGCATCACTTTTCTTTGTGCATCCTATTAATATGGATATGAGTTGTAGGCCCATACTTGGAGACTTTAGGGGGCTAATTGAGGTATATAAAACCTTATGTTCGAGAGGTGAATAAAATCCCTTGGAGATTTACTCGAGGCATAACCTATGATGAAAATGAATAAGATATCCTATGACCATGGTTTCAAACAAATGAAAAGTATGGTTTTTATAGTAAATGCTAATTTACTTAAACACACCTCCCTAAATGCTATCATAAGGGAATCTCGCGCATGAGGTGATGTTCCTTGACTAGCGAATGCAGGGAGACTATAGTCCTCGGCCATATGCGGGTTTATTATATGTATTTTCTGCGCTAGTGAGGTAATTACGGGTGTGGTTATAACTCACTCGCAGGCATATGGCCACTTCCCGACGTACGTTAGGTACCCAGGCTGCCTTGTTTGATGGGCCCCTGGAAGATGATAGTCATTTAGGGGCGCGCCCAGTGGGGAAACTCGGAGGGGCGGTCTTAGAATCGTTATATGTATAAGAATATAACTTTTCTAAACTCAAGTGGGACTTGAGGGTTGCATATTTCCACTGAATTATATATGATAACTGCATTCCTGCTAAGGAATAAGAATTGGAAAGAAATAAGAAAATGATGATATTGTATTCCTATTAAGGAATTGAAATTGGATTAAAGTGGAAATTGGTGAATCGAGGCTTTTAATTTATTAATGCATCATTTCATTCTCTTGCATAGTTTTATCTTAGGCATGTCATTTTAACTTTCTCATTTATATTTCTTTGTTAGGTTGTTAGATTTCTGATGTTCACTCTCATGATTAACTGTTCATATCTAGCATGCTTTTTGTTCATCTGGGAACTATATAAAAATCGGGTCCTGACCCGTTCATTTTCTTCTATGTTGCGCATGTTATTGTATCCGCCCAGGTGCTCCTCCGCAAGGACGCCCGTGTTGATATTCCTACTCTTTTGCTTTTAAGGAGCTGTATGAATTTGCGGATATTACTGGATGTTTTGCTAGACTCCATCATTTTTGATATCTAGTTATGATCGGGTCTGTTAATCGGGAGAGTGGCCCAACTTTGTAATTGTATAATGAATGTACTAAGTACATATAACTGTTGCAAATCCTTTTGTGTAGCTGTGGACCGACAGCATATTCGGTCCTCCCCTTGTATATTTCCATTTTAGTTGTATGTTATATATGTTTCTTTGAATTCCACTAGTTTCTAGACTGGGTTGTTTAAATCGTTTTCTTAACTTAACTTTTTAAATCAATTAAATTGTTTTGACAACCCGTTTTCTGAATTAATGGGTGGTTTTTCCGGATACTCTTACTATATTAGTTGGTGCTGAGAATGATTTCCATCCATGATTTCCGTATATGTCGGAGTATCGGGCTGGCCACCCCTTACCTCGGAGTGCGGGTTGTCACAGATGGTATCAGAGCACTGGGTTCTAGAGTACTAGGATCTATGTGGGCTTGTCACGATCTACCGTAGCGTTCTTTGATATAGAGCCTAATGATAAGACTGCTTTGTTGCTTATAATTGCGATCTTTCGTGAAATAGAATGTTATGAATAGTTTTCTAACACTATTGTCCCTTCATCTCAGATGCCGCCTAAGAGAGGTCACCCTGCGAGACGCAATAGAGTTGTAGAAGAGGATGTTGGTACTCCACCGCCCCAAGGAACTTTTAATGCTGCGGACGTAGCCAACATTGTGTCCCATGCAGTTAATGCTACCATGACCGCAGTAGCTCAACAGATGCCACAAGCTCAACAGCGGGCACAGGATGCTCAGGCACCTACGGGACCTTCTCCGTGGGAAAGAGTAAGGGAGTCCTTTTTAAAGGGCCATCCCCCCGAGTTTGATGTAGGCTCTGATGTTGTTCGAGCAAATCAATGGAAGAAAGATATGCAACACCATTTACGAATGGTGGATTGTAGTGAGGAGAAGAAGCAAGTCCTTGCTACTTTTAAGTTGGTTGGGGCAGCGTTACATTGGTGGGAGTCGATGACTACACCAGAACAGAGAGACACTATGTCAATCACTGAATTCTGGGTCTTGTACGACTGGAAGTATTTTCCTCCCGCAATTCAAAGGGAGATGAGAAGGAGATTGCAGGATCTAGTTCAGGGAGAACGGTCTGTTGCCGAATACGAAGAGGAGTTTACCCGGTTAGCTAGTTTTGTGCCGGAAGAGGTGACTCCGGAGGAAAGAAAAGTCTCAAAATTTATGGGAGGTCTAAACTGGAGAATCCGACAACATTTGCTGGGTAATCCGTCTTTGCAAACTTTTGGTGAAGTTATGAATGCGGCATTGCTCCATTGCCAGGAGCATCGGTTGTTTATACAGAATAGCAAGAAAGCTACAGGAATGGGGCAAGTAAGGAAGCCCGGGGTGAGTGGGAATGGAGGAGTCTTTCCTTCGTCCCAACCTACTGGTAATAAGCAGCGAGACAGGGACCCCCAGCAAGGGGACGGGTCGAAAAGACAACGCTTTGGCGGGTTTAATACTGGTGGTAATGCAAACAGGCAAGGTCAGGGTACAGCGCCACAACAAGCAGGTCGGGGTGGTCCGGGAGGTAGAGGCCATCCGGGCCAAGGGTTCGGACAGTTTAGAAATAACAGAGGTCGAGGCCAAGAAAATATAGTGGGGAAGTGTTTTCAATGTGGGGAAGCGGGACATTATAAGAAAGATTGTCCTCAAGTGATTGGGGGACAACCTCCTCGAGTTCCTCAACAGCCTTATGTTCAGTTTCCTCCACAGGCACCAAATCCAGTTGTCCCTCTGCAGCAGGGTCAACTGCAGTATGGGAGAGTCTACCACATTCAGGATGCTATGCTTCCTCCTATTCAGCCAGCGCCGCCTGCTATAGAGGGTAAGTTCCTTATTCAGGGACATATGGGTCGCGTTTTATTTGATACAGGTGCGACACATTCCTTTATTTCTAGAAGTTTTGCTCAGTCCACAGAGTTGATAAAATCTGCTGAGAGCACTTTCACTAGTGTTGAGTCTTCTATGGGTGACGGTTCACTCATTTTCTTTGTTTGCAAACGCATAGGAATCACTCTTGGAAATTTGTGTTTTGAGGCCGATTTACTCGTCCTAGACATGGTCGGGTATGATGTGATTTTGGGCATGGATTGGCTTGTTAAGTATCATGCTATAGTTAATTGTTACGGGAAGAGTATAGTCTTCGCCGTTCCGGGACAAGATATGTTCCTGGTGGTTATGCCTCGTTTAGAGGGAGATACTGGTACTTATTTATATTGTATTGCAGATGAGATTTCTCGGGATACAATTGTTCCCTTAGATTCTATTCCTGTTGTTCGAGATTTTGAGGACATTTTTCGAGAAATACCGGGTTTGCCTCCTAGTCGAGAGATTGAGTTTGTGATTGACTTAGCGCCGAAAACTCGACCGATTGCGCGAACTCCTTATCGTATGGCTCCTGTGGAAATGAGGGAGCTAAGAGATCAAATTCAGCAGTTGTTGGAGCAGGGGTTTATCAGGCGTAGTACGTCACCGTGGGGTGCTCCTGTGTTGTTTATGAAGAAAAGAGATGGTTATCTCCGGTTGTGTGTGGACTATAGAGAGTTGAATAAGGTCACCATCAGGAATAAATACCCGTTGCCTCATATAGACGACTTGTTCGATCAACTCAGGGGAGCGACCTACTTCTCTAAGATAGATTTGAGAACGGGGTATCATCAGTTGAGGATACGGGAGCAAGATGTATCCAAGACTGCTTTTCTGACAAGGTACGGGTCTTATGAATTCTTGGTTATGCCTTTTGGGCTAACTAATGCCCCTGCCATATTCATGGATCTTATGAATAGGGTATTTCGGGACTTCCTGGACCAGTTTGTTATCGTATTCATCGATGACATCCTTATGTATTCTCAAACCGAAGATGATCATGCTACTCATTTGGGGTTGGTCCTGCAAAGGTTAAGGGATCACCAATTGTACGCTAAGTTTGAGAAATATGGTTTTTGGTTGCGGGAAGTGCAGTTTTTGGGTCATATCGTGACTTCACAGGGTATATCGGTGGACCCAAGTAAAGTTGTTGCGGTGAGGGAGTGGGGTCAGCCCACGACACCTATCGAAATTCGCAGTTTTCTAGGTTTGGCGGGTTATTACCGCCGATTTATTAAGGGATTTTCTAAAATTGCTAGTCCTTTAATAAATTTGACCCGGAAAGAGGTTAGATTTGTTTGGGATGATTCCTGTCAAGCTGCATTCGATGAGCTTAAAGATAGATTGACTTAGGCTCCAGTCCTCGCTTTACCCAAGCCGGGGTTGGAATATTTAGTCTTCACCGATGCATCTCTATAAGGTTTGGGAGGTGTGCTTCAGCAGGAGCGACAAGATATTGCATATGCTTCCAGGAAGCTCAAGCCTCATGAAAGAAATTACCCGGTGCATGACTTAGAATTAGCCGCAGTTGTCTTTGCCTTGAAGATTTGGAGGCACTATCTTCTCGGGGAGAAGTTTAGTCTTTTCATGGACCATAAGTCGTTGCAATATTTATTTTCTCAAAAAGATTTGAATATGCGACAGCGATGGTCGTTGGAGTTCGTGAAAGATTATCAATTTGATATTCATTATCATCCGGGTAAGGCGAACGTGGTGGCAGATGCCTTGAGTAGAAAACCCGAGGGAGAACTAGCAGATGTATGGAAGGTTAAATGGAAAGAGCTGAGTCATGAGAATGCGGTTGCTAGGGCGTTTATGTCCATGATGACCGTTACTCCGACGATTGTGGCAAGGGTCGTAGAGGCCCAAGGCAGGAATAAAGAATGCCAAGACCACATTCGCCGATTACTGACTGAGGAAGCGGAGTCCTACTCGGTAAGTTCTGAGGGTGGATTGCACTTTCATGAAAGGCTCATCGTTCCGGAGGATGGGGATTTGTGATGGGCAGTGATGGCAGAATCTCACGGTTCAAAATTTCGGTGCATCCGAGAAATGATAAAATGTATCAGGATATGCGCCGTCAATATTGGTGGCCGGGTATGAAATGAGATATTTCGGAGTTTGTATCTCAATGCACTACTTGTCAGTTGGTTAAGATTGATCATCAGCTACCGGCAGGTTTGTTGTAACCGTTAGAAATTCCCGTATGGAAATGGGAGAGTATATCAATGGATTTTATCACTGGCTTACCGATGTCACAAAAGGGTCACGATTCTATATGGGTTATCGTGGATCGCTTGACAAAGTCGACGCACTTCCTTCCGGTCCGTACCGATTATAATACTGCTTGTTACGCTCGGTTGTTTATTGATGAGATTGTTAGATTGCATGGGGTGCCTTTGAGTATTGTTTCTGACAGAGATAAAATCTTCGTTTCCCACTTTTGGCAAAGCTTCCAAGAGTCCCTGGGAACGGAATTGAGATTGAGCACTTCCTATCACCCTCAGACAGATAGGCAGACCGAAAGGGTTAACCAAATGTTGGAGGATATGCTTCGTATGTGTATGCTCGATTTCAAAGGTAGTTGGGAACAATATCTCCCGTTGGTTGAGTTTGCTTACAATAACTCATACCAATTCACTATTGGGATGGCCCCCTATGAAGCCTTGTATGGTAGGCCCTGTAGGTCTCCTACATGTTGGTTGGAGGTGGGGGATAATAAGTTTCTCGGACCTGAAATGATTCGGGATACTTCTTCTAAGATCGATCTTATTCGAAATCGTATTCGGATAGCCCAAGATAGACAAAAGAGCTATGCCGATGGGGGAAGAAGACATGTGGAGTTGGAGGTTGGAGACCAAGTGTTGGTTCGAGTGTCGCCTATGAAAGGCGTTAAGCGTTTCGGAAAGAAAGGGAAGCTTGCACCGCATTTTGTTGGACCTTTTCCCGTGATTACTAAGGTGGGTCCAGTGGCGTATCAACTTGCCTTACCGGAACCTTTGCAACAGATTCACGATGTCTTCCACATCTCCTCTTTGAAAAAGTATAAGAGGTGTGATGGTGCCCTTTGGCACATTCCTTTTGACGATATAGAGTTACAATCCGATGTTTCTTATGAAGAGCAACCCGTGGCCATTTTGGAGCATGGGGAACGTAGATTGAGATCTCGAGTAGTGCCCTTGGTTAGAGTACAACGGAGTCATCATAGCGTCGAGGAATCTACTTGGGAGCGTGAGAACGATATGCGGGAAAAGTATCCGCATCTTTTTATCCAAGGTACGCTTGAATTTTGGGGACAAAATTTCCTCATAAGGGGGGGAGTATGTAACAACCCTATCTTTTGGGAGCCCATTTTATATTTATTTACTGTGTTGAATAGTTGCATATATAAAATGTCGAATGTGGGTAAGTATTAATTTGATGAAATAAGTTAATATTTACTAATGAGTTGTATAATTTCCATGTGTGTAAGTAGTTGTTACCATGTGGTGTTCTATTTTGTCATGAAAATTAAAATGGAAATTTGAATTAAAATGAAACCGGAACTTTAAATGGCTTATAAAATTTCCAAATGATGATTTGGAGGGTGTAGTTAGTTCCTGGAGGTATGAGACAGTCGAAATGTGTGCCATATTGTATTTTGAGATTTCGGGCACTTTTGACTGGTTTTGGCATATTGCGTATTAGAAATTAATTATTGCGGTACTGACATTTAAAGATGAGAGACTCTTAATATAAGGCCACGTTTTATTCTTTACCAAGCCTTTCATTTCCTCTTATTTGCCCTAAGTGTTCTAGCCCTAAGAGTGAGAGAGAGAGTGGAAGAACTTGTGGAGAAAAGGGAGAGATTGAAGATTTGGTAGTTTGATCATGCTTTCCTCTTCAACCAAGACTGAATTTGAAGCCCCCAAGGCAAGTTTTCTACTTGCTATTATATGGTTTAAGATGGGTAACTAGTATGGTTAGTTATGTAATGGTTTTGATGTAATGTAGTTATGGTTTTTTTTGGTTAGATTTAAGGGTATTAAGGTATTAATATCTTTGGTAGAGATTGATGGTGGATAGAAGTAGAAAAATGTTGATGGGAGCATTTATGATCTTTTAGTATCATTAAATGAGGTTTGATTGGGTTTGGTTGATAGTTGGTTTTGGATTGGTATGAAAGAAATAGGAAGATTGGTCTAGGTGTGCAATGACCGGTCGACCGCATCTCTCAGACCGGTCGACCGGGCCTTCGGAGGAGGGCACACTGCTTTCTTTCAAAGGCATGAAATTGAGGGTTTGGTCGACCGCGGTCCCCCTATCGATCGACCGGCTCGTCCGAAATGAACTTTCTGCTTTCTTTCAAAAGATAAAACTTGAGACGCGGTCGACCGCGGTCTTGGGACCGGCCGACCGGTCCCCTGTTTTCTCTTCCAATTTTCTACTTTTGTTTTTAAATTATTTTCTTCCCCTAGGAACTTAGGACTCTTCTTGAATGAAGTAAACCTTGGCTTTTAGAGTCCTAGTTGAGTTGGTTGACACCCTAGTGTTGAATGGGTTTCACTTGGGGGTTAAGTCCGGGGGAGGGGTTGTCGTAAGTGATGTTAAGGCATCACTTTTCTTTGTGCATCCTATTAATATGGATGTGAGTTGTAGGCCCATACTTGGAGACTTTAGGGGGCTAATTGAGGTATATAAAACCTTATGTTCGAGAGGTGAATAAAATCCCTTGGAGATTTACTCGAGGCATAACCTATGATGAAAATGAATAAGATATCCTATGACCATGGTTTCAAACAAATGAAACACATAAATGATTAACGAAAATGAAAAGTATGGTTTTTATAGTAAATGCTAATTTACTTAAACACACCTCCCTAAATGCTATCATAAGGGAAGCTCGCGCATGAGGTGATGTTCCTTGACTAGCGAATGCCGGGAGACTATAGTCCTTGGCCATATGCGGGTTTATTATATGTATTTTCTGCGCTAGTGAGGTAATTACGGGTGTGGTTATGACTCACTCGCAGGCATATGGCCACTTCCCGACGTGCATTAGGTACCCAGGCTGCCTTGTTTGATGGGCCCCTGGAAGATGATAGTCATTTAGGGGCGCGCCCAGTGGGGAAACTCGGAGGGGCGGTCTTAGAATCGTTATATGTATAAGAATATAACTTTTCTAAACTCAAGTGGGACTTGAGGGTTGCATATTTCCACTGAATTATATATGATAACTGTATTCCTGCTAAGGAATAAGAATTGGAAAGAAATAAGAAAATGATGATATTGTATTCCTATTAAGGAATTGAAACTGGATTAAAGTGGAAATTGGTGAATCGAGGCTTTTAATTTATTAATGCATCATTTCATTCTCTTGCATAGTTTTATCTTAGGCATGTCATTTTAACTTTCTCATTTATATTTCTTTGTTAGGTTGTTAGATTTCTTATGTTCATTCTCATGATTAAATGTTCATATCTAACATGCTTTTTGTTCATCTGGGAACTATATAAAAACCGGGTCCTGACCCGTTCATTTTCTTCTATGTTGCGCATGTTATTGTATTCGCCCAGGTGCTCCTCCGCAAGGATGCCCGTGTTGATATTCCTACTCTTTTGCTTTTAAGGAGCTGTATGAATTTGCGGATATTACAGGATGTTTTGCTAGACGCCATCATTTTTGATATCTAGTTATGATCGGGTCTGTTAATCGGGTGAGTGGCCCAACTTTGTAATTGTATAATGAATGTACTAAGTACATATAACTGTTGCAAATCCTTTTGTGTAGCTGTGGACCGACAGCATATTCGGTCCTCCCCTTGTATATTTTCGTTTTAGTTGTATGTTATATATGTTTCTTTGAATTCCACTATTTTCTAGAATGGGTTGTTTAAATCGTTTTCTTAACTTAACTTTTTAAATCAATTAAATTGTTTTGACAACCCGTTTTCTGAATTAATGGGTGGTTTTTCCGGATACTCTTACTATATTAGTTGGTGCTGAGAATGATTTCCATCCATGATTTCCGTATATGTCGGAGTATCGGGCTGGCCACCCCTTACCTCGGAGTGCGGGTTGTCACAAAAAATAAAATCCTAAGCATATATAAAAACTAAAATAAAACAAAAGAAATAAAAACTTAAAATCTAAATGAAAACTAAAGTCCTAAAAAAATAATCTAATAAAACTAAAAAAAGAGATCCTAGTAAAATAAAAACTAATAAAAATAAAAATACACTAATAAAAATAAAATAGAAAAATAGAAAACAAAACTTAGAAAATACTATATAAATAAAAAATAAATACTAAAAAAATAAAATGACTCGAACTAAAAATCTAAAAAATATTAAAAAGGGACAAACTAAAAACACACAGGGTTTGGGGTAGGTTTAGGCTAGGTTTAGGGTAGGTTAGGATACGGGATTGGTAATTAGCTCCATAAAACGCGCATTTGCCTTGATATATAGCTTTTGACACCGCAAACGGACATTTGACCTACAAGATAAACATTTAAGCGCATAAGACCCATATTGCCGAGAATTAGCAACTAAAATACATCTATTCGGGATATAAAATGTACAATTTTGGGTGCTTATCAGTCCCTCTAGAAGGTAAAAATCCCAAATAAACCCTAGATTTTTACCAAATTACCAAAATACCCTTAAAGAATGAATTAAGTTAACTTACACTTTTATATACCAATTAAAACCCAACTTTCACTCAAAGTTTAACCAAATGACTTATATTTTGTCGGAATATCATAACCAAATCCATTAGATTTGAATAATTGCACATAAGCTCCTAAGCTTTTACAAAATAACTTAAAAGCCGGTAATTCTGTACAAAAGCTATCTAAGGACCTAAACCAATGCCCAAAATTATTTGTACATACTCCCCTACTGACATGGGACCGGTTGGACTGCCAACACGGCATGTGCCATGTAGAGTACCATGGATACCCATTTTCCATCCACATAGCCTTGATGAAAGTTATACAAACTCAACCCCATCTTCACCACCAAAATAACTAATCAAATACTCTCCACGAACCCTATAAATACCCTCCTTCACCTTATTAAAAACTCATCCCATCCGAGAGCTTTTCTAATGAATTTTTTTGAGAGTTTTTGCATTTCTGTTATTTTATGCATGAATGTTTGTTCCTTCAATTTGGTTATATTTCTACACGTATATAAAATAGAATTATGAATTTACATGTGTTTATAAGGTGTATGCATTGAAATAGCTCAAAAACTAGACAACTCCATTAAAAATAGAAAACTCCATTGAAGCTTGAGCTTCAATGGTGGATTTTGCTTCTTTGACTTTGAACCAGTTTTAAAGTGAGGTAAGTTGATCATAGATTCTAAGGAATCTAGGTGCATGGTTTAATTGAACCAAGAATAGGTTTTGATACCTCAAATCAAAGTTTAAAGTTTTCGGGCCTGGAACTTTTAGAATCAAATTCAAGAGTTTTACTCGACCAAAATTCCTCAAACTAGGCTTATTTTGCTACATTTCCAACATAGAACAAAACCCTTATGATGTCATAATAAGAATCCTACCTTTCAGTCACTTATGTTTAATCAAATTTTTGGCATTTTTATAAGGACTCAATAGCTTAATTTAGCCCACCAAAATCCCTGAAACTAATTTGGTTAGATTTCTCTTCAAAAGTTATGCAATTTTCATTCAGGAACCGACTCAAATGTATTCCAAAAACGTCTCAACTTTAAGGTCAAAATTTCAAAACCCTAAAGTAAAACGATCGAAGTTTGAAGATTAATGGGTGACACACGTGCGAGTGAGGGTCAAACTAGGCGCGTGAATTAGCTGACTTAGCGCATGAGGGGGCATCTCCACTCAGAAAAATCTGATTTTTTCTTCAAAATTTTTATTTTTTAGTTCTAAACAAAGTGATATATTACATCACCCTATTTAGATACCATGAAATTATTTTCTCGAGAAAACTAATTTTAAAGTTTAAATTCAAGTTTTAATTTTACACATTACCCTCTGACTAATATTCCAAGTATTTCAAAATACCCCCAACCTTTTTCTATAAATTTTTAGTTCAAATAAAGCTATTTTGTCTCTTGTCACTAAATCCAATTCCAATTATAAATAAAGAAAAATATTATTCTAAAAACTTTTAAAAATTATATATTATACCCTCCTAGTTATTTTTACACTGAAATTTCTTGCAATTTAGTATCCTACTGCATCATAGCAAGCATTATTTTAGGCTTGCATGACCTACTTATACTCTTTATTATTTCACACTATCCAGTCAACCCCAATGAATTAGACACAGTCCCAGAATTTGAAAATTCAAAGTTGGTGATTTTAATTTCAGTATTAAACAAATTGAGCTTATATCTTTCAAAATTATAGATTGTTATATCATTATATGATAATTTTGAACTCATGTTTCAATTACGAACTCATTTGTGTAGTTTATATTTATTCCATGTATTGATTCTCTCGATATTTCAGTTATCTCAAAACCCGATAAACCATTATAGCCTATGACTTCAGTAAAAGTCACTGAACTCTTTTTACCCTTAATTATGGTATAGCCTTGCAACCTACTACAATAATTGCACATTACCCTGAAATTTATTGCAATTATCAGTGAAACCCCTAGTAGCATACCTTACGATTCAGAGATTAGACCCCGATATACCACGACTGTTCTAATTAGCTTGGAGGATTCTCATGTTGAGTGTGCCAAGCCTTATTATTATTACTGTTCCCCAACAATTTTAGGATTGCCTATCCAAGTGTATGATATGCTTTGGACATTATTGTAATGGTATGTTTACGCATTTGAAGCCCTTATAACTGATAATTTATGGGTTATCTTGTTATAGTCTGAACCCTTATCTTGGTAACTTAATACACAACTTATCCGGTTACACTCCACCATATTATTCATTTACATATCATTAGACGCCAGTATACCCCTGATAGTTGTATGATATTTTATTTTGTCTAAAGATTTTTATGATATCAATATTAAATCCAGTTACTCACTAATAATACATTTTCTCTCGTACCTAGTATAGAAATAAAATTATCAAGTTGGCATGTCTGCTTAATTGTTTTCCTTCTAGTTGGATGACGAACCCGAGGAAGATGAGATACCTCTGGCACGTTTGGACTTTTATTCTATATTACTTTAAAAAATCTTTTCGGTTACGTACAAATAGGTGGTAGTAGACAAATATGGTAGTCTCCGCTGGAATATTAGCATCGCAACTAATCAACTCTTATGATTCCCGAATGTTTTTCTACACGTTTTACCTTATATATGGCATGTACGAATAATTATGTATTTCCATTTATTTCAGACTCAACTATGTACCCGGATGTTTTTCTACAAGTTTAACCTTATATATGGCATGTACGAATAATTATGTATTTCCATTTATTTCAGACTCAACTATGTAATAAGATGCTAGGCATCCCCATAGTAAAAATCTTTTAATATTCGATGCCTTTAGTTTGTTTGTTATGTGTATTTTACTCCTTACTTACCATTAAAAACATAAAGTTAGAGGATGCGACATCCTAGGACCGTTCTTAAGATCATAACAAAAATGCCTAAGGTTACCTTTCCTACCATAATAAGTGCAAGTGTAAATACGGCAAGGGGTGTTATCTAAAGGTTGACATTTTCTAGCACTCCTAAACTACTCTCTTAAACATATGGCTTTGGAAGGGGAAGCGTTATGATCATCAAAACCAATTCCACTCGTAACATCTTTGATTTGGACGGTGCCTAACATTTTATCCAACTTTTTGAACCCAGACTCTAAATAAAATTTGACACGACTCTAATATTTTAATATCTCTTCAAGCTCAACAATACTAGACTCGAGTAAACGTATAGACTCCTCAAACTCTAGAAGCTCTTTCTTAATAGCCTCCATCAAACCATGAAGCCTATTTCTCTCACCCTTAAAGTACTGTAGCTTCTCTCGAAGAGTCCTCTTACGTGCCTTAATATCCTTAATCAAAGCATTATTATCATCATTATTATTATTATTATTATTATTATTATTATTATTATTATTATTATTATTATTATTATTATTATTATTATTATTATTATTATTATTATTATTATTATTATTATTATTTTCTATGGAACTTTCTTTCAACCTACCTTCCAACTTTAAGTTAACCTTTTTCACCGTTAAAGTTTTCGCATATAACTCACGAAAGGAAACTTGTAGCTCATTATCCTCCTCATTTTTTTCATCCCCCCACTCTCATCTCCACTATCTCGACCATCACTCACTTAGGATTCAAAAATTATGACCTCGGATGTGTCATGTTCATATGAAGGTTTCTTATCAACAGTCACATCAGTAGCCATGAATGTGGTAAAGTTAAGCTCAATGGGTGAATCATTTTCCTCTTTCAGATCATTATCACTAAGGGTGTCATTAAATTCTATCGATTTCTTTCCCTCCTTCCTTAGTTTAGTGGGGGCACTCAGCTACCCTATGGCCATAACCCTCCTTACTATAACATCTCTCAAAATCATCCCTTTTTAATTTCTCATTCATATCTTAAGGATGTGATCGACCTTGTTGTTCTTAATTTTCTGAAACCTTTTTGCATCTTTCAATTGATTTTGGAATTTGAGAAATTTCTTGAATTGCTTTACCAACATGGCCATATTCTTAGAATTGGCGTCAGACTCATGATTCGAAACATGTGTTTCCTCCTTTTGGGCATTCAAAGCTATGCTCTTTTCTTTTTTCGTCACATTCTTATAGGTAAATATGTCAAAGGCAAAAGTTTATAGGTCACCTATAAGCTCTTCAAGTTTCATAGAGTCTAGAGTACCCAAATTTTTTATAACCCTCACATTTGGATTAAATCTATCAGGCAACGACCTTAAGATTTTATTTATCACTCGGTTTTCGGGTATCTTCTCTCCCAAGTTAAATAACGAGTTAACTATATCGGATAATCTAGCATAAAACTCATCAAAGGTCTCACTTTCTAACATTTTTATTATTTCAAATTAAGTTGTGAGGTTTTGGAGTTTGGAAGCCTAAACAACACTAGTTCTTTCATGCGTGAGTTGGATTATATCCCAAGCCTCTTTTGACGTCTCACATGGCATAATACAGAGGAATTCTGTCGGAATGACAGAATAAAATAAAGAATTTAAACCTCGAGAATTATACTACAACAATTTATGCTCCGCCTCAGTCCAAGACCCTACTAGTTTTAAATAAATTGAATCTCCATGTGACGTGACTGGTGGTGACCACCCCTCAATAACAACTATAGGGGGAGCCTAAAGGCAGTCTTGTGATTAGAGATAACTCCCCCTCCTAAATTGAGGAAGGTTGAAAACCCAGAGGAAGCTCAGAAAAGAAGCTCAGAGGAAGCTTGCTAGAGGAAGCTCACCAGAGAAATATTGCTAGAGGAAGCTTTCCAGAAGAAGCTCAAAGGAAGCTTACCAGAGGAAATTCAGAGGAAGATCACCATAGAAAGATTGCTAGAGGAAGCTCGCCAGAGGAAGCTTAGAGGAAGCTTTACAAAAGAAGCACAGAGGAAGCTTACCAGAAGAAGCTCAGAGGAAGCTCATAGAAGAAACTCAGATGAAGCTTGCTAGAGGAAGATATCCAGAGGAAGCTATAATGGAGGAAGCTTTACCGAAGGAAGCTCGAAGGAACCTTGCCAAAGGAAGCTCAGAGGAAACTTGCTATAAGAAGTTCAGAGGAAACTTAGCAGAGGAACGTCATTCAGAGAGGAAACTCAGGGTTGACAGTTTTTTTTATATACTTATTCAAATCATGTATCTATAGAGATGTATTATAACTTGTATGTTTTAATGATTTATAGTATGAGAGTGAGGTCAAACGGTATCCGTGAGGGACCAAGTCTGGAAGGGCTTGGGAGAGCTTTCATGCTCTATCGGATGACCTCATTAAGGGAACCTCACAGGGAACTAGTTTGGAAGATTAAGAATCAGGGAAACATTAAGGCTTGACTTAACCATTCTAGATACACCTCAAAAAACATCGAGGGATCATAACCCGAGAGAGCTTATTTAGAAGAACCACGAGTTCCATCTCACTTTGAGCCCAGTGCCAAACAGTCCCTTTTCAAATGTCATATCTTCTTTAGGTGATGTTACATGCCACATACCTATTGCCCAATCTAAACTTGAGTAAACCATGGAAGTTTGAGGAGCTGTCCGAAGGTTTGGTGGTTGACCATTGAAGTGTGACAACTGCGTGACACAACTGATAGCCAAAAGGTGTCTGCAGGCATTTAATGCTAGTGACATAAAGTAGAAGGTTTTTCACATTGATTGAGACTGAGGCATCTCAGGAGAGGTTAGTGGCTATTTAGATAGCCCAGCCATTTCAGAGAAAATGGGTTCTCTTTGGAGATAAGAGAGTGTTCTTTGTCCCGAGTTCTTTATAGAGAGAGAAAAGATATTGAGAGCGAGGGAGTTATTGCAAAACTAGGGGGCATTTAACTCAACCACCATTGTTGGTTGTTGCCAAACTTTCACTACCATTTACTGTTGTGATATGTGTGTGGGACCTTGGTTTTTGAGCTGCCTACCAAGGTGTATTTGAGAGTGCTTGTTTCTCTCTCCCTTTGAACGATTTGTTTCTGAGGTTCATTTATTATTTATTTCAATCTGTGTTGTTATTATATTGTGATTGTGTGTTTATTCTGTACCAAGTCAAGGATATTGGGTTAGTTGTTATCGCTATACCTATAGGGGTTACGCCTCCATCGATAATCTAAAGTACCCTCTTACATTTGGCGACTCTGCTGGGGAGGTATTCTTCTAAAATTATGGCCTAAGGTAATGTTGATCGTGTTCTCGATTGTGATGACATCCAACAAAGGGAGAAATAACGGGCGAGGGGGCATGTTGAGATTTCTCTGGGGCAGGTGTGGACTCCCTCGTGACTTGCGATGAAATACATAAGAAGCTTGACGGAAAATCTTAACATGTGTTTTCATTGTTAAGTCACCGTTACAAGTGGAGTTTGATGAAAAATCTTAACAAGTGTTTTCATTGTTAAGTCACCATTACTGGTGGATTTTGACAAAAAAATCTTAACAAGTGTTTTCATTGTTAAGTCACCGTTACTGGTGGAGTTTGACGAAAAATATTAACAAGAGTTTTCATTGTTAAGTCACCGTTACTGGTGGAGTTTACCAAAAAAAAATCTTAGCAAGTGGTTTTCACTGTTAAGTCATCGTTATTAGTGTAATCACCGTTATTGGTGGAGTTTGATGAACAATCTTAATAAGTGTTTTCATTTTTAAGTCACCGTTACTGGTGGAGTTTGAAAAAAAAATCTTAACAAGTGATTTTCATTGTTAAGTCACCATTATTGGTGGGATCACCATTATTGCTGGAGTTTGATGAAAAATCTTAACAAGTGGTTTTCATTGTGGCTTGAGATATTTTCGTGCAGATATTTCTTGGCCACGTAACAAATATCTCCACGTGGGGGAAAATGTAGGTGGAGACTAAAGGCAGTCTTATGATTAGAGATAACTCCCCCTCCTAAATTGAGGAAGGTGGACAAGCCAGAGGAAGATTTCCAGAGGAAGCTTACTAGAGAAAGCTCGCTAGAGGAAGCTCGCCTGAGAAATCTTGCTAGAGAAAGATTAGAGGAAGATTTCTAGAAGAAGCTCAGAGGAAGATTACCAGAAGAAGCTCAGAGGAAGATTTCTAGAAGAAGCTCAGATGAAGCTTACCAAAATAAGCTTAGAGGAAGCTTACCAGAGGAATCTCAGAAAATAAGCTCAGAGGAATCTCACCAGAGGAATCTTGCTAGAGGAAGCTCGCCAGAGGAAGCTTGCTAGAGGAAGCCTAGAGGAAGCTTTCCAGAAGAAGCTCAGAGGAAGCTTACCAGAGGAAGCTCAAAAAATAAGCTCAGAGGAAGATCACCAGAGGAAGCTCGCCAGAGGAAGCTTACTAGAGGAAGCTTAGAGGGAGCTTTCCAGAAGAAGCTCAGAGAAAACTTACCAGAACAAGATCAGAGGAAGCTCAGAGAAGAAACTCAGATGAAGCTCTCCAGAGGAAGCTCGCCAGAGGAAGCTTTACCAGAGGAATCTCGGAGGAACCTTACCAGAGGAAGCTCAGAGGAAACTTGCTATATGAAGTTTCGAGGAAACTATCCAGAGAAACCTCACTCACAGAGGAAACTCAGGGTTGACAGTTTTTTATATACTTATTCAAATCATGTATCCGTAGAGATGTATTATAACTTGTATGTTTTAATGATTTATAATATGAGAGTGAGGTCAAACGGTATCTGCAAGGGACCAAGTCTGGTAGGGCTTGGGAGAGATTTCATGCTCTATCGGATGACCTCATCAAGGGAACCTCAGAGGGAACTAGTTTTGAGGATTGAGAAGCAAGTCAATGTTAAGGCTTGACTTAGCCATTCTAGATACACCTGGTAAAACACCGAGGGACCATAACCCGAGAGAGCTTATCCAGAAGAACCACGAGTTCCATATCACTTTGAGCCCAGTGCCAAACAGTCCTTGTTCAAATGTCACATTTTCTTTAGGTGATGTCACACGCCACCTACCTACTGTCCAATCCAAACTTGAGTAAACCATGGCAGTTTGAGGAGCTGTCAGAAGGTTTGGTGGATGACCATTGAAGTGTGACAGATGCCTGACACAACTAATAGCCAAAAGGTGTGAACAGGCATTTAATGCTAGTGACATAAAGTAGAAGATTTTTCACATTGATTGAGACTGAGACATCTCAGGAGAGGCTGGTGGCTATTTAGAGAGCCCAGCCATTTCAAAGAAAAGGGGTTCTTTATAGAGAGAGAAAAGACATTGACAGCAAGGGAGTTATTGCAAAACCAGGGGGCATTTAACTTACCCACCATTATTGGTTGTTGCCAAGCTTTCACCACCATTTATTGTTGTGATATGTGTGTGGGACCTTGTTTTTTGATCTGCCTACTAAGGTGTATCTGAGAGTGCTTGTTTCTCTCTCCCTTTGAACGAGTTATTTCTGAGGTTCATTTATTATTTATTTAAATCTGAGTTGTTATTATATTGTGATTGTGTGTTTATTCTGTACCAAGTCGAGGATATTGGGTTAGTTGTTATCGCCATACCTATAGGGGTTACGCCTCCATCTATAATATAAATTACCCTCTTACAACATCAAACCACACCCGCTCATATATAGCCTTAAGTGTTTGCTTCATACGCACTTTTCATCATGCGTAGTTTGACCCATAAAACATAGGGGTTCTAAAACCATCAAATCCACATAAATTCATGCCTAAAGACAAAGGGATGAAAAACATAAAAACCGAGTGTTCTAGATTTAATACCAATTTGAAAATTCCCTTACGGTGTACTCTTAGGCAAGGATGGTTTGAATAAATACAAGTCCAATATTTTTTTTATATTTTTCGAATTCTTAAAGATCGAAACTGTAAACAAAATTAACTTAATTAAACTTAGCACCGATTTCAAAACTTTCTTATAAAAGACCATTTTCCAAATGCTATCTTTTTACCCTAAAGCATGCATTTAAGGTGATGGTAGATAAAATTACTAAATCAACCCTAAGACGTCGATATACGAGGAAAACCACAAAGGGGAAAATGTCGAAAGGCCCAAGCAATAGATCACTATGATACGGTTCTAAAAAGTATAAACAATAGACTTACACAACAATTTGTTACCCCACAGGCCTTGAAGCTCTCCCATCTTTAATCGATTCTCCGCAGTGCAACGTAGGAATCCACCTACACAAGCTGCCATAGTATACGAATCCACACGCAACTCGATACCCACCAATGAGGCTCAGTAACAGTTAAACACCGCATATGGTACAAACGGAGTCCACCGCATGAACCAGGTTCTTTCAAGATGAAAGATACAAACTATAATACCCCCCCCCCCCCAATATTTTATTAATTTTCATGCATAAGTTGTAATAATATGAAAATCTTGAGATTTCGATAATTATGATTGAGTGTATAGTTGAATGGACTGTTCGGGATCCTGATTATAATTATTGGAATATTGTGGGATAAAATTTGGAAAATTTAGAGAAGAATGAAGAATGGTCATTCGAACGAGTTCAGGTCGTTCGAACGTGAAATAAGGGTCATTCGTATTAAGGGATTAAACAAGGTTCGAATGATATCCAACTGAATAACATGTCGAGGCGATTCGAATGTCGTTTGAAGCATAATTTGAATGAAAATCCATTCTCGTTCGACAAAGGGGCTATTCTCGTTGTAACGAGGTTACGCAGAATTTTTAAATCGGGTTGCCCTTGTGTGCTATCACTTTTTCACCGTTAGATGGGTAACCTGCCGAGCTCTGGTGAGCCCAGATTGAGCAAAAATGGGATTTGAGGTTTTAGGGGTGTTTTATAAGGGTTTGTTTGGATTATTTGGGTTTATTTTTTAGTTGGAATAAGAAGAAGAAAAAGAAGAAGAAAGAGAGAGAGAGAGAGAGAGAGAGAGAGAGAGAGAGAGAGAGATGGTGGGTCTTCCACCATTTTTATGCACTCCTCCACCTCTCTCTACCATAAACCACCATGCCACCACCATCTCTCCACCATATACTACTTAGTTTACATGCATTCCTCCCTATATAAACCATATATACCCATTTCCTCAATGGATGATCAAAGATACAAATTTTGGAGGTGTTGTTGAGGGTCTTTGAAGATGAAGATAGAGGACATTTGTTGAGTTTTGAAGAGGGTTTTGATGGAGCATTCATAAGCAAGCTTGTACGAGCTAGGAAATGTCTTTAAGGCCACCTTAAGAGGTGGAAGGTTGCCATCTTCTTAAAAATTTCAATATATTATTGTTGGAGCTTCATTTGAGATGGAAAATATCTACTCTTAGTATTAGGAAAAATCTAGTCTTTCAACCTTTAAGTTTTGATCTGATATTTTTAAGAAGATCTTCATAATCTCTGATTCATCCTTTACCTTTAAACAAAGGGCACCCCAAATATTTTATGGGAAGATTTTTAAATGGAATGCCAAGACAGTGAACAATTGAGAATCTTCTTAAAATTGGAATTTTTAAATCAATATAGAATGAAATCTTTTTAAAATTAATGAGATGACTTGAGGCTTTCTCATAAGACTCCAGAAAGATCATAAGGGCTTTAAGAGAGACTTTTTTCCTGATCTTTAATAAGCTCTACTTTGAAACCTAGCCTCCCAAAAAACCAAATTTTATTTGATTTCTTACTGATGACCTCATCAAAATTCCACTTAAACAAGAATTTTTTCATCTTCCCTTGATTGGTTTTAGGCTACAGAATAGAAATAACAGGTAAGTAATACTTTCTACCAATATTTTTAATTCTTCTACTAGTGGGTTTATTTGAAATACCTCTAGCATTCCGAGAAATGAAATTTATCATTGAGAACATGGAAGGTTGGAATTAGTGATCACCTTAGTGTTGGCTTTTGTAATCCTTCTGAATAGAGGGCCTATGGGTTTCCTTATATTCTTAGGTTTGGGCTTATGATCCAAGGCAGTATGGGCATTAAAACTCTCATGAACCCTCTTATTCCTTCTTTCTTTATATGCTTTAATTTTACTCCACTTTCTATCAGACCTATTGGCAAAAATCATCAACTCTTCTCGTATAGGGATAATTCTCTACTGCTTCTATTCAGAATCATACATGCTTTGCATAATGGAAGTCATAATCTGGAAGATTAGATGATCTTGAGGATAGTAATATATGGTCTACTACTGTAAGGACAAATTTTCAATGGAGTCAATTTGTATGTAATTGGCATTATTCGGGACAAAATGTTTGAGTCTTAGGATATAATTTATGTTGTTGATCCCATAAGCCTATGACGTGTTTGATGAAGACGTAGCGATAAAGTTTCAAATTGTTTAGTGTCATGTGTCCCTGGATATATTATAAGGGTGTTGTTTTTTATTGAAAATTGTTTGGAACTATTTTTAATATTTTTTACTAAAAATATTTTCTGAGTTTAAACTCTTTTGAACAAGAATAAGTCTCGTTTAAACAAAATTCATTTTTCGTTCGAATGAACTTCTTCTTTGTTCAAACGAAGTTCTTTCTCATTAAATCGAACATCAAACGAGGATCCTCTGCCAAGCAGAACCAATCTAGTTAGAAGCTAGTTCAAACGAGATTGCATTCACATTCAAACAAACTATTGGTGTCGTTCGAATGAAGTGCAATTCTCGTTCGAACGACTCTAGTTTTTGTTTGAATGAATCGGTCCCTCGAAAATCATGTAAATAGTAATTAAGGCATTGGGGACTCAGAATGTTTAATGACTTTTCGTGAAAAACGAATTTCTACATGTTTATAAAAGCTCCAATCCCGAAGTTCACCCAATACGTGTAAAGATCCAAGTTCCATAATTTATATGCTTTGAGATCTTGATATTGGGCACCAAAGTTTGTGTAATGACCCGACTTGGATTTAAAGGTTACCCGTAGTCAACCCGATCCGACCCAAGAATTAGGTGTGAAGTGCAATGAAATAACCTATATAATGTTGCTAATCCAGTTTTATTTTAATTAACGTTTAACCTGTTTTGCATGTGATTTCAATTTCAAATTCAGCTACGTGAGGGACCCGTGGGAAGCATCTACAGTGTCCAAGCATACAGAGCTACTAACGTAAAATAAAAAAGCGTACTTACCTAAGTAATTCTCTCAATATACAAACCCGTACCTATCCTATCGTAACAAAGACGAGGGTGTGAGCCGAATGCTCAATTAGAAATATACAACAATGCAATATTGAATCGAACGACAGAAAGAAGACTCTAACACATTATACCTACATGCATATGCAACTACCTTACACACACACACACACACACACACACACACACACACACACACATATATATATATATATATATATATATATATATATATATATATATATATATATATATATATATATATATATATAATGTATGAAACCGTTTTACTTCCGAAAATATTATTTATCCTGATTAATTCACCTTAATCTTATAAAACACTTACTCTTTCTTATTTTAACATTTATCCCTTTATTTAACACACATAATTAAATACTTGAAACAAATACACTTGGTTTGACAGAAAGTTATTTCTTTACCGAAATTACCATTTTCATTTTAACCAATCCACGTTAGTATTTTCATTGAATCACACTTCGACACACACGAACACCGTGTGAGAAAATACTTATTTATCTTTTGAAAACCTTTCACATCACACCTTTGTGTTAATTATGGGTAAAGCCACTTGTCTTTTTTTTTGGAATCTTCAAATAACCGTGAACTTTAACGGACCCCACACCGCCAGCGATGCCACCATATCCTCTGGTCAATGATTTTGGGTCTTTTGCCTCAGGGCTCTAGCCCTCCTTAATTTTTTTACCTGGACAAATTCAAAACCTAGGGTTTCACCCCAATTTATTTTATGCTAAAAAAATCATCTTTTTTTAAGTTACTCACACTAGCTTATTAAGTGCTTGGAATGTCGTAACACCTTTTAACCCTTTTGGAGTAACATTCTTCTCAATTGGAAACATCTTTACTTTATTCCTTTCATTTCTAAGAATAATCGAATTTATAAGACTACTTTATAAAAAAAATACCATTTTCTTTATTAACACATGTAGTCTTGAAATCTCAGGAAAAGTCCGAATTTGTCAAGGTTAAAATGAGTTTGGCAAGGGTTTTCTAGAATTCTGCAATAAAATAGCAGGAGGCAGCAGTGCAGAATTACGAGAAAGGGTGCAAAAATTGGAGGAATTACTTGCAAATCCTCCAACAGATATTTTGTAGTAGCAACACTCTCAGTCAAGTTGGAAGAATTGCGATTAGAGCTACAACGTGTTCAAACGGTACAAGAAAGCCACATCCAGGAAACTGAAGAAGAGGTTGAGAACCTTGCTGCAAATGTTGGTGTTTTGACTGAAGAGATTCATACTCATTTGGGCAGACTTTATGAGGATTCTGGGTTGCTAAAAAAGGCGTGGCTCAACGCTGGTAGCAATGACACTAGTGCCGGTGTCAAGAACTATAAAATTCCAAAACCGAAGGCATTTGCTGGTGCAAGGTCGGCGAAGGAATTAGAGAATTTCGTGTATGATATGGAACAATATTTCAAGACTGCTCATACTTATGTGATGATGCAAAATTTTAGTGGAAAAGTCGGACCGAAGACGAGAGTAGGTTTGAAATCAGTTCGTGGAGTGAACTAAAGAAGGAATTACTGGAGCAATTCTTTCCAGCAAATTTAGGTTGGTAAGCGAGGGAAACATTGCGACGTGTGAAACATGACAAGACTGTGCGGGATTATGTGACAGAGTTCACGTCGGTGATGCTTGATGTTAAGGGAATGTCCAAGGAAGACAAGGTCTTCAATTTCGTTTCCAATCTTCAGCCTTAGGAGACATGGTGTGCGTGATTTTCAGCAAGCAGTAGTAGTTACGGATAGCTTAGTGGATCTCGAACTGGACCAGTCAGATGGTGTTTTATCTAAGTCCAAAGGTAAAGACAAAGTCGTGTTAGAATCGGGCAAAGATGGAGGGACAGAAAATGACAAGGGAAAGGGGGATGATGGACAACCAAACAAAGGCAAAGTTAGTTATTCTGGGTGTTTCATTTGCAAGGGTTCACACCGGGCAAAGGATTGTCCAATGCAAGAAAAGCTTGCTACAATTCAAGTGGAAGAGTCCAGAGATGTTGTCTCAAGTTCAGGTGGGGCGGATGGTCGTGTCAACCCCTTGGTTTTATTAGGCGGACTCCAAGAAATGGAGTCTGGATAAATGGGCGATTGAAGCCTTGGTATGCGCGGGTTGCAGAAACCTTGCATTACCAAGAGAAACTTCTGCGTTAGGTGGTCAAAATGTGGAGGTTATGGTCCTGCAGGGAGAGATTGAACCGAAAGGAGTTTCCCAAACTTTCATCATGAAGTTATGGGGTTCAGCATGAAGTTATGGGTACGGGAAAACCTCAAAACTAAGGGAAAATGTCTTAGTTCACTTTGGCTATGGTATTCAACTGGAACAAAGTGGTTATGCAATTCGAAGTTGTCAGATTATGGGAGCTAGGTTCTTTCTATCATATTTGGTAGTTGACGTCTCTGCTACCACTGTGGATTTTTGGTTAATAACATATATAAGGAGGGGGTACCTCCGAGGCAAAATTTGGTATTTAGCCATGAGCGCTCCTAGGCTCAAGGCAACTTCGTGGGCATGTTTTGGTTATCCATATACCGAATGAGGGATTGGTACTGCATGGATTTTGGTTGTGATCGGGAAATTCCTCGATCACACCTATTTTGCAACAACGAGTTGCATCGGTGGGTGGGGTTGCTTATAATTTTGAGGTGGCATTGTCTTAATTCGTGGGTTGTTACTAGTTGACTTCAAAGAGAAGTTGTGCTATCCTAAAAATTGATTTGGGTAGTTTTCATGGGATTTGTTGGGCAAATAGATGTAAAAACGGGATTGCATCGGTTAGGCATTTGGAGATCATTGATCTTTAGACACCTGGTGCAGCAGTTTTGAAGGCAGTTTCGTGGAGAAACCTGGCAACATCTAATTAAGGCAATTTTGTTCTTTATGTCATATTTAAACCCAATAAAATCTTAATTAAACTAGTTTATATGTTCATCATCAAAATACTACAAGTTTATATACATGAGAATATTAATTTTAAATCCTAAAAATCCAATTAAATGGGTCTAATATTGATTTGTTTTCGAAATTTCATGACACTTGAACAATGATGCTGGATTAAGGGGCACAACATTATATAAAAGAATTAGGGATGCTAATTCTGTTATTAAGACAATACCATTTCTACCAATTATGTGCCTATTACTGGTATTAGTTCCTTATGGTCCAATCTATAATCTTCATTTGTTCCTCCTAAAATCTCCATTTGTATATGAAAGATTTATAGAGAGACCTATTGTCAAGGTAATTTGGAATCATTTCACTATTTTTTTTAAAGTTAGACCAAGCTTGTCCTCTATCCCTGCTCATGTACATGATTTTTTTATCAACAGATTACCATCATTCATATTTGGAGGCTAAACAATTCAGTAGCAGATGGCCTAGTATCCTTAGGAGGGGGTATATATACTTTATTTAATTTTTATCATAACTATATTTAAACACACTAAATAGAATTATAATTCATAACCAAACATTCTCTAACATAACATAAAAATAATAAATTCTTCCATTGAAAACAAAGTTCGGCATAAAATATAGAAAACTCCACCATTTGAAATAGAGTTGTATGTAAACATAGAAATAAGGCATGTTAGATTAAGGTTCTGCAAATTTCCATGACACAATAATGTATTTCAGGCATTGCGGTTCCTAGGTTGGTATCTCTTCAGCCACACTGACTTTCCATTAATGCAAAAGGTTTCCATTTTCTTATTCCTTAATATGGTATTGGGGATTAAAACTGTCTTGAAGACAATTTTTCCAAACAGGGGATAATCTCCATCTCGCGGCTGATGAATATCGACCAATTCCACGCAGTCCCCATACTTCCTGCTCATGTAGTTAAAATAACAGTTGATCACATGCTAAATAGAGAACTGCAATAATAATAAAGTTTTAACTATGGTAAAGTTAATACGTTTTTCCTTGAACTTTGTAAGTAATATTTGTTTGCCTTCATAAATGTGTTTTTATAACAGACATGAGGAAAATATATGATTATGCAGTGTTTGGTGTAAACTTACTGAATGAAGTAGTTTTGAATATCTTGTGCAGGGACAGGAAAACCTCGAGAAAAGGTCATGAAGAGAGATCGTTTATCTAAATGAGCAAATGGGTCCCACGCTTTGGCTTGCGGGTTGAGTTTGGATTGAAACTCGTCAAGTCGGATGCCATTTACTTTTACAGCATCAACATAAACCTCATTTGCCGAACCTTCTCCGGCGTGGGCATGATGTCCATCTTGAGGCTGATGAATATCGACCCATTCCACACAGTCTCCATACTTCCTGCTCCCGTAGTTAAAATAACAGTCGATCACATGTTATAGAGAGGTGCAATAATAATAATATAGTTTTAAATTATGGTGAGTTAATTTTTAAAAGAGTGATGATAGGGAGATCCGGTTCGTAGACATATTTGGTGGACACATGAATAAGACAAAAATGAGTGCAAGTTTTTAATGCACATTTTTATTCCCTGACGGGACCCACAACAATAAGGTATAAGCTTTTAATGCAGTGTGTTCACGAAATGTGTCCACGAACCGGGTCTCCCTAGCATTTTCCTTTTTAAAATGTAATTAGATATTAATTCCTGTAGATATAATATAATTACGTTTTTCCTTCAACTTTGATAAATATATGTGGTGTCTAATACAATAAAAAGGGGGTCTATTATGTCCATATATGACCCAGTGCATGCATAGAAATATAATCTGTTTGCCTGCCTGGATGTGTTTTTATATCAGACATGAGAAAAATAAAACTTTTTTTCGGGTGAAAAGTCACTGCATGGATTACGTTTTTAAAACGTAGTCTACATATTTGATGTATTATAAATAAAATGTAAACTTACCGAGTTAAGTAGTTTTGAATATCTTGAGAGAACGTCATGAAAAGAGAGCGTTCTTCTAAATTAGCAATTGGGTACCACTCTTCCGCTTGTGGGTTGAGTTTGGATTGAAAATGGTCAACTTGGTTGCCATTTTCTTTTAGAGCATCAGCATCAACATCAACCCCATTTGCGGAACCTTCTCCGGTGTGGACTGGCGACACATCTTTTGTGGTGTCCATGATAATGAGTGTAGTTGGGAAGTGAATGTGGGTTTCTGTGGAAAAGACAAAAGGAAAATTGTGGGTTTTAGTATCTGTGTGGAGTGAAATGGGAGGGGATATAGTAATCATTTTATAGGGAGTTAATCTGAAACGCCGTGTTAAGGAATGTAGATAGTCTCTATTTCGCGGGGAAATAAAAACAAAAACTTTTTGTGTGCCCTAGTTACAGTTTTTGTCGTTTCATATTCCACAATAGGCTTAAAATTAGATCTAATCTTACTAATACAATTGCATTCATTGCACAACTTAATATGAATACTAGTGTACATATTATCATAGAATTCCAAAGACAATAAAATTACATGATTGTAAAATTCTTGAATAGAAAAAGTGTACAATCTAGAATTTCATAAGTCAAGAATTCCAAAACTTAGAATGGTAAAAGTCATAAATTTTGGGAATTTGAAAAACATAATTTCAAGAATTTCCAAAAGGTCATAAAATTTCAAAAATGCATAATTTAAAGAATTCTAAAAGACATGGTAGTATGAATTCTAAAAGACAAAGTAGCATGAGTTCGCAAAAATGTATAATTTAAAGAATTCTAAAAGACATTGTAGTATGAATTCTAAAAGACATGGTAGCATGAATTCTAATAGACATAATAACATGAATTCTAATAAACATAATAGTATGAATTCTAATAGACATAATTCTAAAATACATACTGCTAATAATTATGAAAAATAGAAAACTCAAACTGTTTTAATAGTCATGACAAACAGAAGATAAATCAAGATTGTTTCAACGAATTATGAAGAAACCGAAAACGTAAACCATTTTAATAGTCATGAAAAATAGATAATTTACAGCAGTTTATCAACAGTTATATGACGATTCATATATAACCTATTTTATGGACAATCATGTATTCCTAAACATCTGCTCTGACACCACATGTAAGAATAGTATATTTACATGAATCATAAGATCATTCACATCATCATAATCACATAATAGATATGTTAAAAAAGAGATAATGTAATACCTCCTTTCATTGCCATGGATATGATGTCGTTGTTTGCCGCTGCTGATTGCCACCGATCGACCTCCTTAGCAGTCTTTCAACGAAGAATTTGGCTTCTCTCTCCTTGCCTATAAGCTTTCATATGTGTGTTTCGTGGATACCTTTTAGATGGACGAAAGACATCTATTTATAAGTGGAGAGAGGTCCTAAATTCCAAAGGTCAATTAATCTCAATTAGAGATTTAATTGAAATTTTAACTACTTTTATATCCAATTCATTTTTGGAATATGAACCATTTTGTTAGGAAGTAGCCTATCTTTATCTTTATCTTTATCTTTATATACTATAAAATGCACTACAAGGAGCTTTAATGCACTTTCACCATATTATGCCACGTGGCATCTTAATTCACTTTCATCATATCTATCACTTATAAGTCTTCTTGGGAGGCTTTTCTCATTCTTTCCTGCTCCTTCGATTTCTCCACCCGTTTATTTCCTCTTCAAAACTGTTGTTTTTTTATAAATTACGTTCAATATTTTTTTAAATAACTCACGTACAGTATTTTTTAAATTACGCACAGTATTTTTAACAACATATACATAATTGTTTTATTGTTTTTATAAATTATGTAAAATATTTTTTAAATATATACTATAAAATGCTCTACAAGGAGCTTTAATGCACTTTCACCATATTATGCCACGTGGCATCTTAATTCACTTTCATCATATTTATCACTTATAAGCCTTCTTGGGAGACTTTTCTGATTCTTTCCTGCTCCTTCGGTTTCTCCACCCGTTTATTTCCTCTTCAAAACTGTTGGTTTTTATAAATTACGTTGAATATTTTTTTAAATAACTCACGTACAGTATTTTTTAAATTACGCATAGTTTTTTTAACAACATATACATAATTATTTTATTGTTTTTATAAATTACGTAAAATATTTTTTGAAATAAAAAACAACTTTTTAATTTAAAAAAAAAAAGATTTCTCTTAATTAAAAAAATCATTTTAAGTGTTTTATTAAAAAAAGTTGTTTTTTCTAACAAAAATAAAATTAGTTAACCATGAAAATTAGGGGTGAAAATTCGTGTATTTGGGTCATGTTTCGGGCCGACACGACATGACACGACAATGATTTTACGAACACGGACACGATCCAAATAAAAATGACATAACATGACACGGCACGAATAACCCGATTCTTTAAAATTTCACTCTAAATTAAACATAAAAAGATACGATAACCCTAATAAAAATACGATTAACATGACAAGACACGATAACACGACTCATAATTTTGACACGAACACACACGACACGACTTCGTGTAAAAAAACACGACACGAAAAGGACATATTGTGTCAATTTTGGATCAATTTCGTTTCGTTACGTGTCGTTTCTAAAATTGTCACCACCATATTATGCCACGTGGCATCTTAATTCACTTTCATCATATCTATCACTTATAAGCCTTCTTGGGAGGCTTTTCTCATTCTTTCCTACTCCTTCGATTTCTCCACCGGTTTATTTTCTCTTCAAAACTATTGTTTTTAATAAATTACGTTCAATATTTTTTTAAATAACTCACGTACACTATTTTTTAAATTACGCACAGTATTTTTAACAACATATACATAATTGTTTTATTGTTTTTATAAATTACGTAAAATATTTTTTAAAATACAAAACAACCTTTTAATTTAAAAAAAAAGATTTTTCTTAATTAAAAAAAATCATTTTAAGTGTTTTATAAAAAAAGTTGTTTTTTAACAAAAATAAAAAATTTTAACCATGAAAATTAGATGTGAAAATTCGTGTATTTGGGTCATGTTTCGGGCCGACACGACAAGGATTTTTTGGACACAAACATGACCCAAAAAAAAACGACATAACACAACATGGCACAATTAGCCCGAGTTTTAAAAATTACACACTAAATTAAACATAAATAGACATGATAGCTCGAATAAAAATACGATTAACATGACAAGACACGATAACACGACTCATAATTTTGACACGACACGACTTCGTGTAAAAAAAACACGATACGAACACGACATATTGTGTCAATTTTGGATCAATTTCTTTTCGTTACGTGTCGTGTTTTCACGTCGTTTCTAAAATTGTCACCCCTAATCAAAATAAATTGTTTTACACTGTTAAAAAATGTTTTTAACTGTTTAAAAACTTTTTTTTTATAAAGAAATTATTTTTTAAAGATTTTTTTAATACATAAAAGAAATGATTTTAATGATTTTTTAACTTTTGAACTAAAAAAATGTTTTAAAATAACTATTTTTACCTTTTTCTAATTTTTTTATGAAATTAAGAAACAGTTTCAAAGTTAAAGAAAAATATTTAACTATTTAATATAAGAAAAATAAATTAATATAAAAATTATTTTACTGTTCCTTTTTAATAAAATAAGTACAATATATCTTATATAAAAATAAGTTTTTTTTTTTGTTTTTTAAAAACTATTCTTTTTGTATAAAAAATGTTATAACTATTTTATAAAAAAAAAAGTTATTTTTTAAATAAAAATAAAAACTTTGCTTTATTTTTGCCTGTTATTTTGTAGTTATATTTTTTTTACATAACTTGTGATCACAGATACTCTGAAGTTTTTAATCAATTTTCTATTTTTACTTAGCATCCCTTTATGTATTGACAATTCCATAAATGTTTATCGTACACTCAATGTATAACTCGCGCATCGCGCGGGTTTCCAACTAATCCTAATTAAAAATCGGAATACTAACGACCATATTTCGGGGAAGGAATTAAAATTATAAATAACCCAAAGGTTAATCAATAATTTCCTTGCAATTTTAGGAGTAGTGTTGTGTTAATAGTTTTGGTTATTTTTTTTTACATTTTTTACTCACTTAAGTGTGATAAAATATTCCTTAAGAGATAAATTATGAGTTTGGGTGATAAATTTCAGAAGAGTGTGAGAGCAATCTCTTCTTCTATTTATTCTATTATAATACTCATAAATATTAGTATTGTTCTTCATGTTCATAGTTGGGGGGTCGAGTGAAAATTTTAAGGAGACTTGATTTTTGTATTATATCACTCTGTTTTATTATTTTTATTATGCCTTTTATTGGGTTATTATTACATTTTATATATAATAATACCAAAATAAGAGGCTAAATACCCCATTTAAGGGGTGAGAAGAAACCCTTAGCTTAATTATTTTTATTTTTATTTTATTTATTTATTATGTCCCTCTGAATATTAATATTGAAATTTTACAATATATATTTATGCCTCGAGAGAGGATGAATTATTTTTGAGTGAAAATAGTAAATTCAGATTACGATATTTATTTATTTATTAAACTAGAGATAAACAATTTTTAATTAATATTGTAGTTTGAATTTTTCAACTCTAAAGCTTAATTTGTAATGGTTTAAAATACTTTTAGTAAATTTTCCCTAACGGGTGATTTATCAGAAACTATTCAAATCGGATTTTTATAGAGTTTGTGAAATTTAACATTATTCTTCTAAAAAAATTATGTTCAACTTCACATTTGCAATGAAAGTTGATTTGTGGATTTAAATATATCTTCTAGTATTTCAAATACATAACAAATTAATATAAATAAGTTGTATAAGTGGTGAATTTCAATTCCTTAAATTATCTCATAATTATTTGCTCCTCATATTTAGCTCACTTTATCATTTTAATTATATATTAGTGTAATTTAAATTTCATCTCCATTAGGTAACATAAACATCCTTTGAAAACTTATTCTTTTAAAATTATTGTACTCATTTTCATTTTTTCCTTTCCATATTAAGAAATTGGATTAACACCCCACTTGCCATTATATATATATATATATATAGTGTATTTCATAGGTTCAAGGGATTTTGATTGAGAAGAGAGCTATACTACAACGACAACACACCAAAATCCTTTCATAAGGGTCGTTCGAGATTTTTCTAGTACATCGGACATTGTGTGATTGTTTATTTTACTTTATCATGCTATTACCTAAATGCTTGTTTTAGGGCAAATATAAAATTGGCTAAAACTCGTTTACACAATTTTCATTTATAATTGATGATTTAAGTTTAATATTTAATTTGAAAAAAATTAAAAATTGGTTATTGTTTAGACCATTCCGTATATTCCGTAACTTCATCAGTGTTTTACATTAAGTTCCAGTTGCTGCACTTTTAACACATTGTTATGTTTGTCGTGTCATGGGTAATAATTCAACATTAGAGTTGTGGGAGCTCTAAGGCTTTTTCCATCTTTTCTTATTCTTTCTATCCTCTAGAATTGTTTGAAAATATTTCCCTAGAGATAAGTCATGATTTTGTTAAATATTAGAGGGTACTTGTACACTTTACGGATGAGTTGCAAAGTAGTTTATAGTGGATGAGATATTGTAATCTGTTTATTCTTTTACCCATGACGAGTACGACAATCATGTTACCCAGGTTATTTTTCCTTTCTCCTTCTTTTTAATATAATTTTTTGGATTGTGGTTGTGTTAGTTATTGTTAAAATTTCTTGATTACAAAGGTTCTCGAAACATGATCCACTCCACAATAAAAATTTAATTATTCAATATACAATATATGTTGTGATCTCACTAAATATGTTTATAGTAGTTTGCAATTCATTATATGTGAGTAACATCACTTTTATGCACGCTTGACTATTGGTGAGATGTTCTCCTTTTTATTGTTATGTATTCTTTTAGATTAATGAGGAATTTGGATCTATGTTACAAGGGCATTGCTAATGGAGCTGGTCAATCAGAGATACTCGGTCTAGTTGCTCCAATTAAGGTACTACCTACCAATAATTTTGATATGTTATTGTATAACTTCTTGCAGAATTAGTTGACATTATAATTGTTTGTTTATGTTTGTTGAGAAAAAATCTTATTCTAATGTTGTTATGCATACCGACCTGATCACAACATGATGTCGTGTTGGGATTGACTAATACTTGACAGAACCCGATATGACACTACATGATTTTGTCAAGAGAAAAAAAAATGGTTTTCTTCCTTTCAAAGTAGTGAATATATATATATATATATATATATATATATATATATATATATATATAATCCACAATAAATTATATAGGTACATGAATTGATAATATTATTTAATTCATATGTACTATGTACTATATGGATATTTTATGTGAAAGCCCCTAGCCGCCCCTATCTAACTTCTCTCTCAATTTTCAAACCCTTCCTAGGGGTTGCCTGGCTTTTATGTCCAAAAACTTCATGCAATTGAACCCAAAACCTCCTACCACTGTTTGGGCCAAATCCTTTGCTAGTATTGTAGCTAACAATGGATCCAAAGAACTTGAGCTTAAAACTCCTTCCATATTCAAAGGGGAACATACTTTACACTTCACCCTTGCTGATAAAGGAGCATTAGCTGGTCCTTTCAAGTTCTTGATTGTTAGGAAATTTTCAAAAGGTAGACCATCAATGGATGAGATAAGGAAGATCTTTCTTACTTTCAACCTTAAACAATCCTGCATTGTTGGACTCATAGATAACAAGCAAATCCTAATCAAGCTGGAATGTTAAGAAGATTTTTTCAGGTTGTGGACAAGAGAACAATGGTTTCTTAGAAGATATCCCATGCACACCTTTAAATGGTCCCCAAACTTCACCCCTGATCAAGAATTTCCTGTTGTTTTATCATGGATATACCTTTCAAATCTCCCTATTTATTTATTCGTAAAAATATCTCTATTATTCATAGCCCAACTCATTGGCAAACCCCTAAAGATGGATGCCTCTATAGTGAATCAATCAGGACCTACCATGGCCAAAATTTGTGTGTAGATCAACCTCACCAAAGGAGAAGCCTAAAAGAGTTTGGATAAGCATAGGTGGCAATGGTTTTTGACATGATATTGTCTATGAAGATCTTCCCAAGTACTGCAACTACTGTTAAAAAAAGGGACATGATGAAGGCTCTTGTTTTTTCATGAATGGTGGTAATAATTTAAACCCCAAATAACCTATGAAACTGATGATAAAAAACAAATACAATCCTAAAAATTCCACCCAACCGGAAGATTAAGCACTCACTAATACAAATAATGCCACAAATGCTGTCAACCAAGAATCTCTAGAGAAAAGCCAAGATCACCAAGAACTAATTCAAGATACTAACTTAATATCCATCAAAGACTAACCTAACCTAAACCAAAATTATCCTCAACAAATCATCATCCAAGAATTCCCGAACCTCCCACTAAAATACCAATTGCAAAAATTCTTATTAAGCATTGCCTCTAAAAAATGCCAAGAACATTTAATCCTGTATTACAAATATCCATTACTGTGAGATTACTCCTGAATAAGTCACTGTAGTTGAGAATGCCACAACGGTGAATGCTTAGGCAAGGATGGCCAGAATATACACCAGTTTTATATTTTTTAAAATTTTAATATTGAACCTTTAAACAAGATTAAACCAATTAAACTTAGCATCAATTTCAAAACTTTCTAGTGGAAGACCGATTTTCCAAATTTTATCTTTTTACATTAAAGCATGCATTAAGGTGATGACATATAAAATAAATAAATCAACCACAAACTGTCGATGTATAAGGAAAGCCACAAAGGGAAAACCCTCGGATGGCCCAACCAACAAATTACTATAATACGATTTTACAAAGTATAGACAATAGAATTACATAATGACTCGATCCCCCAAAAGATGTGAAGCTGTTATATCTTCAACCTCTCCTCCACTGTGCAACGTATAAGTCCACCTACGCAAGCTTCCACAACACAAGTGTCCACGCGCGCCTCGATATCCACCGATGATGCTCAACAACCGTCAAATAATACAAACGATACACATGGAAACCATCGCACGAAACAGGTTCTTTCCTGATGAAAGATACAAAATTTGGTGCCCAATATCAAGATATCAAAGCATATAAATTATGGAGCTTAGATCTTTCAGCATATAGGGTAAAACATGGGGCTTGGAACTTTTGTAAATAAATGGAAATTCATTTTTCACCAAAAGTGATAAAAAATCTAAGTCACTAATGCCTTAAAATACTATTTGCGTGATTTTTGAGGCGACGACTCGTTCGAATGAAAAATAGGGGTTGAATGACCATTACCCTTCATTCAAATGGTACATATTGTTCTTTTGAATGAGAATGCAATCTAATTTGAACCATCTTCTAATGAACTTCTGATGAGGTTAGTATTGCTTTATAGAGGAACCTCATTTGATATTCGTTTGATGTCTGATCTAATGAAACAAAACTTCATTTAAAAGAAACACAAAGTTCGTTCTTACGATACTTATTCTAATTCAAATGAGTTTAAACTCAGAAAATATTTTTCTAAAAAAGTATTAAAAATATTTCCAAACCATTTTAAATCAAAAACCAACACCCTTAAAATATATCCCAAGACACATAATAAATACGCATTCATATCTGTGCGATCCTCAATAAACGTGAAGACAAACTTGGCATTAAACACGACACATTGTCCATTCATTAAAGCTTGAACTCTACGTATTCATCAAATACGTCATAGGCTTATGGGATCAACAACATAAAATCTATCCTATAACTCAAACGTTTCATCCAGAATAATGCCAATTACATACAAATTGACTCCATTGGAATTTTGTCCTTACAAATCTCCTTTTTTGGCTATTCCTGGACAACTAAAACAAAAATACGATGGTCCGTCAAGCTCCCTAAAAAGACTCATTCCCCAACCTAAAAAAGAAAAAAAAGTAGAGACGCTCGACCGGCACACAAACATGTTTATCTTTGCTTTTCTTGAAAACTTTGCCACATTGATGTAAAATTGTACTTCTGCACACTTAAACACACCTTCAAAAGCAAGCATAATATAACAAATATAAATTCGCAAATGATTAAACATCTAACAATGTCAAAATAATATCAACCTAGGTAATATGTCTCCCCTTAAGATAAAGAGATCCTAATCCTGCAAAGGAAAGATACAATTTCTCCCCATTTTTGTTCAGGAATATACAAAAAAGATACCATAAAACAGTTACTCTCCCCCTAAATATGTGATCTTAAGATACCAATATGATAAAGTTTGATACCAACTTTAAACATATGGAGAAGGGAAGAAGGCATGCAATGGTGTAAAATATAGTAAACACGCAACATGGAAACCCAATCATAAATAATCCAAACAGTCAAGCGTATGGCAAACATGGACTAAATGTAAACTGCAAAAGACTCAAAACACGATACCATATATAATATATGCAATATCAATGTGTCTAAACATGTGGGATGGAATGAATGAACATGAACTAGATACGAATTATGATCCAACCACTCAAATATGTTCAAGAAGTTCTAACTGATTGTAAAATTTTATCAAACAAAAATTTAGCCTCAAGTGACAAGATAAATTGAACTTAATGAACAAAGAAGCACAATTCACATAAGCCTATAATATTGCTAATTCTACAAATCAATAGCGTCATGACAAAATAAGCATAACCAATTATTATTGTGCATACCCGTTGATCTTCAACTAAACACCTCAAAAGATAAACATATATCATATTTTTCATTCTTTTATTTTCTCAATTCTTTTTAAGCTACGTATTTTTGAATGGACAAACAAACTAAACTATGCTGGATTTTGAATTTTTTTTTTATTTGTATTTCCTTTAATCTTTTCATTAAGCTCTTGCTAACGGTGACTTTCCCACAAAGGATATTTGCTCATTTGGTGGCCCTTTTTTGTGCACCCTCATATTTTTCAATACAATTCAAACATAGTCATGGGAAATGGTTCTTATATGCACAAATCCCCATAGTCACAAAACATTTAGATGACAAAATTTATGGGAGAACATCTCACAAAGCTCAAATATATATTTAAAGTTAAAACCTAAAAAGCTCATGTATGTGGTTTCGAAGGCATATACAAAGTTCAATCCATAAAGAAAATCAAGTTCGAAATAACTCCATGATAACATGGTTAAGAACAATCTAAGTATTTACAATCATAACCAAATGTCCTAGCCACATGGAAAGTATGGAGCGAATTGTATTCAAACACACCAATATGCCACACCAAATGCGTAAAACTAAAATATACAAAAAATAAAAATATTTTTGAGTTTTTCTAAAATTTTTCAAAAGAAGAATACCAATTTTTAACTTTATGAAAACAAACTCTTGATTGAAAGATAAACAAAATCTTTTTCTATTTTTTCAATATGACTAAATAAAAGAAAAAATATAATACAAAAGATACACATGTCATAACACTAGCAAAACATATATCATGAAGCACAAACCAAAGTATGACAAATAAGCTAACACAATCAACCATTAGATATAGCATGGTAAGTATCATGTGTAAGCAAATGAAAATCAACAAGTATAATATGTAAAGCCTCTAAATCTGATTTCCTAACCCAAGTAGGTCTAACATGATGCTTAAGAGCTTTGGGAATCGTGATGACTCTACTCTTAGACCTGCTATGTAACAACCTACTCTAAATAACTCTAAATATAACATTAGTCCCTGATAACTTGCTTTTTGTGTGTCGTTGTTTGAAAGCCAAGTTAGTCAAAACCACAAAATACCTACAAAATAATATCAACTCAAGTGTAGAGGTAAGTAAGGGTATCAATCCACATTAAGGGGGTAAGCTAGAGACAAATTCAATTGTAATTCACTTTTTATTTTCTTTTTGTGCTTTTTTCACTTTTTCAATTTTTTTTAGCTTTTTCAAATATTAAAACAATTGGGTGAGGTGAGGATTTAAACTAAACTAAATAAAAGGGGGTAATCAAACTAAAAGTAAAATGTGAAAAATAAAAACAAGTGTATGATAAAAGTGAGTGGAGTGCAACTAAATGAGAGAAAATATTCAAGGGACGGAAAATCCATCCTCAATTCACACAAATTTATATAACTTGCACAATTTTAATTTCATATATTTCCAAAATATTCATTTAATTCAAAAGATAATTCTCATTACACTAATGAATTAACTGAATATTCTTTTACAAAAGTAAGTTTAATCCCCACAAGCACTACTCTAAATGAATTAAAATCAATTAAATGAATCTCCCGCTAGGATCAATTCACCAAACTAATTTTAATTAAACAAAGTAAAAACAAGAGTAGATGAAAATTATACTAACATTTAAATCAAGTGATAAGCCTATCTCTAGTTTGAAACAAATGATCAAATGATAATAAATTTTTCAATCCTTTCTCAAGGATGATTTTTCATTTCTCAATGTGAAAATAATTCGGAATTAAATTTACTAATCAAAGGAAACTAACAAAATTATAATTGACAATTAAACCAAATTGGATTCATGAGGGTTTTAAGTCATCCCTTGAATGGGATGATTATCCCTCCATAATCATCATCCAATAAAAAATAGAATAAAATAAGAGCATAAAATGAAAATTAGATAAAAGTAATCAAACCAAAATTGCCTTCAATTGCATTAATTCTTCAATTCTTCATTCATCTCAATTAATTACATCACTCAATTTATTGAATTTTTTCTCTAATCTAAAAAAACAAAACAAAAAAAAACTAAAGTACTAAAAAATAAAAATGGTGTTTCTCTATTTACTTCTCTCTCTAATTCCAATCTCCAAAAGCTTTTTTTTCAAATGGGATCTTGAGTCTTATTTTATAGTAGATGCATGGCACCCATGGACTAAGGGGTATTTTTAGTAATGGACTAGGGTGAACATGTGGGAGAGGTGTGATCACATGTGCATGGGGTGTGAGGTGTGAGGATATTTGGGAAGTGTGGTAATGGAGATAATAATCTGATTTGGTTAAAAAGGGGTAAGGGTAAAATGGGTATAAGTGGGGTAAAAGATATTAGAAAACATGTGGGTTATTTGTTTTATTTTTGGTTTGGTTTCATTTTTGGCTGGTGAGAATCGTAGGTAGCTTTTGGTCAGTGGGACGCCACCGGGGCAGAATCGAGGGCACCGCTGGCGGGTTTGTTGGGAGGTCGCCGATTTCGGGGTCGACAGGTATAAGGGTCGCCGGGACGCCGACGCTTGGGGTGGAATCACGGTTTGAGAGATTAAAATGGTAAGGGTCTATGGTGTTGGCCATGGTGGATGAGGATGATTGGTATGGAGGCAGGTGGTAAAAGGTGGTGGTTTTATTTGGGTGAGAGTTGGGTGTCTTTGGTTATGGAGGTTGATGAGAGTAGAGAGAATGTGGGGGTTTGAGGTTGAAGAAGAAGGGGACGGGTGTCTTTTGTTTTATTTTAGTTTTAATATAAAAATATTAAAACTAAAAAATAAAATCCTAAGCTTATATAAAAACTAAAATTAAACAAAAGAAACAAAAACTTAAAATCTAAATGAAAACTAAAGTCCTAAAAAAATAATCTAATAAAACTAACAAAACTAATCCTAGTAAAATAAAAACTAATAAAAATAAAATTACACTAATAAAAAATAATATAGAAAAATAGAAAACAGAACTTAGAAAATACTAAATAAATAAAAAATAAATACTAAAAAAATAAAATTACTCAAACTAAAAATCTAAAAAATATTAAAAAGGGACAAACTAAACACACACACGGTTTGGGGTAGGTTTAGGCTCGGTTTAGGGTAGGTTAGGATACGGGATTGGTAATTACCTCCATAAAACGCGCATTTGCCTTGATATATATAGCTTTTGACACCGCAAACGAACATTTGACCTACAAGATAAACATTTAAGCACATAAGATCCATATTGCCGAGAATTAGCAACTAAAATACATCTATTCGTGGTATAAAATGTACAGTTTTGGGTGCTTATCAGTCCCTCTAGAGGGTAAAAATCCCAAATAAACCATAGATTTTTACCAAATTACCAAAATACCCTTAAAGAATGAATTAAGTTAACTTACACTTTTATATACCAATTAAAACCCAACTTTCACTCAAAGTTTAACAAAATGACTTATTTTTTGTCGGAATATCATAACCAAATCCATTAGATTTGAATAATTGCACATAAGCTCCTAAGCTTTTACAAAATAACTTAAAAGCCTGTAATTCTATACAAAAGCTATCTAAGGACCTAAACCAATGCCCAAAATTATTTGTACATACTCCCCTACTGACATGAGACCAGTTGGCCTGCCAACATGGCATGTGCCATGTAGAGTACCATGGGTACCCATTTGCCATCCACATAGCCTTGATGAAAGTTATACAAACTCAACCCCATATTCACCACCAAAATAACTAATCAAATACTCTCCACGAACCCTATAAATACCCTCCTTCACCTTATTAAAAACTCATCCCAACTGAGAGCTTTCCTAACGAATTTTTTTGAGAGTTTTTGCATTTCTGTTATTTTATGCATGAATGTTTGTTTCTTCAATTTGGTTATATTTCTACACGTATATAAAATAGAATTATGAATTTACATGTGTTTATTAAGGTGTGTATGCAATGAAATAGCTCAAAAACTAGACAACTCCATTAAAAATAGAAAACTCCATTGAAGCTTGAGCTTTAATGGTGGATTTTGCTTCCTTGACTTTAAACCAGTTTTAAAGTGAGGTAAGTTGATCTTAGATTCTAAGGAACCTAGGTGCAAGGTTTAATTGAACCAAGAATAGATTTTGATACCTCAAATCAAAGTTTAAAGTTTTCGGGCCTAGAACTTTTAGAAACAAATTCAAGAGTTTTACTCGACCAAAATTCCTCAAACCAGGCTTATTTTGCTACATTTCCAACATAGAACAAAACCCTTATGATGTCAGAATAAGAATCCTAGCTTTCAGTCACTTATGTTTACTCAAAATTTTACCATTTTTATAAAGACTCAATAGCTCAATTTAACACACCAAAATCCCTGAAACTAATTTGGTTAGATTTCTCTTCAAAAGTTATGCAATTTTCATTCAAGAACCGACTCAAATGGATTCCAAAAACATCTCAACTTTAAGGTCAAAATTTCAAAACCATAAAGTAAAACGGTCGAAGTTTGAAGATTAATGGGTTACACACGTGCGAGTGAGGGTCAAACTAGGCGCGTGAATTAGCTGACTTAGCGCACGAGGGGGCATCTCCACTCAGAAAAATCTGTTTTTTTCTTCAAAAATTTTATTTTTTAGTTCTAAACAAAGTGATAGATTACATCACCCTATTTAGATACCATGAAATTATTTACTCGAGAAAACTAATTTTAAAGTTTAAATTCAAGTTTTAATTTTACACATTACCCTCTGACTAATATTCCAAGTATTTCAAAATACCCCCAACCTTTTTCTATAAATTTTTAGTTCAAATAAAGATATTTTGTCTCTTGTCACTAAATCCAAATCCAAATATAAATAAAGAAAAATATTATTCTAAAAACTTTTAAAAATTATATATTATACCCTCCTAGTTATTTTTACACTCAAATTTCTTGCAATTTAGTATCCTACTGCATCATAGCAAGCATTATTTTAGGCTTACATGACCTACTTATACTCTTTATTATTTCACACTATCCAGTCAACCCCAATGAATTAGACACAGTCCCAGAATTTGAAAATTCAGAGTTGGTGATTTTAATTTCAGTATTAAACAAATTGAGCTTATATCTTTCAAAATTACAGATTGTTATATCATTATATGATAATTTTGAACTCATGTTTCAATTACGAACTCATTTGTGTAGTCTATGTTTATTCCATGTATTGATTCTCTCGATATTTCAGTTATCTCAAAACCCGATAAATCATTATAGCCTATGACTTCAGTAAAAGTCACTGAACTCTTTTTACCCTGAATTATGGTATAACCTTTCAACCTACTAAAATAATTGCATATTACCCTGAAATTTATGGCAATTATCAGTGAAACCCCTAGTAGCATACCTTATGATTCAGAGATTAGACCTCGATATACCACGACTGTTCTAATTAGCTTGGAGGATTATGATGTTGAGTGTTCCAAGCCTTATTATTACTACTGTTCCCCAACAATTTTAGGATTGCCTATCCAAGTGTATGATATGCTTTGGACAATATTTTAATGGTATGTTTACGCATTTGAAGCCCTTATAACTGATAATTTATGGGTTATCTTGTTATAGTCTGAACCCTTATCTTGGTAACTTAATACACAACTTATCCGGTTACACTCCACCATATTATTCATTTACATATCATTAGACGCCAGTATACCCCTGATAGTTGTATGATATTTTATTTTGTCTCAAGATTTTTATGATATCAATATTAAATCCAGTTACTCGCTAATAATACATTTTCTCTCGTACCTAGTATAGAAATAAAATTATCAAGTTGGCATGTCTGCATAATTGTTTTCCTTCCAGTTGGAAGACGAACCCGAGGAAGATGAGATACCTCCGGCACGATTGGACTTTTATTCTATATTACCTTAAAACATCTTTTCGGTTACGTACAAATAGGTGGTAGCAGACAAATATGGTAGTCTCCGCTGGAATATCGACATCGCAACTAATCAACTCTTATGATTCCCGAATGTTTTTCTACAAGTTTTACCTTATATATGGCATGTACGAATAATTATGTATTTCCATTTATTTCAGACTCAACTATGTAATAAGATGCTAGGCATCCGCATAGTAAAAATCTTTTAATATTCGATGCCATTAATTTGTTTGTTCTGTGTATTTTACTCCTTACTTACCATTAAAAACATAAAGTTCGAGGATGCGACATCCTAGGACCGTTCTTAAGATCATAACAAAAACTCCAAAGGTTACCTTTCCCACCATAATAAGTGCAAGTGTAAAAACGGCAAGGGGTGTTATCTAAAGGTTGACCTTTTCTAGCGTTCCTAAACTACTCTTTTAAACATATGGCTTTGGAAGGGGAAGCGTTATGATCATCAAAACTAATTCCACTCTTAACATCTTTCATTTGGACGGTGACTAACATTTTATCCAACTTTTTGAACCCTGACTCTAAATAAAATTTGACACAACTCTAATATTTTAATATCTCTTCAAGCTCAACAATACTAGACTCGAGTAAACATATTGACTCCTCAAACTCGAGAAGCTCTTTCTTAATAGCCTCCATCAAACCATGAAGCCTATTTATCTCACCCTTAAAGTACTCTAGCTTCTCTCGAAGAGTCCTCTTACGTGCCTTAATATCCTTAATCAAAGCATTATTATTATTATTTTCTATGGAACTTTCTTTCAACCTACCTTCCAACTTTAAGTTAACCTTTTTCCCCGTTAAAGTTTCCGCATATAACTCACGAAAGGAAACTTGTAGCTCATCATCCTCCTCATTTTGTTCATCCCCACTCTCATCTCCATTATCTCGACCATCACTCACTTAGGATTAAAAAATTATGACCTCGGATGTGTCATGTTCATAGGAAGATTTCTTATCAACAGTCACATCACTAGCCATGAATCTGGTAAAGTTACGCTCAATGGGTGAATTATTTTCCTCTTTCAGATCATTATCACTAAGGGTGTCATTAAATGCTATCGATTTATTTCCCTCCTTCCTTAGTTTAGTGGGGGCACTCAGCTACCCTATGGCCATAACCCTCATAACTATAACATCTCTCAAAATCATCCCTTTTTAAAGTTCTCATTCCTATCTTAGGGATGTGATCGACCTTGTTGTTCTTAATTTTCTCAAACCTTTTTGAATCTTTTAATTGATTTTGGAATTTGAGAAATTTCTTGAATTGCTTTACCAACATGGCCATATTCTCAGAATTGACGTCAGACTCATCATTCGAAACATGTGTTTCCTCCTTTTGGGCATTCAAAGCTATGCTCTTTTCTTTTTTCGACACATTCTTGTAGGTAAATATGTCAAAGGCATAAGTTTATAGGTCACCTATAAGCTCTTCAAGTTTCATAGAGTCTACAGTACCCAAATTTTTTAAAACCCTCACCTTTGGATTAAATCTATCAGGCAACGACCTTAAGATTTTCTTTATCACTCGGTTATCGGGTATCTTCTCTCCCAAGTTAAACAACGAGTTAACTATATCGGATAATCTAGCATAAAACTCATCAAAGGTCTCACTTTCTAACATTTTTATTATTTTAAATTAAGTTATGAGGTTTTGGAGTTTGGAAGCCTAAACAACACTAGTTCTTTCATGGGTGAGTTGAATTATATCCCATGCCTCTTTTGACATCTCACACGGCATAGTACGGAGGAATTCCATCAGAATGACAGAATAAAATAAAGAATTTAAACCTCGAGAATTATACTATGACAATTTATGCTACGCCTCAGTCCACGACCCTACTGGTTTTAAATAAATTGAATCTCCATCTTTCGTGACTGGTGGTGACCACCCCTCAATAACAGCTGTAGGGGGAGACTAAAGGCAGTCTTGTGATTAGAGATTACTCCCCCTCCTAAATTGAGGAAGCTGGACAACCCAGAGGAAGCTCAGAGGAAGCTTGCCAGAGGAAGCTTGCTAGAGGAAGCTCGCCAGAGAAAGCTTGATAGAGGAAGCTTAGAGGAAGCTTTCCAGAAGAAGCACAGAGAAATATTACCAGAAGAAGCTCAAAGGAATCTTTCCAGAAGAAGCTCCGATGAAGCTTACCAGAAGAAGCTCAGAGGAGGCTTACCAGAGGAAGATCAAAAAAGAAGCTCAGAGGAAGATCACCAGAGGAAGCTTGATAGAGGAAGATTTCCAGAAGAAGCTCAAAGGAAGCTTACCAGAGGAAGCTCAGAGTAAGCTCACCAGAGAAAGCTTGCTAGAGGAAGATCACCAGAGGAAGCTCGCCAGAGGAAGCTTAGAGGAAGCTTTATAGAAGAAGCTCAGAGGAAGCTTACCAGAAGAAGCTCAGAGGAAGCTCATAGAAGAAACTCAGATGAAGCTTTCGAGAGGAAGCTCGCCAGAGGAAGCTATACTAGAGGAAGATTTACTGAAGGAAGCTCGAAGGAACCTTGCCAGAGGAAGCTCAGAGGAAACTTGCTATAATAAGTTCAGAGGATACTTACCAGATGAACGTCACTCGGAGAGGAATCTCAGGGTTGAAAGTTTTTTTATATACTTATTCAAATCATGTATCTGTAGAGATGTATTATAACTTTTATGTTTTAATGATTTATAATATGAGAGTGAGGTCAAACGGTATCCGCGAGGGACCAAGTCTGGCAGGGCTTGGGAGAGCTTTCATGCTCTATCGGATGAACTCATCAAGGGAACCTCACAGGGAACTAGTTTGGAAGATTAAGAATCAAGGAAACATTAAGTCTTGACTTAACCATTCTAGATACACCTGACAAAACACCGAGGGACCATAACCCGAGAGAGCTTATCCAGAAGAACCACGAGTTCCATCTCACCTTGAGCCCAGTGCCAAACAATCCATTTTTAAATGTCACATCTTCTTTAGGTGATGTCACATGCCACCTACCTACTTCCCAATCTAAACTTGAGTAAACCATGGCAGTTTGAGGAGCTGTCCGAAGGTTTGGTGGATGACCATTGAAGTGTGACAACTGCGTGACACAGTTGATAGCCAAAAGGTGTCTGCAAGCATTTAATGCTAGTGACATAAAGTAGAAGGTTTTTCACATTGATTGAGACTGATACATCTCAGGAGAGGTTGGTGGCTATTAGATAGCCCAGCCATTTCAGAGAAAATGGGTTCTCTTTGGAGAGAAGAGAGTGTTCTTTGTCCTGAGTTCTTTATAGAGAGAGAAAAGATATTGAGAGCAGGGGAGTTATTTTAAAACTAGGGGGTATTTAACTTACCCACCATTATTGGTTGTTACCAAGCTTTCACTACCATTTACTGTTGTGATATGTGTGTGAGACCATGGTTTTTGAGCTGCCTACCAAGGTGTATCTGAGAGTGCTTGTTTCTCTCTCCCTTTGAACGAGTTGTTTCTGAGGTTCATTTATTGTTTATTTCAATCTGAGTTGTTATTATATTATGATTGTGTGTTTATTCTGTACCAAGTCGAGGATATTGGGTTAGTTGTTATCGCCATACCTATAGGGGTTACGCCTCCATCGATAATCTAAATTACCCTCTTACATTTGGCGACTCTGCTGGGGAGGTATTCTTCTAAAATTATGGCCTAAGATAATGTTAATCATGTTCTCGATTGTGATGACATCCAACAGAGGGAGAAATAACGGGCGAGGGGGCGTGTTGAGATTTCTCTGGGGCAGGTGTGGACTCCCTCGTGACTTGCGATGAAATACATAAGCAGCTTGACGGAAAATCTTATTATGTGTTTTCATTGTTAAGACACCGTTACTAGTGGAGTTTGATGAAAAATCTTAACAAGTGTTTTCATTGTTAAGTCACCGTTACTGGTGGATTTTGACAAAAAAATATTAACAAGAGTTTTCATTGTTAAGTCACCGTTACTGGTGGAGTTTAACCAAAAAAAAATCTTAGCAAGTGGTTTTCATTGTTAAGTCACCGTTATTGGTGGAGTTTGATGAAAAATCTTAATAAGTGTTTTCATTGTTAAGTCACCGTTACTGGTGGAGTTTGAAAAAAAAATCTTAACAAGTGGTTTTCATTGTTAAGTCACCATTATTGGTGGGATCACCATTATTGTCGGAGTTTGATGAAAAATCTTAACAAGTGGTTTTCATTGTGGCTTGAGATATTTTCGTGCAGATATTTCTTGGTCACACAACAATTATCTCCACGAGGGGGAAAATGTAGATGGAGACTAAAGGCAGTCTTATGATTAGAGATAACTCCCCCTCCTAAATTGAGGAAGGTGGACAAGCCAGAGGAAGCTTTCCAGAGGAAGCTTACTAGAGGAAGCTCGTCTGAGAAAGCTTGCTAGAGGAAGCTTAAAGGAAGATTTCCAGAAGAAGCTCAGAGGAAGATTACCAGAAGAAGCTCAGTGGAAGCTTTCCAAAAGAAGCTCAGATGAAGCTTACCAAAAGAAGCTCAGAGGAATCTTACCAGAGGAATCTCAGAAAATAAGCTCAGAGGAATCTCACCAGAGGAAGCTCGCTAGAGGAAGATCGCTAGAGGATGCTTGCTAGAGGAAGACTAGAGGAATCTTTTCAGAATAATCTCAGAGTAAGCTTACCAGAGGAAGCTAAAAAAATAAGCTCAGAGGAAGTTCCCTAGAGGAAGCTCGCCAGAGGAAGCTTGTAAGAGGAAGATTAGAGGAAGCTTTCCAGAAGAATCTCAGAGGAAGCTTACCAGAAGAAGATTAGAGGAAGATCAGAGAAGAAACTCAGATGAAGCTTTCCAGAGGATGCTCTCCAGAGGAAGCTTTAGCAGGGGAAGCTCGGAGGAAGCTCAGAGGAAACTTTCTATATGAAGTTCCGAGGAAACTTACCAGAGGAACCTCACTCACAGAGGAAACTCAGGGTTGACAGTTTTTTATATACTTATTCAAATCATGTATCCGTAGAGATGTATTATAACTTGTATGTTTTAATGATTTATAATATGAGAGTGAGGTCAAACGGTATTCGCAAGGGACCAAGTCTGGGAGGGCTTGGGAGAGCTTTCATGCTCTATCGGATGACCTCATCAAGGGAACCTCAAAGGGAACTGGTTTGGAGGATTGAGAAGAAAGGCAATGTTAAGGCTTGACTTAACCATTCTAGATACACCTGGTAAAACACCGAGGGACCATAACCCGAGAGAGCTTATCCAGAAGAACCACGAGTTCCATATCACTTTGAGCCTAGTGCCAAACAGTCCTTTTTCAAATGTCACATTTTCTTTAGGTGATGTCACACGCCACCTACCTACTGTCCAATCCAAACTTGAGTAAACCATGGCAGTTTGAGGAGCTATTAGAAGGTTTGGTGGATGACCATTGAAGTGTGACAGATGCCTGACACAGCTGATAGCCAAAAGGTGTCGGTAGGTATTTAATGCAAGTGACATAAACTAGAAGGTTTTTCACATTGATTGAGACTGAGACATCTCAGGAGAGGCTGGTGGCTATTTAGAGAGCCCATCCATTTCAAAGAAAAAGGGTTATTTATAGAGAGAGAAAAGACATTGATAGCAGGGGAGTTATTGCAAAACCAGGGGGCATTTAACTTACCCACCATTGTTGGTTGTTGCCAAGATTTCACTACCATTTATTGTTGTGATATGTGTGTGGGACCTTGGTTTTTGATCTGCCTACCAAGGTGTATCTGAGATTACTTGTTTCTCTCTCCCTTTGAACGAGTTATTTCTAAGGTTCATTTATTGTTTATTTCAATCTCAGTTATTATTATATTGTGATTGTGTGTTTATTCTGTACCAAGTCGAAGATATTGGGTTAGTTGTTATCGCCATACCTATAGGGGTTACGCCTCCATCTATAATCTAAAGTAACCTCTTACAACAGCTAACCACACCCTCTCATCTATAGCCTTAAATGTTTGCTTCAAACGCACTTTTCATTATGCGTAGTTTGGCCCATCAAACATAGGGGTTCTAAAACCATCAAATCCACATAAATTCATGCCTAAAGACAAAGGGATGAAAAACATAAAAACTGAGTGTTCTAGCTTTGATACCAATTTGAAAATGCCCTTACGGTGTACTCTTAGGCAAGGATGGTCTGAATAAATACAAGTCCAATATTTTTTTTTATTTTTCAAATTCTTAAAGATCGAAACTTTAAACAAAATTAACTTAATTAAACTTAGCGCCGATTTCAAAACTTTCTTATAGAAGACCATTTTCCAAATGTTATTTTTTTACACTAAAGCATGCTTTTAAGGTGATGGTAGATAAAATTACTAAATCAACCATAAGACGTCAATATACGAGGAAAACCACAAAGGGGAAAACGTCGAAAGGCCCAAGCAATAGATCACTATGATACGGTTCTAAAAAGTATAAACAATAGACTTACACAACAATTTGTTACCCCACAAGCCTTGAAGCTATTCTATCTTTATCGATTCTCCACAGTGCAATGTAGGAATCCACCTACGCAAGCTGCCATAGTATACGAATCCACACGCACCTCGATACCCACCAATGAGGCTCAGTAATAGTTAAACACCGCATATAGTACAAACGGAGTCCATCGCATGAACCCTTCAAGATGAAAGATACAAACTATAATACCCCTCCCTAATATTTTATTAATTTTCATGCATAAGTTGTAATAATATGAAAATCTTGAGATTTCGATAATTATGATTGAGTGTATAGCTGAATGGACTATTCGGGATCCTGATTATAATTATTGGAATATTGTGGGATAAAATTTGGAAAATTTAGAGAAAAATGAATAATGGTCATTCAAACGAGTTCAGGTCCTTCGAATGTGAAATAAGGGTCATTCGTAACAAGGGATTGAATGAGGTTCGAATGAGATCCAACTGAATAACATGTCTAGGAGATTCGAAGGTCGTTCGAAGCATAATTTGAACAAAAATCCATTCTCGTTCGATAAAGGGGCTATTCTCATTATAACGAGGTTACTCAGAATTTTTAAATCGGGTTTCCCTTGTGTGCTATCACATTTTTCACCGTTAGATGGGTAACCTGCCGAGCTCTGGTGAGCCCAGATTGAGCGAAAATGGGATTTGAGGTTTTAGGGGTGTTTTATAATGGTTTGTTTGGATTATTTGGGTTTATTTTTGAGTTGGAATAAGAAGAAGAAAAAGAAGAAGAAAAAGAGAGAGAGAGAGAGAGAGAGAGAGAGAGAGAGAGAGAGAGAGAGAGAGAGAGAGAGAGAGAGAGAGAGAGATGGTGGGTCTTCCACCATTTTTATGCACTCCTCCACCTCTCTCTACCATAAACCACCATGCCACCACCATCTCTCCACCATATACCACTTAGTTTACATGCATTCCTCCCTATATAAACCATATATACCCATTTCCTCAATGGATGATCAAAGATACAAATTTTGGAGGTGTTGTTGAGGGTCTTTGAAGATGAAGATGGAGGACATTTGTTGAGTTTTGAAGAGGGTTTTGATGGAGCATTCATAAGCAAGCTTGTACGGGCTAGGAAACGTCTTTAAGGCCACCTTAAGAGGTGGAAGGTTGCCATCTTCTTAAAAATTTCAATATATTATTGTTGGAGCTTCATTTGAGATGGAAAATATCTACTCTTAGTATTAGGACCAAATCTAGTCTTTCAACCTTTAAGTTTTGATCTGATATTTTTCAGAAGATCTGCATAATCTCTGATTCATCCTCTACCTTTAAACAAAGGGCACCCCAAATATTTTATGGGAAGATTTTTAAATGGAATGCCAAGACAGTGAACAATTGAGAATCTTATTAAAATTGGAATTTTTAAATCAATATAGAATGAAATCTTTTTAAAATTAATGAGATGACTTGAGGCTTTCTCATAAGACTCCAGAAAGCTCATAAGGGCTTTAAGAGAGACTTTTTTCCTGATCTTTAATAAGCTCTACTTTGAAACCTAGCCTCCCAAAAAGACAAATTTTATTTGATTTCTTACTGACGACCTCATCAAAATTCCACTTAAACAAGAATTTTTTCATCTTCCCTTGATTGGTTTTAGGCTACAGAATAGAAATAACAGGTAAGTAATACTTTCTACCAATCTTTTTAATTCTTCTACTAGTGGGTTTATTTGAAATACCCCTAGCATTCCGAGAAATGAAATTTATCATTGAGAACATGGAAGGTTGGAATTAGTGATCACCTTAGTGTTGGCTTTTGTAATCCTTATGAATAGAGGGCCTATGGGTTGCCTTATATTCTTAGGTTTGGGCTTATGATCCAAGGCATTATGGGCATTAAAACTCTCATGAACCCTCTTATTCCTTCTTTCTTTATATGCTTTAATTTTACTCCACTTTCTATCAGACCTATTGGCAAAAATCATCAACTCTTCTCGTATAGGGATAATTCTCTACTGCTTCTGTTCAGAATCATACATGCTTTACATAATGGCAGTCATAATCTGGAAGATTAGATGCTCATGAGGATAGTAATATATGGTCTACTACTGTAAGGACAAATTTTCAATGGAGTCAATTTGTATGTAATTGGCATTATTCGGGACAAAATGTTTGAGTCTTAGGATATAATTTATGTTATTGATCCCATAAGCCTATGACGTGTTTGATGAAGACGTTGCAATCAAGTTTCAAATTGTTTAGTGACATGTGTCCTTGGATATATTATAAGGGTGTTATTTTTTATCTAAAATTGTTTGGAACTGTTTTTAATATTTTTTACGAAAAATATTTTCTGAGTTTAAACTCTTTTGAACAAGAATAACTCTCGTTTAAACAAAATTCGTTTTTCGTTCGAATGAACTTCTTCTTCGTTCAAACGAAGCTCTTTCTCATTAAATAGAACATCAAATGAGGATCCTCTGCCAACCAGAACCAATCTCGTTAGAAGCTAGTTCAAACGAGATTGCATTCACATTCAAACGAACTATTGGTGTCGTTCGAATGAAGTGCAATTCTCGTTCGAACGACTCTAGTTTTTGTTTGAATGAATCGGTCCCTCGAAAATCATGTAAATAGTAATTAAGGCATTGGGGACTCAGAATGTTTAATGAATTTTTGTGAAAAATGAATTTCTACATGTTTATAAAAGCTCCAAGCCCGAAGTTCACCCAATACGTGTAAAGATCCAAGTTCCATAATTTATATGCTTTGAGATCTTGATATTGGGCACCAAAGTTTGTGTAATGCCCCAACTTGTATTTAAGGGTTACCCGTAGTCAACCTGGTCCGACCCAAGCATTAGGTGTGAAGTGCAATGAAATAACCTATATAATGTTGCTAATCCAGTTTTATTTTAATTAACGTTTCACCTGTTTGGCATGTGATTTCAATTTCAAATTAAACTACATGATGGACCCGTGGGAAGCATCTACAGTGTCCAAGCATACAGAGCTACTAACGTAAAATAAAAAAGCGTACTTACCTGTGTAGTTCTCTCAATATACAAACCCGTACCTAACCTATCGTAACAAAGACGAGGGTGTGAGCCAAATGCTCAATTAGAAATATACAACAATGCAATATTGAATCGAACGATAAAAAGAAGACTCTAACACATTATACCTACATGCATATGCAACTACCTTAGACACACACACACACACACACACACACATATATATATATATATATATATATATATATATATATATATATATAACGTATGAAATCGTTTTACTTCCGAAAATATTATTTATCCTGATTAATTCACCTTAATCTTATAAAACACTTACTCTTTCTTATTTTTACATTTATCCCTTTATTTAACACACATAATTAAATACTTGAAACAAATACAATTAGTTTGACAGAAAGTTATTTCTTTATCGAAGTTACCATTTTCATTTTAACCAATCCACGTTAGTATTTTCATTGAATCACCCTTCGACACATACGAACACCGTGTGAGAAAATACTTATTTATCTTCTGAAAACCTTTCACATCACACCTTTGTGTTAATTATGAGTAAAACCACTTGTCTTTTTTTTGGAATCTTCAAATAACCGCGAACTTTAACGGACTCCACACCGCTAGCGATGCCACCATATCCTCTGGTCAATGATTTTGGGTCTTTTGCCTCAGGGCTCTAGCCCTCCTTAATTTTTTTACCTGGACAAATTCAAAACCTAGGGTTTCACCCCAATTTATTTTACGCTAAAAAAATCATCTTTTTTTAATTTACCCACACTAGCTTATTAAGTGCTTTGAATGTCCTAACACCTTTTAACCCTTTTGGAGTAACATTCTTCTCAATTGGAAACATCTTTACTTTATTACTTTCATTTTTAAGAATCATCGAATATATAAGACTACTTTATAAAAAAATACCATTTTTTTATTAACACATGTAGTCTTGAAATCTCAGGAAAAGTCCGAATTTGTCAAGGTTAGTACGAGTTTGGCAAGGGTTTTCTAGAATTCTGCAATAAAATAGCAGGAGGCAGCAGTGCAGAATTATGAGAAAGGGTGTAAAAATTGGAGGAATTCATTGCAAATCCTCCAACAGATATTTTGCAGTAACAACACTCTCAGTCAAGTTGGAGGAATTGCGATTAGAGCTGCAACGTGTTCAAACGGTACAAGAAAGCCACATCCAGGAAACTGAAGAAAAGGTTGAGAACCTTGCTGCAGATGTTGGTGTTTTGGCTGACGAGCTTCGTACTCATTTGGGCAGACATTATGAGGATTCTGGGTTGCTAAAAAAGGCGTGGCTCAACGCTGGTAGCAATGACACTAGTGCCGGTGTCAAGAACTATAAAATTCCAGAATCAAAGGCATTTACTGGTGCAAGGTCGGCGAAGGAATTAGAGAATTTCGTGTATGATATGGAACAGTATTTCAAGACTGCTCATACTTATGTGCTGCTGTAAAATTTTGGTGGAGAACTCGGATCGAAGACGAGAGTAGGTCTGAAATCAGTTTGTGGAGTGAACTAAAGAAGGAATTGCTGGAGCAATTCTTTCCAGCAAATTCAGGTTGGTAAGCGAGGGAAACATTGCGACGTGTAAAACATGACAAGACTGTGCGGGATTACGTGAAAGAGTTCACGTCGGTGATGCTTGATGTTAAGGGAATGTCCAAGGAAGACAAGGTCTTCAATTTCTTTTCCAATCTTCAGCCTTAGGCGCAGGATGAATTTAGGAGACAAGGTGTGCGTGATTTTCAGCAAGTAGTAGTAGCAACGGATAGCCTAGTGGATTTCGAATTGGACCGGTCAGATGGTGTTTTATCTAAGTCCAAAGGTAAAGACAAAGTCGTGTTAGAATCGGGCAAAGATGGAGGGACAAAAAATAACAAGGGAAACGGGGTTGATGGACAACCAAACAAAGGCAAAGGTAGTTATTCTGGGTGTTTCATTTGTAAGGGTTCACACCAGGCAAAGGATTGTCCAATGCGAGAAAAGCTTGCTACAATTCAAGTGGAAGAGTCCAGATATGTTGGCTCAAGTTCAGGTGGGGCGGATGGTCGTGTCAACCCCTTGGTTTTGCTAGGCGGGCACCAAGAAATGGAGTGCGGATAAATGAGCGATTAAAGCCTTGGTATGCGCGGGTTGCAGGAACCTTGCATTACCAAGAGAAACTTCTGCGTTAGGTGGTAAAAACGTGGAGGTTATGGCCCTGCAGGGAGAGACTGAACCGAAAGGAGTTTCCCAAACTTTTATCATGAAGTTATGGGTTTCAGCATGAAGTTATGGGTACGGGAAAACCTCAAAACTAAGGGAAAATGTCTTAGTGCACTTTGGTTAAGGAATTCAGCTGGAACAAAGTGGTTATGCAATTCGAAGTTGTCAGATTATGGGAGTTGGGTTCTTTCTATCATATTTGGTAGTTGACGTCTCTACTACCACTGTGGATTTTTCGTTAATAACATATATAAGGAGGGGGTACCTCCGAGGCAAAATTCGGTATTTAGCCATGAGCGCTCCTAGGCTCAAGGCAACTTTGTGGGCATGTTTTGGTTATCCATATACCGAATGAGGGATTTATAGTGCATGGATTTTGGTTGTGATCGGGAAATTCCTCCATCACACCTGTTTTGCAACATCGGGTTGCATCGGTGGGAGGGGTTGCTTATAATTTTGAGGTGGCATTGTCTTAATTCGAGGGTTGTTAGTAGTTGAATTCAAAGAGCAGTTGTGCTATCCCAAAAATGGATTTGGGTAGTTTTCATGGGAGTTGTTGGGAAAAACAGATGTAAAAACGGGATTGCATCAGCTGGGCACTTGAAGATCATGGATCTTTAGACACCTGATGCAGCAGTTTTGAAGGCAGTTTCGTGGAGAAACCTTGCAACATGTAATTAAGGAAATTTTGTTCTTTATGTCATATTTAAACCCAATAAAATATTAATTAAACTAGTTTTTATGTTCATCATCAAAATACTACACGTTTATATACATCAGAATATGAATTTTAAATCCTAAAAATCCAATTAAATGGGTCTAATATAGATTTATTTTCGAAATTTCATGACACTTGAACAATGATGCTGGATTAAGGGGCACAACATTATATAAAAGAATTAGGGATGCTAATTCTGTTACTAAGACAATACAATTTCTACCAATTATGTGCGTACTACTGGTATTCGTTCCTTATGGTCCAATCTATGGTCTTCATTGGTTCCTCCCAAAATCTCCATTTGTATATGAAAGATTTATAGAGAGACCTATTGCCAAGGTAATTTGGAATCATTTCACTGCTTTTTTATAGTTAGACCAAGCTTGTCCGCTATCCCTGCTCATTTACCTGATGTTTTATCATCAGATTACTATCATTCATATTTGGAGGCGAAACAATTCAGTAGCAGATGGCCTAGTATCCTTAGGAGAGGGTATATATCCTTTATTTAATTTTTGTCATAACTATATTTAAACACACTAAATAGAATTTTAATTCATGACCAAACAGTCTCTAACATAACATAAAAATAATAAATTCTTCCATTGAAAACAAAGTTCGGCATAAAATATAGAAAACTCCACCATTTGAATTAGAGTTGTATGTAAACATAGATATAAGGCATATTAGATTAAGGTTCTGCAAATTTCCATGACACGATAATTTATTTCAGGCATTGCGGTTCCTAGGTTGGTATCTCTTCAGCCACACTGACTTTCCATTAATGCAAAAGGTTTCCATTTTCTTATTCGTTAATATGGTATTGGGGATTAAAACTGTCTTGAAGACAATTTTTCCGAATAGGGGATAATCTCCATCTCGCGGCTGATGAATATCGACCAATTCCACGCAGTCCCCATACTTCCTGCTCACGTAGTTAAAATAACAGTTGATCACATGCTAAATAGAGAACTGCAATAATAATAAAGTTTTAACTATGGTAAAGTTAATACGTTTTTCCTTGAACTTTGTAAGTAATATTTGTTTGCCTTCATAAATGTGTTTTTATAACAGACATGAGGAAAATATATGATTATGCAGTGTTTGGTGTAAACTTACTGAATGAAGTAGTTTTGAATATCTTGTGCAGGGACAGGAAAACCTCGAGAAAAGGTCATGAAGAGAGATCGTTTTTCTAAATGAGCAAATGGGTCCCACGCTTTGGCTTGCGGGTTGAGTTTGGATTGAAACTCGTCAAGTCGGATGCCATTTACTTTTACATCATCAACATAAACCTCATTTGCCGAACCTTCTTCGGTGTGGGCATGATGTCCATCTCGAGGCTGATGAATATCGACCCGTTCCACGCAGTCTCCATACTTCCTGCTCCCGTAGTTAAAATAATAGTCGATCACATGTTATAGAGAGGTGCAATAATAATAGAGTTTTAAATTATGGTGAGTTAATTTTTAAAAGAATGATGATAGGGAGATCCGGTTCGTAGACATATTTGGTGGACACATGAATAAGACAAAAATGAGTGCAAGTTTTTAATGCACATTTTTATTCCCTGACGGGACCCACAACAATAAGGTATAAACTTTTAATGCAGTGTGTTCATGAAATGTGTCCACGAACCGAGTCTCCCTAGCATTTTTCTTTTTAAAATGTAATTAGATATTAATTCTTTAGATATAATATAATTACGTTTTCCCTTCAACTTTGATAAATATATGTGGTGTCTAATACAATAAAAAAGGGGGTCTATTATGTCCATATATGACCCAGTGCATGCATAGAAATATAATCTGTTTGAATAGAAAAAGTGTACAATCTAGAATTTCATAAGTCAAGAATTCCAAAACTTAGAATGGTAAAAGTCATAAATTTCGGGAATTTGAAAAACATCATTTCAAGAATTTCCAAAAGGTCATAAAATTTCAAAAATTTCAAAAATACATAATTTAAAGAATTCTAAAAGACATGGTAGTATGAATTCTAAAAGACATGGTAGCATGAGTTCGCAAAAATGTATAATTTAAAGAATTCTAAAAGACATGGTAGTATGAATTCTAAAAGACATGGTAGCATGAATTTTAATAGACATAATAGCATGAATTCTAATAAACATAATAGCATGAATTCCAATAGACATAATTCTAAAAGACATACTGCCTTAATAATTATGAAAAATAGAAAACTCAAACTGTTTTAATAGTCATGACAAACATAAGATAAATCAAGATTGTTTCAACGAATTATGAAGAAACCGAAAATGTAAACCATTTTAATAGTCATGAAAATAGATAATTTACAGCAGTTTATCAACAGTAATATGACGATTCATATATAACCTATTTTATGGACAATCATGTATTCCTAAACATCAGATCTGACACCACATGTAAGAATAGTATATTTACATGAATCATAAGATCATTCACATCATCATAATCACATAATAGGTATGTTAAAAAAGAGATAATGTAATACCTCCTTTCATTGCCATGGATATGATGTCGTTGTTTGCCGCTGCTGATTGCCACCGGTCGACCTCCTTAGTAGTCTTTCAATGAAGAATTTTGGCTTCTCTCTCTTGCCTATAAGTTTTCATATGTGTGTTTCGTGGATACCTTTTAGATGGAAGAAAGACATCTATTTATAGGTGGACAGAGGTCCTAAATTCCAAAGGTCAATTAATCTTAACTAGAGATTTAATTGAAAATTTAACTACTTTTATATCCAATTCATTTTTGGAATATGAACCATTTTGTTAAGAAGTAACATATCTTTATCTTTATATACTATAAAATGCTCTACAAGGAGCTTTAATGCACTTTCACCATATTATGCCACGTGGCATCTTAATTCACTTTCATCATATCTATCACTTATAAGTCTTCTTGGGTGGCTTTTCTCATTCTTTCATGCTCCTTCGGTTTCTCCACCCATTTATTTCCTCTTCAAAACTGTTATTTTTTTTATAAATTACATTCAATATTTTTTTAAATAACTCACGTACAGTATTTTTTAAATTACGCACAGTATTTTTAACAACATATACATAATTGTTTTAGTGTTTTTATAAATTACGTAAAATATTTTTTTAAATATATACTATAAAATGCTCTACAAGGAGCTTTAATGCACTTTCACCATATTATGCCACGTGGCATCTTAATTCACTTTCATCATATCTATCACTTATAAGCCTTCTTGGGAGTTTTTTCTCATTCTTTACTTCTCCTTCGGTTTCTCCACCCGTTTATTTCCTCTTCAAAACTGTTGTTTTTTATAAATTACGTTCAATATTTTTTTAAATAACCCACATACAGTATTTTTTAAATTACGCACAGTATTTTTAATTATTATATACTATAAAATGCTCTACAAGGAGCTTTAATGCACTTTCACCATATTAGGCCACGTGGCATCTTAATTCACTTTCATCATATCTATCACTTATAAGTCTTCTTGGGAGGCTTTTCTCATTCTTTCCCGCTCTTTCGATTTCTCCACCCGTTTGTTTCCTCTTCAAAACTGTTGTTTTTTATAAATTACGTTCAATATTTTTTTAAATAACTCACGTACAGTATTTTTTAAATTACGCACAGTATTTTTAACAACATATACATAATTGTTTTATTGTTTTTATAAATTACATAAAATATATTTTTAAATATCTTTATATACTATATACTATAAAATGCTCTACAATGAGCTTTAATGCACTTTCACCATATTATGCCACGTGGCATCATAATTCACTTTCATCATATTTATCACTTATAAGCCTTCTTAGGAGGCTTTTCTCATTCTTTCCTGCTCCTTCGGTTTCTCCATCCATTTATTTCCTCTTCAAATCTGTTGTTTTTTATAAATTACGTTGAATATTTTTTTAAATAACTCATGTACATTATTTTTTAAATTACGCACAGTTTTTTAACAACATATACATAATTGTTTTATTATTTTTATAAATTACGCAAAATATTTTTTTAAATAAAAAACAACTTTTTAATTTTAAAAAAAAAGATTTCTCTTAATAAAAACTGTTAACCATGAAAATTAGGGGTGAAAATTCGTGTATTTGGGTCATGTTTCGGGCCGACACGACATGACACGCCAAGGATTTTTTGAACACGAACATGTCCCATATAAAAACGACATAACACGACAGTTAAATTAAACATAAATAGACACGATAACCCTAATAAAAATACGATTAACATGACAAGACACGATAACACGACTCATAATTTGACACGAACACACACGACACGACTTCGTGTAAAAAAAACACGAACACGACATATTGTGTCAATTTTGGGTCAATTTCGTTTCGTTACGTGTCGTGTTTTCGTGTCGTTTCTAAAATTATCACCACCATATTATGCCACGTGGCATCTTAATTCACTTTCATCATATCTATCACTTATAAGCCTTCTTGGGAGGCTTTTCTCATTCTTTCCTGCTCCTTCGGTTTCTCCACCCGTTTATTTTCTCTTCAAAACTATTGTTTTTAATAAATTACGTTCAATATTTTTTTAAATAACTCACGTACACTATTTTTTAAATTACGCACAGTATTTTTAACAACATATACATAATTGTTTTATTGTCTCTATAAATTACGTAAAATATTTTTTAAAATAAAAAACAACCTTCTAATTTAAAAAAAAAAGATTTTTCTTAATTAAAAAAAATCATTTTAAGCGTTTTATAAAAAAAGTTGTTTTTTAACAAAAATAAAAACTCTTAACCAAGAAAAATAGATGTGAAAATTCGTGTATTTGGGTCATGTTTCGGGCTGACACGACATGGATTTTTTGGACACGAACACGACTCAAATAAAAACGACATAACACGATATGGCACAAATAACCCGATTTTTAAAAATTACACGCTAAATTAAACATAAATAGACACGATAACCCGAATAAAAATACGATTAACATGACAAGGCACGATAACACGACTCATAATTTTGACAGGACACGACTTCATGTAAAAAAAACATGACACGAACACGACATATTGTGTCAATTTTGGGTCAATTTCGTTTCGTTACGTGTCATGTTTTCGCGTCGTTTCTAAAATTGTCACTCCTAATGAAAATAAATTGTTTTACCCTGTTAAAAACTGTTTTTAACTGTTTAAAAACTATTTTTTTTATAAAGAAATTATTTTTTAAAGATTTTTTTAATACATAAAAGAAATGGTTTTAATGATTTTTTAACTTTTGAACTAAAAAAATGTTTCAAAATAACTATTTTTACCTTTTTCTAATTTTTTTATGAAATTAAGAAACAGTTTCAAAGTTAAAGAAAAATATTTAACTGTTTAATATAAGAAAAATAAATTAATATAAAAATTATTTTACTGTTCCTTTTTAATAAAATAAGTACAATATATCTTATCTAAAAATACTTTTATTTTTGTTTTTTAAAAACTATTCTTTTTATATCAAAAATGTTATAACTATTTTATAAAAAAAAGGTTACTTTTTAAATAAAAATAAAAACTTTGCTCTATTTTTGCAGGTTATTTTGTAGTTATATTTTTTTACATAACTTGTGATCACAGATACTCTGAAGTTTGTAATCAATTTTCTATCTTTACTTAGCATCCCTTTATATATTGACAATTCCATAAATGTTTATCGTACACTCAATGTATAACTCGCGCATCGCGCGGGTTTCCAACTAGTTCTAATTAAAAATCGGAATACTAACGACCATATTTCGGGGAAGGAATTAAAATTATTAAGTAACCCAAAGGTTAATCAATAATTTACTTGCAATTTTAGGAGTAGTGTTGTGTTAATAGTTTTGGTTCTTTTTTTTTACATTTTTTACTCAGTTAAGTGAGATAAAATATTCCTTAAGAGATAAATTATGAGTTTGGATGATAAATTTCAGAAGAGTGTGAGAGCAATCTCTTCTTCTATTTATTCTATTATAAGTCTCATAAATATTAGTATTGTTCTTCATGTTCATAGTTGGGGGGTCGAGTGAAAATTTTAAGGAGACTTGATTTTTGTATTATATCACTCTGTTTTATGTAACACCCCATGATTTTTGAGACTGAGAAATTAAATTTTTGGGAAAATAAAATTTAATTGAATTGGAGAATTCTAAAATTTGGGAATTTAGGTAAAAAAATTGAAAACATTTCAAAGTATTCCGGATGATGATTTTGAGGGTACCATCGATCCCGGAAGGGTCGAGATAGTCAAAATGACTGTCACTGGGTTTTATTTCGGCTCCGGAATGTTTTTAAGTCAGTTTGACTCGTATTGGAGTAAACGAGTCATTTAAAGTGTGTATTAACATTTAAAATTGGGTTTATTGTTTTAAGGGATTTAAAGGCTTACGGATGAAGCCTTCTCATTTGAGAAAGAGAGAAAGAGAAAGAAAAGAGAAAGGAAGAAGGAAAGAAGAAGAAAGGAAGAGATAGAGGAAGAAAGCTTGGAGATTCTGGCCCAGACGCGACATCGAGGACGATCCAACCTCTACAAAATCGAGGCAAGTGTTTAATCTTGCTAAATAAGTCATTTGTGTATTCTATTTCATAATTTGTGGGTTAAAGAAATGGTTTTTGGGTATAAGCATCAAAACCTAAATTTTGGTTTGAATCTTGAAATTTAAGATTATAATTGGGTTTAAGGGATATAAATTGATGAGATTAGATAAAGGATGAATTTTGATGTTGAAATCATGTTGAGGTTGAAGATTAATGGTTAGAAAAGGCATAAATTGAATTTTGGAGAATTTAGGCTTTGGAAAAAATCAGCCATTTTCGTGGCTTGCTGCACAAGCCGAATCGATTCGCCCCTAGCGAATCGATTCGCTATGTTGCAGAAGCCTCAGGTCTTTAGGGCCGAATCGATTCGCCCCTAGCGAATCGATTTGTTATGTAGCAGACTCTCAGGTCGTTTTGGACCGAATCGATTCGGATGGGTCGAATCGATTCGCTGTTGGGGCCGAATCGATTCGAAAACTGGGCATTTTGAGGAATTTTCTCTATAAGGATTTCAAAACCTTTGTGGTTGGGTTTATTGATTTGGGGTCTTTTCTCTTGATGTAAGAGATATACTTTGGAGACTTATAAGGGGGTTTCTCACTTTTATGATTATGGGGACTTCTTTAAATAGTTTAAGGAGAGTATATGTTGACATGTATACTTTGGAGATGTGTGTGTTTAAGGAGATAGTGGGAAACCTCATTGGGGTTGAGAATCCCAATTATGGATTAAAAAGTAAGTATAGATACGTTAGGAGGTTAATAACTCTTAGAGAGAGTTTCGAAGACAAGGCTCGGGATTGTAGGCCGAGTGTAGTGCAGAATCCTTATAGTAATTAGGATTCTATTGAGATTTAGATTTGGGGACCAACGAGAGAGAGTGGTCACGTGTCCTTAGTACTGTTTAACTTAAGAAATAGATCGCAAGAGCAATAGGAAATAGGAGTTCATAAGAGTGATTGAACCATAGACAAAATTGAGAGCGATGGGATCATAAAATGAATTGAAGTTCAAGACTTGAGGTTTGTAGACTATTAGTTAGGAGCATACCAATAGTCGAAATAGTACTAAAGATAATTATGTACTTTCGAATTTAGAGATGAAATGTGTAGTGATGGTTTCATACACTAAACTTTGGGTGATAATACTAATGTTGGATACATATATACATATATGTTTGGGAGACGATTCATCATAGGAATAATGGATGAATATGCTTCAAGTGTGGGATTGTATTCACATATCGAGGTAAATTAAATGAGTTTGTGGTGACGGCTAGTATATTGAGGATTATGTATACCTATCGCCGAGTTTACATAACTTATACATATGAACAAGAATTAGTTTGTATATATAGATATATGAATATGTGAATATATGTATATATATCTGTATGGATATATTTATGTTGAGGATATACATGATATAAATATCTAAACCTTATGTGATGGTTTATTTATATGATTGGATCATATGGATGTATATATATTGTGCATGTGAATGATATATATACTTATGTGGTTAAGCATACCCCGCTCATGCTATCATTGGAAAGTTGCGCGCGTAGAGGGTGAGCATCCTGGCTAGAAAAGCAGGGTGTGGATATTCCCCAGGTCATAGTCGTCCCATGTGTTATTATATGATTTATATTTTTTTTGGGATGAGACGTGGTGGGTATGTTTCGTCTCATTGCCGGTTTGGAGCTATGACCGCTTCCCGGGACGTCGTGTGCGTGAGTTTACCACGAGATGGGTGTCGTTTAGTCCCACCATGGTGGCCCCAGTATTGCTACGTGAGTCGGGCACTGGGAAGATGATAGCATTGATGCAGTTTATCGGTGATATATATAGCCGGGTTTATTATTTGTGCATGGCCATTGTACATTATATATGATGTGTACTCTTGGTCATGGGTATGGATGATGATGGTATATATATATATGGTTAGAATAAAATGCCTTTATATATATTTATATATCCTATAGATAAAAGGATATAGAATCTGTGGAGTACATCTTGGAGGATTATGATGTACTAGATTGATGGGGGTTGATGTATCGCATTTAAGGAATATTTCGGTTACATCATCCCAAGGATATTATTGGAGATTTTTAGTTGTTTTCATATTGTAGTCTAAAATTTAGTAGTAGTAGTAGTAGTATAATATTTATGTGTGGCATTATGGATCTCTAGGATCGACAATGTCAAGGAGTAGTGTAACGGGGTGGTTCCTTGTTTGGATTTTGCTTTGCAAGACACCCCACACACGAAACGTAGTACAATGTTGAGAGTGGAGAGAAGTTTTGTCAATAATAATTTATATGCATGTTAATTAGAAATTAAATCTTATGATTCAACCCAAATATAAATGGGTAACGTATTAAGAATTATAATTGATTAAATTATAAACCGGAATCCATTAAGCCTATTATGGAATAATTGTTTGTGAACATAATCTAGTATGATTAGAAAAGGGGCAGATGCTTGGGTTAAGATAGGAAGGCAATTCTCGTGGGTAGGCTGGGCCTATGTCAAGTTAGGTTGTCCTTATATATGGGGGGAATTTAACTAAAATCTCAGGACGCGAATAGGTGCGCGCCGTTAGATGAGAGGTGAGCTGGGATTTCACGAGAGTGCGAATCCACTTTTAATTATGAAATAAGTGCACCGATATTTACTATGCACGGTTAACACACTTGCTAAATATTTTTCACACTCCGGCTCTGACCCGTTTACTTTTCTCTCCTGCCTGTGTGTATATATATATATATATATATATATATATATATATATATATTACAGGTGTCCCACCGCATGGATGCCGGATGACCTTCTATCCAGAGTCTTGGGAGCCGTGACAGGTGCGGACTGTTGTGGGTCATCGAGGTAGTCGCTTCCTACTTCTTTAGAAATCTAGGTAGGACTCATATTGTATATTGGGTTTGTACCCAAGGGATATTTATAGATGTGTACATTTATTTCATTTCAGTCATTGTATTGGCTGTGACCCGACAGCTTATTCGGGTTTACTTCCTTGTGGTATATTTAGTTGTAGTTATTTATTTCATTTTATTCTAGCATTTCATTTCTCATAGTTCTTTCTTGCATCTTTATTTTTCTTATTGGTAGTCATTGTGTTGGGTTGGTCGTCATGGTGTGTTTTATTTAAACTTTAACCTCTCGCTTATATGATATCGGGTAGTTAGTCCTATATTATATAGTACCGGCAGTTGATGTTGAGACTGGACCATCTGAAACTCCTGATTTAATATAGTATAGGGCTGGCCACTCGTTATTATTTTAAGCGGGGAGTTACAGATGGTATCAGCACATCAGGTTCTAGAGTCTTTAGGATCTGTGCGGGTTTTCTGCGTTCTTCCGTTAGCGTTCTTGATATAAAGCCCTATTATTATGACTATTGTGTTCACTGTGTTGTTTTCTTCTGTGAAGTGTACTCACTTGATTGACGTCCTGATAACAATTGCTCTTGTTTCTTTTCGGACGTCGCCTAGATTATGTCTTCTAGGACAGGACCAGATTAGAGAACTCTAGCAGTGGTTCAGGGTAACCTATAGGTGGTTGAGTAAGAACAGAAATTTACTCGAATGGAGAGTCTTGGACTTAATAAGGTAAGTCTGAGGAGAGGTATAGTGTAGTCCTTGGGAGGTTTAGATTGAGAAACTCGTCAACCTGTGTTAGGAAACCTGGTGTTGGTGACTCTTCCCGATGTGAGGTGTATGGATTTGTCCCAATAGCGGGAGTATTGCCTTCTGGGAGGAGGGACTAAGAAATTTGAGACTCCAGTTCGATGCGTAGGACTGAGGAAATTTTTGGTAGTCGCAATCGCGTTTTGTCCTTCAAAATGGTTAGGAAGGGTTTTGAGGAAGATATTTCTCTTGTGGAGAAATAAGCTTAGGAAAAATGATTATTCTGGAAGAAGTAGAGGACTACAAATAAGGGTCCAAGGATGAAGTAAAGCAATTGGATTATGGAAGTATAAGGTCGAAAACCTTTCTTTGGGGTTTAAGTCACGTTTTTGCTATATTGGGAACGTCGCGCGTAAGGTATGATGAGTAGTAGCCACTACACCGTTAGGGTGTATAAAATTTCCTTGGAAGAAGGAGTGAGTAAGTATGGTCTTTATAGGGCATCCTTTGAGAAAATAAACCGTCTCGTAAAGAGACAATAGAGAGTTTTATTATTGAATGTCGGAAGGGTGGAATGTCGGAGTTTGTTGAGTAGTGGTAGTAAGACTATTGTCTTATGGATAGGTTCGGGTGTGAAGTTGAAGTGATCCCAAAAGGGGAGGACTTACCTTGTGGCAAATGCTTTGATGCAATGCAAGGGATTAGTATAGCTGAGGGGTTCAGAGTTTAGTGAATTTATTTTGAGCGGAGAATTTAGCTCATACTTGTACTAGCTTTGAGAACTAGGTATTGGTTAGAGTGTTGTATTTGTTGAGGCCTTGTGTTCTAAACAAGGTATGTGTTTGGCGTGTCGAAAGACGCGGGGTTTATTTATATTATACTGTTGTATAGGCCTTCGGGAAATATCTAATATATGAAAACTTTTTATAAAACCTTAACCCTGGTTCAACTAATCTCAATCCCCGACCTAGCTACACAGTAGTGTATTGGGAGGGTTCCTTGTTTGGATTTCGCTTGTGAGACCTCCCCCGCACGAAGGTGGCTAGTGTCAGGAATTGAGGAGAGTTCAACCATTGGGAATTTTCAAACTTTTATACATTTAATATATTGTTATAGATTATATTATTGAGGGTTATATTACGAATTAAGGCTAATGGATCCTGATTATAATTCTACGAGTGGAAACTCAGGTACAGGGTGTATGGGCACCCTGAGTAGTAGTTTGTTTTAAAACCTATATGGTTCGACGTGAGAACTAGTAAGGATCGGTATAGTGATCCTGAGGATTGATGTAAGGACTAGATGATATTGAAGTCATAGGTATATCCAAATTTCGCGGACGAAATTTTTGTAAGGGGGGAAGATTGTAACATCCCATGATTTTTCAGACTGAGAAATTAAATTTTTGGGAAAATAAAATTTAATTGAATTGGAGAATTCTAAAATTTGGGAATTTAGGTCCAAAAATTGAAAACATTTCAAAGTATTCCGAATGATGATTTTGAGGGTACCATCGATCCCGAAAGGGTCGAGATAGTCAAAATGACTGTCATTGGGTTTCATTTCGGCTCCGGAATATTTTTAAGTCAGTTTGACTCATATTGGAGTAAACAAGTCATTTAAAGTGTGTATTAACATTTAAAATTGGGTTTTATTGTGTTAAGGGATTTAAAGGCTTACGGATGAAGCCTTCTCATTTGAGAAAGAGAGAAAGAGAAAGAAAAGAGAAAGGAAGAAGGAAAGAAGAAGAAAGGAAGAGATAGAGGAAGAAAGCTTGGAGATTCCAACCCAAACGCGACATCGAGGACGATCCAACCTCTACAAAATTGAGGTAAGTGTTTAATCTTTCTAAATAAGTCATTTGTGTATTCTATTTCATAATTTGTGGGTTAAAGAAATGGTTTTTGGGTATAAGCATCAAAACCAAAATTTTGGTTTAAATCTTGAAATTTAAGATTATAATTCGGTTTAAGGGATATAAATTGATGAGATTAAATAAAGGATGAATTTTGATGTTGAAATCATGTTGAGGTTGAAGATTAAGGGTTTTAAAAGGCATAAATTGAATTTTGGAGAATTTCGGCTTTGGAAAAAATCAGCCATTTTCGTGGCTTGCTGCACAAGCCGAATCGATTCGCCCCTAGCGAATCGATTCGCTATGTTGCAGAAGCCTCAGGTCTTTAGGGCCGAATCGATTCGCCCCTAGCAAATCGATTCGGTATGTAGCAGAATCTCAGGTCCTTTTGGACCGAATCAATTCGGATGGGCCGAATCGATTCGCTGTTGGGGTCGAATCGATTCAGATGGGCCGAATCGATTCGAAAACAGGGCATTTTGAGGAATTTTCTCTATAAGGATTTCAAAATCTTTGTGGTTGGGTTTATTGATTTGGGGCCTTTTCTCTTGATGTAAGAGATATACTTTGGAGACTTATAAGTGGGTTTCTCACTTTTATGATTATGGGGACTTCTTTAAATAGTTTAAGGAGAGTATATGTTGACATGTATACTTTGGAGATGTGTGTGTTTAAGGAGATAGTGGGAAACCTCATTGGGGTTGAGAATCCCAATTATGGATTAAAAAGTAAGTATAGATACGTTAGGAGGTTAAGAACTCTTAGAGAGAGTTTCGAAGGCAAGGCTCGGGATTGTAGGCCGAGTGTAGTGCAGAATCCTTATAGTAATTAGGATTCTATTGAGATTTAGATTTGGGTACCGACGAGAGAGAGTGGTCACGTGTCCTTAGTACTGTTTAACTTAAGAAATAGATCGCAAGAGCAATAGGAAATAGGAGTTCATAAGAGTGATTGAACCATAGACAAAATTGAGAGCGATGGGATCATAAAATGAATTGAAGTTCAAGACTTGAGGTTTGTAGACTATTAGTTAGGAGCATACCAATAGTCGAAATAGTACTAAAGATAATTATGTACTTTCGAATTTAGAGATGAAATGTGTAGTGATGGTTTCATACACTAAACTTTGGGTGATAATCCTAATGTTGGATACATATATACATATATGTTTGGGAGACGATTCATCATAGGAATAATGGATGAATGTGCTTCAAGTGTGGGATTATATTAACATATCGAGGTAAATTAAATGAGTTTGTGGTGACGGCTGGTATATTGAGGATTATGTATACCTATCGCCGAGTTTACATAACTTATACATATGAACGAGAATTAGTTTGTATATATAGATATATGGATATGTGAATATATGTATATATATCTATATGGATATATTTATGTTGAGGATATACATGATATAAATATCTAAACCTTATGTGATGGTTTATTTATATGATTGGATCATATGGATGTATATATATTGTGCATGTGAATGATATATATACTTATGTGGTTAAGCATACCCCGCTCATGCTATCATTGGGAAGTTGTGCGCGTAGAGGGTGAGCATCCTTGCTAGAAAAGCGAGGTGTGGATATTCCCTAGGTCATTGTGGTCCCGTGTGTTATTATATGATTTATATTTTTTTGTGGGATGAGACGTGGTGGGTATGTTACGTCTCATTGCCGGTTTGGAGCTATGATCGCTTCTCGGGACGTCGTGTGCGTGAGTTTACCACGAGATGGGTGTCGTTTAGTCCCACCATGGTGGCTCCAGTATTGCTACGTGAGCCGGGCACTGGGAAGATGATAGCATTGATGCAGTTTATCGGCGATATATATAGCCGGGTTTATTATTTGTGCATGGCCATTGTACATTAGATATGATGTGTACTCTTCGTCATGGGTATGGATGATGATGGTATATATATATGGTTGAATAAAATGCCTATATATATATTTATATATCCTATAGATAAAAGGATATAGAATCTTTGTGGAGTAAATCTTGGAGGATTATGATGTACTAGATTGATGGGGGTTGATGTATCGCATTTAAGGAATATTTCGGTTACATCATCCCAAGCATATTATTGGAGATTTTTAGTTGTTTTCATATTGTTGTCTAAAATTTAGTAGTAGTAGTAGTATAATATTTATGTGTGGCATTATGGATCTCTAGGATCGACATTGTCAAGGAGTAGTGTAACGGGGTGGTTCCTTGTTTGGATTTCGCTTTGCAAGACACCCCACACACGAAACGTAGTACAATGTTGAGAGTGGAGAGAAGTTTTGTTAATAATAATTTATATGCATGTTAATTAGAAATTAAATCTTATGATTCAACCCAAATATAAATGGGTAACGTATTAAGAATTATAATTGATTAAATTATAAACCGGAATCCATTAAGCCTATTATGGCATAATTGTTTGTGAACATAATCTAGTATGATTAGAAAAGGGGCGGATTCTTGGGTTAAGATAGGAAGGCAATTCTCGTGGGTAGGCTGGGCCTATGTCAAGTTAGGTTGTCCTTATATATGGGGGTAATTTAACTAAAATCTCAGGACGCGAATAGGTGCGCGCCGCTAGATGAGAGGTGAGCTGGGATTTCACGAGAGTGCGAATCCACTTTTAATTATGAAATAAGTGCACCGATATTTATTATGCACGGTTAACACACTTGCTAAATATTTTTCACACTTCGGCTCTGACCCGTTTACTTTTCTCTCCTGTCTGTATATATATATATATATATATATTATTACAGGTGTCCCACCGCATGGATGTCGGATGACCTTCTATCCAGAGTCTTGGGAGCCGTGACAGGTGAGGACTGTTGTGGGTCATCGAGGTAGTCGCTTCCTACTTCTTTAGAAATCTAGGTAGGACTCATATTGTATATCGGGTTTGTACCCAAGGGATATTTATAGATGTGTACATTTATTTCATTTCAGTCATTGTATTGGCTGTGACCCGACAGCTTATTTGGGTTTACTTCCTTGTGGTATATTTAGTTGTAGTTATTTATTTCATTTAATTCTAGCATTTCATTTCTCATAGTTCTTTCTTGCATCTTTCTTTTTCTTATTGGTAGTCATTGTGTTGGGTTGGTCGTCATGGTGTGTTTTATTTAAACTTTAACCTCTCGCTTATATGATATCGGGTAGTTAGTCCTATATTATATAGTACCGGCAATTGATGTTGAGACTGGACCATCTGAAACTCCTGATTTAATGTAGTATAGGGCTGGCCACCCGTTATTATTTTAAGCGGGGTGTTACATTTTATTATTTTTATTATGCCTTTTATTAGGTTATTATTACATTTTATATATAATAATACCAAAATAAGAGGCTAAATACCTCATTTAAGGGGTGAGATGAAACCCTTAGCTTAATTATTTTTATTTTTATTTTATTTATTTATTATGTCCCTTTGAATATTAATATTGAAATTTTACAATATATATTTATGCCTCGAGAGAGGGTGAATTATTTTTGAGAGAAAATAGTAAATTCAGATTATAATATTTATTTATTTATTAAACTAGAGATAAACAATTTTTAATTAATATTGTAGTTTGAATGGTTTAAAATACTTTTAGTAAATTTTCCCTAACGGGTGATTTATCAGAAACTATTCAAATCGGATTTTTATAGAGTTTGTGAAATTTAACATTATTCTTCTAAAAAAATTATGTTCAACTTCACATTTGCAATGAAAGTTGATTTGTGGATTTAAATATATCTTCTAGTATTTCAAATACATAATAAATTAATATAAATAAGTTGTATAAGTGGTGAATTTCAATTCCTTAAATTATCTCATAATTATTTGCTCCTCTTATTTAGCTCACTTTATCATTTTAATTATTTATTAGTGTAATTTAAATTTCATATCCATTAGTTAACATAAACATCCTTTGAAAACTTATTCTTTTAAAATTATTGTACTCATTTTCATTTTTTCGTTTCCATATTAAGAAATTAGATTAACACCCCACTTGCCATTATATATATATATATATATATATATATATATATATTTATTTATTTATATATAGTGTATTTCATAGGTTCAAGGGATTTTGATTGAGAAGAGAGCTATACTACAACGACAACACACTGAAATCCTTTCATAAGGGTCGTTCGAGATTTTTCTAATTTTGGTTTTTCTAGTACATCGGGCATTGTGTGATTGTTTATTTTACTTTATCATGCTATCACCTAAATGCATGTTTTAGGATAAATATAAAATTGGCTAAAACTCGTTTACACAATTTTCGTTTATAATTGATGATTTAAGTTTAATATTTAATTTGAAAAAAATTAAAAATTGGTTATTATTTAGACCATTTCGTATATTCCGCAACTTCATCAGTGTTTTACATTAAGTTCCAGTTGCTACACTTTTAACACATTGTTATGTTTGTCGTGTCATGGGAAATAATACAACATTAGAGTTGTGGGAGCTCTAAGGCTTTGTCCATCTTTCCTTATTCTTTCTTTCCTCTAGAATTGTTTGAAAATATTTCTCTAGAGATAAGTCATGTTTTTGTTAAATATTAGAGGGTACTTGTACACTATACGGATGAGTTGCAAAGTAGTTTATAGTGGATGAGATTTTGTAATCTGTTTATTCTTTTACCCATGACGAGTACGACAATCATGTTACCCAGGTTATTTTTCCTTTCTCCTTCTTTTTAATATAATTTTTTGGATTGTAGTTGTGTTATTTATTGTTAAAATTTCTTGATTACAAAGGTTCTCGAAACATAATCCACTCCACAATAAAAATTTAATGATTCAATATATAGTATATGTTGTGATCTCACCAAATATGTTTATAGTAGTTTGCAATTCATTATATGTGAGTAACATCACTTTTATGCACGCTTGACTATTGGTGAGATGTTCTCCTTTTTATTGTTATCTATTTTTTTAGATTAATGAGGAATTTAGATCTATGTTACTAGGGCATTGCTAATGGAGCTGGTCAATCAATGACACTCGGTCTAATACGTGTTGCTCCAATTAAGGTACTACCTACCAATAATTTTGATATGTTATTGTATAACTTCTTGCAGAAATAGTTGACATTTTAATTGTTTATTTATGTTTGTTGAGAAAAAAATCATATTCTAATGTTGTTATGCATACCGACCTGATCACAAGATGATGTCGGGCTGGGATTGACTAATACTTGACAGAACCCGATATGACACTACATGATTTTGTCAAGAGAAAAAAATAATGGTTTTCTTCCTTTCAAAGTACTGAATATATATATATGCATGTATAGAATTCTAAAAGACATGTTAGCATGAAAAATATATATATATATATATATATATATATATATATATATATATAATCCACAATACTTTGTACTATATGTATATTTTATGTGAAAGCCTCTAGCCGCCCCTATCTAACTTCTCTCTCGATTTTCAAACCCTTCCTAGGGGTTGCCTGGCTTTTATGTCCAAAAATTCATGCAATTGAACCCAAAACCTCCTACCACTGTTTGTGCCAAATCCTTTGCTAGTATTGTAGCTAACAATGGATCCAAATAACTTGAGCTTAAAACTCCTTCCATATTCAAAGGGGAACATACTGTACACTTCACCCTTGTTGATAAACAAGCATTAGCTGGTCCTTTCAAGTTCTTGATTGTTGGGAAATTTTCAAAAGGTAGACCTTCAATGGATGGGATAAGGAAGATCTTTCTTACTTTCAACCTTAAACAATCCTGCATTGTTGGACTCATAGATATCAAGCAAATCCTAATCAAGCTGGAATGTGAAGAAGATTTTTTTCAGGTTGTTGACAAGAGAACAATGGTTTCTTGGAAGATATCCCATGCACACCATTAAATGGTCCCCAAACTTCACCCCTGATCAAGAATTTCCTGTTGTTCTAGCATGGATATACCTTCCAAATCTCCCTATTTATTTATTCGTAAAAATCTCTCTATTCTTCATATCCCAACTCATTGGCAAACCCCTAAAGATGGATGCCTCTATAGTGAATCAATTAGGACCTACCATGGGCAAACTTTGTGTGTAGATCAACCTCACCAAAGGAGAAGCCTAAAAGAGTTTGGATAAGAATAAGTGGCAATGATTTCTGACATGATATTGTCTATGAATATCTTCCCAAGTACTGCAACTACTATTAAAAAAAGGGACATGATGAAGGCTCGTATTTTTTCATGAATGGTGGTAATCATTTAAACCCCAAATAGCCTATGAAACTGATGATAAAAAAACAAATACAATCCTAAAAATTCCACCCAACCGGAAGATTAAGCACTCACTAATACAAATAATGCCACAAATGTTGTCAACCAAGAATCTCTAGAGAAAAGCCAAGATCACCAAGAACTAATTCAAGATACTAACGTAATATCCATCAAAGACTAACCTAACCTAAACCAAAATTATCCTCAACAACTCATCATCCAAGAATTCCCGAACCTCCCACTAAAATACCAATTCCAAAAATTCTTATTAAGCATTGACTCTAAAAATTCCAACAACATTTAATCCTTTATTACAAAGATCCATTACTGTGAGATTACTCTTGAATAAGCCACTGTAGTTGAGAATGCCACTAAGGTGTACGCTTAGGCAAGGATGGCCCGAATAAACACCAGTCCAATATTTTTTATATTTTTTAAAATTTTAATATTGAACCTTTAAACAAAATTAAACCAATTAAACTTAGCACCAATTTCAAAACTTTCTGGTGGAAGTCCGATTTTCCAAATTTTATCTTTTTACCTTAAAGCATGCATCTAAGGTGATGACATATAAAATAAATAAATCAATCACAAACTGCCGATGTATGAGGAAAGCCACAAAGGGAAAACCCTCGGATGGCCCAGCCAACAAATCACTATAATACGATTTTACAAAGTATAGACAATAGAATTACATAACAACTCGATCCCGCAAAAGATGTGAAGCTCTTCTTTTTTCAAATTCTCCTCCACTGTGAAACGTATAAGTCCACCTACGAAAGATTCCACAACACAAGTGTCCACGCGCGCCTCGATATCCACCGATGATGCTCAACAACCGTCAAATAATACAAACGATACGCACAGAGTCCACCGCACGAAACAGGTTCTTTCCTGATTAAAGATACAAAATTTGGTGCCCAATATCAAGATATCAAAGCATATAAATTATGGAACTTAGATCTTTCAGTGTATAGGGTAAAACATGGGGCTTGGAACTTTTGTAAATAAGTAGAAATTCATTTTTCACCAAAAGTGATAAAAAAATCTAAGTCACTAATGCCTTAAAATACTACTTGCATGATTTTTGAGGCGATGACTCGTTCGAATGAAAAATAGTGGTTGAATAACCATTGCCCTTCATTCAAATGGCACCTATTGTTCTTTTGAACGATAATGCAATCTCATTTGAACCAGCTTCTAACGAACTTCTGATGAGGTTAGTATTTCTTTGCAGAGGAACCTCATTTGATATTCGTTTGATGTCTGATCTAATGAAACAAAACTTCATTTGAAAGAAACACAAAGTTCGTTCTTATGATACTTATTCTAATTCAAATGAGTTTAAACTCAGAAAATATTTTTCTAAAAAAGTATTAAAAATATTTCCAAACCATTTTAAATCAAAAACCAACACCCTTAAAATATATCCCAAGACACATAATAAATACGCATTCATATCTGCGCGATCCTCAATAAACGTGAAGACAAACTTGGCATTAAACACGACACATTGTCCATTCATTAAAGCTTGAACTCTACGTATTTATCAAATACGTCATAGGCTTATGGGATCAACAACATAAAATCTATCCTATAACTCAAACGTTTCATCCAGAATAATGCCAATTACATACAAATTGACTCCATTGGAATTTTGTCCTTACAAATCTCCTTTTTTGGCTATTCCTGGACAACTAAAACAAAAATACGATGGTCCGTCAAGCTCCCTAAAAAGACTCATTCCCCAACCTAAAAAAGAAAAAAAAGTAGAGACGCTCGACCGGCACACAAACATGTGTATCTTTGCATTTCTTGAAAACTTTGCCACATTGATGTAAAATTGTGCTTCTGCACACTTAAACACACCTTCAAAAGCAAGCAGAATATAACAAATATAAATTCGCAAATGATTAAACATCTAACAATGTCTAAATAATATCAACCTAGGTAAGATGTCTCCCCTTAAGATAAAGAGATCCTAATCCTGCAAAGGAAAGATACAATTTCTCCACATTTTTGTTCAGGAATATAAAAAAAAGATAGCATAAAACAGTTACTCTCCCCCTAAATATGTGATCTTAAGATACCAATATGATAAAGTTTGATACCAATTTTAAACACATGGAGAAGGGAATAAGGCATGCAATGGTGTAAAATATAGTAAACACGCAACGTGGAATCCCAAGCATAAATAATCCAAACAGTCAAGCGTATGGCAAACATGGACTAAATGTAAACTTCAAAGACTCAAAACACGATACCATATATAATATATGCAATATCAATGTGTCTAAACATGTGGGATGGAATGAATGAACATGAACTAGATACGAATTATGATCCAACCACTCAAATATGTTCAAGAAGTTGTAACTGATTGTAAAATTTTATCAAACAAAAATTTAGCCTCAAGTGACAAGATAAATTGAACTTAATGAACAAAGAAGCACAATTCACATAAGCCTATAATATTGTTAATTCTACAAATCAATAGCGTCATGACAAAATAAGCATAACCAATTTTCATTGTGCATACCCGTTGATTTTCAACTAAACACCTCAAAAGATAAACATATATCATATTTTTCATTCTTTTATTTTCTCAATTCTTTTTAAGCTACGTATTTTTGAATGGACAAACAAACTAAACTATGTTGGATTTTGGAATTTTTTTTATTTGTATTTCCTTTAATATTTTCATTAAGCTCTTGCCAACGGTGACTTTCCCACAAAGGATATTTGCTCATTTTGTAGCCCTTTTTCGTGCACCCTCATATTTTTCAATACAATTCAAACATACTCATGGGAAATGGTTCTTATATGCACAAATCCCCCATAGTCACAAAACATGTAGATGACAAAATTGATGGGAGAACATCTTACAAAGCTCAAATATATATTTAAAGTTAAAATCTAAAAAGCTCATGTATGTGGTTGCGGAGGTATATACAAAGTTCAATCCGTAAAGAAAATCAAGTTCGACATAACTCCATGATAACATGGTTAAGAACAATCTAAGTATTTACAATCATAACCAAATGTCCTAGCCACATGGAAAGTATGGAGCGAATTGTATTCAAACACACCAATATGCCACACCAAATCCATAAAACTAAAATATACAAAAAATAAAAATATTTTTGAGTTTTTCTAAAATTTTTCAAAAGTAGAATACCAATTTTTAAGTTTATGAAAACAAACTCTTACTTGAAAGATAAACAAAATCTTTTTGTATTTTTTCAATATGACTAAATAAAAGAAAAAATATAATACAAAAGATACACATGTCATAACACTAGCAAAACATATATCATGAAGCACCAACCAAAGTATGACAAATAAGCTAACACAATCAACCATTAGATATAGCATGGTAAGTATCTTGTGTAAGCAAATGAAAATCAACAAGTCTAATATGTAAAGCCTCTAAATCTGATTTCCTAACCCAAGTAGGTCTAACATGACGCTTAAGAGCTTTGGGAATCGTGATGACTCTACTCTTAAACCTCCTATGTAACAACCTACTCTAAATAACTCTAAATATAACATTAGTCCCTGATAACTTGCTTTTTGTGTGTCGTTGTTTGAAAGCCAAGTTAGTCAAAACCTCAAAATACCTACAAAATAATATCAACTCAAGTGTAGAGGTAAGTAAGGGTATCAATCCACATCAAGGGGGTAAACTAGAGACAAATTCAATTGTAATTCACTTTTTATTTTCTTTTTGTGCTTTTTTCACTTTTCTAATTTTTTTAGCTTTTTCAAATATTAAAACAATTGGGTGAGGTGAGGATTTAAACTAAACTAAATAAAGGGGGTAATCAAACTAAAAGTAAAATGTGAAAAATAAAAACAAGTGTATGATAAAAGTGAGTGGAGTGCAACTAAATGAGAGAAAATATTCAAGGGACGGAAAATCCACCCTCAATTCACACAAATTTATCTAACTTGCACAATTTTAATTTCATCAATTTCCAAAATATTCATTTAATTCAAAAGATAATTCTCATTACACTAATGAATTAATTGAATATTCTTTTACAAAAGTAAGTTTAATCCCCACAAGCACTACTCTAAATGAATTAAAATCAATTAAATGAATCACCCGCTAGGATCGATTCACCAAACTAATTTTAATTAAACAAAGTAAAAACAAGAGTAGATGAAAATTATACTAACATTTAAATCAAGTGATAAGCCTATCTCTAGTTTGAATCAAATGATCAAATGATAATAAAATTTTCAATCCTTTCTCAAGGATGATTTTCCATTTCTCAATGTGAAAATAATTAGGAATTAAATTTACTAATCAAAGGAAACTAACAAAATTATAATTGACAATTAAACCAAATTGGATTCATGAGGGTTTCAAGTCATCCCTTGAATGGGATGATTAGCCCTCCATAATCATCATCCAAAAAAAATTAGAATCAAATAAGAGCATAAAATGAAAATTAGAGAGGAGTAATCAAACCAAAATTTCCTTCAATTGCATTAATTCTTCAATTCGTCATTCATCTCAATTAATTACAACACTCAATTTATTGAATTTTTTCTCTAATCTAAAAAAACCAAAAAAAAATTAAACTACTAAAAAATAAAAATGGTGTATCTCTATCTAATTCTCTCTATAATACCTATCGCCAAAAGCCTTTTTTTCAAATGGGGTCTTGAGTCTTATTTTATAGTAGATGCATGGCACACTTGGGCTAAGGGGTATTTTTGGTAATGGACTAGGGTGAACATGTGGGAGAGGTGTGATCACATGTGCATGGGGTGTGAGGTGTGAGGATATTTGGGAAGTGGGGTAATGGAGATAATAATATGATTTGGTTAAAAAGGGGTAGGGGTAAAATGGGTATAAGTGGGGTAAAAGATATTAGAAAACATGTGGGTTATTTGTTTTATTTTTGGTTTGGTTTCATTTTTGGCAGGTGAGAATCGTAGGTCGCTTTTGGTCAGTGGGACGCCGCCGGGGCAGAATCGAGGGCATCGCCGGCAGGTTTGTTGGGAGGTCGCTGATTTCGGGGTCGACGGGTATAAGGGTCGCAGGGACGCCGACGCTTGGGGTGGAATCACGGTTTGAGAGATGGAAATGGTAAGGGTCTATGGTGTTGGCCATGGTGGATGAGGATGATTGGTATGGAGGCAGGTGGTAAAAGGTGGTGGTTTTATTTGGGTGAGAGTTGGGTGTCTTTGGTTATGGAGGTTGATGAGAGGAGAGAGAATGTGGGGGGTTTGAGGTTGAAGAAGAAGGGGATGGGATATGGTGTAGTGAGGTGTAGGATGAGTTGGGTGTGGGTGAGGGAGTGTTTTGTGTGAGAGTGGGTTGTAGGGTAATTAGGTGTGAGTGAGTTAGGTGTTGTGTGTGTGTTTATTTTGTGAACCTTAGAAAAATAAAACTAAAAACTTAAATAAAATTAAAAATTTGAAAATTAAATTCTAATCTAAAAAATAAAAAATAAAGACTCAATTAAAAATGAACTAAATAAAAGAAATAAAAATCTAATTAAAAATAAAACAAACTAAAAATAATAAAAAATAAAAATATTAAAACGAAAAAATAAAATCCTAAGCTTATATAAAAACTAAAATAAAACAAAAGAAATAAAAACTTAAAATCTAAATGAAAACTAAAGTCCTAAAAAAATAATCTAATAAAACTAAAAAAACTAATCCTAGCAAAATAAAAACTAATAAAAATAAAAATACACTAATAAAAAATAAAATAGAAAAATAGAAAACAAAACTTAGAAAATACTAAATAAATAAAAAATAAATACTAAAAAAATAAAATGACTCAAACTAAAAATCTAAAAAATATTAAAAAGGGACAAACTAAACACACACAGGGTTTGGGGTAGGTTTAGGCTAGGTTAGGATATGGGATTGGTAATTACCTCCATAAAACGCGCATTTGCCTTGATATATAGCTTTTGACACCTCAAACGGACATTTGACCTACAAGATAAACATTTAAGCGCATAGGACCCATATTGCCGAGAATTAGCAACTAAAATACATCTATTCGGGGTATAAAATGTACAGTTTTGGGTGCTTATCAGTCCCTCTAGAAGGTAAAAATCCCAAATAAACCCTAGATTTTTACCAAATTACCAAAATACCCTTAAAGAATGAATTAAGTTAACTTACACTTTTATATACCAATTAAAACCCAACTTTCACTCAAAGTTTAACCAAATGACTTATATTTTGTCGGAATATCATAACCAAATCCATTAGATTTGAATAATTGCACATAAGCTCCTAAGCTTTTACAAAATAATTTAAAAGCCTTTAATTCTATACAAAAGCTATCTAAGGACCTAAACCAATGCCCAAAATTATTTGTACGTACTCCCCTACTGACATGGGACCAGTTGGACTGCCAACATGGCATGTGCCATGTAGAGTACCATGGGTACCCATTTGCCATCCACATAGCCTAGATGAAAGTTATACAAACTCAACCCCATCTTCACCACCAAAATAACTAATCAAATACTCTCCACGAACTCTATAAATACCCTCCTTCACCTTATTAAAAACTCATCCCAACTGAGAGCTTTTCTAACGAATTTTTTTGAGAGTTTTTGCATTTTTGTTATTTTATGCATGAATGTTTGTTCCTTCAATTTGGTTATATTTCTACACGTATATAAAATAGAATTATGAATTTACATGTGTTTATTAAGGTGTGTATGCATTGAAATAGCTCAAAAACTAGACAACTCCATTAAAAATAGAAAACTCCATTGAAGCTTGAGCTTCAATGGTGGATTTTTCTTCCTTGACTTTGAACCAGTTTTAAAGTGAGGTAAGTTGATCTTAGATTCTAAGGAACCTAGGTGCAAGGTTTAATTGAACCAAGAATAGGTTTTGATACCTCAAATCAATGTTTAAAGTTTTCGGGCCTGGAACTTTTAGAAACAAATTCAGGAGTTTTACTCGACCAAAATTCCTCAAACCAGGCTTATTTTGCTACATTTCCAACATAGAACAAAACCCTTATGATGTCGGAATAAGAATCCTAGCTTTCAGTCACTTATGTTTAACCAAATTTTTGCCATTTTTATAAAGACTCAATAGCTCAATTTAGCCCACCAAAATCCTTGAAACTAATTTGGTTAGATTTCTCTTAAAAAGTTATGCAATTTTCATTCAGGAACCGACTCAAATGGATTCCAAAAATGTCTCAACTATAAGGTCAAAATTTCAAAACCCTAAAGTAAAACGATTGAAGTTTGAAGATTAATGGGTTACACACGTGCGAGTGAGGGTCAAACTAGGCGCGTGAATTAGCTGACTTAGCGCATGAGGGGGCATCTCCACTCAGAAAAATCTGATTTTTTCTTCAAAAATTTTATTTTTTAGTTCTAAACAAAATGATATATTACATCACCCTATTTAGATACCATGAAATTATTTTCTCGAGAAAACTAATTTTAAAGTTTAAATTCAAATTTTAATTTTACACATTACCCTCTGACTAATATTCCAAGTATTTCAAAATACCCCCAACCTTTTTCTATAAATTTTTAGTTCAAATAAAGCTATTTTGTCTCTTGTCACTAAATCCAAATCCAAATAGAAATAAAGAACAATATTATTCTAAAAACTTTTAAAAATTATATATTATGCCCTCTTAGTTATTTTTACACTGAAATTTCTTACAATTTAGTATCCTACTGCATCATAGCAAGCATTATTTTAGGCTTACATGACCTACTTATACTCTTTATTATTTCACACTATCCAATCAACCCCAATGAATTAGACACGGTCCCAGAATTTGAAAATTCAAAGTTGGTGATTTTAATTTCAGTATTAAACAAATTGAGCTTATATCTTTCAAAATTACAGATTGTTATATCATTATATGATAATTTTGAACTCGTGTTTCAATTACGAACTCATTTGTGTAGTTTATATTTATTCCATGCATTGATTCTCTCGATATTTCAGTTATCTCAGAACCCGATAAACCATTATAGCCTATGACTTCAGTAAAAGTCACTGAACTCTTTTTACCCTTAATTATGGTATAGCCTTGCAACCTACTACAATAATTGCATATTACCCTAAAATTTATGGCAATTATCAGTGAAACCCCTAGTAGCATACCTTACGATTCAGAGATTAGACCCGGATATACCATGACTGTTCTAATTAGCTTGGAGGATTCTGATGTTGAGTGTGCCAAGCCTTATTATTATTACTGTTCCCCAACAATTTTAGGATTGCCTATCCAAGTGTATGATATGCTTTGGACAATATTGTAATGGTATGTTTACGCATTTGAAGCCCTTATAACTGATAATTTATGGGTTATCTTGTTATAGTCTGAACCCTTATCTTGGTAACTTAATACACAACTTATCCGGTTACACTCCACCATATTATTCATTTACATATCATTAGACGCCAGTATACCCCTGATAGTTGTATGATATTTTATTTTGTCTCAAGATTTTTATGATATCAATATTAAATCCAGTTACTCGCTAATAATGCATTTTCTCTCGTACCTAGTATAGAAATAAAATTATCAAGTTGGCATGTCTGCTTAATTGTTTTCCTTCCAGTTGGATGACGAACCCGAGGAAGATGAGATACCTCCGGCACATTTGGACTTTTATTCTATATTACCTTAAAAAATCTTTTCGGTTACGTACAAATAGGTGGTAGCAGAAAAATATGGTAGTCTTTGCTGGAATATCGGCATTGCAACTAATCAACTCTTATGATTCCCGAATGTTTTTCTACAAGTTTTACCTTATATATGGCATGTACGAATAATTATGTATTTCCATTTATTTCAGACTCAACTATGTACCCGAATGTTTTTCTACAAGTTTTACCTTATATATGGCATGTACGAATAATTATGTATTTCCATTTATTTCAGACTCAACTATGTAATAAGATGCTAGGCATCCCCATAGTAAAAATCTTTTAATATTCGATGCCTTTAATTTGTTTGTTATGTGTATTTTACTCCTTACTTACCATTAAAACATAAAGTTCGAGGATGCGACATCCTAGGACCGTTCTTAAGATCATAACAAAAACGCCTATGGTTACCTTTCCTACCATAATAAGTGCAAGTGTAAATACGGCAAGGGGTGTTATCTAAAGGTTGACATTTTCTAGCGTTCCTAAACTACTCTCTTAAACATATGGCTTTGGAAGGGGAAGCGTTATGATCATCAAAACCAATTCCACTCTTAACATCTTTGATTTGGACGGTGCCTAACATTTTATCCAACTTTTTGAACCCAGACTCTAAATAAAATTTGACACGACTCTAATATTTTAATATCTCTTCAAGCTCAACAATACTAGACTCGAGTAAACTTATAGACTCCTCAAACTCTAGAAGCTCTTTCTTAATATCCTCCATCAAACCATGAAGCCTATTTCTCTCACCCTTAAAGTACTCTAGCTTCTCTCGAATAGTCCTCTTACGTGCCTTAATATCCTTAATGAAAGCATTATTATTATTATTATTATTATTATTATTATTATTATTATTATTATTATTATTATTATTATTATTATTATTATTATTATTATTATTATTATTATTATTATTATTATTATTTTCTATGGAACTTTCTTTCAACCTACCTTCCAACTTTAAGTTAACCTTTTTCACCGTTAAAGTTTCCGCATATAACTCACGAAAGGAAACTTGTAGCTCATTATCCTCCTCATTTTTTTCATCCCCACTCTCATCTCCACTATCTCGACCATCACTCACTTAGGATTAAAAAATTATGACCTCGGATGTGTCATGTTCATAGGAAGATTTCTTATCAACAGTCACATCACTAGCCATGAATGTGGTAAAGTTAAGCTCAATGGGTGAATCATTTTCCTCTTTCAGGTCATTATCACTAAGGGTGTCATTAAATGCTATCGATTTCTTTCCCTCCTTCCTTAGTTTAGTGGGGGCACTCAGCTACCCTATGGCCATAACCCTCATAACTATAACATCTCTCAAAATCAACCCTTTTTAAAGTTCTCATTCCTATCTTAAGGATGTCATCGACCTTGTTGTTCTTAATTTTCTCAAACCTTTTTGCATTTGGAATTTGAGAAATTTCTTGAATTGCTTTACCAACATGACCATATTCCTAGAATTGACGTCAGACTCATCATTCGAAACATGTGTTTCCTCCTTTTGGGCATTCAAAGCTATGCTCTTTTCTTTTTTCGTCACATTCTTGTAGGTAAATATGTCAAAGGCATAAGTTTATAGGTCACCTATAAGCTCTTCAATTTTCATAGAGTCTAGAGTACCCAAATTTTTTAAAACCCTCACCTTTGGATTAAATCTATCAGGCAACGACCTTAAGATTTTCTTTATCACTAGGTTGTCAGGTATCTTCTCTCCCAAGTTAAATAACGAGTTAACTATATCGAATAATCTAGCATAAAACTCATCAAAGGTCTCACTTTCTAACATTTTTATTATTTCAAATTAAGTTGTGAGGTTTTGGAGTTTGGAAGCCTAAACAACACTAGTTCTTTCATGGGTGAGTTGGATTATATCCCAAGCCTCTTTTGACGTATCACACGGCATAATACGGAGGAATTCCGTCAGAATGAAAGAATAAAATAAAGAATTTAAACCTGGAGAATTATACTACGACAATTTATGCTCCGCCTCAGTCCACGACCCTACTGGTTTTAAATAAATTGAATCTCCATCTTTCGTGACTGGTGGTGACCACCCCTCAATAACAGTTGTAGGGGGAGCCTAAAGGCAGTCTTGTGATTAGAGATAACTCCCCCTCCTAAATTGAAGAAGGTGGACAACCCAGAGGAAGCTCAGAAAAGAAGCTCAGAGGAAGCTTAGCTGGGGAAGCTTGCTAGAGGAAGCTCACCAGAGAAAGCTTGCTAGAGGAAGCTTAGAGGAATCTTTCCAGAAGAAGCACAGAGAAATCTTACTAGAAGAATCTCAAAGGAATCTTTCCAGAAGAAGCTCCGATGAAGCTTACCAGAAAAAGCTCAGAGGAAGCTTACTAGAGGAAGATCAGAAAAGAAGCTCAGAGGAAGCTTACCATAGGAAGCTTTCTAGAGGAAGCTTGCTAGAGGAAGCTTTCCAGAAGAATCTCAAAGTAAGCTTACCAGAGGAAGCACAAAGGAAGCTCACCAGAGAAATATTGCTAGAGGAAGCTCGCCAGAGGAATCTTAGAGGAAGCTTTATAGAAGAAGCTCAGAGGAAGCTTACCAGAAGAAATTCAGAGGAAGCTCATAGAAGAAACTTAGATGAAGTTTGCTAGATGAAGCTATACTGGAGGAAGCTTTATCGAAGGAAGCTCAGAGGAAACTTGCTATAAGAAGTTCAGAGGAAACTTAGCAGAGGAACGTCACTCAGAGAGGAAACTCAGGGTTGACAGTTTTTTTATATACTTATTCAAATCATGTATCTGTAGAGATGTATTATAACTTGTATGTTTTAATGGTTTATAATATGAGAGTGAGGTCAAACGGTATCTGTGAGGGACCAAGTCTGGCAGGGCTTGGGAGAGCTTTCATGCTCAATCGGATGACCTCATCAAGGGAACCTCACAGGGAACTAGTTTGGAAGATTAAGAATCAAGGAAACATTAAGGCTTGACTTAACCATTCTAGATACACCTCATAAAATATCGAGGGACCATAACCCGAGAGAGCTTATCCAGAAGAACCACGAGTTCCATCTCACTTTGAGCCCAGTGCCAAATAGTCCCTTTTAAAATGTCACATCTTCTTTAGGTGATGTTACATGCCACATACCTACTGCCCAATCTAAACTTGAGTAAACCATGGCATTTTAAGGAGCTGTCCGAAGGTTTGGTGGTTGTCCATTGAAGTGTGACAACTGCGTGACACCACTGATAGCCAAAAGGCGTCTGCAGGCATTTAATGCTAGTGACATAAAGTAGAAGGTTTTTCACATTGATTGAGACTGAGACATCTCAGGAGAGGTTAGTGTCTATTTAGATAGCCCATCCATTTCAGAGAAAATGGGTTCTCTTTGGAGAGAAGAGAGTGTTCTTTGTCCTGAGTTCTTTATAGAGAGAGAAAAGATATTGAGAGCGGGGGAGTTATTGTAAAACTAGGGGGCATTTAACTCACCCACCATTGTGGGTTGTTGCCAAGCTTTCACTACCATTTACTGTTGTGATATGTGTGTGGGACCTTGGTTTTTGAGTTGCCTACCAAGGTGTATTTGAGAGTGCTTGTTTGTCTCTCCCTTTGAACGAGTTGTTTCTGAGCTTCATTTGTTGTTTATTTCAATCTGTGTTGTTATTATATTGTGATTGTGTGTTTATTCTGTACCAAGTCGAGGATATTGGGTTAGTTGTTATCGCCATACCTGTAGGGGTTACGCCTCCATCGTTAATCTAAAGTACCCTCTTAAATTTGGCGACTCTGCTGGGGAGGTATTCTTCTAAAATTATGGCCTAAGATAATGTTGATCGTGTTCTCGATTGTGATGACATCCAACAGAGGGAGAAATAACGGGTGAGGGGGCGTGTTGAGATTTCTCTAGGGCAGGTGTGGACTCCCTCGTGACTTGCGATGAAATACATAAGAAGCTTGACGGAAAATCTTAACATATGTTTTCATTGTTAAGTCACCGTTACTAGTGGAGTTTGATATAAAATGTTAACAAGTGTTTTCATTGTTAAGTCACCGCTACTGGTGGATTTTGACAAAAAAATCTTAACAAGTGTTTTCATTGTTAAGTCACCATTACTGGTGGAGTTTGACGAAAAATCTTAACAAGATTTTTCATTGTTAAGTCACCGTTACTGGTGGAGTTTAACAAAAAAAAAATCTTAGCAAGTGGTTTTCATTGTTAAGTCATCGTTATTAGTGGAATCACCGTTATTGGTGGAGTTTGATGAAAAATCTTAATAAGTGTTTTTATTGTTAAGTCACCGTTACTGGTGGAGTTTGAAAAAAAAATATTAACAAGTGATTTTCATTGTTAAGTCACCATTATTGGTGGGATCACCATTATTGCTGGAGTTTGATGAAAAATATTAACAAGTGGTTTTCATTGTGGCTTGAGATATTTTCGTGCAGATATTTCTTGGCCACGAAACAAATATCTCCACGAGGGGGAAAATGTAGGTGGAGACTAAAGGCAGTCTTATGATTAGAGATAACTCCCCCTCCTAAATTGAGGAAGGTGGACAAGCCAGAGGAAGATTTCCAGAGGAAGCTTACTAGAGAAAGCTCGCTTGAGGAATCTCGCCTGAGAAAGCTTGCTAGAGGAAGATTAGAGAAAGATTTCCAGAAGAAGCTCAGAGGAAGATTACTAGAAGAAGCTCAGAGGAAGCTTTTTATAATAAGCTCAGATGAAGCTTACCAAAATAAGCTCAGAGGAAGCTTACCAGAGGAATCTCAGAAAATAAGCTCAGAGGAATCTCACCAGAGGAATCTTGCTAAAGGAAGCTCGCCAGAGGAAGCTTGATAGAGGAAGCCTAGAGGAAGATTTCCAGAAGAAGATCAGAGGAAGCTCGAAAAATAAGCTCAGAGGAAGATCACCAGAGGAATCTCGCCATAGGAAGCTTACTAGAGGAAGCTTAGAGGAAGCTTTCCAGAAGAAGCTCAGAGGAAGCTTACCAGAACAAGATCAGAGGAAGCTCAAAGAAGAAACTCAGATGAAGCTCGCCAGAGGAAGCTTTACCAGAGGAAGCTCGGAGGAACCTTACCAGAGGAAGCTCAGAGGAAACTTGCTATATGAAGTTTCGAGGAAACTTACCAGAGGAACCTCACTCACAGAGGAGACTCAGGGTTGACAATTTTATATATACTTATTCAAATCATGTATCCGTAGCGATGTATTATAACTTGTATGTTTTAATGATTTATAATATGAGAGTGAGGTCAAACGGTATCTGCAAGGGACCATGTCTGGTAGGGCTTGGGAGAGCTTTCATGCTCTATTAGATGACCTCATCAAGGGAACCTCAGAGGGGAGTGGTTTTGAGGATTGAGAAGCAAGTCAATGTTAAGGCTTGACTTAACCATTCTAGATACACCTGACAAAACACCGAGGGACCATAACCCGAGAGAGCTTATCCAGAAGAACCACAAGTTCCATATCACTTTGAGCCCAGTGCCAAACAATCCGTTTTCGAATGTCACATTTTCTTTAGGTGATGTCACATGCCACCTACCTACTGTCCAATCCAAACTTGAGTAAACCATGGCAGTTTGAGGAGCTATCAGAAGGTTTGGTGGATGACCATTGAAGTGTGACAGATGCCTGACACAGCTAATAGCCAAAAGGTGTCGGCAGGCATTTAATGCTAGTGACATAAAGTAGAAGGTTTTTCACATTGATTGAGACTGAGACATCTCAGGAGAGGCTGGTGGCTATTTAAAGAGCCCAACCATTTCAAAGAAAAGGGGTTCTTTATAGAGAGAGAAAAGACATTGATAGCAGGGGATTTATTGCAAAACCAGGGGGCATTTAACTTACCCACCATTGTTGGTTGTTGCCAAGCATTCACTACCATTTATTGTTGTGATATGTGTGTGGGACCTTGTTTTTTGATCTGCCTACCAAGGTGTATCTGAGAGTGCTTATTTCTCTATCCCTTCGAACGAGTTATTTCTGCGGTTCATTTATTGTTTATTTCAATCTGAGTGGTTATTATATTGTGATTGTGTGTTTATTCTGTACCAAGTCGAGGATATTGGGTTAGTTGTTATCGCTATACGTATAGGGGTTACACCTCCATCTATAATCTAAAGTACCCTCTTAAAACATCTAACCACACCCACTCATCTATAGCCTTAAGTGTTTGCTTCATACGCACTTTTCATTATGCATAGTTTGACCCATCAAACATAGGGGTTCTAAAACCATCAAATCCACATAAATTCATGCCTAAAGACAAAGGGATGAAAAACATAAAAACTGAGTGTTCAAGCTTTGATACCAATTTGAAAATTCCCTTACGGTGTACTCTTAGGCAAGGATGGTCTGAATAAATACAAGTCCAATATTTTTTTTTTATTTTTCGAATTCTTAAAGATCGAAACTGTAAACAAAATTAACTTAATTAAACTTAGCACCGATTTCAAAACTTTTTTATAGAAGACCATTTTCCAAATGTTATCTTTTTACCCTAAAGCATGCATTTAAGGTGATGGTAGATAAAATTACTAAATCAACCATAAGACGTCGATATACGAGGAAACCCACAAAGGGGAAAACGTCGAAAGGCCCAAGCAATAGATCACTATGATACGGTTCTAAAAAGTATAAACAATAGACTTACACAACAATTTGTTACCCTACGAGACTTGAAGCTCTTCCATCTTTAATCGATTCTCCGCAGTGCAACGTAAGAATCCAACTACGCAAGCTGCCATAGTATACGAATCCACACGCACCTCGATACCCACCAATGAGGCTCAGTAACAGTTAAACACCGCATATGGTGCAAACGGAGTCCACCAAATGAACCAGGTTCTTTCAAGATGAAAGATACAAACTATAATACCCCGCCCTAATATTTTATTAATTTTCATGCATAAGTTGTAATAATATGAAAATCTTGAGATTTCGATAATTATGATTGAGTGTATAGCTGAATGGACTGTTCGGGATCCTGATTATAATTATTGGAATATTGTGGGATAAAATTTGGAAAATTTAGAGAAGAATGAAGAATGGTCATTCTAAAGAGTTCAGGTCGTTCGAACGTGAAATAAGGGTCATTCGTATTAAGGGATTAAACAAGGTTCGACTGATATCCAACTGAATAACATGTCGAGGCGATTCGAATGTCATTCGAAGCATAATTTGAACGAAAATCCATTCTCGTTCGACAAAGGGGCTATTCTCGTTATAACGAGGTTACGCAGAACTTTTAAATCGGGTTGACCTTGTGTGCTATCACATTTTTCACCGTTAGATGGGTAACCTGCCGAGCTCTGGTGAGCCCAGATTGAGCAAAAATGGGATTTGAGGTTTTAGGGGTGTTTTATAAGGGTTTGTTTGGATTATTTGGGTTTATTTTTGAGTTGGAATAAGAAGAAGAAAAAGAAGAAGAAAGAGAGAGAGAGATGGTGGGTCTTCCACCATTTTTATGCACTCCTCCACCTCTCTCTACCATAAACCACTATGCCACCACCATCTCTCCACCATATACCACTTAGTTTACATGCATTCCTCCCTATATAAACCATATATACCCATTTCCTCAATGGATGATCAAAGATAAAAATTTTGGAGGTGTTGTTGAGGGTCTTTGAAGATGAAGATAGAGGACATTTGTTGAGTTTTGAAGAGGGTTTTGATGGAGCATTCATAAGCAAGCTTGTACGAGCTAGGCAACGTCTTTAAGGCCACCTTAAGAGGTGGAAGGTTGCCATCTTCTTAAAAATTTCAATATATTATTGTTGGAGCTTCATTTGAGATGGAAAATATCTACTCTTAGTATTAGGACAAAATCTAGTCTTTCAACCTTTAAGTTTTGATCTGATATTTTTAAGAAGATCTGCATAATCTTTGATTCATCCTCTACCTTTAAACAAAGGGCACCCCAAATATTTTATGGGAAGATTTTTAAATGGAACGCCAAGACAGTGAACAATTGAGAATCTTCTTAAAATTGGAATTTTTAAATCAATATAGAATGAAATCTTTTTAAAATTAATGAGATGACTTGAGGCTTTCTCATAAGACTCCAGAAAGATCATAAGGGCTTTAAGAGAGACTTTTTCCTGATCTTTAATAAGCTCTACTTTGAAACCTAGCCTCCCAAAAACCCAAATATTATTTGATTTCTTACTGATGACCTCATCAAAATTCCACTTAAACAAGAATTTTTTCATCTTCCCTTGATTGGTTTTAGCCTACAGAATAGAAATAACAGGTAAGTAATACTTTCTAGCAATCTTTTTAATTCTTCAACTAGTGGGTTTATTTGAAATACCTCTAGCATTCCGAGAAATGAAATTTATCATTGAGAACATGAAAGGTTGGAATTAGTGGTCACCTTAGTGTTGGCTTTTGTAATCCTTCTGAATAGAGGGCCTATGGGTTGCCTTATATTATTGGGTTTGGGCTTATGATCCAAGGCAGTATGGGCATTAAAACTCTCATGAACCCTCTTATTCCTTCTTTCTTTATATGCTTTAATTTTACTCCACTTTCTATCAGACCTATTGGCAAAAATCATCAACTCTTCTCGTATAGGGATAATTCTCTACTGCTTCTGTTCAGAATCATACATGCTTTGCATAATGGCAGTCATAATCTGGAAGATTAGATGCTCTTGAGGATAGTAATATATGGTCTACTATTGTAAGGACAAATTTTCAATGGAGTCAATTTGTATGTAATTGGCATTATTCGGGACAAAATGTTTGAGTCTTAGGATATAATTTATGTTGTTGATCCCATAAGCCTATGACGTGTTTGATGAAGACGTAGCAATCAAGTTTCAAATTGTTTAGTGAAATGTGTCCTTGGATATATTATAAGGGTGTTGTTTTTTATTTAAAATTGTTTGGAACTATTTTTAATAATTTTTACGAAAAATATTTTCTGAGTTTAAACTCTTTTGAACAAGAATAAGTCTCGTTTAAACAAAATTCATTTTTCGTTCGAATGAACTTCTTCTTCGTTCAAACGAAGTTCTTTCTCATTAAATCGAACATCAAACGAGGATCCTCTGCCAAGCAGAACAAATCTAGTTAGAAGCTAGTTCAAACGAGATTGCATTCACATTCAAACAAACTATTGGTGTCGTTCGAATGAAGTGCAATTCTTGTTTGAACGACTCTAGTTTTTGTTTGAATGAATCGGTCCCTCGAAAATCATGTAAATAGTAATTAAGGCATTGGGGACTCAGAATGTTTAATGACTTTTTGTGAAAAAAGAATTTCTACATGTTTATAAAAGATCCAAGCCCGAAGTTCACCCAATACGTGTAAAGATCCAAGTTCCATAATTTATATGCTTTGAGATCTTGATATTGGGCACCAAAGTTTGTTTAATGACCCGACTTAGATTTAAGGGTTACCCGTAGTCAACCCGATCCGACCCAAGAATTAGGTGTGAAGTGCAATGAAATAACCTATATAATGTTGCTAATCAAGTTTTATTTTAATTAACGTTTCACATGTTTAGCATGTGATTTCAATTTCAAATTCAGCTACGTGAGGGACCCGTGGGAAGCATCTACAGTGTCCAAGCATACAGAGCTACTAACGTAAAATAAAAAAGCGTACTTACCTATGTAATTCTCTCAATATACAAACCCGTACCTAACCTATCGTAACAAACACGAGGGTGTGAGCCGAATGCTCAATTAGAAATATACAACAATGCAATATTGAATCGAACGACTGAAAGAAGACTCTAACACATTATACCTACATGCATATGCAACTACCTTACACACACACACACACACACACACAAACACACACACACACACACACATATATATATATATATATATATATATATAAATGTGTAGTGTAAGGTCGGCGAAGGAATTAGAGAATTTCGTGTATGATATGGAACAATATTTTAAGACTGCTCATACTTATGCGATGATGCAAAATTTTGGTGGAGAAGTCGGACCGAAGACGAGAGCAGGTCTGAAATCAGTTCGTGGAGTGAACTAAAGAAGGAATTGCTGAAGCAAATCTTTCTAACAAATTTAGGTTGGTAAGCGAGGGAAACATTGCGACGCGTGAAACATGACAAGACTGTGCGGGATTACGTGAAAGAGTTCACGTAGGTGATGCTTGATGTTAAGGGAATGTCCAAGGAAGATAAGGTCTTCAATTTCATTTCCAATCTCAGCCTTAGGCACAGGCTGAATTTAGGAGACAAGGTGTGCGTGATTTTCAGCAAGCAGTAGTAGTTGCGGATAGCCTAGTGGATCTCGAACTGGACAGGTCATATGGTGTTTTATCTAAGTCCAAAGGTAAAGACAAAGTCGTGTTAGAATCGGCTAAAGATGGAGGGACAGAAAATGACAAGGGAAAGGGGGCTGATGGACAACCAAACAAAGGCAAAGGTAGTTATTCTGGGTGTTTCATTTGCAAGGGTTCACACCGAGCAAAGGATTGTCCAATGCGAGAAAAGATTTCTACAATTCAAGTGGAAGAGTCCAGAGATGTTGGCTCAAGTTCAGGTGGGGCGGATGGTCGTGTCAACCCCTTGGTTTTGCTAGGTGGACTCCAAGCAATGGAGTCTGGATAAATGGGCGATTGAAGCCTTGGTATGCGCGGGTTGCAGGAACCTTACATTACCAAGAGAAACTTCTGCGTTAGGTGGTAAAAACGTGGAGGTTATGGTCCTGTAGGGAGAGATTGAACCGAAAGGAGTTTCCCAAACTTTCATCACGAAGTTATGGGGTTCAACATGAAGTTATGGGTACGGGCAAACCTCGAAACTAAGGTAAAATGTCTTAGTTCACTTTGGCTAAGGTATTCAGCTGGAACAAAGTGGTTATGCAATTCGAAGTTGTCAGATTATGGGAGATGGGTGTAACAACCCTCGATTCTGGGAGGCTCATTTTATACTAATTTTACCGCTTAAGGTAATTATATAAAATGTGGAGACTGGAGTAAATATTAATTTAATGAATTGAAAGTTAATATTTACTAGATTGATGCATATTTACTGTATGTGAAAGTAAATAACATCAGGTTGCATGTCTATAGTGTCATGTATATTAAATGGCCTTTTAGTTTAAATGACTTTGGAACTCGAAATAATTTATAAAATTTCCGGATGCCAGTTTAGGGGGTGTAGTTAGTCTCGGAAGGTGCGAGATAGTCAAAATAAGTGCCATATTGCATTTTTGTGTTTCGGGCACTTTTACCTGGTTTTAGCTTATATGCGTATTTGTGAGTCATTTTAATGTGGTATTAACCATTTAAGTTGGGAGAATTATGTTAAGCCACGATTTTTGGTCTTGCCCCTTATTTCATTCCCTCATTTATGTCTTGAACATAGAGAGAAAGGAGAGAAAGAAAGAGGAAGAGAAATGGAGAAAGAAGAGAAAATGAAGATTGAAGATGGATTGATGCTCCTACTCAAAGAAATCTGATATTCCCTACATCAAGGCAAGTTTTCTACTTGCTAATATATGATTTAAGTTGAATAATTTGTATGATATTTATGTAAATTCATTTGGAGATCAAAAATGGAATTTATGGGATTTAAGCCCTAATCTTAGTTTTTGATGATGAAATTTTGGGTTATAGTTGTTATTAACCATGTAGGATGTTTTGGGGTAGATTATTGTTGTTGGTTGTGTGTAAGATGGAAGAGATTTGGGGTTTGGAGAAATTAGGGTTCATAACCCTTCGTAGCCATTTTTGGCAAATTTGCAGGTCCGAATCGATTCGGCCCTTTGGGCGAATCGATTCGCTAAGGGAAATTGGCAGGTCTGCATAACCCGAATCGATTCGGGTTTAAGGCCGAATCGATTCGGTCAATTGTAGAAGGTTGGTTTAGTTGTCCGAACCGATTCTCTTTCTGGGCGAATCGATTCGTTTTCCTGCTGTTTTTGAGTTGATTTTTATAACTCAATTTTAATCCTTTTCTTTAAATATAGGGACTAGGAACCTTCTTGAATGAAGTAAACTTAGAGTCCTAGAGTGTGAGATGAGTTAGATGTCTACCCTACATTAGGAATGGGTTATGTGGGGATTTTTCCGGGGTTAGGCCTATTAATGATAAGGCATTCTTTTCTTCTAGTTAATTATTATAAAACTAGGAGATGTAGTGTTGTGTTCGGGAGACCTTATGAGCTTAATTAAGCTATACTAGTTTTGATGGTTAATATTACCACCCCAAAAGAATGTTGGGAGACTTTAAAGGTTCGATTGAGCTATGTTAACCTTGGTGGTTCATAATAGTACCTTAAAGGTGAGTTTGGAAAATAAATTGAAAGTCATTTCATTCCTTCGAAAGATGATAACCTTGGGGTTCTAAAATAACCTCCTAGAATGCTTGGAGATAATGAAGAGTTTATTTACTCCTTTGAGGTTGTAGTGTTGATATAAGCTATCGTATGACTATGGATGGTAAGTTAGATTATTTACAAAAATAAATAGGAAGGGTTTCGAATAAAATGAAACATATACGTGGAATGGAAATGGTATTGATATTAGTAAATAATAATTTACTTAAATCCTGAAACCGGTAAATAATGATTTACTTGACTTTGTATATGATAAATAAAATGGCTTAAACACACCTCTCTAAATGACATCATAAGGGAAGTCCGCACGCGAGGTGAAGCCCCCTGGCTAATGAATGCAGGGTGGATATAGTCCTAGGCCATGGGAGCGCTTATTGTTGTATATTTTTCTACGATGGGTAGGAGATTCCGGGTGTGGTCTTGACTACCCCGCAGGCTCATGGCCGCTTCCCGACGTCTTGCGATATAGGTGCCCAGGTTGTCTAATGATAGGCCCTGGAAGATGATGGTCATTTAGGGGCGCGCACAGTGGGGAAACCCGGACGGGCGGTCTTAGAACTCGTTATATGTATATAATTATAACAGTTCATAATCAAGTGGGACTTGATGTATTTGATATGCCATATAGAGCATGATGGAGCGCCACAAAGAGCACATGTAAATGCCACAAAGAGCATTTGAAAATGATTATTTTCCTGATAAGGAAAGGATTTTTACAAAAGGTAAAATTGAGATAAAATCTCCTTAAAGAGTAAAAGATTTTGATTATATATTTATACTTCCTGCTAAGGAAAAGGCATATGAAATAATTGGCACCTTTGGTGAAGTCTTTAGTTTAATGCTCTTATTTTTGTTCCTGCTTAGCTTATGTTTTAAATAGTATAGGTTGCTTCTTATTTCTCTTTCTTCACGATTTATTATACATAACTGTCATACTCTTTATTCATCTGGTAATCATATAGAACCGGGCCCTGACCTGGTTACATTTCTTGTTGCATATTCCTCTTGTCTCTGCTCAGGTACTCCACCGCAAGGATGCCTGAATTGAATTCCTATTCCGATGTTTTCGACGAGCTGTGATGCATTACGGGTATTACGGGATGCATTTGGTATAGACGTTTTCATTTTATTCTAGTAAAGATCAAGTCTTTTATTCGGGCGAAAGGCCCAAGCTTTTGTAAATGTCTAATGAATGTAATAAGTAACTTATTGTACTTGTGTATTATTTGGTGTATCAGTTTAGTGACCGGTTACCTATTCGGTCTCTTTATTGTATTCTTGTTGTATTATTTATATATGTCTTGGGGTTTCCCTTATCTTTCAGGAATTGGGTTGTTTGTTTTCATTCATTTACTTTCAAATCAAAATTTTTGGCAACCCGTTTTTTGAAATATTGGGTGGATATCCTGGATACTCTATATTTTTGTTATGATGCTGAGAATGATTCCATCCATGATTCCGTTATATTGGAGTATTGGGCTGGCCACCCCTTATTTTGGTGAGCGGGTTGTCACAATGGGTTCTTTCTATCATATTTGGTAGTTGACGTCTCTGCTACCACTGCGGATTTTTCGTTAATAACAGATATAAGGAGGGGGTACCTCCGAGGCAAAATTCGGTATTTAGCCATGAGCGCTCCTAGGCTCAAGGCAACTTCGTGGGCATGTTTTGGTTATCTATATACCGAATGAGGGATTGGTAGTGCATGGATTTTGGTTGTGATCGGGAAATTCCTTGATCACACCTGTTTTGCAACATCGGGTTGCATCGGTGGGCGGGGTTGCTAATAATTTTGAGGTGGCATTGTCTTAATTCGTGGGTTGTTACTAGTTGACTTCAAAGAGCAGTTGTGCTATCCCAAAAATGGATTTGGGTAGTTTTCATGGGAGTTGTTGGGCAAATAGATGTAAAAACGGGATTGCATCAGTTAGGCACTTGGGGATCATGGATCTTTAGACACCTGATGCAGCAGTTTTGTGGAGAAACCTCGCAACATCTAATTAAGGCAATTTTGTTCTTTATGTCATATTTAAACCCAATAAAATCTTAATTAAACTAGTTTATATGTTCATCATCAAAATACTACAAGTTTATATACATGAGAATATTAATTTTAAATCCTAAAAATCCAATTAGATGGCTCTAATAGAGATTTGTTTCGAAATTTCATGACACTTGAACAATGATGCTGGATTAAGGGGCACAAAATTATATAAAAGAATTAGGGATGCTAATTCTGTTACTAAGACAATACAATTTCTACCAATTATGTGCGTACTACTGGTATTCGTTCCTTATGGTCCAATCTATGGTCTTCATTTGTTCCTCCCAAAATCTCCATTTGTATATGAAAGATTTATAGAGAGACCTATTGCCAAGGTAATTTGGAATCATTTCACTGCTTTTTTATAGTTAGACCAAGCTTGTTCGCTATCCCTGCTCATGTACCTGATGTTTTATCATCAGATTACCATCATTCATATTTGGAGGCGAAACAATTCAGTAGCAGATGGCCTAGTGTCCTTAGGAGAGGGTATATATCCTTTATTTAATTTTTGTCATAACTATATTTAAACACACTAAATAGAATTTTAATTCATGACCAAACAGTCTCTAACATAACATAAAAATAATAAATTCTTCCATTGAAATCAAAGTTCGGCATAAAATATAGAAAACTCCACCATTTGAAATAGAGTTGTATGTAAACATAGAAATAAGGAATGTTAGATTAAGGTTCTGCAAATTTCCATGACACAATAATGTATTTCAGGCATTGCGGTTCCTAGGTTGGTATCTCTTCAGACACACTGACTTTCCATTAATGCAAAAGGTTTCCATTTTCTTATTCATTAATATGGTATTGGGGATTAAAACTGTCTTGAAGACAATTTTTCCAAACAGGGGATAATCTCCATCTCGCGGCTGATGAATATCGACCAATTCCATGCAGTCCCCATACTTCCTGCTCACGTAGTTAAAATAACAGTTGATCACATTCTAAATAGAGAACTGCAATAATAATAAAGTTTTAACTATGGTAAAGTTAATACGTTTTTCCTTGAACTTTGTAAGTAATATTTGTTTGCCTTCATAAATGTGTTTTTATAACAGACATGAGGAAAATATATGATTATGCAGTGTTTGGTGTAAACTTACTAAATGAAGTAGTTTTGAATATCTTGTGCAGGGACAGGAAAACCTCGAGAAAAGGTCATGAAGAGAGATCGTTTTTCTAAATGAGCAAATGGGTCCCACGCTTTGGCTTGCGGGTTGAGTTTGGATTGAAACTCGTCAAGTCGGATGCCATTTACTTTTACAGCATCAACATAAACCTCATTTGCCGAACCTTCTCCGGTGTGGGCATGATGTCCATCTCGAGGATGATAAATATCGACCCGTTCCATGCAGTCTCCATACTTCCTGCTCCCGTAGTTAAAATAACAGTCGATCACATGTTATAGAGAGGTGCTATAATAATAGAGTTTTAAATTATGGTGAGTTAATTTTTAAAAGAGTGATGATAGGGAGATCCGGTTCGTAGACATATTTGGTGGACACATGAATAAGACAAAAATGAGTGCAAGTTTTTAATGCACATTTTTATTCCTTGACGGGACCCACAACAATAAGGTATAAGCTTTTAATGCAGTGTGTTCACGAAATGTGTCCACGAACTGGGTCTCCCTAGCATTTTCCTTTTTAAAATGTAATTAGATATTAATTCCTTTAGATATAATATAATTATGTTTTCCTTCAACTTTGATAAATATATGTGGTGTCTAATACAATAAAAAAGGGGGTCTATTATGTCCATATATGACCCAGTGCATGCATAGAAATATAATCTGTTTGCCTGCCTGGATGTGTTTTTATATCAGACATGAGTAAAATAAAACTTTTTTTCGGGTGAAAAGTCACTGCATGGATGACGTTTTTAAAACGTAGTCTACATATTTGATGTATTATAAATAAAATGTAAACTTACTGAGTGAAGTAGTTTTGAATATCTTGAGAGAATGTCATGAAAAGAGAGCGTTCTTCTAAATTAGCAATTGGGTACCACTCTTCCGCTTGTGGGTTGAGTTTGGATTGAAAATGGTCAACTTGGTTGCCATTTTCTTTCAGGGCATCAGCATCAACATCAACCCCATTTGCGGAACCTTCTCCGGTGTGGACCGGCGACACATCTTTTGTGGTGTCCATGATAATGAGTGTAGATGGGAAGTGAATGTGGGTTTCTGTGGAAAAGACAAAAGGAAAATTGTGGGTTTTAGTATCTGTGTGGAGTGAAATGGGAGGGGATATAGTAATCATTTTATAGGGAGTTAATCTGAAATGCCGTGTTTAGGAATGTAGATAGTCTCTATTTCGCGGGGAAATAAAAACTGAAACTTTTTGTGTGCCCTAGTTACAGTTTTTGTCGTTTCATATTTCCATAATAGGCTTAAAATTAGATCTAATCTTACTAATACAATTGCATTCATTGCACAACTTAATATGAATACTAGTGTACATATTATCATAGAATTCCAAAGACAATATAATTACATGATTGTAAAATTCTTGAATAGCAAAAGTGTACAATCTAGAATTTCATAAGTCAAGAATTCCAAAACTTAGAATGGTAAAAGTCATAAATTTTGGGAATTTGAAAAACATAATTTCAAGAATTTCCAAAAGGTCATAAAATTTCAAAAATGCATAATTTAAAGAATTCTAAAAGACATGGTAGTATGAATTCTAAAAGACATGGTAGCATGAGTTCGCAAAAATGTATAATTTAAAGAATTCTAAAAGACATGGTAGTATGAATTCTAAAAGACATGGTAGCATGAATTCTAATCGACATAATAACATGAATTCTAATAAACATAATAGTATGAATTCTGATAGACATAATTCTAAAAGACATACTGCCTTAATAATTATGAAAAATAGAAAACTCAAACTGTTTTAATAGTCATGACAAACAGAAGATAAATCAAGATTGTTTCAACGAATTATGAAGAAACTGAAAACGTAAACCATTTTAATAGTCATGAAAAATAGATAATTTACAGCAGTTTATCAACAGTTATATGACGATTCATATATAACCTATTTTATGGACAATCATGTATTCCTAAACATCTGCTCTTACACCACATGTAAGAATAGTATATTTACATGAATCATAAGATCATTCACATCATCATAATCACATAATAGGTATGTTAAAAAAGAGATAATGTAATACCTCCTTTCATTGCCATGGATATGATGTCGTTGTTTGCCGCTGCTGATTGCCACCGATCGACCTCCTTAGCAGTCTTTCAACGAAGAATTTGGCTTCTCTCTCCTTGCCTATAAGCTTTCATATGTGTGTTTCGTGGATACCTTTTAGATGGAAGAAAGACATCTATTTATAAGTGGAGAGGGGTCCTAAATTCCAAAGGTCAATTAATCTCAATTAGAGATTTAATTGAAATTTTAACTACTTTTATATCCAATTCATTTTTGGAATATGAACCATTTTGTTAGGAAGTAGCATATCTTTATCTTTATATACTATAAAATGCTCTATAAGGAGCTTTAATGCACTTTCACCGTATTATGCCACGTGGCATCTTAATTCACTTTCATCATATCTATCACTTATAAGTCTTCTTGGGAGGCTTTTCTCATTCTTTCCTGCTCCTTCGGTTTCTTCACCCGTTTATTTCCTCTTCAAACCTGTTGTTTTTTATAAATTACGTTCAATATTTTTTTAAATAACTCACGTACAGTATTTTTTAAATTACGCACAGTATTTTTAACAACATATACATAATTGTTTTATTGTTTTTATAAATTATGTAAAATATTTTTTTAAATATATACTATAAAATGCTTTACAAGGAGCTTTAATGCACTTTCACCATATTATGCCACGTGGCATCTTAATTCACTTTCATCATATTTATCACTTATAAGCCTTCTTGGGAGACTTTTCGCATTCTTTCATGCTCCTTCGGTTTCTCCACCTGTTTATTTCCTCTTCAAAACTGTTGGTTTTTATAAATTACGTTGAATATTTTTTTAAATAACTCACGTACAGTATTTTTTAAATTACACATAGTTTTTTTAACAAAATATACATAATTGTTTTATTGTTTTTATAAATTACGTAAAATATTTTTTGAAATAAAAAACAACTTTTTAATTTAAAATAAAGGATTTCTCTTAATTAAAAAAATCATTTTAAGTGTTTTATTAAAAAAAGTTGTTTTTTCTAACAAAAATAAAAACTGTTAACCATGAAAATTAGGGGTGAAAATTCGTGTATTTGGGTCATGTTTCGGGCCGACACGGCAATGATTTTTTTAACACGAACACGATCCAAATAAAAACGACATAACATGACACGGCACGAATAACCCGATTCTTTAAAATTTCACTCTAAATTAAACATAAATAGATACGATAACCCTAATAAAAATACGATTAACATGACAAGACACGATAACACGACTCATAATTTTGACACGAACACACACGACACGACTTCGTGTAAAAAAACACGACACGAAAAAACATATTGTGTCAATTTTGGGTCAATTTCGTTTCGTTACGTGTCGTATTTTCGTGTCGTTTCTAAAATTATCACCACCATATTATGCCACATGGCATCTTAATTCACTTTCATCATATCTATCACTTACAAGCCTTCTTGGGAGGCTATTCTCATTCTTTTCTACTCCTTCGGTTTCTCCACCCGTTTATTTTCTCTTCAAAACTATTGTTTTTAATAAAATACGTTCAATATTTTTTTAAATAACTCATGTACACTATTTTTTAAATTACGCACAATATTTTTAACAACATATACATAATTGTTTTATTGTTTTTATAAATTTTGTAAAATATTTTTTAAAATAAAAAACAACCTTTTTATTTAAAAAAAAGATTTTTCTTAATTAAAAAAATCATTTTAAGTGTTTTATAAAAAAAGTTGTTTTTTAACAAAAATAAAATCTTGTAACCATGAAAATTAGATGTGAAAATTCGTGTATTTGGGTCATGTTTCGGGCCGACACGACAAGGATTTTTTGGACACGAACATGACCCAAATAAAAACGACATAACACGACATGGCACAATTAACCCGATTTTTAAAAATTACACGCTAAATTAAACATAAATTGACACGATAACCCGAATAAAAACACGATTAACATGACAAGACACGATAACACGACTCATAATTTTGACACGACACGACTTCGTGTAAAAAAACACGACATGAACACGACATATTGTGTCAATTTTGGGTCAATTTCGTTTCTTTACGTGTCGTGTTTTCACGTCGTTTCTAAAATTGCCACCCCTAATGAAAACAAATTGTTTTACACTGTTAAAAAATGTTTTTAACTATTTAAAAACTATTTTTTTTATGAAGAAATTATTTTTTAAAGATTTTTTTAATACATAAAAGAATTTATTTTAGGGTCAATTATTAAATAGTCCCTACTATAAATATATTTTTTTTAAAAAGGACACATATTTTTAGTTTAACCCATTTAGTCCCTCAAGCACTCAATATCCTCTTATTTTTAGAGGTCCGCGCCAGCGGCACTCCCTCTCCAAAATATGTGGCAAAGGACTTTTTGAGGCAAAATAAAAAAGTTTGGACTAAATGGGTATTAAAAAATGTCCGAGGGACTATTTGGTATATGTCTCATTATTTTAATGATTTTTTAACTTTTGAACTAAAAAAATGTTTTAAAATAACTATTTTTACCTTTTTCTAATTTTTTTATGAAATTAAGAAACAGTTTCAAAGTTAAAGAAAAATATTTAACAATTTAATATAAGAAAAATAAATTAATATAAAAATTATTTTACTGTTCCTTTTTAATAAAATAAGTACAATATATCTTATATGAAAATAGTTTTTTTTTTGTTTTTTAAAAACTATTCTTTTTGTATAAAAAATGTTATAACTATTTTATAAAAAAAAAGTTATTTTTTAAATAAAATAAAAACTTTACTCTATTTTTGCCGGTTATTTTGTAGTTATATTTTTTTTACATAACTTGTGATCACAGACACTCTGAAGTTTTTAATCTATTTTCTATTTTTACTTAGCATCCCTTTATGTATCGACAATTCCATAAATGTTTATCGTACACTCAATGTATAACTCGCGCATCGCGCTGGTTTCCAACTAGTTCTAATTAAAAATCGGAATACTAACGACCATATTTCGGGGAAGGAATTAAAATTATTAAGTAACCCAAAGGTTAATCAATAATTTCCTTGCAATTTTAGGAGTAGTGTTGTGTTAATAGTTTTGGTTATTTTTTTTTACATTTTTTACTCAGTTAAGTGTGATAAAATATTCCTTAAGAGATAAATTATGAGTTTGGGTGATAAATTTCAGAAGAGTGTGAGAGCAATCTCTTCTTCTATTTATTCTATTATAAGACTCATAAATATTAGTATTGTTCTTCATGTTCATAGTTGGGGGGTCGAGTGAAAATTTTAAGGAGACTTGATTTTTATATCATATCACTCTGTTTTATTATTTTTATTATGCCTTTTATTGGGTTATTATTACATTTTATATATAATAATACCAAAATAAGAGGCTAAATACCCCATTTAAGGGGTGAGAAGAAACCCTTAGCTTAATTATTTTTATTTTTATTTTATTTATTTATTATGTCCCTCTGAATATTAATATTGAAATTTTACAATATATATTTATGCCTCGAGAGAGGGTGAATTATTTTTGAGTGAAAATAGTAAATTCAGATTACAATATTTATTTATTTATTAAACTAGAGGTAAACAATTTTTAATTAATATTGTAGTTTGAATTTTTCAACTCTAAAGCTTAAATTGTAATGGTTTAAAATACTTTTAGTAAATTTTCCCTAACGGGTGATTTATCAGAAACTATTCAAATCGGATTTTTATAGAGTTTGTGAAATTTAACATTATTCTTCTAAAAATATTATGTTCAACTTCACATTTGCAATGAAAGTTGATTTGTGGATTTAAATATATCTTCTAGTATTTCTAATACATAACAAATTAATATAAATAAGTTGTATAAGTGGTGAATTTCAATTCCTTAAATTATCTCATAATTATTTGCTCCTCATATTTAGCTCACTTTATCATTTTAATTATATATTAGTGTAATTTAAATTTCATCTCCATTAGTTAACATAAACATCCTTTGAAAACTTATTCTTGTAAAATTATTGTACTCATTTTCATTTTTTCCTTTCCATATTAAGAAATTGGATTAGCACCCCACTTGCCATTATATATATAGTGTATTTCATAGGTTCAAGGGATTTTGATTGAGAAGAGAGCTATACTACAACGACAACACACCAAAATCCTTTCATAAGGGTCGTTCGAGATTTTTCTAATTTTGGTTTTTCTAGTACATCGGGCAATGTGTGATTGTTTATTTTACTTTATCATGCTATCACCTAAATGCATGTTTTAGGATAAATATAAAATTTGCTAAGACTCGTTTACACAATTTTCGTTTATAATTGATGATTTAAGTTTAATATTTAATTTGAAAAAAATTAAAAATTGGTTATTGTTTAGACCATTCCGTATATTCCGTAACTTCATCAGTTTTTTGCATTAAATTCCAGTTGCTGCACTTTTAACACATTGTTATGTTTGTCGTGTCATGGGTAATAATACAACATTAGAGTTGTGGGAGCTCTAAGGCTTTGTCCATCTTTCCTTATTCTTTCTATCCTCTAGAATTGTTTGAAAATATTTCCCTAGAGATAAGTCATGATTTTGTTAAATATTAGAGGGTACTTGTACACTTTACGGATGAGTTGCAAAGTAGTTTATAGTGGATGAGATTTTGTAATCTGTTTATTCTTTTACCCATGACGAGTGCGACAATCATGCTACCCAGGTTATTTTTCCTTTGTCCTTCTTTTTAATATAATTTTTTGGATTATAGTTGTGATAGTTATTGTTAAAATTTCTTGATTACAAAGGTTCTCGAAACATAATCCACTCCACAATAAAAATTTAATGATTCAATATATAATATATGTTGTGATCTCACTAAATATGTTTATAGTAGTTTGCAATTCATTATATGTGAGTAACATCACTTTTATGCACGCTTGACTATTGGTGAGATGTTCTCCTTTTTATTGCTATGTATTCTTTTATATTAATGAGGAATTTGGATCTATGTTACAAGGGCATTGCTAATGGAGCTGGTCAATCAGAGATACTCGGTCTAATATATGTTGCTCCAATTAAGGTACTACCTACCAATAATTTTGATATGTTATTGTATAACTTCTTGCAGAAATAGTTGACATTTTAATTGTTTTTTATGTTTATTGAGAAAAAAATCTTATTCTAATGTTGTTATGCATACCGACCTGATCACAACATGATGTCGGGTTGGGATTGACTAATACTTGACAGAACCCGATATGACACAACATGATTTTGTCAAGAGAAAAAAATAATGGTTTTCTTCCTTTCAAAGTAGTGAATATATATATGCACGTATAGAATTCTAAAAGACATGTTAGCATGAAATATATATATATATATAATCCAAAATAAAATTATATAGGTACATGAATTGATAATATTATTTAATTCATATGTACTATGTACTATATGTATATTTTATGTGAAAGCCCCTAGCCGCCCCTATCTAACTTCTCGCTCGATTTTCAAACCCTTCCTAGGGGTTGCCTGGCTTTTATGTCCAAAAACTTCATGCAATTGAACCCAAAACCTCCTACCACTGTTTGGGCCAAATCCTTTGCTAGTATTGTAGCTAACAATGGATCCAAAGAAATTCATCTTAAAACTCCTTCCATATTCAAAGGGGAACATACTGTACACTTCACCCTTGGTGATAAAGAAGCATTGGCTGGTCCTTTCAAGTTCTTGATTGTTAGGAAATTTTCAAAAGGTAGATCTTCAATGGATGAGATAAGGAAGATCTTTCTTACTTTCAACCTTAAACAATCCTGCATTGTTGGACTCATAGATAACAAGCAAATCCTAATCAAGCTGGAATGTGAAGAAGATTTTTTCAGGTTGTGGACAAGAGAACAATGGTTTCTTGGAAGATATCCCATGCACGCCTTTAAATGGTCCCGAAACTTCACCCCTGATCAAGAATTTCCTGTTGTTCTAGCATGGATATACCTTCCAAATCTCCCTATTTATTTATTCGTAAAAATCTCTCTATTCTTCATAGCCCAACTCATTGGCAAACCCCTAAAGATGGATGCCTCTATAGTGAATCAATCAGGACCTACCATGGCCAAAATTTGGGTGTAGATCAACCTCACCAAAGGAGAAGCCTAAAAGAGTTTGGATAAGCATAGGTGGCAATGGTTTCTGACATGATATTATCTATGAAGTTCTTCCCAAGTACTGCAACTACTGTTAAAAAAAGGGACGTGATGAAGGCTCTTGTTTTTTCATGAATGGTGGTAATAATTTAAACCCCAAATAACCTATGAAACTGATGATAAAAAACAAATACAATCCTAAAAATTCCACCCAACCGGAAGATTAAGCACTCACTAATACAAATAATGCCATAAATGCTATCAAACAAGAATCTCTAGAGAAAAACGAAGATCACCAAGAACTAATTCAAGATACTAACTTAATATCCATCAAAGACTAACCTAACCTAAACCAAAATTATCCTCAACAAATCATCATCCAAGAATTCCCGAACCTCCCACTAAAATACCAATTGCAAAAATTCTTATTAAGCATTGCCTCTAAAAATGCCAAGAACATTTAATCCTTTATTACAAAGATCCATTACTGTGAGATTACTCCTGAATAAGCCACTGTAGTTGAGAATGCCACTACGGTGTACGCTTAAGCAAGGATGGCCCGAATATACACCAGTTTTATATTTTTTTAAATTTTAATATTGAACCTTTAAACAAAATTAAACCAATTAAACTTAGCACCAATTTCAAAACTTTCTGGTGGAAGACCGATTTTCCAAATTTTATCTTTTTACATTAAAGCATGCATCTAAGGTGATGACATATAAAATAAATAAATCAACCACAAACTGCTGATGTATAAGGAATGCCACAAAGGGAAAACCCTCGGATGGCCCAGCCAACAAATTACTATAATACGATTTTACAAAGTATAGACAATAGAATTACATAATGACTAGATCCCCCAAAAGATGTGAAGCTGTTCTTTCTTCAACCTCTCCTCCACTGTGCAACGTATAAGTCCACCTACGCAAGCTTCCACAACACAAGTGTCCACACGCGCCTCGATATCCATCGATGATGCTCAACCACCGTCAAACAATACGAACGATACGCACGGAGTCCATCGCATGAAATAGGTTCTTTCCTGATGAAAGATACAAAATTTTGTGCCCAATATCAAGATATCAAAGCATATAAATTATGGAGCTTAGATCTTTCAGCATATAGGGTAAAACATGAGGCTTGGAACTTTTGTAAATAAGTAGAAATTCATTTTTCACCAAAAGTGATAAAAAATCTAAGTCACTAATGCCTTAAAATACTATTTGCATGATTTTTGAGGCGACGACTCGTTCGAATGAAAAATAGGGGTTGAATGACCATTACCCTTCATTCAAATGGCACCTATTGTTCTTTTGAACGAGAATGCAATCTCATTTGAACCAACTTCTAATGAACTTCTGATGAGGTTAGTATTGATTTATAGAGGAACCTCATTTGATATTCGTTTGATGTCTGATCTAATGAAACAAAACTTAATTTGAAAGAAACACAAAGTTCGTTCTTACTATACTTATTCTAATTCAAATGAGTTTAAACACAGAAAATATTTTTCTAAAAAAGTATTAAAAATAGTTCCAAACAATTTTAAATCAAAAACCAACACCCTTAAAATATATCCCAGGACACATAATAAATGCGCATTCATATTTGCGCGATCCTCAATAAACGTGAAGACAAACTTGGCATTAAACACGACACGTTGTCCATTCATTAAAGCTTGAACTCTACGTCTTCATCAAACACGTCATAGGCTTATGGGATCAACAACATAAAATCTATCCTATAACTCAAACGTTTTGTCCAGAATAATGCCAATTACATACAAATTGACTCCATTGGAATTTTGTCCTTACAAATCTCCTTTTTTGGCTATTCTGGGACAACTAAAACAAAAATACGATGGTCCATCAAGCTCCCTAAAAAGACTCATTCCCCAACCTAAAAAAGAAAAAAAAGTACAGACGCTCGACCGACACACAAACATGTGTATTTTTGATTTTCTTGAAAACTTTGCCACATTAATGTAAAATTGTACTTCTGTACACTTAAACACACCTCCAAAAGCAAGAATAATATAACAAATATAAATTCGCAAATGACTAAACATCTAAAAATGTCTAAATAATATCAACCTAGGTAAGATGTCTCCCCTTAAGATAAAGAGATCCTAATCCTGCAAAGGAAAGATACAATTTCTCCCCACTTTTGTTCAGGAATATACAAAAAAGATGCCATAAAACAGTTACTCTCCCCCTAAATACGTGATCTTAAGATACCAATATGATAAAGTTTGATACCAATTTTAAACATATGGAGAAGGGAAGAAGGCATGCAATGGTGTAAAATATAGTAAACACGCAACATGGAAACCCAATCATAAATAATCCAAACAGTCAAGCGTATGGCAAACATGGACTAAATGTAAACTGCAAAGACTCAAAACACGATACCATATATAATATATGCAATATCAATGTGTCTAAACATGTGGGATTGAATGAATGAACATGAACCAGATACGAATTATGATCCAACCACTCAAATATGTTCAAGAAGTTCTAACTGATTGTAAAATTTTATCAAACAAAAATTTAGCCTCAAGTGACAAGATAAATTGAACTTAATGAACAAAGAAGCACAATTCACATAAGCCTATAATATTGCTAATTCTACAAATCAATAGCGTCATGACAAAATAAGCATAACCGATTTTCATTGTGCATACCCGTTGATCTTCAACTAAACACCTCAAAAGATAAACATATATCATATTTTTCATTCTTTTATTTTCTCAATTCTTTTTAAGCTACGTATTTTTGAATGGACAAACAAACTAAACTATGTTGGATTTTGGCAATTTTTTTATTTGTATTTCCTTTAATCTTTTCATTACGCTCTTGCCAACGGTGACTTTCCCACAAAGGATATTTGCTCATTTCGTAGCTCTTTTTCATGCACCCTCATATTTTTCAATATAATTCAAACATACTCATGGGAAATGGTTCTTATATGCACAAATCCCCCATAGTCACAAAACATGTAGATGACAAAATTGATGGGAGAACATCTCACAAAGCTCAAATATATATTTAAAGTTAAAATCTAAAAAGCTCATGTATGTGGTTGCGGAGGCATATAGAAAGTTCAATCCATAAAGAAAATCAAGTTCGAAATAACTCCATGATAACATGGTTAAGAACAATCTAAGTATTTACAATCATAACCAAATGTCCTAGCCACATGGAAAGTATGGAACGAATTATATTCAAACACACCAATATGCTACACCAAATGCGTAAAACTAAAATACACAAAAAATAAAAATATTTTTGAGTTTTTCTAAAAATTTTCAAGAGAATACCAATTTTTAACTTTATGAAAACAAACTCTTACTTGAAAGATAAACAAAATCTTTTTGTATTTTTTCAATATGACTAAATAATAGAAAAAATATAATACAAAAGATACACATGTCATAACACTAGCAAAACATATATCATGACGCACAAACCAAAGTATGACAAATAAGCTAACACAATCAACCATTAGATATAGCATGGTAAGTATCATGTGTAAGCAAACGAAAATCAACAAGTCTAATATGTAAAGCCTCTAAATCCGATTTCCTAACCCAAGTAGGTCTAACATGACGCTTAAGAGCTTTGGGAATCTTGATGACTCTACTGTTAGACCTCCGATGTAACAACCTACTCTAAATAACTCTAAATATAACATTAGTCCCCGATAACTTGTTTTTTGTGTGTCGTTGTTTGAAAGCCAAGTTAGTCAAAACCTCAAAATACCTACAAAATAATATCAACTCAAGTGTAGAGGTAAGTAAGGGTATCAATCCACATCAAGGGGGTAAGCTAGAGACAAATTCAATTGTAATTCACTTTTTATTTTATTTTTGTGCTTTTTTCACTTTTCTAATTTTTTTTAGCTTTTTCAAATATTAAAACAATTGGGTGAGGTGAGGATTTAAACTAAACTAAATAAAAGGGGGTAATCAAACTAAAGGTAAAATGTGAAAAATATAAACAAGTGTATGATAAAAGTGAGTGGAGTGCAACTAAATGAGAGAAAATATTCAAGGGACTGAAAATCCACCCTCAATTCACACAAATTTATCTAACTTGCACAATTTTAATTTCATCAATTTCCAAAATATTCATTTAATTCAAAAGATAATTCTCATTACACTAATGAATTAATTGAATACTCTTTTACAAAAGTAAGTTTAATCCCCACAAGCACTACTCTAAATGAATTAAAATCAATTAAATGAATCACCCGCTAGGATCGATTCACCAAACTAATTTTAATTAAACAAAGTAAAAACAAGAGTAGATGAAAATTATACTAACATTTAAATCAAGTGATAAGCCTATCTCTAGTTGGAATCAAATGATCAAATGATAATAAAATTTTCAATCCTTTCTCAAGGATGATTTTCCATTTGTCAATGTGAAAATAATTAGGAATTAAATTTACTAATCAAAGGAAACTAACAAAATTATAATTCACAATTAAACCAAATTGAATTCATGAGGGTTTGAAGTCATCCCTTGAATGGGATGATTAGCCCCCCATAATCATCATCCAATAAAAATTAGAATCAAATAAGAGCATAAAATGAAAATTAGAGAGGAGTAATCAAACAAAAATTCCCTTCAATTGCATTAATTATTCAATTCTTCATTCATCTCAATTAATTACAACACTCAATTTATTGAATTTTTTCTCTAATCTAAAAAAAAAAAGCTAAACTACTAAAAAATAAAAATGGTGTTTCTCTATCTAATTCTCTCTCTAATTCCTATCTCCAAAAGCTTTTTTTCAAATGGGGTTTTGAGTCTTATTTTATAGTAGATGCATGGCACATATGGGCTAAGGGGTATTTTTGGTAATGGACTAGGGTGAACATGTGGGAGAGGTGTGATCACATGTGCATGGGGTGTGAGATGTGAGGATATTTGGGAAGTGGGGTAATAGAGATAATAATCTGATTTGGTTAAAAAGGAGTAGGGGTAAAATGGGTATAAGTGGGGTAAAAGATATTAGAAAACATGTTGGTTATTTGTTTTATTTTAGGTTTGGTTTCATTTTTTGCAGGTGAGAATCGTAGGCAGCTTTTGGTCAGCGGGACGCCGCCGGGGCAGAATCGAGGGCACCGCCGGCGGGTTTGTTGGGTGGTCATCGATTTCGGGGTCGACAGGTATAAGGGTCGCTGGAACGCCGACGCATGGGGTGGAATCATGGTTTGAGAGATGGAGATGGTAAGGGTCTGTGGTGTTGGCCATGGTGGATGAGGATGATTGGTATGGAGGCAGGTGGTAAAAGGTGGTGGTTTTATTTGGGTGAGAGTTGGGTGTCTTTGGTTATGGAGGTTGATGAGAGGAGAGAGAATGTGGGGGGTTTGAGGTTGAAGAAGAAGGGGATGGGATATGGTGTAGTGAGGTGTAGGATTAGTTGGGTGTGGGTGAGGGAGTGTTTTGTGTGCGAGTGGGTTGTAGGGTAAGTAGGTGTGAGTGAGTTAGGTGTTGTGTGTGTGTTTATTTTGTGACTCTTAGAAAAATAAAACTAAAAACTTAAATAAAATTAAAAATTTGAAAATAAAATTATAATCTAAAAAATAAAAAATAAAGACTCAATTAAAAATGAACTAAATAAAAGAAATAAAAATCTAATTAAAAATAAAACAAACTAAAAATAATAAAAAATAAAAATATTAAAACTAAAAAATGTAACAACCCTCGCTTTTGGGAGCCCATTTTATATTTATTTACTGTGTTGAATAGTTGCATATATAAAATGCGGGATGTGGGTAAGTATTAATTTGATGAAATAAGTTAATATTTACTAATGAGTTGTATAATTACCATGTGTGTAAATAGTTGTTACCATGTGGTGTTCTATTTTGTCATGAAAATTAAAATGGCAATTTGAATTAAAATGAAACCGGAACTTTAAATGGCTTATAAAATTTCCAAATGATGATTTGGAGGGTGTAGTTAGTTCCGGGAGGTATGAGACAGTCGAAATGTGTGCCATATTGTATTTTGAGATTTTGGGCACTTTTGACTGGTTTGGGCATATTGCGTATTAGAAATTAATTATTGCGGTATTGACATTTAAAGATGAGAGACTCTTAATCTAAGGCCATGTTTTATTCTTTACCAAGCCTTTCATTTCCTCTTATTTTCCCTAAGTGTTCTAGCCCTAAGAGTGAGAGAGAGATTGGAAGAACTTGTGGAGAAAAGGGAGAGATTGAAGATTTGGTAGTTTGATCTTGCTTTCCTCTTCAACTAAGACTGAATTTGAAGCCCCCAAGGCAAGTTTTCTTCTTGATATTATATGGTTTAAGATGGGTAACTAGTATGGTTAGTTATGTAATGTAGTTATGGTTTTTTTTGGTTAGATTTAAGGGTATTAAGGTATTAATATCTTTGGTAGATATTGATGGTGGATAGAAGTAGAAAAATATTGATGGGAGCATTTATGATCTTTTAGTATCATTAAATGAGGTTTGATTGGGTTTGGTTGATAGTTGGTTTTGGGTTGGTATGAAAGAAATAGGAAGATTGGTCTAGGTCTGCAATGACCGGTCGACCGCATCTCTCAGACCGGTCGACCGGGCTTTCGAAGGAGGGCACACTGCTTTCTTTCAAAGGCATGAAATTGAGGGCGCGGTCGATCGCGGTCCCCCTACCGGTCGACCGGATCGTCCTAAATGAACTTTCTGCTTTCTTTCAAAAGCTAAAACTTGAGACGTGGTCGACCGCGGTCTTGGGACCGGCCGACCGGTCCCCTGTTTTCTCTTCCAATTTTCTACTTTTGTTTTTAAATTCTTTTCTTCCCCTAGGAACTTAGGACTCTTTTTGAATGAAGTAAACCTTGGCTTTTAGAGTCCTAGTTGAGTTGGTTGACACCCTAGTGTTGAATGGGTTTCACTTGGTGGTTAAGTCCGGGGGAGGGGTTGTCGTAAGTGATGTTAAGGCATCACTTTTCTTTGTGCATCCTATTAATATGGATGGGAGTTGTAGGCCCATACTTGGAGACTTTAGGGGGCTAATTGAGGTATATAAAACCTTATGTTCGAGAGGTGAATAAAATCCTTTGGAGATTTACTCGAGGCATAACCTATGATGAAAATGAATAAGATATCCTATGACCATGGTTTCAAACAAATGAAACACATAAATGATTAACGAAAATGAAAAGTATGGTTTTTATAGTAAATGCTAATTTACTTAAACACACCTCCCTAAATGCTATCATAAGGGAAGCTCGCGCATGAGGTGATGTTCCTTGACTAGCGAATGCAGGGAGACTATAGTCCTCGGCCATATGCGGGTTTATTACATGTATTTTCTGCGCTAGTGAGGTAATTCCGGGTGTGGTTATGACTCACTCGCAGGCATATGGCCACTTCCCGACGTGCGTTAAGTACCCAGACTGCCTTGTTTGATGGGCCCCTGGAAGATGATAGTCACTTAGGGGCGCGCCCAGTGGGGAAACTCGGAGGGGCGGTCTTAGAATCGTTATATGTATAAGAATATAACTTTTCTAAACTCAAGTGGGACTTGAGGGTTGCATATTTCCACTGAATTATATATGATAACTGCATTCCTGCTAAGGAATAAGAATTGGAAAGAAATAAGAAAATGATGATATTGTATTCCTATTAAGGAATTGAAACTGGATTAAAGTGGAAATTGGTGAATCGAGGCTTTTAATTTATTAATGCATCATTTCATTCTCTTGCATAGTTTTATCTTAGGCATGTCATTTTAACTTTCTCATTTATATTTCTTTGTTAGGTTGTTAGATTTCTGATGTTCACTCTCATGATTAACTGTTCATATCTAGCATGCTTTTTGTTCATCTGGGAACTATATAAAAACCGGGTCCTGACCCGTTCATTTTCTTCTATGTTGCGCATGTTATTGTATCCGCCCAGGTGCTCCTCCACAAGGACACCCGTGTTGATATTCCTACTCTTTTGCTTTTAAGGAGCTGTATGAATTTGCGGATATTACAGGATGTTTTGCTAGACGCCATAATTTTTTATATCTAGTTATGATCGGGTCTGTTAATCGGGCGAGTGGCCCAACTTTGTAATTGTATAATGAATGTACTAAGTACATATAACTGTTGCAAATCCTTTTGTGTAGCTATGGACCGACAGCATATTCGGTCCTCCCCTTGTATATTTCCGTTTTAGTTGTATGTTATATATGTTTCTTTGAATTCCACTAGTTTCTAGAATGGGTTGTTTAAATCGTTTTCTTAACTTAACTTTTTAAACCAATTAAATTGTTTTGACAACCCGTTTTCTGAATTAGTGGGTGGTTTTCCCGTTTACTCTTACTATATTAGTTGGTGCTGAGAATGATTTCCATCAATGATTTTCGTATATGTCGGAGTATCAGGCTGGCTACCCCTTACCTCGGAGTGCGGGTTGTCACAGATGGTATCAGAGCACTGGGTTCTAGAGTACTAGGATCTATGTGGACTTGTCACGATATACCGTAGCGTTCTTTGATATAGAGCCTAATGATAAGACTGCTTTGTTGCTTATAATTGTGATCTTTCGTGAAATAGATTGTTGTGAATAGTTTTCTAACACTATTGTCCCTTCATCTCAGATGCCGCCTAAGAGAGGTCACCCTGCGAGACGCAATAGAGTTGTAGAAGAGGATGTTGGTCCTCCACCGCCCCAAGGAACTTTTAATGCTGCGGACGTAGCCAACATTGTGGCCCATGCAGTTAATGCTACCATGACCGCAGTAGCTCAACAGATGCCACAAGCTCAACAGCGGGCACAGGATGCTCAGGCACCTACGGGACCTTCTCCGTGGGAAAGAGTAAGGGAGTCCTTTTTAAAGGGCCATCCCCCCGAGTTTGATGTAGGCTCTGATGTTGTTCGAGCAAATCAATGGAAGAAAGATATGCAACACCATTTACGAATGGTGGATTGTAGTGAGGAGAAGAAGCAAGTCCTTGCTACTTTTAAGTTGGTTGGGGCAGCGTTACATTGGTGGGAGTCGATGACTACGCCAGAACAGAGAGACACTATGTCAATCACTGAATTCTGGGTCTTGTACGACTGGAAGTATTTTCCTCCCGCGATTCAAAGGGAGATGAGAAGGAGATTGCAGGATCTAGTTCAGGGAGAACGGTCTGTTGCCGAATACGAAGAGGAGTTTACCCGGTTAGCTAGTTTTGTGCCGGAAGAGGTGACTCTGGAGGAAAGAAAAGTCTCAAAATTTATGGGAGGTCTAAACTGGAGAATCCGACAACATTTGCTGGGTAATCCGTCTTTGCAAACTTTTGGTGAAGTTATGAATGCGGCATTGCTCCATTGCCAGGAGCATCGGTTGTTTATACAGAATAGCAAGAAAGCTACAGGAATGGGGCAAGGAAGGAAGCCCGGGGTGAGTGGGAATGGAGGAGCCTTTCCTTCGTCCCAACCTACGGGTAATAACCAGCGAGACAGGGACCCCCAGCAAGGGGACGGGTCGAAAAGACAACGCTTTGGCGGGTTTAATACTGGTGGTAATGCAAACAGGCAAGGTCAGGGTACAGTGCCACAACAAGCAGGTCGGGGTGGTCCGGGAGGTAGAGCCAATCCGGGCCAAGGGTTCGGACAGTTTAGAAATAACAGAGGTCGAGGCCAGGAAAATATGGTGGGGAAGTGTTTTCAATGTGGAGAAGCGGGACATTATAAGAAAGATTGTCCTCAAGTGATTGGGGGACAACCTCCTCGAGTTCCTCAACAGCCTTATGTTCAGTTTCCTCCACAGGCACCAAATCCAGTTGTCCCTCTGCAGCAGGGTCAACTGCAGTATGGGAGAGTCTACCACATTCAGGATGCTATGCTTCCTCCTATTCAGCCAGCGCCGCCTGCTATAGAGGGTAAGTTCCTTATTCAGGGACATATGGGTCGCGTTTTATTTGATACAGGTGCGACACATTCCTTTATTTCTAGAAGTTTTGCTCAGTCCACAGAGTTGATAAAATCTACTGAGAGCACTTTCACTAGTGTTGAGTCTTCTATGGGTGACGGTTCACTCATTTTCTTTGTTTGCAAACGCATAGGAATCACTCTTGGAAATTTGTGTTTTGAGGCCGATTTACTCGTCCTAGACATGGTCGGGTATGATGTGATTTTGGGCATGGATTGGCTTGTTAAGTATCATGCTATAGTTAATTGTTACGGGAAGAGTATAGTCTTCGCCGTTTCAGGACAAGATATGTTCCTGGTGGTTATGCCTCGTTTAGAGGGAGATACTGGTACTTATTTATATTGTATTGCAGATGAGATTTCTCGGGATACAATTGTTCCCTTAGATTCTATTCCTGTTGTTCGAGATTTTGAGGACGTTTTTCGAGAAATACCGAGTTTTCCTCCTAGTCGAGAGATTGAGTTTGTGATTGACTTAGCGCCGAAAACTCGACCGATTGCGCGAACTCCTTATCGTATGGCTCCTGTGGAAATGAGGGAGCTAAGAGATCAAATTCAGAAGTTGTTGGAGCAGGGGTTTATCAGGCGTAGTACGTCACCGTGGGGTACTCCTGTGTTGTTTATGAAGAAAAGAGATGGTTCTCTCCGGTTGTGTGTGGACTATAGAGAGTTGAATAAGGTCACCATCAGGAATAAATACCCGTTGCCTCATATAGACGACTTGTTCGATCAACTCAGGGGAGCGACCTACTTCTCTAAGATAGATTTGAGAACGGGGTATCATCAGTTGAGGATACGGGAGCAAGATGTATCCAAGACTGCTTTTCTGACAAGGTACGGGTCTTATGAATTCTTGGTTATGCCTTTTGGGCTAACTAATGCCCCTGCCGTATTCATGGATCTTATGAATAGGGTATTTCGAGACTTCCTGGACCAGTTTGTTATCGTATTCATCGATGACATCCTTGTGTATTCTCAAACCGAAGATGATCATGCTACTCATTTGGGGTTGGTCCTGCAAAGGTTAAGGGATCACCAATTGTACGCTAAGTTTGAGAAATGTGGTTTTTGGTTGCGGGAAGTGCAGTTTTTGGGTCATATCGTGACTTCACAGGGTATATCGGTGGACCCAAGTAAAGTTGTTGCGGTGAGGGAGTGGGGTCAGCCCACGACACCTACCGAAATTCGCAGTTTTTTGGGTTTGGCGGGTTATTACCGCCGATTTATTAAGGGATTTTCTAAAATTGCTAGTCCTTTAATAAATTTGACCCGGAAAGGGGTTAGATTTGTTTGGGATGATTCCTGTCAAGCTGCATTCGATGAGCTTAAAGATAGATTGACTTCGGCTCCAGTCCTCGCTTTACCCAAGCCGGGGTTGGAATATTTAGTCTTCACCGATGCATCTCTACAAGGTTTGGGAGGTGTGCTTCAGCAGGAGCGACAAGATATTGCCTATGCTTCCAGGAAGCTCAAGCCTCATGAAAGAAATTACCCGGTGCATGACTTAGAATTAGCCGCAGTTGTCTTTGCCTTGAAGATTTGGAGGCACTATCTTCTCGGGGAGAAGTTTAGTCTTTTCACGGACCATAAGTCGTTGCAATATTTATTTTCTCAAAAAGATTTGAATATGCGACAGCGATGGTGGTTGGAGTTCGTGAAAGATTATCAATTTGATATTCATTATCATCCGGGTAAGGCGAACGTGGTGGCAGATGCCTTGAGTAGAAAACCCGAGGGAGAACTAGCATATGTATGGAAGGTTAAATGGAAAGAGCTGAGTCATGAGAATGCGGTTGCTAGGGCGTTTATGTCCGTGATGACCGTTACTCCGACGATTGTGGCAAGGGTCGTAGAGGCCCAAGGCAGGAATAAAGAATGCCAAGACCACATTCGCCGATTACTGACTGAGGGAGCGGAGTCCTACTCGGTAAGTTCTGAGGGTGGATTGCACTTTCATGAAAGGCTCATCGTTCCGGAGGATGGGGATTTGCGACGGGCAGTGATGGCAGAATCTCACGGTTCAAAATTTTCGGTGCATCCGAGAAATGATAAAATGTATCAGGATATGCGCCGTCAATATTGGTGGCCGGGTATGAAATGAGATATTTCGGAGTTTGTATCTCAATGCACTACTTGTCAGTTGGTTAAGATTGATCATCAGCTACCGGCAGGTTTGTTGTAACCATTAGAAATTCTCGTATGGAAATGGGAGAGTATATCAATGGATTTTATCACTGGCTTACCGATGTCACAAAAGGGTCACGATTCTATATGGGTTATCGTGGATCGCTTGACAAAGTCGACGCACTTCCTTCCGGTCCGTACCGATTATAATACTGCTTGTTACGCTCAGTTGTTTATTGATGAGATTGTTAGATTGCATGGGGTGCCTTTGAGTATTGTTTCTGACAGAGATAAAATCTTCGTTTCCCACTTTTGGCAAAGCTTCCAAGAGTCCCTGGGAACGGAATTGAGATTGAGCACTTCCTATCACCCTCAGACAGATGGGCAGACCGAAAGGGTTAACCAAATGTTGGAGGATATGCTTCGTATGTGTATGCTCGATTTCAAAGGTAGTTGGGAACAATATCTCCCGTTGGTTGAGTTTGCTTACAATAACTCATACCAATTCACTATTGGGATGGCCCCCTAGGAAGCCTTGTATGGTAGGCCCTGTAGGTCTCCTACATGTTGGTTGGAGGTGGGGGATAATAAGTTTCTCGGACCTGAAATGATTCGGGATACTTCTTCTAAGATCGATCTTATTTGAAATCGTATTCGGATAGCCCAAGATAGACAAAAGAGCTATGCCGATGGGGGAAGAAGACATGTGGAGTTGGAGGTTGGAGACTAAGTGTTGGTTCGAGTGTCGCCTATGAAAGGCGTTAAGCGTTTCGGAAAGAAAGGGAAGCTTGCACCGCATTTTGTTGGACCTTTTCCCGTGATTACTAAGGTGGGTCCAGTGGCGTATCAACTTGCCCTACCGGAACCTTTGCAACAGATTCACGATGTCTTCCACATCTCCTCTTTGAAAAAGTATAAGAGGTGTGATGGTGCCCTTTGGCACATTCCTTTTGACGATATAGAGTTACAATCCGATGTTTCTTATGAAGAGCAACCCGTGGCCATTTTGGAGCATGGGGAACGTAGATTGAGATCTCGAGTAGTGCCCTTAGTTAGAGTACAACGAAGTCATCATAGCGTCGAGGAATCTACTTGGGAGCGTGAGAACGATATGCGGGAAAAGTATCCGCATCTTTTTATCCAAGGTACGCTTGAATTTTGGGGACAAAATTCCCTCATAAGGGGGGGAGTATGTAACAACCCTATCTTTTGGGAGCCCATTTTATATTTATTTACTGTGTTGAATAGTTGCATATATAAAATGTCGAATGTGGGTAAGTATTAATTTGATGAAATAAGTTAATATTTACTAATGAGTTGTATAATTTCCATGTGTGTAAGTAGTTGTTACCATGTGGTGTTCTATTTTGTCATGAAAATTAAAATGGAAATTTGAATTAAAATGAAACCGGAACTTTAAATGGCTTATAAAATTTCCAAATGATGATTTGGAGGGTGTAGTTAGTTCCTGGAGGTATGAGACAGTCGAAATGTGTGCCATATTGTATTTTGAGATTTCGGGCACTTTTGACTGGTTTTGGCATATTGCGTATTAGAAATTAATTATTGCGGTACTGACATTTAAAGATGAGAGACTCTTAATCTAAGGCCACATTTTATTCTTTACCAAGACTTTCATTTCCTCTTATTTGCCCTAAGTGTTCTAGCCCTAAGAGTGAGATAGAGAGTGGAAGAACTTGTGGAGAAAAGGGAGAGATTGAAGATTTGGTAGTTTGATCTTGCTTTCCTCTTCAACCAAGACTAAATTTGAAGCCCCCAAGGCAAGTTTTCTACTTGCTATTATATGGTTTAAGATGGGTAACTAGTATGGTTAGTTATGTAATGGTTTTGATGTAATGTAGTTATGGTTTTTTTTGGTTAGATTTAAGGGTATTAAGGTATTAATATCTTTGGTAGAGATTGATGGTGGATAGAAGTAGAAAAATGTTGATGGGAGCATTTATGATCTTTTAGTATCATTAAATGAGGTTTGATTGGGTTTGGTTGATAGTTGGTTTTGGGTTGGTATTAAAGAAATAGGAAGATTGGTCTAGGTGTGCAATGACCGGTCGACCGCATCTCTCAGACCGGTCGACCGGGCCTTCGGAGGAGGGCACACTGCTTTCTTTCAAAGGCATGAAATTGAGGGCGTGGTCGACCGCGGTCCCCCTATCGATCGACCGGATCGTCCGAAATGAACTTTCTGCTTTCTTTCAAAAGCTAAAACTTGAGACGTGGTCGACCGCGGTCTTGGGACCGGCCGACCGGTCCCCTGTTTTCTCTTCCAATTTTCTACTTTTGTTTTTAAATTATTTTCTTCCCCTAGGAACTTAGGACTCTTCTTGAATGAAGTAAACCTTGGCTTTTAGAGTCCTAGTTGAGTTGGTTGACACCCTAGTGTTGAATGGGTTTCACTTGGGGGTTAAGTCCGGGGGAGGGGTTGTCGTAAGTGATGTTAAGGCATCACTTTTCTTTGTGCATCCTAATAATATGGATGTGAGTTGTAGGCCCATACTTGGAGACTTTAGGGGGCTAATTGAGGTATATAAAACCTTATGTTCGAGAGGTGAATAAAATCCCTTGGAGATTTACTCGAGGCATAACCTATGATGAAAATGAATAAGATATCCTATGACCATGGTTTCAAACAAATGAAACACATAAATGATTAACGAAAATGAAAAGTATGGTTTTTATAGTAAATGCTAATTTACTTAAACACACCTCCCTAAATGCTATCATAAGGGAAGCTCGCGCATGAGGTGATGTTCCTTGACTAGCGAATGCCGGGAGACTATAGTCCTCGGCCATATGCGGGTTTATTATATGTATTTTCTGCGCTAGTGAGGTAATTACGGGTGTGGTTATGACTCACTCGCAGGCATATGGCCACTTCCCGACGTGCGTTAGGTACCCAGGCTTCCTTGTTTGATGGGCCCCTGGAAGATGATAGTCATTTAGGGGCGCGCCCGGTGGGGAAACTCGGAGGGGCGGTCTTAGAATCGTTATATGTATAAGAATATAACTTTTCTAAACTCAAGTGGGACTTGAGGGTTGCATATTTCCACTGAATTATATATGATAACTGTATTCCTGCTAAGGAATAAGAATTGGAAAGAAATAAGAAAATGATGATATTGTATTCCTATTAAGGAATTGAAACTGGATTAAAGTGGAAATTGGTGAATCGAGGCTTTTAATTTATTAATGCATCATTTCATTCTCTTGCATAGTTTTATCTTAGGCATGTCATTTTAACTTTCTCATTTATATTTCTTTGTTAGGTTGTTAGATTTCTTATGTTCATTCTCATGATTAACTGTTCATATCTAACATGCTTTTTGTTCATCTGGGAACTATATAAAAACCGGGTCCTGACCCGTTCATTTTCTTCTATGTTGCGCATGTTATTGTATTCGCCCAGGTGCTCCTCCGCAAGGATGCCCGTGTTGATATTCCTACTCTTTTGCTTTTAAGGAGCTGTATGAATTTGCGGATATTACAGGATGTTTTGCTAGACGCCATCATTTTTGATATCTAGTTATGATCGGGTATGTTAATCGGGTGAGTGGCCCAACTTTGTAATTGTATAATGAATGTACTAAGTACATATAACTGTTGCAAATCCTTTTGTGTAGCTGTGGACCGACAGCATATTCGGTCCTCCCCTTGTATATTTCCGTTTTAGTTGTATGTTATATATGTTTCTTTGAATTCCACTATTTTCTAGAATGGGTTGTTTAAATCGTTTTCTTAACTTAACTTTTTAAATCAATTAAATTGTTTTGACAACCCGTTTTCTGAATTAATGGGTGGTTTTTCCGGATACTCTTACTATATTAGTTGGTGCTGAGAATGATTTCCATCCATGATTTCCGTATATGTCGGAGTATCGGGCTGGCCACCCCTTACCTCGGAGTGCGGGTTGTCACAAAAAATAAAATCCTAAGCATATATAAAAACTAAAATAAAACAAAAGAAATAAAAACTTAAAATCTAAATGAAAACTAAAGTCCTAAAAAAATAATCTAATAAAACTAAAAAAAGAGATCCTAGTAAAATAAAAACTAATAAAAATAAAAATACACTAATAAAAATAAAATAGAAAAATAGAAAACAAAACTTAGAAAATACTATATAAATAAAAAATAAATACTAAAAAAATAAAATGACTCGAACTAAAAATCTAAAAAATATTAAAAAAGGACAAACTAAAAACACACAGGGTTTGGGGTAGGTTTAGGCTAGGTTTAGGGTAGGTTAGGATACGGGATTGGTAATTAGCTCCATAAAACGAGCATTTGCCTTGATATATAGCTTTTGACACCGCAAACGGACATTTGACCTACAAGATAAACATTTAAGCGCGTAAGACCCATATTGCCGAGAATTAGCAACTAAAATACATCTATTCGGGATATAAAATGTACAATTTTGGGTGCTTATCAGTCCCTCTAGAAGGTAAAAATCCCAAATAAACCCTAGATTTTTACCAAATTACCAAAATACCCTTAAAGAATGAATTAAGTTAACTTACACTTTTATATACCAATTAAAACCCAACTTTCACTCAAAGTTTAACCAAATGACTTATATTTTGTCGGAATATCATAACCAAATCCATTAGATTTGAATAATTGCACATAAGCTCCTAAGCTTTTACAAAATAACTTAAAAGCCGGTAATTCTGTACAAAAGCTATCTAAGGACCTAAACCAATGCCCAAAATTATTTGTACATACTCCCCTACTGACATGGGACCGGTTGGACTGCCAACACGACATGTGCCATGTAGAGTACCATGGGTACCCATTTTCCATCCACATAGCCTTGATGAAAGTTATACAAACTCAACCCCATCTTCACCACCAAAATAACTAATCAAATACTCTCCACGAACCCTATAAATACCCTCCTTCACCTTATTAAAAACTCATCCCATCCGAGAGCTTTTCTAATGAATTTTTTTGAGAGTTTTTGCATTTCTGTTATTTTATGCATGAATGTTTGTTCCTTCAATTTGGTTATATTTCTACACGTATATAAAATAGAATTATGAATTTACATGTGTTTATTAAGGTGTGTATCCATTGAAATAGCTCAAAAACTAGACAACTCCATTAAAAATAGAAAACTCCATTGAAGCTTGAGCTTCAATGGTGGATTTTGCTTCTTTGACTTTGAACCAGTTTTAAAGTGAGGTAAGTTGATCATAGATTCTAAGGAATCTAGGTGCATGGTTTAATTAAACCAAGAATAGGTTTTGATACCTCAAATCAAAGTTTAAAGTTTTCGGGCCTGGAACTTTTAGAATCAAATTCAAGAGTTTTACTCGACCAAAATTCCTCAAACTAGGCTTATTTTGCTACATTTCCAACATAGAACAAAACCCTTATGATGTCATAATAAGAATCCTACCTTTCAGTCACTTATGTTTAATCAAATTTTTGGCATTTTTATAAGGACTCAATAGCTTAATTTAGCCCACCAAAATCCCTGAAACTAATTTGGATAGATTTCTCTTCAAAAGTTATGCAATTTTCATTCAGGAACCGACTCAAATGTATTCCAAAAACGTCTCAACTTTAAGGTCAAAATTTCAAAACCCTAAAGTAAAATGATTGAAGTTTGAAGATTAATGGGTGACACACGTGCGAGTGAGGGTCAAACTAGGCGCGTGAATTAGCTGACTTAGCGCATGAGGGGGCATCTCCACTCAGAAAAATCTGATTTTTTCTTCAAAATTTTTATTTTTTAGTTCTAAACAAAGTGATATATTACATCACCCTATTTAGATACCATGAAATTATTTTCTCGAGAAAATTAATTTTAAAGTTTAAATTCAAGTTTTAATTTTACACATTACCCTCTGACTAATATTCCAAGTATTTCAAAATACCCCCAACCTTTTTCTATAAATTTTTAGTTCAAATAAAGCTATTTTGTCTCTTGTCACTAAATCCAAATCCAATTATAAATAAAGAAAAATATTATTCTAAAAACTTTTAAAATTTATATATTATACCCTCCTAGTTATTTTTACACTGAAATTTCTTGCAATTTAGTATCCTACTGCATCATAGCAAGCAGTATTTTAGGCTTACATGACCTACTTATACTCTTTATTATTTCACACTATCCAGTCAACCCCAATGAATTAGACACAGTCCCAGAATTTGAAAATTCAAAGTTGGTGATTTTAATTTCAGTATTAAACAAATTGAGCTTATATCTTTCAAAATTATAGATTGTTATATCATTATATGATAATTTTGAACTCATGTTTCAATTACGAACTCATTTGTGTAGTTTATATTTATTCCATGTATTGATTCTCTCGATATTTCAGTTATCTCAAAACCCGATAAACCATTATAGCCTATGACTTCAGTAAAAGTCACTGAACTCTTTTTACCCTTAATTATGGTATAGCCTTGCAACCTACTACAATAATTGCACATTACCCTGAAATTTATGGCAATTATCAGTGAAACCCCTAGTAGCATACCTTACGATTCAGAGATTAGACCCCGATATACCACGACTGTTCTAATTAGCTTGGAGGATTCTCATGTTGAGTGTGCCAAGCCTTATTATTATTACTGTTCCCCAACAATTTTAGGATTGCCTATCCAAGTGTATGATATGCTTTGGACAATATTGTAATGGTATGTTTACGCATTTGAAGCCCTTATAACTGATAATTTATGGGTTATCTTGTTATAGTCTGAACCCTTATCTTGGTAACTTAATACACAACTTATCCGGTTACACTCCAGCATATTATTCATTTACATATCATTAGACGCCAGTATACCCCTGATAGTTGTATGATATTTTATTTTGTCTAAAGATTTTTATGATATCAATATTAAATCCAGTTACTCACTAATAATACATTTTCTCTCGTACCTAGTATAGAAATAAAATTATCAAGTTGGCATGTCTGCTTAATTGTTTTCCTTCTAGTTGGATGACGAACCCGAGGAAGATGAGATACCTCTGGCACGTTTGGACTTTTATTCTATATTACTTTAAAAAATCTTTTCGGTTACGTACAAATAGGTTGTAGTAGACAAATATGGTAGTCTCCGCTGGAATATTAGCATCGCAACTAATCAACTCTTATGATTCCCGAATGTTTTTCTACACGTTTTACCTTATATATGGCATGTACGAATAATTATCTATTTCCATTTATTTCAGACTCAACTATGTACCCGGATGTTTTTCTACAAGTTTTACCTTATATATGACATGTACGAATAATTATGTATTTCCATTTATTTCAGACTCAACTATGTAATAAGATGCTAGGCATCCCCATAGTAAAAATCTTTTAATATTCGATGCCTTTAGTTTGTTTGTTATGTGTATTTTACTCCTTACTTACCATTAGAAACATAAAGTTCGAGGATGCGACATCCTAGGACCGTTCTTAAGATCATAACAAAAATGCCTAAGGTTACCTTTCCTACCATAATAAGTGCAAGTGTAAATACGGCAAGGGGTGTTATCTAAAGGTTGACATTTTCTAGCACTCCTAAACTACTCTCTTAAACATATGGCTTTGGAAGGGGAAGCGTTATGATCATCAAAACCAATTCCACTCTTAACATCTTTGATTTGGACGGTGCCTAACATTTTATCCAACTTTTTGAACCCAGACTCTAAATAAAATTTGACACGACTCTAATATTTTAATATCTCTTCAAGCTCAACAATACTAGACTCGAGTAAACGTATAGACTCCTCAAACTCTAGAAGCTCTTTCTTAATAGCCTCCATCAAACCATGAAGCCTATTTCTCTCACCCTTAAAGTACTGTAGCTTCTCTCGAAGAGTCCTCTTACGTGCCTTAATATCCTTAATCAAAGCATTATTATCATCATTATTATTATTATTATTATTATTATTATTATTATTATTATTATTATTATTATTATTATTATTATTATTATTATTATTATTATTATTATTATTATTATTATTATTTTCTATGGAACTTTCTTTCAACCTACCTTCCAACTTTAAGTTAACCTTTTTCACCGTTAAAGTTTCCGCATATAACTCACGAAAGGAAACTTGTAGCTCATTATCCTCCTCATTTTTTTCATCCCCACTCTCATCTCCACTATCTCGACCATCACTCACTTAGGATTCAAAAATTATGACCTCGGATGTGTCATGTTCATATGAAGGTTTCTTATCAACAGTCACATCACTAGCCATGAATGTGGTAAAGTTAAGCTCAATGGGTGAATCATTTTCCTCTTTCAGATCATTATCACTAAGGGTGTCATTAAATTCTATCAATTTCTTTCCCTCCTCCCTTAGTTTAGTGGGGGCACTCAGCTACCCTATGGCCATAACCCTCCTTACTATAACATCTCTCAAAATCATCCCTTTTTAAAGTTCTCATTCATATCTTAAGGATGTGATCGACCTTGTTGTTCTTAATTTTCTGAAACCTTTTTGCATCTTTCAATTGATTTTGGAATTTGAGAAATTTCTTGAATTGCTTTACCAACATGGCCATATTCTTAGAATTGGCGTCAGACTCATGATTCGAAACATGTGTTTCCTCCTTTTGGGCATTCAAAGCTATGCTCTTTTCTTTTTTCGTCACATTCTTATAGGTAAATATGTCAAAGGCAAAAGTTTATAGGTCACCTATAAGCTCTTCAAGTTTCATAGAGTCTAGAGTACCCAAATTTTTTAAAACCCTCACATTTGGATTAAATCTATCAGGCAACGACCTTAAGATTTTATTTATCACTCGGTTTTCGGGTATCTTCTCTCCCAAGTTAAATAACGAGTTAACTATATCGGATAATCTAGCATAAAACTCATCAAAGGTCTCACTTTCTAACATTTTTATTATTTCAAATTAAGTTGTGAGGTTTTGGAGTTTGGAAGCCTAAACAACACTAGTTCTTTCATGGGTGAGTTGGATTATATCCCAAGCCTCTTTTGACGTCTCACATGGCATAATACAGAGGAATTCTGTCGGAATGACAGAATAAAACAAAGAATTTAAACCTCGAGAATTATACTACAACAATTTATGCTCCGCCTCAGTCCAAGACCCTATTAGTTTTAAATAAATTGAATCTCCATGTGACGTGACTGGTGGTGACCACCCCTTAATAACAACTATAGGGGGAGCCTAAAGGCAGTCTTTTGATTAGAGATAACTCCCCCTCCTAAATTGAGGAAGGTTGAAAACCCAGAGGAAGCTCAGAAAAGAAGCTCAGAGGAAGCTTGCTAGAGGAAGCTCACCAGAGAAATATTGCTAGAGGAAGCTTTCCAGAAGAAGCTCAAAGGAAGCTTACCAGAGTAAATTCAGAGGAAGATCACCATAGAAAGATTGCTAGAGGAAGCTCGCCAGAGGAAGCTTAGAGGAAGCTTTACAAAAGAAGCACAGAGGAAGCTTACCAGAAGAAGCTCAGAGGAAGCTCATAGAAGAAATTCAGATGAAGCTTGCTAGAGGAAGATATCCAGAGGAAGCTATACTGGAGGAAGATTTACCGAAGGAAGCTCGAAGGAACCTTGCCAAAGGAAGCTCAGAGGAAACTTGCTATAAGAAGTTCAGAGGAAACTTAGCAGAGGAACGTCATTCAGAGAGGAAACTCAGGGTTGACAGTTTTTTTTATATACTTATTCAAATCATGTATCTATAGAGATGTATTATAACTTGTATGTTTTAATGATTTATAGTATGAGAGTGAGGTCAAACGGTATCCGTGAGGGACCAAGTCTGGAAGGGCTTGGGAGAGCTTTCATGCTCTATCGGTTGACCTCATTAAGGGAACCTCACAGGGAACTAGTTTGGAAGATTAAGAATCAAGGAAACATTAAGGCTTGACTTAACCATTCTAGATACACCTCATAAAACATCGAGGGATCATAACCCGAGAGAGCTTATTTAGAAGAACCACGAGTTCCATCTCACTTTGAGCACAGTGCCAAACAGTCCCTTTTCAAATGTCATATCTTCTTTAGGTGATGTTACATGCCACATACCTATTGCCCAATCTAAACTTGAGTAAACCATGGAAGTTTGAGGAGCTGTCCGAAGGTTTGGTGGTTGACGATTGAAGTGTGACAACTGCGTGACACAGCTGATAGCCAAAAGGTGTCTGCAGGCATTTAATGCTAGTGACATAAAGTAGAAGGTTTTTCACATTGATTGAGACTGAGGCATCTCAGGAGAGGTTAGTGGCTATTTAGATAGCCCAGCCATTTCAGAGAAAATGGGTTCTCTTTGGAGATAAGAGAGTGTTCTTTGTCCTGAGTTCTTTATAGAGAGAGAAAAGATATTGAGAGCGGGGGAGTTATTGCAAAACTAGGGGGTATTTAACTCACCCACCATTGTTGGTTGTTTCCAAACTTTCACTACCATTTACTGTTGTGATATGTGTATGGGACCTTGGTTTTTGAGCTGCCTACCAAGGTGTATTTGAGAGTGCTTGTTTCTCTCTCCCTTTGAACGATTTGTTTCTGAGGTTCATTTATTATTTATTTCAATCTGTGTTGTTATTATATTGTGATTGTGTGTTTATTCTGTACCAAGTCAAGGATATTGGGTTAGTTGTTATCGCTATACCTATAGGGGTTACGCCTCCATCGATAATCTAAAGTACCCTCTTACATTTGGCGACTCTGCTGGGGTGGTATTCTTCTAAAATTATGGCCTAAGGTAATGTTAATCGTGTTCTCGATTGTGATGACATCCAACAAAGGGAGAAATAACGGGCGAGGGGGCATGTTGAGATTTCTCTGGGGCAGGTGTGGACTCCCTCGTGACTTGCGATGAAATACATAAGAAGCTTGACGGAAAATCTTAACATGTGTTTTCATTGTTAAGTCACCGTTACAAGTGGAGTTTGATGAAAAATCTTAAAAGTGTTTTCATTGTTAAGTCACCATTACTGGTGGATTTTGACAAAAAAATCTTAACAAGTGTTTTCATTGTTAAGTCACCGTTACTGGTGGAGTTTGACGAAAAATATTAACAAGAGTTTTCATTGTTAAGTCACCGTTACCGGTGGAGTTTACCAAAAAAAAATCTTAGCAAGTGGTTTTCACTGTTAAGTCATCGTTATTAGTGTAATCACCGTTATTGGTGGAGTTTGATGAACAATCTTAATAAGTGTTTTCATTTTTAAGTCACCGTTACTGGTGGAGTTTGAAAAAAAAATCTTAACAAGTGATTTTCATTGTTAAGTCACCATTATTGGTGGGATCACCATTATTGCTGGAGTTTGATGAAAAATCTTAACAAGTGGTTTTCATTGTGGCTTGAGATATTTTCGTGCAGATATTTCTTGGCCACGTAACAAATATCTCCACGTGGGGGAAAATGTAGGTGGAGACTAAAGGCAGTCTTATGATTAGAGATAACTCCCCCTCCTAAATTGAGGAAGGTGGACAAGCCAGAGGAAGATTTCCAGAGGAAGCTTACTAGAGAAAGCTCGCCAGAGGAAGCTCACCTGAGAAATCTTTCTAGAGAAAGATTAGAGGAAGATTTCCAGAAGAAGCTCAGAGGAAGATTACCAGAAGAAGCTCAGAGGAAGATTTCTAGAAGAAGCTCAGATGAAGCTTACCAAAATAAGCTTAGAGGAAGCTTACCAGAGGAATCTCAGAAAATAAGCTCAGAGGAATCTCACCAGAGGAATCTTGCTAGAGGAAGCTCGCCAGAGGAAGCTTGCTAGAGGAAGCCTAGAGGAAGCTTTCCAGAAGAAGCTCAGAGGAAGCTTACCAGAGGAAGCTCAAAAAATAAGCTCAGAGGAAGATCACCAGAGGAAGCTCGCCAGAGGAAGCTTACTAGAGGAAGCTTAGAGGGAGCTTTCCAGAAGAAGCTCAGAGGAAACTTACCAGAACAAGATCAGAGGAAGCTCAGAGAAGAAACTCAGATGAAGCTCTCCAGAGGAAGCTCACCAGAGGAAGCTTTACCAGAGGAATCTCGGAGGAACCTTACCAGAGGAAGCTCAGAGGAAACTTGCTATATGAAGTTTCGAGGAAACTTGCCAGAGGAACCTCACTCACAGAGGAAACTCAGGGTTGACAGTTTTTTATATACTTATTCAAATCATGTATCCGTAGAGATGTATTATAACTTGTATGTTTTAATGATTTATAATATGAGAGTGAGGTCAAACGGTATCTGCAAGGGACCAAGTCTGGTAGGGCTTGGGAGAGATTTCATGCTCTATCGGATGACCTCATCAAGGGAACCTCAGAGGGAACTAGTTTTGAGGATTGAGAAGCAAGTCAATGTTAAGGCTTGACTTAGCCATTCTAGATACACCTGGTAAAACACCAAGGGACCATAACCCGAGAGAGCTTATCCAGAAGAACCACGAGTTCCATATCACTTTGAGCCTAGTGCCAAACAGTCCTTGTTCAAATGTCACATTTTCTTTAGGTGATGTCACACGCCACCTACCTACTGTACAATCCAAACTTGAGTAAACCATGGCAGTTTGAGGAGCTGTCAGAAGGTTTGGTGGATGACCATTGAAGTGTGACAGATGCCTGACACAACTAATAGCCAAAAGGTGTGAGCAGGCATTTAATGCTAGTGACATAAAGTAGAAGATTTTTCACATTGATTGAGACTGAGACATCTCAGGAGAGGCTGGTGGCTATTTAGAGAGCCCAGCCATTTCAAAGAAAAGGGGTTCTTTATAGAGAGAGAAAAGACATTGATAGCAAGGGAGTTATTGCAAAACCAGGGGGCATTTAACTTACCCACCATTATTGGTTGTTGCCAAGCTTTCACCACCATTTATTGTTGTGATATGTGTGTGGGACCTTGTTTTTTGATCTGCCTACTAAGGTGTATCTGAGAGTGCTTGTTTCTCTCTCCCTTTGAACGAGTTATTTCTGAGGTTCATTTATTATTTATTTAAATCTGAGTTGTTATTATATTGTGATTGTGTGTTTATTCTGTACCAAGTCGAGGATATTGGGTTAGTTGTTATTGCCATACCTATAGGGGTTACGCCTCCATCTATAATATAAATTACCCTCTTACAACATCAAACCACACCCGCTCATATATAGCCTTAAGTGTTTGCTTCATACGCACTTTTCATCATGCGTAGTTTGACCCATAAAACATAGGGGTTCTAAAACCATCAAATCCACATAAATTCATGCCTAAAGACAAAGGGATGAAAAACATAAAAACCGAGTGTTCTAGATTTAATACCAATTTGAAAATTCCCTTACGGTGTACTCTTAGGCAAGGATGGTTTGAATAAATACAAGTCCAATATTTTTTTTATATTTTTCGAATTCTTAAAGATCGAAACTGTAAACAAAATTAACTTAATTAAACTTAGCACTGATTTCAAAACTTTCTTATAGAAGACCATTTTCCAAATGCTATCTTTTTACCCTAAAGCATGCATTTAAGGTGATGGTAGATAAAATTACTAAATCAACCCTAAGACGTCGATATACGAGGAAAACCACAAAGGGGAAAATGTCGGAAGGCCCAAGCAATAGATCACTATGATACGGTTCTAAAAAGTATAAACAATAGAATTACACAACAATTTGTTACCCCACAAGCCTTGAAGCTCTCCCATCTTTAATCGATTCTCCGCAGTGCAACGTAGGAATCCACCTACACAAGCTGCCATAGTATACGAATCCACACGCACCTCGATACCCACCAATGAGGCTCAGTAACAGTTAAACACCGCATATGGTACAAACGGAGTCCACCGTATGAACCAGGTTCTTTCAAGATGAAAGATACAAACTATAATACCCCCCCCCCCCCCCCCAATATTTTATTAATTTTCATGCATAAGTTGTAATAATATGAAAATCTTGAGATTTCGATAATTATGATTGAGTGTATAGCTGAATGGACTGTTCGGGATCCTGATTATAATTATTGGAATATTGTGGGATAAAATTTGGAAAATTTAGAGAAGAATGAAGAATGGTCATTCGAACGAGTTCAGGTCGTTCGAACGTGAAATAAGGGTCATTCGTATTAAGGGATTAAACAAGGTTCGAATGATATCCAACTGAATAACATGTCGAGGCGATTCAAATGTCGTTTGAAGCATAATTTGAATGAAAATCCATTCTCGTTCGACAAAGGGGCTATTCTCGTTATAACGAGGTTACGCAGAATTTTTAAATCGGGTTGCCCTTGTGTGCTATCACATTTTTCACCGTTAGATGGGTAACCTGCCGAGCTCTGGTGAGCCCAGATTGAGCAAAAATGGGATTTGAGGTTTTAGGGGTGTTTTATAAGGGTTTGTTTGGATTATTTGGGTTTATTTTTGAGTTGGAATAAGAAGAAGAAAAAGAAGAAGAAAGAGAGAGAGAGAGAGAGATGGTGGGTCTTCCACCATTTTTATGCACTCCTCCACCTCTCTCTACCATAAACCACCATGCCACCACCATCTCTCCACCATATACCACTTAGTTTACATGCATTCCTCCCTATATAAACTATATATACCCATTTCCTCAATGGATGATCAAAGATACAAATTTTGGAGGTGTTGTTGAGGGTCTTTGAAGATGAAGATAGAGGACATTTGTTGAGTTTTGAAGAGGGTTTTGATGGAGCATTCATAAGCAAGCTTGTACGAGCTAGGCAATGTCTTTAAGGCCACCTTAAGAGGTGGAAGGTTGCCATCTTCTTAAAAATTTCAATATATTATTGTTGGAGCTTCATTTGAGATGGAAAATATCTACTCTTAGTATTAGGAAAAATCTAGTCTTTCAACCTTTAAGTTTTGATCTGATATTTTTAAGAAGATCTTCATAATCTCTGATTCATCCTTTACCTTTAAACAAAGGGCACCCCAAATATTTTATGGGAAGATTTTTAAATGGAATGCCAAGACAGTGAACAATTGAGAATCTTCTTAAAATTGGAATTTTTAAATCAATATAGAATGAAATCTTTTTAAAATTAATGAGATGACTTGAGGCTTTCTCATAAGACTCCAGAAAGATCATAAGGGCTTTAAGAGAGACTTTTTTCCTGATCTTTAATAAGCTCTACTTTGAAACCTAGCCTCCCAAAAAACCAAATTTTATTTGATTTCTTACTGATGACCTCATCAAAATTCCACTTAAACAAGAATTTTTTCATCTTCCCTTGATTGGTTTTAGGCTACAGAATAGAAATAACAGGTAAGTAATACTTTCTACCAATATTTTTAATTCTTCTACTAGTGGGTTTATTTGAAATACCTCTAGCATTCCGAGAAATGAAATTTATCATTGAGAACATGGAAGGTTGGAATTAGTGATCACCTTAGTGTTGGCTTTTGTAATCCTTCTGAATAGAGGGCCTATGGGTTTCCTTATATTCTTAGGTTTGAGCTTATGATCCAAGGCAGTATGGGCATTAAAACTCTCATGAACCCTCTTATTCCTTCTTTCTTTATATGCTTTAATTTTACTCCACTTTCTATCAGACCTATTGGCAAAAATCATCAACTCTTCTCGTATAGGGATAATTCTCTACTGCTTCTATTCAGAATCATACATGCTTTGCATAATGGAAGTCATAATCTGGAAGATTAGATGATCTTGAGGATAGTAATATATGGTCTACTACTGTAAGGACAAATTTTCAATGGAGTCAATTTGTATGTAATTGGCATTATTCGGGACAAAATGTTTGAGTCTTAGGATATAATTTATGTTGTTGATCCCATAAGCCTATGACGTGTTTGATGAAGACGTAGCGATAAAGTTTCAAATTGTTTAGTGTCATGTGTCCCTGGATATATTATAAGGGTGTTGTTTTTTATTTAAAATTGTTTGGAACTATTTTTAATATTTTTTACTAAAAATATTTTCTGAGTTTAAACTCTTTTGAACAAGAATAAGTCTCGTTTAAACAAAATTCATTTTTCGTTCGAATGAACTTCTTCTTTGTTCAAACGAAGTTCTTTCTCATTAAATCGAACATCAAACGAGGATCCTCTGCCAAGCAGAACCAATCTAGTTAGAAGCTAGTTCAAACGAGATTGCATTGACATTCAAACAAACTATTGGTGTCGTTCGAATGAAGTGCAATTCTCGTTCGAACGACTCTAGTTTTTGTTTGAATGAATCGGTCCCTCGAAAATCATGTAAATAGTAATTAAGGCATTGGGGACTCAGAATGTTTAATGACTTTTAGTGAAAAACGAATTTCTACATGTTTATAAAAGCTCCAATCCCGAAGTTCACCCAATACGTGTAAAGATCCAAGTTCCATAATTTATATGCTTTGAGATCTTGATATTGGGCACCAAAGTTTGTGTAATGACCCGACTTGGATTTAAAGGTTACCCGTAGTCAACCCGATCCGACCCAAGAATTAGGTGTGAAGTGCAATGAAATAACCTATATAATGTTGCTAATCCAGTTTTATTTTAATTAACGTTTAACCTGTTTCACATGTGATTTCAATTTCAAATTCAGCTACGTGAGGGACCCGTGGGAAGCATCTACAGTGTCCAAGCATACAGAGCTACTAACGTAAAATAAAAAAGCGTACTTACCTAAGTAATTCTCTCAATATACAAACTCGTACCTATCCTATCGTAACAAAGACGAGGGTGTGAGCCGAATGCTCAATTAGAAATATACAACAATGCAATATTGAATCGAACGACAGAAAGAAGACTCTAACACATTATACCTACATGCATATGCAACTACCTTACACACACACACACACACACACACACATATATATATATATATATATATATATATATATATATATATATATATAATGTATGAAACCGTTTTACTTCCGAAAATATTATTTATCCTGATTAATTCACCTTAATCTTATAAAACACTTACTCTTTCTTATTTTTACATTTATCCCTTTATTTAACACACATAATTAAATACTTGAAACAAATACACTTAGTTTGACAGAAAGTTATTTCTTTACCAAAATTACCATTTTCATTTTAACCAATCCACGTTAGTATTTTCATTGAATCACACTTCGACACACACGAACACCGTGTGAGAAAATACTTATTTATCTTTTGAAAACCTTTCACATCACACCTTTGTGTTAATTATGGGTAAAGCCACTTGTCTTTTTTTTTTGGAATCTTCAAATAACCGTGAACTTTAACGGACTCCACACCGCCAGCGATGCCACCATATCCTCTGGTCAATGATTTTGGGTCTTTTGCCTCAGGGCTCTAGCCCTCCTTAATTTTTTTACCTGGACAAATTCAAAACCTAGGGTTTCACCCCAATTTATTTTACGCTAAAAAAATCATCTTTTTTTAAGTTACTCACACTAGCTTATTAAGTGCTTGGAATGTCCTAACACCTTTTAACCCTTTTGGAGTAACATTCTTCTCAATTTGAAACATCTTTACTTTATTCCTTTCATTTCTAAGAATAATCGAATTTATAAGACTACTTTATAAAAAAATACCATTTTCTTTATTAACACATGTAGTCTTGAAATCTCAGGAAAAGTCCGAATTTGTCAAGGTTAAAATGAGTTTGGCAAGGGTTTTCTAGAATTCTGCAATAAAATAGCAGGAGGCAGCAGTGCAGAATTACGAGAAAGGGTGCAAAAATTGGAGGAATTAATTGCAAATCCTCCAACAGATATTTTGTAGTAGCAACACTCTCAGTCAAGTTGGAAGAATTGCGATTAGAGCTACAACGTGTTCAAACGGTACAAGAAAGCCACATCCAGGAAACTGAAGAAGAGGTTGAGAACCTTGCTGCAAATGTTGGTGTTTTGGCTGACGAGCTTCATACTCATTTGGGCAGACTTTATGAGGATTCTGGGTTGCTAAAAAAGGCGTGGCTCAACGCTGGTAGCAATGACACTAGTGCCGGTGTCAAGAACTATAAAATTCCAAAACCGAAGGCATTTGCTGGTGCAAGGTCGGCGAAGGAATTAGAGAATTTCGTGTATGATATGGAACAATATTTCAAGACTGCTCATACTTATGTGATGATGCAAAATTTTAGTGGAAAAGTCGGACCGAAGACGAGAGTAGGTTTGAAATCAGTTCGTGGAGTGAACTAAAGAAGGAATTACTGGAGCAATTCTTTCCAGCAAATTTAGGTTGGTAAGCGAGGGAAACATTGCGACGTGTGAAACATGACAAGACTGTGCGGGATTATGTGACAGAGTTCACGTCGGTGATGCTTGATGTTAAGGGAATGTCCAAGGAAGACAAGGTCTTCAATTTCGTTTCCAATCTTCAGCCTTAGGAGACATGGTGTGCGTGATTTTCAGCAAGCATTAGTAGTTACGGATAGCTTAGTGGATCTCGAACTGGACCAGTCAGATGGTGTTTTATCTAAGTCCAAAGGTAAAGACAAAGTCGTGTTAGAATCGGGCAAAGATGGAGGGACAGAAAATGACAAGGGAAAGGGGGATGATGGACAACCAAACAAAGGCAAAGTTAGTTATTCTGGGTGTTTCATTTGCAAGGGTTCACACCGGGAAAAGGATTGTCCAATGCGAGAAAAGCTTGCTACAATTCAAGTGGAAGAGTCCAGAGATGTTGTCTCAAGTTCAGGTGGGGCGGATGGTCGTGTCAACCCCTTGGTTTTATTAGGCGGACTCCAAGAAATGGAGTCTGGATAAATGGGCGATTGAAGCCTTGGTATGCGCGGGTTGCAGAAACCTTGCATTACCAAGAGAAACTTTTGCGTTAGGTGGTCAAAACGTGGAGGTTATGGTCCTGCATGGAGAGATTGAACCGAAAGGAGTTTCCCAAACTTTCATCATGAAGTTATGGGGTTCAGCATGAAGTTATGGGTACGGGAAAACCTCAAAACTAAGGGAAAATGTCTTAGTTCACTTTGGCTATGGTATTCAGCTGGAACAAAGTGGTTATGCAATTCGAAGTTGTCAGATTATGGGAGCTAGGTTCTTTCTATCATATTTGGTAGTTGACGTCTCTGCTACCACTGTGGATTTTTGGTTAATAACATATATAAGGAGGGGGTACCTCCGAGGCAAAATTCGGTATTTAGCCATGAGCGCTCCTAGGCTCAAGGCAACTTCGTGGGCATGTTTTGGTTATCCATATACCGAATGAGGGATTGGTACTGCATGGATTTTGGTTGTGATCGGGAAATTCCTCGATCACACCTATTTTGCAACAACGAGTTGCATCGGTGGGTGGGGTTGCTTATAATTTTGAGGTGGCATTGTCTTAATTCGTGGGTTGTTAGTAGTTGACTTCAAAGAGAAGTTGTGCTATCCTAAAAATTGATTTGGGTAGTTTTCATGGGATTTGTTGGGCAAATAGATGTAAAAACGGGATTGCATCGGTTAGGCACTTGGAGATCATGGATCTTTAGACACCTGGTGCAGCAGTTTTGAAGGCAGTTTCATGGAGAAACCTGGCAACATCTAATTAAGGCAATTTTGTTCTTTATGTCATATTTAAACCCAATAAAATCTTAATTAAACTAGTTTATATGTTCATCATCAAAATACTACAAGTTTATATACATGAGAATATTAATTTTAAATCCTAAAAATCCAATTAAATGGGTCTAATATAGATTTGTTTTCGAAATTTCATGACACTTGAACAATGATGCTGGATTAAGGGGCACAACATTATATAAAAGAATTAGGGATGATAATTATGTTATTAAGACAATACCATTTCTACCAATTATGTGCCTATTACTGGTATTAGTTCCTTATGGTCCAATCTATAATCTTCATTTGTTCCTCCTAAAATCTCCATTTGTATATGAAAGATTTATAGAGAGACCTATTGTCAAGGTAATTTGGAATCATTTCACTATTTTTTTTTAAAGTTAGACCAAGCTTGTCCTCTATCCCTGCTCATGTACATGATTTTTTTATCAACAGATTACCATCATTCATATTTGGAGGCAAAACAATTCAGTAGCAGATGGCCTAGTATCCTTAGGAGGGGGTATATATACTTTATTTAATTTTTATCATAACTATATTTAAACACACTAAATAGAATTATAATTCATAACCAAACATTCTCTAACATAACATAAAAATAATAAATTCTTCCATTGAAAACAAAGTTCGGCATAAAATATAGAAAACTCCACCATTTGAAATAGAGTTGTATGTAAACATAGAAATAAGGCATGTTAGATTAAGGTTCTGCAAATTTCCATGACACAATAATGTATTTCAGGCATTGCGGTTCCTAGGTTGGTATCTCTTCAGCCACACTGACTTTCCATTAATGCAAAAGGTTTCCATTTTCTTATTCCTTAATATGGTATTGGGGATTAAAACTGTCTTGAAGACAATTTTTCCAAACAGGGGATAATCTCCATCTCGCGGCTGATGAATATCGACCAATTCCACACAGTCCCCATACTTCCTGCTCATGTAGTTAAAATAACAGTTGATCACATGCTAAATAGAGAACTGCAATAATAATAAAGTTTTAACTATGGTAAAGTTAATACGTTTTTCCTTGAACTTTGTAAGTAATATTTGTTTGCCTTCATAAATGTGTTTTTATAACAGACATGAGGAAAATATATGATTATGCAGTGTTTGGTGTAAACTTACTGAATGAAGTAGTTTTGAATATCTTGTGCAGTGACAGGAAAACCTCGAGAAAAGGTCATGAAGAGAGATCGTTTTTCTAAATGAGAAAATGGGTCCCACGCTTTGGCTTGTGGGTTGAGTTTGGATTGAAACTCGTCAAGTCGGATGCCATTTACTTTTACAGCATCAACATAAACCTCATTTGCCGAACCTTCTCCGGTGTGGGCATGATGTCCATCTTGAGGTTGATGAATATCGACCCGTTCCACACAGTCTCCATACTTCCTGCTCCCGTAGTTAAAATAACAGTCGATCACATGTTATAGAGAGGTGAAATAATAATAATAGAGTTTTAAATTATGGTGAGTTAATTTTTAAAAGAGTGATGATAGGGAGATCCGGTTCGTAGACATATTTGGTGGACACATGAATAAGACAAAAATGAGTGCAAGTTTTTAATGCACATTTTTATTCCCTGACGGGACCCACAACAATAAGGTATAAGATTTTAATGCAGTATGTTCACGAAATGTGTCCACGAACCGGGTCTCCCTAGCATTTTCCTTTTTAAAATGTAATTAGATATTAATTCCTTTAGATATAATATAATTACGTTTTTCCTTCAACTTTGATAAATATATGTGGTGTCTAATACAATAAAAAGGGGGTCTATTATGTCCATATATGACCCAGTGCATGCATAGAAATATAATCTGTTTGCCTGCCTGGATGTGTTTTTATATCAGACATGAGAAAAATAAAACTTTTTTTCGGGTGAAAAGTCACTGCATGGATTACGTTTTTAAAACGTAGTCTACATATTTGATGTATTATAAATAAAATGTAAACTTACTGAGTTAAGTAGTTTTGAATATCTTGAGAGAACATCATGAAAAGAGAGCGTTCTTCTAAATTAGCAATTGGGTACCACTCTTCCGCTTGTGGGTTGAGTTTGGATTGAAAATGGTCAACTTGGTTGCCATTTTCTTTTAGAGCATTAGCATCAACATCAACCCCATTTGCGGAACCTTCTCCGGTGTGGACTGGCGACGCATCTTTTGTGGTGTCCATGATAATGAGTGTAGTTGGGAAGTGAATGTGGGTTTCTGTGGAAAAGACAAAAGGAAAATTGTGGGTTTTAGTATCTGTGTGGAGTGAAATGGGAGGGGATATAGTAATCATTTTATAGGGAGTTAATCTGAAACGCCGTGTTAAGGAATGTAGATAGTCTCTATTTCGCGGGGAAATAAAAACAAAAACTTTTTGTGTGCCCTAGTTACAGTTTTTGTCGTTTCATATTCCACAATAGGCTTAAAATTAGATCTAATCTTACTAATACAATTGCATTCATTGCACAACTTAATATGAATACTAGTGTACATATTATCATAGAATTCCAAAGACAATAAAATTACATGATTGTAAAATTCTTGAATAGAAAAAGTGTACAATCTAGAATTTCATAAGTCAAGAATTCCAAAACTTAGAATGGTAAAAGTCATAAATTTTGGGAATTTGAAAAACATAATTTCAAGAATTTCCAAAAGGTCATAAAATTTCAAAAATGCATAATTTAAAGAATTCTAAAAGACATGGTAGTATGAATTCTAAAAGACAAAGTAGCATGAGTTCGCAAAAATGTATAATTTAAAGAATTCTAAAAGACATTGTAGTATGAATTCTAAAAGACATGGTAGCATGAATTCTAATAGACATAATAACATGAATTCTAATAAACATAATAGTATGAATTCTAATAGACATAATTCTAAAATACATACTGCTAATAATTATGAAAAATAGAAAACTCAAACTGTTTTAATAGTCATGACAAACAGAAGATAAATCAAGATTGTTTCAACGAATTATGAAGAAACCGAAAACGTAAACCATTTTAATAGTCATGAAAAATAGATAATTTACAGCAGTTTATCAACAGTTATATGACGATTCATATATAACCTATTTTATGGACAATCATGTATTCCTAAACATCTGCTCTGACACCACATGTAAGAATAGTATATTTACATGAATCATAAGATCATTCACATCATCATAATCACATAATAGATATGTTAAAAAAGAGATAATGTAATACCTCCTTTCATTGCCATGGATATGATGTCGTTGTTTGCCGCTGCTGATTGCCACCGATCGACCTCCTTAGCAGTCTTTCAACGAAGAATTTGGCTTCTCTCTCCTTGCCTATAAGCTTTCATATGTGTGTTTCGTGGATACCTTTTAGATGGACGAAAGACATCTATTTATAAGTGGAGAGAGGTCCTAAATTCCAAAGGTCAATTAATCTCAATTAGAGATTTAATTGAAATTTTAACTACTTTTATATCCAATTCATTTTTGGAATATGAACCATTTTGTTAGGAAGTAGCCTATCTTTATCTTTATCTTTATCTTTATATACTATAAAATGCACTACAAGGAGCTTTAATGAACTTTCACCATATTATGCCACGTGGCATCTTAATTCACTTTCATCATATCTATCACTTATAAGTCTTCTTGGGAGGCTTTTCTCATTCTTTCCTGCTCCTTCGGTTTCTCCACCCGTTTATTTCCTCTTCAAAACTGTTGTTTTTTTATAAATTACGTTCAATATTTTTTTAAATAACTCACGTACAGTATTTTTTAAATTACGCACAGTATTTTTAACAACATATACATAATTGTTTTATTGTTTTTATAAATTATGTAAAATATTTTTTAAATATATACTATAAAATGCTCTACAAGGAGCTTTAATGCACTTTCACCATATTATGCCACATGGCATCTTAATTCACTTTCATCATATTTATCACTTATAAGCCTTCTTGGGAGACTTTTCTCATTCTTTCCTGCTCCTTCGATTTCTCCACCCGTTTATTTCCTCTTCAAAACTGTTGGTTTTTATAAATTACGTTGAATATTTTTTTAAATAACTCACGTACAGTATTTTTTAAATTACGCATAGTTTTTTTAACAACATATACATAATTATTTTATTGTTTTTATAAATTACGTAAAATATTTTTTGAAATAAAAAACAACTTTTTAATTTAAAAAAAAAAAGATTTCTCTTAATTAAAAAAATCATTTTAAGTGTTTTATTAAAAAAAGTTGTTTTTTCTAACAAAAATAAAATTAGTTAACCATGAAAATTAGGGGTGAAAATTCGTGTATTTGGGTCATGTTTCGGGCCGACACGACATGACACGACAATGATTTTACGAACACGGACACGATCCAAATAAAAATGACATAACATGACACGGCACGAATAACCCGATTCTTTAAAATTTCACTCTAAATTAAACATAAATAGATACGATAACCCTAATAAAAATACGATTAACATGACAAGACACGATAACACGACTCATAATTTTGACACGAACACACACGACACGACTTCGTGTAAAAAAACACGACACGAAAAGGACATATTGTGTCAATTTTGGATCAATTTCGTTTCGTTACGTGTCGTTTCTAAAATTGTCACCACCATATTATGCCACGTGGCATCTTAATTCACTTTCATCATATCTATCACTTATAAGCCTTCTTGGGAGGCTTTTCTCATTCTTTCCTACTCCTTCGATTTCTCCACCGGTTTATTTTCTCTTCAAAACTATTATTTTTAATAAATTACGTTCAATATTTTTTTAAATAACTCACGTACACTATTTTTTAAATTACGCACAGTATTTTTAACAACATATACATAATTGTTTTATTGTTTTTATAAATTATGTAAAATATTTTTTAAAATAAAAAACAACCTTTTAATTTAAAAAAAAAGATTTTTCTTAATTAAAAAAAATCATTTTAAGTGTTTTATAAAAAAAGTGGTTTTTTAACAAAAATAAAAAATTTTAACCATGAAAATTAGATGTGAAAATTCGTGTATTTGGGTCATGTTTCGGGCCGACACGACAAGGATTTTTTGGACACAAACATGACCCAAATAAAAACGACATAACACAACATGGCACAATTAGCCCGAGTTTTAAAAATTACACACTAAATTAAACATAAATAGACATGATAGCTCGAATAAAAATACGATTAACATGACAAGACACGATAACACGACTCATAATTTTGACACGACACGACTTCGTGTAAAAAAAACACGATACGAACACGACATATTGTGTCAATTTTGGATCAATTTCTTTTCGTTACGTGTCGTGTTTTCACGTCGTTTCTAAAATTGTCACCCCTAATCAAAATAAATTGTTTTACACTGTTAAAAAATGTTTTTAACTGTTTAAAAACTATTTTTTTTATAAAGAAATTATTTTTTAAAGATTTTTTTAATACATAAAAGAAATGATTTTAATGATTTTTTAACTTTTGAACTAAAAAAATGTTTTAAAATAACTATTTTTACCTTTTTCTAATTTTTTTATGAAATTAAGAAACAGTTTCAAAGTTAAAGAAAAATATTTAACTATTTAATATAAGAAAAATAAATTAATATAAAAATTATTTTACTGTTCCTTTTTAATAAAATAAGTACAATATATCTTATATAAAAATAAGTTTTTTTTTTGTTTTTTAAAAACTATTCTTTTTGTATAAAAAATGTTATAACTATTTTATAAAAAAAAAAGTTATTTTTTAAATAAAAATAAAAACTTTGCTTTATTTTTGCCTGTTATTTTGTAGTTATATTTTTTTTACATAACTTGTGATCACAGATACTCTGAAGTTTTTAATCAATTTTCTATCTTTACTTAGCATCCCTTTATGTATTGACAATTCCATAAATGTTTATCGTACACTCAATGTATAACTCGCGCATCGCGCGGGTTTCCAACTAATCCTAATTAAAAATCAGAATACTAACGACCATATTTCGGGGAAGGAATTAAAATTATAAATAACCCAAAGGTTAATCAATAATTTCCTTGCAATTTTAGGAGTAGTGTTGTGTTAATAGTTTTGGTTATTTTTTTTTACATTTTTTACTCACTTAAGTGTGATAAAATATTCCTTAAGAGATAAATTATGAGTTTGGGTGATAAATTTCAGAAGAGTGTGAGAGCAATCTCTTCTTCTATTTATTCTATTATAATACTCATAAATATTAGTATTGTTCTTCATGTTCATAGTTGGGGGGTCGAGTGAAAATTTTAAGGAGACTTGATTTTTGTATTATATCACTCTGTTTTATTATTTTTATTATGCCTTTTATTGGGTTATTATTACATTTTATATATAATAATACCAAAATAAGAGGCTAAATACCCCATTTAAGGGGTGAGAAGAAACCCTTAGCTTAATTATTTTTATTTTTATTTTATTTATTTATTATGTCCCTCTGAATATTAATATTGAAATTTTACAATATATATTTATGCCTCGAGAGAGGATGAATTATTTTTGAGTGAAAATAGTAAATTCAGATTACGATATTTATTTATTTATTAAACTAGAGATAAACAATTTTTAATTAATATTGTAGTTTGAATTTTTCAACTCTAAAGCTTAATTTGTAATGGTTTAAAATACTTTTAGTAAATTTTCCCTAACGGGTGATTTATCAGAAACTATTCAAATCGGATTTTTATAGAGTTTGTGAAATTTAACATTATTCTTCTAAAAAAATTATGTTCAACTTCACATTTGCAATGAAAGTTGATTTGTGGATTTAAATATATCTTCTAGTATTTCAAATACATAACAAATTAATATAAATAAGTTGTATAAGTGGTGAATTTCAATTCCTTAAATTATCTCATAATTATTTGCTCCTCATATTTAGCTCACTTTATCATTTTAATTATATATTAGTGTAATTTAAATTTCATCTCCATTAGGTAACATAAACATCCTTTGAAAACTTATTCTTTTAAAATTATTGTACTCATTTTCATTTTTTCCTTTCCATATTAAGAAATTGGATTAACACCCCACTTGCCATTATATATATATATAGTGTATTTCATAGGTTCAAGGGATTTTGATTGAGAAGAGAGCTATACTACAACGACAACACACCAAAATCCTTTCATAAGGGTCGTTCGAGATTTTTCTAATTTTGATTTTTCTAGTACATCGGGCATTGTGTGATTGTTTATTTTACTTTATCATGCTATTACCTAAATGCTTGTTTTAGGGCAAATATAAAATTGGCTAAAACTCGTTTACACAATTTTCGTTTATAAATGATGATTTAAGTTTAATATTTAATTTGAAAAAAATTAAAAATTGGTTATTGTTTAAACCATTCCGTATATTCCGTAACTTCATCAGTGTTTTACATTAAGTTCCAGTTGCTGCACTTTTAACACATTGTTATGTTTGTCGTGTCATGGGTAATAATTCAACATTAGAGTTGTGGGAGCTCTAAGGCTTTTTCCATCTTTTCTTATTCTTTCTATCCTCTAGAATTGTTTGAAAATATTTCCCTAGAGATAAGTCATGATTTTGTTAAATATTAGAGGGTACTTGTACACTTTACGGATGAGTTGCAAAGTAGTTTATAGTGGATGAGATATTGTAATCTGTTTATTCTTTTACACATGACGAGTACGACAATCATGTTACCCAGGTTATTTTTCCTTTCTCCTTCTTTTTAATATAATTTTTTGGATTGTGGTTGTGTTAGTTATTGTTAAAATTTCTTGATTACAAAGGTTCTCGAAACATAATCCACTCCACAATAAAAATTTAATGATTCAATATACAATATATGTTGTGATCTCACTAAATATGTTTATAGTAGTTTGCAATTCATTATATGTGAGTAACATCACTTTTATGCACGCTTGACTATTGGTGAGATGTTCTCCTTTTTATTGTTATGTATTCTTTTAGATTAATGAGGAATTTGGATCTATGTTACAAGGGCATTGCTAATGGAGCTGGTCAATCAGAGATACTCGGTCTAATACATGTTGCTCCAATTAAGGTACTACCTACCAATAATTTTGATATGTTATTGTATAACTTCTTGCAGAAATAGTTGACATTTTAATTGTTTGTGTATGTTTGTTGAGAAAAAATCTTATTCTAATGTTGTTATGCATACCGACCTGATCACAACATGATGTCGTGTTGGGATTGACTAATACTTGACAGAACCCGATATGACACTACATGATTTTGTCAAGAGAAAAAAATAATGGTTTTCTTCCTTTCAAAGTAGTGAATATATATATATGCATGTATAGAATTCTAAAAGACATGTTAGCATGAAATATATATATATATATATATATATATATATATATATATATATATAATCCACAATAAATTATATAGGTACATGAATTGATAATATTATTTAACTCATATGTACTATGTACTATATGTATATTTTATGTGAAAGCCCCTAGCCGCCCCTATCTAACTTCTCTCTCAATTTTCAAACCCTTCCTAGGGGTTGCCTGGCTTTTATGTCCAAAAACTTCATGCAATTGAACCCAAAACCTCCTACCACTGTTTGGGCCAAATCCTTTGCTAGTATTGTAGCTAACAATGGATCCAAAGAACTTGAGCTTAAAACTCCTTCCATATTCAAAGGGGAACATACTTTACACTTCACCCTTGCTGATAAAGGAGCATTAGCTGGTCCTTTCAAGTTCTTGATTGTTAGGAAATTTTCAAAAGGTAGACCATCAATGGATGAGATAAGGAAGATCTTTCTTACTTTCAACCTTAAACAATCCTGCATTGTTGGACTCATAGATAACAAGCAAATCCTAATCAAGCTGGAATGTTAAGAAGATTTTTTCAGGTTGTGGACAAGAGAACAATGGTTTCTTAGAAGATATCCCATGCACACCTTTAAATGGTCCCCAAACTTCACCCCTGATCAAGAATTTCCTGTTGTTTTATCATGGATATACCTTTCAAATCTCCCTATTTATTTATTCGTAAAAATATCTCTATTATTCATAGCCCAACTCATTGGCAAACCCCTAAAGATGGATGCCTCTATAGTGAATCAATCAGGACCTACCATGGCCAAAATTTATGTGTAGATCAACCTCACCAAAGGAGAAGCCTAAAAGAGTTTGGATAAGCATAGGTGGCAATGGTTTTTGACATGATATTGTCTATGAAGATCTTCCCAAGTACTGCAACTACTGTTAAAAAAAGGGACATGATGAAGGCTCTTGTTTTTTCATGAATGGTGGTAATAATTTAAACCCCAAATAACCTATGAAACTGATGATAAAAAACAAATACAATCCTAAAAATTCCACCCAACCGGAAGATTAAGCACTCACTAATACAAATAATGCCACAAATGCTGTCAACCAAGAATCTCTAGAGAAAATCCAAGATCACCAAGAACTAATTCAAGATACTAACTTAATATCCATCAAAGACTAACCTAACCTAAACCAAAATTATCCTCAACAAATCATCATCCAAGAATTCCCGAACCTCCCACTAAAATACCAATTGCAGAAATTCTTATTAAGCATTGCCTCTAAAAAATGCCAAGAACATTTAATCCTGTATTACAAATATCCATTACTGTGAGATTACTCCTGAATAAGTCACTGTAGTTGAGAATGCCACAACGGTGAATGCTTAGGCAAGGATGGCCAGAATATACACCAGTTTTATATTTTTTAAAATTTTAATATTGAACCTTTAAACAAGATTAAACCAATTAAACTTAGCATCAATTTCAAAACTTTCTAGTGGAAGACCGATTTTCCAAATTTTATCTTTTTACATTAAAGCATGCATCTAAGGTGATGACATATAAAATAAATAAATCAACCACAAACTGTCGATGTATAAGGAAAGCCACAAAGGGAAAACCCTCGGATGGCCCAACCAACAAATTACTATAATACGATTTTACAAAGTATAGACAATAGAATTACATAATGACTCGATCCCCCAAAAGATGTGAAGCTGTTATATCTTCAACCTCTCCTCCACTGTGCAACGTATAAGTCCACCTACGCAAGCTTCCACAACACAAGTGTCCACGCGCGCCTCGATATCCACCGATGATGCTCAACAACCGTCAAATAATACAAACGATACACATGGAAACCATCGCACGAAACAGGTTCTTTCCTGATGAAAGATACAAAATTTGGTGCCCAATATCAAGATATCAAAGCATATAAATTATGGAGCTTAGATCTTTCAGCATATAGGGTAAAACATGGGGCTTGGAACTTTTGTAAATAAATGGAAATTCATTTTTCACCAAAAGTGATAAAAAATCTAAGTCACTAATGCCTTAAAATACTATTTGCATGATTTTTGAGGCGACGACTCGTTCGAATGAAAAATAGGGGTTGAATGACCATTACCCTTCATTCAAATGGCACATATTGTTCTTTTGAATGAGAATGCAATCTAATTTGAACCATCTTCTAATGAACTTCTGATGAGGTTAGTATTGCTTTATAGAGGAACCTCATTTGATATTCGTTTGATGTCTGATCTAATGAAACAAAACTTCATTTGAAAGAAACACAAAGTTCGTTCTTACGATACTTATGCTAATTCAAATGAGTTTAAACTCAGAAAATATTTTTCTAAAAAAGTATTAAAAATATTTCCAAACCATTTTAAATCAAAAACCAACACCCTTAAAATATATCCCAAGACACATAATAAATACGCATTCATATCTGCGCGATACTCAATAAACGTGAAGACAAACTTGGCATTAAACACGACACATTGTCCATTCATTAAAGCTTGAACTCTACGTATTCATCAAATACGTCATAGGCTTATGGGATCAACAACATAAAATCTATCCTATAACTCAAACGTTTCATCCAGAATAATGCCAATTACATACAAATTGACTCCATTGGAATTTTGTCCTTACAAATCTCCTTTTTTGGCTATTCCTGGACAACTAAAACAAAAATACGATGGTCCGTCAAGCTCCCTAAAAAGACTCATTCCCCAACCTAAAAAAGAAAAAAAAGTAGAGACGCTCGACCGGCACACAAACATGTTTATCTTTGCTTTTCTTGAAAACTTTGCCACATTGATGTAAAATTGTACTTCTGCACACTTAAACACACCTTCAAAAGCAAGCATAATATAACAAATATAAATTTGCAAATGATTAAACATCTAACAATGTCAAAATAATATCAACCTAGGTAATATGTCTCCCCTTAAGATAAAGAGATCCTAATCCTGCAAAGGAAAGATACAATTTCTCCCCATTTTTGTTCAGGAATATACAAAAAAGATACCATAAAACAGTTACTCTCGCCCTAAATATGTGATCTTAAGATACCAATATGATAAAGTTTGATACCAACTTTAAACATATGGAGAAGGGAAGAAGGCATGCAATGGTGTAAAATATAGTAAACACGCAACATGGAAACCCAATCATAAATAATCCAAACAGTCAAGCGTATGGCAAACATGGACTAAATGTAAACTGCAAAAGACTCAAAACACGATACCATATATAATATATGCAATATCAATGTGTCTAAACATGTGGGATGGAATGAATGAACATGAACTAGATACGAATTATGATCCAACCACTCAAATATGTTCAAGAAGTTCTAACTGATTGTAAAATTTTATCAAACAAAAATTTAGCCTCAAGTGACAAGATAAATTGAACTTAATGAACAAAGAAGCACAATTCACATAAGCCTATAATATTGCTAATTCTACAAATCAATAGCGTCATGACAAAATAAGCATAACCAATTATTATTGTGCATACCCATTGATCTTCAACTAAACACCTCAAAAGATAAACATATATCATATTTTTCATTCTTTTATTTTCTCAATTCTTTTTAAGCTACGTATTTTTGAATGGACAAACAAACTAAACTATGTTGGATTTTGAATTTTTTTTATTTGTATTTCCTTTAATCTTTTCATTAAGCTCTTGCCAACGGTGACTTTCCCACAAAGGATATTTGCTCATTTGGTGGCCCTTTTTTGTGCACCCTCATATTTTTCAATACAATTCAAACATAGTCATGGGAAATGGTTCTTATATGCACAAATCCCCATAGTCACAAAACATTTAGATGACAAAATTTATGGGAGAACATCTCACAAAGCTCAAATATATAGTTAAAGTTAAAACCTAAAAAGCTCATGTATGTGGTTTCGAAGGCATATACAAAGTTCAATCCATAAAGAAAATCAAGTTCGAAATAACTCCATGATAACATGGTTAAGAACAATCTAAGTATTTACAATCATAACCAAATGTCCTAGCCACATGGAAAGTATGGAGCGAATTGTACTCAAACACACCAATATGCCACACCAAATGCGTAAAACTAAAATATACAAAAAATAAAAATATTTTTGAGTTTTTCTAAAATTTTTCAAAAGAAGAATACCAATTTTTAACTTTATGAAAACAAACTCTTGATTGAAAGATAAACAAAATCTTTTTCTATTTTTTCAATATGACTAAATAAAAGAAAAAATATAATACAAAAGATACACATGTCATAACACTAGCAAAACATATATCATGAAGCACAAACCAAAGTATGACAAATAAGCTAACACAATCAACCATTAGATATAGCATGGTAAGTATCATGTGTAAGCAAATGAAAATCAACAAGTCTAATATGTAAAGCCTCTAAATCTGATTTCCTAACCCAAGTAGGTCTAACATGACGCTTAAGAGCTTTGGGAATCGTGATGACTCTACTCTTAGACCTGCTATGTAACAACCTACTCTAAATAACTCTAAATATAACATTAGTCCCTGATAACTTGCTTTTTGTGTGTCGTTGTTTGAAAGCCAAGTTAGTCAAAACCTCAAAATACCTACAAAATAATATCAACTCAAGTGTAGAGGTAAGTAAGGGTATCAATCCACATTAAGGGGGTAAGCTAGAGACAAATTCAATTGTAATTCACTTTTTATTTTCTTTTTGTGCTTTTTTCACTTTTTCAATTTTTTTTAGCTTTTTCAAATATTAAAACAATTGGGTGAGGTGAGGATTTAAACTAAACTAAATAAAAGGGGGTAATCAAACTAAAAGTAAAATGTGAAAAATAAAAACAAGTGTATGATAAAAGTGAGTGGAGTGCAACTAAATGAGAGAAAATATTCAAGGGACGGAAAATCCATCCTCAATTCACACAAATTTATATAACTTGCACAATTTTAATTTCATATATTTCCAAAATATTCATTTAATTCAAAAGATAATTCTCATTACACTAATGAATTAACTGAATATTCTTTTACAAAAGTAAGTTTAATCCCCACAAGCACTACTCTAAATGAATTAAAATCAATTAAATGAATCTCCCGCTAGGATCAATTCACCAAACTAATTTTAATTAAACAAAGTAAAAACAAGAGTAGATGAAAATTATACTAACATTTAAATCAAGTGATAAGCCTATCTCTAGTTTGAAACAAATGATCAAATGATAATAAATTTTTCAATCCTTTCTCAAGGATGATTTTTCATTTCTCAATGTGAAAATAATTCGGAATTAAATTTACTAATCAAAGGAAACTAACAAAATTATAATTGACAATTAAACCAAATTGGATTCATGAGGGTTTTAAGTCATCCCTTGAATGGGATGATTATCCCTCCATAATCATCATCCAATAAAAATTAGAATAAAATAAGAGCATAAAATGAAAATTAGATAAGAGTAATCAAACCAAAATTGCCTTCAATTGCATTAATTCTTCATTCATCTCAATTAATTACATCACTCAATTTATTGAATTTTTTCTCTAATCTAAAAAAACAAAACAAAAAAAAACTAAACTACTAAAAAATAAAAATGGTGTTTCTCTATTTACTTCTCTCTCTAATTCCTATCTCCAAAAGTTTTTTTTTCAAATGGGGTCTTGAGTCTTATTTTATAGTAGATGCATGGCACCCATGGACTAAGGGGTATTTTTAGTAATGGACTAGGGTGAACATGTGGGAGAGGTGTGATCACATGTGCATGGGGTGTGAGGTGTGAGGATATTTGGGAAGTGTGGTAATGGAGATAATAATCTGATTTGGTTAAAAAGGGGTAAGGGTAAAATGGGTATAAGTGGGGTAAAAGATATTAGAAAACATGTGGGTTATTTGTTTTATTTTTGGTTTGGTTTCATTTTTGGCAGGTGAGAATCGTAGGTAGCTTTTGGTCAGTGGGACGCCGCCGGGGCAGAATCGAGGGCACCGCTGGCGGGTTTGTTGGGAGGTCGCCGATTTCAGGGTCGACAGGTATAAGGGTCGCCGGGACGCCGACGCTTGGGGTGGAATCACGGTTTGAGAGATTAAAATGGTAAGGGTCTATGGTGTTGGCCATGGTGGATGAGGATGATTGGTATGGAGGCAGGTGGTAAAAGGTGGTGGTTTTATTTGGGTGAGAGTTGGGTGTCTTTGGTTATGGAGGTTGATGAGAGTAGAGAGAATGTGAGGGTTTGAGGTTGAAGAAGAAGAAGAAGGGGACGGGTGTCTTTTGTTTTATTTTAGTTTTAATATAAAAATATTAAAACTAAAAAATAAAATCCTAAGCTTATATAAAAACTAAAATTAAACAAAAGAAACAAAAACTTAAAATCTAAATGAAAACTAAAGTCCTAAAAAAATAATCTAATAAAACTAACAAAACTAATCCTAGTAAAATAAAAACTAATACAAATAAAAATACACTAATAAAAAATAATATAGAAAAATAGAAAACAAAACTTAGAAAATACTAAATAAATAAAAAATAAATACTAAAAAAATAAAATTACTCAAACTAAAAATCTAAAAAATATTAAAAAGGGACAAACTAAACACACACACGGTTTGGGGTAGGTTTAGGCTCGGTTTAGGGTAGGTTAGGATACGGGATTGGTAATTACCTCCATAAAACGCGCATTTGCCTTGATATATAGCTTTTGACACCGCAAACGAACATTTGACCTACAAGATAAACATTTAAGCACATAAGATCCATATTGCCGAGAATTAGCAACTAAAATACATCTATTCGTGGTATAAAATGTACAGTTTTGGGTGCTTATCAGTCCCTCTAGAGGGTAAAAATCCCAAATAAACCACAGATTTTTACCAAATTACCAAAATACCCTTAAAGAATGAATTAAGTTAACTTACACTTTTATATACCAATTAAAACCCAACTTTCACTCAAAGTTTAACAAAATGACTTATTTTTTGTCGGAATATCATAACCAAATCCATTAGATTTGAATAATTGCACATAAGCTCCTAAGCTTTTACAAAATAACTTAAAAGCCTGTAATTCTATACAAAAGCTATCTAAGGACCTAAACCAATGCCCAAAATTATTTGTACATACTCCCCTACTGACATGAGACCAGTTGGCCTGCCAACATGGCATGTGCCATGTAGAGTACCATGGGTACCCATTTGCCATCCACATAGCCTTGATGAAAGTTATACAAACTCAACCCCATATTCACCACCAAAATAACTAATCAAATACTCTTCACGAACCCTATAAATACCCTCCTTCACCTTATTAAAAACTCATCCCAACTGAGAGCTTTCCTAACGAATTTTTTTGAGAGTTTTTGCATTTCTGTTATTTTATGCATGAATGTTTGTTTCTTCAATTTGGTTATATTTCTACACGTATATAAAATAGAATTATGAATTTACATGTGTTTATTAAGGTGTGTATGCAATGAAATAGCTCAAAAACTAGACAACTCCATTAAAAATAGAAAACTCCATTGAAGCTTGAGCTTTAATGGTGGATTTTGCTTCCTTGACTTTAAACCAGTTTTAAAGTGAGGTAAGTTGATCTTAGATTCTAAGGAACCTAGGTGCAAGGTTTAATTGAACCAAGAATAGATTTTGATACCTCAAATCAAAGTTTAAAGTTTTCGGGCCTAGAACTTTTAGAAACAAATTCAAGAGTTTTACTCGACCAAAATTCCTCAAACCAGGCTTATTTTGCTACATTTCCAACATAGAACAAAACCCTTATGATGTCAGAATAAGAATCCTAGCTTTCAGTCACTTATGTTTAATCAAAATTTTACCATTTTTATAAAGACTCAATAGCTCAATTTAGCACACCAAAATCCCTGAAACTAATTTGGTTAGATTTCTCTTCAAAAGTTATGCAATTTTCATTCAGGAACCGACTCAAATGGATTCCAAAAACATCTCAACTTTAAGGTCAAAATTTCAAAACCCTAAAGTAAAACGGTCGAAGTTTGAAGATTAATGGGTTACACACGTGCGAGTGAGGGTCAAACTAGGCGCGTGAATTAGCTGACTTAGCGCACGAGGGGGCATCTCCACTCAGAAAAATCTGATTTTTTCTTCAAAAATTTTATTTTTTAGTTCTAAACAAAGTGATATATTACATCACCCTATTTAGATACCATGAAATTATTTACTCGAGAAAACTAATTTTAAAGTTTAAATTCAAGTTTTAATTTTACACATTACCCTCTGACTAATATTCCAAGTATTTCAAAATACCCCCAACCTTTTTCTATAAATTTTTAGTTCAAACAAAGATATTTTGTCTCTTGTCACTAAATCCAAATCCAAATATAAATAAAGAAAAATATTATTCTAAAAACTTTTAAAAATTATATATTATACCCTCCTAGTTATTTTTACACTCAAATTTCTTGCAATTTAGTATCCTACTGCATCATAGCAAGCATTATTTTAGGCTTACATGACCTACTTATACTCTTTATTATTTCACACTATCCAGTCAACCCCAATGAATTAGACACAGTCCCAGAGTTTGAAAATTCAGAGTTGGTGATTTTAATTTCAGTATTAAACAAATTGAGCTTATATCTTTCAAAATTACAGATTGTTATATCATTATATGATAATTTTGAACTCATGTTTCAATTACGAACTCATTTGTGTAGTCTATATTTATTCCATGTATTGATTCTCTCGATATTTCAGTTATCTCAAAACCCGATAAACCATTATAGCCTATGACTTCAGTAAAAGTCACTGAACTCTTTTTACCCTGAATTATGGTATAACCTTTCAACCTACTACAATAATTGCATATTACCCTGAAATTTATGGCAATTATCAGTGAAACCCCTAGTAGCATACCTTATGATTCAGAGATTAGACCTCGATATACCACGACTGTTCTAATTAGCTTGGAGGATTATGATGTTGAGTGTTCCAAGCCTTATTATTACTACTGTTCCCCAACAATTTTAGGATTGCCTATCCAAGTGTATGATATGCTTTGGACAATATTTTAATGGTATGTTTACGCATTTGAAGCCCTTATAACTGATAATTTATGGGTTATCTTGTTATAGTCTGAACCCTTATCTTGGTAACTTAATACACAACTTATCCGGTTACACTCCACCATATTATTCATTTACATATCATTAGACGCCAGTATACCCCTGATAGTTGTATGATATTTTATTTTGTCTCAAGATTTTTATAATATCAATATTAAATCCAGTTACTCGCTAATAATACATTTTCTCTCGTACCTAGTATAGAAATAAAATTATCAAGTTGGCATGTCTGCTTAATTGTTTTCCTTCCAGTTGGAAGACGAACCCGAGGAAGATGAGATACCTCCGGCACGATTGGACTTTTATTCTATATTACCTTAAAACATTTTTTCGGTTACGTACAAATAGGTGGTAGCAGACAAATATGGTAGTCTCCGCTGGAATATCGACATCGCAACTAATCAACTCTTATGATTCCCGAATGTTTTTCTACAAGTTTTACCTTATATATGGCATGTACGAATAATTATGTATTTCCATTTATTTCAGACTCAACTATGTAATAAGATGCTAGGCATCCGCATAGTAAAAATCTTTTAATATTCGATGCCATTAATTTGTTTGTTCTGTGTATTTTACTCCTTACTTACCATTAAAAACATAAAGTTCGAGGATGCGACATCCTAGGACCGTTCTTAAGATCATAACAAAAACTCCAAAGGTTACCTTTCCCACCATAATAAGTGCAAGTGTAAAAACGGCAAGGGGTGTTATCTAAAGGTTGACCTTTTCTAGCGTTCCTAAACTACTCTCTTAAACATATGGCTTTGGAAGGGGAAGCGTTATGATCATCAAAACCAATTCCACTCTTAACATCTTTGATTTGGATGGTGCCTAACATTTTATCCAACTTTTTGAACCCTGACTCTAAATAAAATTTGACACAACTCTAATATTTTAATATCTCTTCAAGCTCAACAATACTAGACTCGAGTAAACATATAGACTCCTCAAACTCGAGAAGCTCTTTCTTAATAGCCTCCATCAAACCATGAAGCCTATTTATCTCACCCTTAAAGTACTCTAGCTTCTCTCGAAGAGTCCTATTACGTGCCTTAATATCCTTAATCAAAGCATTATTATTATTATTTTCTATGGAACTTTCTTTCAACCTACCTTCCAACTTTAAGTTAACCTTTTTCCCCGTTAAAGTTTCCGCATATAACTCACGAAAGGAAACTTGTAGCTCATTATCCTCCTCATTTTGTTCATCCCCACTCTCATCTCCACTATCTCGACCATCACTCACTTAGGATTAAAAAATTATGACCTCGGATGTGTCATGTTCATAGGAAGATTTCTTATCAACAGTCACATCACTAGCCATGAATCTGGTAAAGTTACGCTCAATGGGTGAATTATTTTCCTCTTTCAGATCATTATCACTAAGGGTGTCATTAAATGCTATCGATTTCTTTCCCTCCTTCCTTAGTTTAGTGGGGGCACTCAGCTACCCTATGGCCATAACCCTCATAACTATAACATCTCTCAAAATCATCCCTTTTTAAAGTTCTCATTCCTATCTTAGGGATGTGATCGACCTTGTTGTTCTTAATTTTCTCAAACCTTTTTGAATCTTTTAATTGTTTTTGGAATTTGAGAAATTTCTTGAATTGCTTTACCAACATGGCCATATTCTCAGAATTGACGTCAGACTCATCATTCGAAACATGTGTTTCCTCCTTTTGGGCATTCAAAGCTATGCTCTTTTCTTTTTTCGACACATTCTTGTAGGTAAATATGTCAAAGGCATAAGTTTATAGGTCACCTATAAGCTCTTCAAGTTTCATAGAGTCTAGAGTACCCAAATTTTTTAAAACCCTCACCTTTGGATTAAATCTATCAGGCAACGACCTTAAGATTTTCTTTATCACTCGGTTGTCGGGTATCTTCTCTCCCAAGTTAAACAACGAGTTAACTATATCGGATAATCTAGCATAAAACTCATCAAAGGTCTCACTTTCTAACATTTTTATTATTTTAAATTAAGTTGTGAGGTTTTGGAGTTTGGAAGCCTAAACAACACTAGTTCTTTCATGGGTGAGTTGAATTATATCCCAAGCCTCTTTTGACATCTCACACGGCATAGTACGGAGGAATTCTGTGACAACCCGAATATAATTATGATTAATTATATGTAAATCATGCCTAGCTTGTGTGATATGATTAGTGTGTTATTAATATATGTGATGTTAATTTATTATGTTTAGTCTAATCCTACCTCCAAAAAGCATGGAATGTCGAATTAGTTACAAATACAAAATTTGAAGGTTTCGATAGGAATGTCCATGTTTAAGGCTAGTTTTGACCTTTATGACATAACAATTGACTTGAGGTGAAAACTACATAATTGTAGACAAGTGAGTTATGGTTGTAACACAACAAACGGTGAATGAAACGGAGGTTCGAGTGAGAAGTTATACCAAAATTACGAAACAAGGGCAAAGTAGTCCATCCGTTAAGTAGTATTTTGTCTTAATATGGCAACAAATGTTTTATTCTCATTGGTTGGGAAGGGTGGTGGCTTTGGCCGACCTCAAACCCTTAGAATTACCTCTTTATTCAGCCAAAATGCAGCCATGAGAGATTTTAAGCCTAAGGAAAGAGAAGTTGGAAGTTAGGAAGAAAAAGTGAGGAGAAAATTGAAGAAAATTCATAGGAAATTACGAAAAAGCCCCTAAGGTAATTCCAACCATGAATCTTGCTATTTTTTCTTTCATTTACGATTTATATGATATAAATCCTTGATTTTTATTGAACTTTCATGTTTGGGTGCATATGTATGGATATATGCAAGTTTAAGTTAAGTTGAATGTACAAAACCCTAAGATTGCTTTGTTTAGAAACTTTGTTTATTCAAACTTCCATATATTTTTGTATAGTTACTGGAATCGATTGCTTCCAATTGGATATTAACCTGGACTCATATATGTATGACATATCCGAAAATCATGTGAAAATACCAACAAATGAGTCCTTGGTGAGGGTTTGAAGTTCGGGTAAGAAATCTGCCCTAAGGGTGAAAATATGCCCGCCATGTGTTCGGTGTTTTTCTTGACATAGCAAACGAACCTTAAAAATTATGAAACTTTAATCTTATATTTTTCAATGTGTTTAATGATGTTGGGTGAAATATAATAGAAATTTATGATGTATAAAAATCATGAAAATTCCTGGAAGTTGAATGAACGATAAAAGAGCCTATAGGGCAGATTTGCTATGTAGTGAAGAAATAGGCTTATTTTGCTCTAGGAAACTCGGAATGATGTGCCGTCTTTTGTTTTGGAAACATGATATAATAAGGATTGGATTACCAAGAATAATTAAAAAGGGTTTGGGCTGTAATTTGAATATGTTAGATATCAGAACCTGAGTCTAGATGGGACTTCATTTTAATGAATGATTTGAATTGAATAATATGATGCTTATGAATTGAGTTATGATTGAAGTTATTCTTTGGACTATTAATATTCTTATGATGATACTAATATTGTGAGAATGATAGGAAGGGAAGAAGAGCTGATTGAACAAGTACAGGATAAAGGCAAGGGAAAATCCAGTTAAACTGTCAAGGTGAGTGTACTTATGATTTGTTTCATATATAAATATGAATATAGCTCTAAGAGCGGATTTGTTTGAATACTTCGGTATTCAGGATTTGTTTGGATATTAAAATATCCAGGATTGGTTGGGTCTTATGATCCAGGATTGGAATTGGACAAAGATCCAATGATTTGTTGGAACGTATGTTCCAGGATTTGTTATTGCCAATGGGCAGGATTGTTCGGATTTTATATCCACTTATTCTATATAGAATTGTTATTACATTGTAGGTAAGGAGTACCTCACTAAGCTTAATGCTTACAGTTATATTTTAACAATTTCAGGTTTCTATGCTGCCAACTAGAATACCATATGACCGGTAACTTTGAGAGTTGCACCGTTGGAAGGAGTCGGGGTTTAAATGTGGGGATTTTATCATTGTCACACTGAAGATTTTAATTTACTCACACAATGTATATTTTGCGTTAGTATGGATTGAGTTGATGATTGTGAAATTTTATCGTAGTTAATCATAGTATTGTATGTCCGCTTAAATTATGACTCTGATATTGATTTCGTTATGGCACAATAATAATATTATGTTGATTATGCGCATTATACAGTAAAATATGGATAGATGAATTATATTTCCAATGGGCTCTAGATTATGATTTAATTATTCTAATAATAAATGATTAGTATGGATATTGGGTTTGGGGTGTGACAATTAGTGGTATCAGAGCGTCTAGGTTATTAATTCTGGACGTGTGTGACGATTAGATGGCAGTTATTGATTGATTTGATATTATTGAATTGTTTATATACTAACAAATAGTTTAGTACTGTAAACTGTTTATATTGGTTGTTAGAATTTTATTGTATTACAGATAATTCCAGATGGAACCTGGGAATGGACAACCTAGAGAAGAGGGAGTCGCTTCTCGTACAGAGAATACTGAAGTGGAGCAAAGTGTTGCTGGAAGGGCTAGAGAGCAAGAGCAGCCTACAGAGATGCAAATAATGGCGCAGGCAATGATGAGGATGGCAGAGCAACAAGAAAGAAATATGGCGCAAATGGCAGAACAACAGGCTAGATATCTAGAATCCAAGACTGTGGCCAGGATTGAGAAAGAGGCAAGGAAGGAAATGAAAGATTCCATGCATGAGAAGTTTTTGAAGTTGAATCCTCCAGAATATTCAGGGTCAGTTGAACCTACGGAAGCTGAGATGTGGGTCAGGGATCTAGAAACTATCTTTGCAGTTATGAAGGTTCCAGATAACCAGAAAGTGAATCTAGCTGTGTTTAAGCTCAAAGGAGAGGCGAAATATTGGTGGGAAGCCAGCAACCATTTGGTGCCCAGGATGGAAGGTACTGATGTTATTACTTGGGCTGAATTTATTAAAGCTTTGTATGTTAAGTATTTCCCTAAGGTCTATAGGAGGGAGAAGCTGAGGGAGTTTATAAATTTGACCCAAGGGAACATGTCTGTGAGGGAGTATGATGCTAAATTTACTGCTTTGTCTAGATTTGCTACTAAGTATGTGCAGGAGGAAGAAGATAAATGTAGTAAGTTTCAAGATGGACTGATTTTGCCTATTCAAAATAGAGTAGCCACTTATGAGTTAGAAGATTATGCTTCTCTGGTAAACAAAGCCATGATAGCAGAAAGGCAAATGAACCAAGGGGTGGCGAGCAGAGAGAGTTTTAAGAAAAGTAGATTCGACGCATCTCGGTATAGGGGAGGTGAGAGTGGAAGTGTTAAGGTGGAACCTCATAAATTTCAGAGAGGTGGTGGAGATAGTGGTAGAGGTCAGGGGAGGTTTGGTAGAGATACCAGGGGTGGAGGATCTTTTGGTTCAGCCAGAAAGTCAGGGAGAGGTGAGGCCCCAATAGGAGGTGTTACATGTTTCTTTTGTAAAGAGGAAGGACATTATAAATCTGAGTGTCCTAAGCTTAAGGGATTGGAATGCTACCATTGTCATCAAGTGGGGCATATTAAGAAAAATTGTCCGCAATTGGCACAGACTCCAGCAGCACATAGTGAAGTAGCAAGCAGAATGTTATCTCCAGGCAGTACAGTGAAGAGTGTGGGTAGAGGACAAGCTAGTGGTTCCAGGCCAGGTGGACGAGTCTTTACGATGAAAGAAGCTCAGATTACGCCAGATGTGGTGACAGGTACACTTTCTGTTAGTGATAGAAGTGCTTATGTTTTGGTTGATCCTGGTTCCACACATTCTTTTGTGTCCTATGCTTTTGCCATATACCTGAATATACCGTGTGCTCGTTTAGATGTGGGGTTGGGTATTTATATGCCTATGGGGGATATGGTTGTAACTGAATATGTTTTTCATGATTGTGTTTTGACTGTGGGGTCTAGAGATACAGTTATAGATCTACTTCCATTGGATATTTCTGATTTTGATATAATTCTGGGAATGGATTGGCTATCCAAATATCATGCATCCATGGATTGTTTCCGTAAGGAAGTTGTTTTTAATATGCCTGGTGAGCCTGAATTTAAATTTGTGGGGGAAAGGAAAATTGTTCCCAGTTGCATCATTTCTGCTATTCAGACGAGGAAATTATTGAGTAAGGGTTGTGAGGGTTTTATTGCATATGTTCTTGACACTAGGAAGGGGGCTTTACAATTAGTCGATGTTCCTATTGTACGGGATTTTCCTGAAGTGTTTCCTAGTGAGTTGCCAGGGTTACCTCCAGAAAGAGAAGTTGAATTTAGTATTGAATTAGCACCAGGGACAACCCCTATTTCTATGGCACCGTATAGAATGGCACCTGCTGAGTTGAAAGAACTCAAGATTCAATTGCAAGATTTACTTGATAGGGGGTTCATACAACCTAGTGTATCTCCATGGGGTGCGCCAGTTTTATTTGTGAAAAAGAAAGATGGTACCATGCGTTTGTGTATTGATTATAGGCAACTGAATAAAGCTACAATTAAGAACAAGTATCCTTTACCTCGTATAGATGATTTGTTTGATCAGTTGCAAGGTGCTAAAGTGTTTTCAAAGATAGACTTGCGATCGGGTTATCATCAGGTGAGGGTGAAGGAAAGTGATATTTCTAAAACCGCTTTCCGTACTCGGTATGGTCATTTTGAATTTCTTGTGATGCCTTTTGGGGTGACTAATGCTCCAGCTGTATTTATGGATCTTATGAACCGGGTACTGCATCCTTTTGTTGATTCATTTGTGATAGTTTTTATTGATGATATTCTGATTTATTCCCATGATATGGTTGAACATGAAAAGCATCTCACAACTATTTTGAATCTGTTGAAAGATAAGAAGTTGTATGCCAAGTTTAGCAAGTGTGAATTTTGGCTATCACAAGTTGCATTTTTAGGCCATGTTATTTCTGGAGATGGTATATGTGTTGATCCTAAAAAGGTAGAGGCTATTGTGAAATGGGAGAGACCCGATAATGTGACTGAGGTGAGGAGTTTTCTGGGTTTAGCTGGGTATTATAGAAGGTTTATTAAGGGATTTTCTTCGATTGCCTTACCAATGACTAAACTGACTCGGAAAGATGTTAAGTTTGAATGGAATTCTGATTGCGAAAATAGTTTTGATGAATTGAAAAAGAGGTTGGTAACCGCACATGTTCTTACTATTCCGCATGGTGGAGATGGTTTTGTTGTTTATACCGATGCTTCACATCAGGGGTTGGGTTGTGTTTTTATGCAGCATGGTAAAGTTATTGCCTATGCTTCTAGGCAGTTGCGTACACATGAACGTAATTATCCTACACATGATTTGGAACTTGCTGCTATTGTATTTGCTTTGAAATTATGGCGTCATTATCTATATGGTGAGGTATGTGAAATTTTTATTGACCATCAAAGCCTTAAGTATTTGTTTACTCAGAAGGAGTTGAATTTGAGGCAGAGGCGGTGGATGGAGTTAATTAAAGATTATGATTGTACAATTCACTACCACCCAGGAAAGGCAAATGTAGTTGCAGACGCTTTGAGTAGAAAGGCTTCAGGCAGGTTATCGTGTATTCGATGTGCTAGAGTTGCTCATATTATGGAGTTGAGATTGATGGGAGTGGAATTGCAGCTAGCAGATGGGGACAGATTCTTTGCTCATGTAAGCGTGAGGCCTTTGTTAGCTACCCGTATTCATGATTTGCAAAGTCAAGATCCTTTCCTTGAGAAGAAACGACAAGATCTCCGAGATGGTAAGTCTGAAGATTTTTGTATTGTGAATGATGGCACTCTATTGTATAAGCATCGGTTGTGTGTGCCTAATGTGTGTGGATTGAAAGAGGAAATTTTAGATGAGGCTCATAATTCCATTTATACTATGCATCCTGGTAGCACTAAAATGTATAGGGATTTAAAGGAGCATTATTGGTGGAATAATATGAAGAAGGAAATAGCTGATTTTGTTGCGAGGTGCCTTATATGTCAGCAAGTGAAAGTGGAGCATCAGAAACCTACTGGTCTGCTTCAGCCATTGCCGATACCGGAATGGAAATGGGATCATGTAACGATGGATTTTGTGGTTGGGCTTCCTCGATCTCAGAAGGGGTCAGATTCGATTTGGGTAGTGGTGGATAGATTGACAAAGTCCGCTCACTTTCTAGCAGTCAAGACTACGTATACAGTTGATAGGTATGCTAGATTGTATGTTAATGAAATTATTCGATTGCATGGAGCACCGGTATCTATTGTTTCAGATAGGGACCCTACTTTTACATCCAGATTTTGGGATAGCTTGCAGTATGCTATGGGTACTAACTTGAAGTTTAGTACGGCTTTTCACCCCCAGACAGATGGGCAGTCTGAAAGGACAATACAGATTTTGGAAGATATGCTTAGAGCTTGTGTGCTTGATTTCAAAGGTAATTGGGATGAATATTTGCCTTTGATAGAATTTGCATATAACAATAGTTTTCAGTCTACTATTGGTATGGCTCCATATGAAGCCTTGTATGGTAGACGATGTCGTACACCGATATGTTGGGGTGAAGTTGGTGAAAGGAAGATAGAGGGTCCAGAGTTAATTGAAGTCACCACTGAAAAAGTGAAGATTATTCAAGATAGAATGAGAATAGCTCAAAGCAGACAGAAAAGTTATGCGGATAAACGACGAAAAGATTTGGAATTCTAGAAAGGGGATTATGTGTTTCTTCGGATATCTCCATGGAAAGGAGTTATGAGGTTTGGAAAGAAAGGGAAATTAAGTCCACGCTACATTGGACCTTATGAAATCCTTGAGAAAGTCGGGATGGTTGCCTACAAGTTAGCGTTACCACCAGAATTATCTTGGTTACATGATGTTTTCCATGTTTCTATGTTGAGAAAGTATGTAGCAGACCCTTCACATGTATTGGTGGAACAACCTATTGAGTTGAAGGAAGATTTGAGCTACGTGGAAGAGCCGCTTGCTATCGTTGATAGGAAAGAACAAATATTAAGATCAAAGGTGATCCCACTTGTGAAAGTTGTGTGGAGAAGGCATTCCATGGAAGAAGCTACATGGGAGAGTGAGGATAGCATGAAAATGCGTTATCCCTATTTGTTTGATTCGGACAACCAAGGTATGTCAATTTCGAGGACGAAATTTCCTAACAGGGGGAGAATTGTGACAACCCGAATATAATTATGATTAATTATATGTAAATCATGCCTAGCTTGTGTGATATGATTAGTGTGTTATTAATATATGTGATGTTAATTTATTATGTTTAGTCTAATCCTACCTCCAAAAAGCATGGAATGTCGAATTAGTTACAAATACAAAATTTGAAGGTTTCGATAGGAATGTCCATGTTTAAGGATAGTTTTGACCTTTATGACATAACAATTGACTTGAGGTGAAAACTACATAATTGTAGACAAGTGAGTTATGGTTGTAACACAACAAACGGTGAATGAAACGGAGGTTCGAGTGAGAAGTTATACCAAAATTACGAAACAAGGGCAAAGTAGTCCATCCGTTAAGTAGTATTTTGTCTTAATATGGCAACAAATGTTTTATTCTCATTGGTTGGGAAGGGTGGTGGCTTTGGCCGACCTCAAACCCTTAGAATTACCTCTTTATTCAGCCAAAATTCAGCCATGAGAGATTTTAAGCCTAAGGAAAGAGAAGTTGGAAGTTAGGAAGAAAAAGTGAGGAGAAAATTGAAGAAAATTCATAGGAAATTACGAAAAAGCCCCTAAGGTAATTCCAACCATGAATCTTGCTATTTTTTCTTTCATTTACGATTTATATGATATAAATCCTTGATTTTTATTGAACTTTCATGTTTGGGTGCATATGTATGGATATATGCAAGTTTAAGTTAAGTTGAATGTACAAAACCCTAAGATTGCTTTGTTTAGAAACTTTGTTTATTCAAACTTCCATATATTTTTGTATAGTTACTGGAATCGATTGCTTCCAATTGGATATTAACCTGGACTCATATATGTATGACATATCCGAAAATCATGTGAAAATACCAACAAATGAGTCCTTGGTGAGGGTTTGAAGTTCGGGTAAGAAATCTGCCCTAAGGGTGAAAATATGCCCGCCATGTGTTCGGTGTTTTTCTTGACATAGCAAACGAACCTTAAAAATTATGAAACTTTAATCTTATATTTTTCAATGTGTTTACTGATGTTGGGTGAAATATCATAGAAATTTATGATGTATAAAAATCATGAAAATTCCTGGAAGTTGAATGAACGATAAAAGAGCCTATAGGGCAGATTTGCTATGTAGTGAAGAAATAGGCTTATTTTGCTCTAGGAAACTCGGAATGATGTGCCGTCTTTTGTTTTGGAAACATGATATAATAAGGATTGGATTACCAAGAATAATTAAAAAGGGTTTGGGCTGTAATTTGAATATGTTAGATATCAGAACCTGAGTCTAGATGGGACTTCATTTTAATGAATGATTTGAATTGAATAATATGATGCTTATGAATTGAGTTATGATTGAAGTTATTCTTTGGACTATTAATATTCTTATGATGATACTAATATTGTGAGAATGATAGGAAGGGAAGAAGAGCTGATTGAACAAGTACAGGATAAAGGCAAGGGAAAATCCAGTTAAACTGTCAAGGTGAGTGTACTTATGATTTGTTTCATATATAAATATGAATATAGCTCTAAGAGCGGATTTGTTTGAATACTTCGGTATTCAGGATTTGTTTGGATATTAAAATATCCAGGATTGGTTGGGTCTTATGATCCAGGATTGGAATTGGACAAAGATCCAATGATTTGTTGGAACGTATGTTCCAGGATTTGTTATTGCCAATGGGCAGGATTGTTCGGATTTTATATCCACTTATTCTATATAGAATTGTTATTACATTGTAGGTAAGGAGTACCTCACTAAGCTTAATGCTTACAGTTATATTTTAACAATTTCAGGTTTCTATGCTGCCAACTAGAATACCATATGACCGGTAACTTTGAGAGTTGCACCGTTGGAAGGAGCCGGGGTTTAAATGTGGGGATTTTATCATTGTCACACTGAAGATTTTAATTTACTCACACAATGTATATTTTGCGTTAGTATGGATTGAGTTGATGATTGTGAAATTTTATCGTAGTTAATCATAGTATTGTATGTCCGCTTAAATTATGACTCTGATATTGATTTCGTTATGGCACAATAATAATATTATGTTGATTATGCGCATTATACAGTAAAATATGGATAGATGAATTATATTTCCAATGGGCTCTAGATTATGATTTAATTATTCTAATAATAAATGATTAGTATGGATATTGGGTTTGGGGTGTGACAATTAGTGGTATCAGAGCGTCTAGGTTATTAATTCTGGACGTGTGTGACGATTAGATGGCAGTTATTGATTGATTTGATATTATTGAATTGTTTATATACTAACAAATAGTTTAGTACTGTAAACTGTTTATATTGGTTGTTAGAATTTTATTGTATTACAGATAATTCCAGATGGAACCTGGGAATGGACAACCTAGAGAAGAGGGAGTCGCTTCTCGTACAGAGAATACTGAAGTGGAGCAAAGTGTTGCTGGAAGGGCTAGAGAGCAAGAGCAGCCTACAGAGATGCAAATAATGGCGCAGGCAATGATGAGGATGGCAGAGCAACAAGAAAGAAATATGGCGCAAATGGCAGAACAACAGGCTAGATATCTAGAATCCAAGACTGTGGCCAGGATTGAGAAAGAGGCAAGGAAGGAAATGAAAGATTCCATGCATGAGAAGTTTTTGAAGTTGAATCCTCCAGAATATTCAGGGTCAGTTGAACCTACGGAAGCTGAGATGTGGGTCAGGGATCTAGAAACTATCTTTGCAGTTATGAAGGTTCCAGATAACCAGAAAGTGAATCTAGCTGTGTTTAAGCTCAAAGGAGAGGCGAAATATTGGTGGGAAGCCAGCAACCATTTGGTGCCCAGGATGGAAGGTACTGATGTTATTACTTGGGCTGAATTTATTAAAGCTTTGTATGTTAAGTATTTCCCTAAGGTCTATAGGAGGGAGAAGCTGAGGGAGTTTATAAATTTGACCCAAGGGAACATGTCTGTGAGGGAGTATGATGCTAAATTTACTGCTTTGTCTAGATTTGCTACTAAGTATGTGCAGGAGGAAGAAGATAAATGTAGTAAGTTTCAAGATGGACTGATTTTGCCTATTCAAAATAGAGTAGCCACTTATGAGTTAGAAGATTATGCTTCTCTGGTAAACAAAGCCATGATAGCAGAAAGGCAAATGAACCAAGGGGTGGCGAGCAGAGAGAGTTTTAAGAAAAGTAGATTCGACGCATCTCGGTATAGGGGAGGTGAGAGTGGAAGTGTTAAGGTGGAACCTCATAAATTTCAGAGAGGTGGTGGAGATAGTGGTAGAGGTCAGGGGAGGTTTGGTAGAGATACCAGGGGTGGAGGATCTTTTGGTTCAGCCAGAAAGTCAGGGAGAGGTGAGGCCCCAATAGGAGGTGTTACATGTTTCTTTTGTAAAGAGGAAGGACATTATAAATCTGAGTGTCCTAAGCTTAAGGGATTGGAATGCTACCATTGTCATCAAGTGGGGCATATTAAGAAAAATTGTCCGCAATTGGCACAGACTCCAGCAGCACATAGTGAAGTAGCAAGCAGAATGTTATCTCCAGGCAGTACAGTGAAGAGTGTGGGTAGAGGACAAGCTAGTGGTTCCAGGCCAGGTGGACGAGTCTTTACGATGAAAGAAGCTCAGATTACGCCAGATGTGGTGACAGGTACACTTTCTGTTAGTGATAGAAGTGCTTATGTTTTGGTTGATCCTGGTTCCACACATTCTTTTGTGTCCTATGCTTTTGCCATATACCTGAATATACCGTGTGCTCGTTTAGATGTGGGGTTGGGTATTTATATGCCTATGGGGGATATGGTTGTAACTGAATATGTTTTTCATGATTGTGTTTTGACTGTGGGGTCTAGAGATACAGTTATAGATCTACTTCCATTGGATATTTCTGATTTTGATATAATTCTGGGAATGGATTGGCTATCCAAATATCATGCATCCATGGATTGTTTCCGTAAGGAAGTTGTTTTTAATATGCCTGGTGAGCCTGAATTTAAATTTGTGGGGGAAAGGAAAATTGTTCCCAGTTGCATCATTTCTGCTATTCAGACGAGGAAATTATTGAGTAAGGGTTGTGAGGGTTTTATTGCATATGTTCTTGACACTAGGAAGGGGGCTTTACAATTAGTCGATGTTCCTATTGTACGGGATTTTCCTGAAGTGTTTCCTAGTGAGTTGCCAGGGTTACCTCCAGAAAGAGAAGTTGAATTTAGTATTGAATTAGCACCAGGGACAACCCCTATTTCTATGGCACCGTATAGAATGGCACCTGCTGAGTTGAAAGAACTCAAGATTCAATTGCAAGATTTACTTGATAGGGGGTTCATACAACCTAGTGTATCTCCATGGGGTGCGCCAGTTTTATTTGTGAAAAAGAAAGATGGTACCATGCGTTTGTGTATTGATTATAGGCAACTGAATAAAGCTACAATTAAGAACAAGTATCCTTTACCTCGTATAGATGATTTGTTTGATCAGTTGCAAGGTGCTAAAGTGTTTTCAAAGATAGACTTGCGATCGGGTTATCATCAGGTGAGGGTGAAGGAAAGTGATATTTCTAAAACCGCTTTCCGTACTCGGTATGGTCATTTTGAATTTCTTGTGATGCCTTTTGGGGTGACTAATGCTCCAGCTGTATTTATGGATCTTATGAACCGGGTACTGCATCCTTTTGTTGATTCATTTGTGATAGTTTTTATTGATGATATTCTGATTTATTCCCATGATATGGTTGAACATGAAAAGCATCTCACAACTATTTTGAATCTGTTGAAAGATAAGAAGTTGTATGCCAAGTTTAGCAAGTGTGAATTTTGGCTATCACAAGTTGCATTTTTAGGCCATGTTATTTCTGGAGATGGTATATGTGTTGATCCTAAAAAGGTAGAGGCTATTGTGAAATGGGAGAGACCCGATAATGTGACTGAGGTGAGGAGTTTTCTGGGTTTAGCTGGGTATTATAGAAGGTTTATTAAGGGATTTTCTTCGATTGCCTTACCAATGACTAAACTGACTCGGAAAGATGTTAAGTTTGAATGGAATTCTGATTGCGAAAATAGTTTTGATGAATTGAAAAAGAGGTTGGTAACCGCACATGTTCTTACTATTCCGCATGGTGGAGATGGTTTTGTTGTTTATACCGATGCTTCACATCAGGGGTTGGGTTGTGTTTTTATGCAGCATGGTAAAGTTATTGCCTATGCTTCTAAGCAGTTGCGTACACATGAACGTAATTATCCTACACATGATTTGGAACTTGCTGCTATTGTATTTGCTTTGAAATTATGGCGTCATTATCTATATGGTGAGGTATGTGAAATTTTTACTGACCATCAAAGCCTTAAGTATTTGTTTACTCAGAAGGAGTTGAATTTGAGGCAGAGGCGGTGGATGGAGTTAATTAAAGATTATGATTGTACAATTCACTACCACCCAGGAAAGGCAAATGTAGTTGCAGACGCTTTGAGTAGAAAGGCTTCAGGCAGGTTATCGTGTATTCGATGTGCTAGAGTTGCTCATATTATGGAGTTGAGATTGATGGGAGTGGAATTGCAGCTAGCAGATGGGGACAGATTCTTTGCTCATGTAAGCGTGAGGCCTTTGTTAGCTACCCGTATTCATGATTTGCAAAGTCAAGATCCTTTCCTTGAGAAGAAACGACAAGATCTCCGAGATGGTAAGTCTGAAGATTTTTGTATTGTGAATGATGGCACTCTATTGTATAAGCATCGGTTGTGTGTGCCTAATGTGTGTGGATTGAAAGAGGAAATTTTAGATGAGGCTCATAATTCCATTTATACTATGCATCCTGGTAGCACTAAAATGTATAGGGATTTAAAGGAGCATTATTGGTGGAATAATATGAAGAAGGAAATAGCTGATTTTGTTGCGAGGTGCCTTATATGTCAGCAAGTGAAAGTGGAGCATCAGAAACCTACTGGTCTGCTTCAGCCATTGCCGATACCGGAATGGAAATGGGATCATGTAACGATGGATTTTGTGGTTGGGCTTCCTCGATCTCAGAAGGGGTCAGATTCGATTTGGGTAGTGGTGGATAGATTGACAAAGTCCGCTCACTTTCTAGCAGTCAAGACTACGTATACAGTTGATAGGTATGCTAGATTGTATGTTAATGAAATTATTCGATTGCATGGAGCACCGGTATCTATTGTTTCAGATAGGGACCCTACTTTTACATCCAGATTTTGGGATAGCTTGCAGTATGCTATGGGTACTAACTTGAAGTTTAGTACGGCTTTTCACCCCCAGACAGATGGGCAGTCTGAAAGGACAATACAGATTTTGGAAGATATGCTTAGAGCTTGTGTGCTTGATTTCAAAGGTAATTGGGATGAATATTTGCCTTTGATAGAATTTGCATATAACAATAGTTTTCAGTCTACTATTGGTATGGCTCCATATGAAGCCTTGTATGGTAGACGATGTCGTACACCGATATGTTGGGGTGAAGTTGGTGAAAGGAAGATAGAGGGTCCAGAGTTAATTGAAGTCACCACTGAAAAAGTGAAGATTATTCAAGATAGAATGAGAATAGCTCAAAGCAGACAGAAAAGTTATGCGGATAAACGACGAAAAGATTTGGAATTCTAGAAAGGGGATTATGTGTTTCTTTGGATATCTCCATGGAAAGGAGTTATGAGGTTTGGAAAGAAAGGGAAATTAAGTCCACGCTACATTGGACCTTATGAAATCCTTGAGAAAGTCGGGATGGTTGCCTACAAGTTAGCGTTACCACCAGAATTATCTTGGTTACATGATGTTTTCCATGTTTCTATGTTGAGAAAGTATGTAGCAGACCCTTCACATGTATTGGTGGAACAACCTATTGAGTTGAAGGAAGATTTGAGCTACGTGGAAGAGCCGCTTGCTATCGTTGATAGGAAAGAACAAATATTAAGATCAAAGGTGATCCCACTTGTGAAAGTTGTGTGGAGAAGGCATTCCATGGAAGAAGCTACATGGGAGAGTGAGGATAGCATGAAAATGCGTTATCCCTATTTGTTTGATTCGGACAACCAAGGTATGTCAATTTCGAGGACGAAATTTCCTAACAGGGGGAGAATTGTGACAACCCGAATATAATTATGATTAATTATATGTAAATCATGCCTAGCTTGTGTGATATGATTAGTGTGTTATTAATATATGTGATGTTAATTTATTATGTTTAGTCTAATCCTACCTCCAAAAAGCATGGAATGTCGAATTAGTTACAAATACAAAATTTGAAGGTTTCGATAGGAATGTCCATGTTTAAGGCTAGTTTTGACCTTTATGACATAACAATTGACTTGAGGTGAAAACTACATAATTGTAGACAAGTGAGTTATGGTTGTAACACAACAAACGGTGAATGAAACGGAGGTTCGAGTGAGAAGTTATACCAAAATTACGAAACAAGGGCAAAGTAGTCCATCCGTTAAGTAGTATTTTGTCTTAATATGGCAACAAATGTTTTATTCTCATTGGTTGGGAAGGGTGGTGGCTTTGGCCGACCTCAAACCCTTAGAATTACCTCTTTATTCAGCCAAAATGCAGCCATGAGAGATTTTAAGCCTAAGGAAAGAGAAGTTGGAAGTTAGGGAGAAAAAGTGAGGAGAAAATTGAAGAAAATTCATAGGAAATTACGAAAAAGCCCCTAAGGTAATTCCAACCATGAATCTTGCTATTTTTTCTTTCATTTACGATTTATATGATATAAATCCTTGATTTTTATTGAACTTTCATGTTTGGGTGCATATGTATGGATATATGCAAGTTTAAGTTAAGTTGAATGTACAAAACCCTAAGATTGCTTTGTTTAGAAACTTTGTTTATTCAAACTTCCATATATTTTTGTATAGTTACTGGAATCGATTGCTTCCAATTGGATATTAACCTGGACTCATATATGTATGACATATCCGAAAATCATGTGAAAATACCAACAAATGAGTCCTTGGTGAGGGTTTGAAGTTCGGGTAAGAAATCTGCCCTAAGGGTGAAAATATGCCCGCCATGTGTTCGGTGTTTTTCTTGACATAGCAAACGAACCTTAAAAATTATGAAACTTTAATCTTATATTTTTCAATGTGTTTACTGATGTTGGGTGAAATATCATAGAAATTTATGATGTATAAAAATCATGAAAATTCCTGGAAGTTGAATGAACGATAAAAGAGCCTATAGGGCAGATTTGCTATGTAGTGAAGAAATAGGCTTATTTTGCTCTAGGAAACTCGGAATGATGTGCCGTCTTTTGTTTTGGAAACATGATATAATAAGGATTGGATTACCAAGAATAATTAAAAAGGGTTTGGGCTGTAATTTGAATATGTTAGATATCAGAACCTGAGTCTAGATGGGACTTCATTTTAATGAATGATTTGAATTGAATAATATGATGCTTATGAATTGAGTTATGATTGAAGTTATTCTTTGGACTATTAATATTCTTATGATGATACTAATATTGTGAGAATGATAGGAAGGGAAGAAGAGCTGATTGAACAAGTACAGGATAAAGGCAAGGGAAAATCCAGTTAAACTGTCAAGGTGAGTGTACTTATGATTTGTTTCATATATAAATATGAATATAGCTCTAAGAGCGGATTTGTTTGAATACTTCGGTATTCAGGATTTGTTTGGATATTAAAATATCCAGGATTGGTTGGGTCTTATGATCCAGGATTGGAATTGGACAAAGATCCAATGATTTGTTGGAACGTATGTTCCAGGATTTGTTATTGCCAATGGGCAGGATTGTTCGGATTTTATATCCACTTATTCTATATAGAATTGTTATTACATTGTAGGTAAGGAGTACCTCACTAAGCTTAATGCTTACAGTTATATTTTAACAATTTCAGGTTTCTATGCTGCCAACTAGAATACCATATGACCGGTAACTTTGAGAGTTGCACCGTTGGAAGGAGCCGGGGTTTAAATGTGGGGATTTTATCATTGTCACACTGAAGATTTTAATTTACTCACACAATGTATATTTTGCGTTAGTATGGATTGAGTTGATGATTGTGAAATTTTATCGTAGTTAATCATAGTATTGTATGTCCGCTTAAATTATGACTCTGATATTGATTTCGTTATGGCACAATAATAATATTATGTTGATTATGCGCATTATACAGTAAAATATGGATAGATGAATTATATTTCCAATGGGCTCTAGATTATGATTTAATTATTCTAATAATAAATGATTAGTATGGATATTGGGTTTGGGGTGTGACAATTAGTGGTATCAGAGCGTCTAGGTTATTAATTCTGGACGTGTGTGACGATTAGATGGCAGTTATTGATTGATTTGATATTATTGAATTGTTTATATACTAACAAATAGTTTAGTACTGTAAACTGTTTATATTGGTTGTTAGAATTTTATTGTATTACAGATAATTCCAGATGGAACCTGGGAATGGACAACCTAGAGAAGAGGGAGTCGCTTCTCGTACAGAGAATACTGAAGTGGAGCAAAGTGTTGCTGGAAGGGCTAGAGAGCAAGAGCAGCCTACAGAGATGCAAATAATGGCGCAGGCAATGATGAGGATGGCAGAGCAACAAGAAAGAAATATGGCGCAAATGGCAGAACAACAGGCTAGATATCTAGAATCCAAGACTGTGGCCAGGATTGAGAAAGAGGCAAGGAAGGAAATGAAAGATTCCATGCATGAGAAGTTTTTGAAGTTGAATCCTCCAGAATATTCAGGGTCAGTTGAACCTACGGAAGCTGAGATGTGGGTCAGGGATCTAGAAACTATCTTTGCAGTTATGAAGGTTCCAGATAACCAGAAAGTGAATCTAGCTGTGTTTAAGCTCAAAGGAGAGGCGAAATATTGGTGGGAAGTCAGCAACCATTTGGTGCCCAGGATGGAAGGTACTGATGTTATTACTTGGGCTGAATTTATTAAAGCTTTGTATGTTAAGTATTTCCCTAAGGTCTATAGGAGGGAGAAGCTGAGGGAGTTTATAAATTTGACCCAAGGGAACATGTCTGTGAGGGAGTATGATGCTAAATTTACTGCTTTGTCTAGATTTGCTACTAAGTATGTGCAGGAGGAAGAAGATAAATGTAGTAAGTTTCAAGATGGACTGATTTTGCCTATTCAAAATAGAGTAGCCACTTATGAGTTAGAAGATTATGCTTCTCTGGTAAACAAAGCCATGATAGCAGAAAGGCAAATGAACCAAGGGGTGGCGAGCAGAGAGAGTTTTAAGAAAAGTAGATTCGACGCATCTCGGTATAGGGGAGGTGAGAGTGGAAGTGTTAAGGTGGAACCTCATAAATTTCAGAGAGGTGGTGGAGATAGTGGTAGAGGTCAGGGGAGGTTTGGTAGAGATACCAGGGGTGGAGGATCTTTTGGTTCAGCCAGAAAGTCAGGGAGAGGTGAGGCCCCAATAGGAGGTGTTACATGTTTCTTTTGTAAAGAGGAAGGACATTATAAATCTGAGTGTCCTAAGCTTAAGGGATTGGAATGCTACCATTGTCATCAAGTGGGGCATATTAAGAAAAATTGTCCGCAATTGGCACAGACTCCAGCAGCACATAGTGAAGTAGCAAGCAGAATGTTATCTCCAGGCAGTACAGTGAAGAGTGTGGGTAGAGGACAAGCTAGTGGTTCCAGGCCAGGTGGACGAGTCTTTACGATGAAAGAAGCTCAGATTACGCCAGATGTGGTGACAGGTACACTTTCTGTTAGTGATAGAAGTGCTTATGTTTTGGTTGATCCTGGTTCCACACATTCTTTTGTGTCCTATGCTTTTGCCATATACCTGAATATACCGTGTGCTCGTTTAGATGTGGGGTTGGGTATTTATATGCCTATGGGGGATATGGTTGTAACTGAATATGTTTTTCATGATTGTGTTTTGACTGTGGGGTCTAGAGATACAGTTATAGATCTACTTCCATTGGATATTTCTGATTTTGATATAATTCTGGGAATGGATTGGCTATCCAAATATCATGCATCCATGGATTGTTTCCGTAAGGAAGTTGTTTTTAATATGCCTGGTGAGCCTGAATTTAAATTTGTGGGGGAAAGGAAAATTGTTCCCAGTTGCATCATTTCTGCTATTCAGACGAGGAAATTATTGAGTAAGGGTTGTGAGGGTTTTATTGCATATGTTCTTGACACTAGGAAGGGGGCTTTACAATTAGTCGATGTTCCTATTGTACGGGATTTTCCTGAAGTGTTTCCTAGTGAGTTGCCAGGGTTACCTCCAGAAAGAGAAGTTGAATTTAGTATTGAATTAGCACCAGGGACAACCCCTATTTCTATGGCACCGTATAGAATGGCACCTGCTGAGTTGAAAGAACTCAAGATTCAATTGCAAGATTTACTTGATAGGGGGTTCATACAACCTAGTGTATCTCCATGGGGTGCGCCAGTTTTATTTGTGAAAAAGAAAGATGGTACCATGCGTTTGTGTATTGATTATAGGCAACTGAATAAAGCTACAATTAAGAACAAGTATCCTTTACCTCGTATAGATGATTTGTTTGATCAGTTGCAAGGTGCTAAAGTGTTTTCAAAGATAGACTTGCGATCGGGTTATCATCAGGTGAGGGTGAAGGAAAGTGATATTTCTAAAACCGCTTTCCGTACTCGGTATGGTCATTTTGAATTTCTTGTGATGCCTTTTGGGGTGACTAATGCTCCAGCTGTATTTATGGATCTTATGAACCGGGTACTGCATCCTTTTGTTGATTCATTTGTGATAGTTTTTATTGATGATATTCTGATTTATTCCCATGATATGGTTGAACATGAAAAGCATCTCACAACAATTTTGAATCTGTTGAAAGATAAGAAGTTGTATGCCAAGTTTAGCAAGTGTGAATTTTGGCTATCACAAGTTGCATTTTTAGGCCATGTTATTTCTGGAGATGGTATATGTGTTGATCCTAAAAAGGTAGAGGCTATTGTGAAATGGGAGAGACCCGATAATGTGACTGAGGTGAGGAGTTTTCTGGGTTTAGCTGGGTATTATAGAAGGTTTATTAAGGGATTTTCTTCGATTGCCTTACCAATGACTAAACTGACTCGGAAAGATGTTAAGTTTGAATGGAATTCTGATTGCGAAAATAGTTTTGATGAATTGAAAAAGAGGTTGGTAACCGCACCTGTTCTTACTATTCCGCATGGTGGAGATGGTTTTGTTGTTTATACCGATGCTTCACATCAGGGGTTGGGTTGTGTTTTTATGCAGCATGGTAAAGTTATTGCCTATGCTTCTAGGCAGTTGCGTACACATGAACGTAATTATCCTACACATGATTTGGAACTTGCTGCTATTGTATTTGCTTTGAAATTATGGCGTCATTATCTATATGGTGAGGTATGTGAAATTTTTACTGACCATCAAAGCCTTAAGTATTTGTTTACTCAGAAGGAGTTGAATTTGAGGCAGAGGCGGTGGATGGAGTTAATTAAAGATTATGATTGTACAATTCACTACCACCCAGGAAAGGCAAATGTAGTTGCAGACGCTTTGAGTAGAAAGGCTTCAGGCAGGTTATCGTGTATTCGATGTGCTAGAGTTGCTCATATTATGGAGTTGAGATTGATGGGAGTGGAATTGCAGCTAGCAGATGGGGACAGATTCTTTGCTCATGTAAGCGTGAGGCCTTTGTTAGCTACCCGTATTCATGATTTGCAAAGTCAAGATCCTTTCCTTGAGAAGAAACGACAAGATCTCCGAGATGGTAAGTCTCAAGATTTTTGTATTGTGAATGATGGCACTCTATTGTATAAGCATCGGTTGTGTGTGCCTAATGTGTGTGGATTGAAAGAGGAAATTTTAGATGAGGCTCATAATTCCATTTATACTATGCATCCTGGTAGCACTAAAATGTATAGGGATTTAAAGGAGCATTATTGGTGGAATAATATGAAGAAGGAAATAGCTGATTTTGTTGCGAGGTGCCTTATATGTCAGCAAGTGAAAGTGGAGCATCAGAAACCTACTGGTCTGCTTCAGCCATTGCCGATACCGGAATGGAAATGGGATCATGTAACGATGGATTTTGTGGTTGGGCTTCCTCGATCTCAGAAGGGGTCAGATTCGATTTGGGTAGTGGTGGATAGATTGACAAAGTCCGCTCACTTTCTAGCAGTCAAGACTACGTATACAGTTGATAGGTATGCTAGATTGTATGTTAATGAAATTATTCGATTGCATGGAGCACCGGTATCTATTGTTTCAGATAGGGACCCTACTTTTACATCCAGATTTTGGGATAGCTTGCAGTATGCTATGGGTACTAACTTGAAGTTTAGTACGGCTTTTCACCCCCAGACAGATGGGCAGTCTGAAAGGACAATACAGATTTTGGAAGATATGCTTAGAGCTTGTGTGCTTGATTTCAAAGGTAATTGGGATGAATATTTGCCTTTGATAGAATTTGCATATAACAATAGTTTTCAGTCTACTATTGGTATGGCTCCATATGAAGCCTTGTATGGTAGACGATGTCGTACACCGATATGTTGGGGTGAAGTTGGTGAAAGGAAGATAGAGGGTCCAGAGTTAATTGAAGTCACCACTGAAAAAGTGAAGATTATTCAAGATAGAATGAGAATAGCTCAAAGCAGACAGAAAAGTTATGCGGATAAACGACGAAAAGATTTGGAATTCTAGAAAGGGGATTATGTGTTTCTTCGGATATCTCCATGGAAAGGAGTTATGAGGTTTGGAAAGAAAGGGAAATTAAGTCCACGCTACATTGGACCTTATGAAATCCTTGAGAAAGTCGGGATGGTTGCCTACAAGTTAGCGTTACCACCAGAATTATCTTGGTTACATGATGTTTTCCATGTTTCTATGTTGAGAAAGTATGTAGCAGACCCTTCACATGTATTGGTGGAACAACCTATTGAGTTGAAGGAAGATTTGAGCTACGTGGAAGAGCCGCTTGCTATCGTTGATAGGAAAGAACAAATATTAAGATCAAAGGTGATCCCACTTGTGAAAGTTGTGTGGAGAAGGCATTCCATGGAAGAAGCTACATGGGAGAGTGAGGATAGCATGAAAATGCGTTATCCCTATTTGTTTGATTCGGACAACCAAGGTATGTCAATTTCGAGGACGAAATTTCCTAACAGGGGGAGAATTGTGACAACCCGAATATAATTATGATTAATTATATGTAAATCATGCCTAGCTTGTGTGATATGATTAGTGTGTTATTAATATATGTGATGTTAATTTATTATGTTTAGTCTAATCCTACCTCCAAAAAGCATGGAATGTCGAATTAGTTACAAATACAAAATTTGAAGGTTTCGATAGGAATGTCCATGTTTAAGGCTAGTTTTGACCTTTATGACATAACAATTGACTTGAGGTGAAAACTACATAATTGTAGACAAGTGAGTTATGGTTGTAACACAACAAACGGTGAATGAAACGGAGGTTCGAGTGAGAAGTTATACCAAAATTACGAAACAAGGGCAAAGTAGTCCATCCGTTAAGTAGTATTTTGTCTTAATATGGCAACAAATGTTTTATTCTCATTGGTTGGGAAGGGTGGTGGCTTTGGCCGACCTCAAACCCTTAGAATTACCTCTTTATTCAGCCAAAATGCAGCCATGAGAGATTTTAAGCCTAAGGAAAGAGAAGTTGGAAGTTAGGAAGAAAAAGTGAGGAGAAAATTGAAGAAAATTCATAGGAAATTACGAAAAAGCCCCTAAGGTAATTCCAACCATGAATCTTGCTATTTTTTCTTTCATTTACGATTTATATGATATAAATCCTTGATTTTTATTGAACTTTCATGTTTGGGTGCATATGTATGGATATATGCAAGTTTAAGTTAAGTTGAATGTACAAAACCCTAAGATTGCTTTGTTTAGAAACTTTGTTTATTCAAACTTCCATATATTTTTGTATAGTTACTGGAATCGATTGCTTCCAATTGGATATTAACCTGGACTCATATATGTATGACATATCCGAAAATAATGTGAAAATACCAACAAATGAGTCCTTGGTGAGGGTTTGAAGTTCGGGTAAGAAATCTGCCCTAAGGGTGAAAATATGCCCGCCATGTGTTCGGTGTTTTTCTTGACATAGCAAACGAACCTTAAAAATTATGAAACTTTAATATTATATTTTTCAATGTGTTTACTGATGTTGGGTGAAATATCATAGAAATTTATGATGTATAAAAATCATGAAAATTCCTGGAAGTTGAATGAACGATAAAAGAGCCTATAGGGCAGATTTGCTATGTAGTGAAGAAATAGGCTTATTTTGCTCTAGGAAACTCGGAATGATGTGCCGTCTTTTGTTTTGGAAACATGATATAATAAGGATTGGATTACCAAGAATAATTAAAAAGGGTTTGGGCTGTAATTTGAATATGTTAGATATCAGAACCTGAGTCTAGATGGGACTTCATTTTAATGAATGATTTGAATTGAATAATATGATGCTTATGAATTGAGTTATGATTGAAGTTATTCTTTGGACTATTAATATTCTTATGATGATACTAATATTGTGAGAATGATAGGAAGGGAAGAAGAGCTGATTGAACAAGTACAGGATAAAGGCAAGGGAAAATCCAGTTAAACTGTCAAGGTGAGTGTACTTATGATTTGTTTCATATATAAATATGAATATAGCTCTAAGAGCGGATTTGTTTGAATACTTCGGTATTCAGGATTTGTTTGGATATTAAAATATCCAGGATTGGTTGGGTCTTATGATCCAGGATTGGAATTGGACAAAGATCCAATGATTTGTTGGAACGTATGTTCCAGGATTTGTTATTGCCAATGGGCAGGATTGTTCGGATTTTATATCCACTTATTCTATATAGAATTGTTATTACATTGTAGGTAAGGAGTACCTCACTAAGCTTAATGCTTACAGTTATATTTTAACAATTTCAGGTTTCTATGCTGCCAACTAGAATACCATATGACCGGTAACTTTGAGAGTTGCACCGTTGGAAGGAGCCGGGGTTTAAATGTGGGGATTTTATCATTGTCACACTGAAGATTTTAATTTACTCACACAATGTATATTTTGCATTAGTATGGATTGAGTTGATGATTGTGAAATTTTATCGTAGTTAATCATAGTATTGTATGTCCGCTTAAATTATGACTCTGATATTGATTTCGTTATGGCACAATAATAATATTATGTTGATTATGCGCATTATACAGTAAAATATGGATAGATGAATTATATTTCCAATGGGCTCTAGATTATGATTTAATTATTCTAATAATAAATGATTAGTATGGATATTGGGTTTGGGGTGTGACAAATTCCATCAGAATGACAGAATAAAATAAAGAATTTAAACCTCGAGAATTATACTATGACAATTTATGCTCCGCCTCAGTCCATGACCCTACTGGTTTTAAATAAATTGAATCTCCATCTTTCGTGACTGGTGGTGACCACCCCTCAATAACAGCTGTAGGGGGAGACTAAAGGCAGTCTTGTGATTAGAGATTACTCCCCCTCCTAAATTGAGGAAGCTGGACAACCCAGAGGAAGCTCAGAGGAAGCTTGCCAGAGGAAGCTTGCTAGAGGAAGCTCGCCAGAGAAAGCTTGATAGAGGAAGCTTAGAGGAAGCTTTCCAGAAGAAGCACAGAGAAATATTACCAGAAGAAGCTCAAAGGAATCTTTCCAGAAGAAGCTCCGATGAAGCTTACCAGAAGAAGCTCAGAGGAAGCTTACCAGAGGAAGATCAAAAAAGAAGCTCAGAGGAAGATCACCAGAGGAAGCTTGATAGAGGAAGATTTCCAGAAGAAGCTTACCAGAGGAAGCTCAGAGTAAGATCACTAGAGAAAGCTTGCTAGAGGAAGATCACCAAAGGAAGCTCGCCAGAGGAAGCTTACCAGAAGAAGCTCAGAGGAAGCTCATAGAAGAAACTCAGATGAAGCTTTCGAGAGGAAGCTCGCCAGAGGAAGCTATACTAGAGGAAGCTTTACTGAAGGAAGCTCGAAGGAACCTTGCCAGAGGAAGCTCAGAGGAAACTTGCTATAATAAGTTCAGAGGATACTTACCAGATGAACGTCACTCGGAGAGGAATCTCAGGGTTGAAAGTTTTTTTATATACTTATTCAAATCATGTATCTGTAGAGATGTATTATAACTTTTATGTTTTAATGATTTATAATATGAGAGTGAGGTCAAACGGTATCCGCGAGGGACCAAGTCTGGCAGGGCTTGGGAGAGCTTTCATGCTCTATCGGATGACCTCATCAAGGGAACCTCACAAGGAACTAGTTTGGAAGATTAAGAATCAAGGAAACATTAAGTCTTGACTTAACCATTCTAGATACACCTGACAAAACACCGAGGGACCATAACCCGAGAGAGCTTATCCAGAAGAACCACGAGTTCCATCTCACCTTGAGCCCAGTGCCAAACAATCCATTTTTAAATGTCACATCTTCTTTAGGTGATGTCACATGCCACCTACCTACTTCCCAATCTAAACTTGAGTAAACCATGGCAGTTTGAGGAGCTGTCCGAAGGTTTGGTGGATGACCATTGAAGTGTGACAACTGCGTGACACAGTTGATAGCCAAAAGGTGTCTGCAAGCATTTAATGCTAGTGACATAAAGTAGAAGGTTTTTCACATTGATTGAGACTGATACATCTCAGGAGAGGTTGGTGGCTATTAGATAGCCCAGCCATTTCAGAGAAAATGGGTTCTCTTTGGAGAGAAGAGAGTGTTCTTTGTCCTGAGTTCTTTATAGAGAGAGAAAAGATATTGAGAGCAGGGGAGTTATTTTAAAACTAGGGGGTATTTAACTTACCCACCATTATTGGTTGTTACCAAGCTTTCACTACCATTTACTGTTGTGATATGTGTGTGAGACCTTGGTTTTTGAGCTGCCTACCAAGGTGTATCTGAGAGTGCTTGTTTCTCTCTCCCTTTGAACGAGTTGTTTCTGAGGTTCATTTATTGTTTATTTCAATCTGAGTTGTTATTATATTATGATTGTGTGTTTATTCTGTACCAAGTCGAGGATATTGGGTTAGTTGTTATCGCCATACCTATAGGGGTTACGCCTCCATCGATAATCTAAATTACCCTCTTACATTTGGCGACTCTGCTGGGGAGGTATTCTTCTAAAATTATGGCCTAAGATAATGTTAATCATGTTCTCGATTGTGATGACATCCAACAGAGGGAGAAATAACGGGCGAGGGGGCGTGTTGAGATTTCTCTGGGGCAGGTGTGGACTCCCTCGTGACTTGCGATGAAATACATAAGCAGCTTGACGGAAAATCTTATTATGTGTTTTCATTGTTAAGACACCGTTACTAGTGGAGTTTGATGAAAAATCTTAACAAGTGTTTTCATTGTTAAGTCACCGTTACTGGTGGATTTTGACAAAAAAATATTAACAAGAGTTTTCATTGTTAAGTCACCGTTACTGGTGGAGTTTAACTAAAAAAAAATCTTAGCAAGTGGTTTTCATTGTTAAGTCACCGTTATTGGTGGAGTTTGATGAAAAATCTTAATAAGTGTTTTCATTGTTAAGTCACCGTTACTGGTGGAGTTTGAAAAAAAAATCTTAACAAGTGGTTTTCATTGTTAAGTCACCATTATTGGTGGGATCACCATTATTGTCGGAGTTTGATGAAAAATCTTAAGAAGTGGTTTTCATTGTGGCTTGAGATATTTTCGTGCAGATATTTCTTGGCCACACAACAATTATCTCCACGAAGGGGAAAATGTAGATGGAGACTAAAGGCAGTCTTATGATTAGAGATAACTCCCCCTCCTAAATTGAGGAAGGTGGACAAGCCAGAGGAAGCTTTCCAGAGGAAGCTTACTAGAGGAAGCTCGTCTGAGAAAGCTTGCTAGAGGAAGCTTAAAGGAAGATTTCCAGAAGAAGCTCAGAGGAAGATTACCAGAAGAAGCTCAGTGGAAGCTTTCCAAAAGAAGCTCAGATGAAGCTTACCAAAAGAAGCTCAGAGGAATCTTACCAGAGGAATCTCAGAAAATAAGCTCAGAGGAATCTCACCAGAGGAAGCTTGCTAGAGGAAGATCGCCAGAGGATGCTTGCTAGAGGAAGACTAGAGGAATCTTTTTAGAATAATCTCAGAGTAAGCTTACCAGAGGAAGCTCAAAAAATAAGCTCAGAGGAAGATCCCTAGAGGAAGCTCGCCAGAGGAAGCTTGTAAGAGGAAGCTTAGAGGAAGCTTTCCAGAAGAATCTCAGAGGAAGCTTACCAGAAGAAGATTAGTGGAAGATCAGAGAAGAAACTCAGATGAAGCTTTCCAAAGGATGCTCTCCAGAGGAAGCTTTAGCAGGGGAAGCTCGGAGGAAGCTCAGAGGAAACTTTCTATATGAAGTTCCGAGGAAACTTACCAGAGGAACCTCACTCACAGAGGAAACTCAGGGTTGACAGTTTTTTATATACTTATTCAAATCATGTATCCGTATAGATGTATTATAACTTGTATGTTTTAATGATTTATAATATGAGAGTGAGGTCAAACGGTATCCGCAAGGGACCAAGTCTGGGAGGGCTTGGGAGAGCTTTCATGCTCTATCGGATGACCTCATCAAGGGAACCTCAAAGGGAACTGGTTTGGAGGATTGAGAAGAAAGGCAATGTTAAGGCTTGACTTAACCATTCTAGATACACCTGGTAAAACACCGAGGGACCATAACCCGAGAGAGCTTATCCAGAAGAACCACGAGTTCCATATCACTTTGAGCCTAGTGCCAAACAGTCCTTTTTCAAATGTCACATTTTCTTTAGGTGATGTCACACGCCACCTACCTACTGTCCAATCCAAACTTGAGTAAACCATGGCAGTTTGAGGAGCTATTAGAAGGTTTGGTGGATGACCATTGAAGTGTGACAGATGCCTGACACAGCTGATAGCCAAAAGGTGTCGGTAGGCATTTATTGCTAGTGACATAAAGTAGAAGGTTTTTCACATTGATTGAGACTGAGACATCTCAGGAGAGGCTGGTGGCTATTTAGAGAGCCCAGCCATTTCAAAGAAAAAGGGTTATTTATAGAGAGAGAAAAGACATTGATAGCAGGGGAGTTATTGCAAAACCAGGGGGCATTTAACTTACCCACCATTGTTGGTTGTTGCCAAGATTTCACTACCATTTATTGTTGTGATATGTGTGTGGGACCTTGGTTTTTGATCTGCCTACCAAGGTGTATCTGAGATTGCTTGTTTCTCTCTCCCTTTGAACGAGTTATTTCTAAGGTTCATTTATTGTTTATTTCAATCTGAGTTGTTATGATATTGTGATTGTGTGTTTATTCTGTACCAAGTCGAGGATATTGGGTTAGTTGTTATCGCCATACCTATAGGGGTTATGCCTCCATCTATAATCTAAAGTAACCTCTTACAACAGCTAACCACACCCTCTCATCTATAGCCTTAAATGTTTGCTTCAAACGCACTTTTCATTATGCGTAGTTTGGCCCATCAAACATAGGGGTTCTAAAACCATCAAATCCACATAAATTCATGCCTAAAGACAAAGGGATGAAAAACATAAAAACTGAGTGTTCTAGCTTTGATACCAATTTAAAAATGCCCTTATGGTGTACTCTTAGGCAAGGATGGTCTGAATAAATACAAGTCCAATATATTTTTTTTTTTTTCAAATTCTTAAAGATCGAAACTTTAAACAAAATTAACTTAATTAAACTTAGCGCCGATTTCAAAACTTTCTTATAGAAGACCATTTTCCAAATGTTATTTTTTTACACTAAAGCATGCTTTTAAGGTGATGGTAGATAAAATTACTAAATCAACCATAAGACGTCAATATACGAGGAAAACCACAAAGGGGAAAATGTCGAAAGGCCCAAGCAATAGATCACTATGATACGGTTCTAAAAAGTATAAACAATAGACTTACACAACAATTTGTTACCCCACAAGCCTTGAAGCTATTCTATCTTTATCGATTCTCCACAGTGCAATGTAGGAATCCACCTACGCAAGCTGCCATAGTATACGAATCCACACGCACCTCGATACCCACCAATGAGGCTCAGTAATAGTTAAACACCGCATATAGTACAAACGGAGTCCATCGCATGAACCAGGTTCTTTCAAGATGAAAGATACAAACTATAATACCCCTCCCTAATATTTTATTAATTTTCATGCATAAGTTGTAATAATATGAAAATCTTGAGATTTCGATAATTATGATTGAGTGTATAGCTGAATGGACTATTCGGGATCCTGATTATAATTATTGGAATATTGTGGGATAAAATTTGGAAAATTTAGAGAAAAATGAATAATGGTCATTCAAACGAGTTCAGGTCCTTCGAACGTGAAATAAGGGTCATTCGTAACAAGGGATTGAATGAGGTTCGAATGAGATCCAACGGAATAACATGTCTAGGAGATTCGAAGGTCGTTCGAAGCATAATTTGAACAAAAATCCATTCTCGTTCGATAAAGGGGCTATTCTCATTATAACGAGGTTACTCAGAATTTTTAAATCGGGTTCCCCTTGTGTGGTATCACATTTTTCACCGTTAGATGGGTAACCTGCCGAGCTCTGGTGAGCCCAGATTGAGCAAAAATGGGACTTGAGGTTTTAGGGGTGTTTTATAATGGTTTGTTTGGATTATTTGGGTTTATTTTTGAGTTGGAATAAGAAGAAGAAAAAGAAGAAGAAAAAGAGAGAGAGAGAGAGAGAGAAAGAGAGAGAGAGAGAGAGAGAGAGAGAGATGGTGGGTCTTCCACCATTTTTATGCACTCCTCCACCTCTCTCTACCATAAACCACCATGCCACCACCATCTCTCCACCATATACCACTTAGTTTACATGCATTCCTCCCTATATAAACCATATATACCCATTTCCTCAATGGATGATCAAAGATACAAATTTTGGAGGTGTTGTTGAGGGTCTTTGAAGATGAAGATGGAGGACATTTGTTGAGTTTTGAAGAGGGTTTTGATGGAGCATTCATAAGCAAGCTTGTACGGGCTAGGAAACGTCTTTAAGGCCACCTTAAGAGGTGGAAGGTTGCCATCTTCTTAAAAATTTCAATATATTATTGTTGGAGCTTCATTTGAGATGGAAAATATCTACTCTTAGTATTAGGACAAAATCTAGTCTTTCAACCTTTAAGTTTTGATCTGATATTTTTCAGAAGATCTGCATAATCTCTGATTCATACTCTACCTTTAAACAAAGGGCACCCCAAATATTTTATGGGAAGATTTTTAAATGGAATGCCAAGACAGTGAACAATTGAGAATCTTATTAAAATTGGAATTTTTAAATCAATATAGAATGAAATCTTTTTAAAATTAATGAGATGACTTGAGGCTTTCTCATAAGACTCCAGAAAGCTCATAAGGGCTTTAAGAGAGACTTTTTTCCTGATCTTTAATAAGCTCTACTTTGAAACCTAGCCTCCCAAAAAACCAAATTTTATTTGATTTCTTACTGACGACCTCATCAAAATTCCACTTAAACAAGAATTTTTTCATCTTCCCTTGATTGGTTTTAGGCTACAGAATAGAAATAACAGGTAAGTAATACTTTCTACCAATCTTTTTAATTCTTCTACTAGTGGGTTTATTTGAAATACCTCTAGTATTCCCAGAAATGAAATTTATCATTGAGAACATGGAAGGTTGGAATTAGTGATCACCTTAGTGTTGGCTTTTGTAATCCTTATGAATAGAGGACCTATGGGTTGCCTTATATTCTTAGGTTTGGGCTTATGATCCAAGGCATTATGGGCATTAAAACTCTCATGAACCCTCTTATTCCTTCTTTCTTTATATGCTTTAATTTTACTCCACTTTCTATCAGACCTATTGGCAAAAATCATCAACTCTTCTCGTATAGGGATAATTCTCTACTGCTTCTGTTCAGAATCATACATGCTTTGCATAATGGCAGTCATAATCTGGAAGATTAGATGCTCATGAGGATAGTAATATATGGTCTACTACTGTAAGGACAAATTTTCAATGGAGTCAATTTGTATGTAATTGGCATTATTCGGGACAAAATGTTTGAGTCTTAGGATATAATTTATGTTATTGATCCCATAAGCCTATGACGTGTTTGATGAAGACGTTGCAATCAAGTTTCAAATTGTTTAGTGACATGTGTCCTTGGATATATTATAAGGGTGTTATTTTTTATCTAAAATTGTTTGGAACTGTTTTTAATATTTTTTACGAAAAATATTTTCTGAGTTTAAACTCTTTTAAACAAGAATAAGTCTCGTTTAAACAAAATTCGTTTTTCGTTCGAATGAACTTCTTCTTCATTCAAACGAAACTCTTTCTCATTAAATAGAACATCAAATGAGGATCCTCTGCCAAGCAGAACCAATCTCGTTAGAAGCTAGTTCAAACGAGATTGCATTCACATTCAAACGAACTATTGGTGTCGTTCGAATGAAGTGCAATTCTCGTTCGAACGACTCTAGTTTTTGTTTGAATGAATCGGTCCCTCGAAAATCATGTAAATAGTAATTAAGGCATTGGGGACTCAGAATGTTTAATGAATTTTTGTGAAAAATGAATTTCTACATGTTTATAAAAGCTCCAAGCCCGAAGTTCACCCAATACGTGTAAAGATCCAAGTTCCATAATTTATATGCTTTGAGATCTTGATATTGGGCACCAAAGTTTGTGTAATGCCCCAACTTGTATTTAAGGGTTACCCGTAGTCAACCTTGTCCGACCCAAGCATTAGGTGTGAAGTGCAATGAAATAACCTATATAATGTTGCTAATCCAGTTTTATTTTAATTAACGTTTCACCTATTTGGCATGTGATTTCAATTTCAAATTAAACTACATGATGGACCCGTGGGAAGCATCTACAGTGTCCAAGCATACAGAGCTACTAACGTAAAATAAAAAAGCGTACTTACCTGTGTAATTCTCTCAATATACAAACCCGTACCTAACCTATCGTAACAAAGACGAGGGTGTGAGCCAAATGCTCAATTAGAAATATACAACAATGCAATATTGAATCGAACGACAAAAAGAAGACTCTAACACATTATACCTACATGCATATGCAACTACCTTACACACACACACACACACACACACACACACACAGATATATATATATATATATATATATATATATATATATATATATATATATATATATATATATATATATATATATTTATATAACGTATGAAATCGTTTTACTTCCGAAAATATTATTTATCCTGATTAATTCACCTTAATCTTATAAAACACTTACTCTTTCTTATTTTTACATTTATCCCTTTATTTAACACACATAATTAAATACTTGAAACAAATACAATTAGTTTGACAGATAGTTATTTCTTTACCGAAATTACCATTTTCATTTTAACCAATCCACGTTAGTATTTTCATTGAATCACCCTTCGACACATACGAACACCGTGTGAGAAAATACTTATTTATCTTCTGAAAACCTTTCACATCACACCTTTGTGTTAATTATGAGTAAAACCACTTGTCTTTTTTTTTGGAATCTTTAAATAACCGCGAACTTTAACGGACTCCACACCGCTAGCGATGCCACCATATCCTCTGGTCAATGATTTTGGGTCTTTTGCCTCAGGGCTCTAGCCCTCCTTAATTTTTTTACCTGGACAAATTCAAAACCTAGGGTTTCACCCCAATTTATTTTACGCTAAAAAATCATCTTTTTTTAATTTACCCACACTAGCTTATTAAGTGCTTTGAATGTCCTAACACCTTTTAACCCTTTTGGAGTAACATTCTTCTCAATTGGAAACATCTTTACTTTATTACTTTCATTTTTAAGAATCATCGAATATATAAGACTACTTTATAAAAAAATACCATTTTTTTATTAACACATGTAGTCTTGAAATCTCAGGAAAAGTCCGAATTTGTCAAGGTTAGTACGAGTTTGGCAAGGGTTTTCTAGAATTCTGCAATAAAATAGCAGGAGGCAGCAGTGCAGAATTACGAGAAAGGGTGTAAAAATTGGAGGAATTCATTGCAAATCCTCCAACATATATTTTGCAGTAACAGCACTCTCAGTCAAGTTGGAGGAATTGCGATTAGAGCTGCAACGTGTTCAAACGGTACAAGAAAGCCACATCCAGGAAACTGAAGAAAAGGTTGAGAACCTTGCTGCAGATGTTGGTGTTTTGGCTGACGAGCTTCGTACTCATTTGGGCAGACATTATGAGGATTCTGGGTTGCTAAAAAAGGCGTGGCTCAACGCTGGTAGCAATGACACTAGTGCCGGTGTCAAGAACTATAAAATTCCAGAATCAAAGGCATTTACTGGTGCAAGGTCGGCGAAGGAATTAGAGAATTTTGTGTATGATATGGAACAGTATTTCAAGACTGCTCATACTTATGTGCTGCTGTAAAATTTTGGTGGAGAACTTGGACCGAAGACGAGAGCAGGTCTGAAATCAGTTTGTGGAGTGAACTAAAGAAGGAATTGCTAGAGCAATTCTTTCCAGCAAATTCAGGTTGGTAAGCGAGGGAAACATTGCGACGTGTAAAACATGACAAGACTGTGCGGGATTACGTGAAAGAGTTCACGTCGGTGATGCTTGATGTTAAGGGAATGTCCAAGGAAGACAAGGTCTTCAATTTCGTTTCCAATCTTCAGCCTTAGGCGCAGGATGAATTTAGGAGACAAGGTGTGCATGATTTTCAGCAAGTAGTAGTAGCAACGGATAGCCTAGTGGATTTCGAATTGGACCGGTCAGATGGTGTTTTATCTAAGTCCAAAGGTAAAGACAAAGTCGTGTTAGAATCGGGCAAAGATGGAGGGACAAAAAATAACAAGGGAAACGGGGTTGATGGACAACCAAACAAAGGCAAAGGTAGTTATTCTGGGTGTTTCATTTGTAAGGGTTCACACCAGGCAAAGGATTGTCCAATGCGAGAAAAGCTTGCTATAATTCAAGTGGAAGAGTCCAGATATGTTGGCTCAAGTTCAGGTGGGGCGGATGGTCGTGTCAACCCCTTGGTTTTGCTAGGCGGACTCCAAGAAATGGAGTGTGGATAAATGGGCGATTAAAGCCTTGGTATGCGCGGGTTGCAGGAACCTTGCATTACCAAGAGAAACTTCTGCGTTTGGTGGTAAAAACGTGGAGGTTATGGTCCTGCAGGGAGAGATTGAACCGAAAGGAGTTTCCCAAACTTTTATCATGAAGTTATGGGTTTCAGCACGAAGTTATGGGTACGGGCAAACCTCGAAACTAAGGGAAAATGTCTTAGTGCACTTTGGTTAAGGAATTCAGCTGGAACAAAGTGGTTATGCAATTCGAAGTTGTCAGATTATGGAAGTTGGGTTCTTTCTATCATATTTGGTAGTTGACATCTCTACTACCACTGTGGATTTTTCGTTAATAACATATATAAGGAGGGGGTACCTCCGAGGCAAAATTCGGTATTTAGCCATGAGCGCTCCTAGGCTCAAGGCAACTTTGTGGGCATGTTTTGGTTATCCATATACCGAATGAGGGATTTATAGTGCATGGATTTTGGTTGTGATCGGGAAATTCCTCTATCACACCTGTTTTGCAACATCAGGTTGCATCGGTGGGCGGGGTTGCTTATAATTTTGAGGTGGCATTGTCTTAATTCGAGGGTTGTTACTAGTTGAATTCAAAGAGCAGTTGTGCTGTCCCAAAAATGGATTTGGGTAGTTTTCATGGGAGTTGTTGGGCAAAACAGATGTAAAAACGGGATTGCATCAGCTGGGCACTTGAAGATCATGGATCTTTAGACACCTGATGCAGCAGTTTTGAAGGCAGTTTCGTGGAGAAACCTTGCAACATGTAATTAAGGAAATTTTGTTCTTTATGTCATATTTAAACCCAATAAAATCTTAATTAAACTAGTTTATATGTTCATCATCAAAATACTACACGTTTATATACATCAGAATATGAATTTAAAATCCTAAAAATCCAATTAAATGGGTCTAATATAGATTTATTTTCGAAATTTCATGACACTTGAACAATGATGCTGGATTAAGGGGCACAATATTATATAAAAGAATTAGGGATGCTAATTCTGTTACTAAGACAATACAATTTCTACCAATTATGTGCGTACTACTGGTATTCGTTCCTTATGGTCCAATCTATGGTCTTCATTTGTTCCTCCCAAAATCTCCATTTGTATATGAAAGATTTATAGAGAGACCTATTGCCAAGGTAATTTGGAATCATTTCACTGCTTTTTTATAGTTAGACCAAGCTTGTCCGCTATCCCTGCTCATGTACCTGATGTTTTATCATCAGATTACCATCATTCATATTTGGAGGCGAAACAATTCAGTAGCAGATGGCCTAGTATCCTTAGGAGAGGGTATATATCCTTTATTTAATTTTTGTCATAACTATATTTAAACACACTAAATAGAATTTTAATTCATGACCAAACAGTCTCTAACATAACATAAAAATAATAAATTCTTCCATTGAAAACAAAGTTCGGCATAAAATATAGAAAACTCCACCATTTGAATTAGAGTTGTATGTAAACATAGATATAAGGCATATTAGATTAAGGTTCTGCAAATTTCCATGACACGATAATTTATTTCAGGCATTGCGGTTCCTAGGTTGGTATCTCTTCAGCCACACTGACTTTCCATTAATGCAAAAGGTTTCCATTTTCTTATTCGTTAATATGGTATTGGGGATTAAAACTGTCTTGAAGACAATTTTTCCAAATAGGGGATAATCTCCATCTCGCGGCTGATGAATATCGACCAATTCCACGCAGTCCCCATACTTCCTGCTCACGTAGTTAAAATAACAGTTGATCACATGCTAAATAGAGAACTGCAATAATAATAAAGTTTTAACTATGGTAAAGTTAATACGTTTTTCCTTAAACTTTGTAAGTAATATTTGTTTGCCTTCATAAATGTGTTTTTATAACAGACATGAGGAAAATATATGATTATGCAGTGTTTGGTGTAAACTTACTGAATGAAGTAGTTTTGAATATCTTGTGCAGGGACAGGAAAACCTCGAGAAAAGGTCATGAAGAGAGATCGTTTTTCTAAATGAGCAAATGGGTCCCACGCTTTGGCTTGCGGGTTGAGTTTGGATTGAAACTCGTCAAGTCGGATGCCATTTATTTTTACAGCATCAACATAAACCTCATTTGCCGAACCCTCTTCGGTGTGGGCATGATGTCCATCTCGAGGCTGATGAATATCGACCCGTTCCACGCAGTCTCCATACTTCCTGCTCCCGTAATTAAAATAATAGTCGATCACATGTTATAGAGAGATGCAATAATAATAGAGTTTTAAATTATGGTGAGTTAATTTTTAAAAGAGTGATGATAGGGAGATCCGGTTCGTAGACATATTTGGTGGACACATGAATAAGACAAAAATGAGTGCAAGTTTTTAATGCACATTTTTATTCCCTGACGGGACCCACAACAATAAGGTATAAACTTTTAATGCAGTGTGTTCATGAAATGTGTCCACGAACCGAGTCTCCCTAGCATTTTTCTTTTTAAAATGTAATTAGATATTAATTCTTTAGATATAATATAATTACGTTTTCCCTTCAACTTCGATAAATATATGTGGTGTCTAATACAATAAAAAAGGGGGTCTATTATGTCCATATATGACCCAGTGCATGCATAGAAATATAATCTGTTTGCCTGCCTGGATGTGTTTTTATATCAGACATGAGTAAAATAAAACTTTTTTTCGGGTGAAAAGTCACTGCATGGATGACTTTTTTAAAACGTAGTCTACATATTTGATGTATTATAAATAAAATGTAAACTTACTGAGTGAAGTAGTTTTGAATATCTTGAGAGAACGTCATGAAAAGAGAGCGTTCTTCTAACTTAGCAATTGGGTACCACTCTTCCGCTTGTGGGTTGAGTTTGGATTGAAAATGGTCAACTTGGTTGCCATTTTCTTTTAGAGCATCAGCATCAACATCAACCCCATTTGCGGAACCTTCTCCGGTGTGGACTGGCGACACATCTTTTGTGGTGTCCATGATAATGAGTGTAGATTGGAAGTGAATGTGGGTTTCTGTGGAAAAGACAAAAGGAAAATTATGGGTTTTAGTATCTGTGTGGAGTGAAATGGGAGGGGATATAATAATCATTTTATAGGGAGTTAATCTGAAACGCCGTGTTTAGGAATGTAGATAGTCTCTATTTCGCGAGGAAATAAAAACTGAAACTTTTTGTGTGCCCTAGTTACAGTTTTTGTCGATGCATATTTCCACAACTTAATACGAATACTAGTGTACATATTATCATAGAATTCCAAAGACAATAAAATTACATTATTGTAAAATTCTTGAATAGCAAAAGTGTACAATCTAGAATTTCATAAGTCAAGAATTCCAAAACTTAGAATGGTAAAAGTCATAAATTTCGGGAATTTGAAAAACATCATTTCAAGAATTTCCAAAAGGTCATAAAATTTCAAAATTTTCAAAAATACATAATTTAAAGAATTCTAAAAGACATGGTAGTATGAATTCTAAAAGACATGGTAGCATGAGTTCGCAAAAATGTATAATTTAAAGAATTCTAAAAGACATGGTAGTATGAATTCTAAAAGACATGGTAGCATGAATTTTAATAGACATAATAGCATGAATTCTAATAAACATAATAGTATGAATTCCAATAGACATAATTCTAAAAGACATACTGCCTTAATAATTATGAAAAATAGAAAACTCAAACTGTTTTAATAGTCATGACAAACATAAGATAAATCAAGATTGTTTCAACGAATTATGAAGAAACCGAAAATGTAAACCATTTTAATAGTCATGAAAATAGATAATTTACAGCAGTTTATCAACAGTAATATGACGATTCATATATAACCTATTTTATGGACAATCATGTATTCCTAAACATCAGATCTGACACCACATGTAAGAATAGTATATTTACATGAATCATAAGATCATTCACATCATCATAATCACATAATAGGTATGTTAAAAAAGAGATAATGTAATACCTCCTTTCATTGCCATGGATATGATGTCGTTGTTTGCCGCTGCTGATTGCCACCGGTCGACCTCCTTAGTAGTCTTTCAATGAAGAATTTTGGTTTCTCTCTCTTGCCTATAAGCTTTCATATGTGTGTTTCGTGGATACCTTTTAGATGGAAGAAAGACATCTATTTATAGGTGGACAGAGGTCCTAAATTCCAAAGGTCAATTAATCTTAACTAGAGATTTAATTGAAAATTTAACTACTTTTATATCCAATTCATTTTTGGAATATGAACCATTTTGTTAAGAAGTAACATATCTTTATCTTTATATACTATAAAATGCTCTACAAGGAGCTTTAATGCACTTTCACCATATTATGCCATGTGGCATCTTAATTCACTTTCATCATATCTATCACTTATAAGTCTTCTTGGGTGGCTTTTCTCATTCTTTCATGCTCCTTCGGTTTCTCCACCCATTTATTTCCTCTTCAAAACGGTTATTTTTTTAATAAATTACGTTCAATATTTTTTTAAATAACTCACGTACAGTATTTTTTAAATTACGCACAGTATTTTTAACAACATATACATAATTGTTTTAGTGCTTTTATAAATTACGTAAAATATTTTTTTAAATATATACTATAAAATGCTCTACAAGGAGCTTTAATGCACTTTCACCATATTATGCCACGTGGCATCTTAATTCACTTTCATCATATCTATCACTTATAAGCCTTCTTGGGAGTTTTTTCTCATTCTTTACTTCTCCTTCGGTTTCTCCACCCGTTTATTTCCTCTTCAAAACTGTTGTTTTTTATAAATTACGTTCAATATTTTTTTAAATAACCCACATACAGTATTTTTTAAATTACGCACAGTATTTTTAATTATTATATACTATAAAATGCTCTACAAGGAGCTTTAATGCACTTTCACCATATTAGGCCACGTGGCATCTTAATTCACTTTCATCATATCTATCACTTATAAGTCTTCTTGGGAGGCTTTTCTCATTCTTTCCCGCTCTTTCGATTTCTCCACCCGTTTGTTTCCTCTTCAAAACTGTTGTTTTTTATAAATTACGTTCAATATTTTTTTAAATAACTCACGTACAGTATTTTTTAAATTACGCACAGTATTTTTAACAACATATACATAATTATTTTATTGTTTTTATAAATTACATAAAATATATTTTTAAATATCTTTATATACTATATACTATAAAATGCTCTACAATGAGCTTTAATGCACTTTCACCATATTATGCCACGTGGCATCATAATTCACTTTCATCATATTTATCACTTATAAACCTTCTTAGGAGGCTTTTCTCATTCTTTCCTGCTCCTTCGGTTTCTCCATCCATTTATTTCCTCTTCAAATCTGTTGTTTTTTATAAATTACGTTGAATATTTTTTTAAATAACTCATGTACATTATTTTTTAAATTACGCACAGTTTTTTTAACAACATATACATAATTGTTTTATTATTTTTATAAATTACGCAAAATATTTTTTTAAATAAAAAACAACTTTTTAATTTAAAAAAAAAAGATTTCTCTTAATAAAAACTGTTAACCATGAAAATTAGGGGTGAAAATTCGTGTATTTGGGTCATGTTTCGGGCCGACACGACATGACACGCCAAGGATTTTTTGAACACGAACATGTCCCAAATAAAAACGACATAACACGACAGTTAAATTAAACATAAATAGACACGATAACCCTAATAAAAATACGATTAACATGACAAGACACGATAACACGACTCATAATTTGACACGAACACACACGACACGACTTCGTGTAAAAAAAACACGAACACGACATATTTTGTCAATTTTGGGTCAATTTCGTTTCGTTACGTGTCGTGTTTTCGTGTCGTTTCTAAAATTATCACCACCATATTATGCCACGTGGCATCTTAATTCACTTTCATCATATCTATCACTTATAAGCCTTCTTGGGAGGCTTTTCTCATTCTTTCCTGCTCCTTCGGTTTCTCCACCCGTTTATTTCTCTTCAAAACTATTGTTTTTAATAAATTACGTTCAATATTTTTTTAAATAACTCACGTACACTATTTTTTAAATTACGCACAGTATTTTTAACAACATATACATAATTGTTTTATTGTCTCTATAAATTACGTAAAATATTTTTTAAAATAAAAAACAACCTTCTAATTTAAAAAAAAAAATTCTTAATTAAAAAAAATCATTTTAAGCGTTTTATAAAAAAAGTTGTTTTTTAACAAAAATAAAAACTCTTAACCAAGAAAAATAGATGTGAAAATTCGTGTATTTGGGTCATGTTTCGGGCTGACACGACATGGATTTTTTGGACACGAACACGACTCAAATAAAAACGACATAACACGATATGGCACATATAACCCGATTTTTAAAAATTACACGCTAAATTAAACATAAATAGACACGATAACCCGAATAAAAATACGATTAACATGACAAGGCACGATAACACGACTCATAATTTTGACAGGACACGACTTCATGTCAAAAAAACATGACACGAACACGACATATTGTGTCAATTTTGGGTCAATTTCGTTTCGTTACGTGTCATGTTTTCGCGTCGTTTCTAAAATTGTCACTCCTAATGAAAATAAATTGTTTTACACTGTTAAAAACTGTTTTTAACTTTTTAAAAACTATTTTTTTTATAAAGAAATTATTTTTTAAAGATTTTTTTAATACATAAAAGAAATGGTTTTAATGATTTTTTAACTTTTGAACTAAAAAAATGTTTCAAAATAACTATTTTTACCTTTTTCTAATTTTTTTATGAAATTAAGAAACAGTTTCAAAGTTAAAGAAAAATATTTAACTGTTTAATATAAGAAAAATAAATTAATATAAAAATTATTTTACTGTTCCTTTTTAATAAAATAAGTACAATATATCTTATCTAAAAATACTTTTATTTTTGTTTTTTAAAAACTATTCTTTTTATATCAAAAATGTTATAACTATTTTATAAAAAAAAGGTTACTTTTTAAATAAAAATAAAAACTTTGCTCTATTTTTGCAGGTTATTTTGTAGTTATATTTTTTTTACATAACTTGTGATCACAGATACTCTGAAGTTTTTAATCAATTTTCTATCTTTACTTAGCATCCCTTTATATATTGACAATTTCATAAATGTTTATCGTACACTCAATGTATAACTCGCGCATCGCGCGGGTTTCCAACTAGTTCTAATTAAAAATCGGAATACTAACGACCATATTTCGGGGAAGGAATTAAAATTATTAAGTAACCCAAAGGTTAATCAATAATTTACTTGCAATTTTAGGAGTAGTGTTGTGTTAATAGTTTTGGTTATTTTTTTTTACATTTTTTACTCAGTTAAGTGAGATAAAATATTCCTTAAGAGATAAATTATGAGTTTGGATGATAAATTTCAGAAGAGTGTGAGAGCAATCTCTTCTTCTATTTATTCTATTATAAGTCTCATAAATATTAGTATTGTTCTTCATGTTCATAGTTGGGGGGTCGAGTGAAAATTTTAAGGAGACTTGATTTTTGTATTATATGACTCTGTTTTATGTAACACCCCATGATTTTTGAGACTGAGAAATTAAATTTTTGGGAAAATAAAATTTAATTGAATTGGAGAATTCTAAAATTTGGGAATTTAGGTCAAAAAATTGAAAACATTTCAAAGTATTCCGGATGATGATTTTGAGGGTACCATCGATCCCGGAAGGGTCGAGATAGTCAAAATGACTGTCATTGGGTTTTATTTCGGCTCCGGAATGTTTTTAAGTCAGTTTGACTCGTATTAGAGTAAACGAGTCATTTAAAGTGTGTATTAACATTTAAAATTGGGTTTATTGTTTTAAGGGATTTAAAGGCTTACGGATGAAGCCTTCTCATTTGAGAAAGAGAGAAAGAGAAAGAAAAGAGAAAGGAAGAAGGAAAGAAGAAGAAAGGAAGAGATAGAGGAAGAAAGCTTGGAGATTCTGGCCCAGACGCGACATCGAGGACGATCCAACCTCTACAAAATCGAGGCAAGTGTTTAATCTTGCTAAATAAGTCATTTGTGTATTCTATTTCATAATTTGTGGGTTAAAGAAATGGTTTTTGGGTATAAGCATCAAAACCTAAATTTTGGTTTGAATCTTGAAATTTAAGATTATAATTGGGTTTAAGGGATATAAATTGATGAGATTAGATAAAGGATGAATTTTGATGTTGAAATCATGTTGAGGTTGAAGATTAATGGTTAGAAAAGGCATAAATTGAATTTTGGAGAATTTAGGCTTTGGAAAAAATCAGCCATTTTCGTGGCTTGCTGCACAAGCCGAATCGATTCGCCCCTAGCGAATCGATTCTCTATGTTGCAGAAGCCTCAGGTCTTTAGGGCCGAATCGATTCGCCCCTAGCGAATCGATTCGTTATGTAGCAGACTCTCAGGTCCTTTTGGACCGAATCGATTCGGATGGGTCGAATCGATTCGCTGTTGGGGCCGAATCGATTCGAAAACTGGGCATTTTGAGGAATTTTCTCAATAAGGATTTCAAAACCTTTGTGGTTGGGTTTATTGATTTGGGGTCTTTTCTCTTGATGTAAGAGATATACTTTGGAGACTTATAAGGGGGTTTCTCACTTTTATGATTATGGGGACTTCTTTAAATAGTTTAAGGAGAGTATATGTTGACATGTATACTTTGGAGATGTGTGTGTTTAAGGAGATAGTGGGAAACCTCATTGGGGTTGAGAATCCCAATTATGGATTAAAAAGTAAGTATAGATACGTTAGGAGGTTAATAACTCTTAAAGAGAGTTTCGAAGACAAGGCTCGGGATTGTAGGCCGAGTGTAGTGCAGAATCCTTATAGTAATTAGGATTCTATTGAGATTTAGATTTGGGGACCAACGAGAGAGAGTGGTCACGTGTCCTTAGTACTGTTTAACTTAAGAAATAGATCGCAAGAGCAATAGGAAATAGGAGTTCATAAGAGTGATTGAACCATAGACAAAATTGAGAGCGATGGGATCATAAAATGAATTGAAGTTCAAGACTTGAGGTTTGTAGACTATTAGTTAGGAGCATACCAATAGTCGAAATAGTACTAAAGATAATTATGTACTTTCGAATTTAGAGATGAAATGTGTAGTGATGGTTTCATACACTAAACTTTGGGTGATAATACTAATGTTGGATACATATATACATATATGTTTGGGAGATGATTCATCATAGGAATAATGGATGAATATGCTTCAAGTGTGGGATTGTATTCACATATCGAGGTAAATTAAATGAGTTTGTGGTGACGGCTGGTATATTGAGGATTATGTATACCTATCGCCGAGTTTACATAACTTATACATATGAACAAGAATTAGTTTGTATATATAGATATATGGATATGTGAATATATGTATATATATCTGTATGGATATATTTATGTTGAGGATATACATGATATAAATATCTAAACCTTATGTGATGGTTTATTTATATGATTGGATCATATGGATGTATATATATTGTGCATGTGAATGATATATACACTTATGTGGTTAAGCATACCCCGCTCATGCTATCATTGGGAAGTTGCGCGAGTAGAGGGTGAGCATCCTGGCTAGAAAAGCAGGGTGTGGATATTCCCCAGGTCATAGTCGTCCCGTGTGTTATTATATGATTTATATTTTTTTTGGGATGAGACGTGGTGGGTATGTTTCGTCTCATTGCCAGTTTGGAGCTATGACCGCTTCCCGGGACGTCGTGTGCGTGAGTTTACCACGAGATGGGTGTCGTTTAGTCCCACCATGGTGGCCCCAGTATTGCTACATGAGCCGGGCACTGGGAAGATGATAGCATTGATGCAGTTTATCGGCGATATATATAGCCGGGTTTATTATTTGTGCATGGCCATTGTACATTATATATGATGTGTACTCTTGGTCATGGGTATGGATGATGATGGTATATATATATATGGTTAGAATAAAATTCCTATATATATATTTATATATCCTATAGATAAAAGGATATAGAATCTGTGGAGTACATCTTGGAGGATTATGATGTACTAGATTGATGGGGGTTGATGTATCGCATTTAAGGAATATTTCGGTTACATCATCCCAAGGATATTATTGGAGATTTTTAGTTGTTTTCATATTGTAGTCTAAAATTTAGTAGTAGTAGTAGTAGTATAATATTTATGTGTGGCATTATGGATCTCTAGGATCGAAAATGTCAAGGAGTAGTGTAACGGGGTGGTTCCTTGTTTGGATTTTGCTTTGCAAGACACCCCACACACGAAACGTAGTACAATGTTGAGAGTGGAGAGAAGTTTTGTCAATAATAATTTATATGCATGTTAATTAGAAATTAAATCTTATGATTCAACCCAAATATAAATGGGTAACGTATTAAGAATTATAATTGATTAAATTATAAACCGGAATACATTAAGCCTATTATGGAATAATTGTTTGTGAACATAATCTAGTATGATTAGAAAAGGGGCAGATGCTTGGGTTAAGATAGGAAGGCAATTCTCGTGGGTAGGCTGGGCCTATGTCAAGTTAGGTTGTCCTTATATATGTGGGGAATTTAACTAAAATCTCAGGACGCGAATAGGTGCGCGCCGTTAGATGAGAGGTGAGCTGGGATTTCACGAGAGTGCGAATCCACTTTTAATTATGAAATAAGTGCACCGATATTTACTATGCACGGTTAACACACTTGCTAAATATTTTTCACACTCCGGCTCTGACCCGTTTACTTTTCTCTCCTGTCTGTGTGTGTATATATATATATATTATTACAGGTGTCCCACCGCATGGATGCCGGATGACCTTCTATCCAGAGTCTTGGGAGCCGTGACAGGTGCGGACTGTTGTGGGTCATCGAGGTAGTCGCTTCCTACTTCTTTAGAAATCTAGGTAGGACTCATATTGTATATTGGGTTTGTACCCAAGGGATATTTATAGATGTGTACATTTATTTCATTTCAGTCATTGTATTGGTTGTGACCCGACAGCTTATTCGGGTTTACTTCCTTGTGGTATATTTAGTTGTAGTTATTTATTTCATTTTATTCTAGCATTTCATTTCTCATAGTTCTTTCTTGCATCTTTATTTTTCTTATTGGTAGTCATTGTGTTGGGTTGGTCGTCATGGTGTGTTTTATTTAAACTTTAACCTCTCGCTTATATGATATCGGGTAGTTAGTCCTATATTATATAGTACCGGCAGTTGATGTTGAGACTGGACCATCTGAAACTCCTGATTTAATATAGTATAGGGCTGGCCACTCGTTATTATTTTAAGCGGGGAGTTACAGATGGTATCAGCGCATCAGGTTCTAGAGTCTTTAGGATCTGTGCGGGTTTTCTGCGTTCTTCCGTTAGCGTTCTTGATATAAAGCCCTATTATTATGACTGTTGTGTTCACTGTGTTGTTTTCTTCTGTGAAGTGTACTCACTTGATTGACGTCCTGATAACAGTTGCTCTATTTTCTTTTCGGACGTCGCCTAGATTATGTCTTCTAGGACAGGACCAGATTAGAGAACTCTAGCAGTGGTTCAGGGTAACCTATAGGTGGTTGAGTAAGAACGGAAATTTACTCGAATGGAGAGTCTTGGACTTAATAAGGTAAGTCTGAGGAGAGGTATAGTGTAGTCCTTGGGAGGTTTAGATTGAGAAACTCGTCAACCTGTGTTAGGAAACCTGGTGTTGGTGACTCTTCTCGATGTGAGGTGTATGGATTTGTCCCAATAGCGGGAGTATTGCCTTCTGGGAGGAGGGACTAAGAAATTTGAGACTCCAGTTCGATGCGTAGGACTGAGGAAATTTTTGGTAGTCGCAATCGCGTTTTGTCCTTCAAAATGGTTAGGAAGGGTTTTGAGGAAGATATTTCTCTTGTGGAGAAATAAGCTTAGGAAAAATGATTATTCTGGAAGAAGTAGAGGACTACAAATAAGGGTCCAAGGATGAAGTAAAGCAATTGGATTATGGAAGTATAAGGTCGAAAACCTTTCTTTGGGGTTTAAGTCACGTTTTTGCTATATTGGGAACGTCGCGCGTAAGGTATGATGAGTAGTAGCCACTACACCGTTAGGGTGTATAAAATTTCCTTGGAAGAAGGAGTGAGTAAGTATGGTCTTTATAGGGCATCCTTTGAGAAAATAAACCGTCTCGTAAAGAGACAATAGAGAGTTTTATTATTGAATGTCGGAAGGGTGGAATGTCGGAGTTTGTTGAGTAGTGGTAGTAAGACTATTGTCTTATGGATAGGTTCGGGTGTGAAGTTGAAGTGATCCCAAAAGGGGAGGACTTACCTTGTGGCAAATGCTTTGATGCAATGCAAGGGATTAGTATAGCTGAGGGGTTCAGAGTTTAGTGAATTTATTTTGAGCGGAGAATTTAGCTCATAGTTGTACTAGCTTTGAGAACTAGGTATTGGTTAGAGTGTTGTATTTGTTGAGGCCTTGTGTTCTAAACAAGGTATGTGTTTGGCGTGTCGAAAGACGCGGGGTTTATTTATATTATACTGTTGTATAGGCCTTCGGGAAATATCTAATATATGAAAACTTTTTATAAAACCTTAACCCTGGTTCAACTAATCTCAATCCCCGACCTAGCTACACAGTAGTGTATTGGGAGGGTTCCTTGTTTGGATTTCGCTTGTGAGACCTCCCCCGCACGAAGGTGGCTAGTGTCAGGAATTGAGGAGAGTTCAACCATTGGGAATTTTCAAACTTTTATATATTTAATATATTGTTATAGATTATATTGTTGAGGGCTATATTACGAATTAAGGCTAATGGATCCTGATTATAATTCTACGAGTGGAAACTCAGGTACAGGGTGTATGGGCACCCTGGGTAGTAGTTTGTTTTAAAACCTATATGGTTCGACGTGAGAACTAGTAAGGATCGGTATAGTGATCCTGAGGATTGATGTAAGGACTAGATGATATTGAAGTCATAGGTATATCTAAATTTCGCGGACGAAATTTTTGTAAGGGGGGAAGATTGTAACATCCCATGATTTTTCAGACTGAGAAATTAAATTTTTGGGAAAATAAAATTTAATTGAATTGGAGAATTCTAAAATTTGGGAATTTAGGTCCAAAAATTGAAAACATTTCAAAGTATTCCGAATGATGATTTTGAGGGTACCATCGATCCCGAAAGGGTCGAGATAGTCAAAATGATTGTCATTGGGTTTCATTTCGGCTCCGGAATATTTTTAAGTCAGTTTGACTCATATTGGAGTAAACGAGTCATTTAAAGTGTGTATTAACATTTAAAATTGGGTTTTATTGTGTTAAGGGATTTAAAGGCTTACGGATGAAGCCTTCTCATTTGAGAAAGAGAGAAAGAGAAAGAAAAGAGAAAGGAAGAAGGAAAGAAGAAGAAAGGAAGAGATAGAGGAAGAAAGCTTGGAGATTCCAGCCCAAACGCGACATCGAGGACGATCCAACCTCTACAAAATTGAGGTAAGTGTTTAATCTTGCTAAATAAGTCATTTGTGTATTCTATTTCATAATTTGTGGGTTAAAGAAATGGTTTTTGGGTATAAGCATCAAAACCAAAATTTTGGTTTAAATCTTGAAATTTAAGATTATAATTCGGTTTAAGGGATATAAATTGATGAGATTAAATAAAGGACGAATTTTGATGTTGAAATCATGTTGAGGTTGAAGATTAATGGTTTTAAAAGGCATAAATTGAATTTTGGAGAATTTCGGCTTTGGAAAAAATCAGCCATTTTCGTGGCTTGCTGCACAAGCCGAATCGATTCGCCCCTAGCGAATCGATTCGCTATGTTGCAGAAGCCTCAGGTCTTTAGGGCCGAATCGATTCGCCCCTAGCAAATCGATTCGGTATGTAGCAGAATCTCAGGTCCTTTTGGACCGAATCAATTCGGATGGGCCGAATCGATTCGCTGTTGGGGTCGAATCGATTCAGATGGGCCGAATCGATTCGAAAACAGGGCATTTTGAGGAATTTTCTCTATAAGGATTTCAAAATCTTTGTGGTTGGGTTTATTGATTTGGGGCCTTTTCTCTTGATGTAAGAGATATACTTTGGAGACTTATAAGTTGGTTTCTCACTTTTATGATTATGGGGACTTCTTTAAATAGTTTAAGGAGAGTATATGTTGACATGTATACTTTGGAGATGTGTGTGTTTAAGGAGATAGTGGGAAACCTCATTGGGGTTGAGAATCCCAATTATGGATTAAAAAGTAAGTATAGATACGTTAGGAGGTTAAGAACTCTTAGAGAGAGTTTCGAAGGCAAGGCTCGGGATTGTAGGCCGAGTGTAGTGCAGAATCCTTATAGTAATTATGATTCTATTGAGATTTAGATTTGGGTACCGACGAGAGAGAGTGGTCACGTGTTCTTAGTACTGTTTAACTTAAGAAATAGATCGCAAGAGCAATAGGAAATAGGAGTTCATAAGAGTGATTGAACCATAGACAAAATTGAGAGCGATGGGATCATAAAATGAATTGAAGTTCAAGACTTGAGGTTTGTAGCCTATTAGTTAGGAGCATACCAATAGTCGAAATAGTACTAAAGATAATTATGTACTTTCTAATTTAGAGATGAAATGTGTAGTGATGGTTTCATACACTAAACTTTGGGTGATAATCCTAATGTTGGATACATATATACATATATGTTTGGGAGACGATTCATCATAGGAATAATGGATGAATGTGCTTCAAGTGTGGGATTGTATTAACATATCGAGGTAAATTAAATGAGTTTGTGGTGACGGCTGGTATATTGAGGATTATGTATACCTATCGCCGAGTTTACATAACTTATACATATGAACGAGAATTAGTTTGTATATATAGATATATGGATATGTGAATATATGTATATATATCTATATGGATATATTTATGTTGAGGATATACATGATATAAATATCTAAACCTTATGTGATGGTTTATTTATATGATTGGATCATATGGATGTATATATATTGTGCATGTGAATGATATATATACTTATGTGGTTAAGCATACCCCGCTCATGCTATCATTGGGAAGTTGTGCGCGTAGAGGGTGAGCATCCTCGCTAGAAAAGCGAGGTGTGGATATTCCCTAGGTCATTGTGGTCCCGTGTGTTATTATATGATTTATATTTTTTTTTGGGATGAGACGTGGTGGGTTTGTTACGTCTCATTGCCGGTTTGGAGCTATGACCGCTTCTCGGGACGTCGCGTGCGTGAGTTTACCACGAGATGGGTGTCGTTTAGTCCCACCATGGTGGCTCCAGTATTGCTACGTGAGCTGGGCACTGGGAAGATGATAGCATTGATGCAGTTTATCGGCGATATATATAGCCGGGTTTATTATTTGTGCATGGCCATTGTACATTAGATATGATGTGTACTCTTGGTCATGGGTATGGATGATGATGGTATATATATATGGTTGAATAAAATGCCTGTATATATATTTATATATCCTATAGATAAAAGGATATAGAATCTTTGTGGAGTACATCTTGGAGGATTATGATGTACTAGATTGATGGGGGTTGATGTATCGTATTTAAGGAATATTTCGGTTACATCATCCCAAGCATATTATTGGAGATTTTTAGTTGTTTTCATATTGTAGTCTAAAATTTAGTAGTAGTAGTAGTAGTATAATATTTATGTGTGGCATTATGGATCTCTAGGATCGACATTGTCAAGGAGTAGTGTAACGGGGTGGTTCCTTGTTTGGATTTCGCTTTGCAAGACACCCCACACACGAAACGTAGTACAATGTTGAGAGTGGAGAGAAGTTTTGTTAATAATAATTTATATGCATGTTAATTAGAAATTAAATCTTATGATTCAACCCAAATATAAATGGGTAACGTATTAAGAATTATAATTGATTAAATTATAAACCGGAATCCATTAAGCCTATTATGGCATAATTGTTTGTGAACATAATCTATTATGATTAGAAAAGGGGCGGATTCTTGGGTCAAGATAGGAAGGCAATTCTCGTGGGTAGGCTGGGCCTATGTCAAGTTAGGTTGTCCTTATATATGGGGGTAATTTAACTAAAATCTCAGGACGCGAATAGGTGCGCGCCGTTAGATGAGAGGTGAGCTGGGATTTCACGAGAGTACAAATCCACTTTTAATTATGAAATAAGTGCACCGATATTTATTATGCACGGTTAACACACTTGCTAAATATTTTTCACACTTCGGCTCTGACCCGTTTACTTTTCTCTCCTGTCTGTATATATATATATATATATATATATTATTACAGGTGTCCCACCGCATGGATGTCGGATGACCTTCTATCCAGAGTCTTGGGAGCCGTGACAGGTGAGGACTGTTGCGGGTCATCGAGGTAGTCGCTTCCTACTTCTTTAGAAATCTAGGTAGGACTCATATTGTATATCGGGTTTGTACCCAAGGGATATTTATAGATGTGTACATTTATTTCATTTCAGTCATTGTATTGGCTGTGACCCGACAGCTTATTTGGGTTTACTTCCTTGTGGTATATTTAGTTGTAGTTATTTATTTCATTTTATTCTAGCATTTCATTTCTCATAGTTCTTTCTTGCATCTTTCTTTTTCTTATTGGTAGTCATTGTGTTGGGTTGGTCGTCATGGTGTGTTTTATTTAAACTTTAACCTCTCGCTTATATGATATCGGGTAGTTAGTCCTATATTATATAGTACCGGCAATTGATGTTGAGACTGGACCATCTGAAACTCCTGATTTAATGTAGTATAGGGCTGGCCACCCGTTATTATTTTAAGCGGGGTGTTACATTTTATTATTTTTATTATGCCTTTTACTAGGTTATTATTACATTTTATATATAATAATACCAAAATAAGAGGCTAAATACCCCATTTAAGGGGTGAGATGAAACCCTTAGCTTAATTATTTTTATTTTTATTTTATTTATTTATTATGTCCCTCTGAATATTAATATTGAAATTTTACAATATATATTTATGCCTCGAGAGAGGGTGAATTATTTTTGAGAGAAAATAGTAAATTCAGATTACAATATTTATTTATTTATTAAACTAGAGATAAACAATTTTTAATTAATATTGTAGTTTGAATGGTTTAAAATACTTTTAGTAAATTTTCCCTAACGGGTGATTTATCAGAAACTATTCAAATCGGATTTTTATAGAGTTTGTGAAATTTAACATTATTCTTCTAAAAAAATTATGTTCAACTTCACATTTGCAATGAAAGTTGATTTGTGGATTTAAATATATCTTCTAGTATTTCAAATACATAATAAATTAATATAAATAAGTTGTATAAGTGGTGAATTTCAATTCCTTAAATTATCTCATAATTATTTGCTCCTCTTATTTAGCTCACTTTATCATTTTAATTATTTATTAGTGTAATTTAAATTTCATATCCATTAGTTAACATAAACATCCTTTGAAAACTTATTCTTTTAAAATTATTGTACTCATTTTCATTTTTTCGTTTCCATATTAAGAAATTAGATTAACACCCCACTTGCCATTATATATATATATATATATATATATATATATATATAGTGTATTTCATAGGTTCAAGGGATTTTGATTGAGAAGAGAGCTATACTACAACGACAACACACTGAAATCCTTTCATCAGGGTCGTTTGAGATTTTTCTAATTTTGGTTTTTCTAGTACATCGGGCATTTTGTGATTGTTTATTTTACTTTATCATGCTATCACCTAAATGCATGTTTTAGGATAAATATAAAATTGGCTAAAACTCGTTTACACAATTTTCGTTTATAATTGATGATTTAAGTTTAATATTTAATTTGAAAAAAATTAAAAATTGGTTATTATTTAGACCATTTCGTATATTCCGCAACTTCATCAGTGTTTTACATTAAGTTCCAGTTGCTACACTTTTAACACATTGTTATGTTTGTCGTGTCATGGGAAATAATACAACATTAGAGTTGTGGGAGCTCTAAGGCTTTGTCCATCTTTCCTTATTCTTTCTTTCCTCTAGAATTGTTTGAAAATATTTCTCTAGAGATAAGTCATGTTTTTGTTAAATATTAGAGGGTACTTGTACACTATACGGATGAGTTGCAAAGTAGTTTATAGTGGATGAGATTTTGTAATCTGTTTATTCTTTTACCCATGACGAGTACGACAATCATGTTACCCAGGTTATTTTTCCTTTCTCCTTCTTTTTAATATAATTTTTTGGATTGTAGTTGTGTTATTTATTGTTAAAATTTCTTGATTACAAAGGTTCTCGAAACATAATCCACTCCACAATAAAAATTTAATGATTCAATATATAGTATATGTTGTGATCTCACCAAATATGTTTATAGTAGTTTGCAATTCATTATATGTGAGTAACATCACTTTTATGCACGCTTGACTATTGGTGAGATGTTCTCCTTTTTATTGTTATCTATTTTTTTAGATTAATGAGGAATTTAGATCTATGTTACTAGGGCATTGCTAATGGAGCTGGTCAATCAATGACACTCGGTCTAATACGTGTTGCTCCAATTAAGGTACTACCTACCAATAATTTTGATATGTTATTGTATAACTTCTTGCAGAAATAGTTGACATTTTAATTGTTTGTTTATGTTTGTTGAGAAAAAAATCATATTCTAATGTTGTTATGCATACCGACCTGATCACAAGATGATGTCGGGTTGGGATTGACTAATACTTGACAGAACCCGATATGACACTACATGATTTTGTCAAGAGAAAAAAATAATGGTTTTCTTCCTTTCAAAGTACTGAATATATATATATATATATATGCATGTATAGAATTCTAAAAGACATGTTAGCATGAAATATATATATATATATATATATATATATAATCCACAATAAAATTATATAAGTACATGAATTGATAATATTATTTAATTCATATGTACTATGTACTATATGTATATTTTATGTGAAAGCCCCTAGCCGCCCCTATCTAACTTCTCTCTCGATTTTCAAACCCTTCCTAGGGGTTGCCTGGCTTTTATGTCCAAAAATTCATGCAATTGAACCCAAAACCTCCTACCACTGTTTGTGCCAAATCCTTTGCTAGTATTGTAGCTAACAATGGATCCAAATAACTTGAGCTTAAAACTCCTTCCATATTCAAAGGGGAACATACTGTACACTTCACCCTTGTTGATAAAGAATCATTAGCTGGTCCTTTCAAGTTCTTGATTGTTGGGAAATTTTCAAAAGGTAGACCTTCAATGGATGAGATAAGGAAGATCTTTCTTACTTTCAACCTTAAACAATCCTGCATTGTTGGACTCATAGATATCAAGCAAATCCTAATCAAGCTGGAATGTGAAGAAGATTTTTTTCAGGTTGTTGACAAGAGAACAATGGTTTCTTGGAAGATATCCCATGCACACCATTAAATGGTCCCCAAACTTCACCCCTGATCAAGAATTTCCTGTTGTTCTAGCATGGATATACCTTCCAAATCTCCCTATTTATTTATTCGTAAAAATCTCTCTATTCTTCATATCCCAACTCATTGGCAAACCCCTAAAGATGGATGCCTCTATAGTGAATCAATTAGGACCTACCATGGGAAAACTTTGTGTGTAGATCAACCTCACCAAAGGAGAAGCCTAAAAGAGTTTGGATAAGAATAAGTGGCAATGGTTTCTGACATGATATTGTCTATGAATATCTTCCCAAGTACTGCAACTACTATTAAAAAAGGGACATGATGAAGGCTCGTATTTTTTCATGAATGGTGGTAATCATTTAAACCCCAAATAGCCTATGAAACTGATGATAAAAAAACAAATACAATCCTAAAAATTCCACCCAACCGGAAGATTAAGCACTCACTAATACAAATAATGCCACAAATGTTGTCAACCAAGAATCTCTAGAGAAAAGCCAAGATCACCAAGAACTAATTCAAGATACTAACGTAATATCCATCAAAGACTAACCTAACCTAAACCAAAATTATCCTCAACAACTCATCATCCAAGAATTCCCGAACCTCCCACTAAAATACCAATTCCAAAAATTCTTATTAAGCATTGACTCTAAAAATTCCAACAACATTTAATCCTTTATTACAAAGATCCATTACTGTGAGATTACTCTTGAATAAGCCACTGTAATTGAGAATGCCACTAAGGTGTACGCTTAGGCAAGGATGGCCCGAATAAACACCAGTCCAATATTTTTTATATTTTTTAAAATTTTAATATTGAACCTTTAAACAAAATTAAACCAATTAAACTTAGCACCAATTTCAAAACTTCCAAATTTTATCTTTTTACCTTAAAGCATGCATCTAAGGTGATGACATATAAAATAAATAAATCAATCACAAACTGCCGATGTATGAGGAAAGCCACAAAGGGAAAACCCTCGGATGGCCCAGCCAACAAATCACTATAATACGATTTTACAAAGTATAGACAATAGAATTACATAACAACTCGATCCCGCAAAATATGTGAAGCTCTTCTTTTTTCAAATTCTCCTCCACTGTGAAACGTATAAGTCCACCTACGAAAGATTCCACAACACAAGTGTCCACGCGCGCCTCGATATCCACCGATGATGCTCAACAACCGTCAAATAATACAAACGATACGCACAGAGTCCACCGCACGAAACAGGTTCTTTCCTGATTAAAGATACAAAATTTGGTGCCCAATATCAAGATATCAAAGCATATAAATTATGGAACTTAGATCTTTCAGCGTATAGGGTAAAACATGGGGCTTGGAACTTTTGTAAATAAGTAGAAATTCATTTTTCACCAAAAGTGATAAAAAAATCTAAGTCACTAATGCCTTAAAATACTACTTGCATGATTTTTGAGGCGATGACTCGTTCGAATGAAAAATAGTGGTTGAATAACCATTGCCCTTCATTCAAATGGCACCTATTGTTCTTTTGAACGATAATGCAATCTCATTTGAACCAGCTTCTAACGAACTTCTGATGAGGTTAGTATTTCTTTGCAGAGGAACCTCATTTGATATTCGTTTGATGTCTGATCTAATGAAACAAAACTTCATTTGAAAGAAACACAAAGTTCGTTCTTACGATACTTATTCTAATTCAAATGAGTTTAAACTCAGAAAATATTTTTCTAAAAAAGTATTAAAAATATTTCCAAACCATTTTAAATCAAAAACCAACACCCTTAAAATATATCCCAAGACACATAATAAATACGCATTCATATCTGCGCGATCCTCAATAAACGTGAAGACAAACTTGGCATTAAACACGACACATTGTCCATTCATTAAAGCTTGAACTCTACGTATTCATCAAATACGTCATAGGCTTATGGGATCAACAACATAAAATCTATCCTATAACTCAAACGTTTCATCCAGAATAATGCCAATTACATACAAATTGACTCCATTGGAATTTTGTCCTTACAAATCTCCTTTTTTGGCTATTCCTGGACAACTAAAACAAAAATACGATGGTCCGTCAAGCTCCCTAAAAAGACTCATTCCCCAACCTAAAAAAGAAAAAAAAGTAGAGACGCTCGACCGGCACACAAACATGTGTATCTTTGCTTTTCTTGAAAACTTTGCCACATTGATGTAAAATTGTGCTTCTGCACACTTAAACACACCTTCAAAAGCAAGCAGAATATAACAAATATAAATTCGCAAATGATTAAACATCTAACAATGTCTAAATAATATCAACCTAGGTAAGATGTCTCCCCTTAAGATAAAGAGATCCTAATCCTGCAAAGGAAAGATACAATTTCTCCACATTTTTGTTCAGGAATATAAAAAAAAGATAGCATAAAACAGTTACTCTCCCCCTAAATATGTGATCTTAAGATACCAATATGATAAAGTTTGATACCAATTTTAAACATATGGAGAAGGGAATAAGGCATGCAATGGTGTAAAATATAGTAAACACGCAACGTGGAATCCCAAGCATAAATAATCCAAACAGTCAAGCGTATGGCAAACATGGACTAAATGTAAACTTCAAAGACTCAAAACACGATACCATATATAATATATGCAATATCAATGTGTCTAAACATGTGGGATGGAATGAATGAACATGAACTAGATACGAATTATGATCCAACCACTCAAATATGTTCAAGAAGTTGTAACTGATTGTAAAATTTTATCAAACAAAAATTTAGCCTCAAGTGACAAGATAAATTGAACTTAATGAACAAAGAAGCACAATTCACATAAGCCTATAATATTGTTAATTCTACAAATCAATAACGTCATGACAAAATAAGCATAACCAATTTTCATTGTGCATACCCGTTGATTTTCAACTAAACACCTCAAAAGATAAACATATATCATATTTTTCATTCTTTTATTTTCTCAATTCTTTTTAAGCTACGTATTTTTGAATGGACAAACAAACTAAACTATGTTGGATTTTGGAATTTTTTTTATTTGTATTTCCTTTAATATTTTCATTAAGCTCTTGCCAACGGTGACTTTCCCACAAAGGATATTTGCTCATTTTGTAGCCCTTTTTCGTGCACCCTCATATTTTTCAATACAATTCAAACATACTCATGGGAAATGGTTCTTATATGCACAAATCCCCCATAGTCACAAAACATGTAGATGACAAAATTGATGGGAGAACATCTTACAAAGCTCAAATATAAATTTAAAGTTAAAATCTAAAAAGCTCATGTATGTGGTTGCGGAGGTATATACAAAGTTCAATCCGTAAAGAAAATCAAGTTCGACATAACTCCATGATAACATGGTTAAGAACAATCTAAGTATTTACAATCATAACCAAATGTCCTAGCCACATGGAAAGTATGGAGTGAATTGTATTCAAACACACCAATATGCCACACCAAATGCATAAAACTAAAATATACAAAAAATAAAAATATTTTTGAGTTTTTCTAAAAATTTTCAAAAGTAGAATACCAATTTTTAAGTTTATGAAAACAAACTCTTACTTGAAAGATAAACAAAATCTTTTTGTATTTTTTCAATATGACAAAATAAAAGAAAAAATATAATACAAAAGATACACATGTCATAACACTAGCAAAACATATATCATGAAGCACCAACCAAAGTATGACAAATAAGCTAACACAATCAACCATTAGATATAGCATGGTAAGTATCTTGTGTAAGCAAATGAAAATCAACAAGTCTAATATGTAAAGCCTCTAAATCTGATTTCCTAACCCAAGTAGGTCTAACATGACGCTTAAGAGCTTTGGGAATCGTGATGACTCTACTCTTAGACCTCCTATGTAACAACCTACTCTAAATAACTCTAAATATAACATTAGTCCCTGATAACTTGCTTTTTGTGTGTCGTTGTTTGAAAGCCAAGTTAGTCAAAACCTCAAAATACCTACAAAATAATATCAACTCAAGTGTAGAGGTAAGTAAGGGTATCAATCCACATCAAGGGGGTAAACTAGAGACAAATTCAATTGTAATTCACTTTTTATTTTCTTTTTGTGCTTTTTTCACTTTTCTAATTTTTTTAGCTTTTTCAAATATTAAAACAATTGGGTGAGGTGAGGATTTAAACTAAACTAAATAAAGGGGGTAATCAAACTAAAAGTAAAATGTGAAAAATAAAAACAAGTGTATGATAAAAGTGAGTGGAGTGCAACTAAATGAGAGAAAATATTCAAGGGATGGAAAATCCACCCTCAATTCACACAAATTTATCTAACTTGCACAATTTTAATATCATCAATTTCCAAAATATTCATTTAATTCAAAAGATAATTCTCATTACACTAATGAATTAATTGAATATTCTTTTACAAAAGTAAGTTTAATCCCCACAAGCACTACTCTAAATGAATTAAAATCAATTAAATGAATCACCCGCTAGGATCGATTCACCAAACTAATTTTAATTAAACAAAGTAAAAACAAGAGTAGATGAAAATTATACTAACATTTAAATCAAGTGATAAGCCTATCTCTAGTTTGAATCAAATGATCAAATGATAATAAAATTTTCAATCCTTTCTCAAGGATGATTTTCCATTTCTCAATGTGAAAATAATTAGGAATTAAATTTACTAATCAAAGGAAACTAACAAAATTATAATTGACAATTAAACCAAATTGGATTCATGAGGGTTTCAAGTCATCCCTTGAATGGGATGATTAGCCCTCCATAATCATCATCCAAAAAAAATTAGAATCAAATAAGAGCATAAAATGAAAATTAGAGAGGAGTAATCAAACCAAAATTTCCTTCAATTGCATTAATTCTTCAATTCGTCATTCATCTCAATTAATTACAACACTCAATTTATTGAATTTTTTCTCTAATCTAAAAAAAACCAAAAAAAAATTAAACTACTAAAAAATAAAAATGGTGTATCTCTATCTAATTCTCTCTATAATACCTATCGCCAAAAGCTTTTTTTTCAAATGGGGTCTTGAGTCTTATTTTATAGTAGATGCATGGCACACTTGGGCTAAGGGGTATTTTTGGTAATGGACTAGGGTGAACATGTGGGAGAGGTGTGATCACATGTGCATGGGGTGTGAGGTGTGAGGATATTTGGGAAGTGGGGTAATGGAGATAATAATATGATTTGGTTAAAAAGGGGTAGGGGTAAAATGGGTATAAGTGTGGTAAAAGATATTAGAAAACATGTGGGTTATTTGTTTTATTTTTGGTTTGGTTTCATTTTTGGCAGGTGAGAATCGTAGGTCGATTTTGGTCAGTGGGACGCCGCCGGGGCAGAATCGAGGGCATCGCCGGCAGGTTTGTTGGGAGGTCGCTGATTTCGGGGTCGACGGGTATAAGGGTCGCAGGAACGCCGACGCTTGGGGTGGAATCACGGTTTGAGAGATGGAAATGGTAAGGGTCTATGGTGTTGGCCATGGTGGATGAGGATGATTGGTATGGAGGCAGGTGGTAAAAGGTGGTGGTTTTATTTGGGTGAGAGTTGGGTGTCTTTGGTTATGGAGGTTGATGAGAGGAGAGAGAATGTGGGGGGTTTGAGGTTGAAGAAGAAGGGGATGGGATATGGTGTAGTGAGGTGTAGGATGAGTTGGGTGTGGGTGAGGGAGTGTTTTGTGTGAGAGTGGGTTGTAGGGTAATTAGGTGTGAGTGAGTTAGGTGTTGTGTGTGTGTTTATTTTGTGACCCTTAGAAAAATAAAACTAAAAACTTAAATAAAATTAAAAATTTGAAAATAAAATTCTAATCTAAAAAATAAAAAATAAAGACTCAATTAAAAATGAACTAAATAAAAGAAATAAAAATCTAATTAAAAATAAAAAAAACTAAAAATAATAAAAAATAAAAATATTAAAACTAAAAAATAAAATCCTAAGCTTATATAAAAACTAAAATAAAACAAAAGAAATAAAAACTTAAAATCTAAATGAAAACTAAAGTCCTAAAAAAATAATCTAATAAAACTAAAAAAACTAATCCTAGCAAAATAAAAACTAATAAAAATAAAAATACACTAATAAAAAATAAAATAGAAAAATAGAAAACAAAACTTAGAAAATACTAAATAAATAAAAAATAAATACTAAAAAAATAAAATGACTCGAACTAAAAATCTAAAAAATATTAAAAAGGGACAAACTAAACACACACAGGGTTTGGGGTAGGTTTAGGCTAGGTTAGGATACGGGATTGGTAATTAGCTCCATAAAACGCGCATTTGCCTTGATATATAGCTTTTGACACCTCAAACGGACATTTGACCTACAAGATAAACATTTAAGCGCATAGGACCCATATTGCTGAGAATTAGCAACTAAAATACATCTATTCGGGGTATAAAATGTACAGTTTTGGGTGCTTATCAGTCCCTCTAGAAGGTAAAAATCCCAAATAAACCCTAGATTTTTACCAAATTACCAAAATACCCTTAAAGAATGAATTAAGTTAACTTACACTTTTATATACCAATTAAAACCCAACTTTCACTCAAAGTTTAACCAAATGACTTATATTTTGTCGGAATATCATAACCAAATCCATTAGATTTGAATAATTGCACATAAGCTCCTAAGCTTTTACAAAATAATTTAAAAGCCTTTAATTCTATACAAAAGCTATCTAAGGACCTAAACCAATGCCCAAAATTATTTGTACGTACTCCCCTACTGACATGGGACCAGTTGGACTGCCAACATGGCATGTGCCATGTAGAGTACCATGGGTACCCATTTGACATCCACATAGCCTAGATGAAAGTTATACAAACTCAACCCCATCTTCACCACCAAAATAACTAATCAAATACTCTCCACGAACTCTATAAATACCCTCCTTCACCTTATTAAAAACTCATCCCAACTGAGAGCTTTTCTAACGAATTTTTTTGAGAGTTTTTGCATTTTTGTTATTTTATGCATGAATGTTTGTTCCTTCAATTTGGTTATATTTCTACACGTATATAAAATAGAATTATGAATTTACATGTGTTTATTAAGGTGTGTATGCATTGAAATAGCTCAAAAACTAGACAACTCCATTAAAAATAGAAAACTCCATTGAAGCTTGAGCTTCAATGGTGGATTTTTCTTCCTTGACTTTGAACTAGTTTTAAAGTGAGGTAAGTTGATCTTAGATTCTAAGGAACCTAGGTGCAAGGTTTAATTGAACCAAGAATAGGTTTTGATACCTCAAATCAATGTTTAAAGTTTTCGGGCCTGGAACTTTTAGAAACAAATTCAGGAGTTTTACTCGACCAAAATTCCTCAAACTAGGCTTATTTTGGTACATTTCCAACATAGAACAAAACCCTTATGATGTCGGAATAAGAATCCTAGCTTTCAGTCACTTATGTTTAACCAAATTTTTGCCATTTTTATAAAGACTCAATAGCTCAATTTAGCCCACCAAAATCCTTGAAACTAATTTGGTTAGATTTCTCTTAAAAAGTTATGCAATTTTCATTCAGGAACCGACTCAAATGGATTCCAAAAATGTCTCAACTATAAGGTCAAAATTTCAAAACCCTAAAGTAAAACGATTGAAGTTTGAAGATTAATGGGTTACACACGTGCGAGTGAGGGTCAAACTAGGCGCGTGAATTAGCTGACTTAGCGCATGAGGGGGCATCTCCACTCAGAAAAATCTGATTTTTTCTTCATAAATTTTATTTTTTAGTTCTAAACAAAATGATATATTACATCACCCTATTTAGATACCATGAAATTATTTTCTCGAGAAAACTAATTTTAAAGTTTAAATTCAAGTTTTAATTTTACACATTACCCTCTGACTAATATTCCAAGTATTTCAAAATACCCCCAACCTTTTTCTATAAATTTTTAGTTCAAATAAAGCTATTTTGTCTCTTGTCACTAAATCCAAATCCAAATAGAAATAAAGAACAATATTATTCTAAAAACTTTTAAAAATTATATATTATACCCTCTTAGTTATTTTTACACTGAAATTTCTTACAATTTAGTATCCTACTGCACCATAGCAAGCATTATTTTAGGCTTACATGACCTACTTATACTCTTTATTATTTCACACTATCCAATCAACCCCAATGAATTAGACACGGTCCCAGAATTTGAAAATTCAAAGTTGGTGATTTTAATTTCAGTATTAAACAAATTGAGCTTATATCTTTCAAAATTACAGATTGTTATATCATTATATGATAATTTTGAACTCGTGTTTCAATTACGAACTCATTTGTGTAGTTTATATTTATTCCATGCATTGATTCTCTCGATATTTCAGTTATCTCAGAACCCGATAAACCATTATAGCCTATGACTTCAGTAAAAGTCACTGAACTCTTTTTACCCTTAATTATGGTATAGCCTTGAAACCTACTATAATAATTGCATATTACCCTAAAATTTATGGCAATTATCAGTGAAACCCCTAGTAGCATACCTTACGATTCAGAGATTAGACCCGGATATACCATGACTGTTCTAATTAGCTTGGAGGATTCTGATGTTGAGTGTGCCAAGCCTTATTATTATTACTGTTCCCCAACAATTTTAGGATTGCCTATCCAAGTGTATGATATGCTTTGGACAATATTGTAATGGTATGTTTACGCATTTGAAGCCCTTATAACTGATAATTTATGGGTTATCTTGTTATAGTCTGCACCCTTATCTTGGTAACTTAATACACAACTTATCCGGTTACACTCCACCATATTATTCATTTACATATCATTAGACGCCAGTATACCCCTGATAGTTGTATGATATTTTACTTTGTCTCAAGATTTTTATGATATCAATATTAAATCCAGTTACTCGCTAATAATACATTTTCTCTCGTACCTAGTATAGAAATTAAATTATCAAGTTGGCATGTCTGCTTAATTGTTTTCCTTCCAGTTGGATGACGAACCCGAGGAAGATGAGATACCTCCGGCACGTTTGGACTTTTATTCTATATTACCTTAAAAAATCTTTTCGGTTACGTACAAATAGGTGGTAGCAGAAAAATATGGTAGTCTTTGCTAGAATATCGGCATTGCAACTAATCAACTCTTATGATTCCCGAATGTTTTTCTACAAGTTTTACCTTATATATGGCATGTACGAATAATTATGTATTTCCATTTATTTCAGACTCAACTATGTACCCGAATGTTTTTCTACAAGTTTTACCTTATATATGGCATGTACGAATAATTATGTATTTCCATTTATTTCAGACTCAACTATGTAATAAGATGCTAGGCATCCCCATAGTAAAAATCTTTTAATATTCGATGCCTTTAATTTGTTTGTTATGTGTATTTTACTCCTTACTTGCCATTAAAAACATAAAGTTCGAGGATGCGACATCCTAGGACCGTTCTTAAGATTATAACAAAAACGCCTATGGTTACCTTTCCTACCATAATAAGTGCAAGTGTAAATACGGCAAGGGGTGTTATCTAAAGGTTGACATTTTCTAGCGTTCCTAAACTACTCTCTTAAACATATGGCTTTGGAAGGGGAAGCGTTATGATCATCAAAACCAATTCCACTCTTAACATCTTTGATTTGGACGGTGCCTAACATTTTATCCAAATTTTTGAACCCAGACTCTAAATAAAATTTGACACGACTCTAATATTTTAATATCTCTTCAAGCTCAACAATACTAGACTCGAGTAAACATATAGACTCCTCAAACTCTAGAAGCTCTTTCTTAATATCCTCCATCAAACCATGAAGCCTATTTCTCTCACCCTTAAAGTACTCTAGCTTCTCTCAAATAGTCCTCTTACGTGCCTTAATATCCTTAATGAAAGCATTATTATTATTATTATTATTATTATTATTATTATTATTATTATTATTATTATTATTATTATTATTATTATTATTATTATTATTATTATTATTATTATTATTATTATTATTTTCTATGGAACTTTCTTTCAACCTACCTTCCAACTTTAAGTTAACCTTTTTCACCGTTAAAGTTTCCGCATATAACTCACGAAAGGAAACTTGTAGCTCATTATCCTCCTCATTTTTTTCATCCCCACTCTCATCTCCACTATCTCGACCATCACTCACTTAGGATTAAAAAATTATGACCTCGGATGTGTCATGTTCATAGGAAGATTTCTTATCAACAGTCACATCACTAGCCATGAATGTGGTAAAGTTAAGCTCAATGGGTGAATCATTTTCCTCTTTCAGGTCATTATCACTAAGGGTGTCATTAAATGATATCGATTTCTTTCCCTCCTTCCTTAGTTTAGTGGGGGCACTCAGCTACCCTATGGCCATAACCCTCATAACTATAACATCTCTCAAAATCAACCCTTTTTAAAGTTCTCATTCCTATCTTAAGGATGTCATCGACCTTGTTGTTCTTAATTTTCTCAAACCTTTTTGCATTTGGAATTTGAGAAATTTCTTGAATTGCTTTACCAACATGGCCATATTCCCAGAATTGACGTCAGACTCATCATTCGAAACATGTGTTTCCTCCTTTTGGGCATTCAAAGCTATGCTCTTTTCTTTTTTCGTCACATTCTTGTAGGTAAATATGCCAAAGGCATAAGTTTATAGGTCACCTATAAGCTCTTCAATTTTCATAGAGTCTAGAGTACCCAAATTTTTTAAAACCCTCACCTTTGGATTAAATCTATCAGGCAACGACCTTAAGATTTTCTTTATCACTAGGTTGTCAGGTATCTTCTCTCCCAAGTTAAATAACGAGTTAACTATATCGAATAATCTAGCATAAAACTCATCAAAGGTCTCACTTTCTAACATTTTTATTATTTCAAATTAAGTTGTGAGGTTTTGGAGTTTGGAAGCCTAAACAACACTAGTTCTTTCATGGGTGAGTTGGATTATATCCCAAGCCTCTTTTGACGTATCACACGGCATAATACGGAGGAATTCCGTCAGAATGAAAGAATAAAATAAAGAATTTAAACCTGGAGAATTATACTACGACAATTTATGCTCCGCCTCAGTCCACGACCCTACTGGTTTTAAATAAATTGAATCTCCATCTTTCGTGACTGGTGGTGACCACCCCTCAATAAAAGTTGTAGGGGGAGCCTAAAGGCAGTCTTGTGATTAGAGATAACTCCCCCTCTTAAATTGAAGAAGGTGGACAACCCAGAGGAAGCTCAGAAAAGAAGCTCAGAGGAAGCTTAGCTGAGGAAGCTTGCTAGAGGAAGCTCACCAGAGAAATCTTGCTAGAGGAAGCTTAGAGGAATCTTTCCAGAAGAAGCACAGAGAAATCTTACTAGAAGAATCTCAAAGGAATCTTTCCAGAAGAAGCTCCGATGAAGCTTACCAGAAAAAGCTCAGAGGAAGCTTACTAGAGGAAGATCAGAAAAGAAGCTCAGAGGAAGCTTACCATAGGAAGCTTTCTAGAGGAAGCTTGCTAGAGGAAGCTTTCCAGAAGAATCTCAAAGTAAGCTTACCAGAGGAAGCACAGAGGAAGCTCACCAGAGAAAGCTTGCTAGAGGAAGCTCGCCAGAGGAATCTTAGAGGAAGCTTTATAGAAGAAGCTCAGAGGAAGCTTACCAGAAGAAACTCAGAGGAAGCTCATAGAAGAAACTTAGATGAAGTTTGCTAGAGGAAGCTATACTGGAGGAAGCTTTATCGAAGGAAGCTCGAAGGAACCTTGCCAAAGGAAGCTCAGAGGAAACTTGCTATAAGAAGTTCAGAGGAAACTTAGAAGAGGAACGTCACTCAGAGAGGAAACTCAGGGTTGACAGTTTTTTTATATACTTATTCAAATCATGTATCTGTAGAGATGTATTATAACTTGTATGTTTTAATGGTTTATAATATGAGAGTGAGGTCAAACGGTATCTGCGAGGGACCAAGTCTGGCAGGGCTTGGGAGAGCTTTCATGCTCTATCGGATGACCTCATCAAGGGAACCTCACAGGGAACTAGTTTGGAAGATTAAGAATCAAGGAAACATTAAGGCTTGACTTAACCATTCTAGATACACCTCATAAAATATCGAGGGACCATAACCCGAGAGATCTTATCCAGAAGAACCACGAGGTCCATCTCACTTTGAGCCCAGTGCCAAATAGTCCCTTTTAAAATGTCACATCTTCTTTAGGTGATGTTACATGCCACATACCTACTGCCCAATCTAAACTTGAGTAAACCATGGCATTTTGAGGAGCTGTCCGAAGGTTTGGTGGTTGTCCATTGAAGTGTGACAACTGCGTGACACAACTGATAGCCAAAAGGTGTCTGCAGGCATTTAATGCTAGTGACATAAAGTAGAAGGTTTTTCACATTGATTGAGACTGAGACATCTCAGGAAAGGTTAGTGTCTATTTAGATAGCCCATCCATTTCAGAGAAAATGGGTTCTCTTTGGAGAGAAAAGAGTGTTCTTTGTCCTGAGTTCTTTATAGAGAGAGAAAAGATATTGAGAGCGGGGGAGTTATTGCAAAACTAGGGGGCATTTAACTCACCCACCATTGTGGGTTGTTGCCAAGCTTTCACTACCATTTACTGTTGTGATATGTGTGTGGGACCTTGGTTTTTGAGTTGCCTACCAAGGTGTATTTGAGAGTGCTTGTTTCTCTCTCCCTTTGAACGAGTTGTTTCTGAGCTTCATTTGTTGTTTATTTCAATCTGTGTTGTTATTATATTGTGATTGTGTGTTTATTATGTACCAAGTCGAGGATATTGGGTTAGTTGTTATCGCCATACCTGTAGGGGTTACGCCTCCATCGTTAATCTAAAGTACCCTCTTAAATTTGGCGACTCTGCTGGGGAGGTATTCTTCTAAAATTATGGCCTAAGATAATGTTGATCGTGTTCTCGATTGTGATGACATCCAACAGAGGGAGAAATAACGGGTGAGGGGGCGTGTTGAGATTTCTCTAGGGCAGGTGTGGACTCCCTCGTGACTTGCGATGAAATACATAAGAAGCTTGACGGAAAATCTTAACATATGTTTTCATTGTTAAGTCACCGTTACTAGTGGAGTTTGATGAAAAATGTTAACAAGTGTTTTCATTGTTAAGGCACCACTACTGGTGGATTTTGACAAAAAAATCTTAACAAGTGTTTTCATTGTTAAGTCACCATTACTGGTGGAGTTTGACGAAAAATCTTAACAAGATTTTTCATTGTTAAGTCACCGTTACTGGTGGAGTTTAACAAAAAAAAAATCTTAGCAAGTGGTTTTCATTGTTAAGTCATCGTTATTAGTGGAATCACCGTTATTGGTGGAGTTTGATGAAAAATCTTAATAAGTGTTTTTATTGTTAAGTCACCGTTACTGGTGGAGTTTGAAAAAAAAATCTTAACAAGTGATTTTCATTGTTAAGTCACCATTATTGGTGGGATAACCATTATTGCTGGAGTTTGATGAAAAATCTTAACAAGTGGTTTTCATTGTGGCTTGAGATATTTTCGTGCAGATATTTCTTGGCCACGAAACAAATATCTCCACGAGGGGGAAAATGTAGGTGGAGACTAAAGGCAGTCTTATGATTAGAGATAACTCCCCCTCCTAAATTGAGGAAGGTGGACAAGCCAGAGGAAGATTTCCAGAGGAAGCTTACTAGAGAAAGCTCGCTTGAGGAATCTCGCCTGAGAAAGCTTGCTAGAGGAAGATTAGAGGAAGATTTCCAGAAGAAGCTCAGAGGAAGATTACTTGAAGAAGCTCAGAGGAAGCTTTTTATAATAAGCTCAGATGAAGCTTACCAAAATAAGCTCAGAGGAAGCTTACCAGAGGAATCTCAGAAAATAAGCTCAGAGGAATCTCACCAGAGGAATCTTGCTAGAGGAAGCTCGCCAGAGGAAGCTTGATAGAGGAAGCCTAGAGGAAGATTTCCAGAAGAAGATCAGAGGAAGCTCAAAAAATAAGCTCAGAGGAAGATCACCAGAGGAATCTCGCCATAGGAAGCTTACTAGAGTAAGCTTAGAGGAAGCTTTCCAGAAGAAGCTCAGAGGAAGCTTACCAGAACAAGATCGGAGGAAGCTCAAAGAAGAAACTCAGATGAAGCTTTCCAGAGGAAGCTCGCCAGAGGAAGCTTTACCAGAGGAAGCTCGGAGGAACCTTACCAGAGGAAGCTCAGAGGAAACTTGCTATATGAAGTTTCGAGGAAACTTACCAGAGGAACCTCACTCACAGAGGAGACTCAGGGTTGACAGTTTTTTATATACTTATTCAAATCATGTATCCGTAGCGATGTATTATAACTTGTATGTTTTAATGATTTATAATATGAGAGTGAGGTCAAACGGTATCTGCAAGGGACCATGTCTGGTAGGGCTTGGGAGAGCTTTCATGCTCTATTAGATGACCTCATCAAGGGAACCTCAGAGGGGAGTGGTTTTGAGGATTGAGAAGCCAGTCAATGTTAAGGCTTGACTTAACCATTCTAGATACACCTGACAAAACACCGAGGGACCATAACCCGAGAGAGCTTATCCAGAAGAACCACAAGTTCCATATCACTTTGAGCCCAGTGCCAAACAATCCGTTTTCGAATGTCACATTTTCTTTAGGTGATGTCACATGCCACCTACCTACTGTCCAATCCAAACTTGAGTAAACCATGGCAGTTTGAGGAGCTATCAGAAGGTTTGGTGGATGACCATTGAAGTGTGACAGATGCCTGACACAGCTAATAGCCAAAAGGTGTCGGCAGGCATTTAGTGCTAGTGACATAAAGTAGAAGGTTTTTCACATTGATTGAGACTGAGACATCTCAGGAGAGGCTGGTGGCTATTTAGAGAGCCCAACCATTTCAAAGAAAAGGGGTTCTTTATAGAGAGAGAAAAGACATTGATAGCAGGGGATTTATTGCAAAACCAGGGGGCATTTAACTTACCCACCATTGTTGGTTGTTGCCAAGCATTCACTACCATTTATTGTTGTGATATGTGTGTGGGACCTTGTTTTTTGATCTGCCTACTAAGGTGTATCTGAGAGTGATTATTTCTCTATCCCTTCGAACGAGTTATTTCTGCGGTTCATTTATTGTTTATTTCAATCTGAGTGGTTATTATATTATGATTGTGTGTTTATTCTGTACCAAGTCGAGGATATTGGGTTAGTTGTTATCGCTATACGTATAGGGGTTACGCCTCCATCTATAATCTAAAGTACCCTCTTAAAACATCTAACCACACCCACTCATCTATAGCCTTAAGTGTTTGCTTCATACGCACTTTTCATTATGCATAGTTTGACCCATCAAACATAGGGGTTATGAAACCATCAAATCCACATAAATTCATGCCTAAAGACAAATGGATGAAAAACATAAAAACTGAGTGTTCAAGCTTTGATACCAATTTGAAAATTCCCTTACGGTGTACTCTTAGGCAAGGATGGTCTGAATAAATACAAGTCCAATATTTTTTTTATATTTTTTGAATTCTTAAAGATCGAAACTGTAAACAAAATTAACTTAATTAAACTTAGCACCGATTTCAAAACTTTTTTATAGAAGACCATTTTCCAAATGTTATCTTTTTACCCTAAAGCGTGCATTTAAGGTGATGGTAGATAAAATTACTAAATCAACCATAAGACGTCGATATACGAGGAAACCCACAAAGGGGAAAACGTCGAAAGGCCCAAGCAATAGATCACTATGATACGGTTCTAAAAAGTATAAACAATAGACTTACACAACAATTTGTTACCCCACAAGACTTGAAGCTCTTCCATCTTTAATCGATTCTCCGCAGTGCAACGTAGGAATCCAACTACGCAAGCTGCCATAGTATACGAATCCACACGCACCTCGATACCCACCAATGAGGCTCAGTAACAGTTAAACACCGCATATGGTACAAACGGAGTCCACCAAATGAACCAGGTTCTTTCAAGATTAAAGATACAAACTATAATACCCCGCCCTAATATTTTATTAATTTTCATGCATAAGTTGTAATAATATGAAAATCTTGAGATTTCGATAATTATGATTGAGTGTATAGCTGAATGGACTGTTCGGGATCCTGATTATAATTATTGGAATATTGTGGGATAAAATTTGGAAAATTTAGAGAAGAATGAAGAATGGTCATTCGAAAGAGTTCAGGTCGTTCGAACGTGAAATAAGGGTCATTCGTATTAAGGGATTAAACAAGGTTCGACTGATATCCAACTGAATAACATGTCGAGGCGATTCGAATGTCATTCGAAGCATAATTTGAACGAAAATCCATTCTCGTTCGACAAAGGGGCTATTCTCGTTATAACGAGGTTACGCAGAACTTTTAAATCGGGTTGCCCTTGTGTGCTATCACATTTTTCACCGTTAGATGGGTAACCTGTCGAGCTCTGGTGAGCCCAGATTGAGCAAAAATGGGATTTGAGGTTTTAGGGGTGTTTTATAAGGGTTTGTTTGGATTATTTGGGTTTATTTTTTAGTTGGAATAAGAAGAAGAAAAAGAAGAAGAAAGAGAGAGAGAGATGGTGGGTCTTCCACCATTTTTATGCACTCCTCCACCTCTCTCTACCATAAACCACTATGCCACCACCATCTCTCCACCATATACCACTTAGTTTACATGCATTCCTCCCTATATAAACCATATATACCCATTTCCTCAATGTATGATCAAAGATAAAAATTTTGGAGGTGTTGTTGAGGGTCTTTGAAGATGAAGATGGAGGACATTTGTTGAGTTTTGAAGAGGGTTTTGATGGAGCATTCATAAGCAAGCTTGTACGAGCTAGGCAACGTCTTTAAGGCCACCTTAAGAGGTGGAAGGTTGCCATCTTCTTAAAAATTTCAATATATTATTGTTGGAGCTTCATTTGAGATGGAAAATATCTACTCTTAGTATTAGGACAAAATCTAGTCTTTCAACCTTTAAATTTTGATCTGATATTTTTAAGAAGATCTGCATAATCTTTGATTCATCCTCTACCTTTAAACAAAGGTCACCCCAAATATTTTATGGGAAGATTTTTAAATGGAACGCCAAGACAGTGAACAATTGAGAATCTTCTTAAAATTGGAATTTTTAAATCAATATAGAATGAAATATTTTTAAAATTAATGAGATGACTTGAGGCTTTCTCATAAGACTCCAGAAAGATCATAAGGGCTTTAAGAGAGACTTTTTCCTGATCTTTAATTAGCTCTACTTTGAAACCTAGCCTCCCAAAAACCCAAATATTATTTGATTTCTTACTGATGACCTCATCAAAATTCCACTTAAACAAGAATTTTTTCATCTTCCCTTGATTGGTTTTAGGCTACAGAATAGAAATAACAGGTAAGTAATACTTTCTACCAATCTTTTTAATTCTTCAACTAGTGGGTTTATTTGAAATACCTCTAGCATTCCGAGAAATGAAATTTATCATTGAGAACATGAAAGGTTGGAATTAGTGATCACCTTAGTGTTGGCTTTTGTAATCCTTCTGAATAGAGGGCCTATGGGTTGCCTTATATTCTTGGGTTTGGGCTTATGATCCAAGGCAGTATGGGCATTAAAACTCTCATGAACCCTCTTATTCCTTCTTTCTTTATATGCTTTAATTTTACTCCACTTTCTATCCGACCTATTGGCAAAAATCATCAACTCTTCTCGTATAGGGATAATTCTCTACTGCTTCTGTTCAGAATCATACATGCTTTGCATAATGGCAGTCATAATCTGGAAGATTAGATGCTCTTGAGGATAGTAATATATGGTCTACTATTGTAAGGACAAATTTTCAATGGAGTCAATTTGTATGTAATTGGCATTATTCGGGACAAAATGTTTGAGTCTTAGGATATAATTTATGTTGTTGATCCCATAAGCCTATGACGTGTTTGATGAAGACGTAGCGATCAAGTTTCAAATTGTTTAGTGAAATGTGTCCTTGGATATATTATAAGGGTGTTGTTTTTTATTTAAAATTGTTTGGAACTGTGTTTAATATTTTTTACGAAAAATATTTTCTGAGTTTAAACTCTTTTGAACAAGAATAAGTCTCGTTTAAACAAAATTCATTTTTCGTTCGAATGAACTTCTTCTTCGTTCAAACGAAGTTCTTTCTCATTAAATCGAACATCAAATGAGGATCCTCTGCCAAGCAGAACCAATCTAGTTAGAAGCTAGTTCAAATGAGATTGCATTCACATTCAAACAAACTATTGGTGTCGTTCGAATGAAGTGCAATTCTTGTTTGAACGACTCTAGTTTTTGTTTGAATGAATCGGTCCCTCGAAAATCATGTAAATAGTAATTAAGGCATTGGGGACTCAGAATGTTTAATGACTTTTTGTGAAAAAAGAATTTCTACATGTTTATAAAAGATCCAAGCCCGAAGTTCACCCAATACGTGTAAAGATCCAAGTTCCATAATTTATATGCTTTGAGATCTTGATATTGGGCACCAAAGTTTGTTTAATGACCCGACTTAGATTTAAGGGTTACCCGTAGTCAACCCGATCCGACCCAAGAATTAGGTGTGAAGTGCAATGAAATAACCTATATAATGTTGCTAATCCAGTTTTATTTTAATTAACGTTTCACATGTTTAGCATGTGATTTCAATTTCAAATTCAGCTACGTGAGGGACCCGTGGGAAGCATCTACAGTGTCCAAGCATACAGAGCTACTAACGTAAAATAAAAAAGCGTACTTACCTATGTAATTCTCTCAATATACAAACCCGTACCTAACCTATCGTAACAAACACGAGGGTGTGAGCCGAATGCTCAATTAGAAATATACAACAATGCAATATTGAATCGAACGACAGAAAGAAGACTCTAACACATTATACCTACATGCATATGCAACTACCTTACACACACACACACACACACACACACACAAACACACACTCATATATATAAATGTGTATGTATGTATATATAATGTATGAAACCGTTTTACTTTCGAAAATATTATTTATCCTGATTAATTCACCTTAATCTTATAAAACACTTACTCTTTCTTATTTTTACATTTATCCATTTATTTAACACACATAATTAAATACTTGAAACAAATACACTTGGTTTGACAGAAAGTTATTTCTTTACCGAAATTACCATTTTCATTTAACCAATCCACGTTAGTAATTTCATTGAATCACCTTTCGACACACACGAACACCATGTGAGAAAATACTTATTTATCTTTTGAAAACCTTTCACATCACACCTTTGTGTTAATTATGGGTAAAACCACTTGTCCTTTTTTTTGGAATCTTCAAATAACCGCGAACTTTAACAGACTCCACACCGCCAGCGATGACACCATATCCTCTGGTCAATGATTTTGGGTCTTTTGCCTCAGGGCTCTAGCCCTCCTTAATTTTTTTACGTGGACAAATTCAAAACCTAGGGTTTCACCCCAATTTATTTTACGCTAAAAAAATCATATTTTATTAAGTTACCCACACTAGCTTATTAAGTGCTTTGAATGTCCTAACACCTTTTAACCCTTTTGGAGTAACATTCTTCTCAATTGGAAACATCTTTAATTTATTACTTTCATTTCTAAGAATCATCGAATATATAAGACTACTTTATAAAAAAAATACCATTTTCTTTATTAACACATGTAGTCTTGAAATCTCAGGAAAAGTTCGAATTTGTCAAGGTTAGTACGAGTTTGGCAAGGGTTTTCTTGAATTCTGCAATAAAATAGCAGGAGGCAGCATTGCAGAATTACGAGAAAGGGTGAAAAAATTGGAGGAAATCATTGCAAATCCTCCTACAGATATTTTGCAGTAGCAGCATTCTCAGTCAAGTTGGAAGAATTGCGATTAGAGCTGCAACGTGTTCAAACGGTACAAGAAAGCCACATCTAGGAAACTGAAGAAAAGGTTGAGAACCTTACTGCAGATGTTGGTGTTTTGGCTGACGAGCTTCGTACTCATTTGGGCAGACTTTATGAGGATTCTGGGTTGCTAAAAAAGGCGTGGCTCAATGCTGGTAGCAATGACACTAGTGCCGGTGTCAAGAACTATAAAATTCCAGAACCGAAGGCATTTGCTGGTGTAAGGTCGGCGAAGGAATTAGAGAATTTCGTGTATGATATGGAATAATATTTTAAGACTGCTCATACTTATGCGATGATGCAAAATTTTGGTGGAGAAGTCGGACCGAAGACGAGAGCAGGTCTGAAATCAGTTCGTGGAGTGAACTAAAGAAGGAATTGTTGAAGCAATTCTTTCTAACAAATTTAGGTTGGTAAGCGAGGGAAACATTGCGACGCGTGAAACATGACAAGACTGTGCGGGATTACGTGAAAGAGTTCATGTAGGTGATGCTTGATGTTAAGGGAATGTCCAAGGAAGATAAGCTCTTCAATTTCATTTCCAATCTCAGCCTTAGGCACAGGCTGAATTTAGGAGACAAAGTGTGCGTGATTTTCAGCAAGCAGTAGTAGTTGCGAATAGCCTAGTGGATCTCGAACTGGACAGGTCATATGGTGTTTTATCTAAGTCCAAAGGTAAAGACAAAGTCGTGTTAGAATCGGCTAAAGATGGAGGGACAGAAAATGACAAGGGAAAGGGGGCTGATGGACAACCAAACAAAGGCAAAGGTAGTTATTCTGGGTGTTTCATTTGCAAGGGTTCACACCGAGCAAAGGATTGTCCAATGCGAGAAAAGATTGCTACAATTCAAGTGGAAGAGTCCAGAGATGTTGGCTCAAGTTCAGGTGGGGCGGATGGTCGTGTCAACCCCTTGGTTTTGCTAGGCGGACTCCAAGCAATGGAGTCTGGATAAATGGGCGATTGAAGCCTTGGTATGCGCGGGTTGCAGGAACCTTACATTACCAAGAGAAACTTCTGCATTAGGTGGTAAAAACGTGGAGGTTATGGTCCTGTAGGGAGAGATTGAACCGAAAGGAGTTTCCCAAACTTTCATCACGAAGTTATGGGGTTCAACATGAAGTTATGGGTACGGGCAAACCTCGAAACTAAGGTAAAATGTCTTAGTTCACTTTGGCTAAGGTATTCAGCTGGAACAAAGTGGTTATGCAATTCGAAGTTGTCAGATTATGGGAGATGGGTTCTTTCTATCATATTTGGTAGTTGACGTCTCTGCTACCACTGTGGATTTTTCGTTAATAACAGATATAAGGAGGGGGTACCTCCGAGGCAAAATTCGGTATTTAGCCATGAGCGCTCCTAGGCTCAAGGCAACTTCGTGGGCATGTTTTGGTTATCCATATACCGAATGAGGGATTGGTAGTGCATGGATTTTGGTTGTGATCGGGAAATTCCTTGATCACACCTGTTTTGCAACATCGAGTTGCATCGGTGGGCGGGGTTGCTAATAATTTTGAGGTGGCATTGTCTTAATTCGTGGGTTGTTACTAGTTGACTTCAAAGAGCAGTTGTCCTATCCCAAAAATGGATTTGGGTAGTTTTCATGGGAGTTGTTGGGCAAATAGATGTAAAAACGGGATTGCATCAGTTAGGCACTTGGGGATCATGGATCTTTAGACACCTGATGCAGCAGTTTTGTGGAGAAACCTCGCAACATCTAATTAAGGCAATTTTGTTCTTTATGTCATATTTAAACCCAATAAAATCTTAATTAAACTAGTTTATATGTTCATCATCAAAATACTACAAGTTTATATACATGAGAATATTAATTTTAAATCCTAAAAATCCAATTAGATGGGTCTAATAGAGATTTGTTTTCGAAATTTCATGACACTTGAACAATGATGCTGGATTAAGGGGCACAACATTATATAAAAGAATTAGGGATGCTAATTTTGTTATTAAGACAATACCATTTCTACCAATTATGTGCCTACTACTGGTATTAGTTCCTTATGGTCCAATCTATAATCTTCATTTGTTCCTCCTAAAATCTCCATTTGTATATGAAAGATTTATAGAGAGACCTATTGTCAAGGTAATTTGGAATCATTTCACTGTTTTTTTAAAGTTAGACCAATCTTGTCCTCTATCCCTGCTCATGTACATGATTTTTTTATCATCAGATTACCATCATTCATATTTGGAGGCAAAAAAATTCAGTAGCAGATGGCCTAGTATCCTTAGGAAGGGGTATATATCATTTATTTAATTTTTATCAGAACTATATTTAAACACACTAAATAAAATTATAATTCATAACCAAACATTCTCTAACATAACATAAAAATAATAAATTCTTCCATTGAAATCAAAGTTCGGCATAAAATATAGAAAACTCCACCATTTGAAATAGAGTTGTATGTAAACATAGAAATAAGGAATGTTAGATTAAGGTTCTGCAAATTTCCATGACACAATAATGTATTTCAGGCATTGCGGTTCCTAGGTTGGTATCTCTTCAGCCACACTGACTTTCCATTAATGCAAAAGGTTTCCATTTTCTTATTCATTAATATGGTATTGGGGATTAAAACTGTCTTGAAGACAATTTTTCCAAACAGGGGATAATCTCCATCTCGCGGCTGATGAATATCGACCAATTCCACGCAGTCCCCATACTTCCTGCTCACGTAGCTAAAATAACAGTTGATCACATTCTAAATAGAGAACTGCAATAATAATAAAGTTTTAACTATGGTAAAGTTAATATGTTTTTCCTTGAACTTTGTAAGTAATATTTGTTTGCCTTCATAAATGTGTTTTTATAACAGACATGAGGAAAATGTATGATTATGCAGTGTTTGGTGTAAACTTACTGAATGAAGTAGTTTTGAATATCTTGTGCAGGGACAGGAAAACCTCGAGAAAAGGTCATGAAGAGAGATCGTTTTTCTAAATGAGCAAATGGGTCCCACGCTTTGGCTTGCGGGTTGAGTTTGGATTGAAACTCGTCAAGTCGGATGCCATTTACTTTTACAGCATCAACATAAACCTCATTTGCCGAACCTTCTCCGGTGTGGGCATGATGTCCATCTCGAGGCTGATAAATATCGACCCGTTCCATGCAGTCTCCATACTTCCTGCTCCCGTAGTTAAAATAACAGTCGATCACATGTTATAGAGAGGTGCTATAATAATAGAGTTTTAAATTATGGTGAGTTAATTTTTAAAAGAGTGATGATAGGGAGATCCGGTTCCTAGACATATTTGGCGGACACATGAATAAGACAAAAATGAGTGCAAGTTTTTAATGCACATTTTTATTCCTTGACGGGACCCACAACAATAAGGTATAAGCTTTTAATGCAGTGTGTTCACGAAATGTGTCCACGAACTGGGTCTCCCTAGCATTTTCCTTTTTAAAATGTAATTAGATATTAATTCCTTTAGATATAATATAATTATGTTTTCCTTCAACTTTGATAAATATATGTGGTGTCTAATACAATAAAAAAGGGGGTCTATTATGTCCATATATGACCCAGTGCATGCATAGAAATATAATCTGTTTGCCTGCCTGGATGTGTTTTTATATCAGACATGAGTAAAATAAAACTTTTTTTCGGGTGAAAAGTCACTGCATGGATGACGTTTTTAAAACGTAGTCTACATATTTGATGTATTATAAATAAAATGTAAACTTACGGAGTGAAGTAGTTTTGAATATCTTGAGAGAATGTCATGAAAAGAGAGCGTTCTTCTAAATTAGCAATTGGGTACCACTCTCCCGCTTGTGGGTTGAGTTTGGATTGAAAATGGTCAACTTGGTTGCCATTTTCTTTCAGGGCATCAGCATCAACATCAACCCCATTTGCGGAACCTTCTCCGGTGTGGACCGGCGACACATCTTTTGTGGTGTCCATGATAATGAGTGTAGATGGGAAGTGAATGTGGGTTTCTGTGGAAAAGACAAAAGGAAAATTGTGGGTTTTAGTATCTGTGTGGAGTGAAATGGGAGGGGATATAGTAATCATTTTATAGGGAGTTAATCTGAAATGCCGTGTTTAGGAATGTAGATAGTCTCTATTTCGCGGGGAAATAAAAACTGAAACTTTTTGTGTGCCCTAGTTACAGTTTTTGTCGTTTCATATTTCCATAATAGGCTTAAAATTAGATCTAATCTTACTAATACAATTGCATTCATTACACAACTTAATATGAATACTAGTGTACATATTATCATAGAATTCCAAAGACAATATAATTACATGATTGTAAAATTCTTGAATAGCAAAAGTGTACAATCTAGAATTTCATAAGTCAAGAATTCCAAAACTTAGAATGGCAAAAGTCATAAATTTTGGGAATTTGAAAAACATAATTTCAAGAATTTCCAAAAGGTCATAAAATTTCAAAAATGCATAATTTAAAAAATTCTAAAAGACATGGTAGCATGAGTTCGCAAAAATGTATAATTTAAAGAATTCTAAAAGACATGGTAGTATGAATTCTAAAAGACATGGTAGCATGAATTCTAATCGACATAATAACATGAATTCTAATAAACATAATAGTATGAATTCTGATAGACAAAATTCTAAAAGACATACTGCCTTAATAATTATGAAAAATAGAAAACTCAAACTGTTTTAATAGTCATGACAAACAGAAGATAAATCAAGATTGTTTCAACGAATTATGAAGAAACTGAAAACGTAAACCATTTTAATAGTCATGAAAAATAGATAATTTACAGCAGTTTATCAACAGTTATATGACGATTCATATATAACCTATTTTATGGACAATCATGTATTCCTAAACATCTGCTCTTACACCACATGTAAGAATAGTATATTTACATGAATCATAAGATCATTCACATCATCATAATCACATAATAGGTATGTTAAAAAAGAGATAATGTAATACCTCCTTTCATTGCCATGGATATGATGTCGTTGTTTGCCGCTGCTGATTGCCACCGATCGACCTCCTTAGCAGTCTTTCAACGAAGAATTTGGCTTCTCTCTCCTTGCCTATAAGCTTTCATATGTGTGTTTCGTGGATACCTTTTAGATGGAAGAAAGACATCTATTTATAAGTGGAGAGGGGTCCTAAATTCCAAAGGTCAATTAATCTCAATTAGAGATTTAATTGAAATTTTAACTACTTTTATATCCAATTCATTTTTGGAATATGAACCATTTTGTTAGGAAGTAGCATATCTTTATCTTTATATACTATAAAATGCTCTATAAGGAGCTTTAATGCACTTTCACCGTATTATGCCACGTGGCATCTTAATTCACTTTCATCATATCTATCACTTATAAGTCTTCTTGGGAGGCTTTTCTCATTCTTTCCTGCTCCTTCGGTTTCTTCACCCGTTTATTTCCTCTTCAAACCTGTTGTTTTTTATAAATTACGTTCAATATTTTTTTAAATAACTCACGTACAGTATTTTTTAAATTACGCACAGTATTTTTAACAACATATACATAATTGTTTTATTGTTTTTATAAATTATGTAAAATATTTTTTTAAATATATACTATAAAATGCTCTACAAGGAGCTTTAATGCACTTTCACCATATTATGCCACGTGGCATCTTAATTCACTTTCATCATATTTATCACTTATAAGCCTTTTTGGGAGACTTTTCTCATTCTTTCATGCTCCTTCGGTTTCTCCACCTGTTTATTTCCTCTTCAAAACTGTTGGTTTTTATAAATTACGTTGAATATTTTTTTTTAAATAACTCACGTACAGTATTTTTTAAATTACACATAGTTTTTTTAACAAAATATACATAATTGTTTTATTGTTTTTATAAATTACGTAAAATATTTTTTGAAATAAAAAACAACTTTTTAATTTAAAAAAAAGGATTTCTCTTAATTAAAAAAATCATTTTAAGTGTTTTATTAAAAAAAGTTGTTTTTTCTAACAAAAATAAAAACTGTTAACCATGAAAATTAGGGGTGAAAATTCGTGTATTTGGGTCATGTTTCGGGCCGACACGGCAATGATTTTTTTAACACGAACACGATCCAAATAAAAACGACATAACATGACACGGCACGAATAACCCGATTCTTTAAAATTTCACTCTAAATTAAACATAAATAGATACGATAACCCTAATAAAAATACGATTAACATGACAAGACACGATAACACGACTCATAATTTTGACACGAACACACATGACACGACTTCGTGTAAAAAAACACGACACGAAAAAACATATTGTGTCAATTTTGGGTCAATTTCGTTTCGTTACGTGTCGTATTTTCGTGTCGTTTCTAAAATTATCACCACCATATTATGCCACATGGCATCTTAATTCATTTTCATCATATCTATCACTTACAAGCCTTCTTGGGAAGCTTTTCTCATTCTTTTCTACTCCTTCGGTTTCTCCACCCGTTTATTTTCTCTTCAAAACTATTGTTTTTAATAAAATACGTTCAATATTTTTTTAAATAACTCATGTACACTATTTTTTAAATTACGCACAATATTTTTAACAACATATACATAATTGTTTTATTGTTTTTATAAATTTCGTAAAATATTTTTTAAAATAAAAAACAACCTTTTTATTTAAAAAAAAGATTTTTCTTAATTAAAAAAATCATTTTAAGTGTTTTATAAAAAAAGTTGTTTTTTAACAAAAATAAAATTTTGTAACCATGAAAATTAGATGTGAAAATTCGTGTATTTGGGTCATGTTTCGGGCCGACACGACAAGGATTTTTTGGACACGAACATGACCCAAATAAAAACGACATAACATGACATGGCACAATTAACTCGATTTTTAAAAATTACACGCTAAATTAAACATAAATTGACACGATAACCCGAATAAAAACACGATTAACATGACAAGACACGATAACACGACTCATAATTTTGACACGACACGACTTCGTGTAAAAAAACACGACACGAACACGACATATTATGTCAATTTTGGGTCAATTTCGTTTCTTTACGTGTCGTGTTTTCACGTCGTTTCTAAAATTGTCACCCCTAATGAAAACAAATTGTTTTACACTGTTAAAAAATGTTTTTAACTATTTAAAAACTATTTTTTTTATAAAGAAATTATTTTTTAAAGATTTTTTTAATACATAAAAGAAATTATTTTAGGGTCAATTATTAAATAGTCCCTACTATAAATATATTTTTTTTAAAAAGGACACATATTTTTAGTTTAACCCATTTAGTCCCTCAAGCACTCAATATCCTCTTATTTTTAGAGGTCCGCGCCAGCGGCACTCCCTCTCCAAAATATGTGGCAAAGGACTTTTTGAGGCAAAATAAAAAAGTTTGGACTAAATGGGTATTAAAAAATGTCCGAGGGACTATTTGGTATATGTCCCATTATTTTAATGATTTTTTAACTTTTGAACTAAAAAAATGTTTTAAAATAACTATTTTTACCTTTTTCTAATTTTTTTATGAAATTAAGAAACAGTTTCAAAGTTAAAGAAAAATATTTAACAATTTAATATAAGAAAAATAAATTAATATAAAAATTATTTTACTGTTCCTTTTTAATAAAATAAGTACAATATATCTTATATGAAAATAGGTTTTTTTTTTGTTTTTTAAAAACTATTCTTTTTGTATAAAAAATGTTATAACTATTTTATAAAAAAAAAAGTTTTTTTTTAAATAAAATAAAAACTTTACTCTATTTTTGCCGGTTATTTTGTAGTTATATTTTTTTTACATAACTTGTGATCACAGACACTCTGAAGTTTTTAATCAATTTTCTATTTTTACTTAGCATCCCTTTATGTATCGACAATTCCATAAATGTTTATCGTACACTCAATGTACAACTCGCGCATCGCGCTGGTTTCCAACTAGTTCTAATTAAAAATCGGAATACTAACGACCATATTTCGGGGAAGGAATTAAAATTATTAAGTAACCCAAAGGTTAATCAATAATTTCCTTGCAATTTTAAGAGTAGTGTTGTGTTAATAGTTTTGGTTATTTTTTTTTACATTTTTTACTCAGTTAAGTGTGATAAAATATTCCTTAAGAGATAAATTATGAGTTTGGGTGATAAATTTCAGAAGAGTGTGAGAGCAATCTCTTCTTCTATTTATTCTATTATAAGACTCATAAATATTAGTATTGTTCTTCATGTTCATAGTTGGGGGGTCGAGTGAAAATTTTAAGGAGACTTGATTTTTATATTATATCACTCTGTTTTATTATTTTTATTATGCCTTTTATTGGGTTATTATTACATTTTATATATAATAATACCAAAATAAGAGGCTAAATACCCCATTTAAGGGGTGAGAAGAAACCCTTAGCTGAATTATTTTTATTTTTATTTTATTTATTTATTATGTCCCTCTGAATATTAATATTGAAATTTTACAATATATATTTATGCCTCGAGAGAGGGTGAATTATTTTTGAGTGAAAATAGTAAATTCAGATTACAATATTTATTTATTTATTAAACTAGAGGTAAACAATTTTTAATTAATATTGTAGTTTGAATTTTTCAACTCTAAAGCTTAAATTGTAATGGTTTAAAATACTTTTAGTAAATTTTCCCTAACGGGTGATTTATCAGAAACTATTCAAATCGGATTTTTATAGAGTTTGTGAAATTTAACATTATTCTTCTAAAAAAATTATGTTCAACTTCACATTTGCAATGAAAGTTGATTTGTGGATTTAAATATATCTTCTAGTATTTCTAATACATAGCAAATTAATATAAATAAGTTGTATAAGTGGTGAATTTCAATTCCTTAAATTATCTCATAATTATTTGCTCCTCATATTTAGCTCACTTTATCATTTTAATTATATATTAGTGTAATTTAAATTTCATCTCCATTAGTTAACATAAACATCCTTTGAAAACTTATTCTTTTAAAATTATTGTACTCATTTTCATTTTTTCCTTTCCATATTAAGAAATTGGATTAGCACCCCACTTGCCATTATATATATAGTGTATTTCATAGGTTCAAGGGATTTTGATTGAGAAGAGAGCTATACTACAACGACAACACACCAAAATCCTTTCATAAGGGTCGTTCGAGATTTTTCTAATTTTGGTTTTTCTAGTACATCGGGCAATGTGTGATTGTTTATTTTACTTTATCATGCTATCACCTAAATGCATGTTTTAGGATAAATATAAAATTTGCTAAAACTCATTTACACAATTTTCGTTTATAATTGATGATTTAAGTTTAATATTTAATTTGAAAAAAATTAAAAATTGGTTATTGTTTAAACCATTCCGTATATTCCGTAACTTCATCAGTTTTTTGCATTAAATTCCAGTTGCTGCACTTTTAACACATTGTTATGTTTGTCGTGTCATGGGTAATAATACAACATTAGAGTTGTGGGAGCTCTAAGGCTTTGTCCATCTTTCCTTATTCTTTCTATCCTCTAGAATTGTTTGAAAATATTTCCCTAGAGATAAGTCATGATTTTGTTAAATATTAGAGGGTACTTGTACACTTTACGGATGAGTTGCAAAGTAGTTTATAGTGGATGAGATTTTGTAATCTGTTTATTCTTTTACCCATGACGAGTGCGACAATCATGTTACCCAGGTTATTTTTCCTTTGTCCTTCTTTTTAATATAATTTTTTGGATTGTAGTTGTGATAGTTATTGTTAAAATTTCTTGATTACAAAGGTTCTCGAAACATAATCCACTCAACAATAAAAATTTAATGATTCAATATATAATATATGTTGTGATCTCACTAAATATGTTTATAGTAGTTTGCAATTCATTATATGTGAGTAACATCACTTTTATGCACGCTTGACTATTGGTGAGATGTTCTCCTTTTTATTGTTATGTATTCTTTTATATTAATGAGGAATTTGGATCTATGTTACAAGGGCATTGCTAATGGAGCTGGTCAATCAGAGATACTCGGTCTAATATATGTTGCTCCAATTAAGGTACTACCTACCAATAATTTTGATATGTTATTGTATAACTTCTTGCAGAAATAGTTGACATTTTAATTGTTTTTTATGTTTATTGAGAAAAAAATCTTATTCTAATGTTGTTATGCATACCGACCTGATCACAGCATGATGTCGGGTTGGGATTGACTAATACTTGACAGAACCCGATATGACACAACATGATTTTGTCAAGAGAAAAAAATAATGGTTTTCTTCCTTTCAAAGTAGTGAATATATATATGCACGTATAGAATTCTAAAAGACATGTTAGCATGAAATATATATATATATATATATATATATATATATATATATATATATATATATAATCCAAAATAAAATTATATAGGTACATGAATTGATAATATTATTTAATTCATATGTACTATGTACTACATGTATATTTTATGTGAAAGCCCCTAGCCGCCCCTATCTAACTTCTCTCTCAATTTTCAAACCCTTCCTAGGGGTTGCCTGGCTTTTATGTCCAAAAACTTCATGCAATTGAACCCAAAACCTCCTACCACTGTTTGGGCCAAATCCTTTGCTAGTATTGTAGCTAACAATGGATCCAAAGAAATTCAGCTTAAAACTCCTTCCATATTCAAAGGGGAACATACTGTACACTTCACCCTTGGTGATAAAGAAGCATTGGCTGGTCCTTTCAAGTTCTTGATTGTTAGGAAATTTTCAAAAGGTAGATCTTCAATGGATGAGATAAGGAAGATCTTTCTTACTTTCAACCTTAAACAATCCTGCATTGTTGGACTCATAGATAACAAGCAAATCCTAATCAAGCTGGAATGTGAAGAAGATTTTTTCAGGTTGTGGACAAGAGAACAATGGTTTCTTGGAAGATATCCCATGCACGCCTTTAAATGGTCCCGAAACTTCACCCCTGATCAAGAATTTCCTGTTGTTCTAGCATGGATATACCTTCCAAATCTCCCTATTTATTTATTCGTAAAAAACTCTCTATTCTCCATAGCCCAACTCATTGGAAAACCCCTAAAGATGGATGCCTCTATAGTGAATCAATCAGGACCTACCATGGCCAAAATTTGGGTGTAGATCAACCTCACCAAAGGAGAAGCCTAAAAGAGTTTGGATAAGCATAGGTGGCAATGGTTTCTGACATGATATTATCTATGAAGATCTTCCCAAGTACTGCAACTACTGTTAAAAAAAGGGACGTGATGAAGGCTCTTATTTTTTCATGAATGGTGGTAATAATTTAAACCCCAAATAACTTATGAAACTGATGATAAAAAACAAATACAATCCTAAAAATTCCACCCAACCGGAAGATTAAGCACTCACTAATACAAATAATGCCATAAATGCTATCAAACAAGAATCTCTAGAGAAAAACGAAGATCACCAAGAACTAATTCAAGATACTAACTTAATATCCATCAAAGACTAACCTAACCTAAACCAAAATTATCCTCAACAAATCATCATCCAAGAATTCCCGAACCTCCCACTAAAATACCAATTGCAAAAATTCTTATTAAGCATTGCCTCTAAAAATGCCAAGAACATTTAATCCTTTATTACAAAGATCCATTACTGTGAGATTACTCCTGAATAAGCCACTGTAGTTGAGAATGCCACTACGGTGTACGCTTAGGCAAGGATGGCCCGAATATACACCAGTTTTATATTTTTTTAAATTTTAATATTGAACCTTTAAACAAAATTAAACCAATTAAACTTAGCACCAATTTCAAAACTTTCTGGTGGAAGACCGATTTTCCAAATTTTATCTTTTTACATTAAAGCATGCATCTAAGGTGATGACATATAAAATAAATAAATCAACCACAAACTGCTGATGTATAAGGAATGCCACAAAGGGAAAACCCTCGGATGGCCCAGCCAACAAATTACTATAATACGATTTTACAAAGTATAGACAATAGAATTACATAATGACTAGATCCCCCAAAAGATGTGAAGCTGTTCTTTCTTCAACCTCTCCTCCACTGTGCAACGTATAAGTCCGCCTACGCAAGCTTCCACAACACAAGTGTCCACACGCGCCTCGATATCCACCGATGATGCTCAACCACCGTCAAACAATACAAACGATACGCACGGAGTCCATCGCATGAAATAGGTTCTTTCCTGATGAAAGATACAAAATTTTGTGCCCAATATCAAGATATCAAAGCATATAAATTATGGAGCTTAGATCTTTCAGCATATAGGGTAAAACATGGGGCTTGGAACTATTGTAAATAAGTAGAAATTCATTTTTCACCAAAAGTGATAAAAAATCTAAGTCACTAATGCCTTAAAATACTATTTGCATGATTTTTGAGGCGACGACTCGTTCGAATGAAAAATAGGGGTTGAATGACCATTACCCTTCATTCAAATGGCACCTATTGTTCTTTTGAACGAGAATGCAATCTCATTTGAACCAACTTCTAATGAACTTCTGATGAGGTTAGTATTGATTTATAGAGGAACCTCATTTGATATTCGTTTGATGTCTGATCTAATGAAACAAAACTTAATTTGAAAGAAACACAAAGTTCGTTCTTACTATACTTATTCTAATTCAAATGAGTTTAAACACAAAAAATATTTTTCTAAAAAAGTATTAAAAATAGTTCCAAACAATTTTAAATCAAAAACCAACACCCTTAAAATATATCCCAGGACACATAATAAATGCGCATTCATATTTGCGCGATCCTCAATAAACGTGAAGACAAACTTGGCATTAAACACGACACGTTGTCCATTCATTAAAGCTTGAACTATACCTCTTCATCAAACACGTCATAGGCTTATGGGATCAACAACATAAAATCTATCCTATAACTCAAACGTTTTGTCCAGAATAATGCCAATTACATACAAATTGACTCCATTGGAATTTTGTCCTTACAAATCTCCTTTTTTGGCTATTCTGGGACAACTAAAACAAAAATACGATGGTCCATCAAGCTCCCTAAAAAGACTCATTCCCCAACCTAAAAAAGAAAAAAAAGTACAGACGCTCGACCGACACACAAACATGTGTATTTTTTATTTTCTTGAAAACTTTGCCACATTAATGTAAAATTGTACTTCTGCACACTTAAACACACCTCCAAAAGCAAGAATAATATAACAAATATAAATTCGCAAATGACTAAACATCTAAAAATGTCTAAATAATATCAACCTAGGTAAGATGTCTCCCCTTAAGATAAAGAGATCCTAATCCTGCAAAGGAAAGATACAATTTCTCCCCATTTTTGTTCAGGAATATACAAAAAAGATGCCATAAAACAGTTACTCTCCCCCTAAATACGTGATCTTAAGATACCAATATGATAAAGTTTGATACCAATTTTAAACATATGGAGAAGGGAAAAAGGCATGCAATGGTGTAAAATATAGTAAACACGCAATATGGAAACCCAATCATAAATAATCCAAACAGTCAAGCGTATGGCAAACATGGACTAAATGTAAACTGCAAAGACTCAAAACACGATACCATATATAATATATGCAATATCAATGTGTCTAAACATGTGGGATGGAATGAATGAACATGAACTAGATACGAATTATGATCCAACCACTCAAATATGTTCAAGAAGTTCTAACTGATTGTAAAATTTTATCAAACAAAAATTTAGCCTCAAGTGACAAGATAAATTGAACTTAATGAACAAAGAAGCACAATTCACATAAGCCTATAATATTGCTAATTCTACAAATCAATAGCGTCATGACAAAATAAGCATAACCGATTTTCATTGTGCATACCCGTTGATCTTCAACTAAACACCTCAAAAGATAAACATATATCATATTTTTCATTCTTTTATTTTCTCAATTCTTTTTAAGCTACGTATTTTTGAATGGACAAACAAACTAAACTATGTTGGATTTTGGCAATTTTTTTATTTGTATTTCCTTTAATCTTTTCATTACGCTCTTGCCAACGGTGACTTTCCCACAAAGGATATTTGCTCATTTCGTAGCTCTTTTTCATGCACCCTCATATTTTTCAATATAATTCAAACATACTCATGGGAAATGGTTCTTATATGCACAAATCCCCCATAGTCACAAAACATGTAGATGACAAAATTGATGGGAGAACATCTCACAAAGCTCAAATATATATTTAAAGTTAAAATCTAAAAAGCTCATGTATGTGGTTGCGGAGGCATATAGAAAGTTCAATCCATAAAGAAAATCAAGTTCGAAATAACTCCATGATAACATGGTTAAGAACAATCTAAGTATTTACAATCATAACCAAATGTCCTAGCCACATGGAAAGTATGGAACGAATTATATTCAAACACACCAATATGCTACACCAAATGCGTAAAACTAAAATACACAAAAAATAAAAATATTTTTGAGTTTTTCTAAAAATTTTCAAGAGAATACCAATTTTTAACTTTATGAAAACAAACTCTTACTTGAAAGATAAACAAAATCTTTTTGTATTTTTTCAATATGACTAAATAATAGAAAAAATATAATACAAAAGATACATATGTCATAACACTAGCAAAACATATATCATGACGCACAAACCAAAGTATGACAAATAAGCTAACACAATCAACCATTAGATATAGCATGGTAAGTATCATGTGTAAGCAAACGAAAATCAACAAGTCTAATATGTAAAGCCTCTAAATCCGATTTCCTAACCCAAGTAGGTCTAACATGACGCTTAAGAGCTTTGGGAATCTTGATGACTCTACTGTTAGACCTCCGATGTAACAACCTACTCTAAATAACTATAAATATAACATTAGTCCCCGATAACTTGTTTTTTGTGTGTCGTTGTTTGAAAGCCAAGTTAGTCAAAACCTCAAAATACCTACAAAATAATATCAACTCAAGTGTAGAGGTAAGTAAGGGTATCAATCCACATCAAGGGGGTAAGCTAGAGACAAATTCAATTGTAATTCACTTTTTATTTTATTTTTGTGCTTTTTTCACTTTTCTAATTTTTTTTAGCTTTTTCAAATATTAAAACAATTGGGTGAGGTGAGGATTTAAACTAAACTAAATAAAAGGGGGTAATCAAACTAAAGGTAAAATGTGAAAAATATAAACAAGTGTATGATAAAAGTGAGTGGAGTGCAACTAAATGAGAGAAAATATTCAAGGGACTGAAAATCCACCCTCAATTCACACAAATTTATCTAACTTGCACAATTTTAATTTCATCAATTTCCAAAATATTCATTTAATTCAAAAGATAATTCTCATTACACTAATGAATTAATTGAATACTCTTTTACAAAAGTAAGTTTAATCCCCACAAGCACTACTCTAAATGAATTAAAATCAATTAAATGAATCACCCGCTAGGATCGATTCACCAAACTAATTTTAATTAAACAAAGTAAAAACAAGAGTAGATGAAAATTATACTAACATTTAAATCAAGTGATAAGCCTATCTCTAGTTGGAATCAAATGATCAAATGATAATAAAATTTTCAATCCTTTCTCAAGGGTGATTTTCCATTTGTCAATGTCAAAATAATTAGGAATTAAATTTACTAATCAAAGGAAACTAACAAAATTATAATTCACAATTAAACCAAATTGAATTCATGAGGGTTTGAAGTCATCCCTTGAATGGGATGATTAGCCCCCCATAATCATCATCCAATAAAAATTAGAATCAAATAAGAGCATAAAATGAAAATTAGAGAGGAGTAATCAAACAAAAATTCCCTTCAATTGCATTAATTATTCAATTCTTCATTCATCTCAATTAATTACAACACTCAATTTATTGAATTTTTTCTCTAATCTAAAAAAAAAAGCTAAACTACTAAAAAATAAAAATGGTGTTTCTCTATCTAATTCTCTCTCTAATTCCTATCTCCAAAAGCTTTTTTTCAAATGGGGTTTTGAGTCTTATTTTATAGTAGATGCATGGCACACATGGGCTAAGGGGTATTTTTGGTAATGGACTAGGGTGAACATGTGGGAGAGGTGTGATCACATGTGCATGGGGTGTGAGGTGTGAGGATATTTGGGAAGTGGGGTAATAGAGATAATAATCTGATTTGGTTAAAAAGGAGTAGGGGTAAAATGGGTATAAGTGGGGTAAAAGATATTAGAAAACATGTTGGTTATTTGTTTTATTTTAGGTTTGGTTTCATTTTTTGCAGGTGAGAATCGTAGGCAGCTTTTGGTCAGCGGGACGCCGCCGGGGCAGAATCGAGGGCACCGCCGGCGGGTTTGTTGGGTGGTCATCGATTTCGGGGTCGACAGGTATAAGGGTCGCTGGAACGCCGACGCATGGGGTGGAATCATGGTTTGAGAGATGGAGATGGTAAGGGTCTGTGGTGTTGGCCATGGTGGATGAGGATGATTGGTATGGAGGCAGGTGGTAAAAGGTGGTGGTTTTATTTGGGTGAGAGTTGGGTGTCTTTGGTTATGGAGGTTGATGAGAGGAGAGAGAATGTGGGGGGTTTGAGGTTGAAGAAGAAGGGGATGGGATATGGTGTAGTGAGGTGTAGGATTAGTTGGGTGTGGGTGAGGGAGTGTTTTGTGTGCGAGTGGGTTGTAGGGTAAGTAGGTGTGAGTGAGTTAGGTGTTGTGTGTGTGTTTATTTTGTGACTCTTAGAAAAATAAAACTAAAAACTTAAATAAAATTAAAAATTTGAAAATAAACTTATAATCTAAAAAATAAAAAATAAAGACTCAATTAAAAATGAACTAAATAAAAGAAATAAAAATCTAATTAAAAATAAAACAAACTAAAAATAATAAAAAATAAAAATATTAAAACTAAAAAATGTAACAACCCTCGCTTTTGGGAGCCCATTTTATATTTATTTACTGTGTTGAATAGTTGCATATATAAAATGCGGGATGTGGGTAAGTATTAATTTGATGAAATAAGTTAATATTTACTAATGAGTTGTATAATTACCATGTGTGTAAATAGTTGTTACCATGTGGTGTTCTATTTTGTCATGAAAATTAAAAATGGCAATTTGAATTAAAATGAAACCGGAACTTTAAATGGCTTATAAAATTTCCAAATGATGATTTGGAGGGTGTAGTTAGTTCCGGGAGGTATGAGGCAGTCGAAATGTGTGCCATATTGTATTTTGAGATTTTGGACACTTTTGACTGGTTTGGGCATATTGCGTATTAGAAATTAATTATTGCGGTATTGACATTTAAAGATGAGAGACTCTTAATCTAAGGCCATGTTTTATTCTTTACCAAGCCTTTCATTTCCTCTTATTTTCCCTAAGTGTTCTAGCCCTAAGAGTGAGAGAGAGAGTGGAAGAACTTGTGGAGAAAAGGGAGAGATTGAAGATTTGGTAGTTTGATCTTTCTTTCCTCTTCAACTAAGACTGAATTTGAAGCCCCCAAGGCAAGTTTTCTTCTTGCTATTATATGGTTTAAGATGGGTAACTAGTATGGTTAGTTATGTAATGTAGTTATGGTTTTTTTTGGTTAGATTTAAGGGTATTAAGGTATTAATATCTTTGGTAGATATTGATGGTGGATAGAAGTAGAAAAATATTGATGGGAGCATTTATGATCTTTTAGTATCATTAAATGAGGTTTGATTGGGTTTGGTTGATAGTTGGTTTTGGGTTGGTATGAAAGAAATAGGACGATTGGTCTAGGTCTGCAATGACCGGTCGACCGCATCTCTCAGACCGGTCGATCGGGCCTTCGAAGGAGGGCACACTGCTTTCTTTCAAAGGCATGAAATTGAGGGCGCGGTCGATCGCGGTCCCCCTACCGGTCGACCGGCTCGTCCTAAATGAACTTTCTGCTTTCTTTCAAAAGCTAAAACTTGAGACGCGGTCGACCGCGGTCTTGGGACCCCCTGTTTTCTCTTCCAATTTTCTACTTTTGTTTTTAAATTCTTTTCTTCCCCTAGGAACTTAGGACTCTTTTTGAATGAAGTAAACCTTGGATTTTAGAGTCCTAGTTGAGTTGGTTGACACCCTAGTGTTGAATGGGTTTCACTTGGGGGTTAAGTCCGGGGGAGGGGTTGTCGTAAGTGATGTTAAGGCATCACTTTTCTTTGTGCATCCTATTAATATGGATGGGAGTTGTAGGCCCATACTTGGAGACTTTAGGGGGCTAATTGAGGTATATAAAACCTTATGTTCGAGAGGTGAATAAAATCCTTTGGAGATTTACTCGAGGCATAACTTATGATGAAAATGAATAAGATATCCTATGACCATGGTTTCAAACAAATGAAACACATAAATGATTAACGAAAATGAAAAGTATGGTTTTTATAGTAAATGCTAATTTACTTAAACACACCTCCCTAAATGCTATCATAAGGGAAGCTCGCGCATGAGGTGATATTCCTTGACTAGCGAATGCAGGGAGACTATAGTCCTCGGCCATATGCGGGTTTATTATATGTATTTTCTGCGCTAGTGAGGTAATTCCGGGTGTGGTTATGACTCACTCGCAGGCATATGGCCACTTCCCGACGTGCGTTAAGTACCCAGGCTGCCTTGTTTGATGGGCCCCTGGAAGATGATAGTCACTTAGGGGCGCGCCCAGTGGGGAAACTCGGAGGGGCGGTCTTAGAATCGTTATATGTATAAGAATATAACTTTTCTAAACTCAAGTGGGACTTGAGGGTTGCATATTTCCACTGAATTATATATGATAACTGCATTCCTGCTAAGGAATAAGAATTGGAAAGAAATAAGAAAATGATGATATTGTATTCTTATTAAGGAATTGAAACTGGATTAAAGTGGAAATTGGTGAATCGAGGCTTTTAATTTATTAATGCATCATTTCATTCTCTTGCATAGTTTTATCTTAGGCATGTCATTTTAACTTTCTCATTTATATTTCTTTGTTAGGTTGTTAGATTTCTGATGTTCACTCTCATGATTAACTGTTCATATCTAGCATGCTTTTTGTTCATCTGGGAACTATATAAAAACCGGGTCCTGGCCCGTTCATTTTCTTCTATGTTGCGCATGTTATTGTATCCGCCCAGGTGCTCCTCCACAAGGACGCCCGTGTTGATATTCCTACTCTTTTGCTTTTAAGGAGCTGTATGAATTTGCGGATATTACAGGATGTTTTGCTAGACGCCATCATTTTTTATATCTAGTTATGATCGGGCCTGTTAATCGGGCGAGTGGCCCAACTTTGTAATTGTATAATGAATGTACTAAGTACATATAACTGTTGCAAATCCTTTTGTGTAGCTATGGACCGACAGCATATTCGGTCCTCCCCTTGTATATTTCCGTTTTAGTTGTATGTTATATATGTTTCTTTGAATTCCACTAGTTTCTAGAATGGGTTGTTTAAATCGTTTTCTTAACTTAACTTTTTAAATCAATTAAATTGTTTTGACAACCCGTTTTCTGAATTAGTGGGTGGTTTTCCCGTTTACTCTTACTATATTAGTTGGTGCTGAGAATGATTTCCATCAATGATTTCCGTATATGTCGGAGTATCAGGCTGGCCACCCCTTACCTCGGAGTGCGGGTTGTCACAGATGGTATCAGAGCACTGGGTTCTAGAGTACTAGGATCTATGTGGACTTGTCACGATATACCGTAGCGTTCTTTGATATAGAGCCTAATGATAAGACTGCTTTGTTGCTTATAATTGTGATCTTTCGTGAAATAGATTGTTGTGAATAGTTTTCTAACACTATTGTCCCTTCATCTCAGATGCCGCCTAAGAGAGGTCACCCTGCGAGACGCAATAGAGTTGTAGAAGAGGATGTTGGTCCTCCACCGCCCCAAGGAACTTTTAATGCTGCGGACGTAGCCAACATTGTGGCCCATGCAGTTAATGCTACCATGACCGCAGTAGCTCAACAGATGCCACAAGCTCAACAGCGGGCACAGGATGCTCAGGCACCTACGGGACCTTCTCCGTGGGAAAGAGTAAGGGATTCCTTTTTAAAGGGCCATCCCCCCGAGTTTGATGTAGGCTCTGATGTTGTTCGAGCAAATCAATGGAAGAAAGATATGCAACACCATTTACGAATGGTGGATTGTAGTGAGGAGAAGAAGCAAGTCCTTGCTACTTTTAAGTTGGTTGGGGCAGCGTTACATTGGTGGGAGTCGATGACTACGCCAGAACAGAGAGACACTATGTCAATCACTGAATTATGGGTCTTGTACGACTGGAAGTATTTTCCTCCCGCGATTCAAAGGGAGATGAGAAGGAGATTGCAGGATCTAGTTCAGGGAGAACGGTCTGTTGCCGAATACGAAGAGGAGTTTACCCGGTTAGCTAGTTTTGTGCCGGAAGAGGTGACTCTGGAGGAAAGAAAAGTCTCAAAATTTATGGGAGGTCTAAACTGGAGAATCCGACAACATTTGTTGGGTAATCCGTCTTTGCAAACTTTTGGTGAAGTTATGAATGCGGCATTGCTCCATTGCCAGGAGCATCGGTTGTTTATACAGAATAGCAAGAAATCTACAGGAATGGGGCAAGGAAGGAAGCCCGGGGTGAGTGGGAATGGAGGAGCCTTTCCTTCGTCCCAACCTACGGGTAATAACCAGCGAGACAGGGACCCCCAGCAAGGGGATGGGTCGAAAAGACAACGCTTTGGCGGGTTTAATACTGGTGGTAATGCAAACAGGCAAGGTCAGGGTACAGTGCCACAACAAGCAGGTCGGGGTGGTCCGGGAGGTAGAGCCTATCCGGGCCAAGGGTTCGAACAGTTTAGAAATAACAGAGGTCGAGGCTAGGAAAATATGGTGGGGAAGTGTTTTCAATGTGGGGAAGCGGGACATTATAAGAAAGATTGTCCTCAAGTGATTGGGGGACAACCTCCTCGAGTTCCTCAACAGCCTTATGTTCAGTTTCCTCCACAGGCACCAAATCCAGTTGTCCCTCTGTAGCAGGGTCAACTGCAGTATGGGAGAGTCTACCACATTCAGGATGCTATGCTTTCTCCTATTCAGCCAGCGCCGCCTGCTATAGAGGGTAAGTTCCTTATTCAGGGACATATGGGTCGCGTTTTATTTGATACAGGTGCGACACATTCCTTTATTTCTAGAAGTTTTGCTCAGTCCACAGAGTTGATAAAATCTGCTGAGAGCACTTTCACTAGTGTTGAGTCTTCTATGGGTGACGGTTCACTCATTTTCTTTGTTTGCAAACGCATAGGAATCACTCTTGGAAATTTGTGTTTTGAGGCCGATTTACTCGTCCTAGACATGGTCGGGTATGATGTGATTTTGGGCATGGATTGGCTTGTTAAGTATCATGCTATAGTTAATTGTTACGGGAAGAGTATAGTCTTCGCCGTTTCGGGACAAGATATGTTCCTGGTGGTTATGCCTCGTTTAGAGGGAGATACTGGTACTTATTTATATTGTATTGCAGATGAGATTTCTCGGGATACAATTGTTCCCTTAGATTCTATTCCTGTTGTTCGAGATTTTGAGGACGTTTTTCAAGAAATACCGAGTTTTCCTCCTAGTCAAGAGATTAAGTTTGTGATTGACTTAGCGTCGAAAACTCGACCGATTGCGCGAACTCCTTATCGTATGGCTCCTGTGGAAATGAGGGAGCTAAGAGATCAAATTCAGCAGTTGTTGGAGCAGGGGTTTATCAGGCGTAATACGTCACCGTGGGGTGCTCCTGTGTTGTTTATGAAGAAAAGAGATGGTTCTCTCCGGTTGTGTGTGGACTATAGAGAGTTGAATAAGGTCACCATCAGGAATAAATACCCGTTGCCTCATATAGACGACTTGTTCGATCAACTCAGGGGAGCGACCTACTTCTCTAAGATAGATTTGAGAACGGGGTATCATCAGTTGAGGATACGGGAGCAAGATGTATCCAAGACTGCTTTTCTGACAAGGTACGGGTCTTATGAATTCTTGGTTATGCCTTTTGGGCTAACTAATGCCCCTGCCGTATTCATGGATCTTATGAATAGGGTATTTCGAGACTTCCTGGACCAGTTTGTTATCGTATTCATCGATGACATCCTTGTGTATTCTCAAACCGAAGATGATCATGCTACTCATTTGGGGTTGGTCCTGCAAAGGTTAAGGGATCACCAATTGTACGCTAAGTTTGAGAAATGTGGATTTTGGTTGCGGGAAGTGCAGTTTTTGGGTCATATCGTGACTTCACAGGGTATATCGGTGGACCCAAGTAAAGTTGTTGCGGTGAGGGAGTGGGGTCAGCCCACGACACCTACCGAAATTCGCAGCTTTTTGGGTTTGGCGGGTTATTACCGCCGATTTATTAAGGGATTTTCTAAAATTGCTAGTCCTTTAATAAATTTGACCCGGAAAGGGGTTAGATTTGTTTGGGATGATTCCTGTCAAGCTGCATTCGATGAGCTTAAAGATAGATTGACTTCGGCTCCAGTCCTCGCTTTACCCAAGTCGGGGTTGGAATATTTAGTCTTCACCGATGCATCTCTACAAGGTTTGGGAGGTGTGCTTCAGCAGGAGCGACAAGATATTGCCTATGCTTCCAGGAAGCTCAAGCCTCATGAAAGAAATTACCCGGTGCATGACTTAGAATTAGCCGCAGTTGTCTTTGCCTTGAAGATTTGGAGGCACTATCTTCTCGGGGAGAAGTTTAGTCTTTTCACGGACCATAAGTCGTTGCAATATTTATTTTCTCAAAAAGATTTGAATATGCGACAGCGATGGTGGTTGGAGTTCGTGAAAGATTATCAATTTGATATTCATTATCATCCGGGTAAGGCGAACGTGGTGGCAGATGCCTTGAGTAGAAAACCCGAGGGAGAACTAGCAGATGTATGGAAGGTTAAATGGAAAGAGCTGAGTCATGAGAATGCGGTTGCTAGGGCGTTTATGTCCGTGATGACCGTTACTCCGACGATTGTGGCAAGGGTCGTAGAGGCCCAAGGCAGGAATAAAGAATGCCAAGACCACATTCGCCGATTACTGACTGAGGGAGCGGAGTCCTACTCGGTAAGTTCTGAGGGTGGATTGCGCTTTCATGAAAGGCTCATCGTTCCGGAGGATGGGGATTTGCGACGGGCAGTGATGGCAGAATCTCACGGTTCAAAATTTTCGGTGCATCCGAGAAATGATAAAATGTATCAGGATATGCACCGTCAATATTGGTGGCCGGGTATGAAATGAGATATTTCGGAGTTTGTATCTCAATGCACTACTTGTCAGTTGGTTAAGATTGATCATCAGCTACCGGCAGGTTTGTTGTAACCATTAGAAATTCTCGTATGGAAATGGGAGAGTATATCAATGGATTTTATCACTGGCTTACCGATGTCACAAAAGGGTCACGATTCTATATGGGTTATCGTGGATTGCTTGACAAAGTCGACGCACTTCCTTCCGGTCCGTACCGATTATAATACTGCTTGTTACGCTCAGTTGTTTATTGATGAGATTGTTAGATTGCATGGGGTGCCTTTGAGTATTGTTTCTGACAGAGATAAAATCTTCGTTTCCCACTTTTGGCAAAGCTTCCAAGAGTCCCTGGGAACGGAATTGAGATTGAGCACTTCCTATCACCCTCAGACAGATAGGCAGACCGAAAGGGTTAACCAAATGTTGGAGGATATGCTTCGTATGTGTATGCTCGATTTCAAAGGTAGTTGGGAACAATATCTCCCGTTGGTTGAGTTTGCTTACAATAACTCATACCAATTCACTATTGGGATGGCCCCCTATGAAGCCTTGTATGGTAGGCCCTGTAGGTTTCCTACATGTTGGTTGGAGGTGGGGGATAATAAGTTTCTCGGACCTGAAATGATTCGGGATACTTCTTCTAAGATCGATCTTATTCGAAATCGTATTCGGATAGCCCAAGATAGACAAAAGAGCTATGCCGATGGGGGAAGAAGACATGTGGAGTTGGAGGTTGGAGACCAAGTGTTGGTTCGAGTGTCGCCTATGAAAGGCGTTAAGCGTTTCGGAAAGAAAGGGAAGCTTGCACCGCATTTTGTTGGACCTTTTCCCGTGATTACTAAGGTGGGTCCAGTGGCGTATCAACTTGCCCTACCGGAACCTTTGCAACAGATTCACGATGTCTTCCACATCTCCTCTTTGAAAAAGTATAAGAGATGTGATGGTGCCCTTTGGCACATTCCTTTTGACGATATAGAGTTACAATCCGATGTTTCTTATGAAGAGCAACCCGTGGCCATTTTGGAGCATGGGGAACGTAGATTGAGATCTCGAGTAGTGCCCTTGGTTAGAGTACAATGGAGTCATCATAGCGTCGAGGAATCTACTTGGGAGCGTGAGAACGATATGCGGGAAAAGTATCCGCATCTTTTTATCCAAGGTACGCTTGAATTTTGGGGACAAAATTCCCTCATAAGGGGGGGAGTATGTAACAACCCTATCTTTTGGGAGCCCATTTTATATTTATTTACTGTGTTGAATAGTTGCATATATAAAATGTCGAATGTGGGTAAGTATTAATTTGATGAAATAAGTTAATATTTACTAATGAGTTGTATAATTGCCATGTGTGTAAGTAGTTGTTACCATGTGGTGTTCTATTTTGTCATGAAAATTAAAATGGAAATTTGAATTAAAATGAAGCCGGAACTTTAAATGGCTTATAAAATTTCCAAATGATGATTTGGAGGGTGTAGTTAGTTCTGGGAGGTATGAGACAGTCGAAATGTGTGCCATATTGTATTTTGAGATTTCGGGCACTTTTGACTGGTTTTGGTATATTGCGTATTAGAAATTAATTATTGCGGTACTGACATTTAAAGATGAGAGACTCTTAATCTAAGGCCACGTTTTATTCTTTACCAAGCCTTTCATTTCCTCTTATTTGCCCTAAGTGTTCTAGCCCTAAGAGTGAGAGAGAGAGTGGAAGAACTTGTGGAGAAAAGGGAGAGATTGAAGATTTGGTAGTTTGATCTTGCTTTCCTCTTCAACCAAGACTGAATTTGAAGCCCCCAAGGCAAGTTTTCTACTTGCTATTATATGGTTTAAGATGGGTAACTAGTATGGTTAGTTATGTAATGGTTTTGATGTAATGTAGTTATGGTTTTTTTTGGTTAGATTTAAGGGTATTAAGGTATTAATATCTTTGGTAGAGATTGATGGTGGATAGAAGTAGAAAAATGTTGATGGGAGCATTTATGATCTTTTAGTATCATTAAATGGGGTTTGATTGGGTTTGGTTGATAGTTGGTTTTGGGTTGGTATGAAAGAAATAGGAAGATTGGTCTAGGTGTGCAATGACCGGTCGACCGCATCTCTCAGACCGGTCGACCGGGCCTTCGGAGGAGGGCACACTGCTTTCTTTCAAAGGCATGAAATTGAGGGGGCGGTCGACCGTGGTCCCCCTATCGGTCGACCGGCTCGTCCGAAATGAACTTTCTGCTTTCTTTCAAAAGCTAAAACTTGAGACGCGGTCGACCGCGGTCTTGGGACCGGCCGACCGGTCCCCTGTTTTCTCTTCCAATTTTCTACTTTTGTTTTTAAATTATTTTCTTCCCCTAGGAACTTAGGACTCTTCTTGAATGAAGTAAACCTTGGCTTTTAGAGTCCTAGTTGAGTTGGTTGACACCCTAGTGTTGAATGGGTTTCACTTGGGGGTTAAGTCCGGGGGAGGGGTTGTCGTAAGTGATGTTAAGGCATCACTTTTCTTTGTGCATCCTATTAATATGGATGTGAGTTGTAGGCCCATACTTGGAGACTTTAGGGGGCTAATTGAGGTATATAAAACCTTATGTTCGAGAGGTGAATAAAATCCCTTGGAGATTTACTCGAGGCATAACCTATGATGAAAATGAATAAGATATCCTATGACCATGGTTTCAAACAAATGAAACACATAAATGATTAACGAAAATGAAAAGTATGGTTTGTATAGTAAATGCTAATTTACTTAAACACACCTCCCTAAATGCTATCATAAGGGAAGCTCGCGCATGAGGTGATGTTCCTTGACTAGCGAATGCAGGGAGACTATAGTCCTCGGCCATATGCGGGTTTATTATATGTATTTTCTGCGCTAGTGAGGTAATTACGGGTGTGGTTATGACTCACTCGCAGGCATATGGCCACTTCCCGACGTGCGTTAGGTACCCAGGCTGCCTTTTTTGATGGGCCCCTGGAAGATGATAGTCATTTAGGGGCGCGCCCAGTGGGGAAACTCGGAGGGGCGGTCTTAGAATCGTTATATGTATAAGAATATAACTTTTCTAAACTCAAGTGGGACTTGAGGGTTGCATATTTCCACTGAATTATATATGATAACTGTATTCCTGCTAAGGAATAAGAATTGGAAAGAAATAAGAAAATGATGATATTGTATTCCTATTAAGGAATTGAAACTGGATTAAAGTGGAAATTGGTGAATCGAGGCTTTTAATTTATTAATGCATCATTTCATTCTCTTGCATAGTTTTATCTTAGGCATGTCATTTTAACTTTCTCATTTATATTTCTTTGTTAGGTTGTTAGATTTCTTATGTTCATTCTCATGATTAACTGTTCATATCTAACATGCTTTTTGTTCATCTGGGAACTATATAAAAATCGGGTCCTGACCCGTTCATTTTCTTCTATGTTGCGCATGTTATTGTATTCGCCCAGGTGCTCCTCCGCAAGGACGCCCGTGTTGATATTCCTACTCTTTTGCTTTTAAGGAGCTGTATGAATTTGCGGATATTACAGGATGTTTTGCTAGACGCCATCATTTTTGATATCTAGTTATGATCGGGTCTGTTAATCGGGTGAGTTGCCCAACTTTGTAATTGTATAATGAATGTACTAAGTACATATAACAGTTGCAAATCCTTTTGTGTAGCTGTGGACCGACAGCATATTCGGTCCTCCCCTTGTATATTTCCGTTTTAGTTGTATGTTATATATGTTTCTTTGAATTCCACTATTTTCTAGAATGGGTTGTTTAAATTGTTTTCTTAACTTAACTTTTTAAATCAATTAAATTGTTTTGACTACCCGTTTTCTGAATTAATGGGTGGTTTTCCCGGATACTCTTACTATATTAGTTGGTGCTGAGAATGATTTCCATCCGTGATTTCCGTATATGTCGGAGTATCGGGCTGGCCACCCCTTACCTCGGAGTGCGGGTTGTCACAAAAAATAAAATCCTAAGCATATATAAAAACTAAAATAAAACAAAAGAAATAAAAACTTAAAATCTAAATGAAAACTAAAGTCCTAAAAAAATAATCTAATAAAACTAAAAAAAGAGATCCTAGTAAAATAAAAACTAATAAAAATAAAAATACACTAATAAAAATAAAATAGAAAAATAGAAAACAAAACTTAGAAAATACTATATAAATAAAAAAATAAATACTAAAAAAATAAAATGACTCAAACTAAAAATCTAAAAAATATTAAAAAGGGACAAACTAAAAACACACAGGGTTTGGGGTAGGTTTAGGCTATGTTTAGGGTAGGTTAGGATACGGGATTGGTAATTAGCTCCATAAAACGCGCATTTGCCTTGATATATAGTTTTTGACACCGCAAACGGACATTTGACCTACAAGATAAACATTTAAGCGCATAAGACCCATATTGTCGAGAATTAGCAACTAAAATACATCTATTCGGGATATAAAATGTACAATTTTGGGTGCTTATCAGTCCCTCTAGAAGGTAAAAATCCCAAATAAACCCTAGATTTTTACCAAATTACCAAAATACCCTTAAAGAATGAATTAAGTTAACTTACACTTTTATATACCAATTAAAACCCAACTTTCACTCAAAGTTTAACCAAATGACTTATATTTTGTCGGAATATCATAACCAAATCCATTAGATTTGAATAATTGCACATAAGCTCCTAAGCTTTTACAAAATAACTTAAAAGACGGTAATTCTATACAAAAGCTATCTAAGGACCTAAACCAATGCCCAAAATTATTTGTACATACTCCCCTACTGACATGGGACCGGTTGGACTGCCACCACGGCATGTGCCATGTAGAGTACCATGGGTACCCATTTTCCATCCACATAGCCTTGATGAAAGTTATACAAACTCAACCCCATCTTCACCACCAAAATAACTAATCAAATAGAACCCTATAAATACCCACCTTCACCTTATTAAAAACTCATCCCATCCGAGAGCTTTTCTAACGAATTTTTTGAGAGTTTTTGCATTTCTGTTATTTTATGCATGAATGTTTGTTCCTTCAATTTGGTTATATTTCTACACGTATATAAAATAGAATTATGAATTTACATGTGTTTATTAAGGTGTGTATGCATTGAAATAGCTCAAAAACTAGACAACTCCATTAAAAATAGAAAACTCCATTGAAGCTTGAGCTTCAATGGTGGATTTTGCTTCCTTGACTTTGAACCAGTTTTAAATTGAGGTAAGTTGATCATAGATTCTAAGGAATCTAGGTGCATGGTTTAATTGAACCAAGAATAGGTTTTGATACCTCAAATCAAAGTTTAAAGTTTTCGGGCCTGGAACTTTTAGAATCAAATTCAAGAGTTTTACTCGACCAAAATTCCTCAAACTAGGCTTATTTTGCTACATTTCCAACATAGAACAAAACCCTTATGATGTCATAATAAGAATCCTACCTTTCAGTCACTTATGTTTAATCAAATTTTTGGCATTTTTATAAAGACTCAATAGCTTAATTTAGCCCACCAAAATCCCTGAAACTAATTTGGTTAGATTTCTCTTCAAAAGTTATGCAATTTTCATTCAGGAACCGACTCAAATGGATTCCAAAAACGTCTCAACTTTAAGGTCAAAATTTCAAAACCCTAAAGTAAAACGATCGAAGTTTGAAGATTAATGGGTGACACACGTGCGAGTGAGGGTCAAACTAGGCGCGTGAATTAGCTGACTTAGCGCATGAGGGGGCATCTCCACTCAGAAAAATCATATTTTTTCTTCACAAATTTTATTTTTTAGTTCTAAACAAAGTGATATATTACATCACCCTATTTAGATACCATGAAATTATTTTCTCGAGAAAACTAATTTTAAAGTTTAAATTCAAGTTTTAATTTTACACATTACCCTCTGACTAATATTCCAAGTATTTCAAAATACCCCCAACCTTTTTCTATAAATTTTTAGTTCAAATAAAGCTATTTTGTCTCTTGTCACTAAATCCAAATCCAATTATAAATAAAGAAAAATATTATTCTAAAAACTTTTAAAAATTATATATTATACCCTCCTAGTTGTTTTTACACTGAAATTTCTTGCAATTTAGTATCCTACTGCATCATAGCAAGCATTATTTTAGGCTTACATGACCTACTTATACTCTTTATTATTTCACACTATCCAGTCAACCCCAATGAATTAGACACAGTCCCAGAATTTGAAAATTCAAAGTTGGTGATTTTAATTTCAGTATTAAACAAATTGAGCTTATATCTTTCAAAATTATAGATTGTTATATCATTATATGATAATTTTGAACTCATGTTTCAATTACAAACTCATTTGTGTAGTTTATATTTATTCCATGTATTGATTCTCTCGATATTTCAGTTATCTCAAAACCCGATAAACCATTATAGCCTATGACTTCAGTAAAAGTCACTGAACTCTTTTTACCCTTAATTATGGTATAGCCTTGCAACCTACTACAATAATTGCACATTACCCTGAAATTTATGGCAATTATCAGTGAAACCCCTAGTAGCATACCTTACGATTCAGAGATTAGACCCCGATATACCACGACTGTTCTAATTAGCTTGGAGGATTCTGATGTTGAGTGTGCCAAGCCTTATTATTATTACGTTTCCCCAACAATTTTAGGATTGCCTATCCAAGTGTATGATATGTTTTGGACAATATTGTAATGGTATGTTTACGCATTTGAAGCCCTTATAACTGATAATTTATGGGTTATCTTGTTATAGTCTGAACCCTTATCTTGGTAACTTAATACACAACTTATCCGGTTACACTCCACCATATTATTCATTTACATATCATTAGACGCCAGTATACCCCTGATAGTTGTATGATATTTTATTTTGTCTAAAGATTTTTATGATATCAATATTAAATCCAGTTACTCACTAATAATACATTTTCTCTCGTACCTAGTATAGAAATAAAATTATCAAGTTGGCATGTCTGCTTAATTGTTTTCCTTCTAGTTGGATGACGAACCCGAGGAAGATGAGATACCTCTGGCACGTTTGGACTTTTATTCTATATTACTTTAAAAAATCTTTTCGGTTACGTACAAATAGGTGGTAGTAGACAAATATGGTAGTCTCCGCTGGAATATTAGCATCGCAACTAATCAACTCTTATGATTCCCGAATGTTTTTCTACACGTTTTACCTTATATATGGCATGTACGAATAATTATGTATTTCCATTTATTTCAGACTCAACTATGTACCCGGATGTTTTTCTACAAGTTTTACCTTATATATGGCATGTACGAATAATTATGTATTTCCATTTATTTCAGACTCAACTATGTAATAAGATGCTAGGCATCCCCATAGTAAAAATCTTTTAATATTCGATGCCTTTAGTTTGTTTGTTATGTGTATTTTACTCCTTACTTACCATTAGAAACATAAAGTTCGAGGATGCGACATCCTAGGACCGTTCTTAAGATCATAACAAAAATGCCTAAGGTTACCTTTCCTACCATAATAAGTGCAAGTGTAAATACGGCAAGGGGTGTTATCTAAAGGTTGACATTTTCTAGCACTCCTAAACTACTCTCTTAAACATATGGCTTTGGAAGGGGAAGTGTTATGATCATCAAAACCAATTCCACTCTTAACATCTTTGATTTGGACGGTGCCTAACATTTTATCCAACTTTTTGAACCCAGACTCTAAATAAAATTTGACACGACTCTAATATTTTAATATCTCTTCAAGCTCAACAATACTAGACTCGAGTAAACGTATAGACTCCTCAAACTCTAGAAGCTCTTTCTTAATAGCCTCCATCAAACCATGAAGCCTATTTCTCTCACCCTTAAAGTACTGTAGCTTCTCTCGAAGAGTCCTCTTACGTGCCTTAATATCCTTAATCAAAGCAATATTATCATCATTATTATTATTATTATTATTATTATTATTATTATTATTATTATTATTATTATTATTATTATTATTATTATTAATAATATTTTCTATGGAACTTTCTTTCAACCTACCTTCCAACTTTAAGTTAACCTTTTTCACCGTTAAAGTTTCCGCATATAACTCACGAAAGGAAACTTGTAGCTCATTATCCTCCTCATTTTTTTCATCCCCACTCTCATCTCCACTATCTCGACCATCACTCACTTAGGATTCAAAAATTATGACCTCGGATGTGTCATGTTCATATGAAGATTTCTTATCAACAGTCACATCACTAGCCATGAATGTGGTAAAGTTAAGCTCAATGGGTGAATCATTTTCCTCTTTCAGATCATTATCACTAAGGGTGTCATTAAATTCTATCGATTTCTTTCCCTCCTTCCTTAGTTTAGTGGGGGCACTCAGCTACCCTATGGCCATAACCCTCCTTACTATAACATCTCTCAAAATCATCCCTTTTTAAAGTTCTCATTCATATCTTAAGGATGTGATCGACCTTGTTGTTCTTAATTTTCTGAAACCTTTTTGCATCTTTCAATTGATTTTGGAATTTGAGAAATTTCTTGAATTGCTTTACCAACATGGCCATATTCTTAGAATTGGCGTCAGACTCATGATTCGAAACATGTGTTTCCTCCTTTTGGGCATTCAAAGCTATGCTCTTTTCTTTTTTCGTCACATTCTTATAGGTAAATATGTCAAAGGCAAAAGTTTATAGGTCACCTATAAGCTCTTCAAGTTTCATAGAGTCTAGAGTACCCAAATTTTTTAAAACCCTCACCTTTGGATTAAATCTATCAGGCAACCACCTTAAGATTTTATTTATCACTCGGTTTTCGGGTATCTTCTCTCCCAAGTTAAATAACGAGTTAACTATATCGGATAATCTAGCATAAAACTCATCAAAGGTCTCACTTTCTAACATTTTTATTATTTCAAATTAAGTTGTGAGGTTTTGGAGTTTGGAAGCCTAAACAACACTAGTTCTTTCATGGGTGAGTTGGATTATATCCCAAGCCTCTTTTGACGTCTCACATGGCATAATACAGAGGAATTCTGTCGGAATGACAGAATAAAATAAAGAATTTAAACCTCGAGAATTATACTACAACAATTTATGCTCCGCCTCGGTCCAAGACCCTACTAGTTTTAAATAAATTGAATCTCCATGTGACGTGACTGGTGGTGACCACCCCTCAATAACAACTATAGGGGGAGTCTAAAGGCAGTCTTGTGATTAGAGATAACTCCCCCTCCTAAATTGAGGAAGGTTGAAAACCCAGAGGAAGCTCAGAAAAGAAGCTCAGAGGAAGCTTGCTAGAGGAAGCTCACCAGAGAAATATTGCTAGAGGAAGCTTTCCAGAAGAAGCTCAAAGGAAGCTTACCATAGGAAATTCAGAGGAAGATCACCATAGAAATATTGCTAGAGGAAGCTCGCCAGAGGAAGCTTAGAGGAAGCTTTACAGAAGAAGCACAGAGGAAGCTTACCAAAAGAAGCTCAGAGGAAGCTCATAGAAGAAACTCAGATGAAGCTTGCTAGAGGAAGATATCCAGAGGAAGCTATACTGGAGGAAGCTTTACCGAAGGAAGCTCGAAGGAACCTTGCCAAAGGAAGCTCAGAGGAAACTTGCTATAAGAAGTTCAGAGGAAACTTAGCAGAGGAACGTCATTCAGAGAGGAAACTCAGGGTTGACAGTTTTTTTTATATACTTATTCAAATCATGTATCTATAGAGGTGTATTATAACTTGTATGTTTTAATGATTTATAGTATGAGAGTGAGGTCAAACGGTATCCGTGAGGGACCAAGTCTGGAAGGGCTTGGGAGAGATTTCATGCTCTATCGGATGACCTCATTAAGGGAACCTCACAGGGAACTAGTTTGGAAGATTAAGAATCAAGGAAACATTAAGGCTTGACTTAACCATTCTAGATACACCTCATAAAACATCGAGGGATCATAACCCGAGAGAGCTTATTTAGAAGAACCACGAGTTCCATCTCACTTTGAGCCCAGTGCCAAACAGTCCCTTTTCAAATGTCACATCTTCTTTAGGTGATGTTACATGCCACATACCTATTACCCAATCTAAACTTGAGTAAACCATGGAAGTTTGAGGAGCTGTCCGAAGGTTTGGTGGTTGACCATTGAAGTGTGACAACTGCGTGACACAGCTGATAGCCAAAAGGTGTATGCAGGCATTTAATGCTAGTGACATAAAGTAGAAGGTTTTTCACATTGATTGAGACTGAGGCATCTCAGGAGAGGTTAGTGGCTATTTAGATAGCCCAGCCATTTCAGAGAAGATGGGTTCTCTTTGGAGATAAGAGAGTGTTCTTTGTCCTGAGTTCTTTATAGAGAGAGAAAAGATATTGAGAGCGGGGGAGTTATTGCAAAACTAGGGGGCATTTAACTCACCCACCATTGTTGGTTGTTGCCAAACTTTCACTACCATTTACTGTTGTGATATGTGTGTGGGACCTTGGTTTTTGAGCTGCCTACCAAGGTGTATTTGAGAGTGCTTGTTTCTCTCTCCCTTTGAACGATTTGTTTCTAAGGTTCATTTATTATTTATTTCAATTTGTGTTGTTATTATATTGTGATTGTGTGTTTATTCTGTACCAAGCCAAGGATATTGGGTTAGTTGTTATCGCTATACCTATAGGGGTTACGCCTCCATCGATAATCTAAAGTACCCTCTTACATTTGGCGACTCTGCTGGGGAGGTATTCTTCTAAAATTATGGCCTAAGATAATGTTAATCGTGTTCTCGATTGTGATGACATCCAACAAAGGGAGAAATAACGGGCGAGGGGGCATGTTGAGATTTCTCTGGGGCAGGTGTGGACTCCCTCGTGACTTGCGATGAAATACATAAGAAGCTTGACGAAAAATCTTAACATGTGTTTTCATTGTTAAGTCACCGTTACAAGTGGAGTTTGATGAAAAATCTTAACAAGTGTTTTCATTGTTAAGTCACCATTACTGGTGGATTTTGACAAAAAAATCTTAACAAGTGTTTTCATTGTTAAGTCACCGTTACTGGTGGAGTTTGACAAAAAATATTAACAAGAGTTTTCATTGTTAAGTCACCGTTACTGGTGGAGTTTACCAAAAAAAAATCTTAGCAAGTGGTTTTCACTGTTAAGTCATCGTTATTAGTGTAATCACCGTTATTGGTGGAGTTTGATGAACAATCTTAATAAGTGTTTTCATTTTTAAGTCACCGTTACTGGTGGAGTTTGAAAAAAAAATCTTAACAAGTGATTTTCATTGTTAAGTCACCATTATTGGTGGGATCACCATTATTGCTGGAGTTTGATGAAAAATCTTAACAAGTGGTTTTCATTGTGGCTTGAGATATTTTCGTGCAGATATTTCTTGGCCACGTAACAAATATCTCCACGTGGGGGAAAATGTAGGTGGAGACTAAAGGCAGTCTTATGATTAGAGATAACTCCCCCTCCTAAATTGAGGAAGGTGGACAAGCCAGAGGAAGATTTCCAGAGGAAGCTTACTAGAGAAAGCTCGCCAAAGGAAGCTCGCCTGAGAAATCTTGCTAGAGAAAGATTAGAGGAAGATTTCCAGAAGAAGCTCAGAGGAAGATTACCAGAAGAAGCTCAGAAGAAGATTTCTAGAAGAAGCTCAGATGAAGCTTACCAAAATAAGCTTAGAGGAAGCTTACCAGAGGAATCTCAGAAAATAAACTCAGAGGAATCTCACCAGAGGAATCTTGCTAGAGGAAGCTCACCAGAGGAAGCTTGCTATAGGAAGCCTAGAGGAAGCTTTCCAGAAGAAGCTCAGAGGAAGCTTACCAGAGGAAGCTCAAAAAATAAGCTCAGAGGAAGATCACCAGAGGAAGCTCGCCAGAGGAAGCTTACTAGAGGAAGCTTAGAGGGAGCTTTCCAGAAGAAGCTCAGAGGAAACTTACCAGAACAAGATCAGAGGAAGCTCAGAGAAGAAACTCAGATGAAGCTCTCCAGAGGAAGCTCGCCAGAGGAAGCTTTACCAGAGGAATCTCGGAGGAACCTTACCAGAGGAAGCTCAGAGGAAACTTGCTATATAAAGTTTCGAGGAAACTTGCCAGAGGAACCTCACTCACAGAGGAAACTCAGGGTTGACAGTTTTTTATATACTTATTCAAATCATGTATCCGTAGAGATGTATTATAACTTGTATGTTTTAATGATTTATAATATGAGAGTGAGGTCAAACGGTATCTGCAAGGGACCAAGTCTGGTAGGGCTTGGGAGAGATTTCATGCTCTATCGGATGACCTCATCAAGGGAACCTCAGAGGGAACTAGTTTTGAGGATTGAGAAGCAAGTCAATGTTAAGGCTTGACTTAGCCATTCTAGATACACCTGGTAAAACACCGAGGGACCATAACCCGAGAGAGCTTATCCAGAAGAACCACGAGTTCCATATCACTTTGAGCCCAGTGCCAAACAGTCCTTGTTCAAATGTCACATTTTCTTTAGGTGATGTCATACGCCACCTACCTACTGTCCGATCCAAACTTGAGTAAACCATGGAAGTTTGAGGAGCTGTCAGAAGGTTTGGTGGATGACCATTGAAGTGTGACAGATGCCTGACACAACAAATAGCCAAAAGGTGTGAGCAGGCATTTAATGCTAGTGACATAAAGTAGAAGATTTTTCACATTGATTGAGACTGAGACATCTCAGGAGAGGCTGGTGGCTATTTAGAGAGCCCAGCCATTTCAAAGAAAAGGGGTTCTTTATAGAGAGAGAAAAGACATTGATAGCAAGGGAGTTATTGCAAAACTAGGGGGCATTTAACTTACCCACCATTATTGGTTGTTGCCAAGCTTTCACCACCATTTATTGTTGTGATATGTGTGTGGGACCTTGTTTTTTGATCTGCCTACCAAGGTGTATCTGAGAGTTCTTGTTTCTCTCTCCCTTTGAACGAGTTATTTCTGAGGTTCATTTATTGTTTATTTAAATCTGAGTTGTTATTATATTGTGATTGTGTGTTTTCTGTACCAAGTCGAGGATATTGGGTTAGTTGTTATCGCCATACCTATAGGGGTTACGCCTCCATCTATAATATAAATTACCCTCTTACAACATCAAACCACACCCGCTCATATATAGCCTTAAGTGTTTGCTTCATACGCACTTTTCATCATGCGTAGTTTGACCCATAAAACATAGGGGTTCTAAAACCATCAAATCCACATAAATTCATGCCTAAAGACAAAGGGATGAAAAACATAAAAACCGAGTGTTCTAGCTTTAATACCAATTTGAAAATTCCCTTACGGTGTACTCTTAGGCAAGGATGGTTTGAATAAATACAAGTCCAATATTTTTTTTATATTTTTCGAATTCTTAAAGATCGAAACTGTAAACAAAATTAACTTAATTAAACTTAGCACCGATTTCAAAACTTTCTTATAGAAGACCATTTTCCAAATGCTATCTTTTTACCCTAAAGCATGCATTTAAGGTGATGGTAGATAAAATTACTAAATCAACCCTAAGACGTCGATATACGAGGAAAACCACAAAGGGAAAAATGTCGAAAGGCCCAAGCAATAGATCACTATGATACGGTTCTAAAAAGTATAAACAATAGACTTACACAACAATTTGTTACCCCACAAGCCTTGAAGCTCTCCCATCTTTAATCGACTCTCCGCAGTGCAACGTAGGAATCCACCTACACAAGCTGCCATAGTATACGAATCCACACGCACCTCGATACCCACCAATGAGGCTCAGTAACAGTTAAACACCGCATATGGTACAAACGGAGTCCACCGCATGAACCAAGTTCTTTCAAGATGAAAGATACAAACTATAATACCCCCACCCCCAATATTTTATTAATTTTCATGCATAAGTTGTAATAATATGAAAATCTTGAGATTTCGATAATTATGATTGAGTGTATAGCTGAATGGACTGTTCGGGATCCTGATTATAATTATTGGAATATTGTGGGATAAAATTTGGAAAATTTAGAGAAGAATGAAGAATGGTCATTCGAACGAGTTCAGGTCGTTCGAACGTGAAATAAGGGTCATTCGTATTAAGGGATTAAACAAGGTTCGAATGATATCCAACTGAATAACATGTCGAGGCGATTCGAATGTCGTTTGAAGCATAATTTGAATGAAAATCCATTCTCGTTCGACAAAGGGGCTATTCTCGTTGTAACGAGGTTACGCAGAATTTTTAAATCGGGTTGCCCTTGTGTGTTATCACTTTTTCACCGTTAGATGGGTAACCTGCCGAGCTCTGGTGAGCCCAGATTGAGTAAAAATGGGATTTGAGGTTTTAGGGGTGTTTTATAAGGGTTTGTTTGGATTATTTGGGTTTATTTTTTAGTTGGAATAAGAAGAAGAAAAAGAAGAAGAAAGAGAGAGAGAGAGAGAGAGAGAGAGAGAGAGAGAGAGAGAGAGAGAGAGAGAGAGAGAGAGAGATGGTGGGTCTTCCACCATTTTTATGCACTCCTCCACCTCTCTCTACCATAAACCACCATGCCACCACCATCTCTCCACCATATACCACTTAGTTTACATGCATTCCTCCCTATATAAACCATATATACCCATTTCCTCAATGGATGATCAAAGATACAAATTTTGGAGGTGTTGTTGAGGGTCTTAGAAGATGAAGATAGAGGACATTTGTTGAGTTTTGAAGAGGGTTTTGATGGAGCATTCATAAGCAAGCTTGTACGAGCTAGGCAATGTCTTTAAGGCCACCTTAAGAGGTGGAAGGTTGCCATATTCTTAAAAATTTCAATATATTATTGTTGGAGCTTCATTTGAGATGGAAAATATCTACTCTTAGTATTAGGAAAAAATCTAGTCTTTCAACCTTTAAGTTTTGATCTGATATTTTTAAGAAGATCTTCATAATCTCTGATTCATCCTTTACTTTTAAACAAAGGGCACCCCAAATATTTTATGGGAAGATTTTTAAATGGAATGCCAAGATAGTGAACAATTGAGAATCTTCTTAAAATTGGAATTTTTAAATCAATATAGAATGAAATATTTTTAAAATTAATGAGATGACTTGAGGCTTTCTCATAAGACTCCAGAAAGATCATAAGGGCTTTAAGAGAGACTTTTTTCCTGATCTTTAATAAGCTCTACTTTGAAACCTAGCCTCCCAAAAAACCAAATTTTATTTGATTTCTTACTGACGACCTCATCAAAATTCCACTTAAACAAGAATTTTTTCATCTTCCCTTGATTGGTTTTAGGCTACAGAATAGAAATAACAGGTAAGTAATACTTTCTACCAATCTTTTTAATTCTTCTACTAGTGGGTTTATTTGAAATACCTCTAGTATTCCGAGAAATGAAATTTATCATTGAGAACATGGAAGGTTGGAATTAGTGATCACCTTAGTGTTGGCTTTTGTAATCCTTATGAATAGAGGGCCTGTGGGTTGCCTTATATTCTTAGGTTTGGGCTTATGATCCAAGGCATTATGGGCATTAAAACTCTCATGAACCCTCTTATTCCTGCTTCTGTTCAGAATCATACATGCTTTGCATAATGGAAGTCATAATCTGGAAGATTAGATGATCTTGAGGATAGTAATATATGGTCTACTACTGTAAGGACAAATTTTCAATGGAGTCAATTTGTATGTAATTGGCATTATTCGGGACAAAATGTTTGAGTTTTAGGATATAATTTATGTTGTTGATCCCATAAGCCTATGACGTGTTTGATGAAGCCGTAGCGATAAAGTTTCAAATTGTTTAGTGTCATGTGTCCCTGGATATATTATAAGGGTGTTGTTTTTTATTTAAAATTGTTTGGAACTATTTTTAATATTTTTTACTAAAAATATTTTCTGAGTTTAAACTCTTTTGAACAAGAATAAGTCTCGTTTAAACAAAATTCATTTTTCGTTCGAATGAACTTCTTCTTTGTTCAAACGAAGTTCTTTCTCATTAAATCGAACATCAAACGAGGATCCTCTGCCAAGCAGAACCAATCTAGTTAGAAGCTAGTTCAAACGAGATTGCATTCACATTCAAACAAACTATTGGTGTCGTTCGAATGAAGTGCAATTCTCGTTCGAACGACTCTAGTTTTTGTTTGAATGAATCGGTCCCTCGAAAATCATGTAAATAGTAATTAAGGCATTGGGGACTCAGAATGTTTAATGACTTTTAGTGAAAAACGAATTTCTACATGTTTATAAAAGCTCCAATCCCGAAGTTCACCCAATGCGTGTAAAGATCCAAGTTCCATAATTTATATGCTTTGAGATCTTGATATTGGGCACCAAAGTTTGTGTAATGACCCGACTTGGATTTAAAGGTTACCCGTAGTCAACCCGATCCGACCCAAGAATTAGGTGTGAAGTGAAATGAAATAACCTATATAATGTTGCTAATCCAGTTTTATTTTAATTAACGTTTAACCTGTTTCGCATGTGATTTCAATTTCAAATTCAGCTACGTGAGGGACCCGTGGGAAGCATCTACAGTGTCCAAGCATACAGAGCTACTAACGTAAAATAAAAAAGCGTACTTACCTAAGTAATTCTCTCAATATACAAACCCGTACCTAACCTAACGTAACAAAGACGAGGGTGTGAGCCGAATGCTCAATTAGAAATATACAACAATGCAATATTGAATCGAACGACAGAAAGAAGACTCTAACACATTATACCTACATGCATATGCAACTACCTTACACACACACACACACACACACACATATATATATATATATATATATAATGTATGAAACCGTTTTACTTCCGAAAATATTATTTATCCTGATTAATTCACCTTAATCTTATAAAACACTTACTCTTTCTTATTTTTACATTTATCCCTTTATTTAACACACATAATTAAATACTTGAAACAAATACACTTGGTTTGACATAAAGTTATTTCTTTATCGAAATTACCATTTTCATTTTAACCAATCCACGTTAGTATTTTCATTGAATCACATTTCGACACACACGAACACCGTGTGAGAAAATACTTATTTATCTTTTGAAAACCTTTCACATCACACCTTTGTGTTAATTATGGGTAAAGCCACTTGTCTTTTTTTTTGGAATCTTCAAATAACCGTGAACTTTAACGGACTCCACACCGCCAGCGATGCCACCATATCCTCTGGTCAATGATTTTGGGTCTTTTGCCTCAGGGCTCTAGCCCTCCTTAATTTTTTTACCTGGACAAATTCAAAACCTAGGGTTTCACCCCAATTTATTTTACGCTAAAAAAATCATCTTTTTTTAAGTTACTCACACTAGCTTATTAAGTGCTTGGAATGTCCTAACACCTTTTAACCCTTTTGGAGTAACATTATTCTCAATTGGAAACATCTTTACTTTATTCCTTTCATTTCTAAGAATAATCGAATTTATAAGACTACTTTATAAAAAAATACCATTTTCTTTATTAACACATGTAGTCTTGAAATCTCAGGAAAAGTCCGAATTTGTCAAGGTTAAAATGAGTTTGGCAAGGGTTTTCTAGAATTCTGCAATAAAATAGCAGGAGGCAGCAGTGCAGAATTACGAGAAAGGGTGCAAAAATTGGAGGAATTCATTGCAAATCCTCCAACAGATATTTTGCAGTAGCAACACTCTCAGTCAAGTTGGAAGAATTGCGATTAGAGCTACAACGTGTTCAAACGGTACAAGAAAGCCACATCCAGGAAACTGAAGAAGAGGTTGAGAACCTTGCTGCAAATGTTGGTGTTTTGGCTGACGAGCTTCATACTCATTTGGGCAGACTTTATGAGGATTCTGGGTTGCTAAAAAAGGCGTGGCTCAACGCTGGTAGCAATGACACTAGTGCCGGTGTCAAGAACTATAAAATTCCAGAACTGAAGGCATTTGCTGGTGCAAGGTCGGCGAAGGAATTAGAGAATTTCGTGTATGATATGGAACAATATTTCAAGACTGCTCATACTTATGTGATGATGCAAAATTTTAGTGGAAAAGTCGGACCGAAGACGAGAGTAGGTTTGAAATCAGTTCGTGGAGTGAACTAAAGAAGGAATTGCTGGAGCAATTCTTTCCAGCAAATTTAGGTTGGTAAGCGAGGGAAACATTGCAACGTGTGAAACATGACAAGACTGTGCGGGATTATGTGACAGAGTTCACGTCGGTGATGCTTGATGTTAAGGGAATGTCCAAGGAAGACAAGGTCTTCAATTTCGTTTCCAATCTTCAGCCTTAGGAGACATGGTGTGCGTGATTTTCAGCAAGCAGTAGTAGTTACGGATAGCTTAGTGGATCTCGAACTGGACCAGTCAGATGGTGTTTTATCTAAGTCCAAAGGTAAAGACAAAGTCGTGTTAGAATCGGGCAAAGATGGAGGGACAGAAAATGACAAGGGAAAGGGGTTAATGGACAACCAAACAAAGGCAAAGGTAGTTATTCTGGGTGTTTCATTTGCAAGGGTTCACACGGGGCAAAGGATTGTCCAATGCGAGAAAAGCTTGCTACAATTCAAGTGGAAGAGTCCAGAGATGTTGTCTCAAGTTCAGGTGGGGCGGATGGTCATGTCAACCCCTTGGTTTTATTAGGCGGACTCCAAGAAATGGAGTCTGGATAAATGGGCGATTGAAGCCTTGGTATGCGCGGGTTGCAGAAACCTTGCATTACCAAGAGAAACTTATGCGTTAGGTGGTCAAAACGTGGAGGTTATGGTCCTGCAGGGAGAGATTGAACCGAAAGGAGTTTCCCAAACTTTCATCATGAAGTTATGGGGTTCAGCATGAAGTTATGGGTACGGGAAAACCTCAAAACTAAGGGAAAATGTCTTAGTTCACTTTGGCTATGGTATTCAGCTGGAACAAAGTGGTTATGCAATTCGAAGTTGTCAGATTATGGGAGCTAGGTTCTTTCTATCATATTTGGTAGTTGACGTCTCTGCTACCACTGTGGATTTTTGGTTAATAACATATATAAGGAGGGGGTACCTCCGAGGCAAAATTCGGTATTTAGCCATGAGCGCTCCTAGGCTCAAGGCAACTTCGTGGGCATGTTTTGGTTATCCATATACCGAATGAGGGATTGGTACTGCATGGATTTTGGTTGTGATCGGGAAATTCCTCGATCACACCTATTTTGCAACATCGAGTTGCATCGGTGGGTGGGGTTGCTTATAATTTTGAGGTGGCATTGTCTTAATTCGTGGCTTGTTACTAGTTGACTTCAAAGAGAAGTTGTGCTATCCTAAAAATTGATTTGGGTAGTTTTCATGGGAGTTGTTGGGCAAATAGATGTCAAAACGGGATTGCATCGGTTAGGCACTTGGAGATCATGGATCTTTAGACACCTGGTGCAGCAGTTTTGAAGGCAGTTTCGTGGAGAAACCTGGCAACATCTAATTAAGACAATTTTGTTCTTTATGTCATATTTAAACCCAATAAAATCTTAATTAAACTAGTTTATATGTTCATCATCAAAATACTACAAGTTTATATACATGAGAATATTAATTTTAAATCCTAAAAATCCAATTAAATGGGTCTAATATAGATTTGTTTTCGAAATTTCATGACACTTGAACAATGATGCTGGATTAAGGGGCACAACATTATATAAAAGAATTAGGGATGCTAATTATTTTATTAAGACAATACCATTTCTACCAATTATGTGCCTATTACTGGTATTAGTTCCTTATGGTCCAATCTATAATCTTCATTTGTTCCTCCTAAAATCTCCATTTGTATATGAAAGATTTATAGAGAGACCTATTGTCAAGGTAATTTGGAATCATTTTACTATTTTTTTTAAAGTTAGACCAAGCTTGTCCTCTATCCCTGCTCATGTACATGATTTTTTTATCAACAGATTACCATCATTCATATTTGGAGGCAAAACAATTCAGTAGCAGATGGCCTAGTATCCTTAGGAGGGGGTATATATACTTTATTTAATTTTTATCATAACTATATTTAAACACACTAAATAGAATTATAATTCATAACCAAACATTCTCTAACATAACATAAAAATAATAAATTCTTCCATTGAAAACAAAGTTCGGCATAAAATATAGAAAACTCCACCATTTGAAATAGAGTTGTATGTAAACATAGAAATAAGGCATGTTAGATTAAGGTTCTGCAAATTTCCATGACACAATAATGTATTTCAGGCATTGCGGTTCCTAGGTTGGTATCTCTTCAGCCACACTGACTTTCCATTAATGCAAAAGGTTTCCATTTTCTTATTCCTTAATATGGTATTGGGGATTAAAACTGTCTTGAAGACAATTTTTCCAAACAGGGGATAATCTCCATCTCGCGGCTGATGAATATCGACCAATTCCACGCAGTCCCCATACTTCCTGCTCACGTAGTTAAAATAACAGTTGATCACATGCTAAATAGAGAACTGCAATAATAATAAAGTTTTAACTAGGGTAAAGTTAATACGTTTTTCCTTGAACTTTGTAAGTAATATTTGTTTGCCTTCATAAATGTGTTTTTATAACAGACATGAGGAAAATATATGATTATGCAGTGTTTGGTGTAAACTTACTAAATGAAGTAGTTTTGAATATCTTGTGCAGGGACAGGAAAACCTCGAGAAAAGGTCATGAAGAGAGATCGTTTTTCTAAATGAGCAAATGGGTCCCACGCCTAGGCCATGGGAGCGCTTATTGTTGTATATTTTTCTACGATGGGTAGGAGATTCCGGGTGTGGTCTTGACTACCCCGCAGGCTCATGGCCGCTTCCCGACGTCTTGCGATATAGGTGCCCAGGTTGTCTAATGATAGGCCCTGGAAGATGATGGTCATTTAGGGGCGCGCACAGTGGGGAAACCCGGACGGGCGGTCTTAGAACTCGTTATATGTATATAATTATAACAGTTCATAATCAAGTGGGACTTGATGTATTTGATATGCCATATAGAGCATGATGGAGTGCCACAAAGAGCACATGTAAATGCCACAAAGAACATTTGAAAATGATTATTTTCCTGATAAGGAAAGGATTTTTACAAAAGGTAAAATTGAGATAAAATCTCCTTAAAGAGTAAAAGATTTTGATTATATATTTATACTTCCTGCTAAGGAAAAGGCATATGAAATAATTGGCACCTTTGGTGAAGTCTTTAGTTTAATGCTCTTATTTTTGTTCCTGCTTAGCTTATGTTTTAAATAGTATAGGTTGCTTCTTATTTCTCTTTCTTCACGATTTATTATACATAACTGTCATACTCTTTATTCATCTGGTAATCATATAGAACCGGGCCCTGACCTGGTTACATTTCTTGTTGCATATTCCTCTTGTCTCTGCTCAGGTACTCCACCGCAAGGATGCCTGAATTGAATTCCTATTCCGATGTTTTCGACGAGCTGTGATGCATTGCGGGTATTACGGGATGCATTTGGTATAGACGTTTTCATTTTATTCTAGTAAAGATCAAGTCTTTTATTCGGGCGAAAGGCCCAAGCTTTTGTAAATGTCTAATGAATGTAATAAGTAACTTATTGTACTTGTGTATTATTTGGTGTATCAGTTTAGTGACCGGTTACCTATTCGGTCTCTTTATTGTATTCTTGTTGTATTATTTATATATGTCTTGGTGTTTCCCTTATCTTTCAGGAATTGGGTTGTTTGTTTTCATTCATTTACTTTCAAATCAAAATTTTTGGCAACCCGTTTTCTGAAATATTGGGTGGATATCCCGGATACTCTATATTTTTGTTATGATGCTGAGAATGATTCCATCCATGATTCCGTTATATTGGAGTATTGGGCTGGCCACCCCTTATTTTGGTGAGCGGGTTGTCACAATGGGTTCTTTCTATCATATTTGGTAGTTGACGTCTCTGCTACCACTGTGGATTTTTCGTTAATAACAGATATAAGGAGGGGGTACCTCCGAGGCAAAATTCGGTATTTAGCCATGAGCGCTCCTAGGCTCAAGGCAACTTCGTGGGCATGTTTTGGTTATCTATATACCGAATGAGGGATTGGTAGTGCATGGATTTTGGTTGTGATCGGGAAATTCCTTGATCACACCTGTTTTGCAACATCGGGTTGCATCGGTGGGCGGGGTTGCTAATAATTTTGAGGTGGCATTGTCTTAATTCGTGGGTTGTTACTAGTTGACTTCAAAGAGCAGTTGTGCTATCCCAAAAATGGATTTGGGTAGTTTTCATGGGAGTTGTTGGGCAAATAGATGTAAAAACGGGATTGCATCAGTTAGGCACTTGGGGATCATGGATCTTTAGACACCTGATGCAGCAGTTTTGTGGAGAAACCTCGCAACATCTAATTAAGGCAATTTTGTTCTTTATGTCATATTTAAACCCAATAAAATCTTAATTAAACTAGTTTATATGTTCATCATCAAAATACTACAAGTTTATATACATAAGAATATTAATTTTAAATCCTAAAAATCCAATTAGATGGGTCTAATAGAGATTTGTTTTCGAAATTTCATGACACTTGAACAATGATGCTGGATTAAGGGGCACAAAATTATATAAAAGAATTAAGGATGCTAATTTTGTTATTAAGACAATACCATTTCTACCAATTATGTGCCTACTACTGGTATTAGTTCCTTATGGTCCAATCTATAATCTTCATTTGTTCCTCCTAAAATCTCCATTTGTATATGAAAGATTTATAGAGAGACCTATTGTCAAGGTAATTTGGAATCATTTCACTGTTTTTTTAAAGTTAGACCAAGCTTGTCCTCTATCCCTGCTCATGTACATGATTTTTTTATCATCAGATTACCATAATTCATATTTGGAGGCAAAAAAATTCAGTAGCAGATGGCCTAGTATCCTTTGGAAGGGGTATATATCCTTTATTTAATTTTTATCAGAACTATATTTAAACACACTAAATAAAATTATAATTCATAACCAAACATTCTCTAACATAACATAAAAATAATAAATTCTTCCATTGAAATCAAAGTTCGGCATAAAATATAGAAAACTCCACCATTTGAAATAGAGTTGTATGTAAACATAGAAATAAGGAATGTTAGATTAAGGTTCTGCAAATTTCCATGACACAATAATGTATTTCAGGCATTGCGGTTCCTAGGTTGGTATCTCTTCAGACACACTGACTTTCCATTAATGCAAAAGGTTTCCATTTTCTTATTCATTAATATGGTATTGGGGATTAAAACTGTCTTGAAGACAATTTTTCCAAACAGGGGATAATCTCCATCTCGCGGCTGATGAATATCGACCAATTCCACGCAGTCCCCATACTTCCTGCTCACGTAGTTAAAATAACAGTTGATCACATTCTAAATAGAGAACTGCAATAATAATAAAGTTTTAACTATGGTAAAGTTAATACGTATTTCCTTGAACTTTGTAAGTAATATTTGTTTGCCTTCATAAATGTGTTTTTATAACAGACATGAGGAAAATATATGATTATGCAGTGTTTGGTGTAAACTTACTAAATGAAGTAGTTTTGAATATCTTGTGCAGGGACAGGAAAACCTCGAGAAAAGGTCATGAAGAGAGATCGTTTTTCTAAATGAGCAAATGGGTCCCACGCTTTGGCTTGCGGGTTGAGTTTGGATTGAAACTCGTCAAGTCGGATGCCATTTACTTTTACAGCATCAACATAAACCTCATTTGCCGAACCTTCTCCGGTGTGGGCATGATGTCCATCTCGAGGATGATAAATATCGACCCGTTCCATGCAGTCTCCATACTTCCTGCTCCCGTAGTTAAAATAATAGTCGATCACATGTTATAAAGAGGTGCTATAATAATAGAGTTTTAAATTATGGTGAGTTAATTTTTAAAAGAGTGATGATAGGGAGATCCGGTTCGTAGACATATTTGGTGGACACATGAATAAGACAAAAATGAGTGCAAGTTTTTAATGCACATTTTTATTCCTTGACGGGACCCACAACAATAAGGTATAAGCTTTTAATGCAGTGTGTTCACGAAATGTGTCCACGAACTGGGTCTCCCTAGCATTTTCCTTTTTAAAATGTAATTAGATATTAATTCCTTTAGATATAATATAATTATGTTTTCCTTCAACTTTGATAAATATATGTGGTGTCTAATACAATAAAAAAGGGGGTCTATTATGTCCATATATGACCCAGTGCATGCATAGAAATATAATCTGTTTGCCTGCCTGGATGTGTTTTTATATCAGACATGAGTAAAATAAAACTTTTTTTCGGGTGAAAAGTCACTGCATGGATGACGTTTTTAAAACGTAGTCTACATATTTGATGTATTATAAATAAAATGTAAACTTACTGAGTGAAGTAGTTTTGAATATCTTGAGAGAATGTCATGAAAAGAGAGCGTTCTTCTAAATTAGCAATTGGGTATCACTCTTCCGCTTGTGGGTTGAGTTTGGATTGAAAATGGTCAACTTGGTTGCCATTTTCTTTCAGGGCATCAGCATCAGCATCAACATCAACCCCATTTGCGGAACCTTCTCCGGTGTGGACCGGCGACACATCTTTTGTGGTGTCCATGATAATGAGTGTAGATGGGAAGTGAATGTGGGTTTCTGTGGAAAAGACAAAAGGAAAATTGTGGGTTTTAGTATCTGTGTGGAGTGAAATGGGAGGGGATATAGTAATCATTTTATAGGGAGTTAATCTGAAATGCCGTGTTTAGGAATGTAGATAGTCTCTATTTCACGGGGAAATAAAAACTGAAACTTTTTGTGTGCCCTAGTTACAGTTTTTGTCGTTTCATATTTCCATAATAGGCTTAAAATTAGATCTAATCTTACTAATACAATTGCATTCATTGCACAACTTAATATGAATACTAGTGTACATATTATCATAGAATTCCAAAGACAATATAATTACATGATTGTAAAATTCTTGAATAGCAAAAGTGTACAATCTAGAATTTCATAAGTCAAGAATTCCAAAACTTAGAATGGTAAAAGTCATAAATTTTGGGAATTTGAAAAACATAATTTCAAGAATTTCCAAAAGGTCATAAAATTTCAAAAATGCATAATTTAAAGAATTCTAAAAGACATGGTAGTATGAATTCTAAAAGACATGGTAGCATGAGTTCGCAAAAATGTATAATTTAAAGAATTCTAAAAGACATGGTAGTATGAATTCTAAAAGACATGGTAGCATGAATTCTAATCGACATAATAACATGAATTCTAATAAACATAATAGTATGAATTCTGATAGACATAATTCTAAAAGACATACTGCCTTAATAATTATGAAAAATAGAAAACTCAAACTGTTTTAATAGTCATGACAAACAGAAGATAAATCAAGATTGTTTCAACGAATTATGAAGAAACTGAAAACGTAAACCATTTTAATAGTCATGAAAAATAGATAATTTACAGCAGTTTATCAACAGTTATAGGACGATTCATATATAACCTATTTTATGGACAATCATGTATTCCTAAACATCTGCTCTTACACCACATGTAAGAATAGTATATTTACATGAATCATAAGATCATTCACATCATCATAATCACATAATAGGTATGTTAAAAAAGAGATAATGTAATACCTCCTTTCATTGCCATGGATATGATGTCGTTGTTTGCCGCTGCTGATTGCCACCGATCGACCTCCTTAGCAGTCTTTCAACGAAGAATTTGGCTTCTCTCTCCTTGCCTATAAGCTTTCATATGTGTGTTTCGTGGATACCTTTTAGATGGAAGAAAGACATCTATTTATAAGTGGAGAGGGGTCCTAAATTCCAAAGGTCAATTAATCTCAATTAGAGATTTAATTGAAATTTTAACTACTTTTATATCCAATTCATTTTTGGAATATGAACCATTTTGTTAGGAAGTAGCATATCTTTATCTTTATATACTATAAAATGCTCTATAAGGAGCTTTAATGCACTTTCACCGTATTATGCCACGTGGCATCTTAATTCACTTTCATCATATCTATCACTTATAAGTCTTCTTGGGAGGCTTTTCTCATTCTTTCCTGCTCCTTCGGTTTCTTCACCCGTTTATTTCCTCTTCAAACCTGTTGTTTTTTATAAATTACATTCAATATTTTTTTTAATAACTCACGTACAGTATTTTTTAAATTACGCACAGTATTTTTAACAACATATACATAATTGTTTTATTGTTTTTATAAATTATGTAAAATATTTTTTTAAATATATACTATAAAATGCTCTACAAGGAGCTTTAATGCACTTTCACCATATTATGCCACGTGGCATCTTAATTCACTTTCATCATATTTATCACTTATAAGCCTTCTTGGGAGACTTTTCGCATTCTTTCATGCTCCTTCGGTTTCTCCACCTGTTTTTTCCTCTTCAAAACTGTTGGTTTTTATAAATTACGTTGAATATTTTTTTAAATAACTCACGTACAGTATTTTTTAAATTACACATAGTTTTTTTAACAAAATATACATAATTGTTTTATTGTTTTTATAAATTACGTAAAATATTTTTTGAAATAAAAAACAACTTTTTAATTTAAAATAAAGGATTTCTCTTAATTAAAAAAATCATTTTAAGTGTTTTATTAAAAAAAGTTGTTTTTTCTAACAAAAATAAAAACTGTTAACCATGAAAATTAGGGGTGAAAATTCGTGTATTTGGGTCATGTTTCGGGCCGACACGGCAATGATTTTTTTAACACGAACACGATCCAAATAAAAACGACATAACATGACACGGCACGAATAACCCGATTCTTTAAAATTTCACTCTAAATTAAACATAAATAGATACGATAACCCTAATAAAAATACGATTAACATGACAAGACACGATAACACGACTCATAATTTTGACACGAACACACACGACACGACTTCGTGTAAAAAAACACGACACGAAAAGGACATATTGTGTCAATTTTGGATCAATTTCGTTTCGTTACGTGTCGTTTCTAAAATTGTCACCACCATATTATGCCACGTGGCATCTTAATTCACTTTCATCATATCTATCACTTATAAGCCTTCTTGGGAGGCTTTTCTCATTCTTTCCTACTCCTTCGATTTCTCCACCAGTTTATTTTCTCTTCAAAACTATTGTTTTTAATAAATTACGTTCAATATTTTTTTAAATAACTCACGTACACTATTTTTTAAATTACGCACAGTATTTTTAACAACATATACATAATTGTTTTATTGTTTTTATAAATTACGTAAAATATTTTTTTAAATAAAAAACAACCTTTTAATTTAAAAAAAAAGATTTTTCTTAATTAAAAAAAATCATTTTAAGTGTTTTATAAAAAAAGTTGTTTTTTAACAAAAATAAAAACTTTTAACCATGAAAATTAGATGTGAAAATTCGTGTATTTGGGTCATGTTTCGGGCCGACACGACAAGGATTTTTTGGACACAAACATGACCCAAATAAAAACGACATAACACAACATGGCACAATTAGCCCGATTTTTAAAAATTACACACTAAATTAAGCATAAATAGACATGATAGCTCGAATAAAAATACGATTAACATGACAAGACACGATAACACGACTCATAATTTTGACACGACACGACTTCGTGTAAAAAAAACACGATACGAACACGACATATTGTGTCAATTTTGGGTCAATTTCTTTTCGTTACGTGTCGTGTTTTCACGTCGTTTCTAAAATTTTCACCCCTAATCAAAATAAATTGTTTTACACTGTTAAAAAATGTTTTTAACTGTTTAAAAACTATTTTTTTTATAAAGAAATTATTTTTTAAAGATTTTTTTAATACATAAAAGAATTGATTTTAATGATTTTTTAACTTTTGAACTAAAAAAATGTTTTAAAATAACTATTTTTACCTTTTTCTAATTTTTTTATGAAATTAAGAAACAGTTTCAAAGTTAAAGAAAAATATTTAACTATTTAATATAAGAAAAATAAATTAATATAAAAATTATTTTACTGTTCCTTTTTAATAAAATAAGTACAATATATCTTATATAAAAATAAGTTTTTTTTTTGTTTTTTAAAAACTATTCTTTTTGTATAAAAAATGTTATAACTATTTTATAAAAAAAAAGTTATTTTTTAAATAAAAATAAAAACTTTGCTTTATTTTTGCCTGTTATTTTGTAGTTATATTTTTTTTACATAACTTGTGATCACAGATACTCTGAAGATTTTAATCAATTTTCTATTTTTACTTAGCATCCCTTTATGTATTGACAATTCCATAAATGTTTATCGTACACTCAATGTATAACTCGCGCATCGCGCGGGTTTCCAACTAATCCTAATTAAAAATCGGAATACTAACGACCATATTTCGGGGAAGGAATTAAAATTATAAATAACCCAAAGGTTAATCAATAATTTCCTTGCAATTTTAGGAGTAGTGTTGTGTTAATAGTTTTGGTTATTTTTTTTTACATTTTTTACTCAGTTAAGTGTGATAAAATATTCCTTAAGAGATAAATTATGAGTTTGGGTGATAAATTTCAAAAGAGTGTGAGAGCAATCTCTTCTTCTATTTATTCTATTATAAGACTCATAAATATTAGTATTGTTCTTCATGTTCATAGTTGGGAGGTCGAGTGAAAATTTTAAGGAGACTTGATTTTTTTATTATATCACTCTGTTTTATTATTTTTATTATGCCTTTTATTGGGTTATTATTACATTTTATATATAATAATACCAAAATAAGAGGCTAAATACCCCATTTAAGGGGTGAGAAGAAACCCTTAGCTTAATTATTTTTATTTTTATTTTATTTATTTATTATGTCCCTTTGAATATTAATATTGAAATTTTACAATATATATTTATGCCTCGAGAGAGGATGAATTATTTTTGAGTGAAAATAGTAAATTCAGATTACGATATTTATTTATTTATTAAACTAGAGATAAAAAAAATTTAATTAATATTGTAGTTTGAATTTTTCAACTCTAAAGCTTAATTTGTAATGGTTTAAAATACTTTTAGTAAATTTTCCCTAACGGGTGATTTATCAGAAACTATTCAAATCGGATTTTTATAGAGTTTGTGAAATTTAACATTATTCTTCTAAAAAAATTATGTTCAACTTCACATTTGCAATGAATGTTGATTTGTGGATTTAAATATATCTTCTAGTATTTCAAATACATAACAAATTAATATAAATAAGTTGTATACGTGGTGAATTTCAATTCCTTAAATTATCTCATAATTATTTGCTCCTCATATTTAGCTCACTTTATCATTTTAATTATATATTAGTGTAATTTAAATTTCATCTCCATTAGGTAACATAAACATCCTTTGAAAACTTATTCTTTTAAAATTATTGTACTCATTTTCATTTTTTCCTTTCCATATTAAGAAATTGGATTAACACCCCACTTGCCATTATATATATATATATATATATATATATATATATATATATATATATAGTGTATTTCATAGGTTCAAGGGATTTTGATTGAGAAGAGAGCTATACTACAACGACAACACACCAAAATCCTTTCATAAGGGTCGTTCGAGATTTTTCTAATTTTGATTTTTCTAGTACATCGGGCATTGTGTGATTGTTTATTTTACTTTATCATGCTATTACCTAAATGCTTGTTTTAGGGCAAATATAAAATTGGCTAAAACTCGTTTACACAATTTTCGTTTATAATTGATGATTTAAGTTTAATATTTAATTTGAAAAAAATTAAAAATTGGTTATTGTTTAGACCATTCTGTATATTCCGTAACTTCATCAGTGTTTTACATTAAGTTCCAGTTGCTGCACTTTTAACACATTGTTATGTTTGTCGTGTCATGGGTAATAATTCAACATTAGAGTTATGGGAGCTCTAAGGCTTTTTCCATCTTTCCTTATTCTTTCTATCCTCTAGAATTGTTTGAAAATATTTCCCTAGAGATAAGTCATGATTTTGTTAAATATTAGAGGGTACTTGTACACTTTACGGATGAGTTGCAAAGTAGTTTATAGTGGATGAGATATTGTAATCTGTTTATTCTTTTACCCATGACGAGTACGACAATCATGTTACCCAGGTTATTTTTCCTTTCTCCTTCTTTTTAATATAATTTTTTGGATTGTGGTTGTGTTACTTATTGTTAAAATTTCTTGATTACAAAGGTTCTCGAAACATAATCCACTCCACAATAAAAATTTAATGATTCAATATACAATATATGTTGTGATCTCACTAAATATGTTTATAGTAGTTTGCAATTCATTATATGTGAGTAACATCACTTTTATGCACGCTTGACTATTGGTGAGATGTTCTCCTTTTTATTGTTATGTATTCTTTTAGATTAATGAGGAATTTGGATCTATGTTACAAGGGCATTGCTAATGGAGCTGGTCAATCAGAGATACTCGGTCTAATACATGTTGCTCCAATTAAGGTACTACCTACCAATAATTTTGATATGTTATTGTATAACTTCTTGCAGAAATAGTTGACATTTTAATTGTTTGTTTATGTTTGTTGAGAAAAAATCTTATTCTAATGTTGTTATGCATACCGACCTGATCACAACATGATGTCGTTTTGGGATTGACTAATACTTGACAGAACCCGATATGACACTACATGATTTTGTCAAGAGAAAAAAATAATGGTTTTCTTCCTTTCAAAGTAGTGAATATATATATGTGCATGTATAGAATTCTAAAAGACATGTTAGCATGAAATATATATATATATATATATATATATATATATATATATATATATAATCCACAATAAATTATATAGGTACATGAATTGATAATATTATTTAATTCATATGTACTATGTACTATATGTATATTTTATGTGAAAGCCCCTAGCCGCCCCTATCTAATTTCTCTCTCAATTTTCAAACCCTTCCTAGGGGTTGCCTGGCTTTTATGTCCAAAAACTTCATGCAATTGAACCCAAAACCTCCTACCACTGTTTGGGCGAAATCCTTTGCTAGTATTGTAGCTAACAATGGATCCAAAGAACTTGAGCTTAAAACTCCTTCCATATTCAAAAGGGAACATACTTTACACTTCACCCTTGCTGATAAAGGAGCATTAGCTGGTCCTTTCAAGTTCTTGATTATTAGGAAATTTTCAAAAGGTAGACCATCAATGGATGAGATAAGGAAGATCTTTCTTACTTTCAACCTTAAACAATCCTGCATTGTTGGACTCATAGATAACAAGCAAATCCTAATCAAGCTGGAATGTTAAGAAGATTTTTTCAGGTTGTGGACAAGTGAACAATGGTTTCTTAGAAGATATCCCATGCACACCTTTAAATGGTCCCCAAACTTCACCCCTGATCAAGAATTTCCTGTTGTTTGATCATGGATATACCTTTCAAATCTCCCTATTTATTTATTCGTAAAAATATCTCTATTATTCATAGCCCAACTCATTGGCAAACCCCTAAATATGGATGCCTCTATAGTGAATCAATCAGGACCTACCATGGCCAAAATTTATGTGTAGATCAACCTCACCAAAGGAGAAGCCTAAAAGAGTTTGGATAAGCATAGGTGGCAATGGTTTTTGAGATGATATTGTCTATGAAGATCTTCCCACGTACTGCAACTACTGTTAAAAAAAGGGACATGATGAAGGCTCTTGTTTTTTCATGAATGGTGGTAATAATTTAAACCCCAAATAACCTATGAAACTGATGATAAAAAACAAATACAATCCTAAAAATTCCACCCAACCGGAAGATTAAGCACTCACTAATACAAATAATGCCACAAATGCTGTCAACCAAGAATCTCTAGAGAAAAGCCAAGATCACCAAGAACTAATTCAAGATACTAACTTAATATCCATCAAAGACTAACCTAACCTAAACCAAAATTATCCTCAACAAATCATCATCCAAGAATTCCCGAACCTCCCACTAAAATACCAATTCCAAAAATTCTTATTAAGCATTGCCTCTAAAAAATGCCAAGAACATTTAATCCTTTATTACAAATATCCATTACTGTGAGATTACTCCTGAATAAGTCACTATAGTTGAGAATGCCACAACGGTGAATGCTTAGGCAAGGATGGCCAGAATATACACCAGTTTTATATTTTTTAAAATTTTAATATTGAACCTTTAAACAAGATTAAACCAATTAAACTTAGCATCAATTTCAAAACTTTCTAGTGGAAGACCGATTTTCCAAATTTTATCTTTTTACATTAAAGCATGCATCTAAGGTGATGACATATAAAATAAATAAATCAACCACAAACTGTCGATGTATAAGGAAACCCACAAAGGGAAAACCCTCGGATGGCCCAACCAACAAATTACTATAATACGATTTTACAAAGTATAGACAATAGAATTACAAAATGACTCGATCCCCCAAAAGATGTGAAGCTGTTATATCTTCAACCTCTCCTCCACTGTGCAACGTATAAGTCCACCTACGCAAGCTTCCACAACACAAGTGTCCACGCGCGCCTCGATATCCACCGATGATGCTCAACAACCGTCAAATAATACAAACGATACACATAGAAACCATCGCACGAAACAGGTTCTTTCCTGATGAAAGATACAAAATTTGGTGCCCAATATCAAGATATCAAAGCATATAAATTATGGAGCTTAGATCTTTCAGCATATAGGGTAAAACATGGGGCTTGGAACATTTGTAAATAAATGGAAATTCATTTTTCACCAAAAGTGATAAAAAATCTAAGTCACTAATGCCTTAAAATACTATTTGCATGATTTTTGAGGCGACGACTCGTTCGAATGAAAAATAGGGGTTGAATGACCATTACCCTTCATTCAAATGGCACATATTGTTCTTTTGAATGAGAATGCAATCTAATTTGAACCATCTTCTAATGAACTTCTTATGAGGTTAGTATTGCTTTATAGAGGAACCTCATTTGATATTCGTTTGATGTCTGATCTAATGAAACAAAACTTCATTTGAAAGAAACACAAAGTTCGTTCTTACGATACTTATTCTAATTCAAATGAGTTTAAACTCAGAAAATATTTTTCTAAAAAAGTATTAAAAATATTTCCAAACCATTTTAAATCAAAAACCAACACCCTTAAAATATATCCCAAGACACATAATAAATACGCATTCATATCTGCGCGATCCTCAATAAACGTGAAGACAAACTTGGCATTAAACACGACACATTGTCCATTCATTAAAGCTTGAACTCTACGTATTCATCAAATACGTCATAGGCTTATGGGATCAACAACATAAAATCTATCCTATAACTCAAACGTTTCATCCAGAATAATGCCAATTACATACAAATTGACTCCATTGGAATTTTGTCCTTACAAATCTCCTTTTTTGGCTATTCCTGGACAACTAAAACAAAAATACGATGGTCCGTCAAGCTCCCTAAAAAGACTCATTCCCCAACCTAAAAAAGAAAAAAAAGTAGAGACGCTCGACCGGCACACAAGCATGTTTATCTTTGCTTTTCTTGAAAACTTTGCCACATTGATGTAAAATTGTACTTCTGCACACTTAAACACACCTTCAAAAGCAAGCATAATATAACAAATATAAATTCGCAAATGATTAAACATCTAACAATGTCAAAATAATATCAACCTAGGTAAGATGTCTCCCCTTAAGATAAAGAGATCCTAATCCTGCAAAGGAAAGATACAATTTCTCCCCATTTTTGTTCAGGAATATACAAAAAAGATACCATAAAACAGTTACTCTCCCCCTAAATACGTGATCTTAAGATACCAATATGATAAAGTTTGATACCAACTTTAAACATATGGAGAAGGGAAGAAGGCATGCAATGGTGTAAAATATAGTAAACACGCAACATCGAAACCCAATCATAAATAATCCAAACAGTCAAGCGTATGGCAAACGTGGACTAAATGTAAACTGCAAAAGACTCAAAACACGATACCATATATAATATATGCAATATCAATGTGTCTTAACATGTGGGATGGAATGAATGAACATGAACTAGATACGAATTATGATCCAACCACTCAAATATGTTCAAGAAGTTCTAACTGATTGTAAAATTTTATCAAACAAAAATTTAGCCTCAAGTGACAAGATAAATTGAACTTAATGAACAAAGAAGCACAATTCACATAAGCCTATAATATTGCTAATTCTACAAATCAATAGCGTCATGACAAAATAAGCATAACCAATTATTATTGTGCATACCCGTTGATCTTCAGCTAAACACCTCAAAAGATAAACATATATCATATTTTTCATTCTTTTATTTTCTCAATTCTTTTTAAGCTACGTATTTTTGAATGGACAAACAAACTAAACTATGTTGGATTTTGAATTTTTTTTTATTTGTATTTCCTTTAATCTTTTCATTAAGCTCTTGCCAACGGTGACTTTCCCACAAAGGATATTTGCTCATTTGGTGGCCCTTTTTTGTGCACCCTCATATTTTTCAATACAATTCAAACATAGTCATGGGAAATGGTTCTTATATGCACAAATCCCCATAGTCACAAAACATTTAGATGACAAAATTTATGGGAGAACATCTCACAAAGCTCAAATATATATTTAAAGTTAAAACCTAAAAAGCTCATGTATGTGGTTTCGAAGGCATATACAAAGTTCAATCCATAAAGAAAATCAAGTTCGAAATAACTCCATGATAACATGGTTAAGAACAATCTAAGTATTTACAATCATAACCAAATGTCCTAGCCACATGGAAAGTATGGAGCGAATTGTATTCAAACACACCAATATGCCACACCAAATGCGTAAAACTAAAATATACAAAAAATAAAAATATTTTTGAGTTTTTCTAAAATTTTTCAAAAGAAGAATACCAATTTTTAACTTTATGAAAACAAACTCTTGATTGAAAGATAAACAAAATCTTTTTCTATTTTTTCAATATGACTAAATAAAAGAAAAAATATAATACAAAGGATACACATGTCATAACACTAGCAAAACATATATCATGAAGCACAAACCAAAGTATGACAAATAAGCTAACACAATCAACCATTAGATATAGCATAGTAAGTATCATGTGTAAGCAAATGAAAATCAACAAGTCTAATATGTAAAGCCTCTAAATCTGATTTCCTAACCCAAGTAGGTCTAACATGACGCTTAAGAGCTTTGGGAATCGTGATGACTCTACTCTTAGACCTGCTATGTAACAACCTACTCTAAATAACTCTAAATATAACATTAGTCCCTGATAACTTGCTTTTTGTGTGTTGTTGTTTGAAAGCCAAGTTAGTCAAAACTTCAAAATACCTACAAAATAATATCAACTCAAGTGTAGAGGTAAGTAAGGGTATCAATCCACATTAAGGGGGTAAGCTAGAGACAAATTCAATTGTAATTCACTTTTTATTTTCTTTTTGTGCTTTTTTCACTTTTTCAATTTTTTTTAGCTTTTTCAAATATTAAAACAATTGGGTGAGGTGAGGATTTAAACTAAACTAAATAAAAGGGGGTAATCAAACTAAAAGTAAAATGTGAAAAATAAAAACAAGTGTATGATAAAAGTGAGTGGAGTGCAACTAAATGAGAGAAAATATTCAAGGGACGGAAAATCCATCCTCAATTCACACAAATTTATATAACTTGCACAATTTTAATTTCATATATTTCCAAAATATTCATTTAATTCAAAAGATAATTCTCATTACACTAATGAATTAACTGAATATTCTTTTACAAAAGTAAGTTTAATCCCCACAAGCACTACTCTAAATGAATTAAAATCAATTAAATGAATCACCCGCTAGGATCAATTCACCAAACTAATTTTAATTAAACAAAGTAAAAACAAGAGTAGATGAAAATTATACTAACATTTAAATCAAGTGATAAGCCTATCTCTAGTTTGAAACAAATGATCAAATGATAATAAATTTTTCAATCCTTTCTCAAGGATGATTTTTCATTTCTCAATGTGAAAATAATTCGGAATTAAATTTACTAATCAAAGGAAACTAACAAAATTATAATTGGCAATTAAACCAAATTGGATTCATGAGGGTTTTAAGTCATCCCTTGAATGGGATGATTAGCCCTCCATAATCATCATCCAATAAAAATTAGAATAAAATAAGAGCATAAAATGAAAATTAGATAAGACTAATCAAACCAAAATTGCCTTCAATTGCATTAATTCTTCAATTCTTCATTCATCTCAATTAATTACATCACTCAATTTATTGAATTTTTTCTCTAATCTAAAAAAACAAAACAAAAAAAAACTAAACTACTAAAAAATAAAAATGGTGTTTCTCTATCTACTTCTCTCTCTAATTCCTATCTCCAAAAGCTTTTTTTTCAAATGGGGTCTTGAGTCTTATTTTATAGTAGATGCATGGCACCCGTGGACTAAGGGGTATTTTTAGTAATGGACTAGGGTGAACATGTGGGAGAGGTGTGATCACATGTGCATGGGGTGTGAGGTGTGAGGATATTTGGGAAGTGGGGTAATGGAGATAATAATCTGATTTGGTTAAAAAGGGGTAAGGGTAAAATGGGTATAAGTGGGGTAAAAGATATTAGAAAACATGTGGGTTATTTGTTTTATTTTTGGTTTGGTTTCATTTTTGGCAGGTGAGAATCGTAGGTAGCTTTTGGTCAGTGAGACGCCGCCGGGGCAGAATCGAGGGCACCGCTGGCGGGTTTGTTGGGAGGTCGCCGATTTTGGGGTCGACAGGTATAAGGGTCGCCGGGACGCCGACGCTTGGGGTGGAATCACGGTTTGAGAGATTAAAATGGTAAGGGTCTATGGTGTTGGCCATGGTGGATGAGGATGATTGGTATGGAGGCAGGTGGTAAAAGGTGGTGGTTTTATTTGGGTGAGAGTTGGGTGTCTTTGGTTATGGAGGTTGATGAGAGTAGAGAGAATGTGGGGGTTTGAGGTTGAAGAAGAAGGGGACGGGTGTCTTTTGTTTTATTTTAGTTTTAATATAAAAATATTAAAACTAAAAAATAAAATCCTAAGCTTATATAAAAACTAAAATTAAACAAAAGAAACAAAAACTTAAAATCTAAATGAAAACTAAAGTCCTAAAAAAATAATCTAATAAAACTAACAAAACTAATCCTAGTAAAATAAAAACTAATAAAAATACACTAATAAAAAATAAAATAGAAAAATAGAAAACAAAACTTAGAAAATACTAAATAAATAAAAAATAAATACTAAAAAAATAAAATTACTCAAACTAAAAATCTAAAAAATATTAAAAAGGGACAAACTAAACACACACACGGTTTGGGGTAGGTTTAGGCTCGGTTTAGGGTAGGTTAGGATACGGGATTGGTAATTAGCTCCATAAAACGCGCATTTGCCTTGATATATAGCTTTTGACACCGCAAACGGACATTTGACCTACAAGATAAACATTTAAGCACATAAGATCCATATTGCCGAGAATTAGCAACTAAAATACATCTATTCGTGGTATAAAATGTACAGTTTTGGGTGCTTATCAGTCCCTCTAGAGGGTAAAAATCCCAAATAAACCACAGATTTTTACCAAATTACCAAAATACCCTTAAAGAATGAATTAAGTTAACTTACACTTTTATATACCAATTAAAACCCAACTTTCACTCAAAGTTTAACAAAATGACTTATTTTTTGTCGGAATATCATAACCAAATCCATTAGATTTGAATAATTGCACATAAGCTCCTAAGCTTTTACAAAATAACTTAAAAGCCTTTAATTCTATACAAAAGCTATCTAAGGACCTAAACCAATGCCCAAAATTATTTGTACATACTCCCCTACTGACATGAGACCAGTTGGACTGCCAACATGGCATGTGCCATGTAGAGTACCATGGGTACCCATTTGCCATCCACATAGCCTTGATGAAAGTTATACAAACTCAACCCCATATTCACCACCAAAATAACTAATCAAATACTCTCCACGAACCCTATAAATACCCTCCTTCACCTTATTAAAAACTCATCCCAACTGAGAGCTTTTCTAACGAATTTTTTTGAGAGTTTTTGCATTTCTGTTATTTTATGCATGAATGTTTGTTTCTTCAATTTGGTTATATTTCTACACGTATATAAAATAGAATTATGAATTTACATGTGTTTATTAAGGTGTGTATGCAATGAAAAAGCTCAAAAACTAGACAACTCCATTAAAAATAGAAAACTCCATTGAAGCTTGAGCTTTAATGGTGGATTTTGCTTCCTTGACTTTGAACCAGTTTTAAAGTGAGGTAAGTTGATCTTAGATTCTAAGGAACCTAGGTGCAAGGTTTAATTGAACCAAGAATAGATTTTGATACCTCAAATCAAAGTTTAAAGTTTTCGGGCCTAGAACTTTTAGAAACAAATTCAAGAGTTTTACTCGACCAAAATTCCTCAAACCAGGCTTATTTTGCTACATTTCCAACATAGAACAAAACCCTTATGATGTCAGAATAAGAATCCTAGCTTTCAGTCACTTATGTTTAATCAAAATTTTACCATTTTTATAAAGACTCAATAGCTCAATTTAGCACACCAAAATCCCTGAAACTAATTTGGTTAGATTTCTCTTCAAAAGTTATGCAATTTTCATTCAGGAACCGACTCAAATGGATTCCAAAAACATCTCAACTTTAAGGTCAAAATTTCAAAACCCTAAAGTAAAACGGTCAAAGTTTGAAGATTAATGGGTTACACACGTGCGAGTGAGGGTCAAACTAGGCGCGTGAATTAGCTGACTTAGCGCACGAGGGGGCATCTCCACTCAGAAAAATCTGATTTTTTCTTTAAAAATTTTATTTTTTAGTTCTAAACAAAGTGATATATTACATCACCCTATTTAGATACCATGAAATTATTTACTCGAGAAAACTAATTTTAAAGTTTAAATTCAAGTTTTAATTTTACACATTACCCTCTGACTAATATTCCAAGTATTTCAAAATACCCCCAACCTTTTTCTATAAATTTTTAGTTCAAATAAAGATATATTGTCTCTTGTCATTAAATCCAAATCCAAATATAAATAAAGAAAAATATTATTCTAAAAACTTTTAAAAATTATATATTATACCCTCCTAGTTATTTTTACACTCAAATTTCTTGCAATTTAGTATCCTACTGCATCATAGCAAGCATTATTTTAGGCTTACATGACCTACTTATACTCTTTATTATTTCACACTATCCAGTCAACCCCAATGAATTAGACACAGTCCCAGAATTTGAAAATTCAGAGTTGGTGATTTTAATTTCAGTATTAAACAAATTGAGCTTATATCTTTCAAAATTACAGATTGTTATATCATTATATGATAATTTTGAACTCGTGTTTCAATTACGAACTCATTTGTGTAGTCTATATTTATTCCATGTATTGATTCTCTCGATATTTCAGTTATCTCAAAACCCGATAAACCATTATAGCCTATGACTTCAGTAAAAGTCACTGAACTCTTTTTACCCTGAATTATGGTATAACCTTTCAACCTACTACAATAATTGCATATTACCCTGAAATTTATGGAAATTATCAGTGAAACCCCTAGTAGCATACCTTATGATTCAGAGATTAGACCTCGATATACCACGACTGTTCTAATTAGCTTGGAGGATTATGATGTTGAGTGTTCCAAGCCTTATTATTATTACTATTCCCCAACAATTTTAGGATTGCCTATCCAAGTGTATGATATGCTTTGGACAATATTTTAATGGTATGTTTACGCATTTGAAGCCCTTATAACTGATAATTTATGGGTTATCTTGTTATAGTCTGAACCCTTATCTTGGTAACTTAATACACAACTTATCCGGTTACACTCCACCATATTATTCATTTACATATCATTAGACGCCAGTATACCCCTGATAGTTGTATGATATTTTATTTTGTCTCAAGATTTTTATGATATCAATATTAAATCCAGTTACTCGCTAATAATACATTTTCTCTCGTACCTAGTATAGAAATAAAATTATCAAGTTGGCATGTCTGCTTAATTGTTTTCCTTCCAGTTGGAAGACGAACCCGAGGAAGATGAGATACCTCCGGCACGTTTGGACTTTTATTCTATATTACCTTAAAACATCTTTTCGGTTACGTACAAATAGGTGGTAGCAGACAAATATGGTAGTCTCCGCTGGAATATCGACATCGCAACTAATCAACTCTTATGATTCCCGAATGTTTTTCTACAAGTTTTACCTTATATATGGCATGTACGAATAATTGTGTATTTCCATTTATTTCAGACTCAACTATGTAATAAGATGCTAGGCATCCGCATAGTAAAAATCTTTTAATATTCGATGCCATTAATTTGTTTGTTCTGTGTATTTTACTCCTTACTTACCATTAAAAACATAAAGTTCGAGGATGCGACATCCTAGGACCGTTCTTAAGATCATAACAAAAACTCCAAAGGTTACCTTTCCCACCATAATAAGTGCAAGTGTAAAAACGGCAAGGGGTGTTATCTAAAGGTTGACCTTTTCTAGCGTTCCTAAACTACTCTCTTAAACATATGGCTTTGGAAGGGGAAGCGTTATGATCATCAAAACCAATTCCACTCTTAACATCTTTGATTTGAACGGTGCCTAACATTTTATCCAACTTTTTGAACCCTGACTCTAAATAAAATTTGACACAACTCTAATATTTTAATATCTCTTCAAGCTCAACAATACTAGACTCGAGTAAACATATAGACTCCTCAAACTCGAGAAGCTCTTTCTTAATAGCCTCCATCAAACCATGAAGCCTATTTATCTCACCCTTAAAGTACTCTAGCTTCTCTCGAAGAGTCCTCTTACATGCCTTAATATCCTTAATCAAAGCATTATTATTATTATTTTCTATGGAACTTTCTTTCAACCTACCTTCCAAATTTAAGTTAACCTTTTTCCCCGTTAAAGTTTCCGCATATAACTCACGAAAGGAAACTTGTAGCTCATTATCCTCCTCATTTTGTTCATCCCCACTCTCATCTCCACTATCTCGACCATCACTCACTTAGGATTAAAAAATTATGACCTCGGATGTGTCATGTTCATAGGAAGATTTCTTATCAACAGTCACATCACTAGCCATGAATCTGGTAAAGTTACGCTCAATGGGTGAATTATTTTCCTCTTTCAGATCATTATCACTAAGGGTGTCATTAAATGCTATCGATTTCTTTCCCTCCTTCCTTAGTTTAGTGGGGGCACTCAGCTACCCTATGGCCATAACCCTCATAACTATAACATCTCTCAAAATCATCCCTTTTTAAAGTTCTCATTCCTATCTTAGGGATGTGATCGACCTTGTTGTTCTTAATTTTCTCAAACCTTTTTGCATCTTTCAATTGATTTTGGAATTTGAGAAATTTCTTGAATTGCTTTACCAACATGGCCATATTCTCAGAATTGACGTCAGACTCATCATTCGAAACATGTGTTTCCTCCTTTTGGGCATTCAAAGCTATGCTCTTTTCTTTTTTCGACACATTCTTGTAGGTAAATATGTCAAAGGCATAAGTTTATAGGTCACCTATAAGCTCTTCAAGTTTCATAGAGTCTAGAGTACCCAAATTTTTTAAAACCCTCACCTTTGGATTAAATCTATCAGGCAATGACCTTAAGATTTTCTTTATCACTCGGTTGTCGGGTATCTTCTCTCCCAAGTTAAACAACGAGTTAACTATATCGGATAATCTAGCATAAAACTCATCAAAGGTCTCACTTTCTAACATTTTTATTATTTTAAATTAAGTTGTGAGGTTTTGGAGTTTGGAAGCCTAAACAACACTAGTTCTTTCATGGGTGAGTTGAATTATATCCCAAGCCTCTTTTGACATCTCACACGGCATAGTACGGAGGAATTCCATCAGAATGACAGAATAAAATAAAGAATTTAAACCTCGAGAATTATACTATGACAATTTATGCTCCGCCTCAGTCCACGACCCTACTGGTTTTAAATAAATTGAATCTCCATCTTTCGTGACTGGTGGTGACCACCCCTCAATAACAGCTGTAGGGGGAGACTAAAGGTAGTCTTGTGATTAGAGATTACTCCCCCTCCTAAATTGAGGAAGCTGGACAACCCAGAGGAAGCTTGCTAGAGGAAGCTCGCCAGAGAAAGCTTGATAGAGGAAGCTTAGAGGAAGCTTTCCAGAAGAAGCACAGAGAAATATTACCAGAAGAAGCTCAAAGGAATCTTTCCAGAAGAAGCTCCGATGAAGCTTACCAGAAGAAGCTCAGAGGAAGCTTACCGGAGGAAGATCAAAAAAGAAGCTCAGAGGAAGATCACCAGAGGAAGCTTGATAGAGGAAGATTTCCAGAAGAAGCTCAAAGGAAGCTTACCAGAGGAAGCTCAGAGTAAGCTCACCAGAGAAAGCTTGCTAGAGGAAGATCGCCAGAGGAAGCTCGCCAGAGGAAGCTTAGAGGAAGCTTTACAGAAGAAGCTCAGAGGAAGCTTACCAGAAGAAGCTCAGAGGAAGCTCATAGAAGAAACTCAGATGAAGCTTTCGAGAGGAAGCTCGCCAGAGGAAGCTATACTGGAGGAAGCTTTACTGAAGGAAGCTCGAAGGAACCTTGCCAGAGGAAGATCAGAGGAAACTTGCTATAATAAGTTCAGAGGATACTTACCAGATGAACGTCACTCGGAGAGGAATCTCAGGGTTGAAAGTTTTTTTATATACTTATTCAAATCATGTATCTGTAGAGATGTATTATAACTTTTATGTTTTAATGATTTATAATATGAGAGTGAGGTCAAACGGTATCCGCGAGGGACCAAGTCTGACAGGGCTTGGGAGAGATTTCATGCTCTATCGGATGACCTCATCAAGGGAACCTCACAGGGAACTAGTTTGGAAGATTAAGAATCAAGGAAACATTAAGTCTTGACTTAACCATTCTAGATACACCTGACAAAACACCGAGGGACCATAACCCGAGAGAGCTTATCCAGAAGAACCACGAGTTCCATCTCACCTTGAGCCCAGTGCCAAACAATCCATTTTCAAATGTCACATCTTCTTTAGGTGATGTCACATGCCACCTACCTACTTCCCAATCTAAACTTGAGTAAACCATGGCAGTTTGAGGAGCTGTCCGAAGGTTTGGTGGATGACCATTGAAGTGTGACAACTGCGTGACACAGTTGATAGCCAAAACGTGTCTGCAAACATTTAATGCTAGTGACATAAAGTAGAAGGTTTTTCACATTGATTGAGACTGATACATCTCAGGAGAGGTTGGTGGCTATTAGATAGCCCAGCCATTTAAGAGAAAATGGGTTCTCTTTGGAGAGAAGAGAGTGTTCTTTGTCCTGAGTTCTTTATAGAGAGAGAAAAGATATTGAGAGCAGGGGAATTATTTTAAAACTAGGGGGTATTTAACTTACCCACCATTATTGGTTGTTACCAAGCTTTCACTACCATTTACTGTTGTGATATGTGTGTGAGACCTTGGTTTTTGAGCTGCCTACCAAGGTGTATCTGAGAGTGCTTGTTTCTCTCTCCCTTTGAACGAGTTGTTTCTGAGGTTCATTTATTGTTTATTTCAATCTGAGTTGTTATTATATTATGATTGTGTGTTTATTCTGTACCAAGTCGACGATATTGGGTTAGTTGTTATCGCCATACCTATAGGGGTTACGCCTCCATCGATAATCTAAATTACCCTCTTACATTTGGCGACTCTGCTGGGGAGGTATTCTTCTAAAATTATGGCCTAAGATAATGTTAATCATGTTCTTGATTGTGATGACATCCAACAGAGGGAGAAATAACGGGCGAGGGGGCGTGTTGAGATTTCTCTGGGGCAGGTGTGGACTCCCTCGTGACTTGCGATGAAATACATAAGCAGCTTGACGGAAAATCTTATTATGTGTTTTCATTGTTAAGACACCGTTATTAGTGGAGTTTGATGAAAAATCTTAACACGTGTTTTCATTGTTAAGTCACCGTTACTGGTGGATTTTGACAAAAAAATATTAACAAGAGTTTTCATTGTTAAGTCACCGTTACTGGTGGAGTTTAACCAAAAAAAAATCTTAGCAAGTGGTTTTCATTGTTAAGTCACCGTTATTGGTGGAGTTTGATGAAAAATCTTAATAAGTGTTTTCATTGTTAAGTCACCGTTACTGGTGGAGTTTGAAAAAAAAATCTTAACAAGTGGTTTTCATTGTTAAGTCACCATTATTGGTGGGATCACCATTATTGTCGGAGTTTGATGAAAAATCTTAACAAGTGGTTTTCATTGTGGCTTGAGATATTTTCGTGAAGATATTTCTTGGCCACACAACAATTATCTCCACGAGGGGGAAAATGTAGATGGAGACTAAAGGCAGTCTTATGATTAGAGATAACTCCCCCTCCTAAATTGAGGAAGGTGGACAAGCCAGAGGAAGCTTTCCAGAGGAAGCTTACTAGAGGAAGCTCGTCTGAGAAAGCTTGCCAGAGGAAGCTTAAAGGAAGATTTCCAGAAGAAGCTCAGAGGAAGATTACCAGAAGAAGCTCAGTGGAAGCTTTCCAAAAGAAGCTCAGATGAAGCTTACCAAAAGAAGCTCAGAGGAATCTTACCAGAGGAATCTCAGAAAATAAGCTCAGAGGAATCTCACCAGAGGAAGCTTGGTAGAGGAAGATCGCCAGAGGATGCTTGCTAGAGGAAGACTAAAGGAATCTTTTCAGAATAATCTCAGAGTAAGCTTACCAGAGGAAGCTCAAAAAATAAGCTCAGAGGAAGATCACTAGAGGAAGCTCGCCAGAGGAAGCTTGTAAGAGGAACCTTAGAGGAAGCTTTCTAGAAGAATCTCAGAGGAAGCTTACCAGAAGAAGATTAGAGGAAGATCAGAGAAGAAACTAAGATGAAGCTTTCCAGAGGATGCTCTCCAGAGGAAGCTTTAGCAGGGGAAGCTCGGAGGAAGCTCAGAGGAAACTTTCTATATGAAGTTCCGAGGAAACTTACCAGAGGAACCTCACTCACAGAGGAAACTCAGGGTTGACAGTTTTTTATATACTTATTCAAATCATGTATCCGTAGAGATGTATTATAACTTGTATGTTTTAATGATTTATAATATGAGAGTGAGGTCAAACGGTATCCGCAAGGGACCAAGTCTGGGAGGGCTTGGGAGAGCTTTCATGCTCTATCGGATGACCTCATCAAGGGAACCTCAGAGGGAACTGGTTTGGAGGATTGAGAAGAAAGGCAATGTTAAGGCTTGACTTAACCATTCTAGATACACCTGGTAAAACACCGAGGGACCATAACCCGAGAGAGCTTATCCAGAAGAACCACGAGTTCCATATCACTTTGAGCCTAGTGCCAAACAGTCCTTTTTCAAATGTCACATTTTCTTTAGGTGATGTCACACGCCACCTACCTACTGTCCAATCCAAACTTGAGTAAACCATGGCAGTTTGAGGAGCTATTAGAAGGTTTGGTGGATGACCATTGAAGTGTGACAGATGCCTGACACAACTGATAGCCAAAAGGTGTCGGTAGGCATTTAATGCTAGTGACATAAAGTAGAAGGTTTTTCACATTGATTGAGACTGAGACATCTCAGGAGAGGCTGGTGGCTATTTAGAGAGCCCAGCCATTTCAAAGAAAAAGGGTTATTTATAGAGAGAGAAAAGACATTGATAGCAGGGGAGTTATTGCAAAACCAGGGGGCATTTAACTTACCCACCATTGTTGGTTGTTGCCAACATTTCACTACCATTTATTGTTGTGATATGTGTGTGGGACCTTGGTTTTTGATCTGCCTACCAAGGTGTATCTGAGATTGCTTGTTTCTCTCTCCCTTTGAACGAGTTATTTCTAAGGTTCATTTATTGTTTATTTCAATCTGAGTTGTTATTATATTGTGATTGTGTGTTTATTCTGTACCAAGTCGAGGATATTGGGTTAGTTGTTATCGCCATACCTATAGGGGTTATGCCTCCATCTATAATCTAAAGTACCCTCTTACAACAGCTAACCACACCCTCTCATCTATAGCCTTAAATGTTTGCTTCAAACGCACTTTTCATTATGCGTAGTTTGGCCCATCAAACATAGGGGTTCTAAAACCATCAAATCCACATAAATTCATGCTTAAAGACAAAGGGATGAAAAACATAAAAACTGAGTGTTCTAGCTTTGATACCAATTTAAAAATGCCCTTACGGTGTACTCTTAGGCAAGGATGGTCTGAATAAATACAAGTCCAATATTTTTTTTTATTTTTCAAATTCTTAAAGATCGAAACTTTAAACAAAATTAACTTAATTAAACTTAGCGCCGATTTCAAAACTTTCTTATAGAAGACCATTTTCCAAATGTTATTTTTTTACACTAAAGCATGCTTTTAAGGTGATGGTAGATAAAATTACTAAATCAACCATAAGACGTCAATATACGAGGAAAACCACAAAGGGGAAAACGTCGAAAGGCCCAAGCAATAGATCACTATGATACGGTTCTAAAAAGTATAAACAATAGACTTACACAACAATTTGTTACCCCACAAGCCTTGAAGCTATTCTATCTTTATCGATTCTCCACAGTGCAATGTAGGAATCCACCTACGCAAGCTGCCATAGTATACGAATCCACACGCACCTCGATACCCACCAATGAGGCTCAGTAATAGTTAAACACCGCATATAGTACAAACGGAGTCCATCGCATGAACCAGGTTCTTTCAAGATGAAAGATACAAACTATAATACCCCTCCCTAATATTTTATTAATTTTCATGCATAAGTTGTAATAATATGAAAATCTTGAGATTTCGATAATTATGATTGAGTGTATAGCTGAATGGACTGTTCGGGATCCTGATTATAATTATTGGAATATTGTGGGATAAAATTTGGAAAATTTAGAGAAAAATGAATAATGGTCATTCAAACGAGTTCAGGTCCTTCGAACGTGAAATAAGGGTCATTCGTAACAAGGGATTGAATGAGGTTCGAATGAGATCCAACTGAATAACATGTCTAGGCGATTCGAAGGTCGTTCGAAGCATAATTTGAAAAAAAATCCATTCTCGTTCGACAAAGGGGCTATTCTCATTATAACGAGGTTACTCGGAATTTTTAAATCGGGTTTCCCTTGTGTGCTATCACATTTTTCACCGTTAGATGGGTAACCTGCCGAGCTCTGGTGAGCCCAGATTGAGCAAAAATGGGATTTGAGGTTTTAGGGGTGTTTTATAATGGTTTGTTTGGATTATTTGGGTTTATTTTTGAGTTGGAATAAGAAGAAGAAAAAGAAGAAGAAAAAGAGAGAGAGAGAGAGAGAAAGAGAGAGAGAGAGAGAGAGAGATGGTGGGTCTTCCACCATTTTTATGCACTCCTCCACCTCTCTCTACCATAAACCACCATGCCACCACCATCTCTCCACCATATACCACTTAGTTTACATGCATTCCTCCCTATATAAACCATATATACCCATTTCCTCAATGGATGATCAAAGATACAAATTTTGGAGGTGTTGTTGAGGGTCTTTGAAGATGAAGATGGAGGACATTTGTTGAGTTTTGAAGAGGGTTTTGATGGAGCATTCATAAGCAAGCTTGTACGAGCTAGGCAACGTCTTTAAGGCCACCTTAAGAGGTGGAAGGTTGCCATCTTCTTAAAAATTTCAATATATTATTGTTGGAGCTTCATTTGAGATGGAAAATATCTACTCTTAGTATTAGGACAAAATCTAGTCTTTCAACCTTTAAGTTTTGATCTGATATTTTTCAGAAGATCTGCATAATCTCTGATTCATCCTCTACCTTTAAACAAAGGGTACCCCAGATATTTTATGGGAAGATTTTTAAATGGAACGCCAAGACAGTGAACAATTGAGAATCTTATTAAAATTGGAATTTTTAAATCAATATAGAATGAAATATTTTTAAAATTAATGAGATGACTTGAGTCTTTCTCATAAGACTCCAGAAAGCTCATAAGGGCTTTAAGAGAGACTTTTTTCCTGATCTTTAATAAGCTCTACTTTGAAACCTAGCCTCCCAAAAAACCAAATTTTATTTGATTTCTTACTGACGACCTCATCAAAATTCCACTTAAACAAGAATTTTTTCATCTTCCCTTGATTGGTTTTAGGCTACAGAATAGAAATAACAGGTAAGTAATACTTTCTACCAATCTTTTTAATTCTTCTACTAGTGGGTTTATTTGAAATACCTCTAGTATTCCGAGAAATGAAATTTATCATTGAGAACATGGAAGGTTGGAATTAGTGATCACCTTAGTGTTGGCTTTTGTAATCCTTATGAATAGAGGGCCTATGGGTTGCCTTATATTCTTAGGTTTGGGCTTATGATCCAAGGCATTATGGGCATTAAAACTCTCATGAACCCTCTTATTCCTTCTTTCTTTATATGCTTTAATTTTACTCCACTTTCTATCAGACCTATTGGCAAAAATCATCAACTCTTCTCGTATAGGGATAATTCTCTACTGCTTCTGTTCAGAATCATACATGCTTTGCATAATGGCAGTCATAATCTGGAAGATTAGATGCTCATGAGGATAGTAATATATGGTCTACTACTGTAAGGACAAATTTTCAATGGAGTCAATTTGTATGTAATTGGCATTATTCGGGACAAAATGTTTGAGTCTTAGGATATAATTTATGTTATTGATCCCATAAGCCTATGACGTGTTTGATGAAGACGTTGCAATCAAGTTTCAAATTGTTTAGTGACATGTGTCCTTGGATATATTATAAGGGTGTTATTTTTTATCTAAAATTGTTTGGAACTGTTTTTAATATTTTTTACGAAAAATATTTTCCGAGTTTAAACTCTTTTGAACAAGAATAAGTCTCGTTTAAACAAAATTCGTTTTTCGTTCGAATGAACTTCTTCTTCGTTCAAACGAAGCTCTTTCTCATTAAATAGAACATCAAATGAGGATCCTCTGCCAAGCAGAACCAATCTCGTTAGAAGCTAGTTCAAATGAGATTTCATTCACATTCAAACGAACTATTGGTGTCGTTCGAATGAAGTGCAATTCTCGTTCGAACGACTCTAGTTTTTGTTTGAATGAATCGGTCCCTCGAAAATCATGTAAATAGTAATTAAGGCATTGGGGACTCAGAATGTTTAATGAATTTTGTGAAAAATGAATTTCTACATGTTTATAAAAGCTCCAAGCCCGAAGTTCACCCAATACGTGTAAAGATCCAAGTTCCATAATTTATATGCTTTGAGATCTTGATATTGGGCACCAAAGTTTGTGTAATGCCCCAACTTGTATTTAAGGGTTACCCGTAGTCAACCTGGTCCGACCCAAGCATTAGGTGTGAAGTGCAATGAAATAACCTATATAATGTTGCTAATCCAGTTTTATTTTAATTAACGTTTCACCTGTTTAGCATGTGATTTCAATTTCAAATTAAACTACATGATGGACCCGTGGGAAGCATCTACAGTGTCCAAGCATACAGAGCTACTAACGTAAAATAAAAAAGCGTACTTACCTGTGTAATTATCTCAATATACAAACCCATACCTAACCTATCGTAACAAAGACGAGGGTGTGAGCCAAATGCTCAATTAGAAATATACAACAATGCAATATTGAATCGAACGACAAAAAGAAGACTCTAACACATTATACCTACATGCATATGCAACTACCTTACACACACACACACACACACAAACACACACACACACACACACACATATATATATATATATATATATATATATATATATATATATATATATATATATATATATATATATATATATATATATATATATATATAACGTATGAAATCGTTTTACTTCCGAAAATATTATTTATCCTGATTAATTCACCTTAATCTTATAAAACACTTACTCTTTCTTATTTTTACATTTATCCCTTTATTTAACACACATAATTAAATACTTGAAACAAATACAAATAGTTTGACAGAAAGTTATTTCTTTACCGAAATTACCATTTTCATTTTAACCAGTCCACGTTAGTATTTTCATTGAATCACCCTTCGACACATACGAACACCGTGTGAGAAAATACTTATTTATCTTCTGAAAACCTTTCACATCACACCTTTGTGTTAATTATGAGTAAAACCACTTGTCTTTTTTTTTGGAATCTTCAAATAACCGCGAACTTTAACGGACTCCACACCGCTAGCGATGCCACCATATCCTCTGGTCAATGATTTTGGGTCTTTTGCCTCAGGGCTCTAGCCCTCCTTAATTTTTTTACCTGGACAAATTCAAAACCTAGGGTTTCACCCCAATTTATTTTACGCTAAAAAAATCATCTTTTTTTAAGTTACCCACACTAGCTTATTAAGTGCTTTGAATGTCCTAACACCTTTTAACCCTTTTGGAGTAACATTCTTCTCAATTGGAAACATCTTTACTTTATTACTTTCATTTTTAAGAATCATCGAATATATAAGACTACTTTATAAAAAAATACCATTTTTTTATTAACACATGTAGTCTTGAAATCTCAGGAAAAGTCCGAATTTGTCAAGGTTAGTACGAGTTTGGCAAGGGTTTTCTAGAATTCTGCAATAAAATAGCAGGAGGCAGCAGTGCAGAATTACGAGAAAGGGTGTAAAAATTGGAGGAATTCATTGCAAATCCTCCAACAGATATTTTGCAGTAACATCACTCTCAGTCAAGTTGGAAGAATTGCGATTAGAGCTGCAACGTGTTCAAACGGTACAAGAAAGCCACATCCAGGAAACTGAAGAAAAGGTTGAGAACCTTGCTGCAGATGTTGGTGTTTTGGCTGACGAGCTTCGTACTCATTTGGGCAGACTTTATGAGGATTATGGGTTGCTGAAAAAGGCGTGGCTCAACGCTGGTAGCAATGACACTAGTGCCGGTGTCAGAACTATAAAATTCCAGAACCAAAGGCATTTACTGGTGCAAGGTCGGCGAAGGAATTAGAGAATTTCGTGTATGATATGGAACAGTATTTCAAGACTGCTCATACTTATGTGCTGCTGTAAAATTTTGGTGGAGAACTCGGACCGAAGACGAGAGCAGGTCTGAAATCAGTTTGTGGAGTGAACTAAAGAAGGAATTGCTGGAGCAATTCTTTCCAGCAAATTCAGGTTGGAAAGCGAGGGAAACATTGCGACGTGTAAAACATGACAAGACTGTGCGGGATTACGTGAAAGAGTTCATGTCGGTGATGCTTGATGTTAAGGGAATGTCCAAGGAAGACAAGGTCTTCAATTTCGTTTCCAATCTTCAGCCTTAGGCGCAGGATGAATTTAGGAGACAAGGTGTGCGTGATTTTCAGCAAGTAGTAGTAGCAGCGGATAGCCTAGTGGATTTCGAATTGGACCGGTCAGATGGTGTTTTATCTAAGTCCAAAGGTAAAGACAAAGTCGTGTTAGAATCGGGCAAAGATGGAGGGACAAAAAATAACAAGGGAAACGGGGTTGATGGACAACCAAACAAAGGCAAAGGTAGTTATTCTGGGTGTTTCATCTGTAAGGGTTCACACCAGGAAAAGGATTGTCCAATGCGAGAAAAGCTTGCTACAATTCAAGTGGAAGAGTCCAGATATGTTGGCTCAAGTTCAGGTGGGGCGGATGGTCGTGTCAACCCCTTGGTTTTGCTAGGCGAACTCCAAGAAATGGAGTGTGGATAAATGGGCGATTAAAGCCTTGGTATGCGCGGGTTGCAGGAACCTTGCATTACCAAGAGAAACTTCTGCGTTAGGTGGTAAAAACGTGGAGGTTATGGTCCTGCAGGGAGAGATTGAACCGAAAGGAGTTTCCCAAACTTTTATCATGAAATTATGGGTTTCAGCATGAAGTTATGGGTACGGGCAAACCTCGAAACTAAGGGAAAATGTCTTAGTGCACTTTGGTTAAGGAATTCAGCTGGAACAAAGTGGTTATGCAATTCGAAGTTGTCAGATTATGGGAGTTGGGTTCTTTCTATCATATTTGGTAGTTGACGTCTCTACTACCACTGTGGATTTTTCGTTAATAACATATATAAGGAGGGGGTACCTCCGAGGCAAAATTCGGTATTTAGCCATGAGCGCTCCTAGGCTCAAGGCAACTTTGTGGGCATGTTTTGGTTATCCATATACCGAATGAGGGATTTATAGTGCATGGATTTTGGTTGTGATCGGGAAATTCCTCTATCACACCTGTTTTGCAACATCGGGTTGCATCAGTGGGCGGGGTTGCTTATAATTTTGAGGTGGCATTGTCTTAATTCGAGGGTTGTTACTAGTTAAATTCAAAGAGCAGTTGTGCTGTCCCAAAAATGGATTTGGGTAGTTTTCATGGGAGTTGTTGGGCAAAACAGATGTAAAAACGGGATTGCATCAGCTGGGCACTTGAAGATCATGGATCTTTAGACACCTGATGCAGCAGTTTTGAAGGCAGTTTCGTGGAGAAACCTTGCAACATGTAATTAAGGAAATTTTGTTCTTTATGTCATATTTAAACCCAATAAAATCTTAATTAAACTAGTTTATATGTTCATCATCAAAATACTATACGTTTATATACATCAGAATATGAATTTTAAATCCTAAAAATCCAATTAAATGGGTCTAATATAGATTTATTTTCGAAATTTCATGACACTTGAACAATGATGCTGGATTAAGGGGCACAACATTATATAAAAGAATTAGGGATGCTAATTCTGTTACTAAGACAATACAATTTCTACCAATTATGTGCGTACTACTGGTATTCGTTCCTTATGGTCCAATCTATGGTCTTCATTTGTTCCTCCCAAAATCTCCATTTGTATATGAAAGATTTATAGAGAGACCTATTGCCAAGGTAATTTGGAATCATTTCACTGCTTTTTTATAGTTAGACCAAGCTTGTTCGCTATCCCTGCTCATGTACCTGATGTTTTATCATCAGATTACCATCATTCATATTTGGAGGCGAAACAATTCAGTAGCAGATGGCCTAGTGTCCTTAGGAGAGGGTATATATCCTTTATTTAATTTTTGTCATAACTATATTTAAACACACTAAATAGAATTTTAATTCATGACCAAACAGTCTCTAACATAACATAAAAATAATAAATTCTTCCATTGAAAACAAAGTTCGGCATAAAATATAGAAAACTCCACCATTTGAATTAGAGTTGTATGTAAACATAGATATAAGGCATATTAGATTAAGGTTCTGCAAATTTCCATGACACGATAATTTATTTCAGGCATTGCGGTTCCTAGGTTGGTATCTCTTCAGCCACACTGACTTTCCATTAATGCAAAAGGTTTCCATTTTCTTATTCGTTAATATGGTATTGGGGATTAAAACTGTCTTGAAGACAATTTTTCCAAATAGGGGATAATCTCCATCTCGCGGCTGATGAATATCGACCAATTCCACGCAGTCCCCATACTTCCTGCTCACGTAGTTAAAATAACAGTTGATCACATGCTAAATATAGAACTGCAATAATAATAAAGTTTTAACTATGGTAAAGTTAATACGTTTTTCCTTGAACTTTGTAAGTAATATTTGTTTGCCTTCATAAATGTGTTTTTATAACAGACATGAGGAAAATATATGATTATGCAGTGTTTGGTGTAAACTTACTGAATGAAGTAGTTTTGAATATCTTGTGCAGGGACAGGAAAACCTCGAGAAAAGGTCATGAAGAGAGATCGTTTTTCTAAATGAGCAAATGGGTCCCATGCTTTGGCTTGCGGGTTGAGTTTGGATTGAAACTCGTCAAGTCGGATGCCATTTACTTTTACAGCATCAACATAAACCTCATTTGCCGAACCTTCTTCGGTGTGGGCATGATGTCCATCTCGAGGCTGATGAATATCGACCCGTTCCACGCAGTCTCCATACTTCTTGCTCCCGTAGTTAAAATAATAGTCGATCACATGTTATAGAGAGGTGCAATAATAATAGAGTTTTAAATTATGGTGAGTTAATTTTTAAAAGAGTGATGATAGGGAGATCCGGTTCGTAGACATATTTGGTGGACACATGACTAAGACAAAAATGAGTGCAAGTTTTTAATGCACATTTTTATTCCCTGACGGGACCCACAACAATAAGGTATAAACTTTTAATGCAGTGTGTTCATGAAATGTGTCCACGAACCGAGTCTCCCTAGCATTTTCCTTTTTAAAATGTAATTGGATATTAATTCTTTAGATATAATATAATTACGTTTTCCCTTCAACTTCGATAAATATATGTGGTGTCTAATACAATAAAAAAGGGGGTCTATTATATCCATATATGACCCAGTGCATGCATAGAAATATAATTTGTTTGCCTGCCTGGATGTGTTTTTATATCAGACATGAGTAAAATAAAACTTTTTTTCGGGTGAAAAGTCACTGCATGGATGACTTTTTTAAAACGTAGTCTACATATTTGATGTATTATAAATAAAATGTAAACTTACTGAGTGAAGTAGTTTTGAATATCTTGAGAGAACGTCATGAAAAGAGAGCGTTCTTCTAAATTAGCAATTGGGTACCACTCTTCCGCTTGTGGGTTGAGTTTGGATTGAAAATGGTCAACTTGGTTGCCATTTTCTTTTAGAGCATCAGCATCAACATCAACCCCATTTGCGGAACCTTCTCCGGTGTGGACTGGCGACACATCTTTTGTGGTGTCCATGATAATGAGTGTAGATTGGAAGTGAATGTGGGTTTCTGTGGAAAAGACAAAAGGAAAATTGTGGGTTTTAGTATCTGTGTGGAGTGAAATTGGAGGGGATATAATAATCATTTTATAGGGAGTTAATCTGAAACGCCGTGTTTAGGAATGTAGATAGTCTCTATTTCGCGGGGAAATAAAAACTGAAACTTTTTGTGTGCCCTAGTTACAGTTTTTGTCGATGCATATTTCCACAACTTAATACGAATACTAGTGTACATATTATCATAGAATTCCAAAGACAATAAAATTACATTATTGTAAAATTCTTGAATAGCAAAAGTGTACAATCTAGAATTTCATAAGTCAAGAATTCCAAAACTTAGAATGGTAAAAGTCATAAATTTCGGGAATTTGAAAAACATCATTTCAAGAATTTCCAAAAGGTCATAAAATTTCAAAATTTTCAAAAATACATAATTTAAAGAATTCTAAAAGACATGGTAGTATGAATTCTAAAAGACATGGTAGCATGAGTTTGCAAAAATGTATAATTTAAAGAATTCTAAAAGACATGGTAGTATGAATTCTAAAAGACATGGTAGCATGAATTTTAATAGACATAATAGCATGAATTCTAATAAACATAATAGTATGAATTCCAATAGACATAATTCTAAAAGACATACTGCCTTAATAATTATGAAAAATAGAAAACTCAAACTGTTTTAATAGTCATGACAAACATAAGATAAATCAAGATTGTTTCAACGAATTATGAAGAAACCGAAAATGTAAACCATTTTAATAGTCATGAAAATACATAATTTACAGCAGTTTATCAACAGTAATATGACGATTCATATATAAGCTATTTTATGGACAATCATGTATTCCTAAACATCAGATCTGACACTACATGTAAGAATAGTATATTTACATGAATCATAAGACCATTCACATCATCATAATCACATAATAGGTATGTTAAAAAAGAGATAATGTAATACCTCCTTTCATTGCCATGGATATGATGTCGTTGTTTGCCGCTGCTGATTGCCACCGGTCGACCTCCTTAGCAGTCTTTCAATGAAGAATTTTGGCTTCTCTCTCCTTGCCTATAAGCTTTCATATGTGTGTTTCGTGGATACCTTTTAGATGGAAGAAAGACATCTATTTATAGGTGGACAGAGGTCCTAAATTCCAAAGGTCAATTAATCTTAACTAGAGATTTAATTGAAAATTTAACTACTTTTATATCCAATTCATTTTTGGAATATGAACCATTTTGTTAAGAAGTAACATATCTTTATCTTTATATTCTATAAAATGCTCTACAAGGAGCTTTAATGCACTTTCACCATATTATGCCACGTGGCATCTTAATTCACTTTCATCATATCTATCACTTATAAGTCTTCTTGGGTGGCTTTTCTCATTCTTTCATGCTCCTTCGGTTTCTCCACCCATTTATTTCCTCTTCAAAACTGTTATTTTTTTTATAAATTACGTTCAATATTTTTTTAAATAACTCACGTACAGTATTTTTTAAATTACGCACAGTATTTTTAATTATTATATACTATAAAATGCTCTACAAGGAGCTTTAATGCACTTTCACCATATTAGGCCACGTGGCATCTTAATTCACTTTCATCATATCTATCACTTATAAGTCTTCTTGGGAGGCTTTTCTCATTCTTTCCCACTCCTTCGATTTCTCCACCCGTTTGTTTCCTCTTCAAAACTGTTGTTTTTATAAATTACGTTCAATATTTTTTTAAATAACTCACGTACAGTATTTTTTAAATTACGCACAGTATTTTTAACAACATATACATAATTGTTTTATTGTTTTTATAAATTACATAAAATATATTTTTAAATATCTTTATATACTATATACTATAAAATGCTCTACAATGAGCTTTAATGCACTTTCACCATATTATGCCACGTGGCATCATAATTCACTTTCATCATATTTATCACTTATAAGCCTTCTTAGGAGGCTTTTCTCATTCTTTCCTGCTCCTTCGGTTTCTCCATCCATTTATTTCCTCTTCAAATCTGTTGTTTTTTATAAATTACGTTGAATATTTTTTTAAATAACTCATGTACATTATTTTTTAAATTACGCACAGTTTTTTTAACAACATATAAATAATTGTTTTATTATTTTTATAAATTACGCAAAATATTTTTTTAAATAAAAAACAACTTTTTAATTTAAAAAAAAAAGATTTCTCTTAATAAAAACTGTTAACCATGAAAATTAGGGGTGAAAATTCGTGTATTTGGGTCATGTTTCGGGCCGACACGACATGACACGACAAGGATTTTTTGAACACGAGCATGTCCCAAATAAAAACGACATAACACGACAGTTAAATTAAACATAAATAGACACGATAACCCTAATAAAAATACGATTAACATGACAAGACACGATAACACGACTCATAATTTGACACGAACACACACGACACGACTTCGTGTAAAAAAAACACGACACGAACACGACATATTGTGTCAATTTTGGGTCAATTTCGTTTCGTTTCGTTTCGTTACGTGTCGTGTTTTCGTGTCGTTTCTAAAATTATCACCACCATATTATGCCACGTGGCATCTTAATTCACTTTCATCATATCTATCACTTATAAGCCTTCTTGGGAGGCTTTTCTCATTCTTTCCTGCTCCTTCGGTTTCTCCACCCGTTTATTTTCTCTTCAAAACTATTGTTTTTAATAAATTACGTTCAATATTTTTTTAAATAACTCACGTACACTATTTTTTAAATTACGCACAGTATTTTTAACAACATATACATAATTGTTTTATTGTCTCTATAAATTACATAAAATATTTTTTTAAAAAAAAAACAACCTTCTAATTTAAAAAAAAAAGATTTTTCTTAATTAAAAAAAATCATTTTAAGCGTTTTATAAAAAAAGTTTTTTTTTAACAAATATAAAAACTCTTAACCAAGAAAAATAGATGTGAAAATTCGTGTATTTGGCTCATGTTTCGGGCTGACACGACATGGATTTTTTGGACACGAACACGACTCAAATAAAAACGACATAACACGATATGGCACAAATAACCCGATTTATAAAAATTACACGCTAAATTAAACATAAATAGACACGATAACCCGAATAAAAATACGATTAACATGACAAGGCACGATAACACGACTCATAATTTTGACAGGACACGACTTCATGTCAAAAAAACATGACACGAACACGACATATTGTGTCAATTTTGGGTCAATTTCGTTTCGTTACGTGTCATGTTTTCGCGTCGTTTCTAAAATTGTCACTCCTAATGAAAATAAATTGTTTTACACTGTTAAAAACTGTTTTTAACTGTTTAAAAACTATTTTTTTATTAAGAAATTATTTTTTAAAGATTTTTTTAATACATAAAAGAAATGGTTTTAATGATTTTTTAACTTTTGAACTAAAAAAATGTTTAAAAATAACTATTTTTACCTTTTTCTAATTTTTTTATGAAATTAAGAAACAGTTTCAAAGTTAAAGAAAAATATTTAACTGTTTAATATAAGAAAAATAAATTAATATAAAAATTATTTTACTGTTCCTTTTTAATAAAATAAGTACAATATATCTTATCTAAAAATACTTTTATTTTTGTTTTTTAAAAACTATTCTTTTTATATCAAAAAAGTTATAACTATTTTATAAAAAAAAGGTTACTTTTTAAATAAAAATAAAAACTTTGCTCTATTTTTGCAGGTTATTTTGTAGTTATATTTTTTTTACATAACTTGTGATCACAGATACTCTGAAGTTTTTAATCAATTTTCTATCTTTACTTAGCATCCCTTTATATATTGACAATTCCCTAAATGTTTATCGTACACTCAATGTATAACTCGCGCATCGCGCGGGTTTCCAACTAGTTCTAATTAAAAATCGGAATACTAACGACCATATTTCGGGGAAGGAATTAAAATTATTAAGTAACCCAAAGGTTAATCAATAATTTACTTGCAATTTTAGGAGTAGTGTTGTGTTAATAGTTTTGGTTATTTTTTTTTACATTTTTTACTCAGTTAAGTGAGATAAAATATTCCTTAAGAGATAAATTATGAGTTTGGATGATAAATTTCAGAAGAGTGTGAGAGCAATATCTTCTTCTATTTATTCTATTATAAGTCTCATAAATATTAGTATTGTTCTTCATGTTCATAGTTGGGGGGTCGAGTGAAAATTTTAAGGAGACTTGATTTTTGTATTATATCACTCTGTTTTATGTAACACCCCATGATTTTTGAGACTGAGAAATTAAATTTTTGGGAAAATAAAATTTAATTGAATTGGAGAATTCTAAAATTTGGGAATTTAGGTCAAAAAATTGAAAACATTTCAAAGTATTCCGGATGATGATTTTGAGGGTACCATCGATCCCGGAAGGGTCGAGATAGTCAAAATGACTGTCATTGGATTTTATTTCGGCTCCGGAATGTTTTTAAGTCAGTTTGACTCGTATTGGAGTAAACGACTCATTTAAAGTGTGTATTAACATTTAAAATTGGGTTTATTGTTTTAAGAGATTTAAAGGCTTACGGATGAAGCCTTCTCATTTGAGAAAGAGAGAAAGAGAAAGAAAAGAGAAAGGAAGAAGGAAAGAAGAAGAAAGGAAGAGATAGAGGAAGAAAGCTTGGAGATTCTGGCCCAGACGCGACATCGAGGACGATCCAACCTCTACAAAATTGAGGCAAGTGTTTAATCTTGCTAAATAAGTCATTTGTGTATTCTATTTCATAATTTGTGGGTTAAAGAAATGGTTTTTGGGTATAAGCATCAAAACCTAAATTTTGGTTTGAATCTTGAAATTTAAGATTATAATTGGGTTTAAGGGATATAAATTGATGAGATTAGATAAAGGATGAATTTTGATGTTGAAATCATGTTGAGGTTGAAGATTAATGGTTAGAAAAGGCATAAATTGAATTTTGGAGAATTTAGGCTTTGGAAAAAATCAGCCATTTTCGTGGCTTGCTGCACAAGCCGAATCGATTCGCCCCTAGCGAATCGATTCGCTATGTTGCAGAAGCCTCAGGTCTTTAGGGCCGAATCGATTCGCCCCTAGCGAATCGATTCGTTATGTAGCAGACTCTCAGGTCCTTTTGGACCGAATCGATTCGGATGGGTCGAATCGATTCGCTGTTGGGGCCGAATCGATTCGAAAACTGGGCATTTTGAGGAATTTTCTCTATAAGGATTTCAAAACCTTTGTGGTTGGGTTTATTGATTTGGGGTCTTTTCTCTTGATGTAAGAGATATACTTTGGAGACTTATAAGGGGGTTTCTCACTTTTATGATTATGGGGACTTCTTTAAATAGTTTAAGGAGAGTATATGTTGACATGTATACTTTGGAGATGTGTGTGTTTAAGGAGATAGTGGGAAACCTCATTGGGGTTGAGAATCCCAATTATGGATTAAAAAGTAAGTATAGATACGTTAGGAGGTTAATAACTCTTAGAGAGAGTTTCGAAGACAAGGCTCGGGATTGTAGGCCGAGTGTAGTGCAGAATCCTTATAGTAATTAGGATTCTATTGAGATTTAGATTTGGGGACCAACGAGAGAGAGTGGTCACGTGTCCTTAGTACTGTTTAACTTAAGAAATAGATCGCAAGAGCAATAGGAAATAGGAGTTCATAAGAGTGATTGAACCATAGACAAAATTGAGAGCGATGGGATCATAAAATGAATTGAAGTTCAAGACTTGAGGTTTGTAGACTATTAGTTAGGAGCATACCAATAGTCGAAATAGTACTAAAGATAATTATGTACTTTCGAATTTAGAGATGAAATGTGTAGTGATGGTTTCATACACTAAACTTTGGGTGATAATACTAATGTTGGATACATATATACATATATGTTTGGGAGACGATTCATCATAGGAATAATGGATGAATATGCTTTAAGTGTGGGATTGTATTCACATATCGAAGTAAATTAAATGAGTTTGTGGTGACGGCTGGTATATTGAGGATTATGTATACCTATCGCCGAGTTTACATAACTTATACATATGAACAAGAATTAGTTTGTATATATAGATATATGGATATGTGAATATATGTATATATATCTGTATGGATATATTTATGTTGAGGATATACATGATATAAATATCTAAACCTTATGTGATGGTTTATTTATATGATTGGATCATATGGATGTATATATATTGTGCATGTGAATGATATATATACTTATGTGGTTAAGCATACCCCGCTCATGCTATCATTGGGAAGTTGCGCGAGTAGAGGGTGAGCATCCTGGCTAGAAAAGCAGGGTGTGGATATTCCCCAGGTCATAGTAGTCCCGTGTGTTATTATATGATTTATATTTTTTTTGGGATGAGACGTGGTGGGTATGTTTCGTCTCATTGCCGGTTTGGAGCTATGACCGCTTCCCGAGACGTCGTGTGCGTGAGTTTACCACGAGATGGGTGTCGTTTAGTCCCACCATGGTGGCCCCAGTATTGCTACGTGAGCCGGGCACTGGGAAGATGATAGCATTGATGCAGTTTATCGGCGATATATATAGCCGGGTTTATTATTTGTGCATGGCCATTGTACATTAGATATGATGTGTACTCTTGGTCATGGGTATGGATGATGATGGTATATATATATATATATATATATATATATATATATATATATATATATATATATGTTTAGAATAAAATGCCTATATATATATTTATATATCCTATAGATAAAAGGATATAGAATCTGTGGAGTACATCTTGGAGGATTATGATGTACTAGATTGATGGGGGTTGATGTATCGCATTTAGGGAATATTTCGGTTACATCATCCCAAGGATATTATCGGAGATTTTTAGTTGTTTTCATATTGTAGTCTAAAATTTAGTAGTAGTTGTAGTATAATATTTATGTGTGGCATTATGGATCTCTAGGATCGACAATGTCAAGGAGTAGTGTAACGGGGTGGTTCCTTGTTTGGATTTTTCTTTGCAAGACACCCCACACACGAAACGTAGTACAATGTTGAGAGTGGAGAGAAGTTTTGTCAATAATAATTTATATGCATGTTAATTAGAAATTAAATCTTATGATTCAACCCAAATATAAATGGGTAACGTATTAAGAATTATAATTGATTAAATTATAAACCGGAATCCATTAAGCCTATTATGGAATAATTGTTCGTGAACATAATCTAGTATGATTAGAAAAGGGGCAGATGCTTGGGTTAAGATAGGAAGGCAATTCTCGTGGGTAGGCTGGGCCTATGTCAAGTTAGGTTGTCCTTATATATGGGGGGAATTTAACTAAAATCTCAGGACGCGAATAGGTGCGCGCCGTTAGATGAGAGGTGAGCTGGGATTTCACGAGAGTGCCAATCCACTTTTAATTATGAAATAAGTGCACCGATATTTACTATGCACGGTTAACACACTTGCTAAATATTTTCCACACTCCGGCTCTGACCCGTTTACTTTTCTCTCCTGTTTGTGTGTATATATATATATATATATTATTATTACAGGTGTCCCACCGCATGGATGCCGGATGACCTTCTATCCAGAGTCTTGGGAGCCGTGACAGGTGCGGACTGTTGTGGGTCATCGAGGTAGTCGCTTCCTACTTCTTTAGAAATCTAGGTAGGACTCATATTGTATATTGGGTTTGTACCCAAGGGATATTTATAGATGTGTACATTTATTTCATTTCAGTCATTGTATTGGCTGTGACCCGACAGCTTATTCGGGTTTACTTCCTTGTGGTATATTTAGTTGTAGTTATTTATTTCATTTTATTCTAGCATTTCATTTCTCATAGTTCTTTCTTGCATCTTTATTTTTCTTATTGGTAGTCATTGTGTTGGGTTGGTCGTCATGGTGTGTTTTATTTAAACTTTAACCTCTCGCTTATATGATATCGGGTAGTTAGTCCTATATTATATAGTACCGGCAGTTGATGTTGATACTGGACCATCTGAAACTCCTGATTTAATATAGTATAGGGCTGGCCACTCGTTATTATTTTAAGCGGGGAGTTACAGATGGTATCAGCGCATCAGGTTCTAGAGTCTTTAGGATCTGTGCGGGTTTTCTGCGTTCTTCCGTTAGCGTTCTTGATATAAAGCTCTATTATTATGACTGTTGTGTTCACTGTGTTGTTTTCTTCTGTGAAGTGTACTCACTTGATTGACGTCCTGATAATAGTTGCTCTTGTTTCTTTTCGGACGTTGCCTAGATTATGTCTTCTAGGACAGGACCAGATTAGAGAACTCTAGCAGTGGTTCAGGGTAACCTATAGGTGGTTGAGTAAGAACGGAAATTTACTCGAATGGAGAGTCTTGGACTTAATAAGGTAAGTCTGAGGAGAGGTATAGTGTAGTCCTTGGGAGGTTTAGATTGAGAAACCCGTCAACCTGTGTTAGGAAACCTGGTGTTGGTGACTCTTCCCGATGTGAGGTGTATGGATTTGTCCCAATAGCGGGAGTATTGCCTTCTGGGAGGAGGGACTAAGAAATTTGAGACTCCAGTTCGATGCGTAGGACTGAGGAAATTTTTGGTAGTCGCAATCGCGTTTTGTCCTTCAAAATGGTTAGGAAGGATTTTGAGGAAGATATTTCTCTTGTGGAGAAATAAGCTTAGGAAAAATGATTATTTTGGAAGAAGTAGAGGACTACAAATAATGGTCCAAGGATGAAGTAAAGCAATTGGATTATGGAAGTATAAGGTCGAAAACCTTTCTTTGGGGTTTAAGTCACGTTTTTGCTATATTGGGAACGTCGCGCGTAAGGTATGATGAGTAGTAGCCACTACACCGTTAGGGTGTATAAAATTTCCTTGGAAGAAGGAGTGAGTAAGTATGGTCTTTATAGGGTATCCTTTGAGAAAATAAACCGTCTCGTAAAGAGACAATAGAGAGTTTTATTATTGAATGTCGGAAGGGTGGAATGTCAGAGTTTGTTGAGTAGTGGTAGTAAGACTATTGTCTTATGGATAGGTTCGGGTGTGAAGTTGAAGTGATCCCAAAAGGGGAGGACTTACCTTGTGGCAAATGCTTTGATGCAATGCAAGGGATTAGTATAGCTGAGGGGTTCAGAGTTTAGTGAATTTATTTTGAGCGGAGAATTTAGCTCATAGTTGTACTAGCTTTGAGAACTAGGTATTGGTTAGAGTGTTGTATTTGTTGAGGCCTTGTGTTCTAAACAAGGTATGTGTTTGGCGCGTCGAAAGACGTGGGGTTTATTTATATTATACTGTTGTATAGGCCTTCGGGAAATATCTAATATATGAAAACTTTTTATAAAACCTTAACCCTGGTTCAACTAATCTCAATCCCCGACCTAGCTACACAGTAGTGTATTGGGAGGGTTCCTTGTTTGGATTTCGCTTGTGAGACCTCCCCCGCACGAAGGTGGCTAGTGTCAGGAATTGAGGAGAGTTCAACCATTGGGAATTTTCAAACTTTTATATATTTAATATATTGTTATAGATTATATTGTTGAGGGTTATATTACGAATTGAGGCTAATGGATCCTGATTATAATTCTACGAGTGGAAACTCAGGTACAGGGTGTATGGGCACCCTGGGTAGTAGTTTGTTTTAAAACCTATATGGTTCGACGTGAGAACTAGTAAGGATCGGTATAGTGATCCTGAGGATTGATGTAAGGACTAGATGATATTGAAGTCATAGGTATATCTAAATTTCGCGGACGAAATTTTTGTAAGGGGGGAAGATTGTAACATCCCATGATTTTTCAGACTGAGAAATTAAATTTTTGGGAAAATAAAATTTAATTGAATTGGAGAATTCTAAAATTTGGGAATTTAGGTCCAAAAATTGAAAACATTTCAAAGTATTCCGAATGATGATTTTGAGGGTACCATCGATCCCGAAAGGGTCGAGATAGTCAAAATGACTGTCATTGGGTTTCATTTCGGCTCCGAAATGTTTTTAAGTCAGTTCGACTCATATTGGAGTAAACGAGTCATTTAAAGTGTGTATTAACATTCAAAATTGGGTTTTATTGTTTTAAGGGATTTAAAGGCTTACGGATGAAGCCTTCTCATTTGAGAAAGAGAGAAAGAGAAAGAAAAGAGAAAGGAAGAAGGAAAGAAGAAGAAAGGAAGAGATAGAGGAAGAAAGCTTGGAGATTCCAGCCCAAACGCGACATCGAGGACGATCCAACCTCTACAAAATTGAGGCAAGTGTTTAATCTTGCTAAATAAGTCATTTCTGTATTCTATTTCATAATTTGTGGGTTAAAGAAATGGTTTTTGGGTATAAGCATCAAAACCTAAATTTTGGTTTAAATCTTGAAATTTAAGATTATAATTCGGTTTAAGGGATATAAATTGATGAGATTAAATAAAGGATGAATTTTGATGTTGAAATCATGTTGAGGTTGAAGATTAATGGTTTTAAAAGGAATAAATTGAATTTTGGAGAATTTCGGCTTTGGAAAAAATCAGCCATTTTCGTGGCTTGCTGCACAAGCCGAATCGATTCGCCCCTAGCGAATCGATTCGCTATGTTGCAGAAGCCTCAGGTCTTTAGGGTCGAATCGATTCGCCTCTAGCAAATCGATTCGGTATGTAGCAGAATCTCAGGTCCTTTTGGACCGAATCAATTCGGATGGGCCGAATCGATTCGCTGTTGGGGCCGAATCGATTCAAATGGGCCGAATCGATTCGAAAACAGGGCATTTTGAGGAATTTTCTCTATAAGGATTTCAAAATCTTTGTGGTTGGGTTTATTGATTTGGGGCCTTTTCTCTTGATGTAAGAGATATACTTTGGAGACTTATAAGTGGGTTTCTCACTTTTATGATTATGGGGACTTCTGTAAATAGTTTAAGGAGAGTATATGTTGACATGTATACTTTGGAGATGTGTGTGTTTAAGGAGATAGTGGGAAACCTCATTGGGGTTGAGAATCCCAATTATGGATTAAAAAGTAAGTATAGATACGTTAGGAGGTTAAGAACTCTTAGAGAGAGTTTCGAAGGCAAGGCTCGGGATTGTAGGCCGAGTGTAGTGCAGAATCCTTATAGTAATTAGGATTCTATTGAGATTTAGATTTGGGTACCGACGAGAGAGAGTGGTCACGTGTCATTAGTACTGTTTAACTTAAGAAATAGATCGCAAGAGCAATAGGAAATAGGAGTTCATAAGAGTGATTGAACCATAGACAAAATTGAGAGCGATGGGATCATAAAATGAATTGAAGTTCAAGACTTGAGGTTTGTAGACTATTAGTTAGGAGCATACCAATAGTCGATATAGTACTAAAGATAATTATGTACTTTCGAATTTAGAGATGAAATGTGTAGTGATGGTTTCATACACTAAACTTTGGGTGATAATCCTAATGTTGGATACATATATACATATATGTTTGGGAGACGATTCATCATAGGAATAATGGATGAATATGCTTCAAGTGTGGGATTGTATTCACATATCGAGGTAAATTAAATGAGTTTGTGGTGACGGCTGGTATATTGAGGATTATGTATACCTATCGCCGAGTTTACATAACTTATACATATGAACGAGAATTAGTTTGTATATATAGATATATGGATATGTGAATATATGTATATATATCTATATGGATATATTTATGTTGAGGATATACATGATATAAATATCTAAACCTTATGTGATGGTTTATTTATATGATTGGATCATATGGATGTATATATATTGTGCATGTGAATGATATATATACTTATGTGGTTAAGCATACCCCGCTCATGCTATCATTGGGAAGTTGTGCGCGTAGAGGGTGAGCATCCTGGCTAGAAAAGCGAGGTGTGGATATTCCCTAGGTCATTGTGGTCCCGTGTGTTATTATATGATTTATATTTTTTTTTGGGATGAGACGTGGTGGGTATGTTACGTCTCATTGCCGGTTTGGAGTTATGACCGCTTCTCGGGACGTCATGTGCGTGAGTTTACCACGAGATGGGTGTCGTTTAGTCCCACCATGGTGGCCCCAGTATTGCTACGTGAGCCGGGCACTAGGAAGATGATAGCATTGATGCAGTTTATCGGCGATATATATAGCCGGGTTTATTATTTGTGCATGGCCATTGTACATTAGATATGATGTGTACTCTTGGTCATGGGTATGGATGATGATGGTATATATATATGGTTAGAATAAAATGCCTATATATATATTTATATATCCTATAGATAAAAGGATATAGAATCTTTGTGGAGTACATCTTGGAGGATTATGATGTACTAGATTGATGGGGGTTGATGTATCGCATTTAAGGAATATTTCGGTTACATCATCCCAAGCATATTATTGGAGATTTTTAGTTGTTTTCATATTGTAGTCTAAAATTTAGTAGTAGTAGTAGTATAATATTTATGTGTGGCATTATGGATCTCTAGGATCGACATTGTCAAGGAGTAGTGTAACGGGGTGGTTCCTTGTTTGGATTTCGCTTTGCGAGACACCCCATGCACGAAACGTAGTACAATGTTGAGAGTGGAGAGAAATTTTGTTAATAATAATTTATATGCATGTTAATTAGAAATTAAATCTTATGATTCAACCCAAATATAAATGGGTAACGTATTAAGAATTATAATTGATTAAATTATAAACCGGAATCCATTAAGCCTATTATGGCATAATTGTTTGTGAACATAATCTAGTATGATTAGAAAAGGGGCGGATTCTTGGGTTAAGATAGGAAGGCAATTCTCGTGGGTAGGCTGGGCCTATGTCAAGTTAGGTTGTCCTTATATATGGGGGTAATTTAACTAAAATCTCAGGACGCGAATAGGTGCGCGCCGTTAGATGAGAGGTGAGCTGGGATTTCACGAGAGTGCGAATCCACTTTTAATTATGAAATAAGTGCACCGATATTTATTATGCACGGTTAACACACTTGCTAAATATTTTTCACACTTCGGCTCTGACCCGTTTACTTTTCTCTCCTGTCTGTATATATATATATATATATATATATATATATATATATATATATATATATATATATTATTACAGGTGTCCCACCGCATGGATGTCGGATGACCTTCTATCCAGAGTCTTGGGAGCCGTGACAGGTGAGGACTGTTGCGGGTCATCGAGGTAGTCGCTTCCTACTTCTTTAGAAATCTAGGTAGGACTCATATTGTATATCGGATTTGTACCCAAGGGATATTTATAGATGTGTACATTTATTTCATTTCATTCATTGTATTGGATGTGACCCGATAGCTTATTCGGGTTTACTTCCTTGTGGTATATTTAGTTGTAGTTATTTATTTCATTTTATTCTAGCATTTCATTTCTCATAGTTCTTTCTTGCATCTTTCTTTTTCTTATTGGTAGTCATTGTGTTGGGTTGGTCGTCATGGTGTGTTTTATTTAAACTTTAACCTCTCGCTTATATGATATCGGGTAGTTAGTCCTATATTATATAGTACCGGCAATTGATGTTGAGACTGGACCATCTGAAACTCCTGATTTAATGTAGTATAGGGCTGGCCACCCGTTATTATTTTAAGCGGGGTGTTACATTTTATTATTTTTATTATGCCTTTTATTAGGTTATTATTACATTTTATATATAATAATACCAAAATAAGAGGCTAAATACCCCATTTAAGTGGTGAGATGAAACCCTTAGCTTAATTATTTTTATTTTTATTTTATTTATTTATTATGTCCCTCTGAATATTAATATTGAAATTTTACAATATATATTTATGCCTCGAGAGAGGGTTAATTATTTTTGAGAGAAAATAGTAAATTCATATTACAATATTTATTTATTTATTAAACTAGAGATAAACAATTTTTAATTAATATTGTAGTTTGAATGGTTTAAAATACTTTTAGTAAATTTTCCCTAACGGGTGATTTATCAGAAACTATTCAAATCGGATTTTTATAGAGTTTGTGAAATTTAACATTATTCTTCTAAAAAAATTATGTTCAACTTCACATTTGCAATGAAAGTTGATTTGTGGATTTAAATATATCTTCTAGTATTTCAAATACATAATAAATTAATATAAATAAGTTGTATAAGTGGTGAATTTCAATTCCTTAAATTATCTCATAATTATTTGCTCCTCATATTTAGCTCACTTTATCATTTTAATTATTTATTAGTGTAATTTAAATTTCATATCCATTAGTTAACATAAACATCCTTTGAAAACTTATTCTTTTAAAATTATTGTACTCATTTTCATTTTTTCGTTTCCATATTAAGAAATTGGATTAACACCCCACTTGCCATTATATATATATATATATATATATATATATATAGTGTATTTCATAGGTTCAAGGGATTTTGATTGAGAAGAGAGCTATACTACAACGACAACACACTGAAATCCTTTCATAAGGGTCGTTCGAGATTTTTCTAATTTTGGTTTTTCTAGTACATCGGGCATTGTGTGATTGTTTATTTTACTTTATCATGCTATCACCTAAATGCATGTTTTAGGATAAATATAAAATTGGCTAAAACTCGTTTACACAATTTTCGTTTATAATTGATGATTTAAGTTTAATATTTAATTTGAAAAAAATTAAAAATTGGTTATTATTTAGACCATTTCGTATATTCCGCAACTTCATCAGTGTTTTACATTAAGTTCCAGTTGCTACACTTTTAACACATTATTATGTTTGTCGTGTCATGGGAAATAATACAACATTAGAGTTGTGGGAGCTCTAAGGCTTTGTCCATCTTTCCTTATTCTTTCTTTCCTCTAGAATTGTTTGAAAATATTTCTCTAGAGATAAGTCATGTTTTTTGTTGATACCAAAATTAATATGCTGATGTGGACGAATCAGACGAAGACACGTGTCAATATACGTGGCACAATAGTAACGAGGAAGTTCATTTCCTCGACCAACTCATGTTCTCCCCGAGCAACGAGGATATACCGAGGAACTTCAGCACTCCGAGGTACTCTAGCGCTCCGAGGAACTCCTGAGCAACGCGCAACTAAGGCGGTCCGAGCTGCATCTCGGCCGTATTATTAATTGCCAGAATGTCAACAGTTCAACTATTCATTGAATGTTCATTATCTTGACGCACACGCTGCATTAAATGTATTACCCTTTCATATGTATATCATTTAATGTATCAACCCATTCATGTACAGCCTAAGGGCTATAAATACCTTGTATCACCCTCATTCAAAAGGAGGGGAATTTCTGGATTGAACTTGTAATCGAGAATTCCCAGACAATCAGCAATAACATAACAGTGGACGTAGGCCATTCTTATAAGGCTGAACCACTTTAAAAATCCGTGTCTCATTTTATTTATCTGTGATTGAATAATTAGAGCGATCTAATTTTTTACATCAACAGATTGGCGCCGTATGTGGGAAACGACTGTTGCTATCGTTTTTCACCAAAAATAATTTATCATCAATGGCAGATAATCCAGAATCCAGTAATCGAAATGCTGGAAATACTGGAAATCCTCTGAATCTATCTGCACCTCCAGATCTGGCTGGAATTATGACGAATCTGGCCGAAGGACAAACCGCCATGCAAGAAACAATAAGGCAACTCATTCAAACTCTTCATGGCGGTGCACCTACCCATTCAAGGCAAAGGAGTGATCGTGGGCAATCGCGATCCAGGCGTACTGATTCATATCGTAATGAAGAATCTGATGATTTTTCTTATCAACCTGGGCGAACTTCATCGATACGGGCTACGGATACAGATCAACATATTACCCTCTCTCCGGAGAGAACTAGCGCCCTGGAAAGATTAAGCAGGGCATCTCCTTTCAGTCGGTTAGGACCAAGGAGAAATATGAGTCCGCCTAGAGCCCCATCGAGAAGCTTTCGACCACCATCAGGTTTGAGAGAAGGATCAGCACAATCAAGACCAGTTACTCGTCGAGATAGATCTCAGGAAGCTACGTCAGAACAATCAATTGCTCGGACTAAGCAGCCCGAGGAAGGAAATGAAGCATGGAAGGGTTCCATTCAGCGATTGGAGGATAGACTTGGAGAAATGGTTAAAGAAAGGAATCCCTTACAGCGCCATTGTGAATTTTCCTACACCATCGAAATTCAAAGCACCTGTAGTGACCCCTAAGTATGATGGAAAGACAGATCCTGTTCTTTATATAGAACAATACCAAGCTGCTGCCGACATATATGTCGTCCCCGACGAGATGAGATGTAGAGCATTCTCGGGAACTCTTACTGGGTCTGCGCAGATATGGTACAACAATCTTCCTCGGGGTAAGATTTCGACTTTTATTCAGTTAGCCGAGTTGTTCATTGGTAATTTCTGTTTTGGAGCAAAGCCAGTAAAGCGAGTAGCGCACTTGTTAAGTGTTAGACAAAAATCAGGTGAGAGTACTAGAGATTACATAACTCGTTTCAATAACGAGAAGTTGGAAGTCATAGATTACGAAGAAAAGACAGCGATCACTGCTTTGATGAGTGGACTGCTGCCTAACAAATTATATTACACTTTGGCCAAAGATCCACCTAAAACTATGTCAGAATTGATGGCAAAAGCGGCCAAAATCATGAATGCCGAGGAGGCTATGGCTGCGAAGAAGAATATGGATAAAGAAACCAAGGTGGAGGTTGACAAATCTAAGAAGAAAGAGCAAAAAGGTAATGGTGGTGACAAGCATTCCAAGAATAATAGGACGTCATGGGAAGTCCTGAAAAAATATGATAATTATACTCCATTGAAGATGGGTATTAATCATGTTTTAGAAGAAATCAAGAATAACGAAGAAATCAAGTGGCCAGATAAACTGAGGACCAATCCTGACCTGAGAAATAGGGCCAAATATTGCGAGTTCCATAAAGATCATGGCCATACGACCAAAAATTGCATAGCCCTTCAGAACGAGATTGAAACGCTCATCCGAAGAGGAAAGTTGTCAAAGTATGTAGATCGCAGAGGTGAAAGGAAGAATGATGATAGAACTAGAGATCGTTCCAGATCTCCTCGTCGGACGGAGGAGAAAAAGAAAAGAAATCATGAAGATGATCCAGATGAAGACCCCGATCTTCCAAAAAAGCCAAGGCAGCCTGAACGAGAGGTATTTTCCATACGTTTTGGGTCATTTGATTGTAATGTTATTACAGGAGGAGATGCTGGAGGGGGAGACCTTACTGCAGAAAGAAAGGCCTATCTCGGAGAGGCTCAAGCCTGCTCATATATTCAACGAATAAATCTTGCCGAGGATGATCGTCCGAGGAAGGTAAATAAAGAGAAGATAGTTATTGGTTTTTCAAAAAACGATTTGGCAGGTGTTCTTTACCCTCACGACGATCCCTTGGTGATCAAAATGAGGATGAAAGATGTGGTGATTTCAAGGGTGTTAGTGGACAATGGTAGTTCGGCAGACATCATGTACTATTCATGCTTTGATAGCTTGAATTTGAAATTATCTCAATTGGAACCTTATCACAGACCCCTTCTGGGTTTTGCTGGCGAGAAAGTTTTTCCACTTGGGACGATCAAGTTGGACATATTCATTGGAACTTGGCCCGCTTGTCGAACAGAAAGAATACGCTTCTTTGTGATGGATAAGAATGTGCAGTCAGCCTACAACATCATCATGGGAAGAGTTGGTTTGAAGAAGTTCGAAGCGGTTCCATCTACAGTACATCAATGCTTAAAATTCCCAACAAACTTCGGAGTAGGAGTTGTGAAAGGTGATCAAAAAGTAGCTCGGGAATGCTATTATTCATCTGCCGAGCAAGAGGAGCTTGAAGAATCAAGGAAAAAGACTATTACCTACCAGGTGGAGGAAGGTACAGAAATTGAAACTCTTGATCCCAGGGATGAATCCCAACTTGTAAAAGGACAGGTGGTAGAATCTACAGAAAATGTTATTCTGGACGAGGAGCACCCTGAACGAGTAACCCAGATAGGTTCATCGTTGGATGCTTCAATAAAACAAGAGTTGATAATGTTCTTGAGAAACAGAAAGAAAACTTTCGCATGGAGTCATGAGGACATGCCAGGAATAGATCCAAATTTCTTATGTCATGAACTCAATGTGAATAAGGAGATCAAGCCTGTAAAGCAGAGAAGAAGAGTATTTAGCCCCGAGAAGAATTAAGCCATAGAAGAGGAGGTCGAGAAGCTCCAGAAAGCCCAATTCATTGAAGATGTGAAATATCCAGACTGACTGGCAAATGTGGTGATGGTAAAGAAAAAGAACAATAAATGGAGAATGTGTGTTGATTTCACTGATCTCAACAAGGCATGCCCAAAAGATCATTTTCCATTGCCCAGAATTGACCAACTGGTGGATGCTACCTCGGGACATGAACTGCTCAGCTTCATGGATGCTTACTCTGGCTACAACCAGATCAAAATGAAACCTGAAGATAGGGAAAGTACTTCTTTTATTACCCCTAGGGGAACTTATTGCTATAATGTTATGCCTTTTGGTTTGAAAAATGCAGGGGCGACATACCAGCGGCTGATGAACAAGGTTTTCACCGAACAAATCAGTTGCAACATGGAAGTCTATGTCGATGATATGCTAACAAAAAGCAAGAAAGCTGCAGATCATCTAGTTGACTTAGCTCAGACCTTTGATCAATTGGATAAATACCAGATGAAGCTCAACCCGACGAAGTGCACATTTGGAGTACGAGAAGGAATGTTTCTCGGATACATTGTCAATCAGCGAGGCATTGAAGCAAATCCAGATAAGATCAAAGATCTTTTAGGGTTGCGATCTCCAACAACAAAGAAAGAAGTGCAGAGTCTTACAGGACGAGTTGCAGCGCTCAACAGATTCGTATCTCGAGCAACTGACAAATGCCTCCCATTCTTTAAAACACTTCGAAAAACTTTTGAGTGGACTGATGAATGTGAGAAGGCCTTTCAAGACTTGAAAAAGTATTTAGGAGCACCTCCATTGTTGTCCAGGCCAATAACAGACGAGAAGTTGTACTTGTATCTAGCAGTATCAGAGAATGCAGTTAGCTCGGCATTGATCAGATTGGAGAATGGAGTCCAGAAACCAATTTATTACACAAGTAAGGCTTTCCGAGGTACAGAGATCAGGTACCCAAAGTTAGAAAAATTGGCATTGGCATTAATTGAAGCAAGTAGAAGAATGAGGCCATATTTCCAGGACAATACCATCATTGTGTATACCGACATGCCATTGAGACAAGCTCTTCACAAACTGATGTACTGGGCAATAGAACTCGGTGAATATGATATTGTGTATGAACCCAGATCATCATTAAAAGGGCAAGCTGTAGCAGATTTTATAGCAGAGTTTACATACCCTGATACCCCCGAGGAACAAAAGTTGCTCACTGACCAACCTGTAGATGTTACAGGATCAACAGACATAGGTCTTGACCAACTACAGTTGGTAAAAGGGCTTGTGGATGTAGAAGGATCATCAATTTTAAACTCAGACCAGCTTCGGTTGGTAAAAGAGCGAAAAGAGTTGATCGACGAGGAGCGAAAGATGTCAGGGGAGGATGAAAAGAAGCAACAAATATTTCATCGAGGAACTCTATCAGATAAAGAATTCGAAGACGGGTTACCCATATGGAGATTATATGTAGATGGCTCATCTTGCACAGCAGGTTGCGGGGCAGGAATTGTTTTAAACACCCCAGACGAGATTGACGTGGAATATGCTTTACGATTCCAATTCAAAGCCTCTAATAATGAAGCTGAGTATGAGGCCATGATAGCAGGTTTAAACTTAGCAAAAGTTATGGAAGCACGGCAAATAATGGTATTCAGTGATTCTCAATTGATTGTGAATCAGATGATAGGAATATACGCAGTTAAAGGAGAGTTGATGGAAAAGTATCATGCAAAGGTGATGAAGTTACTGACAGAATTTGATGCCATTCAATTGGTAAGAATACCAAGGATGGAGAATGTACAAGCAGAAGCACTGGCCCGACTAGCATCAGCTACTCGTACCGAGCTACGAAGAACAATACCAATTGAAGTACTGGAAAGTCGGAGCATAGATGAAGACCTGACAATGAATGTAATTACCCTTGATTTAGGACCATCTTGGATGGATCCCATCAGGGCATATATTGAAGAAGGAAGATTGCCGGAGGACAAGCTCGCTGCCAAGAAACTGAAATATAAAGCTGCTCGGTATGTGTTAACTAATGGTATTTTGTATAGACGAGGAATTATGGCAGGTTTGCAGAGATGTGTACATCCCTCCGAGGTGAAAGAATTGATTAAAGAAATCCATGAAGGGTCTTGTGGAGCTCATGTAGCAGGTCGAATGCTTTTACAAAGGGTAATGATTCAAGGATACTATTGGCCAACGATGAGGGCTGATTGTATAGCCTGTGCTAAGAAATGTGACAAGTGCCAACGTTTTTCCTCTATCTGACGAACTCCACAAGCATTGTTGACACCCATAACTTCCCCTTGGCCATTAGCCATGTGGGGAATTGATTTGGTAGGACCATTGCCGATCACCCGAGGAAGATTTAAGTACCTCGTCGTCGCAGTAGACTATTTTACTAAGTGGGTAGAAGCTGAACCCCTCATCGACATGACATACGAGAAGGTATACCAGTTCGTTTGGAAGAATATCATCTGTCGATATGGTCTCCCTCATGCCTTCATCACAGACCATGGAGCCCAATTTGATAACGAGGAATTTGCTGCTTATTGTCATCAGTCGAACATTTTGAAGGTCCATTCAGCACCAGGCCATCCTCAAAGCAATGGATAGACTGAAGTGATGAATAGAACACTGCTAAATGGTTTGAAGAAAAGGTTAAGTGAAGCTAAAGCTAACTGGATTAACGAGCTACAATCAGTATTGTGGGCTTACCGAACAACTCCCCGAGCAGCGACTGGAGAATCACCATATATGCTGGCATTTGGAAGTGAGGCTGTAATACCTGCCGAGTTAGGTCTCCCAACGCACAGAGTGCTGAATTTCAATTCCCCAGTTAGCGACTTGATGAGAAGACTGGATTTGAACATGCTCGAGGAGGTCAGAGAAGAGGCAGCCATTAGGAATGCTGCTTATCAACAACGAACAGCTCTTTTCTACAACAAAAGGGTGAAGAAATGCGATTTAAAAGAAGGAGATTATGTGCTAAAGAAGGTCATTCAGAAGCACAATAAATTGGAGGCAAACTGGCATGGGCCTTACCGAGTTACAGAAGTTGTTCGACCAGGAACTTACCGAATAGCAACTCTAGAAGGAGAAGAATTCAAGAATGCTTGGAATGATGAACACCTTCGCAAGTATTATCAGTAATGTAAAATGTAAAGCAGTTCCTTCATTATGAATAAAACGAGTATGTTTCACCATTTTCTTTCTATTGAAAGTTTTTCGGGGAATACTAGTGTTGTACACTACGCTGCTTGACAGCAAAAAGAAGACAAAAGTTCGAAAGAACCAAAAAATATCCTCCTTTGGTTAGGGGGCGTACACTAGCGTGACCAACTAAGGTTGGTAAGATAACTAGTGGACAAAAAGTTCGAAAGAACCAAAAAATATCCTCCTTTGGTTAGGGGGCGTACACTAGCGTGACCAACTAAGGTTGGTAAGATAACTAGTGGACAAAAAGTTCGAAAGAACCAAAAAATATCCTCCTTTGGTTAGGGGGCGTACACTAGCGTGACCAACTAAGGTTGGTAAGATAACTAGTGGACAAAAAGTTCGAAAGAACCAAAAAATATACTCCTTTGGTTAGGAGGCGTACACTAGCGTGACCAACTAAGGTTGGTAAGATAACTAGTGGACAAAAAGTTCGAAAGAACCAAAAAATATACTCCTTTGGTTAGGAGGCGTACACTAGCGTGACCAACTAAGGTTGGTAAGATATCTAGTGGACAAATAGTTCGAAAGAACCAAAAATATGCTCTCACAAGCCAACAAGTTGGTCGGAAGGTAAAATCATTCCAGAAAATACAAAGAATTCCAAACTGAGCCAAGTATAGTTGGTCGGTGATCAACTATACTTGGTCGACGAGGATAAATTATCGACCATGGTTGGTCGGATACATTTCAGGAAAAAGTTTACCAAGTATGGTTGGTCGGGGATAAAAACCCATAAACTGTAGTTGGTCGACAAACACAATTTAACAACCTTGGCTGGTTGAAAATATTTTAAACATTTTATACTCATTACTTTATTATTAAGTGATTAAGCAACATTGAATACTTGTAATTTTGCTTACTAAGTTGGTTGATTAACAGCATCATATTGTTATCTTTTTAACAGATACATATACACAAATGTAAAAATGTTTGATAAACACAAGACAATCGCAATACAAATTTGCAAAAAGAAAATGAAATTCTTTCATTAAGATAAAAATGTATTACAAGCTATACATATGTGCTAATTATTACATTGAAAAACCTATTCTATTGGTTTCTTTCCTTTAGCTTTTGAAACAGGTTCCTCGTCGGTAGGAGGATCTTCTAAGCAAAGAGGAGAATTGATGAAATTAACATCTCTGAGCATTCTGACGTTCATCACAGAAGGTGTATCTAAGAGATGCTCTGGACGAGATAATTCAGTCTGAGAATGAAGACTATAGTCGCCGAGATATTTTGAAATTAAACTTCGAGGAATGGAACGAGCTGGGATCCATTCCATGTCCAATTTGAAAGGTGGCACAGGCAAATCTAATAACCCTGGAGCATGATAATCCCATAAAAATGCCCCTGCTCCAATTTCAGTACACCCAGGGCGTTCAACCACCCCTGTTTATAACCTTCATTATTGGCATGTTCAATCCGAGCATCCAAATGAACAAGGGCTTCATTGTACCCTGCCATCCAAAATTCCCTAGGCTGTTTATGGAATTGGAAGGTTAATCTATCCAATTGTTCGTGAAGGCTCCTGGCAAAAGCATCCTTATTATCCAAAGCAGACTTCATCGCAGTAAGTTGATCCTCCAAGGATAGATTTTTCTTGGAAATTTCAGACAAATCTCGGTCTTTGGCGTTCAATTGGAATGCTTGAGTTTCTAACGTCGACTGAGTACGAGCTTCTTCAACATTGCGGCTAAGAACTCTTGATCGACTCCGAGCAGCGACTGGAGAACTTTGCTCCTCGGCAATATTTTGGACAGCCCTTCCTCGTCCGCGAGAACCTCTTCCTCGTCCCCGAGCAATAGCAGAAATACCAGACTTTCTTAAAGCATCCAGTTCTTGCCTTAATTTGGCATTCTCGAACTCTAAGAATGAGAAACCTTCATCGGTAACTTGCACTAAAGCAGTAGAAGATGACGCTGCAGATTCATACTGTGCCAGCTTTTTTTGCAAATTATTGTTCTCCTGTTCCAGCAACTCAGCAATCTGCCTGCAAGCTTCAACTTCACCTTTTAAAGTTCTTTCCCTAACATCGTATCCAGCTAGGATCTTTTTATGGCCTGTGTCAGAAGAAAGCTGTTGGTATCTATTTTCATATTCCTTGTGCAACAAAGCCATTGATTCATTGTGCTGACCTTGTAGATCTTCTAAGGAATGATGAAGTTCCTCGATCAATTCGTAGTATGCCACATTATTGGCCACAAATCTATCAAGTAAATCCTTCAAGTACCGGTAAGCCTCAACTGCTTGCTCCGAGGCATCGTGGCCAAGGATGTCGACAATCTCTGATACACTCAGGTCTGTATGACCAGCTTTATAATATCCATTGCATTGTTTCATCAACTCGGTATCAGGGGAAGATATCAATTCCATTCTGGCCAAAAACTAATAAAGAAGAAGGCAGAAGTTAATAAATAAAAGCAGACAGAGTATCAACAATGAAGAGGAACGAAGATGTATTTTATTAGATCATCAAAAGATTACATTGTTTGATTACAAATAATAAAAGATAGAAATGATACCGAATAACTTCACACCTTTTCCTTGTCTCCCAAGACTTTCTCGGGAGGCTGGGATGAGGAGCTCGGTTGCTCGGTGGTAACGGCGACTTGGTCTGTAGGAGTTGAAATTTTGACAGAAGGAGGAGGCATGGAAGAAAATGTCCTCGTTGGAAACAGGAAGAGAGGCAGGGACTTGATCACCTATAGCCATAGAAGATTCATCAGAGGCGGGCTCATCTTCTTCTTCTTCCACAATTGGTGGAGGAGGACCAGGGAGGTGCAACTGGAATAGATCAGAATCATCCTTGATCTTCAGTTCCTGCAGAGCAGCTACCTAGCCATCGTGGAAGTATTTCAACTTCCCGTATTGAACTTGGGATGTCATCGCAGCAATTCCCTTATCCCATCCTTTCTCCCAGCCAGCGTTGAAGGATTTTTTGACTGCGACTTTTCTTCTTAGTTTCTCCAAGGAGAGCTTCACATCCAATTCTTCCTTTTGGACCTTGATATCTTGCAGGGCGGACAACTTCTCCTCTGCCTTCTTCAACTTATCTTCAAGCTCTCCCAAGTTCTTGAGCTTGACATCATACTTCTGATGTTCGACCTCTAAACCTTTTACTTTATCCTCCAAACTCTTGGAGATCTCAGCCATCTTCACATTCTCGGCCTCAACTGCAGACAACTTTTTCTCCCAAACAGCCTTATCCTCACTATACTGTTGGCGAGATTCCTTCAAGGATTGGGTCAAACCCAGCAGAGCATCCTCTACACCTGACGAGGAGCTTGAAGCTTTAATAGCTTCATCTTTCTTCACGATATTATTGAAATAGTTCACCAGCTGAAAGATGAGAAAAACAGTAAAGTCAATACAAAATGCAAGCATTCAGAGAAAGAAAGAAAATTCAGAATGTGAGAAATTTACCGAAGCAAGATGACGAGTAGCTAGGGATGTCAGCATATCCCTAGAAATTTTTTCATCAATTCCTTGGACCTCGGGTATGATCCAAGTTTTTACCGAGCTCACTGCAGAACTCGGAGGAATGATGGTTGGAATACCAACACCACCAGCTGGTAGAGAAGGGACAGTTTCAGCCAAATTGACTGAGGATGATTTCCTCAATCTTCTCAAAGGGACTTCAGCAGCTTCAACCAAGGAAGAACTCTTGGTCGGAGAGATAGTAATCACTTCCATAAGAGCAACTTTCTTGCTCGGAGCCACTGGGGGCTTCTCGGCAGCTTTGGAGGGTGCAGCATCCACTTTCTTAGTCCCCTCTGGGACATCAGTTTTGCTTTTCTTAGCCCCAACAGCAGAAGTAATGTCATCAAAGAGAGCAGGAGGAGCTCTTTTCTTGCCCATTCTTTGACTTAAAGGAAGATGAGAATCTGAAGAAGAATCTTCTGGAGTTGAAGCTGGTTCAACAGGACGAGCAGTATAAGAGGTTGTGTAACTCTTATACTGTAGCAGATATGATGCAGACCTGATGTGCTCGTCTGCAACGTTCTTATGCAAACCCCAGATAAGTTTCAGATGTTTAATATTAACCTCTGATTCTTTTGGAGTTTTTCTTTTACTATCAACTGCAAACAAACACATAATGAAATATCAGTCATACATTGTGTCGAACATGATAAAAGCATAACTTCATAAGTAAAATAAAATGAAAAATAAACCTATCCCATTGCCATATGGGGGGCATCTGGGACCGTTGTATACTCCATCTCCAACTAAAGGGGCATATTGCCAATTTTTAATAACCAACCCATGTTCAAAATAATCTCTATTTGAGTCAGGGAGGTTAACTACAAGAGCCCTATTCAGAAACCTAGTTTTTAAATAATAAATATTATCTAGAGTGGCCCATTTATAGCAATACATAATTTCAGGGATCCCTATACGAGTCCCATGAGTTAGATTTAATTTGTGCACCCCATTAATTATTCTCCATGAATTGGGGGCTATTTTTGCAGGGACAAGATCAAAATACTGACAAAACTCAAGACACAATGGGTTTGGTGGAAAGGAAAAACCACATTCAGCAATGAAAAGACTGGGGAACCAATGTCCCTCAGCCAATCGAAAATAATCTAAAGGCTCAGAAAGAACCTCCAGAGTTACCCATGAAGGAATGGAAAAATCGGAGCGAAATTTCTCAACAGACTCCACAATATAAACCATACTGAATAAAAGAGATATAGAAGAAAGGAAGAAAATCTTACAGGAAGAAAGGAGGTATGTTGACAACGAACGAAAACTAGGATGAACGCACAAGAGAGAAGGAGAAAATAGAAAGCTTGAATGCAGGAAATTGGAAAAAGAAGAAGACGGTATGGTTACCTAAGAAGTTTAAATACTTTGCCTTGGGAAGCGGCGAATGAAATGATTACAAAAAAGAAACTATTGAACTTCCGCCGGCTAAAAGGATAAAAAGGGCACTAAGATCGAAGCGCTCTTAAAAGTTCGAAAAAAGGCGGATTCGTTGAATTTGGGAATAAATTTAAATACGATGCTCCTAAAACCCAGGAAGATCATTCAATATTGCCATAAACCGAGAAAGAATGTTCCATACTCCTCAAAGTTCGAAATATGAAACATTGGGGGCTTCTGTTGATACCAAAATTAATATGCTGATGTGGACGAATCAGACGAAGACACGTGTCAATATACGTGGCACAATAGTAACGAGGAAGTTCATTTCCTCGACCAACTCATGTTCTCCCCGAGCAACGAGGATATACCGAGGAACTTCAGCACTCCGAGGTACTCTAGCGCTCCGAGGAACTCCTGAGCAACGCGCAACTAAGGCGGTCCGAGCTGCATCTCGGCCGTATTATTAATTGCCAGAATGTCAACAGTTCAACTATTCATTGAATGTTCATTATCTTGACGCACACACTGCATTAAATGTATTACCCTTTCATATGTATATCATTTAATGTATCAACCCATTCATGTACAGCCTAAGGGCTATAAATACCTTGTATCACCCTCATTCAAAAGGAGGGGAATTTCTAGATTGAACTTGTAATCGAGAATTCCCAGACAATCAGCAATAACATAACAGTGGACGTAGGCCATTCTTATAAGGCTGAACCACTTTAAAAATCTGTGTCTCATTTTATTTATCTGTGATTGTAGTTTGAATGGTTTAAAATACTTTTAGTAAATTTTCCCTAACGGGTGATTTATCAGAAACTATTCAAATCGGATTTTTATAGAGTTTGTGAAATTTAACATTATTCTTCTAAAAAAATTATGTTCAACTTCACATTTGCAATGAAAGTTGATTTGTGGATTTAAATATATCTTCTAGTATTTCAAATACATAATAAATTAATATAAATAAGTTGTATAAGTGGTGAATTTCAATTCCTTAAATTATCTCATAATTATTTGCTCCTCATATTTAGCTCACTTTATCATTTTAATTATTTATTAGTGTAATTTAAATTTCATATCCATTAGTTAACATAAACATCCTTTGAAAACTTATTCTTTTAAAATTATTGTACTCATTTTCATTTTTTCGTTTCCATATTAAGAAATTAGATTAACACCCCACTTGCCATTATATATATATATATATATATATATATATATATATTTATTTATATATAGTGTATTTCATAGGTTCAAGGGATTTTGATTGAGAAGAGAGCTATACTACAACGACAACACACTGAAATCCTTTCATAAGGGTCGTTCGAGATTTTTCTAATTTTGGTTTTTCTAGTACATCGGGCATTGTGTGATTGTTTATTTTACTTTATCATGCTATCACCTAAATGCATGTTTTAGGATAAATATAAAATTGGCTAAAACTCGTTTACACAATTTTCGTTTATAATTGATGATTTAAGTTTAATATTTAATTTGAAAAAAATTAAAAATTGGTTATTATTTAGACCATTTCGTATATTCCGCAACTTCATCAGTGTTTTACATTAAGTTCCAGTTGCTACACTTTTAACACATTATTATGTTTGTCGTGTCATGGGAAATAATACAACATTAGAGTTGTGGGAGCTCTAAGGCTTTGTCCATCTTTCCTTATTCTTTCTTTCCTCTAGAATTGTTTGAAAATATTTCTCTAGAGATAAGTCATGTTTTTGTTAAATATTAGAGGGTACTTGTACACTATACGGATGAGTTGCAAAGTAGTTTATAGTGGATGAGATTTTGTAATCTGTTTATTCTTTTACCCATGACGAGTACGACAATCATGTTACCCATGTTATTTTTCCTTTCTCCTTCTTTTTAATATAATTTTTTGGATTGTAGTTGTGTTATTTATTGTTAAAATTTCTTGATTACAAAGGTTCTCGAAACATAATCCACTCCACAATAAAAATTTAATGATTCAATATATAGTATATGTTGTGATCTCACTAAATATGTTTATAGTAGTTTGCAATTCATTATATGTGAGTAACATCACTTTTATGCACGCTTGACTATTAGTGAGATGTTCTCCTTTTTATTGTTATCTATTTTTTTAGATTAATGAGGAATTTAGATCTATGTTACTAGGGCATTGCTAATGGAGCTGGTCAATCAATGACACTCGGTCTAATACGTGTTGCTCCAATTAAGGTACTACCTACCAATAATTTTGATATGTTATTGTATAACTTCTTGCAGAAATAGTTGACATTTTAATTGTTTGTTGAGAAAAAAATCATATTCTAATGTTGTTATGCATACCGACCTGATCACAAGATGATGTCGGGTTGGGATTGACTAATACTTGACAGAACCCGATATGACACTACATAATTTTGTCAAGAGAAAAAAATAATGGTTTTCTTCCTTTCAAAGTACTGAATATATATATATATATATATATATATATATATATATATATATATATATATATATATATATATATATATATATATAATCCACAATAAAATTATATAGGTACATGAATTGATAATATTATTTAATTCATATGTACTATGTACTATATGTATATTTTATGTGAAAGCCCCTAGCCGCCCCTATCTAACTTCTCTCTCGATTTTCAAACCCTTCCTAGGGGTTGCCTGGCTTTTATGTCCAAAAACTTCTTGCAATTGAACCCAAAACCTCCTACCACTGTTTGTGCCAAATCCTTTGCTAGTATTGTAGCTAACAATGGATCCAAATAACTTGAGCTTAAAACTCCTTCCATATTCAAAGGGGAACATACTGTAAACTTCACCCTTGCTGATAAAGAAGCATTAGCTGGTCCTTTCAAGTTCTTGATTGTTGGGAAATTTTCAAAAGGTAGACCTTCAATGGATGAGATAAGGAAGATCTTTCTTACTTTCAACCTTAAACAATCCTGCATTGTTGGACTCATAGATATCAAGCAAATCCTAATCAAGCTGGAATGTGAAGAAGATTTTTTTCAGGTTGTTGACAAGAGAACAATGGTTTCTTGGAAGATATCCCATGCACACCATTAAATGGTCCCCAAACTTCACCCCTGATCAAGAATTTCCTGTTGTTCTAGCATGGATATACCTTCCAAATCTCCCTATTTATTTATTCGTAAAAATCTCTCTATTCTTCATATCCCAACTCATTGGCAAACCCCTAAAGATGGATGCCTCTATAGTGAATCAATTAGGACCTACCATGGGCAAACTTTGTGTGTAGATCAACCTCACCAAAGGAGAAGCCTAAAAGAGTTTGGATAAGAATAAGTGGCAATGGTTTTTGACATGATATTGTCTATGAATATCTTCCCAAGTACTGCAACTACTATTAAAAAAAGGGACATGATGAAGGCTCGTATTTTTTCATGAATGGTGGTAATCATTTAAACCCCAAATAGCCTATGAAACTGATGATAAAAAAACAAATACAATCCTAAAAATTCCACCCAACCGGAAGATTAAGCACTCACTAATACAAATAATGCCACAAATGTTGTCAACCAAGAATCTCTAGAGAAAAGCCAAGATCACCAAGAACTAATTCAAGATACTAACGTAATATCCATCAAAGACTAACCTAACCTAAACCAAAATTATCCTCAACAACTCATCATCCAAGAATTCCCGAACCTCCCACTAAAATACCAATTCCAAAAATTCTTATTAAGCATTGACTCTAAAAATTCCAACAACATTTAATCCTTTATTACAAAGATCCATTACTGTGAGATTACTCTTGAATAAGCCACTGTAGTTAAGAATGCCACTAAGGTGTACGCTTAGGCAAGGATGGCCCGAATAAACACCAGTCCAATATTTTTTATATTTTTTAAAATTTTAATATTGAACCTTTAAACAAAATTAAACCAATTAAACTTAGCACCAATTTCAAAACTTTCTGGTGGAAGTCCGATTTTCCAAATTTTATCTTTTTACCTTAAAGCATGCATCTAAGGTGATGACATATAAAATAAATAAATCAATCACAAACTGCCGATGTATGAGGAAAGCCACAAAGGGAAAACCCTCGGATGGCCCAGCCAACAAATCACTATAATACGATTTTACAAAGTATAGACAATAGAATTACATAACAACTCGATCCCGCAAAAGATGTGAAGCTCTTCTTTTTTCAAATTCTCCTCCACTGTGAAACGTATAAGTCCACCTACGAAAGATTCCACAACACAAGTGTCCACGCGCGCCTCGATATCCATCGATGATGCTCAACAACCGTCAAATAATACAAACGATACGCACAGAGTCCACCGCACGAAACAGGTTCTTTCCTGATTAAAGATACAAAATTTGGTGCCCAATATCAAGATATCAAAGCATATAAATTATGGAACTTAGATCTTTCAGCGTATAGGGTAAAACATGGGGCTTGGAACTTTTGTAAATAAGTAAAAATTCATTTTTCACCAAAAGTGATAAAAAATCTAAGTCACTAATGCCTTAAAATACTACTTGCATGATTTTTGAGGCGATGACTCGTTCGAATGAAAAATAGTGGTTGAATAACCATTGCCCTTCATTCAAATGGCACCTATTGTTCTTTTGAACGATAATGCAATCTCATTTGAACCAGCTTCTAACGAACTTCTGATGAGGTTAGTATTTCTTTGCAGAGGAACCTCATTTGATATTCGTTTGATGTCTGATCTAATGAAACAAAACTTCATTTGAAAGAAACACGAAGTTCATTCTTACGATACTTATTCTAATTCAAATGAGTTTAAACTCAGAAAATATTTTTCTAAAAAAGTATTAAAAATAGTTCCAAACAATTTTAAATCAAAAACCAACACACTTAAAATATATCCAAGGACACATAATAAATACGCATTCATATCTGCGCGATCCTCAATAAACGTGAAGACAAACTTTGCATTAAACACGACACGCTGTCCATTCATTAAAGCTTGAACTCTACGTCTTCATCAAACACGTCATAGGCTTATGGTATCAACAACATAAAATCTATCCTATGGCTCAAACGTTTCGTCCAGAATAATGCCAATTACATACAAATTGACTCCATTGGAATTTTGTCCTTACAAATCTCCTTTTTTGGCTATTCGGGGAAAACTAAAACAAAAATACGATGGTCCGTCAAGCTCCCTAAAAAGACTCATTCCCCAACCTAAAAAAGAAAAAAAAGTACAGACGCTTGACCGACACACAAACATGTGTATCTTTGCTTTCCTTGAAAACTTTGCCACATTGATGTAAAATTGTGCTTCTGCACACTTAAACACACCTTCAAAAGCAAGCAGAATATAACAAATATAAATTCGCAAATGATTAAACATCTAACAATGTCTAAATAATATCAACCTAGGTAAGATGTCTCCCCTTAAGATAAAGAGATCCTAATCCTGCAAAGGAAAGATACAATATCTCCACATTTTTGTTCAGGAATATAAAAAAAAGATAGCATAAAACAGTTACTCTCCCCCTAAATATGTGATCTTAAGATACCAATATGATAAAGTTTGATACCAATTTTAAACATATGGAGAAGGGAATAAGGCATGCAATGGTGTAAAATATAGTAAACACGCAACGTGGAATCCCAAGCATAAATAATCCAAACAGTCAAGCGTATGGCAAACATGGACTAAATGTAAACTTCAAAGACTCAAAACACGATACCATATATAATATATGCAATATCAATGTGTCTAAACATGTGGGATGGAATGAATGAACATGAACTAGATACGAATTATGATCCAACCACTCAAATATGTTCAAGAAGTTGTAACTGATTGTAAAATTTTATCAAACAAAAATTTAGCCTCAAGTGACAAGATAAATTGAACTTAATGAACAAAGAAGCACAATTCACATAAGCCTATAATATTGTTAATTCTACAAATCAATAGCGTCATGACAAAATAAGCATAACCAATTTTCATTGTGCATACCCGTTGATTTTCAACTAAACACCTCAAAAGATAAACATATATCATATTTTTCATTCTTTTATTTTCTCAATTCTTTTTAAGCTACGTATTTTTGAATGGACAAACAAACTAAACTATGTTGGATTTTGGAATTTTTTTTATTTGTATTTCCTTTAATATTTTCATTAAGCTCTTGCCAACAGTGACTTTCCCACAAAGGATATTTGCTCATTTTGTAGCCCTTTTTCGTGCACCCTCATATTTTTCAATACAATTCAAACATACTCATGGGAAATGGTTCTTATATGCACAAATCCCCCATAGTCACAAAACATGTAGATGACAAAAATTGATGGGAGAACATCTTACAAAGCTCAAATATATATTTAAAGTTAAAATCTAAAAAGCTCATGTATGTGGTTGCGGAGGTATATACAAAGTTCAATCCGTAAAGAAAATCAAGTTCGACATAACTCCATGATAACATGGTTAAGAACAATCTAAGTATTTACAATCATAACCAAATGTCCTAGCCACATGGAAAGTATGGAGCGAATTGTATTCAAACACACCAATATGCCACACCAAATGCGTAAAACTAAAATATACAAAAAATAAAAATATTTTTGAGTTTTTCTAAAAATTTTCAAAAGAAGAATACCAATTTTTAAGTTTATGAAAACAAACTCTTACTTGAAAGATAAACAAAATCTTTTTGTATTTTTTCAATATGACTAAATAAAAGAAAAAATATAATACAAAAGATACACATGTCATAACACTAGCAAAACATATATCATGAAGCACCAACCAAAGTATGACAAATAAGCTAACACAATCAACCATTAGATATAGCATGGTAAGTATCTTGTGTAAGCAAATGAAAATCAACAAGTCTAATATGTAAAGCCTCTAAATCTGATTTCCTAACCCAAGTAGGTCTAACATGACGCTTAAGAGCTTTGGGAATCGTGATGACTCTACTCTTAGACCTCCTATGTAACAGCCTACTCTAAATAACTCTAAATATAACATTAGTCCCTGATAACTTGCTTTTTGTGTGTCGTTGTTTGAAAGCCAAGTTAGTCAAAACCTCAAAATACCGACAAAATAATATCAACTCAAGTGTAGAGGTAAGTAAGGGTATCAATCCACATCAAGGGGGTAAACTAGAGACAAATTCAATTGTAATTCACTTTTTATTTTCTTTTTGTGCTTTTTTCACTTTTCTAATTTTTTTAGCTTTTTCAAATATTAAAACAATTGGGTGAGGTGAGGATTTAAACTAAACTAAATAAAGGGGGTAATCAAACTAAAAGTAAAATGTGAAAAATAAAAACAAGTGTATGATAAAAGTGAGTGGAGTGCAACTAAATGAGAGAAAATATTCAAGGGACGGAAAATCCACCCTCAATACACACAAATTTATCTAACTTGCACAATTTTAATTTCATCAATTTCCAAAATATTCATTTAATTCAAAAGATAATTCTCATTACACTAATGAATTAATTGAATATTCTTTTACAAAAGTAAGTTTAATCCCCACAAGCACTACTCTAAATGAATTAAAATCAATTAAATGAATCACCCGCTAGGATCGATTCACCAAACTAATTTTAATTAAACAAAGTAAAAACAAGAGTAGATTAAAATTATACTAACATTTAAATCAAGTGATAAGCCTATCTCTAGTTTGAATCAAATGATCAAATGATAATAAAATTTTCAATCCTTTCTCAAGGATGATTTTCCATTTCTCAATGTGAAAATAATTAGGAATTAAATTTACTAATCAAAGGAAACTAACAAAATTATAATTGACAATTAAACCAAATTGGATTCATGAGGGTTTCAAGTCATCCCTTGAATGGGATGATTAGCCCTCCATAATCATCATCCAAAAAAAATTAGAATCAAATAAGAGCATAAAATGAAAATTAGAGAGGAGTAATCAAACCAAAATTTCCTTCAATTGCATTAATTCTTCAATTCGTCATTCAACTCAATTAATTACAACACTCAATTTATTGAATTTTTTCTCTAATCTAAAAAAACCAAAAAAAAATTAAACTACTAAAAAATAAAAATGGTGTATCTCTATCTAATTCTCTCTATAATACCTATCGCCAAAAGCTTTTTTTTCAAATGGGGTCTTGAGCCTTATTTTATAGTAGATGCATGGCACACTTGGGCTAAGGGGTATTTTTGGTAATGGACTAGGGTGAACATGTGGGAGAGGTGTGATCACATGTGCATGGGGTGTGAGGTGTGAGGATATTTGGGAAGTGGGGTAATGGAGATAATAATATGATTTGGTTAAAAAGGGGTAGGGGTAAAATGGGTATAAGTGGGGTAAAAGATATTAGAAAACATGTGGGTTATTTGTTTTATTTTTGGTTTGGTTTCATTTTTGGCAGGTGAGAATCATAGGTCGCTTTTGGTCAGTGGGACGCCGCCGGGGCAGAATCGAGGGCATCGCCGGCAGGTTTGTTGGGAGGTCGCTGATTTCGGGGTCGACGGGTATAAGGGTCGCAGGGACGCCGACGCTTGGGGTGGAATCACGGTTTGAGAGATGGAAATGGTAAGGGTCTATGGTGTTGGCCATGGTGGATGAGGATGATTGGTATGGAGGCAGGTGGTAAAAGGTGGTGGTTTTATTTGGGTGAGAGTTGGGTGTCTTTGGTTATGGAGGTTGATGAGAGGAGAGAGAATGTGGGGGGTTTGAGGTTGAAGAAGAAGGGGATGGGATATGGTGTAGTGAGGTGTAGGATGAGTTGGGTGTGGGTGAGGGAGTGTTTTGTGTGAGAGTGGGTTGTAGGGTAATTAGGTGTGAGTGAGTTAGGTGTTGTGTGTGTGTTTATTTTGTGACCCTTAGAAAAATAAAACTAAAAACTTAAATAAAATTAAAAATTTGAAAATAAAATTCTAATCTAAAAAATAAAAAATAAAGACTCAATTAAAAATGAACTAAATAAAAGAAATAAAAATCTAATTAAAAATAAAACAAACTAAAAATAATAAAAAATAAAAATATTAAAACTAAAAAATAAAATCCTAAGCTTATATAAAAACTAAAATAAAACAAAAGAAATAAAAACTTAAAATCTAAATGAAAACTAAAGTCCTAAAAAAATAATCTAATAAAACTAAAAAAACTAATCCTAGCAAAATAAAAACTAATAAAAATAAAAATACACTAATAAAAAATAAAATAGAAAACAAAACTTAGAAAATACTAAATAAATAAAAAATAAATACTAAAAAAATAAAATGACTCAAACTAAAAATCTAAAAAATATTAAAAAGGGACAAACTAAACACACACAGGGTTTGGGGTAGGTTTAGGCTAGGTTAGGATACGGGATTGGTAATTAGCTCCATAAAACGCGCATTTGCCTTGATATATAGCTTTTGACACCTCAAACGGACATTTGACCTACAAGATAAACATTTAAGCGCATAGGACCCATATTGCCGAGAATTTGCAACTAAAATACATCTATTCGGGGTATAAAATGTACAGTTTTGGGTGCTTATCAGTCCCTCTAGAAGGTAAAAATCCCAAATAAACCCTAGATTTTTACCAAATTACCAAAATACCCTTAAAGAATGAATTAAGTTAACTTACACTTTTATATACCAATTAAAACCCAACTTTCACTCAAAGTTTAACCAAATGACTTATATTTTGTCGGAATATCATAACCAAATCCATTAGATTTGAATAATTGCACATAAGCTCCTAAGCTTTTACAAAATAATTTAAAAGCCTTTAATTCTATACAAAAGCTATCTAAGGACCTAAACCAATGCCCAAAATTATTTGTACGTACTCCCCTACTGACATGGGACCAGTTGGACTGCCAACATGGCATGTGCCATGTAGAGTACCATGGGTACCCATTTGCCATCCACATAGCCTAGATGAAAGTTATACAAACTCAACCCCATCTTCACCACCAAAATAACTAATCAAATACTCTCCACGAACTCTATAAATACCCTCCTTCACCTTATTAAAAACTCATCCCAACTGAGAGCTTTTCTAACGAATTTTTTTTAGAGTTTTTGCATTTTTGTTATTTTATGCATGAATGTTTGTTCCTTCAATTTGGTTATATTTCTACACGTATATAAAATAGAATTATGAATTTACATGTGTTTATTAAGGTGTGTATGCATTGAAATAGCTCAAAAACTAGACAACTCCATTAAAAATAGAAAACTCCATTGAAGCTTGAGCTTCAATGGTGGATTTTTCTTCCTTGACTTTGAACCAGTTTTAAAGTGAGGTAAGTTGATCTTAGATTCTAAGGAACCTAGGTGCAAGGTTTAATTGAACCAAGAATAGGTTTTGATACCTCAAATCAATGTTTAAAGTTTTCGGGCCTGGAACTTTTAGAAACAAATTCAGGAGTTTTACTCGACCAAAATTCCTCAAACCAGGCTTATTTTGCTACATTTCCAACATAGAACAAAACCCTTATGATGTTGGAATAAGAATCCTAGCTTTCAGTCACTTATGTTTAACCAAATTTTTGCCATTTTTATAAAGACTCAATAGCTCAATTTAGCCCACCAAAATCCCTGAAACTAATTTGGTTAGATTTCTCTTAAAAAGTTATGCAATTTTCATTCAGGAACCGACTCAAATGGATTCCAAAAATGTCTCAACTATAAGGTCAAAATTTCAAAACCCTAAAGTAAAACGATTGAAGTTTGAAGATTAATGGGTTACACACGTGCGAGTGAGGGTCAAACTAGGCGCGTGAATTAGCTGACTTAGCGCATGAGGGGGCATCTCCACTCAGAAAAATCTGATTTTTCCTTCAAAAATTTTATTTTTTAGTTCTAAACAAAATGATATATTACATCACCCTATTTAGATACCATGAAATTATTTTCTCGAGAAAACTAATTTTAAAGTTTAAATTCAAGTTTTAATTTTACACATTACCCTCTGACTAATATTCCAAGTATTTCAAAATACCCCCAACCTTTTTCTATAAATTTTTAGTTCAAATAAAGCTATTTTGTCTCTTGTCACTAAATCCAAATCCAAATAGAAATAAAGAAAAATATTATTCTAAAAACTTTTAAAAATTATATATTATACCTTCTTAGTTATTTTTACACTGAAATTTCTTACAATTTAGTATCCTACTGCATCATAGCAAGCATTATTTTAGGCTTACATGACCTACTTATACTCTTTATTATTTCACACTATCCAATCAACCCCAATGAATTAGACACAGTCCCAGAATTTGAAAATTCAAAGTTGGTGATTTTAATTTCAGTATTAAACAAATTGAGCTTATATCTTTCAAAATTACAGATTGTTATATCATTATATGATAATTTTGAACTCGTGTTTCAATTACGAACTCATTTGTGTAGTTTATATTTATTCCATGCATTGATTCTCTCGATATTTCAGTTATCTCAGAACCCGATAAACCATTATAGCCTATGACTTCAGTAAAAGTCACTGAACTCTTTTTACCCTTAATTATGGTATAGCCTTGCAACCTACTACAATAATTGCATATTACCCTAAAATTTATGGCAATTATCAGTGAAACCCCTAGTAGCATACCTTACGATTTAGAGATTAGACCCCGATATACCATGACTGTTCTAATTAGCTTGGAGGATTCTGATGTTGAGTGTGCCAAGCCTTATTATTATTACTGTTCCCCAACAATTTTAGGATTGCCTATCCAAGTGTATGATATGCTTTGGACAATATTGTAATGGTATGTTTACGCATTTGAAGCCCTTATAACTGATAATTTATGGGTTATCTTGTTATAGTCTGAACCCTTATCTTGGTAACTTAATACACAACTTATCCGGTTACACTCCACCATATTATTCATTTACATATCATTAGACGCCAGTATACCCCTGATAGTTGTATGATATTTTATTTTGTCTCAAGATTTTTATGATATCAATATTAAATCCAGTTACTCGCTAATAATACATTTTCTCTCGTACCTAGTATAGAAATAAAATTATCAAGTTGGCATGTCTGCTTAATTGTTTTCCTTCCAGTTGGATGACGAACCCGAGGAAGATGAGATACCTCCGGCACGTTTGGACTTTTATTCTATATTACCTTAAAAAATCTTTTTGGTTACGTACAAATAGGTGGTAGCAGAAAAATATGGTAGTCTTTGCTGGAATATCGGCATTGCAACTAATCAACTCTTATGATTCCCGAATGTTTTTCTACAAGTTTTACCTTATATATGGCATGTACGAATAATTATGTATTTCCATTTATTTCAGACTCAACTATGTACCCGAATGTTTTTCTACAAGTTTTACCTTATATATGGCATGTACGAATAATTATGTATTTCCATTTATTTCAGACTCAACTATGTAATAAGATGCTAGGCATCCGCATAGTAAAAATCTTTTAATATTCGATGCCATTAATTTGTTTGTTCTGTGTATTTTACTCCTTACTTACCATTAAAAACATAAAGTTCGAGGATGCGACATCCTAGGACCGTTCTTAAGATCATAACAAAAACTCCAAAGGTTACCTTTCCCACCATAATAAGTGCAAGTGTAAAAATGGCAAGGGGTGTTATCTAAAGGTTGACCTTTTCTAGCATTCCTAAACTACTCTCTTAAACATATGGCTTTGGAAGGGGAAGCGTTATGATCATCAAAACCAATTCCACTCTTAACATCTTTGATTTGGACGGTGCCTAACATTTTATCCAACTTTTTGAACCCAGACTCTAAATAAAATTTGACACGACTCTAATATTTTAATATCTCTTCAAGCTCAACAATACTAGACTCGAGTAAACATATAGACTCCTCAAACTCTAGAAGCTCTTTCTTAATATCCTCCATCAAACCATGAAGCCTATTTCTCTCACCCTTAAAGTACTCTAGCTTCTCTCGAATAGTCCTCTTACGTGCCTTAATATCCTTAATGAAAGCATTATTATTATTATTATTATTATTATTATTATTATTATTATTATTATTATTATTATTATTATTATTATTATTATTATTATTATTATTATTATTTTCTATGGAACTTTCTTTCAACCTACCTTCCAACTTTAAGTTAACCTTTTTCACCGTTAAAGTTTCCGCATATAACTCACGAAAGGAAACTTGTAGCTCATTATCCTCCTCATTTTTTTCATCCCCACTCTCATCTCCACTATCTCGACCATCACTCACTTAGGATTAAAAAATTATGACCTCGGATGTGTCATGTTCATAGGAAGATTTCTTATCAACAGTCACATCAGTAGCCATGAATGTGGTAAAGTTAAGCTCAATGGGTGAATCATTTTCCTCTTTCAGGTCATTATCACTAAGGGTGTCATTAAATGCTATCGATTTCTTTCCCTCCTTCCTTAGTTTAGTGGGGGCACTCAGCTACCCTATGGCCATAACCCTCATAACTATAACATCTCTCAAAATCATCCCTTTTTAAAGTTCTCAATCCTATCTTAAGGATGTCATCGACCTTGTTGTTCTTAATTTTCTCAAACCTTTTTGCATTTGGAATTTGAGAAATTTCTTGAATTGCTTTACCAACATGGCCATATTCCCAGAATTGACATCAGACTCATCATTCGAAACATGTGTTTCCTCCTTTTGGGCATTCAAAGCTATGCTCTTTTCTTTTTTCGTCACATTCTTGTAGGTAAATATGTCAAAGGCATAAGTTTATAGGTCACCTATAAGCTCTTCAATTTTCATAGAGTCTAGAGTACCCAAATTTTTTAAAACCCTCACCTTTGGATTAAATCTATCAGGCAACGACCTTAAGATTTTCTTTATCACTAGGTTGTCAGGTATCTTCTCTCCCAAGTTAAATAACGAGTTAACTATATCGGATAATCTAGCATAAAACTCATCAAAGGTCTCACTTTCTAACATTTTTATTATTTCAAATTAAGTTGTGAGGTTTTGGAGTTTGGAAGCCTAAACAACACTAGTTCTTTCATGGGTGAGTTGGATTATATCCCAAGCCTCTTTTGACGTATCACACGGCATAATACAGAGGAATTCCGTCAGAATGAAAGAATAAAATAAAGAATTTAAACCTGGAGAATTATACTACGACAATTTATGCTCCGCCTCAGTCCACGACCCTACTGGTTTTAAATAAATTGAATATCCATCTTTCGTGACTGGTGGTGACCACCCCTCAGTAACAGTTGTAGGGGGAGCCTAAAGGCAGTCTTGTGATTAGAGATAACTCCCCCTCCTAAATTGAGGAAGGTGGACAACCCAGAGGAAGCTCAGAAAAGAAGCTCAGAGGAAGCTTGGCTGAGGAAGCTCACCAGAGAAAGCTTGCTAGAGGAAGCTTAGAGGAATCTTTCCAGAAGAAGCACAGAGAAATATTACTAGAAGAATCTCAAAGGAATCTTTCCAGAAGAAGCTCCGATGAAGCTTACCAGAAAAAGCTCAGAGGAAGCTTACTAGAGGAAGATCAGAAAAGAAGCTCAGAGGAAGCTTACCATAGGAAGATTGCTAGAGGAAGCTTTCCAGAAGAAGCTCAAAGTAAGCTTACCAGAGGAAGCACAGAGGAAGCTCACCAGATAAATCTTGCTAGAGGAAGCTCGCCAGAGGAATCTTAGAGGAAGCTTTACAGAAGAAGCTCAGAGGAAGCTTACCAGAAGAAACTCAGAGGAAGCTCATAGAAGAAACTTATATGAAGTTTTCTAGAGGAAGCTATACTTGAGGAAGCTTTATCGAAGGAAGCTCGAAGGAACCTTGCCAAAGGAAGCTCAGAGGAAACTTGCTATAAGAAGTTCAGAGGAAACTTAGCAGAGGAACGTCACTCAGAGAGGAAACTCAGGGTTAACAGTTTTTTTATATACTTATTCAAATCATGTATCTGTAGAGATGTATTATAACTTGTTTGTTTTAATGATTTATAATATGAGAGTGAGGTCAAACGGTATCTGCGAGGGACCAAGTCTGGCAGGGCTTGGGAGAGCTTTCATGCTCTATCGGATGACCTCATCAAGGGAACCTCACAGGGAACTAGTTTGGAAGATTAAGAATCAAGGAAACATTAAGGCTTGACTTAACCATTCTAGATACACCTCATAAAATACCGAGGGACCATAACCCGAGAGAGCTTATCCAGAAGAACCACGAGTTCCATCTCACTTTGAGCCCAGTGCCAAATAGTCCCTTTTAAAATGTCACATCTTCTTTAGGTGATGTTACATGCCACATACCTACTGCCCAATCTAAACTTGAGTAAACCATGGCATTTTGAGGAGCTGTCCGAAGGTTTGGTGGTTGTCCATTGAAGTGTGACAACTGCGTGACACAACTGATAGCCAAAAGGTGTCTGCAGGCATTTAATGCTAGTGACATAAAGTAGAAGGTTTTTCACATTGATTGAGACTGAGACATCTCAGGAGAGGTTAGTGTCTATTTAGATAGCCCATCCATTTCAGAGAAAATGGGTTCTCTTTGGAGAGAAGAGAGTGTTCTTTGTCCTGAGTTCTTTATAGAGAGAGAAAAGATATTGAGAGCGGGGGAGTTATTGCAAAACTAGGGGGCATTTAACTCACCCACCATTGTGGGTTGTTGCCAAGCTTTCACTACCATTTACTGTTGTGATATGTGTGTGGGACCTTGGTTTTTGAGTTGCCTACCAAGGTGTATTTGAGAGTGCTTGTTTCTCTCTCCCTTTGAACGAGTTGTTTCTGAGCTTCATTTATTGTTTATTTCAATCTGTGTTGTTATTATATTGTGATTGTGTGTTTATTCTGTACCAAGTCGAGGATATTAGGTTAGTTGTTATCGCCATACCTGTAGGGGTTACGCCTCCATCGTTAATCTAAAGTACCCTCTTAAATTTGGCGACTCTGCTGGGGAGGTATTCTTCTAAAATTATGGCCTAAGATAATGTTGATCGTGTTCTCGATTGTGATGACATCCAACAGAGGGAGAAATAACGGGTGAGGGGGCGTGTTGAGATTTCTCTAGGGCAGGTGTGGACTCCCTCGTGACTTGCGATGAAATACATAAGAAGCTTGACGAAAAATCTTAACATATGTTTTCATTGTTAAGTCACCGTTACTAGTGGAGTTTGATGAAAAATGTTAACAAGTGTTTTCATTGTTAAGTCACCGCTACTGGTGGATTTTGACAAAAAAATCTTAACAAGTGTTTTCATTGTTAAGTCACCATTACTGGTGGAGTTTGACGAAAAATCTTAACAAGATTTTTCATTGTTAAGTCACCGTTACTGGTGGAGTTTAACAAAAAAAAAAATCTTAGCAAGTGGTTTTCATTGTTAAGTCATCGTTATTAGTGGAATAACCGTTATTGGTGGAGTTTGATGAAAAATCTTAATAAGTGTTTGTGTTTTTATTGTTAAGTCACCGTTACTGGTGGAGTTTGAAAAAAAAATCTTAACAAGTGATTTTCATTGTTAAGTCACCATTATTGGTGGGATCACCATTATTGTTGGAGTTTGATGAAAAATCTTAACAAGTGGTTTTCATTGTGGCTTGAGATATTTTCGTGCAGATATTTCTTGGCCACGCAACAAATATCTCCACGAGGGGGAAAATGTAGGTGGAGACTAAAGGCAGTCTTATGATTAGAGATAACTCCCCCTCCTAAATTGAGGAAGGTGGACAAGCCAGAGGAAGATTTCCAGAGGAAGCTTACTAGAGAAAGCTCGCTTGAGGAATCTCGCCTGAGAAAGCTTGCTAGAGGAAGATTAGAGGAAGATTTCCAGAAGAAGCTCAGAGGAAGATTACTAGAAGAAGCTCAGAGGAAGCTTTTTAGAATAAGCTCAGATGAAGCTTACCAAAATAAGCTCAGAGGAAGCTTACCAGAGGAATCTCAGAAAATAAGCTCAGAGGAATCTCACCAGAGGAATCTTGCTAGAGGAAGCTCGCCAGAGGAAGCTTGCTAGAGGAAGCCTAGAGGAAGATTTCCAGAAGAAGATCAGAGGAAGCTTACCAGAGGAAGCTCAAAAAATAAGCTCAGAGGAAGATCACCAGAGGAATCTCGCCATAGGAAGCTTACTAGAGGAAGCTTAGAGGAAGCTTTCCAGAAGAAGCTCAGAGGAAGCTTACTAGAACAAGATCAGAGGAAGCTCAAAGAAGAAACTTAGATGAAGCTCGCCAGAGGAAGCTTTACCAGAGGAAGCTCGGAGGAACCTTACCAGAGGAAGCTCAGAGGAAACTTGCTATATGAAGTTTCGAGGAAACTTACCAAAGGAACCTCACTCACAGAGGAGACTCAGGGTTGACAGTTTTTTATATACTTATTCAAATCATGTATCCGTAGTGATGTATTATAACTTGTATGTTTTAATGATTTATAATATGAGAGTGAGGTCAAATGGTATCTACAAGGGACCATGTCTGGTAGGGCTTGGGAGAGCTTTCATGCTCTATTGGATGACCTCATCAAGGGAACCTCATAGGGGAGTGGTTTTGAGGATTGAGAAGCAAGTCAATGTTAAGGCTTGACTTAACCATTCTAGATACACCTGACAAAACACCGAGGGACCATAACCCGAGAGAGCTTATCCAGAAGAACCACAAGTTCCATATCACTTTGAGCCCAGTGCCAAACAATCCGTTTTCGAATGTCACATTTTCTTTAGGTGATGTCACATGCCACCTACCTACTGTCCAATCCAAACTTGAGTAAACCATGGCAGTTTGAGGAGCTATCAGAAGGTTTGGTGGATGACCATTGAAGTGTGACAGATGCCTGACACAGCTAATAGCCAAAAGGTGTCGGCAGGCATTTAATGCTAGTGACATAAAGTAGAAGGTTTTTCACATTGATTGAGACTGAGACATCTCAGGAGAGGCTGGTGGCTATTTAGAGAGCCCAACCATTTCAAAGAAAAGGGGTTCTTTATAGAGAGAGAAAAGACATTGATAGCAGGGGATTTATTGCAAAACCAGGGGGCATTTAACTTACCCACCATTGTTAGTTGTTGCCAAGCATTCACTACCATTTATTGTTGTGATATGAGTGTGGGGCCTTGTTTTTTGATCTGCCTACCAAGGTGTATCTGAGAGTGCTTGTTTCTCTATCCCTTCGAACGAGTTATTTCTGCGGTTCATTTATTGTTTATTTCAATCTGAGTGGTTATTATATTGTGATTGTGTGTTTATTCTGTACCAAGTCGAGGATATTGGGTTAGTTGTTATCGCTATACGTATAGGGGTTACGCCTCCATCTATAATCTAAAGTACCCTCTTAAAACATCTAACCACACCCGCTCATCTATAGCCTTAAGTGTTTGCTTCATACGCACTTTTCATTATGCATAGTTTGACCCATCAAACATAGGGGTTCTAAAACCATCAAATCCACATAAATTCATGCCTAAAGACAAAGGGATGAAAAACATAAAAATTGAGTGTTCAAGCTTTGATACCAATTTGAAAATTCCCTTACGGTGTACTCTTAGGCAAGGATGGTCTGAATAAATACAAGTCCAATATTTTTTTTATATTTTTCGAATTCTTAAAGATCGAAACTGTAAACAAAATTAACTTAATTAAACTTAGCACCGATTTCAAAACTTTTTTATAGAAGACCATTTTCCAAATGTTATCTTTTTATCCTAAAGCATGCATTTAAGGTGATGGTAGATAAAATTACTAAATCAACCATAAGACGTCGATATACGAGGAAAACCACAAAGGGGAAAACGTCGAAAGGCCCAAGCAATAGATCACTATGATACGGTTCTAAAAAGTATAAACAATAGACTTACACAACAATTTGTTACCCCACAAGACTTGAAGCTCTTCCATCTTTAATCGATTCTCCGCAGTGCAACGTAGGAATCCAACTACACAAGCTTCCATAGTATACGAATCCACACGCACCTCGATACCCACCAATGAGGCTCAGTAACAGTTAAACACCGCATATGGTACAAACGGAGTCCACCGAATGAACCAGGTTCTTTCAAGATGAAAGATACAAACTATAATACCCCGCCCTAATATTTTATTAATTTTCATGCATAAGTTGTAATAATATGAAAATCTTGAGATTTCGATAATTATGATTGAGTGTATAGCTGAATGGACTGTTCGGGATCCTGATTATAATTATTGGAATATTGTGGGATAAAATTTGGAAAATTTAGAGAAGAATGAAGAATGGTCATTCGAAAGAGTTCAGGTCGTTCGAACGTGAAATAAGGGTCATTCGTATTAAGGGATTAAATAAGGTTCGAATGATATCCAACTGAATAACATGTCGAGGCGATTCGAATGTCATTCGAAGCATAATTTGAACGAAAATCCATTCTCGTTCGACAAAGAGGCTATTCTCGTTATAACGAGGTTACGCAGAACTTTTAAATCGGGTTGCCCTTGTGTGCTATCACATTTTTCACCGTTAGATGGGTAACCTGCCGAGCTCTGGTGAGCCCAGATTGAGCAAAAATGGGATTTGAGGTTTTAGGGGTGTTTTATAAGGGTTTGTTTGGATTATTTGGGTTTATTTTTGAGTTGGAATAAGAAGAAGAAAAAGAAGAAAGAGAGAGAGAGAGAGAGATAGTGGGTCTTCCACCATTTTTATACACTCCTTCACCTCTCTCTACCATAAACCACCATGCCACCACCATATCTCCACCATTTACAACTTAGTTTACATGCATTCCTCCCTATATAAACCATATAAACCCATTTCCTCAATGGATGATCAAAGATACAAATTTTGGAGGTGTTGTTGAGGGTCTTTGAAGATGAAGATGGAGAACATTTGTTGAGTTTTGAAGAGGGTTTTGATGGAGCATTCATAAGCAAGCTTGTACGAGCTAGGCAACGTCTTTAAGGCCACCTTAAGAGGTGGAAGGTCGCCATATTCTTAAAATTTTCAATAAATTATTGTTGGAGCTTCATTTGAGATGGAAAATATCTACTCTTAGTATTAGGACAAAATCTAGTCTTTCAACCTTTAAGTTTTGATCTGATATTTTTCAGAAGATCTGCATAATCTCTGATTCATCCTCTACCTTTAAACAAAGGTCACCCCAAATATTTTATGGGAAGATTATTAAATGGAACGCCAAGAAAGTGAACAATTGAGAATCTTATTAAAATTGGAATTTTTAAATCAATATAGAATGAAATCTTTTTAAAATTAATGAGATGACTTGAGGCTTTCAATGGAGTCAATTTGTATGTAATTGGCATTATTCAGGACAAAATGTTTGAGTCTTAGGATATAATTTATGTTGTTGATCCCATAAGCCTATGACGTGTTTGATGAAGACGTAGCGATCAAGTTTCAAATTGTTTAGTGACATGTGTCCTTGGATATATTATAAGGGTGTTGTTTTTATTTAAAATTGTTTGGAACTGTTTTTAATATTTTTTACGAAAAATATTTTCTGAGCTTAAACTCTTTTGAACAAGAATAAGTCCCGTTTAAACAAAATTCATTTTTCGTTCGAATGAACTTCTTCTTCATTCAAACGAAGTTCTTTCTCATTAAATCGAACATCAAACGAGGATCCTCTGCCAAGCAGAACCAATCTAGTTAGAAGCTAGTTCAAACGAGATTGCATTCACATTCAAACAAACTATTGGTGTCGTTCGAATGAAGTGCAATTCTCGTTCGAACGACTCTAGTTTTTGTTTAAATGAATTGGTCCCTCGAAAATCATGTAAATAGTAATTAAGGCATTGGGGACTCCGAATGTTTAATGACTTTTTGTGAAAAATAAATTTCTACATGTTTATAAAAGCTCCAAGCCCGAAGTTCACCCAATACGTGTAAAGATCCAAGTTCCATAATTTATATGCTTTGAGATCTTGATATTGGGCACCAAAGTTTGTTTAATGACCCGACTTAGATTTAAGGGTTACCCGTAGTCAACCCGATCCGACCCAAGAATTAGGTGTGAAGTGCAATGAAATAACCTATATAATGTTGCTAATCCAGTTTTATTTTAATTAACGTTTCACATGTTTAGCATGTGATTTCAATTTCAAATTCAGCTACGTGAGGGACCCGTGGGAAGCATCTACAGTGTCCAAGCATACAGAGCTACTAACGTAAAATAAAAAAGCGTACTTACCTATGTAATTCTCTCAATATACAAACCCGTACCTAACCTATCGTAACAAAGACGAGGGTGTGAGACGAATGCTCAATTAGAAATATACAACAATGCAATATTGAATCGAACGACAGAAAGAAGACTCTAACACATTATTCCTACATGCATATGCAACTACCTTACACACACACACACACACACACACACACACACACACACACACACACACATATATATATATATAATGTATGAAACCGTTTTACTTTCGAAAATATTATTTATCTTGATTAATTCACCTTAATCTTATAAAACACTTACTATTTCTTATTTTTACATTTATCCCCGTATTTAACACACATAATTAAATACTTACACTTGGTTTGACAGAAAGTTATTTCTTTACCTAAATTACCATTTTCATTTTAACCAATCCACGTTAGTATTTTTATTGAATCACCCTTTGACACACACGAACACCGTGTGAGAAAATACTTATTTATCTTTTGAAAACCTTTCACATCACACCTTTGTGTTAATTATGGGTAAAACCACTTGTCTTTTTTTTTTGGAATCTTCAAATAACCGCGAACTTTAACGGACTCCACACCGCCAGCGATGCCACCATATCCTCTGGTCAATGGCTCTAGCCCTCCTTAATTTTTTTACCTGGACAAATTCAAAACCTAGGGTTTCACCCCAATTTATTTTACGCTAAAAAAATCATCTTTTTTTAAGTTACCCACACTAGCTTATTAAGTGCTTTGATTGTCCTAACACCTTTTAACCCTTTTGGAGTAACATTCTTCTCAATTGGAAACATCTTTACTTTATTACTTTCATGTCTAAGAATCATCGAATATATAAGACTACTTTATAAAAAAAAATACCATTTTCTTTATTAACACATGTAGTCTTGAAATCTCGGGAAAAGTCCGAATTTGTCAAGGTTAGTACGAGTTTGGCAAGGGTTTTCTAGAATTCTGCAATAAAATAGCAGGAGGCAGCAGTGCAGAATTACGAGAAAGGGTGCAAAAATTAGAGGAATCCATTGAAAATCCTCCAACAGATATTTTGCAGTAGCAGCACTCTCAGTCAAGTTGGAAGAATTGCGATTAGAGCTGCAACGTGTTCAAACGGTACAAGAAAGCCACATCCAGGAAACTGAAGAAAAGGTTGAGAACCTTGCTGCAGATGTTGGTGTTTTGGCTGACGAGCTTTGTACTCATTTGGGCAGACTTTATGAGGATTCTGGGTTGCTGAAAAAAGGCGTGGCTCAATGCTGGTAGCAATGACACTAGTGCCGGTGTCAAGAACTATAAAATTCCAGAACCGAAGGCATTTGCTGGTGCAAGGTCGGCGAAGGAATTAGAGAATTTCGTGTATGATATGGAACAATATTTCAAGACTGCTCATACTTATGTGATGATGCAAAATTTTGGTGGAGAACTCGGACCGAAGACGAGAGCAGGTCTGAAATCAGTTCGTGGAGTGAACTAAAGAAGGAATTGCTGGAGCAATTCTATCCAGCAAATTCAGGTTGGTAAGCGAGGGAAACATTGCGACGCGTGAAACATGACAAGACTGTGCGGGATTACGTGAAAGAGTTCACGTCGGTGATGCTTGATGTTAAGGGAATGTCTAAGGAAGACAAGGTCTTTAATTTCGTTTCCAATCTTCAGCCTTAGGCACAGGCTGAATTTAGGAGACAAGGTGTGCATGATTTTCAGCAAGCAGTAGTAGTAGCGGATAGCCTAGTGGATCTCGAACTGGACTGGTCAGATGGTGTTTTATCTAAGTTCAAAGGTAAAGACAAAGTCGTGTTAGAATCGGGAAAAGATGGAGGGACAGAAAATGACAAGGGAAAGGGGGCTGATGGACAACCAAACAAAGGCAAAGGTAGTTATTCTGGGTGTTTCATTTGCAAGGGTTCATACCGGGCAAAGGATTGTCCAATGTGAGAAAAGCTTGCTACAATTCAAGTGGAAGAGTCCAGAGATGTTGGCTCAAGTTCAGGTGGGGCGGATGGTCGTGTCAACCCCTTGGTTTTGCTGGGCGGACTCCAAGCAATGGAGTCTGGATAAATGGGCGATTGAAGCATTGGTATGCGCGGGTTGCAGGAACCTTGCATTACCAAGAGAAACTTCTACGTTAGGTGGTAAAAACGTGGAGGTTATGGTCCTGCAGGGAGAGATTGAACCAAAAGGAGTTTCCCAAACTTTCATCATGAAGTTATGGGGTTCATCATGAAGTTATGGGTACGGGAAAACCTCGAAACTAAGGGAAAATGTCTTAGTTCACTTTGGCTAAGGCATTCAGCTTGAACAAAGTGGTTATGCAATTCGAAGTTGTCAGATTATGGGAGTTGGGTTCTTTCTATCATATTTGGTAGTTAACGTCTCTGCTACCACTATGGATTTTTCGTTAATAACATATATAAGGAGGGGTACCTCCGAGGCAAAATTTGGTATTTAGCCATGAGCGCTCCTAGGCTCAAGGCAACTTCGTGGGCATGTTTTGGTTATCCATATACCGAATGAGGGATTGGTGGTGCATGGATTTTGGTTATGATCGAGAAATTCCTCGATCACACCTGTTTTGCAACATCGGGTTGCATCGGTGGGCGGGGTTGCTTATAATTTTGAGGTGGCGTTGTCTTAATTCGTGGGTTGTTACTAGTTGACTTCAAAGAGCAGTTGTGCTGTCCCAAAAATGGATTTGGGTAGTTTTCATGGGAGTTGTTGGGCAAACAGATGTAAAAACGGGATTGCATCAGTTCGGCACTTGGAGATCATGGATCTGTAGACACCTAATGCAGCAGTTTTGAAGGCAGTTTCGTGGAGAAACCTGGCAACATCTAATTAAGGCAATTTTGTTCTTTATGTCATATTTAAACCCAATAAAATCTTAATTAAACTAGTTTATATGTTCATCATCAAAATACTACAAGTTTATATACATGAGAATATGAATTTTAAATCCTAAAAATCCAATTAAATGGGTCTAATATAGATTTGTTTTCGAAATTTCATGACACTTGAACAATGATGCAGGATTAAGGGGCACAACATTATATAAAGGAATTAGGGATGCTAATTCTGTTATTAAGACAATACCATTTCTACCAATTATGTGCCTACTACTGGTATTAGTTCCTTATGGTCCAATCTATAATCTTCATTTGTTCCTCCTAAAATCTACATTTGTATATGAAAGATTTATAGAGAGACCTATTGTCAAGGTAATTTGGAATCATTTCACTGCTTTTTTTAAAGTTAGACCAAGCTTGTCCTCTATCCCTGCTCATGTACCTGTTTTTTTTATCATCAGATTACCATCATTCATATTTGGAGGCAAAACAATTCAGTAGCAGATGGCCTAGTATCCTTAGGAGGGGGTATATATCCTTTATTTAATTTTTATCATAACTATATTTAAACACACTAAATAGAATTATAATTCATAACCAAACATTCTCTAACATAACATAAAAATAATAAACTCTTCCATTGAAAACAAAGTTCGGCATAAAATATAGAAAACTCCACCATTTGAAATAGAGTTGTATGTAAACATAGAAATAAGGCATATTAGATTAAGGTTATACAACTTTCCATGACACAATAATGTATTTCAGGCATTGCGGTTCCTAGGTTGGTATCTCTTCAGCCACACTGACTTTCCATTAATGCAAAAGGTTTCCATTTTCTTATTCATTAATATGGTATTGGGGATTAAAACTGTCTTGAAGACAATTTTTCCAAACAGGGGATAATCTCCATCTCGCGGCTGATGAATATCAACCAATTCCCCGCAGTCCCCATACTTCCTGCTCACGTAGTTAAAATAACAGTTGATCACATGCTAAATAGAGAACTGCAATAATAATAAAGTTTAACTATGGTAAAGTTAATACGTTTGTCCTTGAACTTTGTAAGTAATATTTGTTTGCCTTCATAAATGTGTTTTTATAATAGACATGAGGAAAATATATGATTATGTAGTGTTTGGTGTAAACTTACTGAATGAAGTAGTTTTGAATATCTTGTGCAGGGACAGGAAAACCTCGAGAAAAGGTCATGAAGAGAGATCATTTTTCTAAATGAGCAAATGGGTCCCACGCTTTGGCTTGCGGGTTGAGTTTGGATTGAAACTCGTCAAGTCGGATGCCATTTACTTTTACAGCATCAACATAAACCTCATTTGCCGATCCTTCTTCGGTGTGGGCATGATGTCCATCTCGAGGCTGATGAATATCGACCCGTTCCACGCAGTCTCCATACTTCCTGCTCCCGTAGTTAAAATAATAGTCGATCACATGTTATAGAGAGGTGCAATAATAATAGAGTTATAAATTATGGTGAGTTAATTTTTAAAAGAGTGATGATAGGGAGATCCGGTTCGTAGACATATTTGGTGGACACATGAATAAGACAAAAATGAGTGCAAGTTTTTAATGCACATTTTTATTCCCTAACGGGACCCTCAACAATAAGGTATAAGCTTTTAATGCAGTGTGTTCACGAAATGTGTCCACGAACCGGGTCTCCCTAGCATTTTCCTTTTTAAAATGTAATTAGATTTTAATTCCTTTAGATATAATATAATTACGTTTTTCCTTCAACTTTGATAAATATATGTGGTGTCTAATACAATAAAAAGGGGGTCTATTATGTCCATATATGACCCAGTGCATGCATAGAAATAGAATCTGTTTGCTTGCCTGGATGTGTTTTTATATCAGACATGAGTAAAATAAAACTTTTTTTCGGGTGAAAAGTCACTGCATGGATGACGTTTTTAAAACGTAGTCTACATATTTGATGTATTATAAATAAAATGTAAACTTACTGAGTGAAGTAGTTTTGAATATCTTGAGAGAACGTCATGAAAAGAGAGCGTTCTTCTAAATTAGCAATTGGGTACCACTCTTTCGCTTGTGGGTTGAGTTTGGATTGAAAATGGTCAACTTGGTTGCCATTTTCTTTTAGAGCATCAGCATCAACATCAACCCCATTTGCGGAACCTTCTCCGGTGTGGACTGGCGACACATCTTTTGTGGTGTCCATGATAATGAGTGTAGATGGGAAGTGAATGTGGGATTCTGTGGAAAAGACAAAAGGAAAATTGTGGGTTTTAGTATCTGTGTGGAGTGAAATGGGAGGGGATATAGTAATCATTTTATAGGGAGTTAATCTGAAATGTCGTGTTTAGGAATGTAGATAATCTCTATTTCGCGGGGAAATAAAAACTGAAACTTTTTGTGTGTCCTAGTTACAGTTTTTGTCGTTTCATATTTCCACAATAGGCTTAAAATTAGATCTAATCTTACTAATACAATTGCATTCATTGCACAACTTAATATGAATACTAGTGTACATATTATCATAGAATTCCAAAGACAATAAAATTACATGATTGTAAAATTCTTGAATAGCAAAAGTGTACAATCTAGAATTTCATAAGTCAAGAATTCCAAAACATAGAATGGTAAAAGTCATAAATTTTGGGAATTTGATAAACATAATTTCAAGAATTTCCAAAAGGTCATAAAATTTCAAAAATGCATAATTTAAAGAATTCTAAAAGACATGGTAGTTTGAATTCTAAAAGACATGGTAGCATGAGTTCACAAAAATGTACAATTTAAAGAATTCTAAAAGACATGGTAGTATGAATTCTAAAAAACATGGTAGCATGAATTCTAATAGACATAATAGCATGATTTCTAATAAACATAATAGCATTAATTCTAATAGACATAATTCTAAAAGACATACTGCCTTAGGGCCTGTTTGGTTGTCCCCAAAATTGTAAATTAGCCCATTTAAAATTTACTCATTCATGAATTGTCTTATTATTAGTGTTTGGTTACAAGAATGAACAAATTCAAAAATGAACCTATTCATGTTGATTCAAAAAAACTTAAATTAGTTCATTTCACCAAAAGCTTGAAATTGCACAATTTATAATTACAACGGGTCCGTTTGGTTGCGTAAATTATTTAATTTTATAAATTGATCAATTTGAAATGAATAGATTGTTGATGTATTAATTTTAAATGGGTTTAAATCTAATTTGTGGTGTGTTTGGAAAATAAAATTGGAGTTATTTACTTTTGATGTGTGTGTGTGTGTGTGTGTGACAGAGAGAGAGAGAGAGAGTAGTATGGTGAGAGGTACTCTATAGGAGTGGTGAATTTAAGATTCATGTTGTAATTATAAATTGTGCAATTTCAAGCTTTTGGTGAAATGAACTAATTTAAGTTTTTGTGAATCAACATGAATTGGTTCATTTTTGAATTTGTTCATTCTTGTAACCAAACACTAATAATAAGACAATTCATGAATGAGTTCATTTTAAATGGGCTAATTTATAATTTTGGGGACAACCAAACAGGCCCAACACGAATCTTAAATGCACCACTCCCATAGAGTACCTCTCACCATACTACTCTCTCTCTCTCTCTCTCTATACACACACACACATCAAAAGTAAATAACTCCAATTTTCTTTTCCAAACACACCACAAATTAGATTTAAACCCATTTAAAATTAATACATCGATAATCTATTCATTTCAAATTGATCAATTTATAAAATTAAAAAATTTACGCAACCAAACGGGTCCTTATCATATCATATTGTATCGACATAAAGTGAATGAAACTTATTTTCTCTTAACCTAAAATTAATAAATTTGCAAAAAAGGCTTGTGATAGTGGCGTCGGATGTAATTAATCGTTGAAAATGGGTTTGAAAAAGAGGTAAAACCAAACGTGTATTTAACTCAATTCTGACCAAAATCGGAGCTGGTCCAGAGAATGTACAACCAAACGTGAAAGCAGTTGACTCTAAAGCTTCTACCCGTCTTCTTCTTCTTCTTGTCATACGATATCTATATAAATAGATATTTGGAAGGCATTCATTATTGAGAAAAGAATTGATAAAGTAACTGTTTCACACCAGACAAATAAACACACACATACAAACAAATATGTATATATAGAAAAAGTCGTTGAAAACTCGGTTACACTTTGTATTTGGCTCCCCTCATCGATCCAACCGAGGGGACCTCGTCTTCTTTCTTACACTTACACACGCATATAAATATAAATAGATAGAACTAAAGTTGCAATTGCAATAAAATCAAAGATTTGTATTTGTTTTGTTGTTATTATATGATGATGGATCTGAGAAGAAGAAGTAGTAGTTTGGTGTTGTTGAGTTGTGTAGTTGTAATTCAATTGCATATGGATTTGGTATGGGGCAACGTGGTGTTTAAGGTGCAGCATAAGTTTGGTGGGCGTGAAAGGTCATTAAGCGCGCAGTTTGGGCATGATACACAACGTCACGCTAGACTGCTCTCCGCCGTTGATCTCCCCTTGGGTGGAAATGGCAGTCCTTCTGATGCCGCGTTAGTTCTCTTCTCTTTTTTTCTCCCTCTATTTAACTATTTGATTATATATTCGATTCTGAATTTTGCAGATATTTATTCGAAAATCGGATATGGATACGAATATGGAGAGTGTGTTCACATATCCGGAAAAACGGATACAAATACGGATAGTATGTGTATCCGTCACGGATGATCCGTATCCATATTTGCGGATATCGGTATCCGTATTGTATTTAATAATAATTTATTATTAATATTAATTATATACAATGGTACCCCCCAACCACCACCACACGCACCTACAACAATACATACACACACGCACACAACAACACACACAGATGTACACTGCAACACACACAACAACACACACAACAACTGTTAGGGGAAAAATGTTGATTCTAATTTCTAAGTTGTTGATGATGAAATGGTTGATCAATTTGTTGATTCTAAATAATTAGGGCTTGATATTGCATGTTAAAGAGGCAAGTCAATTGCAATGGATAAACAAAGTTAACGGATAAGGAGATTATCCGACTCCGGAGAATTCGAGAGGACACTGATATGGATAGTTGTTTTTACTATTCGGGCGTATACGAATACAAATAGTACATTCAGATAGCGGATACGAATATGGATAGCATGGTAGCCGCTCTGTATCTGTCCATTTATCACTCCTAATCTGCATTTAAGGTCCTTATTTAAGGACATGATGTGATGAGGGCCTCATCAATTATATGACTTGCAATTTTGGACTGCTTATAGAAACTATTCATATATATATATATATGTATATGTATATATATATATATATATTAGTAGTGGCAAAATGTGACCCAAATAATAAAACAATTCATATTAGCCCAAGCATCTAAATATGGGGCCCATGTTTAAAAGCTATGAGTTAAATATGGGGCCTATATTTCAAAGCTATGAGTTAAATATGGGGCCCATATTTGAAAGCAAAAAATCAAATATGGAGCTCAATTTTAAAAGATACAAATCAAATATAATACTCATTTTAAAAAGTTATGAGTAAAATATGAGTTTTTTTTATATATACCTTGAATTGTAATACTTAATTTAGTAGAAAAATAATGGGTTTGCCCAACCCATATTTGGTCCGCCCATATTTGGCCCGGCCCACATTTAACCTAACCCACATTTGGCCCGGCCCACATTTAGCCCAACCCACATTTGACCCGCCCAAATTAGGCCCAGTCCATAATTTTGCCAGTGCTAATATATATGTATATGTATATCTACATGTCTATATTATGATATTGCATGTATAATCGACAATAAAATTATATGTATACATGAATTGATAATATTATTTAATACATATATACGATATATATATTTTATATTATTCCATTCATTAATAATACATGTATAAAATTATATACAAGTATCATGTATGTATTGATACTATTATTTAACATATGGATCACAGTATATTATATAATTTAATAAAATATGCATATATGTAATTTCGTGTAAATGCAGATATATATTTTTATTTATTAAAAGCATGTTAATGTATTACGTATGTGTATTATATATTAAGGTGTAAATGCATAAAAATATTAAGAATGACTAATTCTGAGTTGAAAAATAAAAAACAGAATTTAGAAAAACACCCTTTTGCCCCTTTTGCCTTTTTTTGAAAAATTTGATTATAACACAAATATTATAATTCAGTATTTAAAAACAGGTGTGCCGAATGCAAATTCTATCAGAGTTGTATTTAAACATAGAAAATAGAATTATATAATCGATAACCAAACAGGGCTATAAGAGTTGTGTTTCTTTCAATGTTCAATGTTCTGTACATACTTCTTTGACCTTTGTACATGTATATCACACATTGGATTCTTGGGTGTAAAATAAAATTGTAAAAATTATTCTTCTATACTCAGGGTTTAAACTGTTGGTCTTATATAAGTATAAATAAGTTTACACAACAAGATAGTCAATAGAGCAAAAGAGTACTATAGCACCAGGCGTCTATGCGCAACACCGATCAAGACACGATACACGGAACATGAGTGAGTGCGACATTTAATTGATGTTTTGTCTTTATAGTGACAAATATGTAGGACCCGTATCACACACGTATAATGTCTTTATTGATGTGATGTTGAGTTTAATAGGACAATAAGAGACCTTATCAAGATTATCTCACCCTTAAACTGCTGTCCAACCCAATCTTACTTGGACAAGACTCTCCATGTTTATTCATGCTTCTTTAGGTTCATAGAACTCTTTTAAGTCCTAAACCTTTTATGCAATGGATATCGCGACTATATAACATAGGATGTAGCAAACAATTCTTCTACGTAGCATTGCATTCATTATACATTTGAGGGATCATCCTTTGGCGCCATCTGTGAAAAAGACTAATAACAGGCCTAGGCTGAAAAAGAATAAACAACCTCCAGCCTGCTGCTCTGGCTCATGCTGCTCACATTCTAGCATATAGCAGCCTCCTTTGCTAAGGTCGTCTAGATCTAGTGAGCCATGTAGGAGTAAGTAATCGCGCTCCTGGTGCCGCAAGCACTGACAATCTCAAATCTGGATTTAATTTTTCGATGAAATCAACAATAACACCATCAGTAAGCAATGTTTAAATCTCATTCGGGCAAGGTGGAAGTAATTCGTGCATATGATTTTTATAATTGCATACATATATAAAAATAATATGAAAGAAATTCATATAGTCATCCAAAACATAGTACTACATCATACCAAAGAAAACACGACAACATTTCAAATGAAGGCATGGTTATAAACAGTTACACAATTCCAAATAAAGGCATGAAAATAATAGTATAGTATTAGGAAAAAGTCTGAGAGAACTTAAATGAATTTTCACAGAGAACATGAATAAATAGGTGGGAGGGTCCTGGATCCTCTTTTTATATGAAGAGAATGGGCCAACCAAAGTTCATTTTGCCATGGACGAATTCTCTACAATAGGGAGAGTCCAGGCACAAGTTTCTTGAAGAATTCTCAAATACGAATGAACACCTAGAAAATAAGGACTATCACAAAATTGACGTAAATGAAGCCATCAACGGCACTGAAGAGAAAGAGTACACTCAAATTGGAGAAATGTAGAATACTTTACTAAATGGGGAAGGGGGATATTTATGAGGAGAATGAGAAGGATTTAGAATTAGGTCATCAATATCTAATAGGCAAATGGGCCTAGGCCTATATGATGTCACATGACCTAGAAAATAAGGACTGGCACAAGATTGACATAAACGAAACCGTCAATGGCACAACCAAAATTCACTCAAGAGAGAGAGTAACACTCAACTTGGAGAAATGTTGAATGCTTTACTAAATGGGGGATATTTATAAGGGGAATGGGAAGGATCTAGAATTAGGTCATCAAAATCTAATGGGGAAATGGGCCTAGGCCCATGTGATGTCACATGGTCTAAGCGCACCCGCTTTACAACCTTTTCCTATAATGCTTCCCATTAACCCTAGAATACAATAAAACAAAAATGGAATAAAAATAAAAGATAACTAATAAAAACAAAAAGGACAAAAATATTAAATAACACTCGGATATTATTTGATTTCCATCACTCTTCCTTCCATGAAAAGAGTTCAAACTTAAACTCAAAAGGGAACACCATCAAACTCGAGATCAATTGGATGACCGTGGCAATCAGGGCCTGATACTGAACCTCCTCCTCCTCCTCTAGCTCATCATCCAGTGGCTCTGAATCATCAGTCACAAGCAGGGTTCTCTTCCGTGCCCTACGGCCCTCAGCGGCTTGATGGCCCAACACCATAAGTGAAGCACTTCATAGTAATGGGCGGCGCATTTGGGGCTCGAGGTGGGGCATCTGTCGCAGTAAAGGCCTGGAGACTGCTGTCAAAGGAGTGCGGTGGTAGGCCTCTACCTTGATTGCGTACTCGACCGCCTTAATAAAAGACGGCATCTCACGCAAATCTAAGCCCCGGTAAATGTATGGTTGGAGTCCCTGAATATTACAGCCGATCTTTTGAGTCTCGGTCTCACCCAGACGGGTCCGAGTGCAAAGAATTTGGAACTGCTTCGTATAAGTGGGGACTGAGGAGGTGCCCTGCTTGAGGCTCTGGACCTGAATGTAGAGGCGGTCGTAGGTTGGTGGTATGGAGAATGCTCTCAACTCCATCTTCAACTGATCCCATGTTTGGATTGGAGGAAGCTTTGACGTCGCCCGACGCTGAACCCCCTGTGATGCCCTTACAGTCGAACACCGTCTGCATCCCATCAAGCCAATCAACAAGGACGTTCGGATTCAAATGTCTATCAAACATCGGAACATCCACCCTAATATCTCCGTGAGGAGTGCTAGATACAAGTGGTCGTCCCCCGGTGGTGGATCCACTGGTCCTCATCCTTAGCAAAATCCTAAAAAACAGGGTAGACTCGGGTCCGAGGCACATGGATTAGGGGGGGGGGGGGGGGGGGGGGGCTTTACGGGATCGGGGAGATCATCATAAACTGGGGCTTCGGGCTCCTCCGGAGGATGATAAGGACATTCATCCATCAAGTGTCCCCGCTTATAACAAAGGAAACAATGACAGCCCTTGATTCGTACATAGGGTGTCACCTTAGGGTTTAATGAATCAAAAGGGGAGGTGTCGGTGTACCACTCCTCGTGTATGAGGATCTTCCATCCCCATAGAAAGAAGAGGGTTTGGGGGGTGGGGATTCTCTTTCAAAATTCCCAAATTGTATTTGCGGCTGGTGATTGAGGATTAGGGGCTGGTGTAACCACTCTGTAACCCGCCGACTAGAATCACGAGTTGAATCCTTTGGGTTGTTTAGGACGGAGATGGCCGAACGGGTGTCCCAAATGGTATCAGGTTTGGGAATCCAGGTAAGGCGACGAAGGGGTTGGTTTGAGTTGAAGGTTGGCTCGGAAGAGTGAAAGGGGTAGACAGGGTCGGGTTGGTGGGTTTGGCAGCAGATGAGTGGGTCGGTTTTTCCAAGAGTCGTGGTCGGGATGCAGGTTGGAGACTGGCGGAGGCACGGAGGTCAGGGGTAATCTAGGCGGGGGTCCTGGGTTGAGGAGAGAGGCGGGTTAGGCTAGGTCGGTGGGTATAAAGGACCAGGGTTTTCTAGAGCATAATGAGTCGTGGGGTTCGGGTGTGGCGAGATCCGAGGGGTCGGCTGGTTGAAGGGTCGGGAAGGGTTGGGGAGGAGTTGATAGGGAATCCCGTCGGGCAGAAGGGCCGGGGTGTTCAGGGATGAACTTGGGCGGGTGGTCCGGGTGTTCTAACCATTAGGAGTGTTCGGATTTTGAGAAAGCAAGGGTGGTGATTTGGGAGGAGCGTGGTAGCAAAAGGGTGGTGTTTGGGGGGTTTAGTCCGGGTGGGTTTAGAGGTCGAAGTACGACAGGGGTTTCGATAGGTGGGTGGCAGGCGGAGCCTAGCGGAGGCCGACTGGTGGATGGGAGGTGAGCTGAATGCAGTTGAGCGACAGTGGTAGATGGGGGGTTTCATAGTGGTGACGCTTATGGAGGAGTAAGTTGACTTTTTGGCTAATCATGACTACAGTATCTTCCAATCGGGCACTTTGTCTCTGTTTGGGTGGGTTTCCTTGGCGCCATTGGTTGCTTGTGTTTTACGATTTCGTTTTTACAACAACTACGGGTGGACCGATCCTCGCTCTGATACCAATTGACATAAATGAAGCCGTCAACGGCACAATAGAAATACACTCAAGAGAGAGAGTAATACTCAAATTGGAGAAATGTAGAATGCATTACTAAATGGGGGATGGGAGATATTATAGGGTGAATGGAAGGATCTAGAATTAGGTCATCAATATTTAATAGGGAAATGAGCCGAGGTGTATGTGATGCCACATGACCTAAGAGCACCCCTTTGACAACCTTTTCGTTTCATTCCCTTGCTAGAAGACTTCCCATTTACCCTATAATACAATAATGCAAAAATGCTATAAAAATAAAAGATAACTGATAAAAACAAAAAGGACAAAATTCCTAAAATAACCCTGAGAATTTATCTGATTTTTGTCAATAAATGTGATTTTACTCAAACTCGTATTGCAACTCCTAAACCTAAAAGGATTGTAATCTTAGACTTATAAATAAATACCTAAAGATCCATATATACTCTGAGAGGTCAATTGTACTATGAGAATTCAATTGGTAAGAAAAGCAACAACCCGTGGATGTAGGCAAGTTGCCGAACCATGTAAATCCATAATGTGGATTTCCCCTCCCGCAAATTTGACACCGCTTGTGGGAAACATTTCATTCGTCTCTCTTAACTCGACCAAGAAGGTAAATCTTTTCACTTTTTGTTAGCACCTATGCCTATCGTTCATGACAGTGACCATAGTTTGCATCATGGCCACGGTGATGTCGAATTGAATTGTTTTGTCCATTCTCTGTTACGAGATTCACAAGGAGAACAGAAGGACCCCAATGTCTTTAAGTGAGGATCGGGGGTGATCACACTAAAGAGGAGTACTAGTTCATACTAGGCCAGATCTCTCGAGTGATTGATGTATACTATGAACGCCTTTGAGCTCTGGGCCACCACATGCAGAAGAAAGTTGAGGAAGATAAAGGCTAGAGCAAATGGAGCAGGATCTTTAGTGGAAACGCCAATAGGCCGAGTGGACTCCTAGCCCGCACAAGAGTTTGACAACTAGGTCTCGTGGAGTACATGAGAGTAAAGGGAGCCTAATTTTTTACATAAATTAAGAGGATACCGGGATTCCCAATCACGTAGGTCAGAGTACCATGAAAGCAAGTTGTAGCCCAGCGTAGGAAGGTCGGATCATATCAAGAATTCAAGCATCGTTCGAGAGCACAAGAGTCTTGTACTGCTAAGAAGGATGCAAGTGAACCACACAGGAACGAAAATAAATTTACAATTGCATATGCATTGAAGTTGATGGTTGGACTAGTCGACAACTAGTAAGCTCGCCCTTGAAGAGGTGGTACCCTCAAAGAAGTTTTCATAACCATTGAAAACGTACTAATGCCCTAGGGTTATAAGGATTATCAAACACACACCATTTTTGAATTTTTTAGTTTTATTTTTGCACTAATTAAACTACTGTGTTGTATAAATAGTTTACCAATTTTAGTCTTGACCTAAGCATGCATGTAGGCGATATAAGCAAGAATAAAATAGCAAACCACAACGCGGCGATGTACGAGGAAAACCCCCATCGAGAAAAACTTCAGACGGCCTACCCACACAAGTCCACTACGATATAGGTACTTTGACAAAAATAACTTAGACTTACTCACAGACTCGATGCCTTCAAACCTTGACGCGCTTCCTTGTTCCTTATAACCTTCTTCGCAGCCACTGTTGGACACCTTTCAACAACCATACAACGCAGACGCTTTCCCACGTCTCGGTATCCCACCGATCTTACTTGTCTTGTGATTAGTCCAACTGTCGCACAACACAAACACGGTCTCCACCGCTTGAAACGCTCTTAACAGATAGAGCAAACAATCTTGGTGCAGTCCACATGAGATCTCAAACAGAGATATGTATGTGAACTTGATCTCTAAAGGATGGGTATAAATTAGGGTTTGGGAGGCTTTAGATTTGACTCTAAAATTCGTTTTCGCAAAAATACCTAATGAAAACAGATGTCAAACCTAAATATTTATAAAAAACACGAATTTCTAGGCAACACTTTTTTTGAGGCAGGTCATTCGAATGAGAAACGTCGGTTTGTTCAAATGACTATAGCAATCTCGTTCGAACTAAAATAGGCCGTTCGAACGGCATAGCTATTCTCGTTAGAACGGAGATCAAATGAGCTTTGAACGAGATTGTTCTATCAAACAAAAAAATTTCGCGTGAAGACCGTCAGAAGCTCGTTTGAATGCGATGGGAATCCCTTTTATTTTCATTGTATTTTCTATTTTTAGTTCTTTTTAGGCTTTTTTTTCCTTAATTAGTTTTTAAGCATGTTTGGGACTAATTAGGTATTCTTTTATTTTTTAGTTTGTATCTCTCATATAAATACCTCTTGTATTCTCGTTTTGTACTCCAATTATTGAAATATAAGAACCCTTTTGTTTCTCACTCTAGAAATCATATTGTCTTGATTTTTAGGTCATTAATGTGTAGTTCACGTCAAATTGGTATCAGAGCTGGTGTCGCTCCAAATATTGGTGTTAGTGTGTATCGGTATGATTGTCCCTAAATTCTCAATGGCACTGAAGAAGGCGACAAACTAATGAAGAATTGAAACAAAGCAATCAAGAATTGAGACAAGACCATCAAGAATTGAAAGAGAGCAATTGTGAGATAAAACAACAAATGGATGCCACTTTTCAACTATTGTCCAAATTACAAAACCCTACTTCACCCAACATTGGTCCTGAAATGATCATAAGACAAATTTCCACCCAATAATCCCCGGAACCAAATCTCCACAGGCTCGAAAAACAACCAAAGCTGCTGAACATCTTCTTGAACAATCTCCGGTGCCGGAACTCTCAAATCTTGGGCCAAATCCCGCCGACAAAGGTCGGATAGTACTCTGGCTACGTCGGACCACCATTTTGGTGGCCGACGCCCCTCCTCTTGCCGCCAATCCATCCTACCCTAGCGTGCGACACCCTCAAATCCTTATCCCGGCCCATTTTCGGACCCAGGAAGCCCTAATTTACACCCTTTTACTACCTGATGTCCAGTCCGGGTTGAAACCCTAGTCCAGAATTGAAAGCCCCCCGAGGTCATTCCGACCTTGGAAAGCATCACAAACCCAGTAACCATCCTACCGAACAGTTCCCCCATCTTTTTGGCCAAGAAAAAGACCTAACCCAACCCTATTTTTGCCAAGAACCTAATCCCACTCAAACAATAACCCTACCCGAATTGCCCAAAGCCCCAAACACAATTCCCCTCAACCAAATACCTAATCTCAATCCTATTCGACCACCCGAACCACCTGATCCATATGATTTTTGTATTTTTGAATATCAAAACATTGATCCACGTTTGCATCCTCACGCACCACCATACATACCACCTCCCTCATCTTCCCATCATACCCCTTGACATCACGACCTCGCTCTACTTTACACCTATTCTTCTTCCTCCTCTGACAAGGGGGATACTCACCATAGTATCTTCGAGTGGATTCCCCCACTCGACGCCCGTCGTCCCCTTCCACTATGGGATCGTCAGTGTTTTTATTGTGGAGAACGCGGTCACTTAATTGGCACATTCCCCCACTATCAGCGCGGTCCCTGAGCACCTCACATAGCCCCGCATGATCATCCTCCTCGTCCACCACCTGTACAGTTGCCACCGGTCTCGATTGATTATGTTGCACCTGCACCAGGTGATGTGATGGGTCTGAGAGCTCATCATGATGGAGACCCACTCTCATTAGCACTCCAGTTACTTTCACGGAGTCTCCATGGGATATCTGCATAGATATTCCTATATTCGATGGTAGATTCCCCCGGGATGATATGACCGACTCGCTCGCCACTATGGAAACAGTTTTTGATTACAAGCGGGTTTAGGGCCGCTCATGTGTTCTTCTAGCTGCAACCAAATTTCAGGGTTTTGCCCGAGTTTGGTGGAATGACCTTTGCTATCGTAGGACTGCTGCACGACTCCCTCCTATTCAGGACTGGCTCGATCTCAAGGCCGCTCTTCAGGCCTCCTTTATACCCCCGACATACGAGCGAGATTTCTTTACGCCCATTCAGTCTCTCCAGCCGGATATGTCTTCGGTAGTAAAGTATACAGAGCAATTCCAGCTCCTCTGTACTGGAGTTCGCCTGCCCGAGATTGAGGATTAGCGTATCAGTTGCTATTTTCTGGGACTCCAGCCACATATTCAGCGCGAGCTTGATTTGAAAGAGATACCGACCTTTCCGAAGGTGGTAGGGTATGCTATTAAGGTCGAGGCCTATCATGTAGCCCCGGCAGCTCCTCCAGCATCCCGACCTCGACCTTTCTTGAGTTCTGTTTCCCCTGCAGCATCAGCCTCGATATCTTCTGTCACTACTCCAGTTACCACCACTTCCGCTGCAACCCATATAGGCCCTCCCACATTTCGGTGCTTTAATTGTGGCACCGTGGGACACCGAGCTTCAGATTTCTCTCTGTCACGTCGTCGGACCCTGTTAACGATGGATCAGTCACTAGAGTATCTCGATGAGACCGAGCATCCCCCTGGCCATGCATTGATTACAATTTTAGAGGGCAACACTGTTGGTCTTCCCCTTTGAGTTCGTGGACGAACTCTTTTTGAGGGGAGGAGAGTGATGGGAATCATTTTATTTTCCTTTTATTTTCTATTTTTAGTTCTTTTTAGGCATTTTCTTTCCTTAAGTAGTTTCCAAACATGTTTGGGACTAATTAGGCATTCTTTTATTTTTTAGTTGGTCCTTTAGTCATTTTAGCTAATTACTTCATTAACAAGTAATATCTCTCATATAAATACCTCTTGTAGTCTCATTTTGTACTCATTCTCCAATTCTTGAAATATAAGAACTCTTTTGTTTCTTACTCTAGAAATCATATTGTCTTGATTTTTAGGTCATTGACGTGTAGTTCACGTTAGAACGAGATGCCTAAACTCATTTGAACACTTGTTCGAACGACTTTTAAAACCTCTATTGAACGACCACGTAAAACTCGTTCGAACGATCGGAACAAAAAATGATTTTTTCTTTAAAAATCTTTTTATGAAAAATGCCTCAAACATTTTATATAACTAATCACCCAAAACTCGAATCCGGGGATCAAACATAAATATGCATTTCATTGAGATCCCTAGGATGTTGAAGACGAAACTCGGCATGTAGATGTCGCTTTAACATGGCCGCGATGATCTTCAATCACACATCATAGGCATGAAGGCAAACAACTTAAATCCTAACCTATGACTCCAACAAGTTTTGTTCAAACGGAATTAAGCCAGTATACATACAAATTGACTCTACTGAAAATTTGTCCTTACAACCGCAATTCAAAATCCATGAGGGGGACATTGATCCGATGTCCATTATTATCAGCAAACAATGGTAATATGGACCAATAATGCGGTGTTAATATGCCGCATCTGCACTTCAAGTTTGGGACGCGTGGCACAAAATGGTTTGAGAAGCTCCTAGTACAATTCTTTACCATTTCAAGCTGCTCACGGTGCCCTGTCCAATCATCACGTATTTAACCACAAATAAGCTTCCCGAGGATAAGACAAAAGGCAATTTAAGTCATATACAGGTCATGCATGTATCTTCTTCTCAATGTTGTTATCTGTAAAAGAAGTATCTTGCATTTGTACCTCAAGTTGCAGCGCAGGTTTGTTAATATTCTCGCCAAGACACAATAATCTATACGTGGATGTTCACATTTGAGGGTGCATCCTCACCCACAGAGTCCTACAACAAGGCTTTTCTTTTTTGGCCCACCATGAAAAGATGCAACAACTACCAGTTGGTATGGATTTTTGGTCTTATGAGTTCTAGTTCCGATAAGAAGTTTCCTCCATTATAGTTCCAGGCTTGTTGGATCATAAAGGACAGTAAGATCTCTCCATAGTAGTGTTGATACTTGATTCATAGTGTAATAACTCACCACTCTATAGTGTCCGAATCACTATATATTGTTGCATTCTTAGGGTACTGCATTTCTATTCATTGTATTATTTAGGCAACATTTTACAGAAATTTGAGTTTTTACCAAATCCTTGTTTTTGGCTTGCAACAAGGAAAAACGTGGATTTTGGATTCAATGATATAAAATGATTGGGTAAAGTTCAGTGAATTCAGCATTTTTCTTTTTGTCCTCAATTCATGAGAAATCTACGATTTTATTTCAATTTGTAATAGTTAATCAGCAGAATTTGTACCAATTGCATTATTACACTGTTATTGATTTTTTTGTGCATGTATGTATATATATATGTATATATCTATAGTGGCCTTGTGGGTCAGGTGATACCCACTTGGACTCTCTACGTAAGTGATGGTCGTACACGTGTATTTTGAATCATGTGTTTATTCGGTTTATTTGTTTATTTACATAGGCTCTATTTCACTAAGATCGGGATTGGGACTCCTTCGAAGGATTTTCACGTTCAGGTGGATACTGGAAGTGACATTTTATGGGTGAATTGTGTTGGCTGTGAAAGGTGTCCTAAGAAGAGCGGACTTGGTGTATGTCCTTTCTTTTACCTCAGCTCTTGATTTTAATGCTCTCCTTCTCCTTGGATTAAGGGTTTGTCAGACATTATTAAAAGCTTTCTTTATCCTAGGATTAAGGAATTGTTAGACTTTAATACCTCCATATTAGGATCTTTTACTTTATTAAAAATATTCTTTATCCTAAGAATAAGCGTTTGTTAGACTTTAATTCCTCCATAATAGGAGCTTTAAAACTTTCGTACATGTTACTAGTTTTTATCGACTTTATTAACTCTCCCTATAATGTCCAGTCTTAACAGTAGACAAAATCGATCAAAACCTGGGAAAAAAATTGCAGGAATCTAATTAAACAAAAATAGAAAAACTCAAGTATGGTATTTTTTAAAGTTACATGCATGGCAAGTGACCGTATTCTAGAGGTATTAAAGTCTAAAAGACCCTAAGACGTAGAAGTACTTGGATATATCACCATTATAATTGACATTGATGTAGCTGTTTACACATTTATATCTAAAAAGAGTTTATTGTGTTTAATTTTAAAAACAGATAGAATTGGAGCTATACGACCCAAAGGGATCCACAACTGGAAAGCTGGTTACTTGTGATCAAGGTTTTTGCAGCACTGTATTCACTGCCCCTTCTTCTGATTGCACGGTTGGAATGCTCTGTCAGTATTCTGTTACTTACGGGGATGGGAGCTCAACCTCAGGATACTTTGTCAGAGATAATTTACAATTTAACCGAGTTTCTGGGAACCTTCAAACCACATCCATGAATGGGAGTGTTGCATTTGGGTGAGTTCATCATATCTCTTGTTGAGTGTTGTTTAGTATCGCACAACATATGGGCTTACCATCAATTTCATGAAAATGTATATAATAATATCCTTTCTCTGTAAATTTATTGACAAACTTAACTGCTACATGACATAACATCATTTCACCACAGAAAACCTAATGAATGTCTTTACAATCTAATTTATGATCTGCGCAAATGTGTCACATATGTAACATGTAATTTTTAATTTACCGGAATCCAGAACCTTCTCAGAAATAGAGTTTCAGTGTGAACTGCCAATATTTCTTAGGCATTTATATTCATATTCATTTTGGTGGCTGAACTCATTATTTAATCGATTCTTAGAATATATATTCCATTACCTTCAATGATTACAGCTAAAAATATAGGTTGCATCTTATTATTGCAATGTCCTGAGTGACCCGAGGATTTTCAGGAATGGAATAGAGAAATGCATGTTAAATGAACCTACAACGGTGTCATGAGTGCGCAATTATCATAAAAAGAATCCTATACGTTGATTGTTACATCAATAAACCTCGAGTTATCTGTGTACTCTTTTTTTCCCAATAAACCAAACATGACAAGGTCATGTTATTTCACTCATTAGCTTATTGCTTGATTATAACATTGTTGAGGTTATTATTTCTTCAGCCTTTTTTGCTTTGTTGAAGGAAAATGGGTGATCATTGAGTTTACTTGATGGTATCTATAAGGCAATTGATTTTCTCTTTGTTATTTATTTATTATTTGTATTTGCATCTATTTACATGGTCATTTTTCATAGATATGTTCTTATCAGGAATTTTTTCACAGTATGGATTAGGTACAGTTTCATTTCTCACTAGGAGTTTTCCTGAGGTTTAATGCGTCTCCAATGTCATTAATTAGTCAGGATAATTATTTTACGCTGCAAATTTTATAGCTTATAAATTTGTGATCCAAGGCAGGTGTGGAGCTAATTATTTCTCATAGATATGTTCTTATCAGGAATTTTTTCCATAGATATGGACTATGTACAGTTTTATTTCTCACTAGGAGTTTTCCTCAGGTATATTGTGTCTCCAATATGATTAGTAGACTGTACAGTTTATTCTATGCTGCAAATTTTATAGCTTATAAATTTGTGATACAAGATAGGTGTGGAGCTAAACAATCTGGGGGGCTTGGTTCATCTCCTGATGCTCTTGATGGGATAATTGGTTTTGGGCAAGCAAATTCTTCAATGATTTCACAGCTTGCTTCATCTGGTAAGGTGAAGAAAATATTTTCACATTGCTTGGAAGGCACTAGTGGAGGTGGAATCTTTGCTATTGGAGAAGTAGTGCATCCAAGAGTGCAAACAACACCACTGGTCCCAAATGAGTATGTGATTCAAATTCTCATTTCTTACTTCTTAGTGAACGAGTTAACTTTTGCTACTTTTATGTGCTTTTCCTTTGCAGTTGACACTCTTAGAACTTCTTGTCATTTAATTTCGGTCAATTAGCTACTTAGCCTGGAGTTTAGGACCTGACTCAAATTTCATTCTCAACTTTTTTTAGTTCGCGGATATAGAGAAAAGAGTATTGTCGCTAAGGCACGGAAACCTCTTTCGCATAATGTTCCCTATTTGCTGGTGGTCAGATTCAAAAAAGAGGAAAATAAAGAAGACAATAAATAAAAATAATATTTTTCAAACATAAGCAAGAATAATTAGAAGAATGGAAGAGGAACTACTCTCCAAAAATTCTTCCTCAAATCTCTGATATTAATGTCTCCTTCTTGCCATCGATATTCAGATGTTTTGCTCTTTTTGTGCATTAAACTTAAAAGATGGTACACATTACAGTCCAAAATTTTCTATTGGTGTTGTAATAAGTTAGCTTATATGAGGTTATTTTAGTCCTTTAAACCATTAAGTTATTTAATGGATAAGTCTTGTAATAACTTAGGTTGCGTTTGTTTTTTCATCTGAATCTGAAGTCTAAAGACTGAATCTGAAATCTAATGACTGAATCTGATGTACCTCTGAATGAATGTATATAGACTTATTCAGACTTCAGATGTAATTCTACCTCTTAATTGTTAAGGCCTCGTTTGATGCGTCGTATAAGAGGTTCATATTGGATAAAATTATCCTATCCAATGTTTGGTGTAATTTAGGATGGGATATGAGATTGAATAAGTTATCCAAAGTGAGCTCCTTATCCCACAAGGAGTGGGATAAAAAAATCCCACCTCCAAGGGCGTATAAAATTATACAGTGTCAAAATTTGATTAAAAATTACTACTCTACATTTATTAAGTTATAAAAAAAACTCACGTAACTTGCACTATCTCAAGTATTAGATAGTAGTCGGCGATCCCTTTGATTCACATAACTCTCCATTCATATTTTTCATCACGGTATGTAACCTCCTCCTTTTATTTTTCCTATTTTTTTTCTATTTGTTGCTTTATCATGAACTACTATTTTGGTTTGAATCGATGCAAATTTTATGTTAACTCACTTACTAGACAAGTTGAAAATTATGTGTTGTTAATTCACCGCTAATATTTTGTTACACATTTTTTTAAATGTATTATTAACCTATATGCTAGACAAGTTGAAAGCTGTGTACAATTCAATTTATTTGTTTCTGTATGTTTCCGACGACTATTTTGGGTAAAATCGATATTATTCAGTTGTGACTTCAAGCAATTTTCTACAACTGATTTGTTTTGAATCGAAAGAGAAGATAGTAAGCAACCAGTTTTACTATCTCATTATTTCTGGCGGCTAGTTTGTGCATACATGATTTTTGTATGCGTGTAAGTGATTACTAGTGGTTGAGTGTGTATAAATTATAAATACAATTACAAATACATATTTTTATCTCATAATATTATTTTTTTACATCCCACATGTAATTAAATATTATGTTATTGAGTTAAAATATGTGATAACAATATATTTTTGTATTTTTTTTATTATTAAATACAAAAGAATGGCATTTTTGGAAAGCTGGAGATAAATTAATCCTATCTGGAGCATTTCAAACACATGACTGTATTATTATATCCCATCCCGTCTTCTTATTCGAAACTGTTCCAAACGCAGTATTGGAATAACCCTTATACGGTCCATCCGTATCCTATCCAATCCGACTCTTATCCTATCCGGACCCCTTATACGGTCCATCCGTATCCTAACCATTAGCCTCTTAATCATTTAAAAAAACAAATACTTTTTGGTACCTTTTAAATTTGAATGGTTCAGATTTAGACTTAAGAAGTAAAAACAAACAACACCTTAGTCTTATAGGGTCATTCGAGTCTTTCAGTCATTCGTGTAAAACATATAAATAGGTCTCTCTTGTAACATACTTTTTACACATTTACAATACAAGTTATTTCATTAAGTTGGTATTAGAGCCTAAGGTTTAAACCTAGGGATTTCTTATTCCGTCTTCTCCGGCGGGTGGCTTTTGCCGCCCGTCCGGGCCAAGAGTTTTCTTTTTCTACTTGCTTTCTTCCTCTTCTAGTTTCAGTCTTCCCGTCGGCCAAGTCAGAGGCCGACCAGTATCTCCGGTCTTTTTCGGCCAGATCCGGCTTCTACAGTCCTCAACAGAGGTTGGCGACCCTCGCAGGACTAAGACGAGTCTTATCGGAGCTCGGTAGGGCCGGAAGGAGAACAAAACAGTTGCGGCCTTCACCCCTTCCAACCGCAGCAGAAAAGCGACAAACATGTTTCAATATTCAATTGTGTTTTTCAGCACATGAATATGGAAGATGATACGTGGCTTTCAAGATCGCTGTTTGTTCTTGGAGGGCATTTGCTTGTGTGCGTTGAAGACTTTGTGCAGTTTGGCTCTCTTTTGGAGGATATATCTTCCTCTTCATAAGAAAAGTACGAGGTTGTGGTGATAGGGTCATAAGAAGTGAAAGTGATGTTGGGTAGCTTCAGCAGCAGTAGTGGGTAGACCTGTCAATGGGTCGGTTTGGGTCGTGTACGGGTTACGGGTTACGGGTCAGAACAACCTAACCCATACACGACCCGTTAATCTTAACGGGTCTAATAACAATACCCAAACACGACCCGTTAATATTAATGGGTACACGACCCAAACCGCTTACACCCGTTAATATTAACGAATCATTTTGGGTCAAAATGGGTAACGGGTTGGGTGATCCTATAATACCCGTTAGTCTTCAATAGGTTAATAATAATGGGTTTTAATTGTAATTTTTATTGGGTATAGATTGGGTGACCCTATAGCACTCGTTAGTCTTTAAAGATTTAGAAATAATGGGTTTTAATGGTTATTCTTATTGGGTACGGGTTGGGTGATCCTTTAATACCCGTTAGTATTAACGGGTGTTAACGGGTTAAAACAGGTACAGGTAAATTTCCAAACCCGAACCGTTAGTGTTAACGGGTCTACCGTGTCAACCCGTTAATGACCCAAACCCAATAAGGGTAAACCCATTAACTTATAATTTCGTGTCGGGTCATGTCGTGTTAACGGGTTATCGTGTATTTTGACAGGTCTAGTAGTGGGATCGGAATATAATAATTAATTTTTGTGGTGTAAAAGAAGAGAAGTAAAGTTGGGGTTTGGTTTCCATTCGGAAACTTTCGGATGGAATTACATAGGCTTTGATTAGCCTTGGATTTCCATTTATGGGCATGCAAATGGGAGGAAGGGCAGCCCCTTTTATGATAAAACACAAACCCTAGCTGAGTGTTTTAAAGATGGAACAAAAAATGGATGTGATGCCCATATTACCCCTTCTTCTTTTAGTATCAAGCCTTTCCCATTTATGAGGTAATTTATGAAACTACCCCTTCTGAAATTTCCATCTACATCTACACTTCAGAAATTTACGTTTCAGCCCCTACATTTTCTGGAAATTCCAAATATGCCCCCAAACTTTCAAAAATTATGTTTCAGCCCCTCAACTTCTGAAGTTTTCATCTTAGCCCCTAAAATTTCTGTAATCTCCAAAGCTACGCCAGAAACTTTCAAAAACTATTTGGGCCTAAATTTTGGAATCTTGTTCTCTATTATTTGGGTTGGTGCTTGAGATATTTTTGGGCTTGAGTTCCTGCTAATATTTCGGTCATTCACATGCTGTTTTTTGGGGATGATAATTTGGAGTTAAGATATTATGTCTACCATAATTTTCTTGTTCCTTTTTGGCGCTTATCTCAGAATTTGTTCACTCGGCTCCAAATTCAAATCTCGTGGGTGAGCTTTTTGTTGAAGGAGAGAGTGACGAGAATAAGAAGAGTGCGGGGTTCGTGTACTGGATATAGGTTTATGTTGTTGAAAAGTGGACCACCCAACTTTTTCGATGTCTTACAGGGGCAATTGAGGGTTATTCTTCTTGGGCAGTTTGCTAGGACATTTCGATAAATGACGGGTTTTCTTATGTTGGTTTGAGAAGCTTATATGGTCATCTCACGTTGCTCACTTCCGGGACGATTATCTTATTATTTGGTAGCATCTTCTGTCATTTGATATTGGTAGCCCTCTAATTGATGTCGGTCTCGGTTCACTTTGCTGATGGTCGGATAATTACTGTACGTAGTAGATTGGCTCTTTCCTAGATTGAAGTTAAAATTTTTCTCTGGACTCTTCTTATCTACATGTGATCTTATAGCTTCTTGGTACATTTTTTGGCCCATTTGGAGCAGCGACATTTTTCTGGGTTTGTGAAGTATTGTTTTTTCGGTGCTTATATGCAATTGAAGGTATTCTTCACTCCTTTTCACTTCTTGCGATCTAGAGATTATTTGCCATTACTCTGTTACATTGATCGATTTGATTTGAGTTGTTCGATGGCATTGTGTTGACCGGATTGGCCCTTTTTTGTCTCGAGATCAACTTTTCATTTGTGGCTTGATTTGTTACTCGGTTTGTGGTCCGTTTGATTTCAGTTGCTCGGTGGCATTGCACTGGCCGGATTGGCTTGGTTTTGTCTTGAGATAAACTTTTGGTTTGTGGTCCAACTCGATTTGTTCGGTGGCATAGTGTTGGCAGGATCGACCCTTTTGTCTCGGGATAAACTTCATATGTGTGGGTGTCATTTTTGGCAAATGTTTGTGATGGGTGTTATTCTCACATTTCAATTTGAGGGGGAGTGTTGGAATATCAGTTGTGGAGGTTCTTACCATGTTAGCCCTTGTCTTCTTCAAACGCTTTACGACAAGCTTTAGCTTGGTTGATATCTACGCGCTAGCTTGAGGGGAGTGTTGTAATAAATTAGCCTATATAGGGTTACTTTAGTCCTCTAAACCATTAAGTTATTTAATTGCTAAGTCTTGTAATAACTTAGTCTTATAGGGTCATTCGAGTCTTTTAGTCATTCTTGTAAAACCTATAAATAGGCTCTCTTGTAACACACTTCTTACGCATTTACAATACAAGTTATTTCATTCTTGTAATTTCTAGTATTGAGTTGGAGAAATTAGCCAAAAGCTTAAGCTATTCATGGATTAGTCCCATATATGGAGTCGTACCAAACCTTAAACATAATCTATATGGAATTTTCAGCACTCCTTCTCACGTGCAGAGCCAATGGAGGAAGCCTAGCATGTGGAGTACAAGAACAGGACAAGGAGGGGACCACAAATGGAAAACATGTGTAGACTAGGAATTCCAAATCCTTATAAATTATTTTGCCTCGTGCATACGCTTATATACCACTTAATGCAACTATAAAATCTGAAGCATGGTGAGATAGGTAGTTTCGACAATTCAATCAAGGTATATTTCGGTAAGTTACATTGGAGGTTTGCTTTACAAAAGAATATTCTTTGGAAGGGTGTTAGGGATGGCTAGACTTCAAGAGCCTCATAAACCCACAAACGTATTTGGTGCATGAGGTACCATGAATTTCTACCCTTCCCAAATCAGTTCTCTCTCTCTCTCTCTATTGTTTTAAAAAATTCTAGTTTCACGCTGTCCACTCTATCCAATAGAGTGTCATAATTATGCATCTCTACAAGTATCTTGTTTTCTTCTTTTGATCATGCTTTACCATTTCTATTGCAAGCATGTTTTGCTTTTCTTGGGAGAGCCCCCTCAATTGTGAATATAAACCAATATTTTGTACCAATGAAACCTTGTGGGAGAGATAACAAACTTTTTTGAGAAACTTTGACAAAAGAAACAGTGAGAGTTTGAGGGGTGGGGTGGGGTCTCAAATGTGGCTAAGAGGAGAACCTGTAAATTCCATGAACCTACATTTTAAAAGGCCTTAACTCTTTAATTTACAAGCCTTTGATGTTTGAGTTGGGTCCATGTAGTAGGATCTCTTTAGACCTCCAAATTCGTTCATCACTTGCTTCCTTGACTCGTGCCAGCCCCGTGTGTTTTAATCTGGGAATGGCATTTGCTTTCGGTTTATGCTCTCAAATGCTCTTCTTGGTTTGTCAAAAAAGAGTCACTCTCTTATCCTTTCACCCTTGAAGACTGTAAGATCAAAGACTTCTGCAATTGTATGTGGATTCGACCAGTCATACAAGCCACAAATAATACAGGGTAAAGTTGTGTGTGTGGGTGGGACGGGGGTGCATGTTCTGCGAAAAACCCACTGAATCATATTTAAGGCAAAACAATATCTACCAAACAGCACATATTATTGAAATACCCCATCCCGAGAGTTTTTTGCAACAAAAGCATAATTTCTAGCGGTTCATAGCGGGTCTTTGTGACAAAATGCATAGTTCAGGGAAGACAAAAGAATCAACCAGCTATAAAGGTCCAGTAAATAAAACTGGAGGAAGTGCGAAATAGACAATAAAAAAATATGCATGTTTTGAAACAACCTCCCTTGAATTTTTAATGCAAAATTTCCCCTTGAACTATGCATTTTGTTGCTAATACTCTCTCTGGATTCTTTTTAGCAACGAATATTATATATTGTAACAAAATATACAGTTCAGTTTTTTTTTATTAAAACTACGGTGCATTTTTTCTTGCAAAACGTGCACAGTTCAGAGGTTTTTTCTTAATTATTTTTTAGTCCCCTTGTTTTAACAGAAGTCCAGACACACCACCTATGTTTTGAGAATTTCCATAAACCTCCTTTCAGTTTCCAATTTTTTATTACTAACATCTCTTCTGTTAAAATAACGTTAGCGGACATATTTTTTTGGAAGCAGATTTGCTTGTAGATCCATGTTTGATGAAATACTCGTTCCTGTCTTTCCAAACGAGTATAATAGGGTAGACCCATATTATCCAGCAAGCTTCTAACACAAGAACTGGCAGTTACCATATATGATGTCCTTAAACTATCTTGATGGTTTGAGTTTGGACAAAAAAAAGTTGATGATTTGTGGAATTAGCATATGAAAAATTGTTCTCAGTCTTAGGCTGAGTTATGAACTTAGTTCCTTTTACTTGTCTTCCCTGTGTTTTGTGTTTATTTATTCAGAGATTTATAACTTATTATTTCCTACCATATAACATTGTTTTCTTATTCCTCAATGTTGGCTTAAGAGTCTTGTCTTGATCATACTTTTGTTGCTATCTTAGGTCACATTATAATGTTAATATGACGTCAATTGAAGTTGGTGGTGATGTTCTTCAACTTGCGACGGGTGTATTTGACCCTGTATCCAGGGGAGGGACAATAATTGACAGTGGTACAACCTTGGCTTATCTTCCAGATGAGGTTTTTAACCCATTAATGGAAAAGGTATACTATCTATTTCGAGCCTTATTCATTTCAATTGGTCTCCAAAGTATTTTCTTACTATATGATCCTTCCCCTTCTTCTCTCTCTTAAATTTAATATTTTTTATTTTTATTTTTAAACTAGATTATGGCTCAACAGCCTAATTTGAAAACTCATATAGTGGACCAGCAGTTCAAATGCTTTTACTACTCTGGAAAGTAAGGCTCCTTACCACGGCCCATTTTTTCCTTCTCTCTTTAAAAGTTGTTATCATCATGTAATGTTTGACGATTTGTTCTTACTAACAAAAGGAAAAAAATCCAGTGTCTAAAGATCATATATCCTTGTTCTAGGGATACTGATTACTATCAATATTTTACATTTGGTTATGAATTCACTTGTTTTTTTTTTTAAAAACTGGCTTGGTTATTGGCCACGAGTTTTTAAATGGGAACTTAACAAAAAGCCCATAAGATATTATTATTGAATGTTTAAACTAATCATATTGTTCATTTAACAAAAAGCCCCTCCATTCCTCCCCCTTCTTCCGGACTTGCTGCTGGAGCCAGTTGCTGGTCGCTGGAACAGTCTCCAGAGTTGGCAGGGGTTGGGAAGGGGGGGAGGGGTCTAGAGCAACCAATAGTTCATAGAGGACATATGTTTATGTGTTGTTTAGGGGCTCTTTGTTAAATGATACTATCACTGGTTTAAACATTTAATGGGTATTATAATGAGGGACTAAACATTATTTGACCCTTTTTAAATATTCATCCCTCATGTCTGTAACATCAACCAAGAAAGTACCTTGGAAGTATGGTTAGACATCCTTTTGACTAAAAGGAGAATTGTTGAAAAATGAGAAGGCGCAAAAGGTCATATACGGGTTTGTAAATAGTGAATTTTGTTTGGCTGATGATTGTTGAGTGGGTACAAAATAACACCATAATCAAGCATTAAATTTTTTAGGATGTAGAGTCCATAAATTGTGACTACTGCTACCATTACCTTTTAGTATAATATATGAAATCATCTGAATTATTAGAGAGAGATAAATTTAGTTCACTTGTTTTCTCTAATATTAACAAAAGAGGTTTGTCATAGACATGGATATATAATTTTCTCCTAGATGCCGTACCACTAGGCAACATGGTAATATTCTTATTTTTACTTTAGCAACCTGTATGAAAGGTGTAGGAGGGTAATTTGGGGTGAATATGTTGGATTACTTGTCAGGGAACATCAACCCAATCTTCTCTCCTTTGATTTATTCTCAGGACATTCATTTCCCAAGTTTCGTTTCGACCGTGGTCAGATTAATCATTAGGGTTCGTGTAATGGCATGATTCAATTTTTCTAAAAAACGAATAGCAAGGTTCATTATCTGATTCACTTTTATTTCAAATGCTTTTATCTCAATTAACATATCATTCAATTTAGAGACCAAGTTAAATGTCACTGATCAAAAGTAATTAATATGTTGATGCTGGAGATTAAGCTGGAGTTGATAGTTATGCGGGGTACATAATACTTATGTCGGAGGATCCAGGCAGGTGGGTTTCTTGGAGTAGATAGAACCCCCCCCCCCCCCGGGAAAATAAATTTAAATGTGTGTGTGTGTGGGGGGGGGGGGGGAGAGGCAAAAGTTGCAGGTGGGCCTACCACCTCCATCAATGAGATGGTTGCATGTGTCATAAAATGTAGGCAGTGAGTAACCCAAGATATTGATTTTCTCTCTCCACGAAAATTCAATTACTTCTTACACATCAGCACGACAAGGCAAAATCTGATATCCTGAAATCCTAATTTAGTTTGTAACATTTTCGTAGCTCAGCATAAGGATAGATAATGGTATTTCCTTAAATCTTTTAAAGCAGGAGTAAGGCACAAGCTTCACTGTTTCCTAGATCCATTATTTTCCTACCCTTTTTTCTTAAATAAATTTTTGGTTTGTCTCTCCATATCACCCATATCATTGCTAAAGAAACACATCTCCACAAGATTTTAGATTTGGAATCTTCAATTACATAATCTTAAAACCCCCTATATTATTTGGTAAGGCACCAGCAACGCTGAACTCCTAAAAAATTTATGCCATAAGAAGGCAGAAACGAGAAATGAAGGAGCAAACGATCAAGACTCTCCGTTGTCTTTTTGAAAAGGATACACCAATATGGAGAAGTGTGCAACTTAGGCATCCTCTCTTGTAAGCTGTAATGGTTCAAAGCCAAGGCCGAAACTAAACTGATACGGCTGAGTTGACTAGGTTTCAGTGCCTAGTGATCCGAAACTGTTATCCGTACTAATATATGAACAAAATACTTGACTCTGTTGTGCTGAAGCCTGCCCAAACAAATTTACCCACAATAATGGCAAATTCCAAAATAAAGTGATGTGTAAAGTGACAGAAAAATAACACACCACAACACAAGATGTACGTGGTTCACCCCTACAAATGGGACTACGTCCACAAGCGATGATGATCCGTGTCACTAAATAGAGAAGGAGATTACAAATTGAAAGGACGTTTTGTGCCTTCCCACGCACAATAATCTCTCCTCTTACAATAAAAAATACCCTGTCACAATAATGAAAGATCCTCTCAAATTAATCTCACAAAATAGAATATGGTTCTCTCTTAAGAAAAAAACAATGTTTTAAAAAGCGCGCTATTGCGTTTTGCTGGCCAAAAACGCAACATTGCGGTCAATGTATTACAGGATGCTCAAAAAGCGTGCGCTATTTGGCGCTATTGTACGCTATTTTGCGTTATTTGGCACAACAGGAACGCTATTCATGTTTTTTTAGAAATCTCAGTTTAGTTAAGGAGGGGGAAAAAGTGTTACCTTATTTCACGTACGGGGTGAGGTATTCTTTGTTCACAACCCTCAATTTACTTATTTACGAAGGTCTCAACGATGTTATTTGCTTATTTTAAAAAGTTTATCTTAGAAGGTTACTTTTATTTAATATTTTCTATTCGAAACCCTCGGTTTACTTAAACGTTTACTTATTTTACATTTTTCAGTAAATAATGTTTTTTATTTTATAATTTCCAGTTTTAAATGTTACTAATTTTTCAAATCTCAGTTCAATTTTTTTTTTTTAATAATTTTCAGTTTAAAATGCTACATGTGCCATAAATATATGTTTAAATTGTTATTTATTTTATAATTTTCAGCTTTAAATGTTACGTCAATTAAAAAGTAACTTTAGAAAAAAATAAAAAAAATCAATTTCAATTATAACTTTTTTTACCAATTTCAGTTTAAAATGTTACTTTCTTACAAATTTCATATTAAAATGTTATTTTTTTTTTTATTTATATTTTATTTCTAAGTTTTTTAATTAAAAAGCGGGAATGCATGAATTGCTTGCGCGACGCAATTAGCGCGACACTATTTCGAAGCCAGAACGCGACACCCTGCGCGACCGCGATTTAAAACATTGGAAAAAAACCACACCTCAAAAGAAAACTTTAAATACCTCTATTTAAAGTTACACACAATAGATTTTTTCCACTCTCTAAAGACAAAATACTAAACTGAATTTTTTGCACTCTCTTTTTGTAAAAAAAAAAAAACTCTCTTAGATGTTCACCTCTCAGTTGCTCATTTACCACCTCAATGCCCAATGCCTCCCGTATATATATATATATATATATATATATATATATATATATTTATATATATATATATATTATTTGAGATTAACACAAAAGGAGGGGACATGGAGCAAATGGTGGAGTAAAAAACGAATCAGGAGACAAAAGGAGTTCCATGTTTTGAGGCTTCCTTTTGACAAAGCATGTGACAAATGGAGGGAATTAAGGATGTGGGCCTTCCATCCAACCACTAGATGACTTTTAGATTCAACAATCTCCACCTTTGGCGTATATGACAAGTTTTTCCAACAAGAATCTGACCGCTCCAACAAATATCTAGATAAACGAAATAACACGCAGTAAAATACGCAATCATCATCGCCTGCCAAAAAACTAATGAATTTTTTTTTGTTAAGTTTGAGTCCTCTTAGAACCTAACCCTCGGCTTACTCTTCAACCGATGCATGTCTTGCGTAGCCACAAAAATGCCTCCACCATCTCCGTCAAACCCCATAATACCGCCTTTGGTACCCTCGGAATTTCGAAGTTTGACATAATTTTTAGCAACCTCCGCCAACCGCCCACAAACCACCGGCTGGTAATGAAAAGTCATCTTCTCTCCCTTTTTGAGAATAGGACGACCCTGACCTTCCCTCGCATCTCCATTATGACTAACTGCTTTTCGCCCACACATATTAATGGCACTTGAATGGGCTATCTCGTTGCCACTAAGATTATCACAAGCCAACGTCACGTCTATCCTCATAGGTCTGCCTCCTTGTAAGGACTGCTGCAATTTTGGTTGCCATTTGAAAAAGGATTTAATTCTTCCATCTCGTTGTGTAGCCCCCTCAAAAACTCTTTGAGAATTAAGATCGCCACTGTTCTTAAAATTATACAAGCTCTACTTGCCTCCTTCTTTGCCAAGACGCAAATGTGAGCTTACGTTCCCTGAATAATTTCCCATTCACACCAGCTCCACCTGGTAATATGTTCCTTTGTAGAAAATTTAAATTTCCTACTTTAGTGCCCCTTAACACCACAAGAGAGCCAATCACTACCCTCATAGCTCCACCTGTTGTTACAATTTTGTAACCTTTAGAGTCTAGCACACTCACTGAAATAAGGTTCATCTGAATACTCGGAACTTGACGCACCTCACACAGTGTTCTCACCGACCCATCACGTGGCTTAATTTTGATTATTCCAATTTCAAAATTGTTGAAGGCTCTCCCATCGGCCGACAAAATAGAACCAACTTTCACCTCTTTGTAGGAGGAGAAAGGATCCCTATTGGGACATATATGAACGAAACAACCTGAATCAAGAACCCAACTGTCATTAAATGACCTCCCTGAACACAAGGTTGCCATGAGAGCATACTCGTCATCTTCCGAATCACTCGCCGTAGTAGCCACAAACGCTGCCTGTTGAACCTTCTCCTTGCCTTTCCTTTTCACCTCTTTAAGTTTGGGATATTGCATAATGATGTGCCCAATTTTGTGACAATAGTAACACTCTTTGTCCTTGTGATTTCTTGACTTGGACCCTGAGCTTCTCAAATTAGAGCCTCGATTTTCTGACCTTTCTGTCACAACTAAGCTCGCAGCCTTTATGTCACCCTCCACCCCTTTCCTCCGATTTTCGTTGGGGAGAAGGGTTGATGTGACCTCATCCAGGACAATAATCTTCTTCCCATACATCATCGTAGTCACCAAATGATCGTACCTCTCGAGAAGAGAAGTCAGAAGAATCGTGACCTTGACTTCTTCCACCATCTTCATCTCCATATTTAATAGTTCCGAGTGAAACCTATTAAACTCATCGAGGTGGTCTTGCAACGAAGTACCAACCTTCATGCTGAAATGGTAGAACTCCTTCTTAAGATCAATCTGATTTGTCAAAGACTTCTCTAAATAAAGCTTTCCAAGCTTTTCCCAAATCACATTTGCTGAGGTCTCTGTCATATCATTGTGTTTGATCTCTTTTGACAACCACAATCAGATCGTGGAACAAGCCTCCCTATCCATCTTCTTCCACCCGTCTTCCTTCATTCCATCGGGTTTTTCCTCTAAGGTTTGAATTAAACCCTCCTTGACTAGGATGTCCGTCACCTCTACTTACCACACCCGAAAATTATTTTTTCCATCAAATCTCTTGACATCATACGTTATTTTGGAAGCCATCTCACAAAAAAATACCCAAGTTTGCAACTTTGGAGCTCTGATACCAATTTGTTGTGCGGAAGCTTGCGAAAGCGTGCCCAAACAAATTTACCCACAATAATGGGAAATCCAAAAAAAAGTGATGTGAAAAGTGATAGAAAAATAACACACCACAACACAAGATGTACGTGGTTCACCCTCACAAATGGGGCTATGTCCACAGGCGATGATGATGATGATCCGTGTCACTAAATAGAGAAGAAGATTACAAATTGAAAAGATGTTTTGCCCCCCCCCCCCCCCCCCACCAACAATAATCTCTCTTCTCAATAGTGAAAGACTCTCTCAAATTAATCTCATGGTTCTCTCAAGGAAAAAATCACTCCCCAAAAGCAAACTTCAAATACCCCTATATAAAGTTACACACAATAGAGTTTTCCACCCTCCAAAACCAAAATACTAAACTGAATTTTTTGCACTCTCTTTTTGCAAAAAACAAACTCTCTTAGCTGTTCCACCTCTCAGTTGTATTCAGTTGCTCATTTACCACCTCAATGCCTCCCGTATATATATATATATATATATATATATATATATATATATATATATGATTTGAGATTAACACAAAAGGAGGGGACATGGGGCAAATGTGAGTAAAAACCGGATCAGGAGACAAAAGGAGTTCCATGTTTTGAGGCTTCCTTTCGACAAAGCATTTGACAAAAGGAGGGAGTTAAGGATTTGGGCCTTCCATCCAATCACTAGGCGACTTTCAGATTCAACAGACTCGCCGTGGCATGCCGAGTTTTTTTTACCGAAACGGCCGAAGTCGTTGAGATTCTCCGAGTGGATTTGTCAATTCACTGAGTTGATCCACTTGTTGTACTAACCTTCTCAATTTTTCTTGATCCTCCAAATAATGTATGGTTTCGTCTCCCCTGAAAAAGATACCGATAACGAGCCTAAAATTGGATTGCCCAAGTCTTAGACTGAAACCGTGTCTTTGAACCATGCTTGTGATAATCACAAGTATTGACCTTGTCAAGAACTAACAACTACAAAAAGATCAGCGCTACAGTAGAGATGCCTAGAGTCTAGAGCGGACTCAATTTCAGTAGTGAAATGAAGAATTGAGTGATAAAATCAACTACTGGAAACTCTCCAAATGGCACTATATGTAAAAACGCGGAGGAAAATAAGGACCGTATGCTTCTCCATTGCTAAGATTAACCCTTTCTATAGACAAATGGTTTTTTGTGAATTGGGAATGCGTTATTACCCACAAAAACCATGCACTTTAGCAGGATTACCTACCACCCATATTAGTTTAAATGGTGGAAATGAAGAATTGAATGACGAAACCAACTCTTGGAAATACGAGCCACACGAGAACACCCTCTCTCAGATGGTGTGTCACGTGTAAAAAAACTGAATATAAGGATCATATCCTTCTTTATTGCTAATTTTAAACCTTCATATGGACAACGTTTTGTGAATTTGTTGTGATGCCTAAAAGGGCAATATAAGTGATGATGATGGAAGTGATGGATTTTGGTCTTATAAAAAGGAAAAGGAAATCCTTTGGAGATGTATTTACATAACGTTCTTTTTGTTGGTTTGGTTGGAATGAAAAGATAAAACCTCTGTAGATAGACCAGAATAGAGAGAAAACCTTGGGAAAGGATTAAATTTCATCATGGATGTGTGTTGCATCTTCAGAACATTTGTAGATTACCTGTCACAATGGTTATATTCAATTGGAGGGCAGTGCTTGAGTAACTGGGAGTAGAAGGTTGTTATGAAATTGTATTGGCAGCCTGTACTATAAAATGTTTCTTTTCTTTTTCCGATTTTTATTCGTATAGTTTTCTCAGTTTTTGCTTCCGGTTTTTGTTGTACTTGATAGAGGACTACTTGTCCTCTAGCCATTGTATCCTTCATTCATCAATAAAATCTTGTCCCTGATGAAATAAAAAAAAATCCATACCAAAGCCTAGGAAAGTTAATGTTAGGGTTATGCTAGAGTTAAGTTTGACTGATGACATCGCTTTGTTAGTAAGATTATGAAGATGTTGTGCAATGAACATATTTGTAATTGAGGTTTATTGGAATGAATCATATATTTTTAACTGTCTAAATTATAAAAAAACACACTGTATGTTATGAGCTGGGCAGATCATTCACATGCATATAATATTTATCCAAAAACGCTCGGTTTGCTTAAATATTAGCATTATTGTTCAAAAACATTCAGAGTTCAGAGCAGAAAACATACTTCAAAAAGTTCATAGTCAAGCATTCAACTAACTAAACCACTCAAAACGCATAAACACACAAAAATTATTTTACTCACTGACTTTGTTTTAATGTCCGAGAGGCTCGTTGGCTAAATTTAAAGCTTCCTGGTCTAGCTGGTATACATGCTTGGAATTTCTACAACAGTCCTACATCTTATGGGATATTAAAATCATAGTTATTTGGGAACGCCAACACCCTAGTGATTTACATATTGGTACGCATGTCTTGAAAAATGGTATACTTTCGTTTCAATACACTATAATTAGTGATACGAGAAATATTTTTATATTTCTTCGGTTCATCCCTCAATTTTATTTTTCTATGCTAAAAATATAATGAATCTATAATGCATTACCATCTGATAAAACATAGATCAAGTATTATAAGATATTTATTATAACTTTTTAATTACTAGTGTTTAGAAAGCTTACCACTCATTGGGAAAAAGTGATCTGCATAAGCCTACCCCAACTGTACCATATTTTAGAGGATATGGCGTACCTTTTTCTCTTACTCGTTTTGCGTACCCAAGCGATCCGCTATTTATTAATTAAAATTAAGATTGCATAATTGTTTTCATATAAGGAAATTTTTTAACACAAACAAAGATTTTATTTCCCTCTCTTTCCACTTTGGTCAGTCGAAAGTGCCACTTTCATGTTTATATGGTCCCACATTTTTATCAACCCATCACTCTTCATCAAAGAGATGAAACCCATCCCATTAGATTTTGGGTCCCTTCACTCACCTTTCACCATATTTCAAAAAAGATAAAGTCATCCCCATCAACATCAAGAATCTACACTAGTACCCAGAGTTGAACTAAAAGAGTTCTTATCCTACGGCAAGCGATCTTTTACACTAAACTAGAAAACACCAGCAACAACATCAAAGTAAATAGAGAAGGAGGCCAAATTAAAGAATATCTTGGATACAACAAAGTCAATAAACAAACAAGGGAGCACAATACATTTAAAGATTAAAAAAAAAACAGCTTTTACAATGTATTGAGAACCATAATTTTTTTTAATGTTAGAATGTGATAAAAAAAAAACCTTACACTACTACATTCAAGACCAAAATTTTCAAAATCATTCAAAAATAACCCTAAACAAGCATTTTTGAATCTCAATCAAGGCTTACATAGCTATTTAAATATAATTATTAACGGCTTAATAAATTCTTCGTATTGTATTTCCTCTTTACCCTTTGTAATAGATGCTTCAATTTAGTGTTGAGATTGTAATGTGGTTCAAATAGATGAATTACATAGGAGATGGAAGTATGGGTTCCTTTGTTTGGGTATCGTAAGTTTATTATGGATTTTCATTAAGAAGGGGGGTATTCTTGAGTTTATAGAAAATAACATGAGCGGTATCAGAAGTGTATTATAGATTTTTGCGTTTCTACTGTTTTTTAATACTTTCAAGTTTTTACCATTGTGTTTCATTTGAACCTGTAAAACTAGGTTGTATTAGCCATATCTACTGGGATCGCTACACCCCCATATGTACTGCGATCCAGGGTCGCACAACCCAAGTTATGGTGGTTAACTCGTTTCTGAATCAGAGTAATATAAGAGCTGCAAATTTTTTAATTATGGTAGTTTCAAAGTTGCTACAGTTCTTACTTAAATGGTCCTTGGACTTCCCAGACAACTTTTTTTGAGGGTTACATGTATCTGCCTCCACGTGGTTTTCCTCACCCCACCCCCCAACCCACTAGCAACCCATATGTACTGTGATCCAGGGTCGCACAGCCCACGTTATGGTGGTTAACTCGTTTCTGAATCAGAGTAATATAAGAGCTGCAAAATTTTTAATTATGGTAGCTTGAAAGTTGCTACAGTTCTTACTTAAATGGTACTTGGACTTCCCAGACAACTTTTTTTTAGGGTTACATGTATCTGCCTCCTCGTGGTTTTCCTCACCCCACCCCCCAACCCACTAGCTTAGTTGGCATTACTGTTTGATAAATCGAACAGATTCACTATAACTGATTTTCTGTTTTCACATATATTATTTCGTATAGCATCAGTCCATAAGTATTGTTAATTCTCAGATACAGTTTGTAAATCGTGTAGTGTGATTTTACATCAGTAATTTTCTTCAGGCACGATTTTTGTTGCTCACTAGATTTAATAGTGCAGCCATAATCTTAAGATCATATGCAGTGGTTTTTTCACCTTTTCTTTTACTTTGCTCATGCAGTGTTGATGATGGGTTTCCTATAGTCACTTTTCATTTTGAGAATTCTCTTTCATTGGCAGTTCATCCCCATCAATATCTGTTCGGAGTAGGGGTAAGTATTCTCTGGCTTTCTGAACTTGATGAAATGTGCAACTGTATGATATAAATGATGGCAAAATTATATCAATAACCTCAAGAGCATGTTTGGAAGCTTCAATACCACGTTTTGGAATTGTAACTCCCCCCTAGTTATTTTTCAAAAATAGTGTCTGAAGTTATTTTCCTTCTTAAACTTGAACCAGGACAAAGACCATGAATTTGTGCTTGGTAAAATGTCATACCCACACGCGTGACATTGAGTCTTAGTATCTACTCTTAAAGTTAGGTATATACGCAGTCCTGCTTTCTCCATCTGTCTTGGTAGGACCGTGGCATTTTTGTAGAATTTATGTTTATGGATAGTTGAATAATATTTATGAATTTTAATATGGAGATGCTTTTAGATGTGCGACCTAATTTAGAAGTCTGATAGCATGGATGATCATATTAAAGCATCTTGTTGATGTTAAATAGTGGACAAATCATAAACTATCAAACCATCTTAGCTACCAATCAACAATTATAGTAAATAACAAGCATAAATGGAAAGGAGGGAGAACAATGACACACATATGTATGTGGTTCAACTGGAATGCAACTACATCCACGGGATGTGGTGATTCTGCACTATAACCTGTACAGCGATCTCTCCATTGACCTAGGACGTCATGTAAGCACACTCGTTCTCTTAGAAGGCGTTGGTATTTACATACATGACTCTCTCTCTCTCTCTTTCACAGAAGATTGAGGATGAAGATAAGACCAGGACTTGGATTGGAGACCATAATGTAAACCCTTTGCTAAGATGATGTAAAGATATCTATTTATAGGTGTGAGGAGGACCACATGCCGATTATCGTTGCCAGGTCATGCAACTCTAGGAGAATCCTCTAATATGTCCAAGAAGATGTCAGAAAGGTCGCTGTTATTATCTTTGTCATGTGTGAGAGATATATTATGATCATGTCAGTTGTGGAAGGTCTAAAGTGCCCTCATTATACCACTGCCTTTCCAGGTCATATTGACATGGGACCGCGGCCCCTTTTATACAGGCCGCCATCTGATCATCTGCTAGCTATAGTTCGTCGAAGATATCTGAACTTTAGGCAATGCTGGATCCTTGGGCCATGACCATCTCTGTCTGAGCCTGTTTGTCCCTTTATTGCTACCAACTGCGCACATGATGCTGATGTATCATTTCTCATGTGTGCCTTGTGGGTGTGTCCAAAATATACTACTTCCAGAGGATGAGGAGATGCATTGGCAGGGACAACCCCTTTTTTCGTCATCCTCAACCAATTTTGGAGGATACCATCCATCCTTATTAAAAGAGTTGGCTTTCAATTTAATTGTTCTATTATGTTCACAAGCATCCTCCTCGGCCTTGAGGCATGGTGCTAAGTTTCATCAAATTGCTTAGCACGACCCTCAAACAGGACCCTTGATTTTATTATTGTGATGAGCCGTTGAGTCTCCTAGCCAGCCAACTTCTTGTTCTAGGTCTCCTTCCTCTTGTATAGCTCAAAATATTTCCCAAACAAGCTGCAAGTTAAAACTAAAGATGACCAGGAGACTACAAGCATTGGAAGATGTGGTTCCCACTAACTTCTGAATTGGCAAAGCCATCTTTTCCTTTCCAAAGGAGTAAATTGCATCGGAAGAAGAAAACTGGTGGGTAGTTGGAGGAAAATGATCAAGACGACGTCGCACTCTGTACCCAGAACGGGAGTCCTGTTCAATGTTATCTAAATTGCGGATACACAGAACGGATACGAGAACATGGTACACTATACCCTCTAAAATGTGGTACAATGGCGTTGGTTTATGCACAACATTTTGTTCCAATGAGTTGGGTGCTTTCTAAACATTAGTCATTAAAAAGTTATAATAAATATCTTCTAATATTCTTAAGACCGAAGTTCTTTATTCACCTTTAAGATTATGTATATGAGAATTTCTTATGTTAACTCTCCGAATAAGTATATCCTAGTCTCTTTCTCCCCCAGACACTCCTAATTAAAAAATATGATATCTCTGGATCATTAAGATTACCAATTAAGTGTTTTGGTTGTACTAAATTAGTGTGCCTCATTTTTTGTGAGATATTGTGGGCCTCTTAGTTTACTAGTGGGACTTGCGCGAGTTATGCTCCTTGTCTCTTTCCATTATAGGGTAGGGAGGGCTCCATTTAAAATAAAACAAGGACTAGTGTTGCTCTAATAAAATAAAGTTCAAGGTTACTCTAACTTAAGCGACTAGCATTACAAAGAGATTAGCGTACTCAAATGAATCGTTTGTTCAACACAAGACTGATATACGAGACTACGACTCTTAAAGACTCGTTCATTATGTAACATGGCCTGATAATGTGTAAAAAGACCAATATTGTGCCTCTGCTGTAGAATATTTAATTTTAATTAAAGATGCTACAAGGTGAAGGAATATGTCAAGATGGTAAGAATATATATGATTTACTAGTATTGACGGGGGTCCATTATCAGAATGGGGACGCAATCTATGTCAGACTTCAATTGGTCATGATAAAAGTTCATAATATATAGCAATGGCGGATCCAGAAATGTGAGTAAAATGGGGTCATGATAAAAGTTCATAATATATAGCAATGGCGGATCCAGAAATGTGAGTAAAATGGGGCCAAACAATATATACCTATTTTTGTAGGGGTCAAAATTATAAAAATACAATTTTTTTTCATAAAATTTAGAAACTTTAAGGTCAAAATTGAAATTCTTTGAAGTTTGGGGGGGGGGGGGGGGGGCAAGGCCACCCCTTGCCCCCCTCTGTATCCGCTTCTGATATATATATAGTATACATGGATGAAAATGCAGTACACGTTTATTTTTGAAAAAATTGTTACATGGGTATGAAAGGCTATATGTTAATATGGTCTGCTTGCCATTTATACATTTTTTGTTCGCTAAAACTTCCTTTTCCTACTTGGTTTTAAGATTTCCTAAACATCTTCTTAAATGATATCCTTTCCTTGTTCCGGGTAAAGATTTTGATTAATGTTTCTTCTAATTTCAATCTTGCAGAATGATCAGTGGTGTGTTGGTTGGCAGAACAGTGGGTTGCAATCGAAGGATGGGAAAGAAATAACTCTCTTGGGTGGTAGGAGTCAAAATTTGAATTAAAATCTTATTGTTTAAAGTCATCTCAACTTTACTGCCAAGATGCTTAACCAAAATTTTGGAATACATGTGGATCTTACTGATTTGAATTAGAAATTCTCACTTTGAACAGATTTTAATAGTTATAAGTTCTCCTGTTAAAAGCTAAAGTGACAAAGACCTTATACAAAATATCCTTTTTTTATAATTATTTAATCACCAATTAAAACATATTTGTTCACTCACTTGGCCTTCTTCATCATGTCATTCGGCATACAGTCAATATTCTGTCAGTTATAGGCCATCTTGATTTTCCGATATTCTCTAAGTTAGGTTCTTTAGGTCTTACACCATGTTAGGAACTTCAGCTTGAACAATATAACTTCAGTAAATGTTTCATGAGACCGAAATACCCTAACCTCTGTTTTTCAATGTCTTCACATCTGCTTCGTTTGTCTACCCTGTCTTAATTGTTTCCAAGTTTCTGGATTACCTGTTTAACAAGAGGGGGCTCTAGCATCACTTTGTCCGCTACCAGATGATTGGGTTGGAAGTCCTAATTTATTTGATACGCAGTTGAAACTCTTCCAACTGAAGAGTAAAATTACAAAATTACTGGAAGAAGTCTTAGTAAAGATGGTAGAAGACCGGGTGAGTGTATTAATGGCTAGTCATCTACCCTCGTGAGAGGTTTTTTCTTTTGGATTCAGCGACCTCAGACTCGTGTTACATATCAAAGATAAAATCAATTTTCCCTTTTGGAAGGTCTCTGAGGGCTTTTGTAAAAAAACGGTTATATTGACAAAACCCCAGTTTGGTAATACAATGTTTGACTTGACCCCAGTTTTTGCAAATAATTAGACATCACACCAAATCGACACCTATTTCATGCAAAGCGACAATTATAGACGCATATTTCATGAACAATTATGCATATGGAATGCAAATCGACACTTTTTTCCAAGCAAATCAACGTTTTTTTCCTCATGAAATTGGTGTGATGTCTAATTATTTGCAAAAACTGGGGTTGAATCAAATATCATATTATCAAACTGGGGTTTCGTCAAAATGACCCTTAAAAAAAGCAAGGAATGACTATTTTAAATAGAACCAACAGCATAAAATAAAATCTTGTGGCCTTTACAAGATTGTCTATGGGTGGTCTGAGATGGTAGATTTATGCTGCCAAATCTTTATTTGATTTTTATTTTTCTCTTGGAACATGTCCATCTTTAATAGTTATATAATATGGTTTTCAAAACTTACAAAAACTGTGGTTTCTCTGTGCATATGAAATCTTGCAAGGCTAACAGTGCTTGTCTTGCGGAACTATCTTCGGATTTGAGCATTTTATACTATAGCTGGTTCATCACACACGTTGGATTTTGTTTGGTCTAAGTTTGTACTCTTAGGATAATATCTCTTGAAGTTTTTAATATTATTCTATCTTCACTATATGTAATCCTCTAGAAATTTATACGGATCCACTGAAAAGATAAATGAAAATGGAGTCCCTTTTTGTAATTGACCGAACTTGTCGACCAAGTATGATATTGCTGCAGTAAGAAAAGAGGAAAAGAGAACAGATCATATGGAGAATGATTTATTTAGCCTTTCCATTGTATCAAATGCAGATCTCGTCCTCTCGAATACTCTTGTTGTGTACGATCTTGAAAATCAGACTATTGGATGGACCGATTATAATTGTAAGTATACCATACAATTCCTTAGTTTCTACACCTGTTATCTGATTTTCATTACTTATTTTTTTCCTTTTCAATTAGTTATTGTTGATGAGGTTCATATACAATATTTTTTTGTGGAAGGTTTCAATTGTCATTTTTTTTCTGTGTTTTTTGTTTAGACCCTACACTATAACAGACCACTAATGGAGGATAAGAAAGTCTAGATTTTTTGTAATGAGGTACCAAAATCTATAAACGATCATTGATGAGGTACCCTTTTGCAAAAATTGAGCCATATATAACCCGAGCTTAATTAGCCAACAAACTTTTAAATATGATCAAGTTTGTCTATTTTATGAGCTCTTCTATTCAAACAGCATATCTAAACCAAATCAGTAGGTGGCTTGATTTCAAGAGACTAATGCAATAGATCTCATTTTGCGGAAGGCATGGTGTACACTTTGTTGCCTGGTGTACATGCGGTTGGTGTTCGGTTTAATTAGGCGGTATGAATAGATTTATTCCTATTTTATATCAGTAACTGATATGAGCCTAACGGATCGAACACTAGTTGAGGTCATGTAACCATTTTATGCAGACATTGATTATTTTTGTTTGATGAGCCTTAATGAGTTGTTTGTGGTTGGTTTCAGGCTCCTCGAGCATCCAAGTGAGAGATGAACAATCTGGAGAGGTGTATTTTGTTAGCGCCCATGATATTTCATCAGCATGCAGTCTAAATACAAGAAGGATTTTAACATTCATGTTGTTAATAGCTATGCTGCTCAAATTGATACAAGCACCATAAAACCTTTGGCATTTCAATAAGTGATTAAATTAGTGATGACCACAAAAGTGATTCTTTGTCAATTGCAACTATTGGTTGACTCATCATTTTAAACTTTAACTTCAACAATATAGAAACATTACAATTTGAGAAATAAGTGAAAAACTAATTACAGTGGAATGACAAGAATGTTTGAGGAGGTATATTTGCTCGTGTGATTCTTTCTACAGCCTCTGGAATTTTTCGCTTTATAATGTATTATTTTTCCGCCCTATGTCTTTTCTTGAAAAGACAAGTCTAGTACCCTTCATTTCCTTAATATTAAGAAAAATGTGTGTTCTTACAATTTTATTCTCGCCTTATCATGTCAATTATGAAAGACTAAGAGTCCAAGGATATAATGAAAATCTTTGGGCCTCTATCTCATAGGAGCAATGTCACGACCTAATCCTATTCATACTAGACCGTGTCCGACCTTGTCTCCCTCGCTAAAGTTTACAGAAACAACCTTAACACCTCGGTCTCGACCTTATCTAAGACCTCAACATCCAATATTAACTCAACCTTGACACCTAGGTCTCGACCTTATCTAAGACCTCAATAAGTGATGCGCGCGCACACACAACTTTAAATACTACACCTATGAACACGGGTTAAGAATTAAAGATTGGGTTAGTTTAATGCATATGGTGAACCACACTATTTTCTTTATATAAGTAAAGAGAATCCAATTATCACTCGTTTAGGGGGCGAAAACTCGCATATAAGAATTTGATAATGTAAGATCGCTTAAAAAGCTCTGATACTAATTTGTGAATGCGGTGTGATATCGATTGTTTATGTATTTGCAAATTTTCAATTTAAAACTTATTTAATTAGATGCCAACTTTCGATTCAAATTAATTAAACCGTAACACATGCATCAATGTGGATAAATTAATTATGCCATCACAGACAAAAGTTGTTGGATACATAGATTTCAGGAAAAAAAATCCTTTCGGGTAAAACTTTTATTTCACTATGAAGAGTAAATCGCAACTTACAATACACAATGAAATCTGTAATGAATATTCCTCAGAACATTCACATAGGCCGCAACCTAAAACCAGCAATGAATTTACCGCAACAAACCCACAAGAATCGCAACTCTGTTTTCAACAAGAAACACCCTCAAACATTCCTAAGTGATCGTAGTCATCAGCAAGCAATTTCCTCGAGAACCACCAAGTCAGCAGTAGAGAAATCTTCCCTACAAAAGAAACTTCAACAAGATCGTGTCTTGGGTTCCAAAATGATTCACTAAAGTAATTGGGATGATTTGTGAATCAAAATAACAAACTTTTTAAACCCTAAAAGAGGAGTAAAAATTCTATCGATTGCAGTTTTCGTGTGTTAAAACTCTCAGGTATTCTGAAGCAAAATAGACTCATAAATCAGCTATTTATAAAAAAGTTGAGTCGGTGGGGTCGTTCAAACGACGTTAGCATGTCGTTTGAATGACATTGCATGTCGTTAGAAGACATTTCGAACGAGCTTACAAACGAGGTAATAAAATGCAAAATAATATGCCTTCGTTCGATGCATTAAAGAAACGACCTATCAAATGACCCTTCAAATGACATTGCAATTCGTTAGATGAAGTCGTTTGAACGACTGAAGCTAAAAATATTTTTTTATTAAAACTCCGTCTACAGGTCTTAGAAAAATTATTTTGACTCAATAAAATGCCTCAGGTTGATAAAAATATTTTAGAAAAAATATTCCAACACTTAAATGAAATATTTGGGAACTTAAACATCAACCTTACCAAAATCAATCTTGCGGAGGCTTGGTTGATGAAGAACTTTGATATTCAGATCCGTCTTGAAGTATGTTTGAACTTGGACTTCCTTCGACGGGTGTAACGATATACGACATACACTAATGTAAAACGGACCATGTAAACTATGTCCTTACAGAACACCACCCTATACCATAAAACTACTACCCCATCTTAGTCCTCAATATAATCTACAAAATGAGGAATTGACATCGGGAGTTCCTCTATCCCTAGGTGAAGTGAACTAAAAAAGAGATAACATAGTCTATCGGTAGTTATTTCCACCCCCTTAAAAGAACTCACATTTCTTTCTCTCCTAACTACAAAGATTCATAAATGAACTAATTTCCACACTCTATGTCCCCTCATTCTCAACGAAAATATCCACATTGCCAAAGTCTCTGCCACCGACCGAGAAGGGACCCTATCGATATTTAAAAGAAAAAAGATTACCTCCCATAGATCCTGACACCCAATAATGCAAAAGTAAATGGTTATTCGTCTCCTTCGCCTCTTTACACATCCAACATCATCCCGCCAAACAGCAACCCCCTCTTTGTAGGCTGATAACTTGGACTTTTGTATGTTTGTCGTTGTTGTCAAGCCAAGCTAATCAATAATTTCCTTCAATTACCTACACAAAAATATAACAAATTTGTATATAGGTAAATACGGATGTCAATCCTAATCTAAGGAGTGAAACAATTGAAAAGTAATAGTATTCATTTTTTATTTAATTTCTCTTTAGATTTTTTTTACTTTTTCTATTTTTTTAGTTTTTTTTTATATTAAAATAATTTTCATGGAAGTGAAGAGATAACTAAAGCAAATGACTAAAAAAATGGTGAATAAAATCAAACACTAAAAATAAGAGATAAAATGAGAAAATAAATGTGAGAACAATTAAGGAATGAGACTACACCACATATTCTAGTTAATCTAATTATTTAATTAATTTATTTGAAATCTCTCATGTTAGTATTAAAATTACAAGTCAACTGTAACAACCCGCGTAATTTTTAGGGTATTTTTGAAATATAGAGGAAAATAAAGTTTTCGATAAAATTATTTTTATTGCTCAAATATATTGGTTATTATTTTTAAAGGCGAGAATTTAAAACGGTTTCGAAATTGGAATTAAAATGGAGCTTTAATTGAATTTTTATTATTTAGAAGAGTCCTCAAAACATAAAACTCTCTAAGAGTCCTCGGAACATAAAACTCTCTAGTAAAAATAATATTTTTAGAAAACCGACTGTCCGATCAAGCTGAATTTTTGTCAGAAGTCCTGTCTCGCCGTTCGCTACAACATACTAAAATTTCAAGCGATTCCAACGGTCCGATCGTCCGGAATAAAATTTTTAGTGTTTGTATCCGATTAGAACTCTTTTCTTAATCAAACACTTAATCATTTAAATATATCAACAAATTCGTGGCTTGGCTTTTCAAATCACTTTTTCTCAAACTTTTCAACCAGAAGACCTCTCCAAAATTACTCCCTTTCATCTACAAACCATAGCCCCAAACCTATGCAAGATTTCAACCTTAGATTAGAAAGCTTATTTGGTGTTTTCTGGAGTTTGGGCTAGAACGAGATTTGATTATTTTCGCGAGAGGAACATGATGGCGTGATTAGATTTTGAGGCTGAATTATGCGATGATTCATTTGATGATTTTGAGGTATGGGATTTTATACAATATGCTCCTGAAATCTCGCGAGTGTTTATTCCCTTGAATTCTTGTTAATTGAACTCATATTTTGAATTGTTAAATTCTTGGAAATCTGGAAAAATAACTGTTGGAATTATTTTCATTCATGAGGTATTATTCATGTTGTTTTGAGCACGCTGTCATGAGATTTTAATATGGCACTGATGTTGGGCACCCGCCAAGACTCCTTTTTCGGCTACTTGATAAAGTATGGCGCGGTATGGTGAGGCCTGGTGACTCCGGTTAATGTGTTGTTGAGAAATTTATTGATAAAATGCTATTGAGATTTGCATTATTTGATTTGAGTATTCGTAGTCGTATTGTTGCGCTTTGTTCATCGCTAACATCTTTGTTGAGCATATTCGTGCCGTATTGTGTACTTCCCCATCTTTTTCTCAGTTGGCAGGTGAGCATGGATTTGAGTGCTATGGACCAATTGGGATGATTTTAGCGAGGATTATTTGGGAAGAATTTTTAATACAAGAGATGAGAAGACTTGTATTTATTTTGATGTATAGAGCATTTGGAGATTTATTTTATTTTTGAGATAGTTAGATTGTTGTAATTATTTCGAGAGATTTGTTGTATTAATTTGAAGATGAGAATAGTGGTTTCTTGTTTTATTGTGGGATTTAGATGCTCTATACCTTGTTATTTGTGGATTAGTTTAGTTTTATTCAATAGTGGCGCTCCGCTCGCTCTCCCCGGGCGGGCGGAGTGTTACAGAATGGTATCAGAGCTTAGGTATACGACCACCCTCGGGTCTTGGGTTTTGGATCTGTTGCGTTTTTATGGTGCGTATTTTGGAGATAGAAATTTTAGAGTATCGTTTCGTATTAAGCATCTAGATTAGATGTGAGGAAATTATTTCGGAGACGCGATTATTTTTGGAGATTGTTGGCCTGATTTTTGAGAGTTAGGTATTCGGCGAATTTCGAGGGCGAAATTCCATTGTTAGTGGGGAAGTGTAACAACCCGCGTAATTTTTGGGGTATTTTTGAAATATAGAGGAAAATAAAGTTTTCGATAAAATTATTTTTATTGCTCAAATATATTGGTTATTATTTTTAAAGGCGAGAATTTAAAACGGTTTCGAAATTGGAATTAAAATGGAGATTTAATTGAATTTTTATTATTTAGAAGAGTCCTCAAAACATAAAACTCTCTAAGAGTCCTCGGAACATAAAACTCTATAGTAAAAATAATATTTTTAGAAACCCGACTGTCCGATCAAGCTGAATTTTTGTCAGAAGTCCTGTCTCGCCGTTCGCTACAACATACTAAAATTTCAAGCGATTCCAACGGTCCGATCGTCCGGAATAAAATTTTTAGTGTTTGTATCTGATTAGAACTCTTTTCTTAATCAAACACTTAATCATTTATATATATCAACAAATTCGTGGCTTGGCTTTTCAAATCACTTTTTCTCAAACTTTTCAACCAGAAGACCTCTCCAAAATTACTCCCTTTCATCTACAAACCATAGCCCCAAACCTATGCAAGATTTCAACCTTAGATTAGAAAGCTTATTTGGTGTTTTCTGGAGTTTGGGCTAGAACGAGATTTGATTATTTTCGCGAGAGGAACGTGATGGCGTGATTAGATTTTGAGGCTGAATTATGCGATGATTCATTTGATGATTTTGAGGTATGGGATTTTATACAATATGCTCCTGAAATCTCGCGAGTGTTTATTCCCTTGAATTCTTGTTAATTGAACTCATATTTTGCATTGTTAAATTCTTGGAAATCTGGAAAAATAACTATTGGAATTATTTTCATTCATGAGGTATTATTCATGTTGTTTTGAGCACGCTGTCATGAGATTTTAATATGGCACTGATGTTGGGCACCCGCCAAGACTCCTTTTTCGGCTACTTGATAAAGTATGGCGCGGTATGGTGAGGCCTGGTGACTCCGGTTAATGTGTTGTTGAGAAATTTATTGATAAAATGCTATTCAGATTTGCATTATTTGATTTGAGTATTCGTAGTCGTATTGTTGCGCTTTGTTCATCGCTAACATCTTTGTTGAGCATATTCCTGCCGTATTGTGTACTTCCCCATCTTTTTCTCAGTTGGCAGGTGAGCACGGATTTGAGTGCTATGGACCAATTGGGATGATTTTAGCGAGGATTATTTGGGAAGAATTTTTAAGACAAGAGATGAGAAGACTTGTATTTATTTTGATGTTTAGAGCATTTGGAGATTTATTTTATTTTCGAGATAGTTAGATTGTTGTAATTATTTCGAGAGATTTGTTGTATTAATTTGAAGATGAGAATAGTGGTTTCTTGTTTTATTGTGGGATTTAGATGCTCTATACCTTGTTATTTGTGGATTAGTTTAGTTTTATTCGATAGTGGCGCTCCGCTCGCTCTCCCCGGGCGGGCGGAGTGTTACAGAATGGTATCAGAGCTTAGGTATACGACCACCCTCGGGTCTTGGATTTTGGGTCTGTTGCGTTTTTATGGTGCGTATTTTGGAGATAGAAATTTTAGAGTATCGTTTCGTATTAAGCATCTAGATTAGATGTGAGGAAATTATTTCGGAGACGCGATTATTTTTGGAGATTGTTGGCCGGATTTTTGAGAGTTAGGTATTCGGCGAATTTCGAGGGCGAAATTCCATTGTTAGTGGGGAAGTGTAACAACCCGCGTAATTTTTGGGGTATTTTTGAAATATAGAGGAAAATAAAGTTTTCGATAAAATTATTTTTATTGCTCAAATATATTGGTTATTATTTTTAAAGGCGAGAATTTAAAACGGTTTCGAAATTGGAATTAAAATGGAGATTTAATTGAATTTTTATTATTTAGAAGAGTCCTCAAAACATAAAACTCTCTAAGAGTCCTCGGAACATAAAACTCTATAGTAAAAATAATATTTTTAGAAAACCGACTGTCCGATCAAGCTGAATTTTTGTCAGAAGTCCTGTCTCGTCGTTCGCTACAACATTCTAAAATTTCAAGCGATTCCAACGGTCCGATCGTCCGGAATAAAATTTTTAGTGTTTGTATCTGATTAGAACTCTTTTCTTAATCAAACCCTTAATCATTTATATATATCAACAAATTCGTGGCTTGGCTTTTCAAATCACTTTTTTTCAAACTTTTCAACCAGAAGACCTCTCCAAAATTACTCCCTTTCATCTACAAACCATAGCCCCAAACCTATTCAAGATTTCAACCTTAGATTAGAAAGCTTATTTGGTGTTTTCTGGAGTTTGGGCTAGAACGAGATTTGATTATTTTCGCGAGAGGAACGTGATGGCGTGATTAGATTTTGAGGCTGAATTATGCGATGATTCATTTGATGATTTTGAGGTATGGGATTTTATACAATATGCTCCTGAAATCTCGCGAGTGTTTATTCCCTTGAATTCTTGTTAATTGAACTCATATTTTGAATTGTTAAATTCTTGGAAATCTGGAAAAATAACTGTTGGAATTATTTTCATTCATGAGGTATTATTCATGTTGTTTTGAGCACGCTGTCATGAGATTTTAATATGGCACTGATGTTGGGCACCCGCCAAGACTCCTTTTTCGGCTACTTGATAAAGTATGGGGCGGTATGGTGAGGCCTGGTGACTCCGGTTAATGTGTTGTTGAGAAATTTATTGATAAAATGCTATTCAGATTTGCATTATTTGATTTGAGTATTCGTAGTCGTATTGTTGCGCTTTGTTCATCGCTAACATCTTTGTTGAGCATATTCCTGCCGTATTGTGTACTTCCCCGTCTTTTTCTCAGTTGGCAGGTGAGCATGGATTTGAGTGCTATGGACCAATTGGGATGATTTTAGCGAGGATTATTTGGGAAGAATTTTTAAGACAAGAGATGAGAAGACTTGTATTTATTTTGATGTTTAGAGCATTTGGAGATTTATTTTATTTTCGAGATAGTTACATTGTTGTAATTATTTTGAGAGATTTGTTGTATTAATTTGAAGATGAGAATAGTGGTTTCTTGTTTTATTGTGGGATTTAGATGCTCTATACCTCGTTATTTGTGGATTAGTTTAGTTTTATTCGATAGTGGCGCTCCGCTCGCTCTCCCCGGGCGGGCGGAGTGTTACAGAATGGTATCAGAGCTTAGGTATATGACCACCCTCGGGTCTTGGGTTTTGGGTCTGTTGCGTTTTTATGGTGCGTATTTTGGAGATAGAAATTTTAGAGTATCGTTTCGTATTAAGCATCTAGATTAGATGTGAGGAAATTATTTAGGAGACGCGATTATTTTTGGAGATTGTTGGCCGGATTTTTGAGAGTTAGGTATTCGGCGAATTTCAAGGGCGAAATTCCATTGTTAGTGGGGAAGTGTAACAACCCGCGTAATTTTTGGGGTATTTTTGAAATATAGAGGAAAATAAAGTTTTCGATAAAATTATTTTCATTGCTCAAATATATTGGTTATTATTTTTAAAGGCGAGAATTTAAAACGGTTTCGAAATTGGAATTAAAATGGAGATTTAATTGAATTTTTATTATTTAGAAGAGTCCTCAAAACATAAAACTCTCTAAGAGTCCTCGGAACATAAAACTCTCTAGTAAAAATAATATTTTTAGAAAACCGACTGTCCGATCAAGCTGAATTTTTGTCAAAAGTCCTGTCTCTCCGTTCGCTACAACATATTAAATTTCAAGCGATTCCAACGGTCCGATCGTCCGGAATAAAATTTTTAGTGTTTGTATCTGATTAGAACTCTTTTCTTAATCAAACACTTAATCATTTATATATATCAACAAATTCGTGGCTTGGCTTTTCAAATCACTTTTTCTCAAACTTTTCAACCAGAAGACCTCTCCAAAATTACTCCCTTTCATCTACAAACCATAGCCCCAAACCTATGCAAGATTTCAACCTTAGATTAGAAAGCTTATTTGGTGTTTTCTGGAGTTTGGGCTAGAACGAGATTTGATTATTTTCGCGAGAGGAACCTGATGGCGTGATTAGATTTTGAGGCTGAATTATGCGATGATTCATTTGATGATTTTGAGGTATGGGATTTTATACAATATGCTCCTGAAATCTCGCGAGTGTTTATTCCCTTGAATTCTTGTTAATTGAACTCATATTTTGAATTGTTAAATTCTTGGAAATCTGGAAAAATAACTGTTGGAATTATTTTCATTCATGAGGTATTATTCATGTTGTTTTGAGCACGCTGTCATGAGATTTTAATATGGCACTGATGTTGGGCACCCGCCAAGACTCCTTTTTCGGCTACTTGATAAAGTATGGCGCCGTATGGTGAGGACTGGTGACTCCGGTTAATGTGTTGTTGAGAAATTTATTGATAAAATGCTATTGAGATTTGCATTATTTGATTTGAGTATTCGTAGTCGTATTGTTGCGCTTTGTTCATCGCTAACATCTTTGTTGAGCATATTCCTGCCGTATTGTGTACTTCCCCATCTTTTTCTCAGTTGGCAGGTGAGCATGGATTTGAGTGCTATGGACCAATTGGGATGATTTTAGCGAGGATTATTTGGGAAGAATTTTTAAGACAAGAGATGAGAAGACTTGTATTTATTTTGATGTTTAGAGCATTTGGAGATTTATTTTATTTTCGAGATAGTTAGATTGTTGTAATTATTTCGAGAGATTTGTTGTATTAATTTGAAGATGAGAATAGTGGTTTCTTGTTTTATTGTGGGATTTAGATGCTCTATACCTTGTTATTTGTGGATTAGTTTAGTTTTATTCGATAGTGGCGCTCCGCTCGCTCTCCCCGGGCGGGCGGAGTGTTACAGAATGGTATCAGAGCTTAGGTATACGACCACCCTCGGGTCTTGGGTTTTGGGTCTGTTGCGTTTTTATGGTGCGTATTTTGGAGATAGAAATTTTAGAGTATCGTTTCGTATTAAGCATCTAGATTAGATGTGAGGAAATTATTTCGGAGACGCGATTATTTTTGGAGATTGTTGGCCGGATTTTTGAGAGTTAGGTATTCGGCGAATTTCGAGGGCGAAATTCCATTGTTAGTGGGGAAGTGTAACAACCCGCGTAATTTTTGGGGTATTTTTGAAATATAGAGGAAAATAAAGTTTTCGATAAAATTATTTTTATTGCTCAAATATATTGGTTATTATTTTTAAAGGCGAGAATTTAAAACGGTTTCGAAATTGGAATTAAAATGGAGATTTAATTGAATTTTTATTATTTAGAAGAGTCCTCAAAACATAAAACTCTCTAAGAGTCCTCGGAACATAAAACTCTCTAGTAAAAATAATATTTTTAGAAAACCGACTGTCCGATCAAGCTGAATTTTTGTCAGAAGTCCTGTCTCGCCGTTCGCTACAACATACTAAAATTTCAAGCGATTCCAACGGTCCGATCGTCCGGAATAAAATTTTTAGTGTTTGTATCTGATTAGAACTCTTTTCTTAATCAAACACTTAATCATTTATATATATCAACAAATTCGTGGCTTGGCTTTTCAAATCACTTTTTCTCAAACTTTTCAACCAGAAGACCTCTCCAAAATTACTCCCTTTCATCTACAAACCATAGCCCCAAACCTATGCAAGATTTCAACCTTAGATTAGAAAGCTTATTTGGTGTTTTCTGGAGTTTGGGCTAGAACGAGATTTGATTATTTTCGCGAGAGGAACCTGATGGCGTGATTAGATTTTGAGGCTGAATTATGCGATGATTCATTTGATGATTTTGAGGTATGGGATTTTATACAATATGCTCCTGAAATCTCGCGAGTGTTTATTCCCTTGAATTCTTGTTAATTGAACTCATATTTTGAATTGTTAAATTCTTGGAAATCTGGAAAAATAACTGTTGGAATTATTTTCATTCATGAGGTATTATTCATGTTGTTTTGAGCACGCTGTCATGAGATTTTAATATGGCACTGATGTTGGGCACCCGCCAAGACTCCTTTTTCGGCTACTTGATAAAGTATGGCGCGGTATGGTGAGGCCTGGTGACTCCGGTTAATGTGTTGTTGAGAAATTTATTGATAAAATGCTATTCAGATTTGCATTATTTGATTTGAGTATTCGTAGTCGTATTGTTGCGCTTTGTTCATCGCTAACATCTTTGTTGAGCATATTCCTGCCGTATTGTGTACTTCCCCATCTTTTTCTCAGTTGGCAGGTGAGCATGGATTTGAGTGCTATGGACCAATTGGGATGATTTTAGCGAGGATTATTTGGGAAGAATTTTTAATACAAGAGATGAGAAGACTTGTATTTATTTTGATGTTTAGAGCATTTGGAGATTTATTTTATTTTCGAGATAGTTAGATTGTTGTAATTATTTCGAGAGATTTGTTGTATTAATTTGAAGATGAGAATAGTGGTTTCTTGTTTTCTTGTGGGATTTAGATGCTCTATACCTCGTTATTTGTGGATTAGTTTAGTTTTATTCGATAGTGGCGCTCCGCTCGCTCTCCCCGGGCGGGCGGAGTGTTACAGAATGGTATCAGAGCTTAGGTATACGACCACCCTCGGGTCTTGGGTTTTGGGTCTGTTGCGTTTTTATGGTGCGTATTTTGGAGATAGAAATTTTAGAGTATCGTTTCGTATTAAGCATCTAGATTAGATGTGAGGAAATTATTTCGGAGACGCGATTATTTTTGGAGATTGTTGGCCGGATTTTTGAGAGTTAGGTATTCGGCGAATTTCGAGGGCGAAATTCCATTGTTAGTGGGGAAGTGTAACAAACCGCGTAATTTTTGGGGTATTTTTGAAATATAGAGGAAAATAAAGTTTTCGATAAAATTATTTTAATTGCTCAAATATATTGGTTATTATTTTTAAAGGCGAGAATTTAAAACGGTTTCGAAATTGGAATTAAAATGGAGATTTAATTGAATTTTTATTATTTAGAAGAGTCCTCAAAACATAAAACTCTCTAAGAGTCCTCGGAACATAAAACTCTCTAGTAAAAATAATATTTTTAGAAACCCGACTGTCCGATCAAGCTGAATTTTTGTCAGAAGTCCTGTCTCTCCGTTCGCTACAACATGTTAAAATTTCAAGCGATTCCAACGGTCCGATCGTCCGGAATAAAATTTTTAGTGTTTGTATCTGATTAGAACTCTTTTCTTAATCAAACACTTAATCATTTATATATATCAACAAATTCGTGGCTTGGCTTTTCAAATCACTTTTTCTCAAACTTTTCAACCAGAAGACCTCTCCAAAATTACTCCCTTTCATCTACAAACCATAGCCCCAAACCTATGCAAGATTTCAACCTTAGATTAGAAAGCTTATTTGGTGTTTTCTGGAGTTTGGGCTAGAACGAGATTTGATTATTTTCGCGAGAGGAACCTGATGGCGTGATTAGATTTTGAGGCTGAATTATGCGATGATTCATTTGATGATTTTGAGGTATGGGATTTTATACAATATGCTCCTGAAATCTCGCGAGTGTTTATTCCCTTGAATTCTTGTTAATTGAACTCATATTTTGAATTGTTAAATTCTTGGAAATCTGGAAAAATAACTGTTGGAATTATTTTCATTCATGAGGTATTATTCATGTTGTTTTGAGCACGCTGTCATGAGATTTTAATATGGCACTGATGTTGGGCACCCGCCAAGACTCCTTTTTCGGCTACTTGATAAAGTATGGCGCCGTATGGTGAGGCCTGGTGACTCCGGTTAATGTGTTGTTGAGAAATTTATTGATAAAATGCTATTGAGATTTGCATTATTTGATTTGAGTATTCGTAGTCGTATTGTTGCGCTTTGTTCATCGCTAACATCTTTGTTGAGCATATTCCTGCCGTATTGTGTACTTCCCCATCTTTTTCTCAGTTGGCAGGTGAGCATGGATTTGAGTGCTATGGACCAATTGGGATGATTTTAGCGAGGATTATTTGGGAAGAATTTTTAAGACAAGAGATGAGAAGACTTGTATTTATTTTGATGTTTAGAGCATTTGGAGATTTATTTTATTTTCGAGATAGTTAGATTGTTGTAATTATTTCGAGAGATTTGTTGTATTAATTTGAAGATGAGAATAGTGGTTTCTTGTTTTATTGTGGGATTTAGATGCTCTATACCTTGTTATTTGTGGATTAGTTTAGTTTTATTCGATAGTGGCGCTCCGCTCGCTCTCCCCGGGCGGGCGGAGTGTTACAGAATGGTATCAGAGCTTAGGTATACGACCACCCTCGGGTCTTGGGTTTTGGGTCTGTTGCGTTTTTATGGTGCGTATTTTGGAGATAGAAATTTTAGAGTATCGTTTCGTATTAAGCATCTAGATTAGATGTGAGGAAATTATTTCGGAGACGCGATTATTTTTGGAGATTGTTGGCCGGATTTTTGAGAGTTAGGTATTCGGCGAATTTCGAGGGCGAAATTCCATTGTTAGTGGGGAAGTGTAACAACCCGCGTAATTTTTGGGGTATTTTTGAAATATAGAGGAAAATAAAGTTTTCGATAAAATTATTTTTATTGCTCAAATATATTGGTTATTATTTTTAAAGGCGAGAATTTAAAACGGTTTCGAAATTGGAATTAAAATGGAGATTTAATTGAATTTTTATTATTTAGAAGAGTCCTCAAAACATAAAACTCTCTAAGAGTCCTCGGAACATAAAACTCTCTAGTAAAAATAATATTTTTAGAAAACCGACTGTCCGATCAAGCTGAATTTTTGTCAGAAGTCCTGTCTCTCCGTTCGCTACAACATACTAAAATTTCAAGCGATTCCAACGGTCCGATCGTCCGGAATAAAATTTTTAGTGTTTGTATCTGATTAGAACTCTTTTCTTAATCAAACACTTAATCATTTATATATATCAACAAATTCGTGGCTTGGCTTTTCAAATCACTTTTTCTCAAACTTTTCAACCAGAAGACCTCTCCAAAATTACTCCCTTTCATCTACAAACCATAGCCCCAAACCTATGCAAGATTTCAACCTTAGATTAGAAAGCTTATTTGGTGTTTTCTGGAGTTTGGGCTAGAACGAGATTTGATTATTTTCGCGAGAGGAACGTGATGGCGTGATTAGATTTTGAGGCTGAATTATGCGATGATTCATTTGATGATTTTGAGGTATGGGATTTTATACAATATGCTCCTGAAATCTCGCGAGTGTTTATTCCCTTGAATTCTTGTTAATTGAACTCATATTTTGAATTGTTAAATTCTTGGAAATCTGGAAAAATAACTGTTGGAATTATTTTCATTCATGAGGTATTATTCATGTTGTTTTGAGCACGCTGTCATGAGATTTTAATATGGCACTGATGTTGGGCACCCGCCAAGACTCCTTTTTCGGCTACTTGATAAAGTATGGCGCGGTATGGTGAGGCCTGGTGACTCCGGTTAATGTGTTGTTGAGAAATTTATTGATAAAATGCTATTGAGATTTGCATTATTTGATTTGAGTATTCGTAGTCGTATTGTTGCGCTTTGTTCATCGCTAACATCAGTTGGCAGGTGAGCACGGATTTGAGTGCTATGGACCAATTGGGATGATTTTAGCGAGGATTATTTGGGAAGAATTTTTAATACAAGAGATGAGAAGACTTGTATTTATTTTGATGTTTAGAGCATTTGGAGATTTATTTTATTTTCGAGATAGTTAGATTGTTGTAATTATTTCGAGAGATTTGTTGTATTAATTTGAAGATGAGAATAGTGGTTTCTTGTTTTATTGTGGGATTTAGATGCTCTATACCTTGTTATTTGTGGATTAGTTTAGTTTTATTCGATAGTGGCGCTCCGCTCGCTCTCCCCGGGCGGGCGGAGTGTTACAGAATGGTATCAGAGCATCAGGTTCTAGTGTCCATTGGATCTGTACGGCTTATTTCGCTTTCAGCTTAACGTTTTTGCTATAGAGCCCTATTTTTAGGATTTGTTGTATTCCTGTTTTTACGTTTAAGTCTTCAGTTAATTGAGATTCGATGATAACTGTAGACTGATAAATTTTGTTCACGTTTCAGATGCCTCCGAGACGTGCTCCGAAAGATAGGCGTGCCCAGGCCGAGCAACCAGCAGCTCCAGCACCAGGCACAATGAATGCTAATGAAGTGGCCGCCATAGTTGCTCAGGCGGTGAATGCCGCGATAGCGGTGATTCAGCAGGCTCCACCCCAGGTTCAGGCAGTGGCGCCAGTACCAGCACAGCTTCCATCTGCATGGGAGAGGGTTCGGGATGCTTTTCAGAAAGCACATCCCCCTGAGTTCTCTGGTAGCTCCGACATTATCACGGTTAGCCAATGGAAGAAAGACATCCAGCGGCATCTTCGCATGTATGAGTGCACCGAAGTACAAAAGAAGTTATTAGCTTCTTTCAAGCTGGTGGGAGCCGCATTATAGTGGTGGGAGTCCACTACTACTTTGGAAGAGAGGGACACGATCCCTATTCAGATGTTCTGGGAGCGGTTTGACCGCAAGTATTTTCCACCTGCAGTGCAGACGGAGATGAGGCGGAAACTACTAAATCTGAAGCAAGATAATCTTACTATAGCAGAGTATGAGGAGGAGTTCACGAGACTTCTCACTATTGTGCCGGATGAGGCACCCACTGAGGGAAAGAAGATTTTGTTGTTCGTCGACGGATTAGCTTGGAGGATCCGTCAGCACCTTATTGGAAATCTATCCTTGAGTACTTTTACTGATGTACTCAACGCAGCATTACTACATTGCCAGGATCACCGCTTCCATCTTCAGGAAAGCAAGAGAGCAGGAGAGTCCAGCCAGCAGGGCAGGACCGGGGGTAATAGTGCCGGTGGGGCACCAACTCATGGACAGACTCGTCAGCACGAGCAGAGTTCCCATCAGGGGGACCCTGCTAAGCGATTCCGTTCAGGTGATTCTAGGCAGGGATTCGGAGGATTCAGGCAGGGCCATCAGGGTCAGCCTAATCAGCAGGGCCAGCAGGGTCAACACCGACCGCAGGGACAGCAGCAGGGCCAGCAAGGCCAACAGCGTGCACATCAGGGCCAATAGGGCCAATGGCGTGGAGGTAACGGCCAGCAGGGCCGTGGTCAGCAGGGACAGAGGGGAGGTAATTTCAGAGGCCAGTGTTTTGTGTGCGGAAAGCACGGCCATAAGCGCCAGGATTGCCCAGAGGGCGATAGGGCCCCACAGCAGCAGGGAGCCCGTAATGAGCCGCAGAGACCACTTTTTCCACCTGCCCTTCCAGCTCCAGCCCAGGTGCCAGCCCTACCAGCCATTCCAGCAGCTCCAGTGCAGCAGGGGCAATTGCAGTATGGACGTGTCTATAACGTCCACCAGGCAGCAGCTCCACAGGCACCACCCGTGATTGAGGGTATGTTTCCTATCCATGGTACTATGGGTAAAGTTTTGTTTGATACGGGGGCAACGCATTGTTTTATAGCTATGCATTTTGCGAAGTCCTTAGGGTTGTTAGCCACAGCAGAGAGCACCATGACGTGTGTCGACTCACCACTGGGGTGTGGGTCACTTATATTCTTTATATGCCGGGGAGTAGGGGTAGAGATTGGTAGATTGGTATTGCCTGCAGACATGCTAGTCTTAGACATGCACGAGCATGATGTAATTATTGGTATGGATTGGCTCGCATCTTATAGAGCCATGATTGATTGCTTCGGTGGGAGCATTATTTTTTCCATTCCGGGGCAAGAGATGTTTGTAGTAGCGATGCCTCGCCCAGAGGGAGGTTCGACCGCTCATTTATATTACATTGAGGAGGATACCTCTAAGGAGGTTGTGATTCCTTTGGATTCGATCCCAGTTGTTAGGGAGTATTCCGATGTGTTTCAGGATATACCAGGCCTACCGCCCAGTCGTAAGATAGACTTCGTTATAGATTTATTGCCGGATACGAGACCTATAGCACGTGCACCGTACCGTATGGCTCCGGCAGAGATGCGAGAGCTACGAGATCAGATTGGGCAGCTATTAGGTCAGGGCTTCATTCATAGGAGTACCTCACCTTGGGGCGCTCCAGTCTTATTTGTAAAGAAGAGAGATGGTTCACTAAGATTGTGCGTGGACTACCAGGAGTTGAACAAGGTCACGATACGGAATAAATATCCGTTGCCTCGAATCGATGATCTGTTCGACCAGCTGAGGGGAGCAACTTTCTTTTCGAAGATAGATCTGAGGTCGGGGTACCATCAGCTACGTATTAGGGAGCAGGATGTTTCGAAGACTGCTTTCTTGACGAGATATGGGTCTTATGAGTTCCGGGTGATGCCGTTCGGACTCACAAATGCCCCAGCCGTTTTCATGGACTTGATGAACCGAGTATTCAGAGAGTTCTTGGATCAGTTCGTCATTGTCTTCATAAATGATATCTTGATATATTCACACTCCGAGGAGGAGCATGCCGAACACTTGAGACAGGTTCTTCAGACTCTACGAGAGCATCAGTTGTATGCTAAGTACGAGAAGTGTGGATTCTGGTTGCGAGAGGTACAATTCTTGGGCCATGTTGTTTCTGAGCAGGGGATAGCAGTTGACCCCAGCAAAGTGTCAGCGGTGAGGGAGTGGGGACAGCCCACGACACCGACGGAAGTGCGTAGTTTCTTGGGGTTAGCTGGTTACTACAGGAGGTTCATTCGGGGATTCTCCAAAATAGCGGGTCCGCTGACAAATTTTACTCGCAAAGGGGTACCGTATGTTTGGGATGATGCTTGTCAATTAGCTTTTGACGAGCTAAAAGACAAGCTTACTTCGGCACCAGTCCTTGCTTTACCAAAGCCGGGTGTAGAGTACCTGGTTTACACAGATGCATCCTTACGAGGACTTGGGGGAGTACTTCAGCAGGAGGAGAAGGCTATAGCTTTTGCTTCCCGCAAGCTTAAGCCGCATGAGAAGAATTACCCCACCCACGACCTGGAGTTAGCTGCGGTCGTCTTTGCATTGAGAATTTGGAGGCACTATTTATTGGGCGAGAAATTCCGTTTGTTCACAGACCATAAGTCACTGCAGTACCTGTTCACTCAGCGAGAGCTGAATATGCATCAGCGCAGATGGTTAGAGTTTGTGAAAGATTACCAGTTCGATATACAATATCATCCGGGGAAAGCCAACGTAGTTGCTGATGCGTTGACCCGTAAACCGGTTGACGATGTAGCGGACATCTGGAAAGCAAAGTGGAAGGAGTTGGGTCACCAGGACGCAGTAGCACGTTCTTTCATATCCGTGATGTCAGTCACACCCGAGATTGTTACGAGGGTGATACAGGCACAGACCACAGACCCGTTTTGTCAGGAGCAGATTGTACGACTTCTAGCCGAGGGTGCTGAGTCCTATTCTGTTAGTTCGGATGGAGGGCTGCGGTTTAATGGAAGATTAGTGGTTCCAGAAGGAGCAGAGCTACGTCATGAAGTGATGACTCATTCTCATGGGTCCCGATTTGCAGTACATCCGGGAGGCGATAAGATGTACCAGGACATGAGACAACAGTACTGGTGGAGTGGGATGAAGAAGGACATCGCTGAATTTGTGTCCAAGTGTTCTACTTGCCAGCTAGTGAAGGTGGACCACCAGAAACCGTCAGGATTACTTCAGCCGTTGAAAGTACCCGCGTGGAAGTGGGAAAGTATTTCCATGGATTTCATTACCGGGTTGCCTACATCACAGCGGGGCCACGATTCTATCTGGGTGATTGTAAACCGTTTGACCAAGGTGGCTCATTTTCTGCCAGTGAGGACAGATTATACCACGGGTCAGTATGCCCAATTGTTCATCGCTGAGATTGTCAGATTGCATGGGGTGCCCCTGAATATTATGTCAGATAGAGACAAGATTTTTGTGTCATATTTCTGGGAAAGCTTTCAGGAGGCTATGGGTACAGAGTTGAGACTGAGTTCAGCTTACCACCCACAGAAAGATGGACAGACAGAGCGTACTAATCAGATGTTGGAAGATATGCTACGCATGTGTGTTCTCTATTTCGGAGGAGGTTGGGAGCCACACCTTCCACTGGTAGAGTTTGCTTATAATAACTCCTATCAGTTTACGATTGGCATGGCTCCATTTGAGGCTTTGTACGACAGGCCTTGTCGTTCTCCAACTTGTTGGCTCGAGGTGGGGGACAACAAGTTATTAGGGCCAGAAGTGATTCAGGAGACCTCTGCGAGGATTGAGATAATCAGGAGTCGTATTCGGGTAGCCCAAGACAGGCAGAAGAGCTACGCCGATGCGAAACGGTTCTTCCGAGAGTTTAATGTGGGAGATCAAGTGTTGTTACGTGTATCTCCTATGAAAGGAGTGATGAGGTTCGGGAAGAAGGGGAAGTTGGCTCCGAGGTACGTAGGACCATTTCCCATCATCGAGAGAATTGGGCCAGTATCATACAGGTTGGGATTGCCAGAACATTTACATCGCATCCACGATGTATTCCACATCTCGTCGTTGAGACGATATCTTCGGGATGATATGTCCCATACTCACATTGCGATAGACGAGATAGACTTACAGTCTGATAGCTCTTACGAGGAGAGACCAGTGGCTATTCTAGACTATAGTGAGAGGAGATTGAGGTCGAAAGTAGTTCCACTTGTGCGAGTCCAGTGGGAGCATCATAATGTGGAGGAATCCACTTGGGAGCGTGAGGCAGATATGCGCGAGAGATATCCAGAGTTGTTTTTACCAGGTATGCCTTATTTTCCGAATTTCGGGACGAAATTCCATTATTAGGGGGGAAGTATGTAATACCCCGTACTTTTATGCTATATTTAATTTGGGGATTTATTAAATTTAATGTGATGATTTATTTAATAAAAATCCGGAAATTAATTATGTTATAATTATTAACGTGACTAGAGTTAGTAATTATGGGAAATTTGTTGAATATTACTAATGAGCATAGTAATATATTATATTGGTTATATTGAATGTCATAGGTGAATTAAATGACTATTTCGGAAATTTAAGTCGGGTAATTATGTTAATTAAAAAGGGAATATTTTATAAGTTGTCCATATGGTCGTTTTGAGTGCGCCAACGCGTCTGGAAGGGTCGAGTTAGTCAGAAAAGTGTACCCGGGGGTTTAGTTTGGGTCTCGGGATGTTTTTAGGCTTAATTAGTGACCCAGGAGGGCATTTTGGTCATTTTACAAAATAGGGTAATTAAACCCACGAATTTCATCCATCCTTAGCAGCCATTTAAGTCATCCTTTTAGGGTTAGAACATTCAGAACCCTAGAACGGCCATTGGAGAAGAGAGGAGAGAGCTCTCAAGGTGATTCAATGCCCAAAACACCACCGATTTCACCGCCGTCACCACCAACGCGTAGATCACGAGGAGGAGAACGCAACCACACCAATATCAGCAGGAAAGCAGACCTCTAAAATCCCAGGCAAGTGTTTAACTTGCGTATTTTCATTGGTGCAATAATCATATTAGTGTAGGAATGATTAGGAGTAAAATCAATGAAAGAAAACCCCAATTTTTGATAGGGATTTGCATGTAGAAATCGTTATAACCATATTCTGAAAATAATATGTGAAGTAGATGATCAACCCACGAATTTGTGATGTTATGTTAGAAGGAAATTCTGGAGAAAACTGATTAGAACAAAAGTTAAGAAAACTTAGGGTTCTTGATGATTAGATGAGATTTTAGGTTGTTTAATCATGTTTAATGATGGTTATATGCATGCTTAACGTTAGAAACATCTGGAAATATATTACCATGATTGCAGTATAAGTTTTGGGTCGATTAGTGTTGGAAATTATGGATTTGAATGAAGAATATTAGTCAAACCCGTAACTGCACTTCTGCAGAAATCGAAATACCTGTTTGATCGATCGATCGAACCTAGAGCGTCGATCGATCGAAGGTTCGATCGATCGAGCCCCAGACGTCGATCGATCGACCCCTCCTGGAAAACTCTTTTTCCCCTTGTTTAATTAGTTGAATAAATTTACCGTGGAATATTTCTTGGGCATTATAAATAAAATGTTTTGGGTTATAGAAGAGACCAGTAGGACATATGATTAAGTGTTGAGAACTTTATTATGAAATGATAATTGGGTTTAAGGGATAATTAATTAAGGAACGACGAACTGCGTATTTTAAGCGAGAGATTACAATGAATACCTACGATAGTGAATAGACATCTACCTACTGAATTTGTTACTTGGATGGATAAAATCCACGAGTGTCACGTAATTAGTGAGAAAACCCTCCAAGTTAAGGTTAGAGACGAAACCTTATACGCAATCTTAAAAAAGTAAAATTAAGGATAAATGTTGTAATTATGGGTAAGGAGAGTGACCTATATTAACATGATGAAATTGGTATATTTATATGATTGTGTGTACATATATTATATACATGTGAAAAACGTACCCTCGCTACTTGCTATCCCTGAGGTTACCGCGCTGGGACGATCTTATCCTGTGTTGCTTTATGGGGGATATTGATTCGTACCCTAGAAGATAGAGATCCTAGGTACGGGCTATCAGATTGATAGTTGGACGGTCCTAAGAGACGTGTGGGTATGTACTGATCTCTTGGACTTGGAATCTATGCTTCGCCTCAACGTTGTTTTGTATATGTTAATACAGTTCGAGAGTGATTCCGAACTTGTATTTCCCTTTGTGTGAGCGATACGGGGATTGGATAGCAGAGTATGCCCGCACCATAGTTTAGTTGGGGTGCTGTTATATATGTATATTATACGAGTAGTTAATATATATATAAGCTTATAAACTTTAAACTGCCTACTGTGATTTGTTAAGTAGAACATGGTTGTTGACTCAAATTATTAAATACTTGTTTTGTGAAAGTATGAGAAGACACTGGGAAACTTTATAATTTAATGAAGCTAAAACGAGAGGAGTGCTACATATTGAAAGTAACCTTTTTAAAACATTGTCATCGTTCGGTTTTGAAAACTTATGAGTAAGTTAAGATAAACTAAATTATTTGGGAAGGTTAGTACGATAGGCATGCACATTAGAAGAGAGGTGAGAATTTCTCAAGAGAGTGTCGAACTAATATGATTTGCATTGGCCTGTATCAATTTAAATACTTGCTTAATGTATTTTAAAATCAAACACACTTTCGGGCCCTGACCCGTTTCTTTTTCTCTCTCTCTTTTGTATATATATGTATATTTTCAGGTGCCCAACCACAGGGGCGTCTTGCTTAGGATCCTTTGAGAAGAACGAGCTGCAGCCTAGGTGGGAGTTGCAGGTCACTTGAGTAGACGGCTTCTGTTATTGACTCCACTCCTACTACTCTCATTTATTGGGCACGTGTCGCCCTTTTCGTCATTTCATTTATTGTTGGGATCTTTATATTTCAGTTATTCCTGTATTGATGTTAGCGATGAACAAAGCGCAACAATACGACTACGAATACTCAAATCAAATAATGCAAATTTCAATAGCATTTTATCAATAAATTTCTCAACAACACATTAACCGGAGTCACCGGGCCTCACCATACTTTATCAAGTAGCCGGAAAAGGAGTCTTGGCGGGTGCCCAACATCAGTGCCATATTAAAATCTCATGACAGCGTGCTCAAAACAACATGAATAATACCTGATGAATGAAAATAATTCGAATAATTATTTTTCCAGATTTCCAAGAATTTAACAATTCAAAATATGAGTTCAATTAACAAGAATTCAACGGAATAAACACTCGCGAGATTTCAGGAGCATATTGTGTAAAATCCCATACCTCAAAATCATCACATAATTCAGCCTCAAAATCTAATCACACTATCACGTTCTTCTCGCGAAAATAATCAAATCTCGTTCTAGCCCAAACTCGAGAAAACACCAAATAAGCCTTCTAATCTAAGGTTGAAATCTTGAATAAGCTTAGGGCTATGGTTTGTATATGAAAGGGAATAATTTTGGAGAGGTCTTCTGGTTGAAAAGTTTGAGAAAAAGTGATTTGAAAAGCCAAGCCACGAATTAGTTGATATATAAAGGATTAAGAGTTTGATTAAGAAAAGAGTTCTAATTAGATACAAACACTACAAATTTTATTTCGGACGATCGGACCGTTAGAATCACTTGAAATTTTAGTATGTTGTAGCGAACGGCGAAACAGGACTGCTGACAAAAAATCAACTTGATCGAACGGTCGGATTTTTAAAAATATTATTTTTACTAGAGAGTTTTATGTTTTGAGGACTCTCAGAGAGTTTTATGTTTTGAGGACTCTTCTAAATAATAAAAATGCAATTAAAACTCCATTTTAATTCTGATTTCGAAACCGTTTGAAATTCTCGCCTTTAAAAATAATAACCAACATATTTGAGCAATAAAAATAATTTTATCTCAAAATTTATTTTCCTCTTTATTTCGAAAACACCCCCAAAATTACGCGGGTTGTTACATCAACTCTCGTCACAAATGCAATTTTAAAACTAACCTTTTAGAAAATTAAGTTCAAACCCCTACAACTCTAAAAAGTAGATCTACACTCCTTTTAATAAATCACCCGCTAGGATCGATTCATCAAAATTCATAAAAATCTTAGAAAATAAACTTTAGAGTAGAAATTCAAGGAATAATACCACACTTAAACCCTATCTCTAGTTCGATTCTAAAATGGGTATTATATCTCGAATTTCAATTTTCTCTCAAAAATCATTTACCCTCTCTCGAGGCTTAAATTGAAGGGTGAAGAATCAAAATTAACATTCAAAGGGAATTTCAAATAAACAAACTAATTAATTAAAATAACATTAAATAAGGGTTCATCCCACCCCTTGAAAGTGATTTAGCCCAACATGGTGAATAAACACAATAACCAAGCAATCAAAGGCATTAAAATAAAATAAAAGAGATGAGAGAAATTTTTTTGAAACAAGTCTCCTTGATTTGTAAAATCGAACTCTAATTCTTCATTGAACTTTAGTATCATCCATCTAATTTGAGCATCCAAACAATTTTCTAATTCAATACATCACTCAATTGAATCTCTCAACAATTTCATTTCTCACTAATCTATAAAAAATAAAAATAAAAACTACCTTAAAAAAAACTAAACTAAAAAATATGTTTCTCTCTTAAGTCTCTACAATTCTCTAACTCTAGGCTCCCTTTCAAAATGGGTCTTGATCTTCTTAAATAGTAGGCACAATGGAGTAAGGGGTTAAGGGACAAAGTTGGAAGAATAATGGTGTGGGGTTAAATTGGGAGAGGTTTTGAAAATAAGGTGGGGGTAATTTAGGGAAGCACATAAGTGCATGTGGGTGAGGCGAGGTCATGAAAGTGTGGGATAAGTTGGGGGTATATTGGGAATGTGGGGAGAAGTTGCATTTAAAAGACGCGTGGTACAATTCTTGGTGAATGAGAGATGGGTATAACAGGTGGAAATTGGGTATGAATTGGGAAAAATGGAAATGGGCATTGGGTCTTTGGTTTGGTATATGGGTGGTTTCGATTTCGTAGGTTCGGAGCAGGTAACTCGGGTTGGGTTGAATCGGGTTTTAGTTGATATGGTGTTAAAGTATGAAGGGTTTCCATCAGAGGCGGAACTAGTGGTCGGCTGGGGGGGGGGGGGCTCCAGCCCGCCCCTAAAAAAAAAAAAAATAGTGTTAAAATTTAAATTCAGCCCACCCTTAATAGGAATTTTGATAATTTTCGTCAAAATGTTTTAAATAACCTCAAAAAAATTCAGCTCGGGGGCTCCCGCCCCCGAACCCCCGACGTTAGCCCGTCCCAGCGTCAAATCCTGGTTCCGCCACTGGTTTCCATGGCAGTATTTTGGGAGTTTGGATTCCAGGTTTATTTGAATCAGGTTATGGTTGATATGGTGTTAAGGTATGAAGGGTTGCCATGGCAGGGGTTTTGGGAGTCTGGGTTTCGAGTTTATTTGAATCGGGTTGGAGAATAGGTACCGACGGGTTTAGGTGGTACGGATGGGTGGTCGGGGCTGTTGGGTTTCAGGTGGACAGTCCCGATTTGGTCGCCGGAGTTGAAGGCTTGGTTGCTGAGTTTAAATTGGGTCAAGGGAGGTTGGGTTGGTGGGTGGTCGGGTTTAATGGGTTTAAGGGGTAAAGGCGGTATTGTTAAGGTGGTCAGTAGGGTGAAGGTTGGAAGGTGGTTGTAAGTTCTTGGTTATGGAGGATGTGGAGAGAGAGAGAGAGAGAGAGAGAGAGAGAAGGATGGTGGAAGATGGGGGGGTATTTTGTTTGGGTGTGGATAAGTGTATAGGAATTTAGTGTGTGTTTGTGTTTAGATTTGTACCTAAAAAAATAATAAAACAACTTAATAAAACTAATAAAATTTAACAAAATAAAAATAAAATTCTAATCTAAAAAAACAAACTCAAAATAAAATAAAATCAAAATAAACTAATAAAATAAAAAAAGGAAATAAAAGAAACGCATGACTAAAATTCCTATAAAATGAACACCTAAAACACAACTAATAACTAGAAATTAAAATCCTAGCTTAATAAATTAAAACTAAACAAAATAAAAAAAAACTAAAAAATCAAATAAAAACAAAACTCACACGTAAATTATTTACAGACACGGACTTTATACTATATAAAATGACACACATACTCACATGTACTAAAAATGGTAAAATACTAAATAAAATAAAATGAATTAAAATACCAAAAATGACTCGAAAAAAATATAAAAGACATGACATACACAGTGCATTTTAGGACAGGCTAGAGGGTCTGGGCTTGGTGTAGGTTTAGGTTAGGGTTTGCGGACATAGTTTAGCTCATTATAATGCACATCTTTCTCGAAATACAACTTTTAAATTCACAAGTGCAAGCAAACCTACAAAACAGACAAATACATGCATAAAACCCATTTTGTCGAGAATTAGCAATTAAAAATCGTCTATTCGGGGTATTATTTAAACACTTTTGGGTGCTTATCAACTACCCCTCCTTTATAGGCCTATTGTCGTCAAATTGGTCTTGTTATCCGCAGTCTAAACAAACCTCAATCACCAAATAATTTTCCACATAAACATTACCCCACAGCCTCCCCCTCAATATTGGGTAAAAGTCTCCTAATGAAAATAATCCCTTCATATCCCTCCTCCATAACAAAACATCCATACCTCTTGAGGGATAACCACTCCTTCCTCCGACTCCCAAAACCTCCTCTTGAATTTAGGGCTCCACACCACTCTCTCCCCTTATAATATGGCCTTCCACTACCCCTCCTTCTTGCTGACCATGCTAAAAAGACCTGGGAACCTCTTCTTTAGAGAAAACTCCTCAACCCACCTACCCTAAAAAACCAAACTCTCATACCATCTCCAATATGAAAAATCGTATAACCGAGGAACTCATTCCACCCCTACTAATACGGTCCTCCATCACCCTTCATTTTCGTTCATGAACATGCTAAAAAGACCCCAAAACCTCTTCTCTAAAGACAAATCTCCAATCCACCTACCATCCAAAACAAACTCTCGTACCATCTCTAATAGAAAAATTGTATAACTAAGGAACTCAATCCACCCCATACTATGGTCTTACACAAATCCAATAAATGGGGGAAGCACTTCACCTTCAATCGCCATCGATTCTGACCATCCATACCTATCGACCAACTCTCTCCTCCATAAATGCCACTCCTCGAAATAGAATCTCCATAACCACTTCCGCAACAACGCCTTGTTAAAATGAACAAGACTTTTCTCCCAGGACACTCTCTTTCACTGATCTACATACTTCCTCCCACCTCACTAACCAATGTTTGAGGACTTTTTCGTTACCTTTCCATAATAAGTCCTGCACTATCATCTATAATCTTTTAGGGGAAGTGGAAAAATCGACAAAAAATAAGTAGGGAGGCTTACAAAGTACTCTATTAAAGTTAATCTACCCCATTAGAGAAATATTTTTTCCCACCCCTCTAACCTCCTCTTACAAGCACCATTGAAATGTTTACTACCTATATAGGGAGTTGACATCTAATTCGAATGGTTGCACTGCAATCCTAGTAGTTTATCTTAAACTTTGAGAACTTATATGATGGTTCAATAGTTCGATAAAGTACTACGATCGATACATCTTATGAATGTATTGAACAAGGCCACCCGTGATATTTGATTATAAGGAATGTCTCGATTAGACTCAAGCAATCTCACACTATTTGCAAAAGGCGCATATATTCTTAATACCGAGAATTATGAGAATTGAACTGCTTATATAAATGTCACTTTGATTTTTATGGGTGTAATGTTCCGGTCAAATGATCTCCTCATATTGGGTGACATTTGTATGAGTAGGTCGAAGATCATAATTCAGAGGAATTTATATCCTTGGGATACCGTGGATTGTGATACCCCCTTGATATACTTACATGCTTTATTCCCACAAGGTAAACCCCGCTCAATGGATTACTTTACAATCTCGGTGGAGTAGAAAATAAGTTAAGTTTCGAAATCAAGGAATTGATTAGATATTGGTTAAAGTCGATTAACAATAAATTGATTTGACCATGTGGAATCAGAAACTTAACGGGTAGAATCATATTATGCACCATAATCAACTTGACAAATAAGACCATACTATATTTGAGTGATTTTTCAAACAATTAAATTAGAGTAGAATCGTAATTATTTAGTGGAGTTCATTCATTTTTTTACTGAAGAGGGCTAGAGGAAGATCATTGTATCTCAATTTTTAGCAAATATTTTCATCTCAAAAGGTTCCACCCACCTACCTGACTTTGGGTAGGAACATATACTAAAAAATCCTAGCGTACGATGTGATCATCGAAAACCTTAGAGAGAGATATTTAGTGAGAGAAAGTTATCCTTCCTCATTGCCAGGTTGATGGAACCATTTGACCCTATGTCATTTGATCTTAATCTTTGCGTCAGTACAACCAAATAAGATGTCAAGACACCAAAAAACTTCTCCAACAACCACAATACCATCACGAATGATAATCTGGCAACCAAACCTCCAAAACAAACCCCTGCAACCGTTGTTGACATTGTTAAGAAAAACTACCAACCCACCTACCATCAACCTTGAGCATATCCATACTTTAGAGCTGATATGTTTACTATTAAAATCTTCAAAGAAATATATGAAGAATGTGTCAAACAATACGAATCTAGCCTCATCAAATGATTCATCCTTCCAAAAGGAGAAAAACCTTATAACTCTCTAGAGCTAAAACTAAAATTGATCTCTATTTGGAAAATCAACAAGACGTGGAGATTCACTCCATTGGGTAAGACATATTTTGATATGAATTTTGGATCCACTAAATTGAAAAATACTGCTTGGTCTATGGGGGCACTTTCTTTAAAATCGGGCATGCTTGAACTGTTGCCTTGGACACAAGACTTTAAATAAAAAACCTAAGTCCATATCAATGCCCAAACGTGGGTGCACTTTCATGGAATTAGTCAGTAATATTGGCACCCAAGAACTCTTTTCAAAATTGCTAGAGGAGTGGGTCAACCACTCAAACTTGATATTGCCACTACTAGTAGAACTTTTGGCCACTATGCTACAATTTTTATTAATATAGATTTCAACCAAGACCTCATCCATAAACTATTAGTGGAAAGAAAAAAAATTAGATTTGTTACACAAATATCATATGAATGTCTCCTCAAAAGATTAGCTCATTGTTGTATTATAGAACATTTGGTCTCAGAATGCATAATTCTGTAGAACATAAAAGACAATGAAGGTAAAAGCAAAGAGATTACTGGTGGAAAGCATAAGAATGAATAAAAAAGAATTTGGAAAGAAAAAAAATCCTGAGAAAGGGGAGAATGAGAAAAACAACCAAAGCAGTGGAGTGTACCCTATTGTTGATGAGAACATAGTGGAAAATGTGGAGATAAATGGTTTGAATTTGGAAACAAATGAAAACTAATCCTTTCTAATACTAAGGGGTAATCTAAGTTGGGAAGATATATTTGTAGAGGAAGAAGAATGACAAATATCTTATCATGGAATAGATAAGAAAAATATGATACATGAGAAAGATACTACTAAATCAAATGGGGAAAACCAATTGGCCAACTACCTTTTACCCATTAGTGAGATAGAGGAATACCTAATGAAAGACAATAATGATCAACCAAATAACAAAAATGAAGAATTTACTCCATTCCTCTCAAAAAGTGAAAAGAAGAAACTCAAAATCAAAGAGAAGGTTGAGAGGGTAGAAAGGGAACGATAAGAAAAGAGTGAAAAAACTAAGGCTCTAACCGAATTGAAGGCTACCAAAGAAGTTGGAACTTATAATCTGAGGAGTGTTCCTTCAGGTTCTAGATTATCTTTTTTGTTTTGTAACATTAGGGGATGCTAAACCCCACGCTAGAAGAGCCTTAATCAAATTGATTTTGCAAAACAACCTCACTATGTGTGTATTGATGAGCCCATAGTTAATATCACTTCAATTCCTAACCTTTAGAGTAACATAAATCTCAATTTTTTGTGTGGAAATGATAAAGGATCCAGTATCTCTAACATTTGGTTATTCCACTCCAAACTGGCCCCCCTCCTCAAATTATCTATAACACCTAATAACTCCTCACCACTGAAATCCAACACAATTCAACCACTGTCAAAATCTTAATGGTTTATGCCATCACTGACTATGGACTTAAAAGAGAGATCCGGGAGGACCTTTCTACCACTCATTCTAATAACACTCCTTTAATTTGTGTGGGTGATTTCAACTATGTCTTCGGTGCTCATGAAAGAATGGGCATAGCTCTGCCCATCTATGCGGCTTGCCCTGACTTTTATAACTTTATTGAAGCCAACTCCCTGGTCCATCTAGACACCAATGGAAAATTCTTCACTTGGCATAGAGGGAAGTGATCCTTTAGACTGGATAAATATTTATGCTCTGAAAGTTGGATGGATTTTTAGAACACCATGTTTGTGGCATCCATGCACAGAACTGGCTCTGACTATGCCACTCTTTTCCTCAATTCCTCTTCCAACTTGATTAGAGGACCTAAACCTTTTAAATTCCTTTATCCCTCGATTGACCATGCTAAATTTATCTTGTTAAGAAGAACTATAATGACAACATAATACATGGATGTCCCATGTTCATTTTGAAAACCAAGCTCTTAAAGTTAAAAGCTATTATCAAGGCTTTGGACACCAATTTCTTTGGTAATATCAACAATATAGTGGAGGAAGCTACTTAGAACTATAAAATATCCAAATAGAAATCGATACTAATGGCCAATGTGACTCTTTATATGATAGGGAGTTCATTCCCAAGTTTCGATTTTTAGAGCGCTGAATACTGAAGAAAATTTCTGGAAAGATAAGTCCAGATTAAAATGGATTTGTGATGGGGATAGAAGCACCAGTCTTTTCCAAAAAAAGCATGCGAAGTACAGAGGGAAAGATTTACTCTCTTCCATTAAAGTTAATAATCTTTTTATAGATAACCCCTCTCAACTCCAACAACATATTATATAGCACTTCTTCCATCTTTATGAAGCTCACTAGTTACCCCCACTAACATCATTAATAAATACATCCCGTCAATCCTATATGAGAAATATAACTCTATTCATTCATGTATACCTTCTGGAAATCAAGCAACCAATGCTCAATATGAATAACAACTCTACTCCTGGTTCGAATGGATTCGTTGGTATCTTCTACAAATCTTTTTGGAAGATTATTGTTGATGACGTTTGTAAATCCTTAAAATAATTCTTCCTATCTAACTGGATCATGTATGGGTTTAATGCCAACTTCATTGCTCTCAATCCTAAAAATCTTAATGTTGATGTTATAAATTATTTCAGACCCGTTGCTTTGGGCAATTTTCTCTTCAAACTCATTCCAAAAATCCTTATAGATAGATTTAGTTAGATTATTGTTGATATAAAAAATTATCCACCTACGTGAACCAATCTGAAGTGAACACTTGTCTTCTTACGCGGCCAAAATTCTAATCAGCAAATAGTAGCTCGGCTGGCATGTCGACCAACATAAATAATGCCGACCATCAAGACCAACGAAGCGCCACCATACCAAGGGTCTTACCACACCTGGTTCATACAACCAATCATCACATTCATTATATATGGGTGTAAATGCTTAAATGTTTAAAGGCATTCCATCCCTTGACATTCCAACCCTTAACCTTCGAGTCATTATAAATACATTGTACCCCTTTCATCAAGGGCAAGATAGAACATATCCTAGAATATTCTTATTTACAAGAATACCTAGCTTTCTGTAATCTCTAAAATCAATACCATAACAATGGACGTAGGTTTTCTTACATAGTCGAACCACTTTAAAACCTCGTGTCACTCTTTTAACTATTTCATTACAATTTTATATTTTATTTATGATTATAAAATTGGACCAAGTCCATTTTTTGACATCAACAAATTGGCGCCGTCTGTGGGAACGTGTGTCTAAATGCCGATCTCAATCTTATATATCCTTATTCAAGGAAAAATGAATGATCCAGAGTCCAGTGCTAAAAATGAAGGCAACCCGCCTGTTTAATCTTCTCCGCCTATAGTAGCCGACATATATGGGATCCTTGCTAGCATTGCTAGGGGTCAAGATTCTATGCAAGAGTCAATGAGATAATTGGCTCAGTCACTACAAGTCAGATCTACATCCCTATTAAGACAGCTAGAAGTTTTATCACCTTGGAGATAAATGCTGCCCCCACCTCCAAGGCATAACCGCTGCAACTACTCCAGATCATCTCATGATAGGACTTATCACCGAAGAATCAGATCCTCAATCAGAGTCTCAGAATCTTATGATGACCATTATTTATCTCCTGAAAGGCCAAACGTTTGGGAGAGATTGAGCCGAGCTTCGTTTTTCAACCGATTGGGACTCCGAGCAAACAAAAACCCTCCTAGAGCATTATATGGGAACACTCAACATTCGGCAACCAATGTGAAGCCTCAGTCAGATCAAGATCAAACGTTCAACGATTTGTACGGGCCGAGCAGACTTCTCAGGAAGATAGTTCAATGTTGACACATGGTTAAGACAGCCGAGCTGCTTCGCATAGATTTGATGCAGGTAATCCTTCGTAGAAATGATTAATCCAGCGGTTGGAAGATCGCTTAGGAGAAATGGCAAAAGCAAAGAATCCTTTACAGCGGAACTTCGTTAAAGGCTCCCCTTTTATTCAGGCGATTATGGATTTTCCTCCTCCATCTAAGTTTAATGCTCCTGTGGTTACCCCCAAATATGATGGAAAAACTGACCCAGTTCTGTACATTGAATAATATCAAGCTGCCATTGACATTTATTCGGTCCCTGATGAGATGATATGTAAAGCGTTCTTAAGCACCATTACAGGATCTGCTCAGATATGGTAAAATAACTTGATCCGAGGATAAATTACCAACTTCAACCAGCTTGTCGAGCTGTTTATTAGTAATTTTTATTTTGGGGCCAAGCCAGTAAAGAGAGTAGCCCATCTTTTAAGCGAAAGGCAGTAAGTACGGAAAATAACCAGGGATTACATCACTCGTTTCAATATCGAGAAATTGGAAGTGGTAGATTATGAGGAAAAAACAACCATCACTGCTCTCATGAGTGGATTACTTCCCGAGAAACTATACTATACTTTGGCCAAAGATACTCCTAAAACCATGACCGAGCTCATGGATAAGGTAGGAAAAATAATGAACGCCGAAGAAGGAATCAGTTAGGGGTGGCAATTTTTGACACGACACGATAACCCGACACGAACTCGACACGAAGTTAGTGGGTTAGGGTTGATGATTTCTTAACACGAACCCGAATATGACACGACCCGCCAACACGAATAATAAACGGGTTGGGTTAGTGTCAAACACGTTTAACTCGAAAATGACACGAATAGACCCGTTTAACTCGTATTTTATGGAGATTATATTAGATAATTTATATATCTTGATAGACATTCTATAAAATTCATGGAGAATTGGATGATAACATATTTATGTGTTGCAAGAAGTTGAAATTAATTAAATTTAAGTTATTGTAGGCCTATGAGTGGTATGATTGGTTAAGAGAGAAGAAAAAAAATATTTTATATTTTACTTAATGGGTTATGCGGGTCAACCCGAACACGACACGATAATAAATAGGTCGGGTTAGTGTTTGCTCATATGACACGATTAGTTAAATGGGTCGGGTTAGGGTTGACTAATATTTGACACGAACCCGACATGACACGACCCGAACACGACACGATACACACGAATTGCCACCCCTAGAATCAGTGCAAAATAGAGTCTAGCCACAAAGACTGAGAAGAAAGATCAGAAGGAGTAGAAGGAACAAAAGTTGAAAAAAGAGGACAAGCTAAAAAAATATAGAACCTACACTCCATTGAGTGTGAACATTCACCATATCCTCGAGGAAATTAAAAACAATAAGGATTTGCGATGAACTGAAAGGTTGAAAGCACCCCCTAATAAGAGAGATACATCTAAATATTGTGAATTTCGCAAGGATCATGGACATATAATAGATAACTACATCGCTTTGAAAAATGAGGTATAATACCTCATTCATAGAGGAAAACTGAATATGTTTCTTGATCGGCGAGAAGGCAGAGAAACAAGAGAAAGGTCGAATTCTCCATACAAGCCCAAAGATGACAGGAAGAGATTATTATGAGGATGATCCCGACCTGCCAAAGAAGCCTAAGAAACTAGAACGTGAGGTAGCTATGATCAGTTTTGGTTCATTTGATTGTCATGTAATTACAGGTGGTGATACAGGAAGAGGTGATCACATCGCTAAAAGAAAAACGTACTTGAATGAGGCCCATGCTTGCTCTTATATCCAAAGAATTAATTTGAACGAAGATGACCGGCTTATGAAAGTCAATAAAGACAAACTAGAGTTTTGATTGACAATGGTAGCTCAACAAATATTATGTTTTATCCTTCCTTTCAGAGTCTGGATTTGAAACTCAGCCAACTGGAACCCCACTACATGCCATTAATAGGTTTTTCTGGTGAAAAAGTTTACCCTCTTGGGAGATTCAAGTTAGAAGTATTGTTCGGTACCTGGTCGATAAGTCGTACGGAGAAAATACTTCTTCGTGATGGATAAAAATGTTCAATTTTCCTATAACGTGATCCTCGACAGGGTCGGATTGAAGAAGTTTAAAGCCGTACCATCAAAAGTTCATCAATTCTTGAAGTTTCCGACTCATTTTGGTGTAGGTTTGTGAAAAGGTGACCAAAAGGTGGCCAGAGAGTGTTACTACTCCTCAACTGAGCAAGAGGATTTGATCGAATTAAATAAGAAGACTACCACCTATCAGGTGGATACCACTGATCCTAATAGTGAATCTGAAGTTGAAACTTTAGATCCACGAGATGAGAAAGAATTAGTCAAGGGATAGATTGTGGAAGCTACTAAAAGCGTAATCCTGGATGAAGACAAACCTGAGAGAACTACGCTTATCTGTTCAACACTGGATCCAGTCCTTAAACAAGAATTGATTATGTTCTTGAGGCAATGAAGAAATGTATTTACTTGGAGCCATGAGGATATGCCTGGGATTGATCCTAATTTCCTTTGCCATGATCTTAATATCAATAAGGATGCCAAGCCGATCAAGCAGAGATGAAGGATTTTCAATCTGGGGAAGAGTCAAGCTATCCACAAAGAGGTCAAAAAACTTTAAAAAGCTTGGTTTGTTGAAGATGCGAAGTATCCCGCCTGGTTGGGCAACGTTGTGATGGTCAAGAAGAAGAATGATAAATGGAGGATGTGCATGTATTTCACTTATTTAAATAAAGCATGCCCAAAAGACCACTTTCCCTTGCCTAGAATTGATCAATTGGTGGATGCTATGTCGTGACATGAACTTTTAAGCTTCATGGATGCTTATTCTGGGCATAACCAAATTAAGATGAAACTAAAAGATAGGGAAAACATAAATTTTATCAACAACCGAGGAACTTATTGCTACAATATAATGCCTTTGGGCTAAAAAATATTATAGCAACGTGTCAAAGGTTGGTGAACAAGGCCTTTGAAGAATATGAAAGAACATGGAGGTTTATGTGGACGATATGTTAACAAAAAGCAAGAAAAACTTAAATCATATTAGCGATCTTAGCCAGACGTTTAACCAACTGGAAAAGCATCAGATGCGGCTGAATCCGACCAAGTGTGTGTTCAGGCACCCGGAAGGAATGTTCCTCGACTTTGTAGTCAATCAAAGGGGCACTGGAGCCAATCCAACAAAGATAAAAGATTTGATCAAAATGCAGTCGCCAGCTTGCAAGAAAGATATACAAAGGCTCACTGGAAGAGTGGCGACTTTAAACAGATTTGTGTCTAGGGCAACAGACAAGTGTTTACCATTTTTTAAGGCGTTGATAAAGATGTTCGAGTGCAATGCAGAATGCGAAGAAGCTTTTCAAGAATTGAATAAGTACTTAGGATCACCTTCTTTGTTATCCTGACTAGTCTTGGGAGAGAAACTATACTTATACCTAGCTATTTTTGAATCTGTAGTTAGCTCAACTTTGGTCTGATTGGACAATGGGATCCAAATACTAGTTTATTAAACCAGCAAAGCATTCAGGGGAGCTAAGATTAGGTATCCATGCTTGGAAAAGTTAGCTTTTGCACTTATTGAGTCTTCTAGGCGTATGAAACCTTATTTTCAAGCACATACTATAGTTGTGTATACTGATCTGCCTCTTCGACAAGAACTCCACAAGCCTGAGAAGTCAGGAAGATAGATGTACTGGGCGGTAGAGCTGGGAGAATATGACATTGTCTATAACCCACAGTCTTATTTAAAATGCCAAGCTTTGACGAATTTTATTGCTGAATTCACCTATCTAGAGGTTCCTGACTAGTAAAACTTACCTGTCGAGCAGACTTCTAAAGAAGAGAGCTTATCTCAAAAGAAAGTTGAAATTATTATCGATCAACCCGAGTCATCTAAATCTCAGGAGATGGCCTAGGAATATGCAGAGGAGAGTAAGAAAATATTCTATCATAGAGTTATGTCTGAAGAATCTTCAATAGTGATATCTCATTGTGGAATTTGCACATTGATGGTTCTTCATGTGCAACTGGAAGTGGAACAGGTATAATACTCAATACTCCTAATGATATTGATATTAAATATTCACTTAGATTTCAATTCAAAGCATCAAACAATGAGGAAGAATACAAAGCTTTAATAGTTGGACTAGATTTGCCCTTTTATTTGGCGCAAAGCAAGTAATGGTGCACATCGATTCACAGTTAGTGGTCAACCAAGTGCTTCATTTATATGGAGTTAAGGGAGAGTTGATGACCAGATACTTCGCTAAAATCATGGAAGTTATTTCCAAGTTTTCAACCGAGCAAATAAATAGGATCCTCAGAATAGACAATGCCCGAGCAGATGCACTTGCTTGGTTGGCTTCAGCAACCAAAATTGAACTCGAGCACACCATCCCAATACAAATCCTAGCTAATAGGAACATTGACGAGGACTTAATGGTTAATTTCCTTGTCATAGATTTAGGACCTTCCTAGATGGACTCAATAAAATCCTATATTGAAGATGGCGTCCTACTACTTGATCCCAAAGAGGCCAAGAAGCTTGATATAAATCAACAAGACATATTTTAGCGAAAGGAGTTTTATAAAGAAGGAGATTGACGATCTCCTTGTTATGCTGTGTTCATCTAATGGAGGTAGAAGATTTGATCAAAGAAGTGCACAAAGGTTCTTGTGGAGCTTATTATGTTGGTCGATCATTGCTCTAACGAATCAACACTCAGGGGTACTACTGGTCGACTATTAGGGCATATTATACAGCCTTTGCAAGAAAGTGTGACAAATGCCAAAAATTCGCTATAATTTATAAAACGCCTAATGTTGGTCTAGCATCCATAACTTCACCTTGGACATTCGCTATTTGGGGAATTGATCTAATTGGCCGCCCACTATCGACCAGTGGAGGCAAGTTTAAATATTTGGTCATTACTATTGATTACTCCACCAATTGGGTGGAGGCAAAACCATTGGTAGACATGCCCTATGAGAAGGTGTATTAATTCATTTGGAAGACTATTATATGAAGATATGGGTTACCGTATGCCTTCATTATAAACCATGGCACTTAATTTGATAACGATGAGTTGAAGCATATTGGGTTTAGTCTAAAATCCAGAAACTCCATTATGCACTAGGCTATCCTCAAAGTAATGGTCAAACAGAAGTAACAAATATGACTTTGCTCAACGAACTGAAGAAGAAGGTTGATGCTGCAAAGGGCAACTGGATTAATGAGTTACATTATGTTCTTTGGGCTTGTAAAATAACGTCGAGAACAACAACTGGGCATGTTTTCATTTATGACTGAAGCCATGGTACTAGCCGAGATAGGCCTACCAACCCATAGGGTATTAAATTTTGATTCTCTAACTAGTGACTTTATGCGATGACTAGATCTAGATATGTTGGAGGAAGTCCGATAAGATGTTGCCCTGAGAACGCTGGATACCAACACAAAACTTCTCGTTACTATAATAAATGGGTTAAGCCGACCAACCTTAAAGAAGGCGACTATGTTCTTAAGAAGGCCATCCAGAAGAATAAAAAGCTTGAGGCTAATTAGTATGGCTCATATCACATTTTCGCCATCATCCGACTAGGAACCTATCGACTTAAGACTTTGGAAGGGGAAGAATTAAAAAAAACCCAAAATACTAAGCACCTCCGAAAGTATTATCAATGATTCAAGGGATTTTTACTATTGCATTTCTTTTGCTCTATGCTTTACATGACTATGAGTCAAGTTTCAATAAAATATTGATTTCAGTCCCTTTAATTTTTTTGATTTCTATCTAAAGTATGGAGATATACATCACACAAAAATAACAAGTAAGAATGTCTCTTGGTCTTCAGCTCTTGCTGATCAACAGTACATACATTCTTAATCAAGTTAAATTTATCTGCCGATTAGATGTCGATCAACAGAACACACTTAATCAGGTTGAATTTATCTAATTCCAGATGCACCAATAACTTGAGGTGCAATTATTTCTCGCTCAAATGCAAACTTCCTGTATGACATCGTACATACAAGTCACGAACAAGAAGTAACTATTACTTCGTATATGGATTTGTATAAACAAGTCATGAACAAGAAGTATTATCCGACTAAGTTCAAGAGTAACTTACTTCATATATGAATTTATCATTGAAAAGTCAAGAACAAGAAGGCTGTAAAACTTCGTATATAACTAAAAAAGTTACAAACAAGTTTTACCCGACTAACTTAAATGCAGGAAGACATGTAAACATTCATAAATACTGGAATACAAATATCTATTCCTCATACACTTGGTCACTACTGATAACTAATGCTAAATTTGGATTAATATATCTAAGTGCATTAGTAGAATTACAATCACAAGTTGACTAATTGATTAAAATAATCATAAGTTAACAATACAAGCATGTGGATTTTCATTCATATAAACAATATTACATTCAAATGAATAACAAAATACATAAGAATTATTCAACAATATGTTTTCCTTGAGCTTTGGAGGCTGGCTAAGCTAGCTGTACTCTTTCCATTCCAGCAGGAGGATCATCTAAAGTATAAGGAAAGTTAATAAAGTTAAAATCCCTTAACATTCCTCTGTTGCTGTTGCTCAGTACATTGATCAGGTGAGGAGAATGAACTATCTCATGAACATCATGTAAACTATTATCCCCTAAGTATTTAGTGATTAGGCATTGGGGAATATCATCAATAGGGATCCATAAAGTATCCAAATTGAATGGGGATTATCACAACTAACAGACTAGTATCGTTCCATTACCACAATTGGCCATTACGATTATTCTTCAGCAATTCATCCAAACCCATTTATAGCCTTCACAATGGATCTGAGTAAGGTGATCATCTACATGGACTTAAGTTTCGTTGTATCTTTCCATTCACACCTCTCTCGGTTGTTTGTGAAATTGAAAGGTTAACCTTTTAACTTGCTATTAAAGTTTCTTCAAAACATTATCCTTCACCTTCAACTATATGGACTGGTCGACAATGTCTTTGTCCTTAGCTTCCAGCTTTGTAGATATGTCGATAATAGTTTGACTTTTTGATTTTAGTTAAGCAGCCTGGTCAACTATGGTTTTCTTGGTCCTAATGTCTTCAACAGTTGGTCAGTTGGTTCTTTGTGGTTTGGAAGATTGCACGAGTTTGGATTTCTTTAAATTTTCAAGTTCTTCCATCAGACTTGCATTCTCATCCTCCAAAAAGGAGGAACCTTCACCGACACCACTAACAAAAGACTGTTTTAAAGTCTCCAACTTATATTCGAGTTTATTATTCTCCCTCTCCAAGAGCTTGATAATCTCTATGGATTCATCAATCTCACGGTTCAATAAGAACTCCTTTTTCCTGTATGAAGAAGTATATTTTTTTAGTTTCTTCTCAAAACCCCAGCCTTCACTCAATGCCTTATACTTCGCTTCATAGTCGGCATACAGTAAAGCTTTGGTTTTATAATTTTCTGCCTGTAAGTATTTAATCATCTTAAAGTATGCAACATTATTGGACATAACCCGATCAAGAAGGAATTTTAGATAAGTGTATGCATCCCTTACTTGATCAGAAGTGTCTGCATCGAGAAAGTCTGTTAATTCTTTATCTGTCAAGTCTAAGTGACCAACTTTAAACATATTATTGCAGCATTTGAGTAGGTCAGAACCAGTGGAAGTAATTTGTTCCATCTTGTCATTAAACTAGAAAGATAAAGAAACAATTGATCAACAATAAAAGGAGACATAGCAACAACTAAGCATTAAAAAGTGACAAGTTACTTGAAGAGAAAGATCTTTCATTGATAGATGGAAACATTAAAAAAACGTTCATCTAAACAATATAAAAAGAAGACAAAAGAGGTGCAAAATAATAAGACTAGAAGTCAAAGAAGTATAAACCTTCTTCTTATCCTTCTCTACTTAAGGGTTTATCTCCTGGTCGGCAAGAGGGCCAACTGAGTCAACAAGAGCATTGTCTTGATCGATTGGAGGAACAATTGACTTAATTGCCAGAGAGGATTCTCCCGAACCTACATCATCATCAATTTCATCATCAAGGTTTGGGGGGAACCTGGATCGTGTCTTAGAAATTGGTCTGAATCTTCAGCAGTGCCAACTTCCCTAAAAGCTGCCGACCAACTGTCCTTGAAGAATTTCCTCTTGGCATACACTATTTGGGCAGAAGTAGCAGAGATGGTCTTATCCCATCCGTTGTTAAAGTATGATTTTTTAGTTTTCTTACTTTTAGCCTTCTCAACAGAAAGGTCAGCAAACAGTTTGACTACATTCTCTTTAGCAACCTTTACCCTGCGCTCAGCTTGAACAGAGGCCAATGTAGCCATAGTCAGAGTTTCATCAACTTTCTGCCGCGTTTCTTCGACAGCCTTGATCTTTTCCTCCCAAGTCTTCTGCTTTGTCTACAAAGCTTGTCTAGACTCCTACAAATATTTTTTAAGACCCTCAAAGGCCTTCTTTACTTCTCACAAAAAACAACATAGATGATCGTCCTTCTCCAATATTTGGTTATAATCAACTAGGAATTGCAAGAAAAGAATCAAGTCAGTACAAATCAAGGAAGACATTAACAATATCCGAGCAACTTCAAATATGAAAACCTACCAAGTCTAAACTTTGAGTAGCCCTCTCCGATAGTTTTTATCAGGACATGGAGGCAGTAGCAACTCTATAGTCAGGTAGGGTACCATCCTTGATCAACTTCCTAGACAAGATAGGACTAAAGGCTACAGACGAGCCTGTAAAATATGGGACCTTACCAGCCAATCCCTGTTGATTGGCATTAATAACCTTCTCAACCTTTTTATTAGCAGGACCTCTCCTTAGTCTCTTAAGAGGAGACTCATCACCTTTATTGGCTGGGGGCTTCTTGCTAGCCTCAACCTTCTTCTTTTGGGCATTAGTATCAATTGGTTTCTTGGTACCAGTAGTGGAGTCCTCCTCCACAACATTGGGAATTTCCTTTTTTTACATGGTGATCAAAATGGGAAGATCAGAGTCAAGAGAAGAAGACGTGCCACCAGTAGCAACTTTAACACCAGCACCAACAGACTCAGTAGCAAAGGAAGTAGACACTGGATCCCTCTCCAAATTAATTACAATTGAAGGCACAATAATTATTGGTCGAGCTACAAAAGAGGTTATGGAGCTTTTATACTCTAGAAATACAGAAGCTAATCATGGATAATCTTCTCATGTCCTTTGATTAAGACCCCATAAGAGTTTGAGTTCTTCCAAATTTACTTTATCTGCTTTGGGTAACTTTCTCCTACGTTCTTCTACAACAAATCAATAAGCAGTAGAAGTTAGCATACATCAGAAAAGAAATCAGTAAAGAAAGGCAAGAACTGAAATAACAACCTATCCCATTCCCTGATTGAGGGCATCTGGGACCATGGTAGGCCACTCCAATCCCAAGTGGAACATGTTGTTAATTCTTAACTATTAAAGCATGATCCCAATAATCCTTATTGGAATTAGGCAAATTCAATACTAAAGCCCTATTGACTTGTCTATTTTTTAAGTAATATTTGCTCTCCCCTGCAATAGATTGTTTATAGCACAACATGATCTCTGGAATCCCAATATGGGTTCCATAAATTTTATTCAATCTATTCACACCATTGATAACCCTACAGGTGTTGGGGGCTACTGTTGGTGGAACAATGTCAAAATATTGGATGAAATGAAGAAAAAGGATTTGGTGGAAATGTGAAACCACACTCAGCTATAAACAAGGTTGGGATCCAAGGACCCTCAACCAAAGAATATACATCTATAGGGTCATGGGGTATTTTTAAATCAACTCAAGATGGGATTTTCCTTTCTTCCCTAAATTCCTCTAGAGAATTATCATCAACTATGTGAACCATGGCTCAGAAAGAAAGGAAACGAAGAAAAACAGAGATAAAGAAAGAATTATTTTAGAAGATTAAGGATTCAGCAAGAACTATGGAAGGAAAGGACGAACGACGATAAACGATCATGTAAAAGCTCAGAAATAGCTGTTACAGTTCGAAGATTTGGGGTAAGGTAAAATCTGGAAAAGCCTCCAGCCTTTTATAGCTTGTCTCGAAAACAACGAAAGTAGTGATTAAACGTACCAATGATTGACGTTCTTATGGCAAACTGTTTCAAAAATGAGAAATATAGATTTTCCCTTTGGGCATTCCTGTAAAATTCAAATTATTAATAAAAATGCCATCTTCAAATAGTACCGCTAAAATTTTACAAGGATGGGAGGTCGGTTACCGACCAAGCACCATGAAAATACTCTGAGCTACTTCCAGGATCAAATGTTACATGATTTCATGCAAGCATCAAGAATAGAGCATTAGGGGGTTTCTGGTGATACCAAAAATTATCCACCAAAGTGGACCAATCATAAGTGAACACTTGTCCTCTTACGTGGCCAAAATTCTAAGCAGAAGACAGTAGCTCGACAGGCATGTCCACCAACATAAAGAATCCCAACCATCAAAACCAACGAAGCGTCACCATATCAAAGTTCTTACCACACGTGGTTCATACAACCAATCATCACATCCATTATGTACGGGTGTAAATGCTTAAATGTATAAAGGCATTCCATCCCTTGACATTCCAACCCTTATCCTTCGGGTCACTATAAATATATTGTATCCCTTTCATCAAGGGCAAGATATAATAGATCCTAAAATATTCTTATTTACAAGAATACCTAGCTTTCCGTAATCTTTGAAATCAATACCATAACAGTGGACGTAGGCTTTCTTATATAGCCGAACCACTTTAAAACCTTGTGTCACACTTTTAACTATTTCATTGCAATTCGATATTTGATCTGTGATTCTAAAATTGGACCAAGTTCATTTTTTGACATCAACAATTATTAATAAGCTTATTTCCCTTAATTAGTCTGACTTTATTCAAGGGAGAAGAATTCATGATTCAATTGCCATGGCATCTGAAAGCTATAACATGATTGACTACAAATAATATGGTGTCAATATGGGAATTAAGTTTGATGTGTCTAAAGATTTTGACACTCTGGACTGAAATTTCCTAAAAAATGTGCTGAAGAAATTTGGTTTCAAATAAACTTTTGTGAAATAGATTCAAGTGGTCCTACATTTTGCCCATGTATCCATTCTTATTAAAGTAACTCCTTGTGGATACTTCAATTGATGTAGAGGAGTAAGGCAGGGTGACCTCCTATCCCCCTCATATTTGTTCTTGCCAAAGAAGTTCTCAGCAGGGGCATCACTCATTTAGTTCAATAGGGTAACATTACCCCTATGACCTATCCCAGAGGATCAATAGGGTAAGATTACCCCTATGACATATCCCAAAGGATTTACCACACTAACTCATCACCTATATCCTGATGATATCATGGCTGTTTGCAAATCCACTTCTTCATGTCTAACCAATCTCACGTCACTCTTCAAAGAATATGAATCTAACTCTAACCTAAATGTAGAACCTATATGGTAAAGGAGGAATACATAAAAAAATATTCCATTACCAATTATCTTGGCAATATTGAAGGAAACCCCTCTTTTCAGTATCCGGGGGTACCTATTTTTAAAGGTAGACCCACTACCACTCACTTGCAGTCTTTAATGGATAAAGCCATAACCAGGGTAGAATGTTGGCAAGGTCACCTCATTTCCATTATGGGCAGGGCTCAACTGATCAACTCCACCATTTTTCCTATTATTCTGTGAATTTTCTACCTCTATAAATTTCCATCCACTCTTCTGGGCAGACTTCAATCTTGGCACTACCAAAACTGTCAGATTGTCACGGTCATTGACCGTGACAAGTCTGGGGGTGACAAATTTTTTTGTCACGGTGCAGTCACGGTCTTTGACCTTGACGTTTAAAGACCGCGACAAACTTTAAAAAATTGTCACGGTCAATGACCGTGACAAATCTGGGCAGAATTAAAAAAAAAAATTGCAGGCCAGCTTAGCCACTGCTACTGCCCAGCAGTATATTTGTACCTGTTATAGCAAAATTGTACCTGTTCAAACAATATATATCGAAATAAAATAGAAATAATTCACCAAATCATTCCATAATAAATTCAATATTTAAATAAAATAATAATATTACAATTCATATCCAAACAAAAAATGTAACAACTCAAAACAATTCATATATAATGCAAGTGTCCAAATAAAAATAAATATAAATAATGTCACGCCATAGTGTCTGGGGCAGGTTCGAGGAGGAAGGAAGGCCACACGATATACGCATTGATACACCCTTCAATATGAGTCACATCGCATTGTTCGCGTAACCACAATGCGGAGTTCTCCTTCGTGGTTATTACATACATGACGAGCACCTTGGCCTCGATGTTTTGATGGATACGTCCATGAACCGGCATACTCGGGATGGAATTCGAGTCCCTCAACCCCCTCTCTATCCACTGGCCATCATATATTTTGTGTAATAACACACTCGGCCAACCGATTGTTGACATAGGACACTAGACGGGAGCCAAGTAGGCGACTGGATCATCAAGCGGTGAGTCTGCGCGTATTGGCGATGTAGAAGCGATGTCCACATCCTCATCCTCCTCCACCTCCTCCTCCACCACCTTTTCCTTCCCCTTGCCCTTGCCCTTGACCTTTATGCCCAACTGATGCTTTATGAATAAGTACATATCTAGGACCGTCGCCTCCAACCTTGATAGCTTCGCGTCATGCGTATCCACCTGACGAGCCAACCCGGTGTTGCTCATCTCCATTTCGATGATCCTAGATTTTCCCACCTGCGATCTCACCCCTAGTCCTCCCCTTGTGATCAATGCCAAGCACTTGACTGAGTGCGTCCGTGGACAAAGATGCCTTATCGGCATAAGACTGCGACTCATGCACTTCCTTAAGCTTTGCCTGAAACGATAAAAAGCACATGACTAGTTAAATAAGTAAATAAAAAAATTATAACGTAATTCACAAAAAATAAACTATTGGATTACTTACAATCGTGTTCGCGACGCTCGGGGAAACCTCCTTATCCTTACCCTTCTTCATCCAAATTTCCACATAGGCATCGAGCCTATGTGGCCTACTCCCCGTCCCCTGAAAGAAAATAATTCAAAATTAGTAAGTAACGCAAAGTAAAATAATGCAGAATAAAATATTTCTATAATTATAGAAAAATAAAAAATTACCATCTTGTGCTCTACCTCGGCGTAAGACTTCCGACCGGAGTAGTGCAAGTCCGTCTTTTTCGCTCGGTTTTCCCTCCCCGATTGACAGGATGCCAAGTGTCGCTCCTCGATGTCATTGTCAATAAAATTTTTCCATTGTGCCAATGTGATCGGATCCTTCGACAGGACGGACTCATGCATTCTGATAATAGAGTCCCGGGTCTTCCTAAAGTACCGGGCCCGCAAATTCTTCTTCCATGTCTTGTGTTGCTCCCTCAACCGCTTCAAAATAGAATCGCAGAGTTCCAAGGACAGGCTGAATTGTTTCTGTCAAACAAATACAAAACAAAACAGTGTAAGTGTTAGTTGCGAATAAATATAAATGTAAATTGAAATTGAAATTGAAATATAAATACATTACCTGTAGTGCCGCCCAAATAGCTAACTTGAGCTCATTTGGCACCTCCCTCCAACTGGTGTACCCCAGGCCGATAATTGTTTTCACCAGCTCGAGGGATCTGTCAATAGGCCCGTCTTGTTCTCAATGGCCATTCCCAATTTGCTCCATTTGGGGAGCCTAGGGGACGAGGAGCCCTCGTCACCTCCACTACCGTTGAGGCCTGAAGAAGACATCATCATTATCATCATCATCATCATCCTTGCCTTAACCCCTGAAGCGGACATTTTCTGTAAAAATTATTGTTATTGGTACAAATCCAAATGAATTAAAAGAATACAAACACACCTGCACACACACACACCTGTACACACACACATGAAGAAGACATAAAAACATTTTTTGTGGTCGTGCCACTCTCGAACGGGTCATGACACCAAGTAATTTTAGAAAATAGTTGAAAACTTCCCCCCCCCCCCCACACACACACACACCTACACACACACAAACACACATATACAAAGGAAAGGGAGAGAGAAGATGATCAAGTACAAATGAATTAAAAGCATTAAACTGATATCCGATAATAATAAAACACTACAATAATACACCCACTAGACATGGACTTTGAATTAATGCTTAAGAATTGAATCTAAATAGTACATGCACTAAACTAATCAAGTACAAATGAATTAAAAGTATTAAATTGTCCGATAATTGGAATACTTATTACAAATCTAAAAATTATTTCAAATTCGGGTTATCATAAAACATGGATTGATATTCGATAGGAGCATCCAAGTCATCCACACTACTGTTTAGACACTTTGGAGTATGTAGGATGATTGACCACGGCTCGTTGTTGGTATACTCTAATTAAAACACTTGCTTGACCTTTTAAAATGCACAACCAAATGGTTCATCGCTCACGTGTTCGTTGCTCTTCAGTTTGGACAAGTCAACCATGATCAAATTAGTGCCAGTATCAACTTTACAAGCATTTATATCTTCAACTCTTACCCAATCATAGTAAAATACAACCTCTTTGAAGCTTACATAGTCCAATTCAAATATATTTCGAATTACACCATAGTAAGTCATTTCAACTTCAACGAGGTTTTTATCTTTTGCGCTCACTCGAAAGAAAGTAAGATCCTTGTATGAAATGCCCGATTTCTGTACAATTGTACTTTCTTGGTATACCCTTGCGCCGAATACGTAACCGTTCAATCAGTACTTTTTATACTCTTGTGCCATGAATAAGGGTCCAGTGGCTAGACGAGCAAGCCTTGATATCACATAACCCGTCTTTAAGAGCTGAGAATATAGATAAATTAATTAGGTTAGTTGTAAAGTTTTATTGTAATGTAACGTTATATAACATCCATTTTCATTATAATTACCTCGTGTGACAACCACAGCCTAATTTCACTGTCTGATTGTGCCATTGTTTTTCGCCTTTTATTGTTCTCATAGGCTTCATATACCCTGCATAAAATTAATATGACGAACGTATTACAAAATTAATCATGTATAAAATAATGTAATACTTAAAATAATTTAAACTTACTTTTTTCATTCTTCAACATCTTCATGTGTGTCAAATAGATAACAAGCTACTTGTTCATGTTGGAAACTCGTTAATTTCACTCGTTTGCCCATCACATAACCACCATCATCGACGAACTCATCAATGTCATCAACGCTGGTCGAGTGAGGCATATATTCCCGAGTATAGCTTGATGACTCCACGGTGATGTATTCCTCTGCAATTGATCATGCAATGGATCGTGTATTCTTAACGTAATCTTCGAAAACTTTCATCAATCTTTCAAAAAGATACATCCACCGATATCTAACTGGACTGGAAAGAAGTACCTTGTCGCATAGGTGTTCCAACAAGTGAACACTTATGTCAAAGAATGATAGGGGAAAGTACTACTCCAACACACAAATCGATTCGATCACCGCCAATTTTGCGGCCACTATGTGTTCTCGATTGACTATCTTCTCACACAAAAGTGAGAAGCAGATACTAATTTGCATAATAGCCCTTCGCAAATCCTTGTGCTTGGAGAAATAGTGCTTAAATAATAGAGGAAACAATTGCATGATCACATGCCAATCGTGGGACTTACACTTATGTAAATCATGGGTAACATAATTCACAATCCTTTGCAAGTTGGACGGAAAATTAGATGGAACCGTTAAATTATATATTATGTCTAAAAGCATCTTCCTTTTTCCACTCGTCAAAGTAAACGCACCAGGGGGAATTATTGTCCTTCCGCTACTATCTTCTTTCAACCATAGTTGTGGCTTAAGTTTCAACGATTTAAGGTATTTTCGTGCATTTTCTCCATCCTTCGAATGACTACCCCCAAGGCATGTGCCCACAATATGTTCAGCGACGTTCTTCTTTGCATGCATCACATCCAATACATGGCGCACCGAGTTATTCTTCCAATAAGGCAAGTCAAATAAAATTGACCTCCTAGCCTTTCTTATCTCAGTTTCATTCCCAGTTGGGGTATTCTTATGCTTGACATTATTAAATTTAGGATTCTTACCAGGCATATTAGGGCCATAATTAGAAGATTTATTTTCAATTTCTGAACCTGAAAGTTTTCTCGACGGTAGCCTATGTTCAACCCCGTCCGATAAAATATTGGAACCTTTCTCAAATCTGAAACTATGAGCGGGTAAAAACCTCCTATGGCAATGATATACATTTTTTGAGCTAGCGGGGAGACGAAGAGATTCAGTCTCCTCTCCACAAATAGGACACCCCAAATAACCATGTAGTACACAACCGTATAATGTCTCATAAGCTAAAAAATCATGAATTGACCACATCAAAATAGCTTTCAGCGTAAACTCTTATTTTCTAAAAGAGTCAAATGCTTGCACACCCTCTTCCCATAACTCATTTAATTCTTTTAACAAATGAGCCAGGTAGTTATTGATGTCATCACTTGGTGCCTTTGGCCCGAGAATCCACAAAGATAACATCGAAAACACATCCCCCAAACACTTTACCCCATCTTAACAAATGTAGTTCAACTGTTTTCCACTCAAACACCTTACTATTCTCACACTTAGCACACGGACATGGAAACTCTTCATTATTATGACATCTCTTTGCATATTTCACAAATTCATGAGCACCTCTGCGAAACACATCCCCTAATCTATTTGTCTCACCCATCCACTCTTTGTATTTAGGATATCCCATCACAGCTACTACAAACAATCACCTATTAAAGGTAAGAAGCGTATATTCGTGGATTAGTATAAACAAAACTTAGATTTATAGTATGTTTCATTTAATTATGTCTTATTTATGTTCGATTTTTAAGTTTCAAATTCAAATTCAATTTATAATATTAATTTCTATTTCCTTCATCTCCTCTAAAGGGTGAGTGGTCCTATCCCATTTAAGACCCCATATTTCTGTAATATACTTAACATCTCATGCACATTGTTACGATTTAAGAAAAATTCGGCAGCATATCCCCATAGTTCTCCAAGTGCACGACGTAGATTGGCAAGTGTGAGTGTTATTTAAATTTATCAATTGAAATAACACTCACACTTGTCAATCTAGTATGTACCCAGAGAACATTAGGAGACGACTGCAGAACTTCCTCTAAAAGTAACAAGTTTAATCTACTAAGAATATTATTATACCGAAATTATGCAGTCCCAAACTGTCCAAACGAGACAATTCGAGAGATCTCATTACAGGGGTAATGACTCTCGAACGGGTCTAAGGGATATTGAATGTGTACACATAAGAACTAGAAAGCTAGGATCTATGCGCACTATATGTAATTTCAAGTATGTTTCATTTAATTATCATAAATGAAACATACTATATATGTGAATTAATAAAACATTGTTCGTGACACAAAGTTATTTTAGAAAAAAGTTGAAAACTCCCCCCCCCCCCCCCCCCTCTTTGGACAATAATCCAGTGGTCATGCCACTTCCAAAATTAACCAACCCAACATCGGTCCACTATAATCCAACAACAACATCAACCACAAACCAACAAATGTGTATCCCTTACTCCTTCTAATTCATCTACTCAATTAATTCATTTCATCACGTTTTATAAATATATCATCATTAAAGCTATACAATTAAAGCTATATTTTATTAATCAATTTGTCCGTTTCAACTGTCACGGTATAATATTAATGTTTAACAACTTAATTCTGAATTTCAAAATAACAACATTTAACCCATAATATGTACAATTACTAAAATTCTTAAACATCAATTCAAACTAACTACTTACTAATTTAAAACCAACAATTAATAAGGGGAATCTAAAGGCTCCTAACTCATTTATATCCAATTAAAGTCATAATTAAATTAATCATAATAATTATAAGTCCCAATTCCAATTCCGATTATGACTATTCCGTGAGAAAAATCTCAAATTGAACTTTAAACCTCTTAAACACGGGATAAATTTTCATTTACACATTTACGTATGAAATCAACGGTTAATTACTTATCATTATGTATTAGACAACAATATTTGGGTATTTATACTTAAGGGTACAACATATATTTGGGTATTTACACATTTACGTATGAAACCCTAATTGTTCCATTACCCATACACGCACACACACACGCGCACACACGAACACTACACATACACTACACACACATGCCTTGCCCCCCCACCCCTGTTGCCCACACACACACACACTACACACACTGCCCCCACCCCCTCCACCCACACACGCACACACACCTGCACACACCTACACACACTGTCCCCCGCCCCCACCCTTACTACCCCCCCTCTCTACCCCCCCACCCATACACGCACACACACCTGCACACACACCCACACACGCAACACATGCAGCACACCACACACATGCACACATATTCATATACACACAAAGGAGAGAGAGAGAGAGAGAGAGAGAGAGAGGAACAAAACGGTAGGAAAAAAAGAGGGAAGGGTTTATTTTACTAAGAAAGTTTTCACGAACCTGTCAACATCTTTAACCGTGACAACTTTCTAACGTTGTCACGGTCATTGATCGTGACAATACCTTGTCATGGACTTGTCACAGTCAATGAACGTGATAAAAAAATGCGTGTTTTTTTGTCACGATCATTGACTATGACATGGGTGGCCGACTGAAGGGTGGCAATTTGGCCTTTTTGGTGTAGTGTGGGTTAAAAACTTTTTTTTTGGAATGGAAACTCAAATAAGATGGTTGTTGTTATTGTGTCCTAGGCTAACACTTGTTCCCCACATGATTGTGGTGGAATAGGCATGACCAATTTAAATACTTACAACAGAGCTACAAACATGAAAAATCTTTGGGATATCTTGCACTCCAACACCTACTGTCATTGACTTTTTAATGCCAAATTCAACCTCAACTATGTCACGCTTTCCCATATAAAATCTCCTCTATTTGGTTAGGCTTCAAGCAAGCTTTATCCCACGTCAACTTCAATGCTCATTGGAAAGTTGGTAATGGAAAAGTATTCAGTTTCGGATCCATAATTAGCTGGATTCCCCTATTCTCCAGTAGCTATCTGAAGCCGATCTTGCTACTTTGGGTAGGTTAAAGTTTCTCACTATATTACCAATAACAACTGGAACATTTCTCAATCTGTCTCCTATAATTTTTAAGACAGTTCTATTGAAATTAAAAACATTCATCTTCCTATAAATCCTACCATCGACACTTTAATCTGGCCTACCAACCCCAAAGGCTACATGTGCCTTAAAGATTCCATTAGATACTTTCCCCCCCATTAATCCAGTTGTGGCTTAGTGCTCCCCTCTCTGGAAGAACTATATCCCTCCTGGAACCTTTGTTTTCACATGGAGGGCTCTCCATAACAAGCTCCTAAATTCGATAATCTTAAAAAAAAGGGCATTCCCCTTGACTCTGGATGCCCCTTATGCTCTAAAAACTTTGAAGCTACTAACCATGATTTATCCTTGTGTGATTTTTCTATGCAGGTTTGGAGATGGGTATTTCAATGTTTTGACAAATATATGTCGCATGTTACGTCCTTGTTTTATCTTTGGGTAATTGCCCACAAAATGAGATGGAGTGACCAACTTGAAATTACTTGGATGGCTATTTTTTAAGACTATAGGCCTTATTTGGTGGACTAAAAACAAGGCTCTCCATGATGGCATTAACGCCCACCACAAGATTATTATTAATCATACTGAATCTTGGATCAAATTCATCAACACTTGTTCGAAGGTCACTATGCTAACAATATGAGTGATCTCGCTATGCTTCATAAGCTGGGTTTAATCAAAAGACATGCAAAGCTCCTAAGCGAATTCTAATTAATTGGTTCCCTCCCCACTTTGAATGGATGAATCTTAATACTGATGGCCTTTCTAAAAGATATCCGGGTGTCTGTCTTAACTTCGGCGGGTATCTTTCAAAACTATCGGGGTTTTTTCATCAGGTCATATGGTATTAACATTGGAAACCACAACACTTTCTTTGCTGCGCTTCTTGCTGTAATTCTCGGGGTGGATCTTGTTTGGGGAAGGGCTGGCACAAAATTTGGATTGAAGTGGACTCCACGGCAGTCTTATGATATCTTCTGAATTTCACCTTTCGCCTTCCTTGGGAGTTATCTACTTGATGGTTTAATTGCAAGTCCTGTTGATCCCAAATGAGATTTTATTGTTCCCACATTTATCGAGAGGGAAACGCTACTGTGGATAAGCTCTCTCTTCTTGATCCTCATCACATTGTTCTCAATTGGTGGTCATCGCCCTTAATTAAGATGGCAACGCTGCTCAATGAAGATCCCACTCCCCATTCTAGATATAGATTTATTGTTTACTAGTTCAGGTTTGGGTACTCTATAACATGTAATCTCCTGGGATCTCTGATTCTTTTTTTCATTTTAATATTCTTGCTCCTTAATTGGGAATAAAATTTAAAAAAAATACTAGCATACTTAAGGTTTAATCAAGGTTTTTTGATATCTTAGAGGGCATCAAGGATTTCATCATCATGTACCTTTGTCCCCTTATAGGAATCACAATAATATTTGCTTGGTATGTGTTCTTGAAACCCTAGGTTTAATCTTTAAACACAGGTCTTGTTTTCTTTTCAATGCATGATTAATCAAATATCCATAGGGATGAATTTTTTCCACACTTAAATGTCAATTCGAAGTTGTTTTTCCTAACATGCCTTACTGGAAAAAAGAGATGAAAAGATGTGTGGATTGAGAAGATGTGATGGATTGGGCATTGGAGAGGAAAAGAGATGTGATGTGTTTTCAGGTTTTCTATAACAAGTTGAGATGTAGAGAGATCAGTAAGTTTTATGTGCATACAATATTGGGGGATATATTAGACAGAAATGAAGAAGAAACAAATATGGGCTTAGTTTCAGGACAATTGGAAAATAATTTTATTTGGGACCTATGGAGAAGACCTCCCAACGTTCGATCAATAAAAATGCAATGAAAAAAGGCACGAGACAATGTTTATAGGAGCATTCTCTGTCTTACCACATTCATATTATACATTAGATCTAAAACGTGGCTAAATTTTTATATAAATATATGCAACACTTTAAGACATATATTATCGAACATACCTTAATAAATACACACACACACACACACACACACACACACACACACAGAGCACTCTAGAACATATATTATATAATATTTTATAGATATATGCAACACTCTATAACATATATTATGCATTTTATTGAATTATTATATTTTTAACGTGTGTTTAATGAGATTTGTTGGATGGTGTGACTCTATGTGTGTGTATGTGTGTATATATGTGTGTGTGCGTGCTTGAGTGTGTATGTATGATAGTGAGTATATCACTGCGCTATATACTGAGAATGGTTATGGTTTTGTATCATGACAAAGCCCAATGGTCATGGTTTGGATTCATGACCATATTGACGGTGACCATTTGGGGGGTCACGGTCTGAATTCGTGACAATACTAGGTGATCACAATCCCTTCCGTGACATAAATATTAGAGGCTTGGTCACGGTTGTGGATCGTGACAAATGGTCACGGTCATGAACCGTGGCCCATGCCCTGATAGTTCACCGTGGTCTTTTAATGGTCATGGTCCTCAACCGTGACAATCCTCTGTGAATTTTTTTGTTGGGCACGGTCCCTAACCATAACCTTCCATCATGACCAAAATGGTCACAATTTATAAAGAGACCACAACTGTGACCATTTAAATTGTTTGGTAGCTTACAATCCTACTCAAATTATAAGAATAACCAATCGGAGTCTTCAAGTTAAACGTGTGTACGAGGATCTTTTATTCACTATTCGTCAAAGTGAAAGTACCCGTGGTGATCGAATTTTTTCATGTTGTAGGATCGGTTCATAACCACGATTTTTTTCATCTCTTTTATATCGCGGTACACATTATCTCCATCTTTTGAATGCGATCAACCTAGGCGTGTTCCTATTAAATGTTCCAAAAACATTTCTCCGTGTGCATCACATCAATTACATGTTAAGAGTGTGTATTCCTTACCAAAATGAAGACCCACCAAAAATTTATTTTTCACATGAAAGATCTAATGTTAAAAAATGTACCCAAATTTTATATCAACCAATTTCAAGTTTTATGTTGCTTAAGCATGTTGATGAAAAAAGATACGAAAAAGGTAAATAAGATCAAAAGAAAAAAAGTACAAGGATCAAACCCACTAATGGGAAAAACATCGAGCCAATGCAATAATCTCACTAAACTTGGTAAAGACTTACATAAGGGACTAACGACTTACACTCCTTTTGCACTAACTCACACCTTCACATTTTTCCACCAGATTGTAGCAAGTCTAAGACTCCTATATGTTGATGGACAATCTCAATATCTCTATTTCATGACATGTGTCAACAATGTTGCACAAGAATTTCTCTTGAAACTTTGGGGATCACACATGATATGAACCTCAAAAGAGAACCTCAAATATCGCAATACTTCTTATTGGGAGAAATACCCAAAGTTTACAGGAAGTTTGTTTTACGAAAATGAGTTACTAATGAAATGATTTGTATTTTTTTTATATTAATCAACGTCTAAGAGAGGTGATTAAATGCAAACAAGAGAAGGAGAAAAATATGAAATAGTTTTTTAAAATGGGTTCACTTTGTTTCTCAAGTGTGTTCTTATATTCTTAGAAAGGAAGAAAAAAAGAATACACTCAAAAAGACTATCTTGGTATTTTTCTCTTTAAAGATATGAAATTTATTTTAAAAAGAAGATCATTGATGGTTTTTATAAAGAAAACCACACAAATGGGTTTCCCAAATACAAAGACAAGTCAAATGACACATCTCTTACACAAAGCACGTGTGAGAGAGCGGTTGAGGGATAGCCGGTCTAATCAGCAACGAAAAAGTTATTTTGCACACAAAAATAGTGAAGATACTCAAAGATCTTTATTATTCGCAAATATGTACACGTTGACAAAAATATCGTTGCAGTGAGGACGAGCGTCACTATAGCGATCTTGCCGTGATATAAGTCGTGCATCCATCGAGAGATTTTTAATAGTCGTACAAGGAAATTGGTGTCCAGTAAGGGAACTGTCGTTGCGGTGATGCTTCCACGATAAGATGCTCGAGCCAAACTCCATAGTTTTTTTCGAAAAGAGCTTGTTCCATTTTTGCTTCAACGACGCAATTTTTTGTTGCAGTAAAACTGATCACATTCGCTCAATTTTACTTGTTTTAGATTTTTTATACATTTGTATACCAAAAAGTTCAAGATATAAAAAATTAAAAGATTTACGCATAAAAAAGTTTTTTACCAACACATTTTGAAATAGTTTTGTTAAAACACATAACATGGGTGTGGTAATTCTCCAATATACTTGTCATCCAATAATATGATACTTGACATAACTAGGATGATAAAAAATAGGATTCAAGTTCTTGAACGGTGATGAAGCTTTACGGGGTGGTAAATTAGGAACCCCAAGTGTTTTGGAAAACTATAATAATACAATGATTAGGCATAAATTCTTCCAATTTATCCCTTTAATTTAAAGGCTTTTATCACCTCGGGCGATGTAAAATGAGTTGATTTATCTCATATCTGTGATACTAACATCTTCTAACAAATACCCCGAGTTTTGTATATTTTTCATAAATTTTGCAGGTATTTAATGCATGGGAGAAAGAAAGAAACCAGAAGAAAAGAAAAGAAGAAAAATCAAAAGGGCAAAAGAGTTATTTGCAACTGTAATTTGGACGAGGACCCAAAATGAAAGTTGAAGGCCTCGACTCTGCAAGCACGTAGGAAGAAACGGCGTCCAAATTTGAGTCCTGGAGCAAAAGTTATGAGCCTTGAAGAATGAGAGATAATCATGAGAAGATGAGAGAAAATAAAGAGAAATTGATCCAAGGACCCGGACCGATCCGGATTACATCAGAAATGAATCAATCCGGCCCCTTGAAGTCCACTGTCTAAGTTTGGTGAAGCGGACCGATCCAGATTACATAAAAAACGAACCGGTCCAAACCGTTGAAACTTATTGTCTAACCTTTGTGAAGAGGACCGATACGATGTAAAAAGAAAACGAACTGATTCGGTATACACCGAACCGAACCGTAATAGCAGGCTGGATCGGTCAAGAGGTTGAATTTTGTAATTATCTAGTTTTACAGCTAGAGTCTTGCATGGCTAAAACTCTTGTAATTTCGTAGGCTATTTATTTAAGACGATTCCCAAACATGAGAGAGCTTCTTTTTACATAGTTTTAGAGAGAGAAAATAGAGAAGAACCCTAGAAGCTTACAAATTACAGTTGTTAATTCTCAATTACAATTTCTGCAGTAAAGTTGATTTCTTTCTCTACTCTATTGTTTGATTTCAATAATTCTTGCATGATTAGTTTATTACCAGTAGATATTACATATTTATTCTTCTTTATAAGTAATTTCATCACGAGTTCAGTTGCATGCATCGCAGACACCCTAGTTTTTGCTAATTGCACCATGCTAGGCTAGACTTTTAGGGGTTGGTATGCATGAACCCAACCCGATGTGGTTTGCATGTGTGTAAAATTAGTTCCCTGAATTAAGTAAATGATCGAATCGTGTTGTGTGGTGATCACAACCGTTGTAGGACTTTTGATCTCGTTTACCCTAGGTAATCGGGATGCTTAAGAGTGTGACGCGCGTGTAGCTACTACAACACCGCTTTATTCTTACTTTTCATTATATATGGTGCAGTCTAGTACCCTCATATACGTAATGCTTGAGATTAATAAAGACTGGATTTAATCTAGTATTTAATTCATAACTAGTTTTATAGCCGATAAACATACTAGGGTCGGGGGATTGCATTCTAACCTATTTTTTCCATTCATACTTAGTAAATCATAATTAGCTTACTCTTGCATGTTTAGTTTCATAACTAGTTTAATTAACTTGCATTTAGTTGATAGAAATTTTCCCACTTCGATCATTTTTTTTGTTTCATTTTAGAGTCAGGTTAGGGTTGACCATCTTACCATTCGTCGTCACGAGTATTCATCCTATTTCCTTGTGGATTTAACCCCATCTTACTGAGTATATTACTTACGCGACATGCTTGCACTTGAGCCTATATAAGCACGCACTTTAGACACATTTATAGTCACGTCAAGTTTTTGGCCCCGTTACTAGGGATTTAGGTAGACTGTAGATTAGATTGAGTTAATAAAAAACTTTGACCAAAAATTCATTAAAATCCCCCAAAAAATTAGAAAATATAAAAAAATCCAAAAAGATACAACATCTCTCAGAAGCCCGTTCATGTAAAATCCGCAAAAAACTCCTCAAACCACTCCCATAAACATTCACGAAAATTCGATAGTTAAGTACAATCCGGATAGCCCACACACTCATAACGTTCCTCAATTTTTGGTTCAACCTCCTACACTGCCAAACTCACTAGCAAGTTACCGTTCGAATTAACCATCAGGTTACACTTCAAGTTACTCTCTGAGCACACCGAGTGAGGATACTGAGTCATTAAGTGAGAGAGCCATGTCACAACACGGTAGTGTAGGTGTAGGGGAGGAAGAGGCACCGTATCGCCCTTTGAGAGAATTCTTATATCCCGAGTGATCAGTCACTCCGGAACGCATTCTACTCTCGTACAATGCAGGGCAATTCCACTTTCGGAATGGGATGATCCAAATACTTCCCACCTATCATGTAATGGAGTCGGAGGAACCATATCTCCATATTCGGGAATTTGAGGGGGTGTGTGAAATTTTCAGCGATCAAATATGCACAAAAGATGTGATATGCCTCAAGCTTTTTCCATTCTCTCTAAAGGATAAAGCTAGGACTTGGCTATGGTCTCTATCTCCAAACTCGATTACGTCATGAAATGAGCTGTAATACAAATTTCTCAAAAAGTAATTCCTTCTGCATCGAACGAACGCCATTAAGTTTCAAATTCAAACTTTTTGACAACTAGAAAATGAGTCGTTCGATCGATGTTATGAGAGTTTTAATGAGTTAGTCACTTCATGCCCTCACCATAGTCATGATAAACAACAAATCATCTCTTTCTTCCATCATGGGCTAAATATATACTCCAAACAACTCATTGAAACAATGTGTGATAGAACCTTTATCGATCGAGATGCTAATGATGCTGAGATCCACCTGAATTATGTTGCCTAGACTACTCAAGCGTGGGCCACATCCAACCCTAGTGCCCAAAATCAACCTCGTCAAGCGTCCACCACTCCATAGGCATCCGGTCTATACCATTTAAACAAAGATACCTTCATAGACCGTCGATTCGATTAAATTGAGAAGGGCATGAGAGAATTACTCGAAGCACTGGTAAGAGAAGCAACCAGCTCCATCAACACCCCCATTGAAAAGGTGTGTGCTATTTGTGAGGCGGGACATTCAATAGAGGAATTCTCGACGATACCTTCATACAAAGTCATGCTTCAAGAGCAAGTGAGTGGTATAGGAGGATTTAAGGGTAATTTCGGTGCGCCGCACGAAAATTCTTACAAACCTTCACGGAAAAGCCATCCTGGTTTTAGCTATGGGAAACAAATTGCTGCGTTGAATCCTAATTCACATGTTGCCCCTCCTCCACCTCCACACTTTCAACAAGTGCCACATATTCAAGCACATATTCCAGCACCACCTCCTCCAGTGCCGTATATCGTTCCACCATGGATAAATCTCGAGGATACGATACACCAATTCATCAATGCCCAGAATGCAACCGATGATAAGTATGAGAGCATGTTCACTGACATAAATGCGAACATTTCGAAGTTACAATCGTTGTTGAGTATCCAAGAGAAGGGTAAGTTTTCAGCCTAAGGCCAAAGACCTCCTCAAGATCAAACTAGTCTTAGCTCGACATCCACGGAACTTCAAGATCAATGTTAAGCCATAACCACTCTACGTAGTGGGAGAGTTGTTGATTTATCACCTCCCCCACATGACACACCTAAGGACAAGGAGAATTCTCCCAGCACGAAAGAGGTCGAAGATGTCCCCTTGAAGGATAGTGAAAATGATGACACTAGTGCACCGAAAGTATTAGTGAAACCACCCACCACCGTGCCATTTCCTCAACGATTGGTTCCTCCCCAAGAAGGAAACCCCTATGATGATGTGCTAGAGGTCTTTAAGTAAGTCAAGATGAATTTACATTTCCTCGATACCATAAAGAAAATTCCCGCCTACGCTAAAGTTCTCAAGGAATTATTGACTGTGAAAAGAAGGCTAAAGGTAAAGAAAAATGCGAGCTCCGTTTTACTCAATGATCTCCCACCAAAGTTCAAAGATCCGAGTGCACCTACCATTCCTTCATCATAGGAGAGAACCAAATTGAAAAGACCTTACTTGATATAGGGGCGAGTGTTAGTATCCTCCCATACTCCATTTATAGGCAACTTGATTTGGGTGACCTCAAGCCCACAAATATTACTCTCCAACTTGTGGATCGTACCGTGAAGATACTAAGAGGTATTGTAAAAAATGTGATAGTCCAAGTTGACACCTTCTACTTCTCGATAGATTTTGTCATTTAGGACACGAAGCCCTCCTTCACCTCAAGTAACCATGTTACCATTATCCTTGGGCGCCCATTCTTAGCTACGACTAACGCCTTGATTAACACTTGAAATGGGAAAATGTAACTCACTTTTGGGAACATGACCTTAGAGACAAACATCTTCAACATCGCCCAATATGTGGGCGATGATGACGATTTTCACACAGTGGATCATATTGAGGAGATCGTAGAGGAGCACGTAGAGGAAAATTTCAGTGGAGATGCCTTAGGAGTGTGCCTTATATTGAGTGAGGGGATATACACCGACTTCGAGAGGGAGATAGAGGAGTTGAGAGTGATTCTTGATGAGAGAGCGTCAAATTGGGACGTGAGAGATGTAAATTAGGTTTCTAGGTTCGAGGAACTACCACTGAGGGAGTCGCACACGATTCCCTTCGATGAAAAATTTCCTACTCTCGAATTAAAGAACTACCCTCAAATGTCAAATATGCTTATTTAGGAGAATATGAGACATTTCCTGTTGTTGTCTCCTATAGCTTAGATAAAGAGCAAGAGGGTAAATTGCTGGAAATTTTGAGGAAGCACCAAAGTGCTTTTGGTTTGTGCATAGCATATTTGAAAGGTATAATTCCCTTAATTTGTACCTATAAAACCCACCTCGAGGAGGACTTGAAGCCCTCGGGGGAAATGCAAAGAAGATTGAACCCTACCATGAAAGAGGTAGTGTGAGCTAAAATTATTAAGATGTTGGACGTCGGGATCATCTACCCAATCTCGGATAGCAAATGGGTGAATTCTATACAAGTTGTCCCGAAGAAGTCGAGTATGACTGTGATTGAGAATTCCAAGGGTGAGCTAATTTCCCAACGTACCACCAACGGGTGGCGCATTTGCATTGATTACCGAAAACTCAATGCGAGCACTAGGAAAGATCATTTCCCCTTACCATTCATCGATCAAATGCTAGAGAGAGTGGAGGGACACCCATACTATTGCTTCCTAGAGGGTTATTTCGGATATAACCGAATAGAGGTAAATGTGCTTGACCAAGAAAAGATGACTTTCACACGTCTTTTTGGCACGTTTGCCTATAAAAGTATACCATTTGGATTGTGCAATGCACCCGCGACCTTTGAAAGGTGCATGTTAAGTCTCTTTAGCGACATGGTTGAAAGAGGACTTGAAGTTTTCATGGATGACTTCAGCATTTTTGGCACCTCTTTTGACCTTTATCTAGATAATCTTGATAAAGTACTTGCCCAGTGTGTGGAAAAGAACTTAGTGCTAAATTGGGAGAAACGCCATTTTATGGTCACTGAAGGAATAGTTCTTGGCCACATTGTATTGTCCAAGAGAATTGAGGTTGATAGAGCCAAAATATATGTCATAGCTGAGTTACACCCACTGAAATCACTAAAATATGTGCGTTCTTTCTTGGGCCACGCAGGGTTTCATAGAAGGTTTATCAAGGACTTTAGCTCCATCGCTAGACCCTTGAGTAACCTTCTTATGAAGGACACTCCATTTGAGTGGAATGAATAATGCTAATGTGCTTTTGATAAATTAAAAAGCATACTTGTTTTCCCTCCTATCATGCAAGCTGCGAATTGATCTTTACCATTTGAGCTTATGTGTGATGCCAATGATTTCGCGATAAGGGATATTTTGGGCCAAAGGAAAGATAAGAAAGCTCATGTCATCTACTATGCTAGCCGGACTTTAATCAGACCGCAATTAAATTACTCCACCACGGAGAAAGAATTACTAGAGGTAGTGTTTACCTTAGATAAATTTTGCTCGTACCTCATTGGTTCTCCCATCACATGCTTCACTAACCACGTAGTGCTGAAATATCTCCTTGCTAAGAAGGATGCAAAACCGTGCCTCATAAGGTGGATCCTACTCCTACAAGAGTTTAATCTTTCTATTAAAGATAATAAAGGAGTGAAAAACGTCATTACCGATCATTTATCTCGACTTTCGTTCGACGTGCCTAGTGATCCTGTACCCATAAATGAGTATTTTTCGAATGAGCAACTCTTTGCTACATCTTCTCTCCCCTAGTTTGCGGACATAATTAACTATCTTATCACGAAATCCATCCCTCCCGATTGGACACGTCAAAAGAAGAAGAGGTTTATTACTTGGTCACACATGTTTTTCTATGACGATCCATTCCTCTTCAAATATTGTGCGGACCAAATCATTCGACGATGTGTACCGGATGATGAGATACCAAAGGTTATCCAATTTTGTCATTCAGAAGCTTGTGGAGGTCATTTATCTATGAAAAAAGACGGTCGCTAAAATCCTTCAAAGCAGCCTCTATTGGCCCATAATGTTTCGGGATGTTGGAAATTATTGCAAATCTTGCGATAGGTGCCAACGAATGGGAACTATTACCCAACGAGACATGATGCCACTAACCCCATGCTCATTATTGAGATTTTTTATTCCTGGGGTATTGATTTCATAGGCCCTTTTTCCCCGTCCTTTGGGTTCCTATACATCCTCGTTGCGGTAGACTATGTTTCTAAATTGGTGGAAGCTATAGCTACCAAAACAAATGACAACAAAGTGGTGATAAAGTTCTTATAAGAACACATACTCTCTCGCTTCGGTGCTCTGAAGGAGATAATTAGTGGTAACGGCACGAATTTTTGCAACAGGCCGTTTGAGAAGCTTATGAGAAAGTATGGGGTCGTCCACAAGGTTGGAACGACTTATCACCCACAAACGAATGGGCAAGCCTAGTTGGCGAATCGTGAAATAAAGAACATCCTTGAGAAAATCGTTGATCCTAATCGGAAAGATTGGTCCATTCGATTGAACGATTCGTTATGGGCTTATTAAACCGCATATAAGAACCCCCTTGGGATGTCCCCTTTTAGCATTGTGTATGGAAAGCCTTGCCATCTCCCCGTGGTGCTAGAACACAAAGCGTATTGGGCCATTAACAGGTTGAACTATAAATTGGATAAACCCGGTGAAGCTCGTAAGCTTTAATTGAATGAGTTGGAAGAGATACGCAATGATGCGTACGAGAACGCTAAGATAACCAAAGAACAGATGAAACTTGCACATGATAAGATTATCCAACACAAGGAGTTTCATTCCGGGCAAAAAGTGCTTCTCTACAACTCTAGGCTTCATTTGTTTCCCGATAAATTGTGGTTTCGATGGATTGACCCATTCGTCATGAAGAAGGTATTCCCCTATGGAGCTGTGGAACTGGAAGATCTAAAGGGGGGAGATACATTCAAAGTTAACGGGCAATGCCTAAATCCATATTTAGAGGAGTTTGTGGATGAAGCTGACACCATTTGGTTGTCAGACCCCATTTATGAGGTTGAGTGAGTTCTAACAGAGAGGTCGTCGTACCCCCGATGTGTATGGGGTGAATTCTTGTGTATTGTAGCTGTGAGTTGGTTAGGGTAGTTAGAGTCCATAGGTTAAGTCATGAGAGGTCAGGGATAGGAACACTAGCACACATTCCGAGAAAGTGTATAGGGTTTGGAGTAAGCGTTGGGAAGTTTTAGGTCGATTATGCGTAGGAATAATGGTAGGAACATCTGAGGTTTGAGAGAGAAGAACATTCAAAGTTAGGGTAAAAAATTAACCTTTCTGGGAACCGGACCAGTCCGGTTCTGGAGACCCGCATCGGTTCATTTTTGGAAAATTCAAAAATAAAAAGGACTCAGATCGGTACGGTCCTAGAACTCGGATCGGTCCGGTGTTTGCAACTTTTCTTCTCCCTAGGTTCACCGCCCTTCTCCCCAATCCACTCATTTCCCTCCCATTTCATCCCTTACATTCCCCTATCCATTTTTTTCCCTCCCAAATACACCCCCCTTCCCTCCAAAAATTTTCCCTCTTAAACCAACCCCTGCCCTCCCCTCACCAACTATAAATACAACCCTACTCCCCCCATTTCATCACCACTCTCTTACTCTCTCTCACTATCCCATAAGCCCATTTTCCTTAAGTCAACATGGCCAACCAAAACCTTCCTAAAAAATATGACTCCATCGAGATTCTTAACGACGGCGGGTGATCACGCGTGAAAGGTGTGTTCGTGTAAGGACACAATCGTTGTTTTAGTTTCACCGAACTGATACAAACAAACCTAAATTACGACTAACTTGCGATACAAATATAGCGGTAAGTCAGGTATCAAATCCACAGGGAGTGTTCGACAGATTTTAATTGGATTATTAATTCAGGAATAAAAGTGTAAAAGGTGATGGGTGGTTGTAAATGAAAGAAAAGAACAAGTTAAGTATACACAAAAGTAAAGATAGGATCGGGATATCATCCAACCATACAGATCAAAACAACTATTAATCATAATTCCGGCTCGGGAGCAATTTAATCGAGCATTATCAATTAATCATAAACTTCGCGCAATAAGGAATTTAAGCCAAAGTTGCGTGAATAAACAATTAACCGAAAATTGGTCGCACGCGGATTAAACTCATATTATCGTTATAAACACTAACAAAGAAATTTAAACGCATAATAATCCGACTTTAATACGCGCGGGTTCAATTAAACGCAATTCTGCACAAAACCTAATTTTTGGATCTCGGGGCCCGTTAATGGCGGAACGAAATTCCGACCCTATTTATCTAGGGGAACATAATGATCAAACTAAATTACAACTAATTAAACTAGGAAAGCAAGAAATAAAGCAATTAAACTAATTAACAAAGCATGAAACTAATCTACAAAGCAAGAAATAAGCAAGAACAAGTATATTAATGGTAAATGAAGTGGAAAGTTCAACATACACACCCTAAATGGTTGTCAACCCTAAGAGAAATGAAGCCAAGCTCTCAAAATCCAAAACCCTAAGCTAAAACTAATTAACAATTAATATATATGATATTACAACAAAATTCCCATATATAGTAAGTTGGGAGAAAAGAAAAGAAGAAAGAAAAGAAAAGTAAAATATCTCAAAACAAACAGGGGATCGATCGATCGATCCCTTTGGTCGATCGATCGATGGTGAAAAATAAAGCCCACTGTCTCCCCATGAAGGAAAAAATGTGAAGGATCGATCGATCGATCCTTTTGATCGATCGATTGATCAAGCAGGGCTGCATAATCCTCCTCCTGTTTTGGTTGGTTTTCTCATCCGCTAGAAACGCCGTAACTTCTTCGTTAGGGATTGGATTCACGCACTGTTTGTGACCACGCGAAGCTTGCGAGGAGGGATACAACTTCCGTATAGATGTTGGGCTAGGTGCCCAAACTGTGAATTGACCGAATTGCCCTTGAACGTGCAATTACGTACAAAACTTGAGCGAAATGCGTTCGAATCCCATTCTTAGTACCTAAATACCTATAAAAGCCCAATTATACCTCATATAACATGTTAGCAATATAAACCGAGGTTGTCTGGTTAACGGGCTTAAATATAGAGATTAAGGCACCCGAGGGGACTAAAATGCATAGGTTCGACGGATGAAATACACAATATTTGCGCATTATCAGCGGGGCCGCACACCGCTCCCTTCAAGAACGAATATAGTATGAGCGCTTCTTCAGCCACTCTCGCAAACTACAAATGAAGCGCACAGTGAACTGGACCGAGATGCACAATTTCGTCACCAATCTCTTCATGGAGAAGGGTTGTTGTCATTTCCTCAATGAGGCACACGGAGCGATGTGGGCAGCCCAAGTACGAGCTTTTTATGGCTCCCTAGTCCGCACCGATCATAACGTATCTGAGGCTTATGTGGACGGCATTTGTATCCCATTCTCCTGGGACATTCTCATCTAGAAATTAGTGACAAAAGACGTTCCAAGCCCTTTCCCATTCACATATCCCAACCACCTCCCTTCACTTGAGAAGGACATATGCATGTCCTGCATTGCACCCGGCACACCATGGGCTACCAAGACAGTTCCGGTGGGTCGGCTATGCGAAAAGGCTCTCCTCACCTTTCAAATTGTATACACAAATATACTTCAAACTTCCAATGAATCGTCCATGCGCCCGCGTCAAGAAACCCTTGTTTATAACCTCTTTAACCCCAACACCCCGATCCACCTGGACCAAATCATTTATAAAGACATATTTTATGCGGCCGTGGACGAAAAAGGTAAAACCCCTTCTCCCGTATGCCTAGCTCATCACTTCCATCCTAGTGAACGCCGGCGTTGAGCCTCCCACCGATTTTCCTCGCCTTTCCAACCCTCTTGGGTAGGACTCATGTACAAAAAATAAGAGGCAATGGGAGATTCTTCGGGCACGAAGGGCAGCTCGGGATTATTCATATGATGAAGACGAGGGTGATGATGATGAGAGCGATGAGGAAGATGAGGGGGCGGAGGCGGACATTATGATGGGCGATGGCGAGGAGGAGTACGATGAGGATGCCGATTCAGATTATATGCCAGCAGGAGAAGATCTCACCGCTCGGGTTGTCTCTCTCTCGAGGCGCATTTTGAGGGGTTTATGACTGACTATCGTGAAGACCATCTCGCATATCAACGCGACACTAGTATGATGGTGCGTCTATAGGCTGAGAAGTATCGTATGTCTATGGGTACGCCCCCACCTACATATTTTTATGATCCATATGATCCTAACGCACCCGGTAGCTCCCGCTCACCGCCCCAATGAATCCCTTGTATGGTGTTTTGTGTGTTGGTTGTTTATGTTGCTTTTAGGATTGGTTGTAATTGTTGGTTGCTTTTATCCCTGTGTTTTGTAACACATGTTTGCTACTTATATAAAAATCTGCATTTTCACTATTTGTTCGTTTTATATCTTCGCACTTTTAATTCGCTCTTAGTTGGATTTTCATCATTTTTTATTTGAGGACAATGCAAAAGTCTACGTTAGGAGGGGTGACAAGTGCGTATTTCTAAAACTTCACAAATTTTTAAAATGCCCCCCCCCCCCCCCAAAAAAAATAGAAAATCTAAAAAATTATCAGAAAAATTGAAATTTTTTGAAAAAGCCCAAAATATTTTTCTTCAAAATAAATGAAAATTGGAATTTAAAAGCTTAAAAAATTTCACAAATTTGTTGTCTCAAGTTAAAAAAAAATCAAATGCACAAAGCCGAAATTGACCAAAGATGGAAATTGAGCGAAAATTGATGACTTAACGAATAAGTGTGGAGATTAACCAACCTGGTGAGAATTCGAGCCTATCACTTTTTGCGAGTTTTTAAATCAATCCGAGTTAATGGTTAACTCAAAGATAATTTCAGCATTTTAAAAAGTCATTGAGGATCTCAATACCTTTGCTTTGAACGGTTACGAAAAACGTGTGCGATGTCATCTCGAAAAGCGCGTTAAATATATCTCTAAACTTTAATTAATCTCGAGACGCATATGGTAAAGCATTTAGCAATTTGGACAATGAAGTCGGCCCTCGTTTGACACCCAAAAATATTGACCAGAAAAAGTAATAAAAATTTCATCCCTTTTGCAACCCCAATTGATCCTAATAAATGTTTTCCTTTCATTTGATAACCCAAAAAATCCAATTGGCACGGAATTGGGAAAAGTGAAAAGTCAGAAATAAAGTCCGAAAAATGCATAAAAAGGGGCAAGAAAAATAGAAGTATGCTCACCAAAAATAGTAAGAAAAAAGAAAAGTGTGAAAAATAGAAAAAGAAGAGAAAATGAAAAAAAGCCCGAAAAAGCACAAATGGATATACTAAGAATAGTTTCCAATTTTGAATTTCCAAATCAATCCCATTTTACCCAATACACCTTACAACCCGATAAAGTCCTAACCGAGTCCGAATTGTGGAATTAATTACCGCGAGACACAACTCATCCTACTAGGGTAGCCTAGGGGTTTAAAGGCTTGTTGCATATGCTAAATGCAATCGTTTGCTCGTGAAAGAGGTATTCCATTCCTAGTTAGAGTTTGACAATACTTTTGATTCTTTTACATTACTCGGGACGATCAAAGTTCTAAGTTAGGGGGGCTTGATTAGGTATAATTTCTTTCAATTTATCCCTTTAATTTAGAGGCTTTTATCACGTCAGGCGATGTAAAATGCATTGATTTATCTCATATCTGTGATACTAACATCTTTTAACAAATACCTCGAGTTTTGTGTATTTTTCATAAATTTTGCAGGTATTTAATGCATGGGAGAAAGAACGAAAGAAATCGGAAGAGAAGAAAAGAAGAAAATTCAAAAGGGCAAAAGAGTAATTTGCAGCTGGAATCCGGACGAGAACCCAAAATGAAAGTTGAAGACCTCGAGTCTATAAGCATGTAGGAAGGAATGGCGTCCAAGTCTGAGTCCCGTAGCAAAAGTTTTGAGGCTTGATATATGAGATATAATCATGAGAAACTGATGAGACAATGAAGAGAAATTGATCCAAGGACCCGTACCGATCCAGATTACATCAAAAACGAATCGATCCGGCCCCCTTGAAGTTCACTGTTTAAGTTTGGGGAAGCGAACCGATCCGGATTACATAAAAAATGAACCGGTCCGGACCCTTGAAACTTGTTGTCTAACCTTTGTGAAGTGGACCGAACTGGTGTAAAAAAAAAGAACCGATCCGATATACATCGGACCGAACCGAAATAGCAGGTCGAACCGGTCCAGAGGTTAAATTTTGTAATTATCTAGTTTCCAGTTGAGTCTTACATGGCTAAAACTCTTGTAATTTCGTAGGTTATTTATTGAAAACAATTCCCAAACATGAGATAGCTTCTTTTTGCATAATTTTAGAGAGAGAAAGTAGAGAAGAACCCTAGAAGCTCACAAATTACAGTTGTTAATTCTCAATTACAATTTCTGCAGTAAAGTTGGTTTATTTCTCTTCTCTATTGTTTGATTGTAATAATTCTTGCATGATTAGTTTATTCCCAGTAGATATCACATCTTTATTCTTCTTTAGAAGTAATTTCATTATGAGTTCAGTTGCATGCACCATAGAGACCCTAGTTTTTGTTAATTGCACCATGCTAGGCTAGACTTTTAGGGGTTGGGATGCATGAACCCAAACCGACGTGGTTTGCACGTGTGTAAAATTAGTTCTCTGAATTAATTAAATGATTGAATCGTGTTGTCTGGTGATCACAACTATTGTAGGACTTTTGATCTCGTTTGCCCTAGGTTACCGGGATTCTTAAGAGTGCGACGCGTGTGTAGCTACTACGACATCGCTTTATTCTTACTATTGATTATGTATGGTGCGGGCTAGTACCCTCATATATGTAATGCTTGAGATTAATAATGACTGAATTTAATTAATTATTTAATTCATAAATAGTTTTATAGCCGGTAAATGTACTAGGGTCAGGGGATTGCATTCTAACCTATTTTCCCATTCATACTTAGTAAATCATGATTAACTTACTCTTGGATGTTTAGTTTCATAATTAGTTTAATTAACTTGCATTTAGTTGATTGAAATTTTCCCACATCGATCAATTTTTTCCTTTCTTTTTAGAGTCAGGTTAGGGTTGACCATCTTACTGTTCGTCGTCACGAGTATTCATCATATTTCCCTGTGGATTCGACCACGTTTTATCGTGTTTATTACTTACGCGACAGGCTTGCACTCGAGCCTATATAAGCATGCACTTTAGACACATTTATAGTTGCGTCAGACAACTACCTATGAGGTCACAAATGAGTATATGAATACTCTTATACATGACTTACACGGTGCTCTTTTTAATATGGCAAATCAAATAAGATTGATTATCTAGACCATGCTTTCATTTTACTAGGATCTTTCGTATCCTTCCTAGATTTACACTTTTAGCCTTCAAACTGAGGGTGTTTTCCAACAAACGTATTCCCCAAAGTCATAACCTTTACCTTCTCTTCGATTTAATAACGAAAAAGTTGAGAAGGTTCCATCCTAAGCTAGTAACCAATCAGTAAAAATTTAGACTTGTCATTCCTAAAAGGTTGATTGTTCGGTAGAAATATACGATGATCAGTATAAATTATCTTACCACTATGATATAGCAAAGAGGATTCAGTTTCCTCTCTAGAGATGGGATTTCCATAACATCGATGAACATTACAATCGAACAAGGTCCTATAAGTAGGAAAGTCATGGATTGACCACAACACGATTGCTTTAAGTGTGAAATATTCACCTTTATGCGTGCCAAACACCCTCACACGTTCATCCCATAACTTTTTAAGTTCTTCGATAATGGGGCTAAGAAAAAATCACTATCGTCGCCGGGAGCCTTTGGGCCAGGTATTAATAATGACAATAATGTGAACTCTTTTATCATTCATAGTGTTGGAGGGAGATTTAAAGGTGCCATGCAAACTAGCCGATAAGTCTGATTAGTTCTTAAATTACTAAAGGAGTTATACCCATCAATTGATAATGCAAAGCGGACATTGTGTGGTTTCTTTAGAAATTCAGGGTGTCGTGAATTTGAAAACTTCCATATGAGTCAATCGATAAGATGACGCATGATATTCCCACCCACCTCGACTGGAGCGTTCCATGTAATGGACTTTATTATCCACGGTACAGTAAAAAAATAACTGTGGCCCGTGGGGAAGATACTTCAATTCCTTTTGTGGAATTTGCGAGCACTTGTGAAATTTTACAAGTTTGTCTTTTCCACTCTCACAAACAATATATCTTGGATCATTGCATACATGACACTTAACCTTCATTTCTTGTTCGTTGTGGTACATTATGCAATCATACTTACATGCATAAATAGATTTGTACATTAAATCCAAACCCTTCAAGATCTTCTTCATGCTCGGATAATTATTTGGTAACGTGTTGTCTTTAGGGAGTATGTCTTTAACCCACTTAAGAATTTCGATTACGTTGTTGATCGACAAACCAAGTTGACTTTTAATATTATGAAAATCTATTATTTCATATAATACTGAGTGATATTCTTTACAAATTCCTAGTCGCATCGGCTTTCAACCGTATGTATTCCTGATATTCGAGTAATTTAGCATCAACTTGTTCATTGACTTGGTCATAATATAGATTATCCGTATCCATGGACTGGTAGTCTTTATTGTGGTGGACTCTGTAAGAATCATTAATTAGGTCGGTCAAAGGACGATGTGTTAGCGAATCATTCACCACTTCCACTCGATGGAGTTCAGTTATGTGGTCGGGTATTGGTAATTCTTCCAGAATATATGTTACATTCTTTTTTCCATGGAACGTCCATATCTTATAAACTTGGGGCATACCCGACTTTAGTAAATTAAGATCAATGTCTTCCAAAGACTTACATTTATCATTCATAGAATGGGTACACATATAAAAATCTTCTCATTTTTAAGTTTTTTATCGTCAAATTTAACAAATTCACGGATGCCCTTTACATGATTATCAGAGATTCTATTATTCTCTCTAAGCCATTCTTTGTATTTTGATAAATCCATTGAATAATCTTTAAAATTCAAGACACATATATAAATAGGTTGGAACGAAGGTTGTGTACAAGAACTCTCAATTTATAATTCAAAAAAATTCATTCAATCCGGTCATTTAATAAATATGAAATAAAACCAAACAATTAAATTTTTATCAAACCCCCAAAAATTTAAATTAAAATAATTTATGATGTCAACAGATGTTCCACATAATTAAAACATTACAAACTTGTTCCCAAATAAACATTGTTCATCGATTAATCTTAACCAATATATAAATTGGCTAGATAATATAACAATCTTTATATGATTTTAACATAGGCCCTTCACGATAGTCAACATGCACAGGATCCTCTTAGCCACCTTAGTATATTATTATCAACCAATGTCTGAGCCTCACCCACCTCCAAATGGCAGTTGTGGATAGGTGTTTCAATATTCATGGAATTGAGCGTACACATGCCAACGACCCTGCTACTAGTCAAGTCCCTTATATAATATTCTTCTCCATAGTCACCGTGCATGGATGACAATTATTCGTGAAATTTTGCAGTAGGAGGCACTTGAGATGGGAAACCTTAAGGCGTATAAAAGGGGAATGTTGAGGAGGCATTTGGGAGGATAAACCATATTGTAGACTAATCAATTGGGTCATCCCTTGATTTCATTTGTCAGTAGTCCCGAATGATTGGTAACATTGCACATGTCATTCTTAAGCTCTAACACTTTCTCTTTTGTTCTGGACTATTCTTCTGCCTGGCTCGACATATGACTCTTAATAAAAGAGATCTCATCTATTAGAGGTACAGTGTGCTATAATTTGGTACTTGGCATATATGAGTCCACACTTATTGTCCTCTCTCTTTTGTCCTTATCAAATACCTTAAATATGGCATCCAATTCAATTTCATAGGAGTTGCACTCAGATTGACTGCTTGTAAGGCCTTCTATCGTTTCTTGTATCATAATATTATTTTTAGGATTGTGATTTCAACATTATTTTATTATAGCGTGTATATATATGATAAATAAATTCAAACTCACCAGAGTCGGAGTCAATTTATCTGGGAATTTATCGGTCCCTAAATCCCACCGGGCATGCAAGTACATGTCGACCCCATTAGGAACTTTACCTTTTTCTAGAGTCCCCTTGGTCCTCTCCACCCATTCACCCTTCAAATAATCATATTATTTTGCCCCAAGTTTGTGGATGTCAACTTTCATTTCCCTGTTCTGTTTATTTTTCTCCCTTTTGGACACTTTTTCCTCTCTGGTCTCATTCTCTAAGAAGTTGTTCCATTGGTCAACAGGCGTTTGAACATTTTGGAGAACTTTATTTTGTAACCCTGAATTTTCAGAACTTGATGCCTCATTTGGGAAAAAAATGCTTCTGAAAGTTCTTCCGATAGGTTTTCATATGTTCACTTACTCGAAAAAAAACAGTTCTTTGAACTAGTTGGGGATGTAAAACTCTTATAAAGTTGATCCCACACGTTATCCTTTATGACAATATCAACGTTCTTCTAGTTGTCTGTGCCTCGATGCCTACAGTCATCTTTTTGAGAGATAAACAACGGGCTTTAAAAATTTGGACATCATTTTTTTTACCAGTAGGATTCCCGAGCATGGAGAACTCAATAGGATTCTTATCAATTTCTTGGTAATACTAGGAAGAGGGAGGTGGGGTGTGACACCCTGTTTAATTAAACATCGATTGATCATGCCCTTATTAAATTAAAATAAGTGTCTCATATGGTTCATTCTTAGCATCACTGTCGAAAACTTTTTAATTACTAATCATCTAAGTGAAATTAGACATGTGTCAAATTTTATCTTCCTTTAAATATAACCATGTGGAAACTAGTAAAAACATTCAAAATACTAAAGCCCAAACCATCACAATATATGAATGAATAAAGTCTTGGCCGAATAAACCATGGGCAAAAATAAAATAAAAACAAATGAAATAAATTAACATTAGTCCGACTGAAATAACTGAAATAATGTCAACGAATAACACGTCCATAAATGGAATATACAATGAGATCATACACTAGATCTGAATGGATTAATCTTCTAATAAAATAAATCTTGTCAGCATCCATAGTGCTACAGCTCCGAGTCCATGCGTCCCTGTGCTTGGACACCTAAAAGGTTTTTGAAAATATTTTATAGTAAGTGTTAGTACACAAAACATTTTGAAAATATTTAGCGAGCGTTTATTACATTTTTCAAATCGATTATTTATTACACAAGTTAGGTTATCGTACAATCTCTTGAGTTTACTCACCTCTCATCTATTGTGCACGCCTAACATTCTATACTTAACCCGCCTAGCTATACTGTCCAAGGTAACTAGGATATAGTATTATCTGAACTTATCTATTCGGTTAAGTTCTCCGTACCGCCCATACAGTACATCATTTTCGTTCACGTCCCATATATAATTTATTCCTCATGCAACACTTACACATGTTAGGGTAAATCAAGTTTCTTTTCTTAATTCGTCTTTTAGATGTATATCCATAAATATATCATCTACAAATCTACTATCGCACTCAATAGGACATCATAAGGTATATAAATTTCGCACACAATATATACTATAAGGATTATTGGTCCGGATAACCATCGACCCCAATTATCCTATCTTTTACATCATTCTGGATATCCCTCGACCCCAATGTAAATGTTATGCATATGTATATTGGTCCGAATTTTCCATCGAACCCAATATTATTTATTTTTGATTTGGTTCGGATAATCATCGACCCCAAATTCGAACTTTCACGTATTGGTCCGGATACCCATCGACCCCAATACTATTAATACACTTTAGGTATTCACACAACCTAAGTACTTATATTATAGGTATTCACACAACCTAATAATTTACACTAGTACGTAGTATATTTCTCTCAAATACTTACCGTACATTTTATTTTATGATTTATTTTGCTATCGTATTTATAGAAGTGTTCACCCAACTCTAAGGATCCTAGTTACCCCTTTTCTAAATTCGGTAGATAAGCCTAACTTTCCCTACTGATCGATACATCCATTTATTAAATTCACATAATTCTTTATCCGTCTCTCAGATTAATTACGATGTTATTCCTCTCAACTTCAGTCTCGTCTTAAACTTCTCCATAAGACTACTTCATACCTCCTTAATAGGCCCACCATAATATCATAAATCTTCTATTATTATTACTACAAAGTCCTAAAGGTTTCCACAACATTGTTTTAGGAACACTAGGCCTAAAAAGGAAGTTTCGTATCAATTTAGGAGATTGAATCGATTCTGTAGAGATCGAACCTAACCGCACCTCTTTGGTCCGTACCGGTTCATTTTTCTGACACTCGTTTTGCCGACTAGTTCATTTTTCTGCAGTTATAGCATGTACGTTTTTCACCATTTACGCACCTTAATCTTCCATGTTCTCCCACTAAACTCTAAACTAATTATCCAAAACCCTCCTACATGTATAAGGACAATTTTTAATGTAACCTTTTGCATCAAAACATTACAAATCATTCAGGAATGAATTTAAGCCTCCAATCCTAAAAAATCATAGGTTTTCATGTTCTTCCTCTAATATTCATCAAAACCCAGATTTAATTCATATTACGGACAAATTCTCCTCTAATTATTGATCATCTACATATGTTAAATCGTTCTACATGCAGATCCTATCTCAACATGCATAAAGATCATTCTTACTCTACCAAGAACATTGATTTAATAAAATAAATCGTAAAACCCTACACATGAGTATTATAACTTCATGAATATTGCAATAAACAACTTGCCTCTTTATTTGTAGGGCCCGATTTCGTGGATTAGATGTTGGAATGATGACCTTCTCTTCCAATCCTCACTCCTTGGATGCTTAGGGTGCAAGACAAGGTTCAATCCTCTAAGAATGCCTCCTTAAGCTTTGGGAATGATTTATCTCTTCTCTCTAACGACCTCTCTTGGGTTTAACTGTTTCTAACCCAAGCCTCAAGTCTTAAACATCTTATATTACACTTAGAATTTCGTAGGTCCCTTAACCTCTATTTTTCAAATGACAAAAATCCCCTCAATAGGTTCCAGTTTGGTCTAAAATTGACCTGAGACCCAAACTATACCCCCAGATATAATATTCTAACTATTTCGACCCATTCGGAACAATTCGTGACCTCTAAATCGTTATCCGAGTCACTTAAAATAAATTTCCTATCTCGACCTCAATATGATCTCCACGCGACTCTCGATTGAGATAAAATCAAATACGCCCATATTACTCGCTATGCCGTAAATAAAAAATCCTTAATTATTTACTATTCACACTTAATAAATTTCATATCATAATATTAATCCATATCTATCTCTCGATTATTATTCAATAATCACAGCTATTATTAAATCACATTAAATTACTTCTCTCACGTAATATAGATAACATATTTTTTCAATTAATTTCCGAATTAATTAAATCTCAAATACATAAAAGTACGAGTATTAAATGGGGGTGTTGGATGAACAGAGGTTTGTTGAGTTTCATAACTCGGAGACACTGTAGATGGATTGGTAGACTGAAATGGGCGGGAATGTAAAAATCTTACAAATTTTATCCCATACGTCATCCTTTGTGAGTTCTTCTAGTTATCTGTACCCCAATGCCCATAATCATCTTTCTGAGAGACAAATAACGAAATTTAAAAATATGGATGCCATTTTTTTTACCAGGAGGATTCCTGAACACAGAGAACCCAATGGGCTTCTTATCATTTTCTAGGGATTCCTCAGGAGATGGAGGTGGGGTTATTGTATTAACAGGGGTTTGTTGAGTTTCATGACTTAAAGACATTGTAGATGGAGTGGTAAACTAAACCTACGGCGGAGTAAAGTATTGCCATTCTGCAAGTGATGAGAACCGAGGTTGGGGTATATGAGAGGATTGAGTTGGAGGTGTTCCATCATCTGATTGATTATTTATGTTCTTGTTCGACATTTCCTATAAATAAATAAATAATTAATTAGTGAAAAATGTAGGATAATCATATTTATGACTATATTTGTACATATATACACATATGTGTATATACATTTTCAATATGTTTTAAAATATGCTCGATTTGTCTAATTTCCATCTAATCGGTATTCATTTTTTAAATTTTATAAAAAGCTATACGCGTCCAACTGGTAGAAGCGTATCCATGATTGCTGGATAAAGGTTTCTGATAGGAACTCGAAACTCTTTCTTTTTCAACTTATTTGCAAGTTCACGTTTAATGTGCATATGTTGCGAGACGTCACAATCTGGGTGAATATTCTCTTTAAGAAATTGTATCCACAATGGATGAATATTTTTTGTCTATTCTAATAGTTTCACTAACGTCAGTGCCTTGTTAGTATTATGAAGGCGAAATATATTATTTATTACATCATCCCAAAATTCTGGTAAGGAAAACAGAATGCGATCGAACATGTACACTTATGAGAGATCAACTCCATGATTTAAAAGGTAATTAAATTTATTAAATTTTTCTATTTTCATACTTGTAAATAGGAGTTCACTCTATACGACGCGCACTAATAATATATGTTTTAATGCAGTCCAATTGCAACCTCTCATGCTTTTGTTGAAAGTAATTATTATCATGACTTAATTTTCCTAAGAAAATATATAGAAGGGAGGTGTGAATATGAGTCGTAGAGGTAATGACTCTAATTAATCATAAACTAACTGTTATTTTCCATTCAATAAATCATACACAACAAATCCAATTTAAGTTTATTTTGATTAAATTAATCCTAAAATTATTATGTGTCCACCAAATGTGCAAGCCCTTCCACCAATTTGTTCACCCAAACATCAACCATTTAAGGGATGAACACAGTCACAATAGTTAACCTTAAATATAAATGCATTAATATTCATCCACACAATATCACAATGCCAAATTAAGTTTATTTTAATTAAATTAATACTAAAATTACTATATGTTCACCCAAAGTGCATTCCCTTCCACCAATTTGTGTTCACCCAAACAACAACTACTTAAGGAAGGGATGAACAAGGCCATAATAGTTAACCACAAAGACATATACATTAATATCATCCGCATAATATGAACAAGTCCAATTTAAGTTCATTTTAATTAAATTAATCCTAAAATTACTATATATCAGCTAAATGGGCAAGCTCTTCCACCAATTTGTGTTCACCCAAACAACATCCACTACAGTTAACTGAGAAGTTATAATTATATATGAGACGATGTTACATAAAAGAAAATATAAGTAAAATTAGTTGAATAAAGAAAGCACCTAGAGTCAGTTGAGCTTCAATAATCGTTCTCTAATTGCATGTGTTCATGGAACGAGAAGAAAAGATTCCAATATATTATTCAATCTAAAATGTTAACATATTATTCTATTCTAAACAATGTAATTTGTGTATCTCATGTCACTCAAAACTTTCATTTAGGTATAAAGTTTATTCATTATATATACATGTATGTGTTATACATATACACGTACGTATATATATATATATATATATATATATATATATATATATATATATATATATATATATATATATGCATGTGTGAGTATATGTGCATGAGTATGTGTATATATGTATATATGTGTGAAATTGTGTGTATATATATGTACAATTGTGTAAAAGTGTACATATATATATATATATATATATATATATATATATATATGAGAAACACCATATATGTATAAGAATTTATGTATTTATATATGAGTTTTATTTATGTATTTCAAATTTAAACAAGTGTATATATATTTATAAGAATTATGTGTATATATATGTGCAATTGTGTAAAAGTGTATATATATGAGGAACACCATAATACATGTATAAGAATTTATATATTTATATATGAGCTTTATTTATGTATTTCAAATTTAAACAGGTGTGCGTGCTTTGAGCATGAATCTACCAACATAAATGATAGGAAAAGCACAATTCAACTCGGTAACTAGTCTGCGTTGAGAAATCAATCATGACTTGTCAATGGATAGGCAGAAAACAGAAGTTTAAACTAAACATTGTTGACTTGGTTACTATATTAGTGTTGTTATCAGTTTTAACCTATGAGTTTCACAATTTAATTTTAAGTTATTTACATTTTGGGATCCATTTTTTATGCACATTATGAGGTTAGGGTTCAAAGTTTTCCACATTACGAGTTTGGGGTCCCGAAAGTCACAACTGCCATCAAACGTCATAAAACACTTTCACAAATCATAGATTTGACACTTTCTCGACCCCTATATTACAATGTGTGTTACAAGACAAATTTCTATTTGGAATTGTTGTAACAGAATTACAGTTAAGAGTTAGGATTGTCATAACAGAATTACAGTTGTAGTTTTTTTATTACTTTTTCTATGTATGTTGAGGCGTGATTAGCTATTCACATCTCAGGGATCTCAAGATGTGAATAGCTACGATAGATATTTATTTGGTTTTCGTATCAAATCTTTCAGATCAAATAATGCTCCAGAATTGGTTTTTGTTGACCTTTTTCACTCTCTTGGTGTTGTTCATTTTTTCATGTGTTGAAACACCTCAACAAAATTCTGTTATTTAGAGAAAACATCATCATATTCTTAATGTAGCTTGATCTATGCATTTCCAATCAAATATTCCATTGCGTGATTGGGGGATTGTGTACTTACAGTTGTTATCTCATCCGACAGAATTCCTTCTTCACTCTTGTCCGATAAAACCCCTTTTGAACTTCTTTATCATTAACAACCTCTGTATAATCATTTAAGATCATATTGTCTTTTCTATATGTCCACTCTCGTTAATCACATAAATAAATTCGCACCTTGAGCAAGGTCAGTTGTGTTTCTTGGTTATCCATTTGGTTACAAAGGTTATAGGGTTACACTCGAGATGAGGGTGTGAATTTCATTGACGCCTTTTCTCCTCTTGCTAAGCTTGTAACGTTGAAGCTTTTGCTTGCTATAGCAACCATTAAGGGTTGGCATCTTACTCAATTAGATGTCAATAATGCATTCTTGCATGGTGATCTCTCTAAGGATGTGTATATAGATCTGCCTCCTGGATAAAACAGTGAGGAGGAGATTCTACCTCAAAATCCAGTTTGTCATTTACACACGTCATTGCATGGACTCAAACAAGCATTTAGGCAATGGTTTTCTAAATTTTCACAATCCTTGAAAACTTAAGGTATACTCGATCTGCATCAGATCACTCCTTGTTTGTCAAGAGAAGTGGTGAGATTTGCATAGCAGTTTTGGTTTATGGGGATGATATTATAATTGCTAGAAATCATAAGCATGTTGTTGATCAACTTAAACTATCCCTCAAATAGTCGTTTCAAGCTTAAAGATCTTGGAGATTTGGAATATTTCTTGGGCTTAGAAGTTGCTGGAACTGATAATGGGATTCTTGTAAGACAAACTTAAAGTTGTCTCAAGATGATGGTGATTTGCTTGATGATCCCACTGTGTATAGGAGGCTAATTGGGAAGTTATTATATTTGACTATGCTTATCCCAGGTTGCCCCATTTGATGGCAGCTCGGAGAATCATACAATATTTGAATAGAACACCAGGACAAGGCCTCTTCTTCTCTACCAATTCTAAAATTTAGCTTAAAGGTTTCACTGATTCAGATCCTGGTCTCGGTCATCTGCCGCGGCCGAGCATCGAATTATGGCAAATTCAACATGTGAGATCACATGGTTGTTATCTCTGCTTCAAGACCCGAATATTCCTCGCTTAATGCATCCTCTCTTAATGTTATCTCTGCTTCTGTGATAACTAAGCAGCATTTCACATAGCAACTAATCCGATGTTTCATGAGAGAACCAAGCATATTGGGATAGATTGTCATGTAGCTCGAGAGAGAATCCAAAATGGCAGTTTGAAACCTTGTTTGTCTCAACACAGCATCGATTGGCAGGCACTTTTACCAAGGCTCTCAATCTTATTATGTTTTTCTTTTTGGCAAGATGGGACTTCAAACATATTTTGTCCATCTTGAAGGGGGGTGTTACAAGACGTTTTTGTTTAGGATTCTTGAAACATAATTACAGTTGGGAGTTAGGATTGTTATAACAGAATTACAGTTGTAGTTTCTTTATTCTTTTTTCTGTTTTTTTCTCTTATTTTGAGGCTTGATTAGATATTGTAAACATCATCTATAAAAGCCTTGTAGTGCTTCATTATCAATCAATAAATAAAGAATTATTTTCTCTTACTTTGTAATAGTACGCATAATGCATAACACATGGAGCCTAAATACAAATACATCCAGCCCCCGACTCTCCCACCACTCCTTTTAAGCTGGATTTTTTATTCTTTGTTTGGGTGATGGGAAAGTTTTCTTCGGGTTGCTTTTGCCACAAATAGTTGGTAGCTTCTATCCATCGTGGATGGACCAGAAACTTCTTCTTCTTTACCGCCCAACACGATTTCTCTGTTCCAGAATCTGTGGAGACCACATGCGTTACCGATGCATCAACTTCTGTTGAGCACTTAGCTCCCAGTTGCTCTGCCACCTTCCAAAGCTGATGATTTTCAGCCTGGAATTTAGTCGGAAATATCCGGCTAAAAACAACTTTACACCCATTTAAAACTCCCTTTCGAACTGTTTTCAGAACCTACTACAATTATCAAACACGTGTGTTTAATTCTCAGATTGATAAACTGAACAAGCTTGTAAGGGTTCTCACATGTCAAAGAACAGATATTTCAAGTGGAAAATAAGGGAATAGTAGTATTCAAGTAAGTGAATTTAGTACATCGTACACACATTCTAAGAGAGAGAGAGCTTTTACCTGCCTTACATCTCGATCTACAAGATTGCCCTCAAGTTCCTATAATAAGTTGAAAAATTAGTATAACTCAGGGTATGTAGCTCCCACTTGTTTGTTATATCGAGTTTTCCTCCCTTAATTTTCGTTTTTTGAACTTCAACTCCCGAAAGTATCATCATTACTCATAAAGCATGATAAAATATTCTCACGAAGTGTTATTAAAAGTGTATTTATGATGCTTTTGAGGACTAAAGTCAAAGAAGTGAAAATGTGAGGGGGTCAAAAACTCAATGTAGCAAAATTTAGATGAAGGTTCTGGTCCAAAAAGTCATGGGTTCAAGTCCTACTCTTGACATCACTCTTTGTTTACTCATCAAAAGAAATTCATAGCAACATGAATGGGAACCAAAGGCCAACTAAGTCCAAAAAAAGGGCACACCGTATCAAAAAACATAGTGTGGATCCGCTTGAGGACTTCAAGAACAGTAACAAGAGCTCCCTCAACTGCACTTTCATCACTTTTCAGTTCCGAAAGTAATTTACCACTGAAGCCAAATTGTCGACAACTTGAAGCAAAGAAATGATATCTTTCCATTACTATCAGATTGTCCTTATGCTTCCCCCATACCTACATTTGTGGACAGCAACAAATATTTTTAGCCTTACAACAGGAATGAAGCACAGCTAATAAAAATTACCAAAATATATAGTGTACCCCCCTGAATAGGCATTTACAGATACTAAAAAAAACGTACACTTTTACATTGGGGTATCCTTCAAGCAATAACCATAATGGTGAGCTGTGGATAACATTGAAATTGGCCACAAACACACACAATTTCTCTATACGAAAAAAGAAATGAAATAAAATGGAATAGGATCATCATTTTATTTTTAGGCTCGGTTTATTTGTAGTGGAATATGTTTTACTTGCAAAAAAAATAAAGTGGTAAAAAGTATTTGCCCCTATTCAGATTTAAAATATTATGCATAAAAGATTGAAAATAAATATACAAGTAATAATTACGTGATTTTGGAAAAATAGTGAACAAAATTACTATATATGTACTATATAAAATATAAAAAACATGCAAAAAATGTTTTTGTATGCCTTCCACACAAACACACAGGTGTATATGTTATATGTACTTTAGATTTAAAAAAAAAAAATATATATATATATATATATATATATATGACACCAAATCTTATTTCTATAGATTAAAACCGCATTGTGACGCTGTTGAACTGATGCTCAAGGTAAAGATAGACCTCGAGCTTTAAGGTGTGATAGCTTTGCTTCGAGCTTCAAACATCGATGCATGGCTAACAAGAGACCGATGCTTTGGTTATGACAAAAGCATTAGGTGTAAAAGTGTCATGCCGATAACTTGGTTAACCGGAAACAATACTTTTATCTTAGTCGAATAGAAAAGCCAAAATTAGCGGACTAATACATCTGTGCATGAACACTAGTAGGCAGTCAACTTTTGAGTACGCCTTTTTCACCAAGTACAAATATAAATTATGGAAAACAATGAAATTTAGAAAGAGTTCTGGAGAACATTATTAACCAGAAGAGTAAACATATCCCAAGTTCCATCTATGGTGAAGTGCCTAAATTTGTTCTCAAATATAAACTTGATGAAGATACAACTCTAACTTGCCAGTTAATCATTGAATGACACGAGAACCACTTTCACTCATCTTAGGACAAACTCAGTAACATCTCCGAGGTCATTTGGGTAAATTAATGTATCAAGCAAACACCACTCATATCTCCAAAATTCTGTTTACCCGCAGTTTAAACAGCACTTTGGAGACGGGCAGATTTAGGGGACCTCACCTGATCCATGGTGAAACCTTGCAAATAACACCCAAAACAACATGCACAAGATTCCTGTTTTAAATATAACATTTTTAATTTAAAGAAGTGTCTTATAGTAAACCATAACAAATAAACGGGCCAGCAATATATGTAAATTAAAAATTGAAATCTAATGTAATTTGCTTACCGGTTCTGTGTCATCAAGGATCAGAACAGCACTCTCTTGCCCCAGAACAACATCAAGACCCTTCTGATGTCTTTAGTGCAATCGCCTTGTGCGATAACTTTAGAATTGAAGTAAAAAATTTCGGGGTCAAGCAATTTTGTCATCTCCAGTGCATAGGCTCGTTCGCCCATTGTGTATATATACATCTCAAAAAGCTTGCTTGCTTCTTTTAGGAAGGTTTGAACAAAGGGTCTCAACTTGGTCGCCATGTGCATGGAGTCTAATCTGAATAGGCGCTGTCCATTTGCAATAACGAATCACATAAGATTGGTGGTAAAAATTACGAAAGATGGCCAAAAATATAACAATGAAGAAAGGAAAAAGGAAAAAGGAAAAAGTAAAGAAGAAATGGAACTCATTCCATTTTTTCCTTTATAGATAACCGAAACACAAATTGAAAGCCAAATTAATAGATAACCAGCTCAATGACTGCTCGTGACAAGTCTACAGGTTGCCGTGGGGAAAAGAACTAACCTTAATATTAGACGAAAAGCAAACAGAGACTGGGAAATCGTCCCCTATAAGACCACACCTCAAAAACACCGCAACCGAGATCAACTTGCACTTTCCCACATTAATACGCAGCCTCAAAGCACATCAGAATCATCTTCAAGCTCCTCACCTACTGCTCCTCAGCCCCGCAAAAAATAAATGTACAATTTGCAAACAGATGGGGAATCGTCACCTAAAGGCCTCCTCTCTCACCCACCAAGAAACATTGATCATTCCGGCTGGCATTCTACTACCATCCAAGGGCAGATCTGTGCAGGGATGAAGGGTCCCGTTGAATTTTGGAAATTTCGTGACCTCTCGAGTTTTTGGAGAATTCTCAACATTAAGTATACACTGTGTGTCCATTTAATAAGAGATGCTGAAGTGGACCTTATCAATTTTCACACATGCTCCACTAAGTGGGGAACACGCGTTCGTATTCTCAACATTTGAGTTCGTATTCATATGTTTCATGGTCTTCTATTGCAAGAGCATAGATACATGAACCTCTTTTTTATCATTCTTTTTTTTTAGCCTTTTGTATCTTTAGTATAAATAGTCAAGGGGCCCTCTTTTGTAACACCTTTGTCATTTTGTTATTGAGACCCTAGAGAGAGAAATAAGAACCCTTGCTCATTTTTCCGTAGTTGTTGTTGTGGTTGTTGTTGTGCAGTTAATAATTCTTTTTACGCTTCCGCATTATTAATTGCATCAATTGGTATTAGAGTGTGGTTTGTTCTTGGATCAACCATGTTCATTGAAGATTGGGATTCAAATTGGATGCACCCGGATACTACTCAGACCAACCCTAGCGGTGGATCCACCACTGCCAACGTCATGCCGACAAAACCAATCCGACCCAATCGAACCACCGCTGAGGTGGTCAGACAACCGCCCCTGATTGGCCCTACCTGGCCGTCCCGATTGAAGCTGACCGAGTCCCAGGGAGCGCGTCAGGCAGCCCCGAGGACCGACGACCACTGTCCGTCAGAAATCCAACCGAAAAATGCATTGGAGGCAAGATTCAACTTCGCAACTGACTAGCGATCCTCCGTTTCATCACCCGAGCCTACATCCGGTCCATCCGTGTCGAAAACATCAAATACCCCTACAAATAATCAAGAACCAAGGATTTCTGACACCAAGCCATTCAAGAGTCATCCGGAATCATCCGAAACTTGGCCTCATCCAAACCCTAATCAATCTCAACCCAAGAAAACAAATTCCAAACCATACTTACCCAAGCTGCAAGAAACACTAACATCCGCCCCACCTAAAAACCCTAATCTCTTATACAAAGGATGCACCTCCTTGGGCATCCTTCCCATTCCTACCAATGTTCCCTTACCCACCGTCCAATCCATTTGTCGACAACGTGACTCTTTTTGCCATGCTCAAGCAAGGCTTGCCGATATTTCTACCGCCTACACTCAAACTGTTATGATTACGACTTCGGTGGACACTCAGGCGCATGCCTTCCTTGTGATGACTCGTGGATCCTAACGAGTATCTTCTTTACTCGCTAGGAGGCTATGTACGGTGATCATTGACGACGGAGCTAGCGACAACTTGGTGGCGCAAGAAATGGTAGACAAGTTGGAACTTCCCACGGAGTCATTAACCTCCCCGTGCCGAATTGGGTGGTTAGGTAATGGAGCCACACTTACCCCTAGCCAACAATGGCGATCAACTTTTTCTATTGGGGACTACCATGATGAGGTTTTATACACTGTGGTGGATATGCGGGTATGTCACCTCCTTTTGGGGAGGCTATGGCAATTTAATCATCGTAGCATGCATGACGGTCGAGCTAACACCTATTCGTTTATGCATGAGAGGAGGAACTTTCTCCTCCGCCCCATACAACCATTCCCGATGTCACGACCCTCTGCCCTAGTAATCTCACGTGAGGAGTTGGCAACAGAGGCCGCAGAGACAGGGTTATGCTATGCCATTATTAGTCCTATTACCACCCCAGAGGTGTCCGTTCCTCCACGCATTCAAAATTTGTTGGATTCTTTTGTCGATGTGTGTACACCTCCAGATGATCTTCCTCCTCTTCGGGATATACAACATGTTATTGATTTTATCCCCGGGGTACAGCTCCCCAACCTTACCCATTATCGCATGTCGCCTACGGAGCACGCAGAGTTGCAGAGGCAGGTCGCAGTGCTATGTGACAAGGGCGATATTCAGGAGAGTACTTTTTGTGCAGTACCTGCTCTGTTAGTACCAAAAAAGGATGAGAGTTGGCGTATGTGTATTGATGGCCGAGTTATTAACAAGATCACCGTGAAGTACATGTTTCCTATCCCAAAATTAGAGGATATGCTAGACCAACTCCATGGTGCGAGAATTTTCTCCAAGCTATAGACTTGAAGAGCGGCTATCACCAAATTCGCATGAAACCAGGGGATGAGTGAAAAAATGCCTTCAAGACGAATGACGGGCTATATGAGTAGACGGTAATGCCTTTTGGCCTTTTCAATGCCCCATCTACCTTTGTGAGAGTGATGACACAGATTTTGCGCCTTTTATGGGCAAATTTGTGGTGCTTTCTTTTGATGGTATTTGGATTTACAGTCGATCAGAGGAGGAACATCTTGACCACGTGGCTCAGATATTGGAGGTTCTACGAGTCAAGCGATTCTTCCGCACGTTGAAGAAGTGCGCTTTTATGATACCGTCGGTGATATTTTTAGGATATGTGGTTTCCGGTGACGGCATCAGGGTAGATGATGCCAAGATTTAGGCGATAGTGGATTGGCCCACACCCACATCGGTATCCTAGGTTCGCAACTTTCATGGCCTAGTCGGGTTTTATCAACGCTTTATAATAGGATTTAACACTGTCATGGCACCTATCACGGATTTGATGAGTACTTCTTTGAGCGTTGAGTTTCAGTGGACTCTGAAGGCGGATATAGCTTTCACGCGCGCCAAGGAGTTGATGACGACGGCGCTTGTCTTAGCACTACCTGATTTCGATAAGCTATTTGAGTTGTCTTGCGATGCTTACAAGACAGAAGTGGGTGCTGTTTTGAGCCAGAATGGGAAGCCAATTGCTTTCTTTAGTCAGAAGTTGACAAGAGCCGCTCTCAATTATTCGACATATGATCTCAAGTTCTATACGGTGGTAAATGCAGTGAAGTTTTGGTCCCTCTATCTCCTCCACAAGGAGTTTGTCATCAAGTCCGATCACGAAGTCCTATGTTTCCGACATAGTCAGCGGTGTGAGTGACAGACACGCCAAGTAGACCGCTTACCTCCAGCGCTATACTTTTCATTTGCAGTACAAGCCGAGGAAGGAGAATCTGGTGGCGGGTTCCCTTAGCAGGAGAGCGCATGCGTTGGTGACTCTTAGGAGTCAAGTGTTTGGATTTAATGAGGTCCGTGATCTGTATCCGACGGACGTAGATTTTGGACCGATCTTTGCAGCTTGACAGCAGGGCAATGGTGCGTCAGGCGAGTATCTATTACAGGATGGGTTCTTACACCGAGAGACGGCCTTATGTATTCCATCTTCCTTTCGGGAGAACATTTTGGAGATTCACGGGGGAGGATTAGCGGGCCATTTGGGACAATCACGTGCTCACACGATGCTGCGGGACCGATTTTACTGGCCGATGATGAGGAGAGATACCAACACCTTCATTAGGCGTTGCTACACTTGCCAGGCGACCAAAGGCAAGCACACCAATGCGGGTTTATATACTCCGTTACCAATTCCTAAAAGGCCATGGCAGGACGTTTCGATGGACTTTATCGTGGGGCTGCCCCATACATCTAGTGGCCATGATTCCATTCTTATAGGTTCTCCAAGATGTCGCACTTCATCCCTTGCATTCGCATGACGTATGCGTCCCATGTTGCTTCCTTATATTTTCGTGAGATTGACCATCTTCACGGAGTTCCATGTAGTATCACCTCTGACAGAGACATGCGATTTACAGGGCATTTCTGGCGTTCCCTTTGGCGACTTTAAAGGATAGAGTTACAGTCCTCGATCGCTTTTCATCCCCAGATAGATGGCCAGACTGAGGTAGTCAACCAGAGTGTGGGGGATCTTTTGAGATGTATGTTTCAGAGCATCCCCGTAGGTGGGACGTAGTGATTGCATATGCCAAGTTTGCCTTCAATAACGCCGTCAACCATTCTACTGGTCTTTCTCCGTTCCAGATTGTCTTGGGGCAGTCCCCTATGATGCCCATAGACCTAGCCGAGCTTCCCCCGACGATGCCTACATGCCCCTCAGCTGAGGAGTTTGCTGCTCGCTTGACTTCTATTCAGGTCGATGTTCGCGCTCGACTACAAACCATGTATGCTTCTTATAAGGAGGCCGTTGATGAGAACCGACGTTTTGTCTCCTTCTGTCCGGGTGATTTAGTCATGGTCTACCTCCAAAAAGCGCGCCGACAAGGCAAGGGTACCAAGCTTCTTATGCGTCGATTTGGGCCTTTTCCTATTATCCAAGCTTGTGGGATGAATGCCTATGAAGTTGACCACCTCGATGAGTCCCGCATGCATTTCTCCGTTCCGCGGCACCCACGCTCCACCGATTCACATTCCTCCGACCACAGCCCACCCGGTTCGCTCTCACGTAGATCGCGTTGAGGGAATTTTAGATTTCAAACTCGTGTCTTCATTTTTAGGCAATTATATGCGTTACTTGGTACGTTGGGTTGGCCGTCCCAAGGCCGAAGATTCATGGATCACGGAGGCCACCCTCCAACACATCGACCCTGATTTCTATCGACAATATACGGAGTATATGGAGTCTTCTCAAGAGGGGGAGAATGATGCAGGAGCATAGGGACATGAGCGTCCCTTTTATCATTCTTTTATTTTTTTTTAGCCTTTTGTATCTTTAGTATAAATAGCCAAGGGGACCTCTTTTGTAACACTTTTGTCATTTTGTTATTGAGACCTTATAGAGAGAAATAAGAAACCCTTGCTCATTTTTCCTAAGTTGTTGTTATTGTTGTGTAGTTAATAATTCTTTTTACGCTTCCGCATCATTAATTGCATCATCTTCATAGACGAGAATTGTTGCTGAATTATTGAGGGCTTCGATGACTTTCGATTGATTTAGGGATGCCATTCGACTAGGTTTCATAAACGCCACAAAAGGGTAAAAAATGCCTCAAAAGATGACGTCACAAAAGGGTAAAAACGCCACAAAGGGTCAAAGACCACAAGGGGTCACAATACCAAGAGCAACCACGGGTCCAATACCAATTTAATGTGAAACGCAACAGAAATACACTCACTAATAATTCACAAACGTTTTAACCTCTGGCAATACTATTCAATTCAAAAATGATTAAAAAAAAGGAGAGATAATTAAAGTAATTACCAAAAGATAGGCAATTATTAGAATACTTGGTCTTAAAAAAAGGAATAAAGATAACCAAAGTAATTACCAAAAGATAGTATCAGCCTATTAAAATTTCTAATAAATTCTTTATGGCCTAACGGGACCTCTCCTTTACCGTGGCAATCAATTACAGAAAAAAATGAGAGAGAGAAAGAGAGAGAGTGAGACAAGTCATTTTTGCCATGTAATTTTGGTACATATAGATGACGACGACAACCCAGTGTGACCAAAGTGAAATCGATTAAAAAGACCATTGCCTTTTTGCAAAAAACAAGTGGCTGCCCAAAAGGAAAAAAGAGGAGGTAAATTATGTTGTGCATTTGGTAATCGATCCAACTAAACTACATATCAAACTAAATAAATAATCCAACTGATAAATACATAATACCTTGCAGAGAATCTGTTTGGTTCTTTAAGTATTCTTCTTCTGGTGTAATATCCACAAACCGGGTTGAATTAAGCAGCGTGTGATCTAGATCAAGAACAAAATAGAGCTTTTTGTGCCGTAACATATTCTTCAAGTCTTTGTCGCGTAATCGAGAAATTTCATCATTAGCAAGCCTTAAATCCTGAAATATAATTTGTTTCCCGATGATATTAATTCAAAATTAAATGAATACGCAAAAGATATCGAACATTTAATAAGTAGTTCAGTCAAATTGTTGCGCATCTGTTTCCTCTTTACATGGGATGCCACCGTTGTAGTCAAATGCATTATGATTTTCAAAGGTGAAATGTAATATTGTGGAAATAGGTCCTAACTCTATGAAAATTTCTCAACAGAGTAAATCAAGGGTAAGAATACAATTATTGAGTCCAACTAATGTGGTGAAAGGAAAAATGTAGACAATTAACCTAAATAGAAATTCACTTGACAGAGTTCAGTAAATTTCGAGAGAGTAAGCTTGTGTATATACCCAAATGCAACACCAGATTGATCATCAACCTTTTGCCCACATCGTATACACATTCCTCCTAAAACACCAGGATGCGTACATATATCCTTCACCAGAGATGGTTCTGCACATAATAACAAATTTAGATGAAATGGTTCGCAGAAAATATTCAATTCTAAAAGAAAGTTAAACCAAAAGTGCATGAATATGGATAAAATACTAAAGCATCTCCAGTTCCAAGGGGTGGGGTATCAAAGATAAAAACTAACCCAAATATATGTACAAAATACTTGCTCTTTTTTGGGAACAAGTTATGGAAGATAAAGCGGTACTATTGAGATAACAAAAGATGCTCCGCGATGACATTGATACTCTGACAACCGAAAGGAATAAAAGGCAAAGTATAAAAGATATCAGCTATAAGCGTGAAATCAACTAAAGAATATTATTAATTTTTAATTTCATACAATGTTCTAAACTTCGCAAATTGGCCTTGTCAAAATACTAGGGTTGCAAACGACCTAGAATACTCAATTAGGATATTATTTTTAATTTCATACAATGTTCTAAATTTCGCTTATAAATTGCGTTTGATTAGGATCAGCTCATTTAGTCTCCTAAGGCGTAAACGTGCTCAATTGAACCCCTCAGAACCAAGCTCGTAGCTCGGCTCACTTAAAGCTCGAAATCGACTTCTTCGTCAAACAAACAAACCGACCGAGCTCAAGCTTTATCTATTAGTCTCTACTATAGGCATTACATCATGTGTACAAGTGTGACACAAGATCCTAATTTGACTAGGACTCTACTGAAATCAGCCTAATATACAACTTACCAAATGCATTCATGTTATGATGTGATTCAGTTAGTCCTAAACACCAGCCCAATATCCTAAAACATCTGCTACCCCATTCCACATGTAAAAAATTGATTTTTCTGTCGAATCCACACAAAATTCCAAAGTTCCTATGCTCCATATAACTTTCTCCACCATTCAAGAAAACGAACTAGAGTATTATGATGAAAGAAGAATGGCAAACCAATAGTAGCAATTTTAAGTATCATCCAGCTTCAAGGTTTTATGTTGAACCAAGAGGGCGGCCTTCGTAAACATCAAAGACAACAATAAGCATGTCCTTCTAAGCATCCCATGGAAGGTATGTGTAAAGACTTTGTCGGGTGTGGGTTCCATTGTTTCCAGGGATCTTTATTTCCCTGATTTTAGATAGCTCAAGATCCATTCATACTCAAATTCATCATCAAATAACGTAAAGTCAACATCCTCATTATCATTAGTGTTAGTCAGTATTTCTGCGATCTTCACTGCTTCCTCAGCTTCTATACCAGTATATTAGTTGTGATGGTCTGAATATAATTTACTGTGCCATTCATACCATCAGAATTAGATTGTATTAACTCCAATATAGATTGCAGTTTTTCTTTCACGAGAACCGAGAGGATGAAAAATAAAGGATCAATCTCCCTCTCTCTTACACACACAAATGCACACATACTGGTTCAAGAACCTTCCAGATCAACAGGACTGGATCTATTTGTTTTGAACAAAATGGACATACACCTGGTATGATGGGATGGTCAATCCATGTATTACGGTTGCATGCACCCAAAATTATACCAAAAGCTTTATTCTTCCTCATGACCTCTTTAACTAGAATTTCTTCACCCTATGGCAATAGGGGCAGTGCAATCAAGAAATAAGTTTGATGATGACAGCACGTGTGAGGCCAACACGATGATGAAGATCGGTAATGGAGGCGACATCATCAAGGGATGTGATACACTCAAGACGAGGCTACCTGAGTTGCTGACTAACACAAGCATTTTAGACATTCCAGCACACCTAGAAGTGCGATGAACTCCGCAATCTCCAGCTATAGGTTTGGGTCATGGTTCATGATGTGATGAAATGAGAAGATGAGAAACAGGGTTGAAGATGTGTGAATGACTACGAAAATATTTTGCACTATTTTGAGTTACATGGTGGCAATACTCTGTTTGATATATTAGGTGGATACTAATGCGATGGGTGTTGTTTTACATGGACTCATTGTCCTCATACCATTGAACTTTATATGTTATATTATCAATAGAAGTACGTTTTTTTTTATCTCTCACACACACAAAAAAAAAAGAGAAACAAAGAAACACTATGGAGATTATATCACATTTACGCCTAAAACTTAATTCTCTAAAACTTACCGAAATAACCCTTGTAATAGAAATACCAAACCTAACTTTACACTAAAACTGGACTAGATTATCATCCCTAAATCCCCAGCTTCCGAAAGTTTCATTTACTAACCAAATAAAACTATATGCTCTCTTTCGTGGTGTTGTATTATGGTGGAACCCACACCGTTGTACAACACCCTATAAGCAACGCTGGTGCAACGTTGGTGCATATATCACTAATTACTATAATTACATCAACTTTTTAGTAAAATCCATGCAAATTTTCTAGCTAGGAAAATTTCTCATTCACGCGTTCTACATCAAATGCTATACAAAATAAAACACATTTGTTTTAAACGTATTTAGTATAATATTTCTCTGGTGATTCTATACAAACCATACTTCGTATAATATTTCTCTGGTGATTCTGTACAAACCATGAGGACTCATTATACTCTAGTACTATTACAAATTTTGGTTTTATTGGAAACGAGAGAATTTATTAAAAATAGGAAAGATTGGACCAGCAGTCCACAAATAGCAGAAAAATTAATATTTATATATACACACACACACACACAAAGAAAATGACAAAAAACTCAGAGCCGAAAAAGACTGAAAAAATCGCTGCAAAAATGCCACTGCATAACGCACCACAACGCAAAAGCAGCCCAATGTCAAAGCTAATCCCAGAAATTACTTTGAAGTCTACGAAAGAACTGCTGCTCAGCTCATAGAAATCAGATTCAGAGGGATGTTTTCAACAGGTCTTATTAAAGAAGCACATAGGGATGCAACAAATTAAATTTTCTCCCAGACCCACTCCTTACTTTCTCTCTATCTTAAAAATTTTTGCTATTTCGCTCATTCCAAATGTGCCAAAAAGATTGTCACTAAATACCTCCACAAACAAGCAACTGTACAAATATTAATATCAGTGTTCTAAAAGGCGGGCCCAGGTGGCGCCAAGGCGCCCCTAGGCATTAGGCAGGGGAGAAACGCCTTGCCTAGGCTTTATGCGTGGTAAAAGGCGGTCAATGCGTGTGTAAAAGCGTGATCAACGACGCCAAGGCACACCTAGGCGCGTTACGGCGTGTTAAGGCGCATTTTTTTTAAATGCTTTAGCAAAACGATGTCGTTTTTTAAAGAACTTTTGCAAACCGGATCAATATATCATCCCAAACGATCAAAAACAAACGTAAACCCAAACATCTTTGATCATTTCCGTCTCTCAGCCAAGAAAAAAAACTTACATTGCCGACAGACTTCCAGCCAAGCCCCTCTGTCTCTGACCGACTTCTGACCAAAACCTCGTAGCCTTCGACACATTTACGACTCTAACTCACTCATTTCCGACTCCAACTTCAGATTTTCTGGATATCTCTCTCTTTTCTCATTTTTTTCGTTTTTTCCTGGTTTCACTATTTTCAGCCCCAAGTCTGACACTGAACTGAAAAATATAAATAATATCAGTGTTTTTTGTTTCCTATTAAGTTTTCACAATATAAATACATTCAATGTTTTTTTATTTTCTATTTGTTTCATTTGAAAGCTGAAATACATTTCTTAAATTGAACCATTTTGTATAGATTATTGATTATTAAATGATTATTGATATTAATATTGATAACTGAATGATGACTACCAGACATACATACAGATGTATTTTCAAATTAAAAGGTATGTATTTTTTTATTGTTTTACTAGCCTTCGAATAACTAAAACTTAATAAAATTAGGGAAAACGCCTTCTTATGCCTAAGCTCCCAAGGCTGACTTGACATCTACGCCTCGATCACGCCTCGCGTCTTTTAGAATCACGCCTCGCGTCTTTTAGAACCTTGATTAATATACGTATATATGTATATGTATTTTAATATTTCAATTGTTTCTTGACAAAAAGAAAGTATGATATTCTAATCAATTACCATTTACCACCAAACAAAGCCAGTGGCCTAACCAAAATTGCCCACTAGTGCATGAGTACACAAATCAAATTTATATTCCACACATATATTCCCGTCTATATGTTTTCCCACAATTACATGATTTGCAATTGGCAAGTTACAATGCAACCACATTGTCCCGCAAAGAAAGGGCATGGCATATTAAGAGATAAATTTCACAGTGTGTTGGGTGGCCATCTAAAACCTATGAGCTCATAGAAAGAAAAGTGTTATAAGACAGCTAGATAACCAATAGTTCTCTATAGTGTATAAATTAGGCATTCAAGAGACATTAAGGAATATTAAGACCTATATTCAAGAGTATCATCCCAGAATGTTTGAAGATTCAGGAGGTGGGACGAAAAATAACGACAGCACCAGTAAGTAAGACTGTAAGAGTAACAGGTTGAACAGCGAAAGCCAAAATGGATAAAAAGAAGGCTAAGATACATATGTCGGGGAAGAAATAATCATAACTGGCCTATGTAAAATAAGACTTGAATACAGAAGTCACTTATTCTATTTTCAATGATCACACTAAACTATCCATCAAAAAGAAGTTTCATAAACAATGTGAACTGGAACGTGGGTTGTTCTGGGAGTGGTACAGGTGCACTTACATGGTAGTAGATTGCGAACAATGGTAACACGGTAAGTGGGGGTAGATTAGTTCGTTTACTATTGTGCATAATGGGACGCTCTTTTAAGGCTCTTGTTGTTTTAGAATTACAAGTATATTTTCAATAGTACATGTATTTCACCAATATAGAAGTATTTACTAAGTGCCCGTTTGGTTGCGTAAATTATTTAATTTTATAAATTGATCAATTTGAAATGAATAGATTGTCGATGTATTAATTTTAAATGGGTTTAAATCTAATTTGTGGTGTGTTTGGAAAAGAAAATTGGAGTTATTTACTTTTGCTGTGTGTGTGTGTGTGTGTGTGTGTGTGTGTGTAGATAGAGAGAGAGAGAGAGTAGTATGGTGAGAGGTACTCTATGGGAGTGGTGCATTTAAGATTCGTGTTGGGCCTGTTTGGTTGTCCCCAAAATTGTAAATTAGCCCATTTAAAATGAACTCATTCATGAATTGTCTTATTATTAGTGTTTGGTTACAAGAATGAACAAATTCAAAAATGAACCAATTCATGTTGATTCACAAAAACTTAAATTAGTTCATTTCACCAAAAGCTTGAAATTGCACAATTTATAATTACAACATGAATCTTAAATGCACCACTCCCATAGAGTACCTCTCACCATACTACTCTCTCTCTCTCTCTGTCTCTCTGTCTTTGTCTCTCTCTACACACACACACACACACACACATCAAAAGTAAATAACTCCAATTTTATTTTCCAAACACACCACAAATTAGATTTAAACCCATTTAAAATTAATACATCGACAATCTATTCATTTCAAATTGATCAATTTATAAAATTAAATAATTTACGCAACCAAATGGGCCCGTTGTAATTATAAATTGTGCAATTTCAAGCTTTTGGTGAAATGAACTAATTTAAGTTTTTGTGAATCAACATGAATAGGTTCATTTTTGAATTTGTTCATTCTTGTAACCAAACACTAATAATAAGACAATTCATGAATGAGTAAATTTTAAATGGGCTAATTTACAATTTTGGGGACAACCAAACAGGCCCTAAGGCAATATGTCTTTTAGAATTATGTCTATTAGAATTAATGCTATTATGTTTATTAGAATTCATGCTATTATGTCTATTAGAATTCATGCTACCATGTCTTTTAGAATTCATACTACCATGTCTTTTAGAATTCTTTAAATTGTACATTTTTGTGAACTCATGCTACCATGTCTTTTAGAATTCAAACTATTATGTCTTTTAGAATTCTTTAAATTATGCATTTTTGAAATTTTATGACCTTTTGGAAATTCTTGAAATTATGTTTTTCAAATTCCCAAAATTTATGACTTTTACCATTCTATGTTTTGGAATTCTTGACTTATGAAATTCTAGATTGTACACTTTTGCTATTCAAGAATTTTACAATCATGTAATTTTATTGTCTTTGGAATTCTATGATAATATGTACACTAGTATTCATATTAAGTTGTGCAATGAATGCAATTGTATTAGTAAGATTAGATCTAATTTTAAGCCTATTGTGGAAATATGAAACGACAAAAACTGTAACTAGGGCACACAAAAAGTTTCAGTTTTTATTTCCCCGCGAAATAGAGATTATCTACATTCCTAAACACGGCGTTTCAGATTAACTCCCTATAAAATGATTACTATATCCCCTCCCATTTCACTCCACACAGATACTAAAGCCCACAATTTTCCTTTTGTCTTTTTCACAGAATCCCACATTCACTTCCCATCTACACTCATTATCATGGACACCACAAAAGATGTGTCGCCAGTCCACACCGGAGAAGGTTCCGCAAATGGGGTTGATGTTGATGCTGATGCTCTAAAAGAAAATGGCAACCAAGTTGACCATTTTCAATCCAAACTCAACCCACAAGCGAAAGAGTGGTACCCAATTGCTAATTTAGAAGAACGCTCTCTTTTCATGACGTTCTCTCAAGATATTCAAAACTACTTCACTCAGTAAGTTTACATTTTATTTATAATACATCAAATATGTAGACTACGTTTTAAAAATGTCATCCATGCAGTGACTTTTCACCCGAAAAAAAGTTTTATTTTACTCATGTCTGATATAAAAACACATCCAGGCAAGCAAACAGATTCTATTTCTATGCATGCACTGGGTCATATATGGACATAATAGACCCCCTTTTTATTGTATTAGACACCACATATATTTATCAAAGTTGAAGGAAAAACGTAATTATATTATATCTAAAGGAATTAAAATCTAATTACATTTTAAAAAGGAAAATGCTAGGGAGACTCGGTTCGTGGACACATTTCGTGAACACACTGCATTAAAAGCTTATACCTTATTGTTGAGGGTCCCGTTAGGGAATAAAAATGTGCATTAAAAACTTGCACTCATTTTTGTCTTATTCATGTGTCCACCAAATATGTCTACGAACCGGATCTCCCTATCATCACTCTTTTAAAAATTAACTCACCATAATTTATAACTCTATTATTATTGCACCTCTCTATAACCTGTGATCGACTATTATTTTAACTACGGGAGCAGGAAGTATGGAGACTGCGTGGAACGGGTCGATATTCATCATCCTCGAGATGGACATCATGCCCACACCGAAGAAGGTTCGGCAAATGAGGTTTATGTTGATGCTGTAAAAGTAAATGGCATCCGACTTGACGAGTTTCAATCCAAACTCAACCCGCAAGCCAAAGCGTGGGACCCATTTGCTCATTTAGAAAAATGATCTCTCTTCATGACCTTTTCTCGAGGTTTTCCTGTCCCTGCACAAGATATTCAAAACTACTTCATTCAGTAAGTTTACACCAAACACTGCATAATCATATATTTTCCTCATGTCTATTATAAAAACACATTTATGAAGGCAAACAAATATTACTTACAAAGTTCAAGGAAAAACGTATTAACTTTACCATAGTTAAAACTTTATTATTATTGCAGTTCTCTATTTAGCATGTGATCAACTGTTATTTTAACTACGTGAGCAGGAAGTATGGGGACTGCGGGGAATTGGTTGATATTCATCAGCCGTGAGATGGAGTTTATCCCCTGTTTGGAAAAATTGTCTTCAAGACAGTTTTAATCCCCAATACCATATTAATGAATAAGAAAATGGAAACCTTTTGCATTAATGGAAAGTCAGTGTGGCTGAAGAGATACCAACCTAGGAACCGCAATGCCTGAAATACATTATTGTGTCATGAAAAGTTGTATAACCTTAATCTAATATGCCTTATTTCTATGTTTACATACAACTCTATTTCAAATGGTGGAGTTTTCTATATTTTATGCCGAACTTTGTTTTCAATGGAAGAGTTTATTATTTTTATGTTATGTTAGAGAATGTTTGGTTATGAATTATAATTCTATTTAGTGTGTTTAAATGTAGTTATGATAAAAATTAAATAAAGGATATATACCCCCTCCTAAGGATACTAGGCCATCTGCTACTGAATTGTTTTGCCTCAAAATATGAATGATGGTAATCTGATGATAAAAAAAATAGGTACATGAGCAGGGATAGAGGACAAGCTTGGTCTAACTTTAAAAAAAGCAGTGAAATGATTCCAAATTACCTTGACAATAGGTCTCTCTATAAATCTTTCATATACAAATGTAGATTTTAGGAGGAACAAATGAAGATTATAGATTGGACCATAAGGAACTAATACCAGTAGTAGGCACATAATTGGTAGAAATGGTATTGTCTTAATAACAGAATTAGCATCCCTAATTCCTTTATATAATGTTGTGCCCCTTAATCCTGCATCATTGTTCAAGTGTCATGAAATTTCGAAAACAAATCTATATTAGACCCATTTAATTGGATTTTTAGGATTTAAAATTCATATTCTCATGTATATAAACTTGTAGTATTTTGATGATGAACATATAAACTAGTTTAATTAAGATTTTATTGGGTTTAAATATGACATAAAGAACAAAATTGCCTTAATTAGATGTTGCCAGGTTTCTCCACGAAACTGCCTTCAAAACTGTTGCATTAAGTGTCTAAAGATCCATGATCTCCAAGTGCCGAACTGATGCAATCCCGTTTTTACATCTGTTTGCCCAACAACTCCCATGAAAACTACCCAAATCCATTTTTGGGACAACACAACTGCTCTTTGAAGTCAACTAGTAACAACCCACGAATTAAGACAATGCCACCTCAAAATTATAAGCAACCCCGCCCACCGATGCAACCCGATGTTGCAAAACAGGTGTGATCGAGGAATTTCCCGATCATAACCAAAATCCATGCATTACCAATCCCTCATTCGGTATATGGATAACCAAAACATGCCCACGAAGTTGCCTTGAGCCTAGGAGCGCTCATGGCTAAATACCGAATTTTGCCTCGGAGGTACCCCCTCCTTATATATGTTATTAACGAAAATTCCATAGTGGTAGCAGAGACGTTAACTACCAAATATGATAGAAAGAACCCAACTCCCATAATCTGACAACTTCGAATTGCATAACCACTTTGTTCAAGCTGAATGCCTTAGCCAAAGTGAACTAAGATATTTTCCCTTAGTTTCGAGGTTTTCCCGTACCCATAACTTCATGATGAACCCCATAACTTCATGATAAAAGTTTGGGAAACTCCTTTCGGTTCAATCTCTCCCTGCAGGACCATAACCTCCACGTTTTTACCACCTAACGCAGAAGTTTCTCTTGGTAATGCAAGGTTCCTGCAACCCGCGCATACCAATGCTTCAATTGCCCATTTATCCAGACTCCATTGCTTGGAGTCCGCCCAGCAAAACCAAGGGGTTGACACGACCATCCGCCCCACCTGAACTTGAGCCAACATCTCTGGACTCTTCCATTTGAATTGTAGCAAGCTTTTCTCACAATGGACAATCCTTTGCCCGGTGTGAACCCTTGCAAATGAAACACCCAGAATAACTACCTTTGCCTTTGTTTGGTTGCCCATCAGCCCCCTTTCCCTTGTCATTTTCTGTCCCTCCATCTTTGCCCGATTCTAACACGACTTTGTCTTTACCTTTGAACTTAGATAAAACACCATCTGACCGGTCCAGTTCGAGATCCACTAGGCTATCCGCTACTACTACTGCTTGCTGAAAATCACGCACACCTTGTCTCCTAAATTCAGCCTGTGCCTAAGGCTGAAGATTGGAAACGAAATTGAAGACCTTGTCTTCCTTAGAAATTCCCTTAACATCAAGCATCACCGACGTGAACTCTTTCACGTAATCCCGCACAGTCTTGTCATGTTTCACGCGTCGCAATGTTTCCCTCGCTTACCAACCTGAATTTGCTGGATAGAATTGCTCCAGCAATTCCTTCTTTAGTTCACTCCACGAACTGATTTCAGACCTGCTCTCGTCTTCGGTCCGAGTTCTCCACCAAAATTTTGCATCATCACATAAGTATGAGCAGTCTTGAAATATTGTTCCATATCATACACGAAATTCTCTAATTCCTTCGCCGACCTTGCACCAGCAAATGCCTTCGGTTCTGGAATTTTATAGTTCTTGACACCGGCACTAGTGTCATTGCTACCAGCATTGAGCCACGCCTTTTTTCAGCAACCCAGAATCCTCATAAAGTCAGCCCAAATGAGTACAAAGCTCGTCAGCCAAAACACCAACATCTGCAGCAAGGTTCTCAACCTTTTCTTCAGTTTCCTGGATGTGGCTTTCTTGTACCGTTTGAACACGTTGCAGCTCTAATCGCAATTCTTCCAACTTGACTGAGAGTGCTGCTACTGCAAAATATCTGTTGGAGGATTTTCAATGGATTCCTCTAATTTTTGCACCCTTTCTCGTAATTTTGCACTGCTGCCTCCTGCTATTTTATTGCAGAATTCTAGAAAACCCTTGCCAAACTCGTACTAACCTTGACAAATTCGGACTTTTCCTGAGATTTCAAGACTACATGTGTTAATAAAGAAAATGGTATTTTTTTTATAAAGTAGTCTTATATATTCGATGATTCTTAGAAATGAAATTAATAAAGTAAAGATGTTTCCAATTGAGAAGAATGTTACTCCAAAAGGGTTAAAAGGTGTTAGGACATTCAAAGCACTTAATAAGCTAGTGTGGGTAACTTAAAAAAATATGATTTTTTTAGCGTAAAATAAATTGGGGTGAAACCCTAGGTTTTGAATTTGTCCAGGTAAAAAAATTAAGGATGGATAGAGCCATTGACCAGAGGATATGGTGGCATCGCTGGCGGTGTGGAGTCCGTTAAAGTTCGCGGTTATTTGAAGATTCCAAAAAAAAAAGACAAGTGGTTTTACCCATAATTAACACAAAGGTGTGATGTGAAAGGTTTTCAAAAGATAAATAAGTATTTTCTCACACGGTGTTCGTGTGTGTCAAAGGGTGATTCAATAAAAATACTAACGTGGATTGGTTAAAATGAAAATGGTAATTTCGGTAAAGAAATAACTTTCTGTCAAACCAAGTGTATTTGTTTCAAGTATTTAATTATGTGTGTTAAATACGGGGATAAATGTAAAAATAAGAAATAGTAAGTGTTTTATAAGATTAAGGTGAATTAATCAAGATAAATAATATTTTCGAAAGTAAAACGGTTTCATACATTATATATATATATATATATATATATATATATATATATGTGTGTGTGTGTGTGTGTGTGTGTGTGTGTGTGTGTGTGTGTGTGTGTGTGTAAGGTAGTTGCATATGCATGTAGGAATAATGTGTTAGAGTCTTCTTTCTATCGTTCGATTCAATATTGCATTTTTGTATATTTTTAATTGAGCATTCGGCTCACACCCTCGTCTTTGTTACGATAGGTTAGGTATGGGGTTGTATATTGAGAGAATTACACAGGTAAGTACGCTTTTTTATTTTACGTTAGTAGCTCTGTATGCTTGGACACTGTAGATGCTTCCCACGGGTCCCTCACGTTGTTTGATTTGAAATTGAAATCACATGCTAAACAGGTGAAACGTTAATTAAAATAAAACTGGATTAGCAACATTATATAGGTTTTTCATTGCACTTCACACCTAATTCTTGGGTCGGACCGGGTTGACTACGGGTAGCCCTTAAATCCAAGTCGAGGCATTACACAAACTTTGGTGGCCAATATCAAGATCTCAAAGCATATAAATTATGGAACTTAGATCTTTACACGTATTGGGTGAACTTCGGGCTTGAAGGTTTTATAAACATGTAGAAATTCATTTTTCACAAAAAGTCATTAAACATTCTGAGTACCCAATGCCTTAATTACTATTTACATGATTTTCTAGGGACCGATTCATTCAAACAAAAACTAGAGTCGTTCGAACGAGAATTGCACTTCATTCGAACGACACTAATAGTTTGTTTGAATGTGAATGCAATCTTGTTTGAACTAGCTTCTAACTAGATTGGTTCTGCTTGGCAGAGGATCCTCGTTTGATGTTCGATTTAATGAGAAAGAACTTCGTTTGAATGAAGAAGAAGTTCATTCGAACGAAAAATGAATTTTGTTTAAACGAGACTTATTCTTGTTCAAAAGAGTTTAAGCTCAGAAAATATTTTTCGTAAAAAATATTAAAAACAGTTCCAAACAATTTTAAATAAAAACAACACCCTTATAATATATCCAAGGACACATGTCACTAAACAATTTGAAACTTGATCGCTACGTCTTCATCAAACACGTCATAGGCTTATGGGATCAACAACATAAATTATATCCTAAGACTCAAACATTTTGTCCCGAATAATGCTAATTACATACAAATTGACTCCATTGAAAGCCTTAAGTCATCTCATTAATTTTAAAAAGATTTCATTCTATATTGATTTAAAAATTCCAATTATAATAAGATTCTCAATTGTTCACTTTCTTGGCATTCCATTTAATAATCTTCCCATAAAATATTTGGGGTGACCTTTGTTTAAAGGTAGAGGATGAATCAGAGATTATGCAGATCTTCTGAAAAATATCAGATCAAAACTTAAAGGTTGAAAGACTAGATTTTGTCCTAATACTAAGAGTAGATATTTTCCATCTCAAATGAAGCTCCAACAATAATTTATTGAAATTTTTAAGAAGATGGCGACCTTCCACCTCTTAAGGTGGCCTTAAAGACGTTGCCTAGCTCGTACAAGCTTGCTTATGAATGCTCCATCAAAACCCTCTTCAAAACTCAACAAATGTCCTCCATCTTCTTCTTCAAAGACCCTCAACAACACCTCCAAAATTTGTATATTTGATCATCCATTGAGGAAATGGGTATATATGGTTTATATAGGGAGGAATGCATGTAAACTAAGTTGTATATGGTGGAGAGATGGTGGTGGCATGGTGGTTTATGGTAGAGAGAGGTGGAAGAGTGTATAAAAATTATGGAAGACCCACCATCTCTCTCTCCCTCTCTCTCTCTCGCTCTTTCTTCTTTTTCTTCTTCTTATTCCAACTCAAAAATAAACCCAAATAATCCAAACAAACCCTTATAAAACACCCCTAAAACCTCAAATCCCATTTTTGCTCAATCTGGGCTCACCAGAGCTCGGCAGGTTACCCATCTAACGGTGAAAAATGTGATAGCACACAAGGGCAACCCGATTTAAAAGTTCTGCGTAACCTCGTTATAACGAGAATAGCCCCTTTGTCGAACGAGAATGGATTTTCGTTCAAATTATGCTTCGAATGACATTCGAATCGCCTCGACATGTTATTCAGTTGGATATCATTCGAACCTTGTTTAATCCCTTAATACGAATGACCCTTATTTCACGTTCGAACGACCTGAACTCGTTCGAATGACCATTCTTCATTCTTCTCTAAATTTTCCAAATTTTATCCCACAATATTCCAATAATTATAATCAGGATCCCGAACAGTCCATTCAGCTATACACTCAATCATAATTATCAAAATCTCAAGATTTTCATATTATTACAACTTATGCAGGAAAATTAATAAAATATTAGGGCGGGGTATTATAGTTTGTATCTTTCATCTTGAAAGAACCTGGTTCATTCGGTGGACTCCGTTTGTACCATATGCGGTGTTTAACTGTTACTGAGCCTCATTGGTGGGTATCGAGGTGTGTGTGGATTCGTATACTATGGCAGCTTGTGTAGGTGGATTCCTACGTTGCACTGCGGAGAATCGATTAAAGATGGAAGAGCTTCAAGTCTTGTGGGGTAACAAATTGTTGTGTAAGTCTATTATTTATACTTTTTAGAACCGTATCATAGTGATCTATTGCTTGGGCCTTTCGACGTTTTCCCCTTTGTGGTTTTCCTCGTATATCGACGTCTTATGGTTGATTTAGTAATTTTATCTACCATCACCTTAAATGCATGCTTTAGGGTAAAAAGATAACATTTGGAAAATGGTCTTCTATAAAAAAGTTTTGAAATCGGTGCTAAGTTTAATTAAGTTAATTTTGTTTACAGTTTCGATCTTTAAGAATTCGAAAAATATAAAAAAAATATTGGACTTGTATTTATTCAGACCATCCTTGCCTAAGAGTACGCCGTAAGGGAATTTTCAAATTGGTATCAAAGCTTGAACACTCAATTTTTATGTTTTTCATCCCTTCGTCTTTAGGCATGAATTTATGTGGATTTGATGGTTTTAGAACCCCTATGTTTGATGGGTCAAACTATGCATAATGAAAAGTGCGTATGAAGCAAACACTTAAGGCTATAGATGAGTGGGTGTGGTTAGATGTTGTAAGAGGGTACTTTAGATTATAGATGGAGGCGTAACCCCTATACGTATGGCGATAACAACTAACCCAATATCCTGGACTTGGTACAGAATAAACACACAATCACAATATAATAACCACTCAGATTGAAATAAACAATAAATGAACCGCAGAAATAACTCGTTCAAAGGGATAGAGAAACAAGCACTCTCAGATACACCTTGTTAGGCAGATCAAAAAACAAGGTCCCACACACATATCACAACAATAAATGGTAGTGAATGCTTGGCAACAACCAACAATGGTGGGTAAGTTAAATGCCCCCTGGTTTTGCAATAAATCCCCTGCTATCAATGTTTTTTCTCTCTCTATAAAGAACCCCTTTTCTTTGAAATGGTTGGGCTCTCTAAATAACCACCAGCCTCTCCTGAGATGTCTCAGTCTCAATCAATGTGAAAAACCTTCTACTTTATGTCACTAGCATTAAATGCCTGCCGACACGTTTTGGCTATTAGCTGTGTCAGGCATCTGTCACACTTCAATGGTCATCCACCAAACCTTCTGATAGCTCCTCAAACTGCCATGGTTTACTCAAGTTTGGATTGGACAGTAGGTAGGTGGCGTGTGACATCACCTAAAGAAAATGTGACATTCGAAAACGGATTGTTTGGCACTGGGCTCAAAGTGATATGGAACTTGTGGTTCTTCTGGATAAGCTCTCTCGGGTTATGGTCCCTCGATGTTTTGCCTGGTGTATCTAGAATGGTTAAGTCAAGCCTTAACATTGACTTGCTTCTCAATCCTCAAAACCACTCCCCTCTGAGGTTCCCTTGATGAGGTCATCCAATAGAGCATGAAAGCTCTCCTAAGCCCTACCAGACATGGTCCCTTGCAGATACCGTTTGACCTCACTCTCATATTATAAATCATTAAAACATACAAGTTATAATACATCGCTACGGATACATGATTTGAATAAGTATATAAAAAACTGTCAACCCTGAGTCTCCTCTGTGAGTGAGGTTCCTCTGGTAAGTTTCCTCGAAACTTCATATAGCAAGTTTCCTCTGAGCTTCCTCTGGTAAGGTTCCTCCGAGCTTCCTCTGGTAAAGCTTCCTCTGGCGAGCTTCCTTCGGAAAGCTTCATCTGAGTTTCTTCTTTGAGCTTCCTCTGATCTTGTTCTGGTAAGCTTCCTCTGAGCTTCTTCTGGAAAGCTTCCTCTAGTAAGCTTCCTATGGCGAGATTCCTCTGGTGATCTTCCTCTGAGCTTATTTTTTGAGCTTCCTCTGGTAAGCTTCCTCTGATCTTCTTCTGGAAATCTTCCTCTAGGCTTCCTCTAGCAAGCTTCCTCTGGCGAGCTTCCTCTAGCAAGATTCCTCTGGTGAGATTCCTCTGAGCTTATTTTCTGAGATTCCTCTGGTAAGCTTCCTCTGAGCTTATTTTGGTAAGCTTCATCTGAGCTTATTCTAAAAAGCTTCCTCTGAGCTTCTTCTAGTAATCTTCCTCTGAGCTTCTTCTGGAAATCTTCCTCTAATCTTCCTCTAGCAAGCTTTCTCAGGCGAGATTCCTCAAGCGAGCTTTCTCTAGTAATCTTCCTCTGGCTTGTCCACCTTCCTCAACTTAGGAGGGGGAGTTATCTCTAATCATAAGACTGCCTTTAGTCTCCACCTACATTTTCCCCCTCGTGGAGATATTTGTTGCGTGGCCAAGAAATATCTGCACGAAAATATCTCAAGCCACAATGAAAACCACTTGTTAAGATTTTTCATCAAACTCCACCAATAATGGTGATCCCACCAATAATGGTGACTTAACAATGAAAATCACTTGTTAAGATTTTTTTTTCAAACTCCACCAGTAACGGTGACTTAACAATAAAAACACTTATTAAGATTTTTCATCAAACTCCACCAATAACGGTGATTCCACTAATAACGATGACTTAACAATGAAAACCACTTGCTAAGATTTTTTTTTGTTAAACTCCACCAGTAACGGTGACTTAACAATGAAAAATCTTGTTAAGATTTTTCGTCAAACTCCACCAGTAATGGTGACTTAACAATGAAAACACTTGTTAAGATTTTTTTGTCAAAATCCACCAGTAGCGGTGACTTAACAATGAAAACACTTGTTAACATTTTTCATCAAACTCCACTAGTAACGGTGACTTAACAATGAAAACATATGTTAATATTTTCCGTCAAGCTTCTTATGTATTTCATCGCAAGTCACAAGGGAGTCCACACCTGCCCTAGAGAAATCTCAACACGCCCCCTCACCTGTTATTTCTCCCTCTGTTGGATGTCATCACAATCGAGAACACGATTAACATTATCTTAGGCCATAATTTTAGAAGAATACCTCCCCAGCAGAGTCGCCAAATTTAAGAGGGTACTTTAGATTAATGATGGAGGCGTAACCCCTACAGGTATGGCGATAACAACTAACCCAATATCCTCGACTTGGTACAGAATAAACACACAATCACAATATAATAACAACACAGATTGAAATAAACAACAAATGAAGCTCAGAAACAACTCGTTCAAAGGGAGAGAGAAACAAGCACTCTCAAATACACCTTGGTAGGCAACTCAAAAACCAAGGTCCCACACACATATCACAACAGTAAATGGTAGTGAAACCTTGGCAACAACCCACAATGGTGGGTGAGTTAAATGCCCCCTAGTTTTGCAATAACTCCCCCGCTCTCAATATCTTTTCTCTCTCTATAAAGAACTCAGGACAAAGAACACTCTCTTCTCTCCAAAGAGAACCCATTTTCTCTGAAATGGCTGGGCTATCTAAATAGACACTAACCTCTCCTGAGATGTCTCAGTCTCAATCAATGTGAAAAACCTTCTACTTTATGTCACTAGCATTAAATGCCTGCAGACACCTTTTGGCTATCAGTTGTGTCACGCAGTTGTCACACTTCAATGGACAACCACCAAACCTTCGGACAGCTCCTCAAAATGCCATGGTTTACTCAAGTTTAGATTGGGCAGTAGGTATGTGGCATGTAACACCACCTAAAGAAGATGTGACATTTGGAAAAGGGACTATTTGGCACTGGGCTCAAAGTGAGATGGAACTCGTGGTTCTTCTGGATAAGCTCTCTCGGGTTATGGTCCCTCGGTATTTTATGAGGTGTATCTAGAATGGTTAAGTCAAGCCTTAATGTTTCCTTGATTCTTAATCTTTCAAACTAGTTCCTTGTGAGGTTCCCTTGATGAGGTCATCCGATAGAGCATGAAAGCTCTCCCAAGCCCTGCCAGACTTGGTCCCTCGCAGATACCGTTTGACCTCACTCTCATATTATAAATCATTAAAACATACAAGTTATAATACATCTCTACAGATACATGATTTGAATAAGTATATAAAAAAACTGTCAACCCTGAGTTTCCTCTCTGAGTGACGTTCCTCTGCTAAGTTTCCTCTGAACTTCTTATAACAAGTTTCCTCTGAGCTTCCTTTGGCAAGGTTCCTTCGAGCTTCCTTCGATAAAGCTTCCTCTAGCAAACTTCGTCTAAGTTTCTTCTATGAGCTTCCTCTGAGTTTCTTCTGGTAAACTTCCTCTGAGCTTCTTTTGTAAAGCTTCCTCTAAGCTTCCTCTGGCGAGCTTCCTCTAGCAAGCTTTCTCTGGTGAGCTTCCTCTGTGCTTCCTCTGGTAAACTTACTTTGAGCTTCTTCTGGAAAGCTTCCTCTAGTAAGCTTCCTCTAGCAAGCTTCCTATGGTAAGCTTCCTCTGAGCTTCTTTTCTGATCTTCCTCTAGTAAGCTTCCTCTGAGCTTTTTCTGGTAAGCTTCATCGGAGCTTCTTCTGGAAAGCTTCCTTTGAGATTATTCTAGTAAGATTTCTCTGTGCTTCTTCTGGAAAGATTCCTCTAAGCTTCCTCTAGCAAGCTTTCTCTGGTGAGCTTCCTCTAGCAAGCTTCCTCAGCCAAGCTTCCTCTGAGCTTCTTTTCTGAGCTTCCTCTGGGTTGTCCACCTTCCTCAATTTAGGAGGGGGAGTTATCTCTAATCACAAGACTGCCTTTAGGCTCCCCCTACAACTGTTATTGAGGGGTGGTCACCACTAGTCACGAAAGATGGAGATTCAATTTATTTAAAACCAGTAGGGTCGTGGACTGAGGCGGAGCATAAATTGTCGTAGTATAATTCTCCAGGTTTAAATTCTTTATTTTATTCTTTCATTCTGATGGAATTCCTCCGTATTATGCCTTGTGATACGTCAAAAGAGGCTTGGGATATAATCCAACTCACCCATGAAAGAACTAGTGTTGTTTAGGCTTCCAAACTCCAAAACCTCACAACTTAATTTGAAATAATAAAAATGTTAGAAAGTGAGACCTTTGATGAGTTTTATGCTAGATTATTCGATATAGTTAACTCTTTATTTAACTTGGGAGAGAAGATACCTGACAACCTAGTGATAAAGAAAATCTTAAGGTCGTTGCCTGATAGATTTAATCCAAAGGTGAGGGTTTTAAAAAATTTGGGTACTCTAGACTCTATGAAACTTGAAGAGCTTATAGGTGACCTATAAACTTATGCCTTTGACATATTTACCTACAAGAATGTGACGAAAAAAGAAAAGAGCATAGCTTTGAATGCCCAAAAGGAGGAAACACATGTTTCGAATGATGAGTCTGACGTCAATTCTGGGAATATGGCCATGTTGGTAAAGCAATTCAAGAAATTTCTCAAATTCCAAATGCAAAAAGGTTTGAGAAAATTAAGAACAACAAGGTCGATGACATCCTTAAGATAGGAATGAGAACTTTAAAAAGGGATGATTTTGAGAGATGTTATAGTTATGAGGGTTATGGCCATAGGGTAGCTGAGTGCCCCCACTAAACTAAGGAAGGAGGGAAAGAAATCGATAACATTTAATGACACCCTTAGTGATAATGATCTGAAAGAGAAAAATGATTCACCCATTGAGCTTAACTTTACCACATTCATGGCTAGTGATGTGACTGTTGATAAGAAATCTTCCTATGAACATGACACATCCGAGGTCATAATTTTTTAATCTTAAGTGAGTGATGGTCGAGATAGTGGAGATGAGAGTGGGGATGAAAAAAATGAGGAGGATAATGAGCTACAAGTTTCCTTTCGTGAGTTATATGCGGAAACTTTAACGGTGAAAAAGGTTAACTTAAAGTTGGAAGGTAGGTTGAAAGAAAGTTCCATAGAAAATAATAATAATAATAATATTAATAATAATATTAATAATAATAATAATAATAATAATAATAATAATAATAATAATAATAATAATAATAATAGTAATAATACTAATAATGCTTTCATTAAGGATATTAAGTCACGTAAGAGGACTATTCGAGAGAAGCTAGAGTAATTTAAGGGTGAGAGAAATAGGCTTCATGGTTTGATGGAGGATATTAAGAAAGAGCTTCTAGAGTTTGAGGAGTCTATATGTTTACTCGAGTCTAGCATTGTTGAGCTTGAAGAGATATTAAAATATTAGAGTCGTGTCAAATTTTATTTAGAGTCTGGGCTCAAAAAGTTGGATAAAATGTTAGGCACCGTCCAAATCAAAGATGTTAAGAGTGGAATTGGTTTTGATGATCATAACGCTTCCCCTTCCAAAGCCATATGTTTAAGAGAGTAGTTTAGGAACGCTAGAAAATGTCAACCTTTAGATAACACCCCTTGCCGTATTTACACTTGCAATTATTATGGTAGGAAAGGTAACCATAGGCGTTTTTGTTATGATCTTAAGAACGGTCCTAGGATGTCGCATCCTCGAACTTTATGTTTTTAATGGTAAGTAAGGAGTAAAATACACATAACAAACAAATTAAAGGCATCGAATATTAAAAGATTTTTACTATGGGGATGCCTAGCATCTTATTACATAGTTGAGTCTGAAATAAATGGAAATACATAATTATTCGTACATGCCATATATAAGGTAAAACTTGTAGAAAAACATTCGGGTACATAGTTGAGTCTGAAATAAATGGAAATACATAATTATTCGTACATGCCATATATAAGGTAAAACTTGTAGAAAAACATTCGGGAATCATAAGAGTTGATTAGTTGCAATGCCGATATTCCAGCAAAGACTACCATATTTTTCTGCTACCACCTATTTGTACGTAACCGAAAAGATTTTTTAAGGTAATATAGAATAAAAGTCCAAATGTGCCGGAGGTATCTCATCTTCCTCAGGTTCGTCATCCAACTGGAAGGAAAACAATTAAGCAGACATGCCAACTTGATAATTTTATTTCGATACTAGGTACGAGAGAAAATGTATTATTAGCGAGTAACTGGATTTAATATTGATATCATAAAAATCTTGAGACAAAATAAAATATCATACAACTATCAGGGGTATACTGGCGTCTAATGATATGTAAATGAATAATATGGTGGAGTGTAACCGGATAAGTTGTGTATTAAGTTACCAAGATAAGGGTTCAGACTATAACAAGATAACCCATAAATTATCAGTTATAAGGGCTTCAAATGCGTAAACATACCATTACAATATTGTCCAAAGCATATCATACACTTGGATAGGCAATCCTAAAATTGTTGGGGAACAGTAATAATAATAAGGCTTGGCAAACTCAACATCAGAATCCTACAAGCTAATTAGAACAGTCATGGTATATCGGGGTCTAATCTCTGAATCGTAAGGTATGCTACTAGGGGTTTCACTGATAATTGCCATAAATTTTAGGGTAATATGCAATTATTGTAGCAGGTTGCAAGGCTATACCATAATTAAGGGTAAAAAGAGTTCAGTGACTTTTACTGAAGTCATAGGCTATAATGGTTTATCGGGTTCTGAGATAACTGAAATATCGAGAGAATCAATGCATGGAATAAATATAAACTACACAAATGAGTTCGTAATTGAAACACGAGTTCAAAATTATCATATAATGATATAACAATCTGTAATTTTGAAAGATATAAGCTCAATTTGTTTAATACTGAAATTAAAATCACCAACTTTGAATTTTCAAATTCTGGGACTGTGTCTAATTCATTGGGGTTGATTGGATAGTGTGAAATAATAAAGAGTATAAGTAGGTCATGTAAGCCTAAAATAATGCTTGCTATGATGTAGTAGGATACTAAATTGTAAGAAATTTCAGTGTAAAAATAACTAAGAGGGTATAATATATAATTTTTAAAAGTTTTTAGAATAATATTTTCTTTATTTCTATTTGGATTTGGATTTAGTGACAAGAGACAAAATAGCTTTATTTGAACTAAAAATTTATAGAAAAAGGTTGGGGGTATTTTGAAATACTTGGAATATTAGTCAGAGGGTAATGTGTAAAATTAAAACTTGAATTTAAACTTTAAAATTAGTTTTCTCGAGAAAATAATTTCATGGTATCTAAATAGGGTGATGTAATATATCATTTTGTTTAGAACTAAAAAATAAAAATTTTCAAGAAAAAGTCAGATTTTTCTGAGTGGAGATGCCCCCTCATGCGCTAAGTCAGCTAATTCACGCGCCTAGTTTGACCCTCACTCGCACGTGTGTAACCCATTAATCTTCAAACTTCAATCGTTTTACTTTAGGTTTTTGAAATTTTGACCTTATAGTTGAGACATTTTTGGAATCCATTTGAGTCGGTTCCTGAATGAAAATTGCATAACTTTTTAAGCGAAATCTAACCAAATTAGTTTCAGGGATTTTAGTGGGCTAAATTGAGCTATTGAGTCTTTATAAAAATGGCAAAAATTTGGTTAAACATAAGTGACTGAAAGCTAGGATTCTTATTCCGACATCATAAGGGTTTTGTTCTATGTTGGAAATGTAGCAAAATAAGCCTGGTTTGAGGAATTTTGGCCGAGTAAAACTCTTGAATTTGTTTCTAAAAGTTCCAGGCCCAAAAACTTTAAACATTGATTTGAGGTATCAAAACCTATTCTTGGTTCAATTAAACCTTGCACCTAGGTTCCTTAGAATCTAAGATCAACTTACCTCACTTTAAAACTGGTTCAAAGTCAAGGAAGAAAAATCCACCATTGAAGCTCAAGCTTCAATGGAGTTTTCTATTTTTAATGGAGTTGTCTAGTTTTTGAGCTATTTCAATGCATACACACCTTAATAAACACATGTAAATTCATAATTCTATTTTATATACGTGTAGAAATATAACCAAATTGAAGGAACAAACATTCATGCATAAAATAACAGAAATGCAAAAACTCTCAAAAAAATTCGTAAAAAAGCTCTCAGTTGGGATGAGTTTTTAATAAGGTGAAGGAGGGTATTTATAGAGTTCGTGGAGAGTATTTGATTAGTTATTTTGGTGGTGAAGATGGGGTTGAGTTTGTATAACTTTCATCTAGGCTATGTGGATGGCAAATGGGTACCCATGGTACTCTACATGGCACATGCCATGTTGGCAAGACTGGTCCCATGTCAGTAGGGGAGTACGTACAAATAATTTTGGGCATTGGTTTAGGTCCTTAGATAGCTTTTGTATAGAATTAAAGGCTTTTAAATTATTTTGTAAAAGCTTAGGAGCTTATGTGCAATTATTCAAATCTAATGGATTTGGTTATGATATTCCTACAAAATATAAGTCATTTGGTTAAACTTTGAGTGAAAGTTGGGTTTTAATTGGTATATAAAAGTGTAAGTTAACTTAAGTCATTCTTTAAGGGTATTTTGGTAATTTGGTAAAAATCTAGGGTTTATTTGGGATTTTTACCTTCTAGAGGGACTGATAAGCACCCAAAACTGTACATTTTATACCCCGAATAGATGTATTTTAGTTGCTAATTCTCGGCAATATGGGTCTTATGCGCTTAAATGTTTATCTTGTAGGTCAAATGTCCGTTTGAGGTGTCAAAAGCTATATATCAAGGCAAATGCGCGTTTTATGGAGCTAATTACCAATCCCGTATCCTAACCTAGCCTAAACCTACCCCAAACCCTGTGTGTGTTTAGTTTGTCCCTTTTTAATATTTTTTAGATTTTTAGTTTGAGTCATTTTATTTTTTTAGTATTTATTTTTTATTTATTTAGTATTTTCTAAGTTTTGTTTTCTATTTTTCTAATTTTTTTTTATTAGTGTATTTTTTTTATTAGTTTTTATTTTGCTAGGATTAGTTTTTTTAGTTTTATTAGATTGTTTTTTTAGGACTTTAGTTTTCATTTAGATTTTAAGTTTTTATTTCTTTTGTTTTATTTTAGTTTTTATATAAGCTTAGGATTTTATTTTTTAGTTTTAATATTTTTATTTTTTATTATTTTTAGTTTGTTTTATTTTTAATTAGATTTTTATTTCTTTTATTTAGTTCATTTTTAATTGAGTCTTTATTTTTTATTTTTTAGATTAGAATTTTATTTTCAAATTTTTAATTTTATTTAAGTTTTTAGTTTTATTTTTCTAAGGGTCACAAAATAAACACACACACAACACCTAACTCACTCACACCTAATTACCCTACAACCCACTCACACACAAAACACTCCCTCACCCACACCCAACTCATCCTACACCTCACTACACCATATCCCATCCCCTTCTTCTTCAACCTCAAACCCCCCACATTCTCTCTCCTCTCATCAACCTCCATAACCAAAGACACCCAACTCTCACCCAAATAAAACCACCACCTTTTACCACCTGCCTCCATACCAATCATCCTCATCCACCATGGCCAACACCATAGACCCTTACCATTTCCATTTCTCAAACTGTGATTCCACCCCAAGCGTCGGCATCCCTGCGACCCTTATACCCGTCGACCCCGAAATCAGCGACCTCCCAACAAACCTGCCGGCGATGCCCTCGATTCTGCCCCGGCGGCGTCCCACTGACCAAAAGCGACCTACGATTCTCACCTGCCAAAAATGAAACCAAACAAAAAATAAAACAAATAACCCACATGTTTTCTAATATCTTTTACCCCACTTATACCCATTTTACCCCTACCCCTTTTTAACCAAATCATATTATTATCTCCATTACCCCACTTCCCAAATATCCTCACACCTCACACCCCATGCACATGTGATCACACCTCTCCCACATGTTCACCCTAGTCCATTACCAAAAATACCCCTTAGCCCAAGTGTGCCATGCATCTACTATAAAATAAGACTCAAGACCCCATTTGAAAAAAAAGCTTTTGGCGATAGGTATTATAGAGAGAATTAGATAGAGATACACCATTTTTATTTTTTAGTAGTTTAATTTTTTTTTGGTTTTTTTAGATTAGAGAAAAAATTTAATAAATTGAGTGTTCTAATTAATTGAGATGAATGACGAATTGAAGAATTAATGCAATTGAAGGAAATTTTGGTTTGATTACTCCTCTCTAATTTTCATTTTATGCTCTTATTTGATTCTAATTTTTTTTGGATGATGATTATGGAGGGCTAATCATCCCATTCAAGGGATGACTTGAAACCCTCATGAATCCAATTTGGTTTAATTGTCAATTATAATTTTGTTAGTTTCCTTTGATTAGTAAATTTAATTCCTAATTATTTTCACATTGAGAAATGGAAAATCATCCTTGAGAAAGGATTGAAAATTTTATTATCATTTGATCATTTGATTCAAACTAGAGATAGGCTTATCACTTAATTTAAATGTTAGTATAATTTTCATCTACTCTTGTTTTTACTTTGTTTAATTAAAATTAGTTTGGTGAATCGATCCTAGCGGGTGATTCATTTAATTGATTTTAATTCATTTAGAGTAGTGCTTGTGGGGATTAAACTTACTTTTGTAAAAGAATATTCAATTAATTCATTAGTGTAATGAGAATTATCTTTTGAATTAAATGAATATTTTGGAAATTGATGAAATTAAAATTGTGCAAGTTAGATAAATTTGTGTGAATTGAGGGTGGATTTTCCGTCCCTTGAATATTTTCTCTCATTTAGTTGCACTCCACTCACTTTTATCATACACTTGTTTTTATTTTTCACATTTTACTTTTAGTTTGATGACCCCCTTTATTTAGTTTAGTTTAAATCCTCACCTCACCCAATTGTTTTAATATTTGAAAAAGCTAAAAAAATTAGAAAAGTGAAAAAAGCACAAAAAGAAAATAAGAAGTGAATTACAATTGAATTTGTCTCTAGTTTACCCCCTTGATGTGGATTGATACCCTTACTTACCTCTACACTTGAGTTGATATTATTTTGTAGGTATTTTGAGGTTTTGACTAACTTGGCTTTCAAACAACGACACACAAAAAGCAAGTTATCAGGGACTAATGTTATATTTAGAGTTATTTAGAGTAGGCTATTACATAGGAGGTCTAAGAGTAGAGTCATCACGATTCCCAAAGCTATTAAGCGTCATGTTAGGCCTACTTGGGTTAGGAAATCAGATTTAGAGGCTTTACATATTAGACTTATTGATTTTCATTTGCTTACACAAGATACTTACCATGCTATATCTAATGGTTGATTGTGTTAGCTTATTTGTCATACTTTGGTTGGTGCTTCATGATATATGTTTTGCTAGTGTTATGACATGTGTATCTTTGTATTATATTTTTTCTTTTATTTAGTCATATTGAAAAAATACAAAAATATTTTGTTTATCTTTCAAGTAAGAGTTTGTTTTCATAAACTTAAAAATTGGTATTCTTCTTTTGAAAAATTTTAGAAAAACTCAAAAATATTTTTATTTTTTGTATATTTTAGTTTTACGCATTTGGTGTGGCATATTGGTGTGTTTGAATACAATTCTCTCCATACTTTCCATGTGGCTAGGACATTTGGTTATGATTGTAAATACTTAGATTGTTCTTAACCATGTTATCATGGAGTTATGTCGAACTTGATTTTCTTTACGGATTGAACTTTGTATATACCTCCGCAACCACATACATGAGCTTTTTAGATTTTAACTTTAAATATATATTTGAGCTTTGTGAGATGTTCTCCCATCAATTTTGTCATCTACATGTTTTGTGACTATGGGGGATTTGTGCATATAAGAACCATTTCCCATGAGTATGTATGAATTGTATTGAAAAATATGAGGGTGCACGAAAAAGGGCTACAAAATGAGCAAATATCCTTTGTGGGAAAGTCACCGTTGGCAAGAGCTTAATGAAAATATTAAAGGAAATAAAAATAAAAAAAATTCCAAAATCCAACATAGTTTAGTTTGTTTGTCCATTCAAAAATACGTAGCTTAAAAAGAATTGAGAAAATAAAAGAATGAAAAATATGATATATGTTTATCTTTTGAGGTGTTTAGTTGAAAATCAACGGGTATGCACAATGAAAATTGGTTATGCTTATTTTTTCATGACGCTATTGATTTGTAGAATTAACAATATTATAGGCTTATGTCAATTGTGCTTCTTTGTTCATTAAGTTCAATTTATCTTGTCACTTGAGGCTAAATTTTTGTTTGATAAAATTTTACAATCAGTTACAACTTCTTGAACATATTTGAGTGGTTGGATCATAATTCGTATCTAGTTCATGTTCATTCATTCCATCCCACATGTTTAGACACATTGATATTGCATATATTATATATGGTATCGTGTTTTGAGTCTTTGAAGTTTACATTTAGTCCATGTTTGCCATACGCTTGACTGTTTGGATTATTTATGCTTGGGATTCCACGTTGCGTGTTTACTATATTTTACACCATTGCATGCCTTATTCCCTTCTCCATATGTTTAAAATTGGTATCAAAGTTTATCATATTGGTATCTTAAGATCACATATTTAGGGGGAGAGTAATTGTTTTATGCTATCTTTTTTTTATATTCCTGAACAAAAATGTGGAGAAATTGTATCTTTCCTTTGCAGGATTAGGATCTCTTTATCTTAAGGGGCGACATCTTACCTAGGTTGATATTATTTAGACATTGTTAGATGTTTAATCATTTGCGAATTTATATTTGTTATATTCTGCTTGCTTTTGAAGGTGTGTTTAAGTGTGCAGAAGCACAATTTTACATCAATGTGGCAAAGTTTTCAAGAAAAGCAAAGATACACATGTTTGTGTGTCGGTCAAGCGTCTGTACTTTTTTTTCTTTTTTAGGTTGGGGAATGAGTCTTTTTAGGGAGCTTGACGGACCATCATATTTTTGTTTTAGTTTTCCCCGAATAGCCAAAAAAGGAGATTTGTAAGGACAAAATTCCAATGGAGTCAATTTGTATGTAATTGGCATTATTCTGGACGAAACGTTTGAGCCATAGGATAGATTTTATGTTGTTGATACCATAAGCCTATGACGTGTTTGATGAAGACGTAGAGTTCAAGCTTTAATGAATGGACAGCGTGTCGTGTTTAATGCAAAGTTTGTCTTCACGTTTATTGAGGATCGCGCAAATATGAATGCGTATTTATTATGTGTCCTTGGATATATTTTAAGTATGTTGGTTTTTGATTTAAAATTGTTTGGAACTATTTTTAATACTTTTTTAGAAAAATATTTTCCGAGTTTAAACTCATTTGAATTAGAATAAGTATCGTAAGAATGAACTTCGTGTTTCTTTCAAATGAAGTTTTGTTTCATTAGATCAGACATCAAACGAATATCAAATGAGGTTCCTCTGCAAAGAAATACTAACCTCATCAGAAGTTCGTTAGAAGCTGGTTCAAATGAGATTGCATTATCGTTCAAAAGAACAATAGGTGCCATTTGAACGAAGGGCAATGGTTATTCAACCACTATTTTTCATTCGAATGAGTCATCGCCTCAAAAATCATGCAAGTAGTATTTTAAGGCATTAGTGACTTAGATTTTTATCACTTTTGGTGAAAAATGAATTTCTACTTATTTACAAAAGTTCCAAGCCCCATGTTTTACCCTATACGCTGAAAGATCTAAGTTCCATAATTTATATGCTTTGATATCTTGATATTGGGCACCAAATTTTGTATCTTTAATCAGGAAAGAACCTGTTTCGTGCGGTGGTCTCTGTGCGTATCGTTTGTATTATTTGACGGTTGTTGAGCATCATCGGTGGATATCGAGGCGCGCGTGGACACTTGTGTTGTGGAATCTTTCGTAGGTGGACTTACACGTTTCACAGTGGAGGAGAATTTGAAAAAAGAAGAGCTTCACATCTTTTGCGAGATCGAGTTGTTATGTAATTCTATTGTCTATACTTTGTAAAATCGTATTATAGTGATTTGTTGGCTGGGCTATCCGAGGGTTTTCCCTTTGTGGCTTTCCTCATACATCGACAGTTTGTGATTGATTTATTTATTTTATATGTCATCACCTTAGATGCATGCTTTAAGGTAAAAAGATAAAATTTGGAAAATCGGACTTCCACCAGAAAGTTTTGAAATTTGTGCTAAGTTTAATTGGTTTAATTTTGTTTAAAGGTTCAATATTAAAATTTTAAAAAATATAAAAAATATTGGACTGGTGTTTATTCGGGCCATCCTTGACTAAGCGTACACCGTAGTGGCATTCTCAACTACAGTGGCTTATTCAAGAGTAATCTCACAGTAATGGATCTTTGTAATAAAGGATTAAATGTTGTTGGAATTTTTAGAGTCAATGCTTAATAAGAATTTTTGGAATTGGTATTTTAGTGGGAGGTTCGGGAATTCTTGGATGATGAGTTGTTGAGGATAATTTTGGTTTAGGTTAGGTTAGTCTTTGATGGATATTACGTTAGTATCTTGAATTAGTTCTTGGTGATCTTGGCTTTTCTCTAGAGATTCTTGGTTGACAACATTTGTGGCATTATTTTTATTAGTGAGTGCTTAATCTTCCGGTTGGGTGGAATTTTTAGGATTGTATTTGTTTTTTTATCATTAGTTTCATAGGCTATTTGGGGTTTAAATGATTACCACCATTCATGAAAAAATACGAGCCTTCATCATGTCCCTTTTTTTAACAGTAGTTGCAGTACTTGGGAAGATATTCATAGACAATATCATGTCAGAAACCATTGCCACTTATTCTTATCCAAACTCTTTTAGGCTTCTCCTTTGGTGAGGTTGATCTACACACAAAGTTTGCCCATGGTAGGTCCTAATTGATTCACTATAGAGGCATCCATCTTTAGGGGTTTGCCAATGAGTTGGGATATGAAGAATAGAGAGATTTTTACGAATAAATAAATAGGGAGATTTGGAAGTTATATCCATTCTAGAACAACAGGAAATTCTTGATCAGGGGTGAAGTTTGGGGACCATTTAATGGTGTGCATGGGATATCTTCCAAGAAACCATTGTTCTCTTGTCAACAACCTAAAAAAAATCTTCTTCACATTTCAGCTTGATTAGGATTTGCTTGATATCTATGAGTCCAACAATGCAGGATTATTTAAGGTTGAAAGTAAGAAAGATCTTCCTTATCTCATCCATTGAAGGTCTACCTTTTGAAAATTTCTCAACAATCAAGAACTTGAAAGGACCAGCTAATGCTTCTTTATCAGCAAGGGTGAAGTGTACAGTATGTTCCCCTTTGAATATGGAAGGAGTTTTAAGCTCAAGTTATTTGGATCCATTGTTAGCTACAATACTAGCAAAGGATTTGGCACAAATAGTGGTAGGAGGTTTTGGGTTCAATTGCATGAAGTTTTTGGACATAAAACCAGGCAACCCCTAGGAAGGGTTTGAAAATCGAGAGAGAAGTTAGATAGGGGCGGCTAGGGGCTTTCACATAAAATATACATATAGTACATAGTACATATGAATTAAATAATATTATCAATTCATGTACCTATATAATTTTATTGTGGATTATATATATATATATATATATATATATATATATATATATATATATATATATATATATATATATATATATATATATATATTCAGTACTTTGAAAGGAAGAAAACCATTATTTTTTTCTCTTGACAAAATCATGTAGTGTCATATCGGGTTATGTCAAGTATTAGTCAATCCCAACCCGACATCATCTTGTGATCAGGTCGGTATGTATAACAACATTAGAATATGATTTTTTTCTCAACAAGCATAAACAAACAATTAAAATGTCAACTATTTCTGCAAGAAGTTATACAATAACATATCAAAATTATTGGTAGGTAGTACCTTAATTGGAGCAACACGTATTAGACCGAGTGTCATTGATTGACTAGCTCCATTAGTAATGCCCTAGTAACATAGATCTAAATTCCTCATTAATCTAAAAAAATAGATAACAATAAAAAGGAGAACATCTCACCAATAGTCAAGCGTGCATAAAAGTGATGTTACTCACATATAATGAATTGCAAACTACTATAAACATATTTAGTGAGATCACAACATATACTATATATTGAATCATTAAATTTTTATTGTGGAGTGGATTATGTTTCGAGAACCTTTGTAATCAAGAAATTTTAACAATAAATAACACAACTACAATCCAAAAAATTATATTAAAAAGAAGGAGAAAGGAAAAATAACCTGGGTAACATGATTGTCGTACTCGTCATGGGTAAAAGAATAAACAAATTACAAAATCTCATCCACTATAAACTACTTTGCAACTCATCCGTATAGTGTACAAGTACCCTCTAATATTTAACAAAAACATGACTTATCTCTAGAGAAATATTTTCAAACAATTCTAGAGGAAAGAAAGAATAAGGAAAGATGGACAAAGCCTTAGAGCTCCCACAACTCTAATGTTGTATTATTTCCCATGACACGACAAACATAACAATGTGTTAAAAGTGTAGCAACTAGAACTTAATGTAAAACACTGATGAAGTTGCGGAATATACGAAATGGTCTAAATAATAACCAATTTTTAATTTTTTTCAAATTAAATATTAAACTTAAATCATCAATTATAAACGAAAATTGTGTAAACGAGTTTTAGCCAATTTTATATTTATCCTAAAACATGCATTTAGGTGATAGCATGATAAAGTAAAATAAACAATCACACAATGCCCGATGTACTAGAAAAACCAAAATTAGAAAAATCTCGAACGACCCTTATGAAAGGATTTCAGTGTGTTGTCGTTGTAGTATAGCTCTCTTCTCAATCAAAATCCCTTGAACCTATGAAATACACTATATATAAATAAATAAATATATATATATATAAAATGGCAAGTGGGGTGTTAATCCAATTTCTTAATATGGAAACGAAAAAATGAAAATGAGTACAATAATTTTAAAAGAATAAGTTTTCAAAGGATGTTTATGTTAACTAATGGATATGAAATTTAAATTACACTAATAAATAATTAAAATGATAAAGTGAGCTAAATATGAGGAGCAAATAATTATGAGATAATTTAAGGAATTGAAATTCACCACTTATACAACTTATTTATATTAATTTATTATGTATTTGAAATACTAGAAGATATATTTAAATCCACAAATCAACTTTCATTGCAAATGTGAAGTTGAACATAATTTTTTTAGAAGAATAATGTTAAATTTCACAAACTCTATAAAAATCCGATTTGAATAGTTTCTGATAAATCACCCGTTACGGAAAATTTACTAAAAGTATTTTAAACCATTCAAACTACAATATTAATTAAAAATTGTTTATCTCTAGTTTAATAAATAAATAAATATTGTAATCTGAATTTACTATTTTCTCTCAAAAATAATTCACCCTCTCTCGAGGCATAAATATATATTGTAAAATTTCAATATTAATATTCAGAGGGACATAATAAATAAAATAAAAATAAAAATAATTAAGCTAAGGGTTTCATCTCACCCCTTAAATGGGGTATTTAGCCTCTTATTTTGGTATTATTATATATAAAATGTAATAATAACCTAATAAAAGGCATAATAAAAATAATAAAATGTAACACCCCGCTTAAAATAATAACGGGTGGCCAGTCCTATACTACATTAAATCAGGAGTTTCAGATGGTCCAGTCTCAACATCAACTGCCGCTACTATATAATATAGGACTAACTACCCGATATCATATAAGCGAGAGGTTAAAGTTTAAATAAAACACACCATGACGACCAACCCAACACAATGACTACCAATAAGAAAAAGAAAGATGCAAGAAAGAACTATGAGAAATGAAATGCTAGAATAAAATGAAATAAATAACTACAACTAAATATACCACAAGGAAGTAAACCCGAATAAGCTATCGGGTCACAGCCAATACAATGACTGAAATGAAATAAATGTACACATCTATAAATATCCCTTGGGTACAAACCCGATATACAATATGAGTCCTACCTAGATTTCTAAAGAAGTAGGAAGCGACTACCTCGATGACCCGCAACAGTCCTCACCTGTCACGGCTCCCAAGACTCTGGATAGAAGGTCATCCGACATCCATGCGGTGGGACACCTGTAATAATATATATATATATATATACAGACAGGAGAGAAAAGTAAACGGGTCAGAGCCGAAGTGTGAAAAATATTTAGCAAGTGTGTTAACCGTGCATAATAAATATCGGTGCACTTATTTCATAATTAAAAGTGGATTCGCACTCTCGTGAAATCCCAGCTCACCTCTCATCTAACGGCGCGCACCTATTCGCGTCCTGAGATTTTAGTTAAATTACCCCCATATATAAGGACAACCTAACTTAACATAGGCCCAGCCTACCCACGAGAATTGCCTTCCTATCTTAACCCAAGAATCCGCCCCTTTTCTAATCATACTAGATTATGTTCACAAACAATTATGCCATAATAGGCTTAATGGATTCCGGTTTATAATTTAATCAATTATAATTCTTAATACGTTACCCATTTATATTTGGGTTGAATCATAAGATTTAATTTCTAATTAACATGCATATAAATTATTATTAACAAAACTTCTCTCCACTCTCAACATTGTACTACGTTTCGTGCATGGGGTGTCTCGCAAAGCGAAATCCAAACAAGGAACCACCCCGTTACACTACTCATTGACAATGTCGATCCTAGAGATCCATAATGCCACACATAAATATTATACTACTACTACTACTAAATTTTAGACTACAATATGAAAACAACTAAAAATCTCCAATAATATGCTTGGGATGATGTAACCAAAATATTCCTTAAATGCGATACATCAACCCCCATCAATCTAGTACATCATAATCCTCCAAGATGTACTCCACAAAGATTCTATATCCTTTTATCTATAGGATATATAAATATATATATAGGCATTTTATTCTAACCATATATATATACCATCATCATCCATACCCATGAACAAGAGTACACATCATATCTAATGTACAATGGCCATGCACAAATAATAAACCCGGCTATATATATCGCCGATAAACTGCATCAATGCTATCATCTTCCCAGTGCCCGGCTCACGTAGCAATACTGGGGCCACCATGGTGGGACTAAACGACACCCATCTCGTGGTAAACTCACGCACACGACGTCCCGGGAAGCGGCCATAGCTCCAAACTGGCAATGAGACGTAACATACCCACCACGTCTCATCCCCAAAAAAAATATAAATCATATAATAACACACGGGACCACAATGACCTAGGGAATATCCACACCTCGCTTTTCTAGCGAGGATGCTCACCCTCTACGCGCACAACTTCCCAATGATAGCATGAGCGGGGTATGCTTAACCACATAAGTATATATATCATTCACATGAACAATATATATACATCCATATGATCCAATCATATAAATAAACCATCACATAAGGTTTAGATATTTATATCATGTATATCCTCAACATAAATATATCCATACAGATATATATACATATATTCACATATCCATATATCTATATATACAAACTAATTCTTGTTCATATGTATAAGTTATGTAAACTCGGCGATAGGTATACATAATCCTCAATATACCAGCCGTCACCACAAACTCATTTAATTTACCTCGATATGTGCATACAATCCCACACTTGAAGCATATTCATCCATCATTCCTATGATGAATCGTCTCCCAAACATATATGTATATATGTATCCAACATTAGTATTATCACCCAAAGTTTAGTGTATGAAACCATCACTACACATTTCATCTCTAAATTCGAAAGTACATAATTATCTTTAGTACTATTTTGACTATTGGTATGCTCCTAACTAATAGTCTACAAACCTCAAGTCTTGAACTTCAATTCATTTTATGATCCCATCGCTCTCAATTTTGTCTATGGTTCAATCACTCTTATGAACTCCTATTTCCTATTGCTCTTGCGATCTATTTCTTAAGTTAAACAGTACTAAGGACACGTGACCACTCTCTCTCGTTGGTCCCCAAATCTAAATCTCAATAGAATCCTAATTACTATAAGGATTCTGCACTACACTCGGCCTACAATCCCGAGCCTTGTCTTCGAAACTCTCTCTAAGAGTTCTTAACCTCCTAACGTATCTATACTTACTTTTTAATCCATAATTGGGATTTTCAACCCCAATGAGGTTTCCCACTATCTCCTTAAACACACACATCTCCAAAGTATACATGTCAACATATACTCTCCTTAAACTATTTAAAGAAGTCCCCATAATCATAAAAGTGAGAAACCCCCTTATAAGTCTCCAAAGTATATCTCTTACATCAAGAGAAAAGGCCCCAAATCAATAAACCCAACCACAAAGGTTTTGAAATTCTTATAGAGAAAATTCCTCAAAATGCCTTGTTTTCGAATTGATTCGGCCCATCTGAATCGATTCGGCCCCAACAGCGAATCGATTCGGCCCATCCGAATTGATTCGGTCCAAAAGGACCTGAGATTCTGCTACATACCGAATCGATTTGCTAGGGGCGAATAGATTCGGCCCTAAAGACCTGAGGCTTCTGCAACATAGCGAATCGATTCGGCTTGTGCAGCAAGCCACGAAAATGGCTGATTTTTTCCAAAGCCTAAATTCTCCAAAATTCAATTTATGCCTTTTAAAACCATTAATCTTCAACCTCAACATGATTTCAACATCAAAATTCATCCTTTATTTAATCTCATCAATTTATATCCCTTAAACCCAATTATAATCTTAAATTTCAAGATTTAAACCAAAATTTAGGTTTTGATGCTTATACCCAAAAACCATTTCTTTAACCCACAAATTATGAAATAGAATACACAAATGACTTATTTAGCAAGATTAAACACTTGCCTCAATTTTGTAGAGGTTGGATCGTCCTCGATGTCGCGTTTGGGCTAGAATCTCCAAGCTTTCTTCCTCTATCTCTTCCTTTCTTCTTCTTTCCTTCTTCCTTTCTCTTTTCTTTCTCTTTCTCTCTTTCTCAAATGAGAAGGCTTCATCCGTAAGCCTTTAAATCCCTTAAAACAATAAACCCAATTTTGAATGTTAATACACACTTTAAATGACTCGTTTACTCCAATACGAGTCAAACTGACTTAAAAACATTCCGGAGCCGAAATGAAACCCAATGACAGTCATTTTGACTATCTCGACCCTTTCGGGATCGATGGTACCCTCAAAATCATCATTCGGAATACTTTGAAATGTTTTCAATTTTTGGACCTAAATTCCCAAATTTTAGAATTCTCCAATTCAATTAAATTTTATTTTCCCAAAAATTTAATTTCTCAGTCTCAAAAATCATGGGATGTTACAATCTTCCCCCCTTACAAAAATTTCGTCCGTGAAATTTAGATATACCTATGACTTCAATATCATCTAGTCCTTACATCAATCCTCAGGATCACTATACCGATCCTTACTAGTTCTCACGTCGAACCATATAGGTTTTAAAACAAACTACTACCCAGGGTGCCCATACACCCTGTACCTGAGTTTCCACTCGTAGAATTATAATCAGGCTCCATTAGCCTCAATTCGTAATATAACCCTCAGCAATATAATCTATAACAATATATTAAATATATAAAAGTTTGAAAATTCCCAATGGTTGAACTCTCCTCAATTCCTGACACTAGACACCTTCGTGCGGGGGAGGTCTCACAAGCGAAATCCAAACAAGAAACCCTCCCAATACACTACTGTGTAGCTAGGTCGGGGATTGAGATTAGTTGAACCAGGGTTAAGGTTTTATAAAAAGTTTTCATATATTAGATATTTCCCGAAGGCCTATACAACAGTATAATATAAATAAATCCCGCGTCTTTCGACACGCCAAACACATACCTTGTTTAGAACACAAGGCCTCAACAAATACAACACTCTAACCAATACCTAGTTCTCAAAGCTAGTACAACTATGACCTAAATTCTCCGCTCAAAATAAATTCACTAAACTCTGAACCCCTTAGCTATACTAATCCCTTGCATTGCATCAAAGCATTTGCCACAAGGTAAGTCCTCCCCTTTTGGGATCACTTCAACTTCACACCCGAACCTATCCATAAGACAATAGTCTTACTACCACTACTCAACAAACTCCGACATTCCACCCTTACGACATTCAATAATAAAACTCTCTATTGTCTCTTTACGAGACGGTTTATTTTCTCAAAGGATGCCCTATAAAGACCATACTTACTCACTCCTTCTTCCAAGGAAATTTTATACACCCTAACGGTGTAGTGGCTACTACTCATCATACCTTACGCGCGACGTTCCCAATATAGCAAAAACGTGACTTAAACCCCAAAGAAAGGTTTTCGACCTTATACTTCCATAATCCAATTGCTTTACTTCATCCTTAAACCCTTATTTGTAGTCCTCTACTTCTTCCAGAATAATCATTTTTCCTAAGCTTATTTCTCCACAAGAGAAATATCTTCCTCAAAATCCTTCTTAACCATTTTGAAGGACAAAACGCGATTGCGACTACCAAAAATTTCCTCAGTCCTACGCATCGAACTGGAGTCTCAAATTTCTTAGTCCCTCCTCCCAGAAGGCAATACTCCCGCTATTGGGACAAATCCATACACCTCACATCGGGAAGAGTCACCAACACCAGGTTTCCTAACACAGGTTGACGGGTTTCTCAATCTAAACCTCCCAAGGACTACACTATAACTCTCCTCAGACTTACCTTATTAAGTCCAAGACTCTCCATTCGAGTAAATTTCCGTTCTTACTCAACCACCTATAGGTTACCCTGAACCACTACTAGAGTTCTCTAATTCTGTCCTGTCCTAGAAGACATAATCTAGGCGACGTCCGAAAAGAAACAAGAGCAACTGTTATCAGGACGTCAATCAAGTGAGTACACTTCACAGAAGAAAACAACACAGTGAACACAACAGTCATAATAATAGGGCTTTATATCAAGAACGCTAACGGAAGAATGCAGAAAACCCGCACAGATCCTAAAGACTCTAGAACCTGATGCGCTGATACCATCTGTAACTCCCCGCTTAAAATAATAACGAGTGGCCAGCCCTATACTATATTAAATCAGGAGTTTCAGATGGTCCAGTCTCAACATCAATTGCCGGTACTATATAATATAGGACTAACTACCCGATATCATATAAGCGAGAGGTTAAAGTTTAAATAAAACACACAATGACGACCAACCCAACACAATGACTACCAATAAGAAAAATAAAGATGCAAGAAAGAACTATGAGAAATGAAATGCTAGAATAAAATGAAATAAATAACTACAACTAAATATACCACAAGGAAGTAAACCCGAATAAGCTGTCGGGTCACAGCCAATACAATGACTGAAATGAAATAAATGTACACATCTATAAATATCCCTTGGGTACAAACCCAATATACAATATGAGTCCTACCTAGATTTCTAAAGAAGTAGGAAGCGACTACCTCGATGACCCACAACAGTCCGCACCTGTCACGGCTCCCAAGACTCTGGATAGAAGGTCATCCGACATCCATGCGGTGGGACACCTGTAATAATAATAATAATAATAATAATAATATATATATATATATATATATACACACAGACAGGAGAGAGAAGTAAACGGGTCAGAGCCGGAGTGTGAAAAATATTTAGCAAGTGTGTTAACCGTGCATAGTAAATATCGGTGCACTTATTTCATAATTAAAAGTGGATTCGCACTCTCGTGAAATCCCAGCTCACCTCTCATCTAACGACGCGCACCTATTCGCGTCTTGAGATTTTAGTTAAATTCCCCCCATATATAAGGACAACCTAACTTGACATAGGCCCAGCCTACCCACGAGAATTGCCTTCCTATCTTAACCCAAGCATCTGCCCCTTTTCTAATCATACTAGATTATGTTCACAAACAATTATTCCATAATAGGCTTAATGGATTCCGGTTTATAATTTAATCAATTATAATTCTTAATACGTTACCCATTTATATTTGGGTTGAATCATAAGATTTAATTTCTAATTAACATGCATATAAATTATTATTGACAAAACTTCTCTCCACTCTCAACATTGTACTACGTTTCGTGTGTGGGGTGTCTTGCAAAGTGAAATCCAAACAAGGAACCACCCCGTTACACTACTCCTTGACAATGTCGATCCTAGAGATCCATAATGCCACACATAAATATTATACTACTACTACTACTACTACTACTACTACTACTACTACTACTACTACTACTACTACTACTACTACTACTACTACTAAATTTTAGACTACAATATGAAAACAACTAAAAATCTCCAATAATATCCTTGGGATGATGTAACCGAAATATTCCTTAAATGCGATACATCAACCCCCATCAATCTAGTACATCATAATCCTCCAAGATGTACTCCACAAATATTCTATATCCTTTTATCTATAGGATATATAAATATATATATAGGCATTTTATTCTAACCATATATATATATACCATCATCATCCATACCCATGACCAAGAGTACACATCATATCTAATGTACAATGGCCATGCACAGATAATAAACCCGGCTATATATATCGCCGATAAACTGCATCAATGCTATCATCTTCCCAGTGCCCGGCTCACGTAGCAATACTGGGGCCACCATGGTGGGACTAAACGACACCCATCTCGTGGTAAACTCACGCACACGACGTCCCGGGAAGCGGTCATAGCTCCAAACCGGCAATGAGACGAAACATACCCACCACGTCTCATCCCCAAAAAAATATAAATCATATAATAACACACGGGACGACTATGACCTGGGGAATATCCACACCCTGCTTTTCTACCCAGGATGCTCACCCTCTACGCGCGCAACTTCCCAATGATAGCATGAGCGGGGTATGCTTAACCACATAAGTATATATATCATTCACATGTACAATATATATACATCCATATGATCCAATCATATAAATAAACCATCACATAAGGTTTAGATATTTATATCATGTATATCCTCAACATAAATATATCCATACAGATATATATACATATATTCACATATCCATATATCTATATATACAAACTAATTCTTGTTCATATGTATAAGTTATGTAAACTCGACGATAGGTATACATAATCCTCAATATACCAGCCGTCACCACAAACTCATTTAATTTACCTCGATATGTGAATACAATCCCACACTTGAAGCATATCCATCCATTATTCCTATGATGAATCGTCTCCCAAACATATATGTATATATGTATCCAACATTAGTATTATCACCCAAAGTTTAGTGTATCAAACCATCACTACACATTTCATCTCTAAATTCGAAAGTACATAATTATCTTTAGTACTATTTCGACTATTGGTATGCTCCTAACTAATAGTCTACAAACCTCAAGTCTTGAACTTCAATTCATTTTATGATCCCATCGCTCTCAATTTTGTCTATGGTTCAATCACTCTTATGAACTCCTATTTCCTATTGCTCTTGCGATCTATTTCTTAAGTTAAACAGTACTAAGGACACGTGACCACTCTCTCTCGTTGGTCCCCAAATCTAAATCTCAATAGAATCCTAATTACTATAAGGATTCTGCACTACACTCGGCCTACAATCCCGAGCCTTGTCTTCGAAACTCTCTCTAAGAGTTCTTAACCTCCTAACGTATCTATACTTACTTTTTAATCCATAATTGGGATTCTCAACCCCAATGAGGTTTCCCACTATCTCCTTAAACCCACACATCTCCAAAGTATACATGTCAACATATACTCTCCTTAAACTATTTAAAGAAGTCCCCATAATCATAAAAGTGAGAAACCGCCTTATAAGTCTCCAAAGTATATCGCTTACATCAAGAGAAAAGGCCCCAAATCAATAAACCCAACCACAAAGGTTTTGAAATCCTTATAGAGAAAATTCCTCAAAATGCCCAGTTTTCGAATCGATTCGGCCCCAACAGCGAATCGATTCGGTCCAAAAGGACCTGAGAGTCTGCTACATAACGAATCGATTCGCTAGGGGCGAATCGATTCGGCCCTAAAGACCTGAGGCTTCTGCAACATAGCGAATCGATTCTCTAGGGGCGAATCGATTCGTCTTGTGCAGCAAGCCACGGAAATGGCTGATTTTTTCCAAAGCCTAAATTCTCCAAAATTCAATTTATGCCTTTTCTGACCATTAATCTTCAACCTCAACATGATTTCAACATCAAAATTCATCCTTTATCTAATCTCATCAATTTATATCCCTTAAACCCAATTATAATCTTAAATTTCAAGATTCAAACCAAAATTTAGGTTTTGATGCTTATACCCGAAAACCATTTCTTTAACCCACAAATTATGAAATGGAATACACAAATGACTTATTTAGCAAGATTAAACACTTGCCTCGATTTTGTAGAGGTTGGATCGTCCTCGATGTCGCGTCTGGGCCGGAATCTCCAAGCTTTCTTCCTCTATGTCTTCCTTTCTTCTTCTTTCCTTCTCCTTTTCTCTTTTCTTTCTCTTTCTCTCTTTCTCAAATGAGAAGGCTTCATCCGTAAGCCTTTAAATCCCTTAAAACAATAAACCCAATTTTAAATGTTAATACACACTTTAAATGACTCGTTTACTCCAATACGAGTCAAACTGACTTAAAAACATTTCGGAGCCGAAATAAAACCCAATGAGAGTCATTTTGACTATCTCGACCCTTCCGGGATCGATGGTACCCTCAAAATCATCATCCGGAATACTTTGAAATGTTTTCAATTTTTGGACCTAAATTCCCAAATTTTAGAATTCTCCAATTCAATTAAATTTTATTTTCCCAAAAATTTAATTTCTCAGTCTCAAAAATCATGGGGTGTTACATAAAACAGAGTGATATAATACAAAAATCAAGTCTCCTTAAAATTTTCACTCGACCCCCCAACTATGAACATGAAAAACAATACTAATATTTATGAGACTTATAATAGAATAAATAGAAGAAGAGATTGCTCTCACACTCTTCTGAAATTTATCATCCAAACTCATAATTTATCTCTTAAGGAATATTTTATCTCACTTAACTGAGTAAAAAATGTAAAAAAAATAACCAAACTATTAACACAACACTACTCCTAAAATTGCAAGTAAATTATTGATTAACCTTTGGGTTACTTAATAATTTTAATTCCTTCCCCGAAATATGGTCGTTAGTATTCCGATTTTTAATTAGAACTAGTTGGAAACCCGCGCGATGCGCGAGTTATACATTGAGTGTACGATAAACATTTATGGAATTGTCAATATATAAAGGGATGCTAAGTAAAGATAGAAAATTGATTAAAAACTTCAGATTATCTGTGATCACAAGTTATGTAAAAAAAATATAACTACAAAATTACCTGCAAAAATAGAGCAAAGTTTTTATTTTTATTTAAAAAATAACCTTTTTTTTATAAAATAGTTATAACATTTTTGATATAAAAAGAATAGTTTTTAAAAAACAAAAATAAAAGTATTTTTAGATAAGATATATTGTACTTATTTTATTAAAAAGGTACAGTAAAATAATTTTTATATTAATTTATTTTTCTTATATTAAACAGTTAAATATTTTTCTTTAACTTTGAAACTGTTTCTTAATTTCATAAAAAAATTAGAAAAAGGTAAAAATAGTTATTTTGAAACATTTTTTTAGTTCAAAAGTTAAAAAATCATTAAAACCATTTCTTTTATGTATTAAAAAAATCTTTAAAAAATAATTTCTTTATAAAAAAAATAGTTTTTAAACAGTTAAAAACAGTTTTTAACAGTGTAAAACAATTTATTTTCATTAGGAGTGACAATTTTAGAAACGACGCGAAAACACGACACGTAACGAAACGAAATTGACCCAAAATTGACACAATATGTCGTGTTCGTGTCATATTTTTTTGACATGAAGTCCTGTCCTGTCAAAATTATGAGTCGTGTTATCGTGCTTTGTCATGTTAATCGTGTTTTTATTCGGGTTATCGTGTCTATTTATGTTTAATTTAGCGTGTAATTTTTAAAAATCGGGTTATTTGTGCCATATCGTGTTATGTCATTTTTATTTGAGTCGTGTTCGTGTCCAAAAAATCCATGTCGTGTCAGCGCGAAACATGACCCAAATACACGAATTTTCACATCTATTTTTCTTGGTTAAGAGTTTTTATTTTTGTTAAAAACAAGTTTTTTTATAAAACGCTTAAAATGATTTTTTTTAATTAAGAAAAATCTTTTTTTTTTAAATTAGAAGGTTGTTTTTTATTTTAAAAAATATTTTACGTAATTTATAGAAACAATAAAACAATTATGTATATGTTGTTAAAAATACTGTGCGTAATTTAAAAAATAGTGTACGTGATTTATTTAAAAAAATATTGAACGTAATTTATTAAAAACAATAGTTTTGAAGAGAAAATAAACGGGTGGAGAAACCGAAGGAGCAGAAAAGAATGAGAAAAGCCTCCCAAGAAGGCTTATAAGTGATAGATATGATGAATGTGAATTAAGATGCCACGTGGCATAATATGGTGGTGATAATTTTAGAAACGACACGAAAACACGACACGTAACGAAACGAAATTGACCCAAAATTGACACAATATGTCGTGTTCGTGTCGTGTTTTTTTTACACGAAGTCGTGTCGTGTGTGTTCGTGTCAAATTATGAGTCGTGTTATCGTGTCTTGTCATGTTAATCGTATTTTTATTAGGGTTATCGTGTCTATTTATGTTTAATTTAACTGTCGTGTTATGTCGTTTTTATTTGGGACATGTTCGTGTTCAAAAAATCCTTGTCGTGTCATGTCGTGTCGGCCGGAAACATGACCCAAATACATGAATTTTCACCCCTAATTTTCATGGTTAACAGTTTTTATTAAGAGAAATCTTTTTTTTATAAATTAAAAAGTTGTTTTTTATTTAAAAAAATATTTTGCGTAATTTATAAAAATAATAAAATAATTATGTATATGTTGTTAAAAAAACTGTGCGTAATTTAAAAAATAATGTACATGAGTTATTTAAAAAAATATTCAACGTAATTTATAAAAAACAACAGATTTGAAGAGGAAATAAATGGATGGAGAAACCGAAGGAGCAGGAAAGAATGAGAAAAGCCTCCTAAGAAGGCTTATAAGTGATAAATATGATGAAAGTGAATTATGATGCCACGTGGCATAATATGGTGAAAGTGCATTAAAGCTCATTGTAGAGCATTTTATAGTATATAGTATATAAAGATATTTAAAAATATATTTTATGTAATTTATAAAAACAATAAAACAATTATGTATATGTTGTTAAAAATACTGTGCGTAATTTAAAAAATACTGTACGTGAGTTATTTAAAAAAATATTGAACGTAATTTATAAAAAACAACAGTTTTGAAGAGGAAACAAACGGGTGGAGAAATCGAAGGAGCGGGAAAGAATGAGAAAAGCCTCCCAAGAAGACTTATAAGTGATAGATATGATGAAAGTGAATTAAGATGCCACGTGGCCTAATATGGTGAAAGTGCATTAAAGCTCCTTGTAGAGCATTTTATAGTATATAATAATTAAAAATACTGTGCGTAATTTCAAAAATACTGTATGTGGTTTATTTAAAAAAATATTGAACGTAATTTATAAAAAACAACAGTTTTGAAGAGGAAATAAACGGGTGGAGAAATCGAAGGAGAAGTAAAGAATGAGAAAAGCCTCCCAAGAAGGCTTATAAGTGATAGATATGATGAAAGTGAATTAAGATGCCACGTAGCATAATATGGTGAAAGTGCATTAAAGCTCCTTGTAGAGCATTTTATAGTATATATTTAAAAAAATATTTTACGTAATTTATAAAAACACTAAAACAATTATGTATATGTTGTTAAAAATACTGTGCGTAATTTAAAAAATACTGTACGTAAGTTATTTAAAAAAATATTGAACGTAATTTATAAAAAAAAACAACAGTTTTGAAGAGGAATTAAATGGGTGGAGAAACCGAAGGAGCATGAAAGAATGAGAAAAGCCACCCAAGAAGACTTATAAGTGATAGATATGATGAAAGTGAATTAAGATGCCACGTGGCATAATATGGTGAAAGTGCATTAAAGCTCCTTGTAGAGCATTTTATAGTATATAAAGATAAAGATATGTTACTTCTTAACAAAATGGTTCATATTCCAAAAATGAATTGGATATAAAAGTAGTTAAATTTTCAATTAAATCTCTAGTTAAGATTAATTGACCTTTGGAATTTAGGACCTCTGTCCACCTATAAATAGATGTCTTTCTTCCATCTTAAAGGTATCCACGAAACACACATATGAAAGCTTAGAGGCAAGGAGAGAGAAGCCAAAATTCTTCATTGAAAGACTGCTAAGGAGGTCGACCGGTGGCAATCAGCAGCGGCAAACAACGACATCATATCCATGTCAATGAAAGGAGGTATTACATTATCTCTTTTTTAACATACCTATTATGTGATTATGATGATGTGAATGATCTTATGATTCATGTAAATATACTATTCTTGCATGTGGTGTCAGATCTGATGTTTAGGAATACATGATTGTCCATAAAATAGGTTATATATGAATCGTCATATTACTGTTGATAATCTGCTGTAAATTATCTATTTTCATGACTATTAAAATGGTTTACATTTTCGGTTTCTTCATAATTCGTTGAAACAATCTTGATTTATCTTATGTTTGTCATGACTATTAAAACAGTTTGAGTTTTCTATTTTTCATAATTATTAAGGCAGTATGTCTTTTAGAATTATGTCTATTGGAATTCATACTATTATGTTTATTAGAATTCATGCTATTATGTCTATTAAAATTCATGCTACCATGTCTTTTAGAATTCATACTACCATTTCTTTTAGAATTCTTTAAATTATACATTTTTGCAAACTCATGCTACCATGTCTTTTAGAATTCATACTACCATGTCTTTTAGAATTCTTTAAATTATGTATTTTTCAAATTTTTGAAATTTTATGACTTTTTGGAAATTCTTGAAATTATGTTTTTCAAATTCCCGAAATTTATGACTTTTACCATTCTAAGTTTTGGAATTCTTGACTTATGAAATTCTAGATTGTACACTTTTGCTATTCAAGAATTTTACAATAATGTAATTTTATTGTCTTTGGAATTCTATGATAATATGTACACTAGTATTCGTATTAAGTTGTGGAAATATGCATCGACAAAAACTGTAACTAGGGCACACAAAAAGTTTCAGTTTTTATTTCCCCGCGAAATAGAGACTATCTACATTCCTAAACACGGCATTTCAGATTAACTCCCTATAAAATGATTATTATATCCCCTCCCATTTCACTCCACACAGATACTAAAACCCACAATTTTCCTTTTGTCTTTTCCACAGAAACCCACATTCACTTCCAATCTACACTCATTGTCATGGACACCACAAAAGATGTGTCGCCAGTCCACACCGGAGAAGGTTCCGCAAATGGGGTTGATGTTGATGCTGATGCTCTAAAAGAAAATGGCAATCAAGTTGACCATTTTCAATCCAAACTCAACCCACAAGCGGAAGAGTGGTACCCAATTGCTAATTTAGAAGAACGCTCTCTTTTCATGACGTTCTCTCAAGATATTCAAAACTACTTCACTCAGTAAGTTTACATTTTATTTATAATACATCAAATATGTAGACTACGTTTTAAAAAAGTCATCCATGCAGTGACTTTTCACCCGAAAAAAAGTTTTATTTTACTCATGTCTGATATAAAAACACATCCAGGGAGGCAAACAGATTATATTTCTATGCATGCACTGGGTCATATATGGACATAATAGACCCCCTTTTTTATTGTATTAGACACCACATATATTTATCGAAGTTGAAAGGAAAACGTAATTATATTATATCTAAAGAATTAATATCTAATTACATTTTAAAAAGGAAAATGCTAGGGAGACTCGGTTCGTGGACACATTTCATGAACACACTGCATTAAAAGTTTATACCTTATTGTTCTGGGTCCCGTCAGGGAATAAAAATGTGCATTAAAAACTTGCACTCATTTTTGTCTTATTCATGTGTCCACTAAATATGTCTACGAACCGAATCTCCCTATCATCACTCTTTTAAAAATTAACTCACCATAATTTAAAACTCTATTATTATTGCACCTCTCTATAACATGTGATCGACTATTATTTTAACTACGGGAGCAGGAAGTATGGAGACTGCGTGGAACGGGTCGATATTCATCAGCCTCAAGATGGACATCATGCCCACACCGAAGAAGGTTCGGCAAATGAGGTTAATGTTGATGATTTAAAAGTAAATGGCATCCGACTTGACGAGTTTCAATCCAAACTCAACCCGCAAGCCAAAGCGTGGGACCCATTTGCTCATTTAGAAAAACGATCTCTCTTCATGACCTTTTCTCGAGGTTTTACTGTCCCTGCACAAGATATTCAAAACTACTTCATTCAGTAAGTTTACACCAAACACTGCATAATCATATATTTTCCTCATGTCTGTTATAAAAACATTTATGAAGGCAAACAAATATTACTTACAAAGTTCAAGGAAAAACGTATTAACTTTACCATAGTTAAAACTTTATTATTATTGCAGTTCTCTATTTAGCATGTGATCAACTGTTATTTTAACTACGTGAGCAGGAAGTATGGGGACTGCGTGGAATTGGTCGATATTCATCAGCCGCGAGATGGAGATTATCCCCTATTTGGAAAAATTGTCTTCAAGACAGTTTTAATCCCCAATACCATATTAACGAATAAGAAAATGGAAACCTTTTGCATTAATGGAAAGTCAGTGTGGCTGAAGAGATACCAACCTAGGAACCGCAATGCCTGAAATAAATTATCGTGTCATGGAAATTTGCAGAACCTTAATCTAATATGCCTTATATCTATGTTTACATACAACTCTAATTCAAATGGTAGAGTTTTCTATATTTTATGCCGAACTTTGTTTTCAATGGAAGAATTTATTATTTTTATGTTATGTTAGAGACTGTTTGGTCATGAATTAAAATTCTATTTAGTGTGTTTAAATATAGTTATGACAAAAATTAAATAAAGGATATATACCCTCTCCTAAGGATACTAGGCCATCTGCTACTGAATTGTTTCGCCTCCAAATATGAATGATGGTAATCTGATGATAAAACATCAGGTACATGAGCAGGGATAGCGGACAAGCTTGGTCTAACTTTAAAAAAGCAGTGAAATGATTCCAAATTACCTTGGCAATAGGTCTCTCTATAAATCTTTCATATACAAATGGAGATTTTGGAAGGAACAAATGAAGACCATAGATTGGACCATAAGGAACTAATACCAGTAGTACGCACATAATTGGTAGAAATTGTATTGTCTTAGTAACAGAATTCGCATCCCTAATTCTTTTATATAATGTTGTGCCCCTTAATCCTGCATCATTGTTCAAGTGTTATGAAATTTCAAAAATAAATCTATATTAGACCCATTTAATTGGATTTTTAGGATTTAAAATTCATATTCTGATGTATATAAACGTGTAGTATTTTGATGATGAACATATAAACTAGTTTAATTAAGATTTTATTGGGTTTAAATATGACATAAAGAACAAAATTTCCTTAATTACATGTTGCAAGGTTTCTCCACGAAACTGCCTTCAAAACTACTGCATTAGGTGTCTAAAGATCCATGATCTTCAAGTGACCAGTTGATGCAATCCCGTTTTTACATCTGTTTTGCCCAACAACTCCCATGAAAACTACCCAAATCCATTTTTGGGACAGCACAACTGCTCTTTGAATTCAACTAGTAACAACCCTCGAATTAAGACAATGCCACCTCAAAATTATAAGCAACCCCGCCCACCGATGCAACCCGATGTTGCAAAACAGGTGTGATAGAGGAATTTCCCGATCACAACCAAAATCCATGCACTATAAATCCATCATTCGGTATATGGATAACCAAAACATGCCCACAAAGTTGCCTTGAGCCTAGGAGCGCTCATGGCTAAATACCGAATTTTGCCTCGGAGGTACCCCCTCCTTATATATGTTATTAACGAAAAATCCACAGTGGTAGTAGAGACGTCAAGTACCAAATATGATAGAAAGAACCCAACTCCCATAATCTGACAACTTTGAATTGCATAACCACTTTGTTCCCGCTGAATTCCTTAACCAAAGTGCACTAAGACATTTTCCCTTAGTTTCGAGGTTTGCCCGTACCCATAACTTCATGCTGAAACCCATAACTTCATGATAAAAGTTTGGGAAACTCCTTTCGGTTCAATCTCTCCCTGCAGGACCATAACCTCCACATTTTTACCACCTAACGCAGAAGTTTCTCTTGGTAATGCAAGGTTCCTGCAACCCGCGCATACCAAGGCTTTAATCGCCCATTTATCCAGACTCCATTTCTTGGAGTCCGCCCAGCAAAACCAAGGGGTTGACACGACCATCCGCCCCACCTGAACTTGAGCCAACATATCTGGACTCTTCCACTTGAATTGTAGCAAGCTTTTCTCGCATTGGACAATCCTTTGCCTGGTGTGAACCCTTACAAATGAAACACCCAGAATAACTACCTTTGCCTTTGTTTGGTTGTCCATCAACCCCGTTTCCCTTGTTATTTTTTGTCCCTCCATCTTTGCCCGATTCTAACACGACTTTGTCTTTACCTTTGGACTTAGATAAAACACCATCTGATCGGTCCAGTTCGAAATCCACTAGGCTATCCGCTGCTACTACTACTTGCTGAAAATCACACACACCTTGTCTCCTAAATTCATCCTGCGCCTAAGGCTGAAGATTGGAAACGAAATTGAAGACCTTGTCTTCCTTGGACATTCCCTTAACATCAAGCATCACCGACGTGAACTCTTTCACGTAATCCCGCACAGTCTTGTCATGTTTTACACGTCGCAATGTTTCCCTCGCTTACCAACCTGAATTTGCTGGAAAGAATTGCTCCAGCAATTCCTTCTTTAGTTCACTCCACAAACTGATTTCAGACCTGCTCTCGTCTTCGGTTCGAGTTCTCCACCAAAAATTTACAGCAACACATAAGTATGAGCAGTCTTGAAATACTGTTCCATATCATACACGAAATTCTCTAATTCCTTCACCGACCTTGCACCAGTAAATGCCTTTGGTTCGGGAATTTTATAGTTCTTGACACCGGCACTAGTGTCATTGCTACCAGCGTTGAGCCACACCTTTTTCAGCAACCCAGAATCCTCATAAAGTCTGCCCAAATGAGTACGAAGCTCGTCAGCCAAAACACCAACATCTGCAGCAAGGTTCTCAACCTTTTCTTCAGTTTCCTGGATGTGGCTTTCTTGTACCGTTTGAACACGTTGCAGCTCTAATCGCAATTCTTCCAACTTGACTGAGAGTGCTGTTACTGCAAAATATCTGTTGGAGGATTTGCAATGAATTCCTCCAATTTTTACACCCTTTCTCGTAATTCTGCACTGCTGCCTCCTGCTATTTTATTGCAGAATTCTAGAAAACCCTTGCCAAACTCGTACTAACCTTGACAAATTCGGACTTTTCCTGAGATTTCAAGACTACATGTGTTAATAAAAAAAATGGTATTTTTTTATAAAGTAGTCTTATATATTCGATGATTCTTAGAAATGAAAGTAATAAAGTAAAGATGTTTCCAATTGAGAAGATTGTTACTCCAAAAGGGTTAAAAGGTGTTAGGACATTCAAAGCACTTAATAAGCTAGTGTGGGTAACTTAAAAAAAGATGATTTTTTTAGCGTAAAATAAATTGGGGTGAAACCCTAGGTTTTGAATTTGTCCAGGTAAAAAAATTAAGGAGGGCTAGAGCCCTGAGGCAAAAGACCCAAAATCATTGACCAGAGGATATGGTGGCATCGCTAGCGGTGTGGAGTCCGTTAAAGTTCACGGTTATTTGAAGATTCCAAAAAAAAAGACAAGTGGTTTTACTCATAATTAACACAAAGGTGTGATGTGAAAGGTTTTCAGAAGATAAATAAGTATTTTCTCACACGGTGTTCGTATGTGTCGAAGGGTGATTCAATGAAAATACTAACGTGGATTGGTTAAAATGAAAATGGTAATTTCGGTAAAGAAATAACTTTCTGTCAAACTAATTGTATTTGTTTCAAGTATTTTATTATGTGTGTTAAATAAAGGGATAAATGTAAAAATAAGAAAGAGTTAGTGTTTTATAAGATTAAGGTGAATTAATCAGGATAAATAATATTTTCGGAAGTAAAACGATTTCATACGTTATATATATATATATATATATATATATATATATATATATATATATATATATATATATATATATATATATGTGTGTGTGTGTGTGTGTGTGTGTGTGTGTAAGGTAGTTGCATATGCATGTAGGTATAATGTGTTAGAGTCTTCTTTTTGTCGTTCCATTCAATATTGCATTGTTTTATATTTCTAATTGAGCATTTGGCTCACACCCTCGTCTTTGTTACGATAGGTTAGGTACGGGTTTGTATATTGAGAGAATTACACAGGTAAGTACGCTTTTTTATTTTACGTTAGTAGCTCTGTATGCTTGGACACTGTAGATGCTTCCCACGGGTCCATCATGTAGTTTAATTTGAAATTGAAATCACATGCGAAACAGGTGAAACGTTAATTAAAATAAAACTGGATTAGCAACATTATATAGGTTATTTCATTGCACTTCACACCTAATGCTTGGGTCGGACCAGGTTGACTACGGGTAACCCTTAAATACAAGTTGGGGCATTACACAAACTTTGGTGCCCAATAGCAAGATCTCAAAGCATATAAATTATGGAACTTGGATCTTTACACGTATTGGGTGAACTTCGGGCTTGGAGCTTTTATAAACATGTAGAAATTCATTTTTCACAAAAATTCATTAAACATTCTGAGTCCCCAATGCCTTAATTACTATTTACATGATTTTCGAGGGACCGATTCATTCAAACAAAAACTAGAGTCGTTCGAACGAGAATTGCACTTCATTCGAACGACACCAATAGTTCGTTTGAATGTGAATGCAATCTCGTTTGAACTAGCTTCTAACGAGATTGGTTCTGCTTGGCAGAGGATCCTCATTTGATGTTCTATTTAATGAGAAAGAGCTTCGTTTGAACGAAGAAGAAGTTCATTCGAACGAAAAATGAATTTTGTTTAAACGAGACTTATTCTTGTTCAAAAGAGTTTAAACTCAGAAAATATTTTTCGTAAAAAATATTAAAAATAGTTCCAAACAATTTTAGATAAAAAATAACACCCTTATAATATATCCAAGGACACATGTCACTAAATAATTTGAAACTTGATTGCAACGTCTTCATCAAACACATCATAGGCTTATGGGATCAATAACATAAATTATATCCTAAGACTCAAACATTTTGTCCCGAATAATGCCAATTACATACAAATTGACTCCATTGAAAATTTGTCCTTACAGTAGTAGACCATATATTACTATCCTCATGAGCATCTAATCTTCCAGATTATGACTGCCATTATGCAAAGCATGTATGATTCTGAACAGAAGCAGTAGAGAATTATCCCTATACGAGAAGAGTTGATGATTTTTGCCAATAGGTCTGATAGAAAGTGGAGTAAAATTAAAGCATATAAAGAAAGAAGGAATAAGAGGGTTCATGAGAGTTTTAATGCCCATAATGCCTTGGATCATAAGCCCAAACCTAAGAATATAAGGCAACCCATAGGCCCTCTATTCATAAGGATTACAAAAGCCAACACTAAGGTGATCACTAATTCCAACCTTCCATGTTGTCAATGATAAATTTCATTTCTCGGAATGCTAGAGGTATTTCAAATAAACCCACTAGTAGAAGAATTAAAAAGATTGGTAGAAAGTATTACTTACCTGTTATTTCTATTCTGTAGCCTAAAACCAATCAAGGGAAGATGAAAAAATTCTTGTTTAAGTGGAATTTTGATGAGGTCGTCAGTAAGAAATCAAATAAAATTTGGTTTTTTGTGAGGCTAGGTTTCAAAGTAGAGCTTATTAAAAATCAGGAAAAAAGTCTCTCTTAAAGCCCTTATGAGCTTTCTGGAGTCTTATGAGAAAGCCTCAAGTCATCTCATTAATTATAAAAAGATTTCATTCTATATTGATTTAAAAATTCCAATTTTAATAAGATTCTCAATTGTTCACTGTCTTGGCGTTCCATTTAAAAATCTTCCCATAAAATATCTGGGGTGCCCTTTGTTTAAAGGTAGAGGATGAATCAGAGATTATGCAGATCTTCTGAAAAATATCAGATCAAAACTTAAAGGTTGAAAGACTATATTTTGTCCTAATACTAAGAGTAGATATTTTCCATCTCAAATGAAGCTCCAACAATAATATATTGAAATTTTTAAGAAGATGGCAACCTTCCACCTCTTAAGGTGGCCTTAAAGACATTGCCTATCCCGTACAAGCTTGCTTATGAATGCTCCATCAAAACCCTCTTCAAAATTCAACAAATGTCCTGCATCTTCATCTTCAAAGACCCTCAACAACACCTCCAAAATTTGTATCTTTGATCATCCATTGAGGAAATGGGTATATATGGTTTATATAGGGAGGAATGCATGTAAACTAAGTGGTATATGGTGGAGAGATGGTGGTGGCATGGTGGTTTATGGTAGAGAGAGGTGGAGGAGTGCATAAAAATGGTGGAAGACCCACCATCTCTCTCTCTCTCTCTCTCTCTCTCTCTCTCTTCTTCTTTTTCTTCTTCTTATTCCAACTCAAAAATAAACTCAAATAATCCAAACAAACCATTATAAAACACCCCTAAAACCTCAAATCCCATTTTTGCTCAATCTGGGCTCACCAAAGCTCGGCAGGTTACCCATCTAACGGTGAAAAATGTGATAGCACACAAGGGAAACCCGTTTTAAAAATTCTGAGTAACCTCGTTATAACGAGAATAGCCCCTTTGTCGAACGAGAATGGATTTTCGTTCAAATTATGCTTCGAACGACCTTCGAATTGCCTAGACATGTTATTCAGTTGGATCTCATTCGAACCTCATTCAATCCCTTGTTACGAATGACCCTTATTTCACGTTCGAAGGACCTGAACTCGTTTGAATGACCATTATTCATTTTTCTCTAAATTTTCCAAATTTTATCCCACAATATTCCAATAATTAGAATCAGGATCCCGAACAGTCCATTCAGCTATACACTCAATCATAATTATCGAAATCTCAAGATTTTCATATTATTACAACTTATGCATGAAAATTAATAAAATATTAGGGAGGGGTATTATAGTTTGTATCTTTCATCTTGAAAGAACCTGGTTCATGCGATGGACTCCGTTTGTACTATATGCGGTGTTTAACTATTACTGAGCCTCATTGGTGGGTATCGAGGTGCGTGTGGATTCGTATACTATGGCAGCTTGCTTAGGTGGATTCCTACATTGCACTGTGGAGAATCGATAAAGATAGAATAGCTTCAAGGCTTGTGGGGTAACAAATTGTTGTGTAAGTCTATTCTTTATACTTTTTAGAACCGTATCATAGTGATCTATTGCTTGGGCCTTTCGACATTTTCCCCTTTGTGGTTTTCCTCGTATATTGACGTCTTATGGTTGATTTAGTAATTTTATCTACCATCACCTTAAAAGCATGCTTTAGGGTAAAAAAATAACATTTCGCAAATGGTCTTCTATAAAAAAGTTTTGAAATCGGCGCTAAGTTTAATTAAGTTAATTTTGTTTAAAGTTTCGATCTTTAAGAATTTGAAAAATAAAAAAAAATATTGGACTTGTATTTATTCAGACCATCCTTGCCTAAGAGTACACCGTAAGGGCATTTTTAAATTGGTATCAAAGCTAGAACACTCAGTTTTTATGTTTTTCATCCCTTTGTCTTTAGGCATGAATTTATGTGGATTTGATGGTTTTAGAACCCCTATGTTTGATGGGCCAAACTACGCATAATGAAAAGTGCGTTTGAAGCAAACATTTAAGGCTATAGATGAGAGGGTGTGGTTAGCTGTTGTAAGAGGGTACTTTAGATTATAGATGGAGGAGTAACCCCTATAGGTATGGCGATAACAACTAACCCAATATCCTCGACTTGGTACAGAATAAACACACAATCACAATATAATAACAACTCAGATTGAAATAAACAATAAATGAACCTTAGAAATAACTCGTTCAAAGGGAGAGAGAAACAAGCAATCTCAGATACACCTTGGTAGGCAGATCAAAAACCAAGGTCCCACACACATATCACAACAATAAATGGTAGTGAAATCTTGGCAACAACCAACAATGGTGGGTAAGTTAAATGCCCCCTGGTTTTGCAATAACTCCCCTGCTATCAATGTCTTTTCTCTCTCTATAAATAACCCCTTTTCTTTGAAATGGCTAGGCTCTCTAAATAGCCACCAGCCTCTCCTGAGATGTCTCAGTCTCAATCAATGTGAAAAACCTTCTACTTTATGTCACTAGCATTAAATGCCTACCGACACCTTTTGGCTATTAGTTGTGTCAGGCATCTGTCACACTTCAATGGTCATCCCCCAAACCTTCTAATAGCTCCTCAAACTGCCATGGTTTACTCAAGTTTGGATTGGACAGTAGGTAGGTGGCGTGTGACATCACCTAAAGAAAATGTGACATTTGAAAAAGGACTGTTTGGCACTAGGCTCAAAGTGATATGGAACTCGTGGTTCTTCTGGATAAGCTCTCTCGGATTATGGTCCCTCGGTGTTTTACCAGGTGTATCTAGAATGGTTAAGTCAAGCCTTAACATTGCCTTTCTTCTCAATCCTCCAAACCAGTTCCCTCTGAGGTTCCCTTGATGAGGTCATCCTATAGAGCATGAAAGCTCTCCCAAGCCCTCCCAGACTTGGTCCCTTGCGGATACCGTTTGACCTAACTCTCATATTATAAATCATTAAAACATACAAGTTATAATACATCTCTACGGATACATGATTTGAATAAGTATATAAAAAATTGTCAACCCTGAGTTTCCTCTGTGAGTGAGGTTCCTCTGGTAAGTTTCCTCGGAACTTCATATAGCAAGTTTCCTCTGAGCTTCCTCCGAGCTTCCCCTGCTAAAGCTTCCTCTGGAGAGCATCCTCTGGAAATCTTCATCTGAGTTTCTTCTCTGATCTTCCTCTAATCTTCTTCTGGTAATCTTCCTCTGAGATTCTTTTGGAAAGCTTCCTCTAAGCTTCCTCTTACAAGCTTCCTCTAGCGAGCTTCCTCTAGTGATCTTCCTCTGAGCTTATTTTTTGAGCTTCCTCTGGTAAGCTTACTCTGAGATTATTCTGAAAAGATTCCTCTAGTATTCCTCTAGCAAGCAGCGATCTTCCTCTAGCAAGCTTCCTCTGGTGAGATTCCTCTGAGCTTATTTTTTGAGATTCCTCTGGTAAGATTCCTCTGAGCTTCTTTTGGTAAGCTTCATCTGAGCTTCTTTTGGAAAGCTTCCATGAGCTTCTTCTGGTAATCTTCCTCTGAGCTTCTTCTGGAAATCTTCCTTTAAGCTTCCTCTAGCAAGCTTTCTCAGACGAGCTTCCTCTAGTAAGCTTCCTCATGCTTGTCCACCTTCCTCAATTTAGTAGGGGGAGTTATCTCTAATCAGAAGACTGCCTTTAGTCTCCATCTACATTTTCCCCCTCGTGGAGATAATTTTTGTGTGGCCAAGAAATATCTGCACGAAAATATCTCAAGCCACAATGAAAACCACTTGTTAAGATTTTTCATCAAACTCCGACAATAATGGTGATCCCACCAATAATGGTGACTTAACAATGAAAACCACTTGTTAAGATTTTTTTTTCAAACTCCACCAGTAACGGTGACTTAACAATGAAAACACTTATTAAGATTTTTCATCAAACTCCACCAATAACGGTGACTTAACAATGAAAACCACTTGCTAAGATTTTTTTTTGGTCAAACTCCACCAGTAACGGTGACTTAACAATGAAAACTCTTGTTAATATTTTTTGTCAAAATCCACCAGTAACGGTGACTTAACAATGAAAACACTTGTTAAGATTTTTCATCAAACTCCACTAGTAACGATGTCTTAACAATGAAAACACATAATAAGATTTTTCGTCAAGCTGCTTATGTATTTCATCGCAAGTCACGAGGGAGTCCACACCTGCCCCAGAGAAATCTCAACACGCCCCCTCGCCCGTTATTTCTTCCTCTGTTGGATGTCATCACAATCGAGAACATGATTAACATTATCTTAGGCCATAATTTTAGAAGAATACCTCCCCAGCAGAGTCGCCAAATGTAAGAGGGTAATTTAGATTATCGATGGAGACGTAACTCCTATAGGTATGGCGATAACAACTAACCCAATATCCTCGACTTGGTACAGAATAAACACAAAATCATAATATAATAACAACTCAGATTGAAATAAACAATAAATGAACCTCAGAAACAACTCGTTCAAAGGGAGAGAGAAACAAGCACTCTCAGATACACCTTGGTAGGCAGCTTAAAAACCAAGGTCTCACACACATATCATAACAGTAAATGGTAGTGAAAGCTTGGTAACAACCAATAATGGTGGGTAAGTTAAATACCCCCTAGTTTTAAAATAACTCCCCTGCTCTCAATATCTTTTCTCTCTCTATAAAGAACTCAGGACAAAGAACACTCTCTTCTCTCCAAAGAGAACCCATTTTCTCTGAAATGGCTGTGCTATCTAATAGCCACCAACCTCTCCTGAGATGTATCAGTCTCAATCAATGTGAAAAACCTTCTACTTTATGTCACTAGCATTAAATGCTTGCAGACACCTTTTGGCTATCAACTATGTCACGCAGTTGTCACACTTCAATGGTCATCCACCAAACCTTCGGACAGCTCCTCAAACTGCCATGGTTTACTCATGTTTAGATTGGGAAGTAGGTAGGTGGCATGTGACATCACCTAAAGAAGATGTGACATTTGAAAATGGATTGTTTGGCATTGGGCTCAAGGTGAGATGGAACTCGTGGTTCTTCTGGATAAGCTCTCTCGAGTTATGGTCCCTCGGTGTTTTATCAGGTGTATCTAGAATGGTTAAGTCAAGACTTAATGTTTCCTTGATTCTTAATCTTCTAAACTAGTTCCCTGTGAGGTTCCCTCGATGAGGTCATCCGATAGAGCATGAAAGCTCTCCCAAGCCCTGCCAGACTTGGTCCCTCGCGGATACCGTTTGACCTCACTCTCATATTATAAATCATTAAAACATAAAATTTATAATACATCTCTACAGATACATGATTTGAATAAGTATATAAAAAAACTTTCAACCCTGAGATTCCTCTCCGAGTGACGTTCATCTGGTAAGTTTCCTCTGAACTTATTATAGCAAGTTTCCTCTGAGCTTCCTCTGGCAAGGTTACTTCGAGCTTCCTTCAGTAAAGATTCCTCCAGTATAGCTTCCTCTGGCGAGCTTCCTCTCGAAAGCTTCATCTGAGTTTCTTCTATGAGCTTCCTCTGAGCTTCTTCTGGTAAGCTTCCTCTGAGCTTCTTCTGTAAAGCTTCCTCTAAGCTTCCTCTGGCGAGCTTCCTCTAGCAAGATTTCTCTGGTGTGCTTACTCTGATCTTCCTCTGGTAAGCTTCCTTTGAGCTTCTTCTGGAAAGCTTCCTCTATCAAGATTCCTCTGGTGATCTTCCTCTGAGCTTCTTTTTTGATCTTCCTCCGGTAAGCTTCCTATGAGCTTCTTCTGGTAAGCTTCATCGGAGCTTCTTCTGGAAAGCTTCCTTTGAGCTTCTTCTGGTAAGATTTCTCTGTGCTTCTTCTGGAAAGCTTCCTCTAAGCTTCCTCTATCAAGCTTTCTCTGGCGAGCTTCCTCTAGCAAGCTTCCTCTGGCAAGCTTCCTCTGGAAAGCTTCCTCTGGGTTGTCCAGCTTCCTCAATTTAGGAGGGGGAGTAATCTCTAATCACAAGGCTGCCTTTAGTCTCCCCCTACAGCTGTTATTTAGGGGTGGTCACCACCAGTCACGAAAGATGGAGATTCAATTTATTTAAAACCAGTAGGTTCGTGGACTGAGGCGGAGCATAAATTGTCATAGTATAATTCTCGAGGTTTAAATTCTTTATTTTATTCTGTCATTCTGATGGAATTCCTCCGTACTATGCCATGTGAGATGTCAAAAGAGGCTTGGGATATAATTCAACTCACCCATGAAAGAACTAGTGTTGTTTAGGCTTCCAAACTCCAAAACCTCACAACTTAATTTGAAATAATAAAAATGTTAGAAAGTGAGACCTTTGATGAGTTTTATGCTAGATTATCCGATATAGTTAACTCGTTGTTTAACTTGGGAGAGAAGATACCCGACAACCGAGTGATAAAGAAAATCTTAAGGTCGTTGCCTGATAGATTTAATCCAAAGGTGAGGGTTTTAAAAAATTTGGGTACTCTAGACTCTATGAAACTTGAAGAGCTTATAGGTGACCTATAAACTTATGCCTTTGACATATTTACCTACAAGAATGTGTCGAAAAAAGAAAAGAGCATAGCTTTGAATGCCCAAAAGGAGGAAACACATGTTTCGAATGATGAGTCTGACGTCAATTCTGAGAATATGGCCATGTTGGTAAAGCAATTCAAGAAATTTCTCAAATTCCAAAATCAATTGAAAAATGCAAAAAGGTTTGAGAAAATTAAGAACAACAAGGTCGATCACATCCCTAAGATAGGAATGAGAACTTTAAAAAGGGATGATTTTGAAAGATGTTATAGTTATGAGGGTTATGGCCATAGGGTAGCTGAGTGCCCCCACTAAACTAAGGAAGGAGGGAAAGAAATCAATAGCATTTAATGACACCCTTAGTGATAATGATCTGAAAGAGGAAAATAATTCACCCATTGAGCGTAACTTTACCAGATTCATGGCTAGTGATGTGACTGTTGATAAGAAATCTTCCTATGAACATGACACATCCGAGGTCATAATTTTTTAATCCTAAGTGAGTGATGGTCGAGATAGTGGAGATGAGAGTGGGGATGAACAAAATGAGGAGGATAATGAGCTACAAGTTTCCTTTCGTGAGTTATATGCGGAAACTTTAACGGGGAAAAAGGTTAACTTAAAGTTGGAAGGTAGGTTGAAAGAAAGTTCAATAGAAAATAATAATAATAATGCTTTGATTAAGGATATTAAGGCACGTAAGAGGACTCTTCGAGAGAAGCTAGAGTACTTTAAGGGTGAGATAAATAGGCTTCTTGGTTTGATGGAAGCTATTAAGAAAGAGCTTCTCGAGTTTGAGGAGTCTATATGTTTACTCGAGTATAGTATTGTTGAGCTTGAAGAGATATTAAAATATTAGAGTTGTGTCAAATTTTATTTAGAGTTGGGGTTCAAAAAGTTGGATAAAATGTTAGGCACCGTCCAAATCAAAGATGCTAAGAGTGGAATTGGTTTTGATGATCATAACGCTTCCCCTTCCAAAGCCATATGTTTAAGAGAGTAGTTTAGGAACGCTAGAAAAGGTCAACCTTTAGATAACACCCCTTGCCGTTTTTACACTTGCACTTATTATGGTGGGAAAGGTAACCTTTGGCGTTTTTGTTATGATCTTAAGAACGGTCCTAGGATGTCGCATCCTCGAACTTTATGTTTTTAATGGTAAGTAATGAGTAAAATACCCAGAATAAACAAATTAATGGCATCGAATATTAAAAGATTTTTACTATGCGGATGCCTAGCATCTTATTACATAGTTAAGTCTGAAATAAATGGAAATACATAATTATTCGTACATGCCGTATATAAGGTAAAACTTGTAGAAAAACATTCGGGAATCATAAGAGTTGATTAGTTGCGATGCCGATATTCCAGCAGAGACTACGATATTTGTCTGCTACCACCTATTTGTACGTAACCGAAAAGATGTTTTAAGGTAATATAGAATAAAAGTCCAAACGTGCCGGAGGTGTCTCATCTTCCTCGGGTTCGTCTTCCAACTGGAAGGAAAACAATTAAGCAGACATGCCAACTTGATAATTTTATTTCTATACTAGGTACGAGAGAAAATGTATTATTAGCGAGTAACTGGATTTAATATTGATATCATAAAAATCTTCAGACAAAATAAAATATCATACAACTATCAGGGGTATACTGGCGTCTAATGATATGTAAATGAATAATATGGTGGAGTGTAACCGGATAAGTTGTGTATTAAGTTACCAAGATAAGGGTTCAGACTATAACTACCCATAAATTATCAGTTATAAGGGCTTCAAATGCGTAAACATACCATTAAAATATTGTCCAAAGCATATCATACACTTGGATAGGCAATCCTAAAATTGTTGGGGAACAGTAATAATAATAAGGCTTGGAACACTCAACATCATAATCCTCCAAGCTAATTAGAACAGTCGTGGTATATCGAGGTCTAATCTCTGAATCATAAGGTATGCTACTAGGGGTTTCACTGATAATTGCCATAAATTTCAGGGTAATATGCAATTATTGTAGTAGTTTGAAAGGTTATACCATAATTCAGGGTAAAAAGAGTTCAGTGACTTTTACTGAAGTCATAGGCTATAATGGTTTATCGGGTTTTGAGATAACTGAAATATCGAGAGAATCAATACATGGAATAAATATAGACTACACAAATGAGTTCGTAATTGAAACATGAGTTCAAAATTATCATATAATGATATAACAATATGTAATTTTGAAAGATATAAGCTCAATTTGTTTAATACTGAAATTAAAATCACCAACTCTGAATTTTCAAATTCTGGGACTGTGTCTAATTCATTGGGGTTGACTGGATAGTGTGAAATAATAAAGAGTATAAGTAGGTCATGTAAGCCTAAAATAATGCTTGCTATGATGCAGTAGGATACTAAATTACAAGAAATTTGAGTGTAAAAATAACTAGGAGGGTATAATATATAATTTTTAAAAGTTTTTAGAATAATATTTTTCTTTATTTATATTTGGATTTGGATTTAGTGACAAGAGACAAAATATATTTATTTGAACTAAAAATTTATAGAAAAAGGTTGGGGGTATTTTTGAAATACCTTGAATATTAGTCAGAGGGTAATGTGTAAAATTAAAACTTGAATTTAAACTTTAAATGTAGTTTTCTCGAGTAAATAATTTCATGGTATCTAAATAGGGTGATGTAATATATCACTTTGTTTAGAACTAAAAAATAAAATTTTTGAAGAAAAAATCAGATTTTTCTGAGTGGAGATGCCCCCTCGTGCGCTAAGTTAGCTAATTCATGCGCCTAGTTTGACCCTCACTCGCACGTGTGTAACCCATTAATCTTCAAACTTCGACCGTTTTACTTTAGGGTTTTGAAATTTTGACCTTAAAGTTGAGATGTTTTTGGAATCCATTTGAGTCGGTTCCTGAATGAAAATTGCATAACTTTTGAAGAGAAATCTAACCAAATTAGTTTCAGGGATTTTGGTGTGCTAAATTGAGCTATTGAGTCTTTATAAAAATGGTAAAATTTTGATTAAACATAAGTGACTGAAAGCTAGGATTCTTATTCTGACATCATAAGGGTTTTGTTCTATGTTGGAAATGTAGCAAAATAAGCCTAGTTTGAGGAATTTTGGTCGAGTAAAACTCTTGAATTTGTTTCTAAAAGTTCTAGGCCCGAAAACTTTAAACTTTGATTTGAGGTATCAAAACCTATTCTTGGTTCAATTAAACCTTGCACCTAGGTTCCTTAGAATCTAAGATCAACTTACCTCACTTTAAAACTGGTTCAAAGTCAAGGAAGCAAAATCCACCATTAAAGCTCAAGCTTCAATGGAGTTTTCTATTTTTAATGGAGTTGTCTAGTTTTTGAGCTATTTCAATGCATACACACCTTAATAAACACATGTAAATTCATAATTCTATTTTATATACGTGTAGAAATATAACCAAATTGAAGAAACAAACATTCATGCATAAAATAACAGAAATGCAAAAACTCTAAAAAAAATTCGTTAGAAAAGCTCTCAGTTGGGATGAGTTTTTAATAAGGTGAATGAGGGTATTTATAGGGTTCGTGGAGAGTATTTGATTAGTTATTTTGGTGGTGAATATGGGGTTGAGTTTGTATAACTTTCATCAAGGCTATGTGGATGGCAAATGGGTACCCATGGTACTCTACATGGCACATGCCATGTTGGCAGTCCAACTGGTCTCATGTCAGTAGGGGAGTATGTACAAATAATTTTGGGCATTGGTTTAGGTCCTTAGATAGCTTTTGTGTAGAATTACAGGCTTTTAAGTTATTTTGTAAAAGCTTAGGAGCTTATGTGCAATTATTCAAATCTAATGGATTTGGTTATGATATTCCGACAAAAAATAAGTCATTTTGTTAAACTTTGAGTGAAAGTTGGGTTTTAATTGGTATATAAAAGTGTAAGTTAACTTAATTCATTCTTTAAGGGTATTTTGGTAATTTGGTAAAAATCTGTGGTTTATTTGGGATTTTTACCCTCTAGAGGGACTGATAAGCACCCAAAACTGTACATTTTATACCACGAATAGATGTATTTTAGTTGCTAATTCTCGGCAATATGGATCTTATGTGCTTAAATGTTTATCTTGTAGATCAAATGTCCGTTTGCGGTGTCAAAAGCTATATATCAAGGCAAATGTGCATTTTATGGAGCTAATTACCAATCCCGTATCCTAACCTACCCTAAACCGAGCCTAAACCTACCCCAAACCGTGTGTGTGTTTAGTTTGTCCCTTTTTAATATTTTTTAGATTTTTAGTTTGAGTAATTTTATTTTTTTAGTATTTATTTTTTTTTTATTTAGTATTTTCTAAGTTTTGTTTTCTATTTTTCTATTTTATTTTTTATTAGTGTATTTTTATGTTTATTAGTTTTTATTTTACTAGGATTAGTTTTGTTAGTTTTATTAGATTATTTTTTTAGGACTTTAGTTTTCATTTAGATTTTAAGTTTTTGTTTCTTTTATTTAATTTTAGTTTTTATATAAGCTTAGGATTTTATTTTTTAGTTTTAATATTTTTATATTAAAACCAAAATAAAACAAAAGACACCCGTCCCTTTCTTCTTCAACCTCAAACCCCCACATTCTCTTTACTCTCATCAACCTCCATAACCAAAGACACCCAACTCTCAATCAAATAAAACCACCACCTTTTACCACCTGCCTCCATACCAATCATCCTCATCCACCATGGCCAACACCATAGACCCGTACCATTTTAATCTCTCAAACCGTGATTCCACCCCAAGCGTCGGCGTCCCGGCGACCCTTATACCTGTCGACCCCGAAATCGGCGACCTCCCAACAAACCCGCCAGCGGTGCCCTCGATTCTGCCCCTGCGGTGTCCCACTGACCAAAAGCTACCTACGATTCTCACCTGCCAAAAATGAAACCAAACCAAAAATAAAACAAATAACCCACATGTTTTCTAATATCTTTTACCCCACTTATACCCATTTTACCCTTACCACTTTATAACCAAATCAGATTATTATCTCCATTAGCCCACTTCCCAAATATCCTCACACCTCACACCCCATGCACATGTGATCACACCTCTCCCACATGTTCACCCTAGTCCATTACTAAAAATACCCCTTAGTCCATGGGTGCCATGCATCTACTATAAAATAAGATTCAAGACCCCATTTGAAAAAAAAGCTTTTGGAGATAGGAATTAGAGAGAGAAGTAGATAGAGAAACACCATTTTTATTTTTTAGTAGTTTAGTTTTTTTTTTTGTTTTGTTTTTTTAGATTAGAGAAAAAATTCAATAAATTGAGTGATGTAATTAATTGAGATGAATGAAGAATTGAAGAATTAGTGCAATTGAAGGCAATTTTGGTTTGATTACTCTTATCTAATTTTCATTTTATGCTCTTATTTTATTCTAATTTTTATTGGATGATGATTATGGAGGGCTAATCATCCCATTCAAGGGATGACTTAAAACCCTCATGAATCCAATTTGGTTTAATTGTCAATTATAATTTTGTTAGTTTCCTTTGATTAGTAAATTTAATTCCGAATTATTTTCACATTGAGAAATGAAAAATCATCCTTGAGAAAGGATTAAAAAATTTATTATCATTTGATCATTTGTTTCAAACTAGAGATAGGCTTATCACTTGATTTAAATGTTAGTATAATTTTCATCTACTCTTGTTTTTACTTTGTTTAATTAAAATTAGTTTGGTGAATTGATCCTAGCGGGTGATTCATTTAATTGATTTTAATTCATTTAGAGTAGTGCTTGTGGGGATTAAACTTACTTTTGTAAAAGAATATTCAGTTAATTCATTAGTGTAATGAGAATTATCTTTTGAATTAAATGAATATTTTGGAAATATATGAAATTAAAATTGTGCAAGTTATATAAATTTGTGTGAATTGAGGATGGATTTTCCGTCCCTTGAATATTTTTTCTCATTTAGTTGCACTCCACTCACTTTTATCATACACTTGTTTTTATTTTTCACATTTTACTTTTAGTTTGATTACCCCCTTTTATTTAGTTTAGTTTAAATCCTCACCTCACCCAATTGTTTTAATATTTGAAAAAGCTAAAAAAATTGAAAAAGTGAAAAAAGCACAAAAAGAAAATAAAAAGTGAATTACAATTGAATTTGTCTCTAGCTTACCCCCTTAATGTGGATTGATACCCTTACTTACCTCTACACTTGAGTTGATATTATTTTGTAGGTATTTTGAGGTTTTGACTAACTTGGCTTTCAAACAACGACACACAAAAAGCAAGTTATCAGGGACTAATGTTATATTTAGAGTTATTTAGAGTAGGTTGTTACATAGCAGGTCTAAGAGTAGAGTCATCACGATTCCCAAAGCTCTTAAGCGTCATGTTAGACCTACTTGGGTTAGGAAATCAGATTTAGAGGCTTTACATATTAGACTTGTTGATTTTCATTTGCTTACACATGATACTTACCATGCTATATCTAATGGTTGATTGTGTTAGCTTATTTGTCATACTTTGGTTTGTGCTACATGATATATGTTTTGCTAGTGTTATGACATGTGTATCTTTTGTATTATATTTTTTCTTTTATTTAGTCATATTGAAAAAATAGAAAAATATTTTGTTTATCTTTCAATCAAGAGTTTGTTTTCATAAAGTTAAAAATTGGTATTCTTCTTTTGAAAATTTTTAGAAAAACTCAAAAATATTTTTATTTTTTGTATATTTTAGTTTTACGCATTTGGTGTGGCATATTGGTGTGTTTGAATACAATTCGCTCCATACTTTCCATGTGGCTAGGACATTTGGTTATGATTGTAAATACTTAGATTGTTCTTAACCATGTTATCATGGAGTTATTTCGAACTTGATTTTCTTTATGGATTGAACTTTGTATATGCCTTCGAAACCACATACATGAGCTTTTTAGGTTTTAACTTTAAATATATATTTGAGCTTTGTGAGATGTTCTCCCATCAATTTTGTCATCTAAATGTTTTGTGACTATGGGGATTTGTGCATATAAGAACCATTTCCCATGAGTATATTTGAATTGTGTTGAAAAATATGAGGGTGCACAAAAAAGGGCCACCAAATGAGCAAATATCCTTTGTGGGAAAGTCACCGTTGGCAAGAGCTTAATGAAAAGATTAAAGGAAATACAAATAAAAAAAAATTCAAAATCCAACATAGTTTAGTTTGTTTGTCCATTCAAAAATACGTAGCTTAAAAAGAATTGAGAAAATAAAAGAATGAAAAATATGATATATGTTTATCTTTTGAGGTGTTTAGTTGAAGATCAACGGGTATGCACAATAATAATTGGTTATTCTTATTTTGTCATGACGCTATTGATTTGTAGAATTATTATAGGCTTATGTGAATTGTGCTTCTTTGTTCATGAAGTTCAATTTATCTTGTCACTTGAGGCTAAATTTTTGTTTGATAAAATTTTACAATCAGTTAGAACTTCTTGAACATATTTGAGTGGTTGGATCATAATTCGTATCTAGTTCATGTTCATTCATTCCATCCCACATGTTTAGACACATTGATATTGCATATATTATATATGGTATCGTGTTTTGAGTCTTTTGCAGTTTACATTTAGTCCATGTTTGCGATACGCTTGACTGTTTGTATTATTTATGATTGGGTTTCCATGTTGCGTGTTTACTATATTTTACACCATTGCATGCCTTCTTCCCTTCTCCATATGTTTAAAGTTGGTATCAAACTTTATCATATTGGTATCTTAAGATCACGTATTTAGGGGGAGAGTAACTGTTTTATGGTATCTTTTTTGTATATTCCTGAACAAAAATGGGGAGAAATTGTATCTTTCCTTTGCAGGATTAGGATATCTTTATCTTAAGGGGTGACATCTTACCTAGGTTGATATTATTTTGACATTATTAGATGTTTAATCATTTGCGAATTTATATTTTTTATATTATGCTTACTTTTGAAGGTGTGTTTACGTGTGCAGAAGTACAATTTTACATCAATGTGGCAAAGTTTTCAAGAAAAGCAAAGATAAACATGTTTGTGTGTCGGTCGAGCGTCTCTACTTTTTTTTCTTTTTTAGGTTAGGGAATGAGTCTTTTTAGGGAGCTTGACGGACCATCGTATTTTTGTTTTAGTTGTCCAGGAATAGCCAAAAAAGGAGATTTGTAAGGACAAAATTCCAATGGAGTCAATTTGTATGTAATTGGCTTTATTCTGGGTGAAACGTTTGAGTTATAGGATAGATTTTATGTTGTTGATCCCATAAGCCTATGACGTGTTTGATGAATACGTAGAGTACAAGCTTTAATGAATGGACAATGTGTCGTGTTTAATGCCAAGTTTGTCTTCACGTTTATTGAGGATCGCGCAGATATGAATGCATATTTATTATGTGTCTTGGGATATATTTTAAGGGTGTTGGTTTTTGATTTAAAATGGTTTGGAAATATTTTTAATACTTTTTTAGAAAAATATTTTCTGAGTTTAAACTCATTTGAATTAGAATAAGTATCGTAAGAACGAACTTTGTGTTTCTTTCAAATGAAGTTTTGTTTCATTAGATCAGACATCAAACGAATATCAAATGAGGTTCCTCTATAAAGCAATACTAACCTCATCAGAAGTTCATTAGAAGATGGTTCAAATTTGATTGCATTCTCATTCAAAAGAACAATATGTGCCATTTGAATGAAGGGTAATGGTCATTCAACCCCTATTTTTCATTCGAACGAGTCGTCGCCTCAAAAATCATGCAAATAGTATTTTAAGGCATTAGTGACTTAGATTTTTTTATCACTTTTGGTGAAAAATGAATTTCCATTTATTTACAAAAGTTCCAAGCCCCATGTTTTACCCTATATGCTGAAAGATCTAAGCTCCATAATTTATATTCTTTGATATCTTGATATTGGCCACCAAATTTTGTATCTTTCATCAGGAAAGAACCTGTTTCGTGCAATGGTTTCCATGTGTATCATTTGTATTATTTGACGGTTGTTGAGCATCATCGGTGGATATCGAGGCGCGCGTGGACACTTGTGTTGTGGAAGCTTGCGTAGGTGGACTTATACGTTGCACAGTGGAGGAGAGGTTGAAGATAGAACAGCTTCACATCTTTTGGGGGATCGAGTCATTATGTAATTCTATTGTCTATACTTTGTAAAATCGTATTATAGTAATTTGTTGGTTGGGCCATCCGAGGGTTTTCCCTTTGTGGCTTTCCTTATACATCGACAGTTTGTGGTTGATTTATTTATTTTATATGTCATCACCTTAGATGCATGCTTTAATGTAAAAAGATAAAATTTGGAAAATCGGTCTTCCACTAGAAAGTTTTGAAATTGATGCTAAGTTTAATTGGTTTAATCTTGTTTAAAGGTTCAATATTAAAATTTTAAAAAATATAAAACTGGTGTATATTCTGGCCATCCTTGCCTAAGCATTCACCGTTGTGGCATTCTCAACTACAGTGGCTTTTTCAGGAGTAATCTCACAGTAATGGATATTTGTAGTAAAGGATTAAATGTTCTTGGCATTTTTTAGAGGCAATGCTTAATAAGAATTTTTGGAATTGGTATTTTAGTGGGAGGTTCGGGAATTCTTGGATGATGATTTGTTGAGGATAATTTTGGTTTAGGTTAGGTTAGTCTTTGATGGATATTAAGTTAGTATCTTGAATTAGTTCTTGGTGATCTTGGCTTTTCTCTAGAGATTCTTGGTTGACAGCATTTGTGGCATTATTTGTATTAGTGAGTGCTTAATCTTTCGGTTGGGTGGAATTTTTAGGATTGTATTTATTTTTTATCATCAGTTTCATAGGTTATTTGGGGTTTAAATTATTACCACCATTCATGAAAAAACAAGAGCCTTCATCATGTCCCTTTTTTTAACAGTAGTTGCAGTACTTGGGAAGATCTTCATAGACAATATCATGTCAGAAACCATTGCTACCTATGCTTATCCAAACTCTTTTAGGCTTCTCCTTTGGTGAGGTTGATCTACACACAAATTTTGGCCATGGTAGGTCCTGATTGATTCACTATAGAGGCATCCATCTTTAGGGGTTTGCCAATGAGTTGGGCTATGAATAATAGACATATTTTTACGAATAAATAAATAGGGAGATTTGAAAGGTATATCCATGATAGAACAACAGGAAATTCTTGATCAGGGGTGAAGTTTGGGGACCATTTAAAGGTGTGCATGGGATATCTTCTAAGAGACCATTGTTCTCTTGTCCACAACCTGAAAAAATCTTCTTAACATTCTAGCTTGATTAGGATTTGCTTGTTATCTATGAGTCCAACAATGCAGGATTGTTTAAGGTTGAAAGTAAGAAAGATCTTCCTTATCTCATCCATTGATGGTCTACCTTTTGAAAATTTCCTAACAATCAAGAACTTGAAAGGACCAGCTAATGCTCCGTTATCAGAAAGGGTGAAGTGTAAAGTATGTTCCCCTTTGAATATGGAAGGAGTTTTAAGCTCAAGTTCTTTGGATCCATTGTTAGCTACAATACTAGCAAAGGATTTGGCCCAAACAGTGGTAGGAGGTTTTGGGTTCAATTGCATGAAGTTTTTGGACATAAAAGCCAGGCAACCCCTAGGAAGGGTTTGAAAATTGAGAGAGAAGTTAGATAGGGGCGGCTAGGGGCTTTCACATAAAATATACATATAGTACATAGTACATATGAATTAAATAATATTATCAATTCATGTACCTATATAATTTATTGTGGATTATATATATATATATATATATATATATATATATATATATTTCATGCTAACATGTCTTTTAGAATTCTATACATGCATATATATATATTCACTACTTTGAAAGGAAGAAAACCATTATTTTTTTCTCTTGACAAAATCATGTAGTGTCATATCGGGTTCTGTCAAGTATTAGTCAATCCCAACACGACATCATGTTGTGATCAGGTCGGTATGCATAACAACATTAGAATAAGATTTTTCCTCAACAAACAATTAAAATGTCAACTATTTCTGCAAGAAGTTATACAATAACATATCAAAATTATTGGTAGGTAGTACCTTAATTGGAGCAACATGTATTCGACCGAGTATCTCTGATTGACCAGCTCCATTAGTAATGCCCTTGTAACATAGATCCAAATTCCTCATTAATCTAAAAGAATACATAACAGTAAAAAGGAGAACATCTCACCAATAGTCAAGCGTGCATAAAAGTGATGTTACTCACATATAATGAATTGCAAACTACTATAAACATATTTAGTGAGATCACAACATATATTGTATATTGAATCATCAAATTTTTATTGTGGAGTGGATTATGTTTCGAGAACCTTTGTAATCAAGAAATTTTAACAATAACTAACACAACCACAATCCAAAAAATTATATTAAAAAGAAGGAGAAAGGAAAAATAACCTGGGTAATATGATTGTCGTACTCGTCATGGGTAAAAGAATAAACAGATTACAATATCTCATCCACTATAAACTACTTTGCAACTCATCCGTAAAGTGTACAAGTACCCTCTAATATTTAACAAAATCATGACTTATCTCTAGGGAAATATTTTTAAACAATTCTAGAGGATAGAAAGAATAAGGAAAGATGGAAAAAGCCTTAGAGCTCCCACAACAATAATGTTGAATTATTACCTATGACACGACAAACATAACAATGTGTTAAAAGTGCAGCAACTGGAACTTAATGTAAAACACTGATGAAGTTACGGAATATACGGAATGGTCTAAACAATAACCAATTTTTAATTTTTTTCAAATTAAATATTAAACTTAAATCATCAATTATAAACGAAAATTGTGTAAACGAGTTTTAGCCAATTTTATATTTGCCCTAAAACAAGCATTTAGGTAATAGCACGATAAAGTAAAATAAACAATCACACAATGCCCGATGTACTAGAGAAATCAAAATTAGAAAAATCTCGAACGACCCTTATGAAAGGATTTTGGTGTGTTGTCGTTGTAGTATAGCTCTCTTCTCAATCAAAATCCCTTGAACCTATGAAATACACTATATATATATATAATGGCAAGTGGGGTGTTAATCCAATTTCTTAATATGGAAAGGAAAAAATGAAAATGAGTACAATAATTTTAAAAGAATAAGTTTTCAAAGGATGTTTATGTTACCTAATGGAGATGAAATTTAAATTACACTAATATATAATTAAAATGATAAAGTGAGTTAAATATGAGGAGCAAATAATTATGAGATAATTTAAGGAATTGAAATTCACCACTTATACAACTTATTTATATTAATTTGTTATGTATTTGAAATACTAGAAGATATATTTAAATCCATAATCAACTTTCATTGCAAATGTGAAGTTGAACATAATTTTTTTAGAAGAATAATGTTAAATTTCACAAACTCTATAAAAATCCGATTTGAATAGTTTCTGTTAAATCAACCGTTAGGGAAAATTTACTAAAAGTATTTTAAACCATTACAAATTAAGCTTTAGAGTTGAAAAATTCAAACTACAATATTAATTAAAAATTGTTTATCTCTAGTTTAATAAATAAATAAATATCGTAATCTGAATTTACTATTTTCACTCAAAAATAATTCATCCTCTCTCGAGGCATAAATATATATTGTAAAATTTCAATATTAATATTCAGAGGGACATAATAAATAAATAAAATAAAAATAAAAATAATTAAGCTAAGGGTTTCTTCTCACCCCTTAAATGGGGTATTTAGCCTCTTATTTTGGTATTATTATATATAAAATGTAATAATAACCCAATAAAAGGCATAATAAAAATAATAAAACAGAGTGATATAATACAAAAATCAAGTCTCCTTAAAATTTTCACTCGACCCCCCAACTATGAACATGAAGAACAATACTAATATTTATGAGTCTTATAATAGAATAAATAGAAGAAGAGATTGCTCTCACACTCTTCTGAAATTTATCACCCAAACTCATAATTTATCTCTTAAGGAATATTTTATCACACTTAAGTGAGTAAAAAATGTAAAAAAAAATAACCAAAACTATTAACACAACACTACTCCTAAAATTTCAAGGAAATTATTGATTAACCTTTGGGTTATTTATAATTTTAATTCCTTCCCCGAAATATGGTCGTTAGTATTCCGATTTTTAATTAGAAGTAGTTGGAAACCCGCGCGATGCGCGAGTTATACATTGAGTGTACGATAAACATTTATGGAATTGTCAATACATAAAGGGATGCTAAGTAAAAATAGAAAATTGATTAAAAACTTCAGAGTAACTGTGATCACAAGTTATATAAAAAAAATATAACTACAAAATAACAGGCAAAAATAAAGCAAAGTTTTTATTTTTATTTAAAAAATAACTTTTTTTTTATAAAATAGTTATAACATTTTTTATACAAAAAGAATAGTTTTTAAAAAACAAAAAAAAACCTTATTTTTATATAAGATATATTGTACTTATTTTATTAAAAAGGAACAGTAAAATAATTTTTATATTGATTTATTTTTCTTATATTAAATAGTTAAATATTTTTCTTTAACTTTGAAACTGTTTCTTAATTTCATAAAAAAATTAGAAAAAGGTAAAAATAGTTATTTTAAAACATTTTTTTAGTTCAAAAGTTAAAAAATCATTAAAATCATTTCTTTTATGTATTAAAAAAATCTTTAAAAAATAATTTCTTTATAAAAAAAATAGTTTTTAAACAGTTAAAAACATTTTTTAACAGTGTAAAACAATTTATTTTGATTAGGGGTGACAATTTTAGAAACGACGTGAAAACACGACACGTAACGAAAAGAAATTGACCCAAAATTGACACAATATGTAGTGTTCGTATCGTGTTTTTTTTACACGAAGTCGTGTCGTGTCAAAATTATGAGTCGTGTTATCGTGTCTTGTCATGTTAATCGTATTTTTATTCGGGCTATCATGTCTATTTATGTTTAATTTAGTGTGTAATTTTTAAAAATCGGGTTAATTGTGCCATGTTGTGTTATGTCGTTTTTATTTGGGTCATGTTTGTGTCCAAAAAATCCTTGTCGTGTCCGCCCGAAACATGACCCAAATACACGAATTTTCACATCTAATTTTCATGGTTAAAAGTTTTTATTTTTGTTAAAAAATAACTTTTTTTATAAAACACTTAAAATGATTTTTTTTAATTAAGAAAAATCTTTTTTTTTTAAATTAAAAGGTTGTTTTTTAATTTAAAAAATATTTTACGTAATTTATAAAAACAATAAAACAATTATGTATATGTTGTTAAAAATACTGTGCGTAATTTAAAAAATAGTGTACGTGAGTTATTTAAAAAAATATTGAACGTAATTTATTAAAAACAATAGTTTTGAAGAGAAAATAAACGGGTGGAGAAATCGAAGGAGTAGGAAAGAATGAGAAAAGCCTCCCAAGAAGGCTTATAAGTGATAGATATGATGAAAGTGAATTAAGATGCCACGTGGCATAATATGGTGGTGACAATTTTAGAAACGACACGTAACGAAACGAAATTGACCCAAAATTGACACAATATGTCCTTTTCGTGTCGTGTGTGTTCGTGTCAGAATTATGAGTCGTGTTATCGTGTCTTGTCATGTTAATCGTATTTTTATTAGGGTTATCGTATCTATTTATGTTTAATTTGGAGTGAAATTTTAAAGAATCGGGTTATTCGTGCCGTGTCATGTTATGTCATTTTTATTTGGATCGTGTTCGTGTTCGTAAAATCATTGTCGTGTCATGTCATGTCGCCCGAAACATGACCCAAATAAACGAATTTTCACCCCTAATTTTCATGGTTAACTGTTTTTATTTTTGTTAGAATAAACAACTTTTTTTTAATAAAACACTTAAAATGATTTTTTTAATTAAGAGAAATCTTTTTTTTAAAATTAAAAAGTTGTTTTTTATTTCAAAAAATATTTTAGGTAATTTATAAAAACAATAAAACAATTATGTATATGTTGTTAAAAAAACTATGCGTAATTTAAAAAATACTGTACGTGAGTTATTTAAAAAAATATTCAACGTAATTTATAAAAACCAACAGTTTTGAAGAGGAAATAAACGGGTGGAGAAACCGAAGGAGCAGGAAAGAATGAGAAAAGTCTCCCAAGAAGGCTTATAAGTGATAAATATGATGAAAGTGAATTAAGATGTCATGTGGCATAATATGGTGAAAGTGCATTAAAGCTCCTTGTAGAGCATTTTATAGTATATATTTAAAAAAATATTTTACATAATTTATAAAAACAATAAAACAATTATGTATATGTTGTTAAAAATACTGTGCGTAATTTAAAAAATACTGTACGTGAGTTATTTAAAAAAATATTGAGCGTAATTTATAAAAAAACAACTGTTTTGAAGAGGAAATAAACGGGTGGAGAAATCGAAGGAGCAAGAAAGAATGAGAAAAGCCTCCCAAGAAGACTTATAAGTGATAGATATGATGAAAGTGAATTAAGATGCCACGTGGCATAATATGGTGAAAGTGCATTAAAGCTCCTTGTAGTGCATTTTATAGTATATAAAGATAAAGATAAAGATAAAGATAGGCTACTTCCTAACAAAATGGTTCATATTCCAAAAATGAATTGGATATAAAAGTACTTAAAATTTCAATTAAATCTCTAATTGAGATTAATTGACCTTTGGAATTTAGGACCTCTCTCCACTTATAAATAGATGTCTTTCGTCCATCTAAAAGGTATCCACGAAACACACATATGAAAGCTTATAGGCAAGGAGAGAGAAGCCAAATTCTTCGTTGAAAGACTGCTAAGGAGGTCGATCGATGGCAATCAGCAGCGGCAAACAACGACATCATATCCATGGCAATGAAAGGAGGTATTACATTATCTCTTTTTTAACATATCTATTATGTGATTATGATGATGTGAATGATCTTATGATTCATGTAAATATACTATTCTTACATGTGGTGTCAGAGCAGATGTTTAGGAATACATGATTGTCCATAAAATAGGTTATATATGAATCGTCATATAACTATTGATAAACTGCTGTAAATTATCTATTTTTCATGACTATTAAAATGGTTTACGTTTTCGGTTTCTTCATAATTCGTTGAGACAATCTTGATTTATCTTCTGTTTGTCATGACTATTAAAACAGTTTGAGTTTTCTATTTTTCATAATTATTAGCAGTATGTATTTTAGAATTATGTCTATTAGAATTCATACTATTATGTTTACTAGAATTCATGTTATTATGTCTATTAGAATTCATGCTACCATGTCTTTTAGAATTCATACTACAATGTCTTTTAGAATTCTTTTAATTATACATTTTTGCGAACTCATGCTACTTTGTCTTTTAGAATTCATACTACCATGTCTTTTAGAATTCTGTAAATTATGCATTTTTGAAATTTTATGACCTTTTGGAAATTCTTGAAATTATGTTTTTCAAATTCCCAAAATTTATGACTTTTACCATTCTAAGTTTTGGAATTCTTGACTTATGAAATTCTAGATTGTACACTTTTTCTATTCAAGAATTTTACAATCATGTAATTTTATTGTCTTTGGAATTCTATGATAATATGTACACTAGTATTCATATTAAGTTGTGCAATGAATGCAATTGTATTAGTAAGATTAGATCTAATTTTAAGCCTATTGTGGAATATGAAACGACAAAAACTGTAACTAGGGCACACAAAAAGTTTTTGTTTTTATTTCCCCGCGAAATAGAGACTATCTACATTCCTTAACACGGCGTTTCAGATTAACTCCCTATAAAATGATTACTATATCCCCTCCCATTTCACTCCACACAGATACTAAAACCCACAATTTTCCTTTTGTCTTTTCCACAGAAACCCACATTCACTTCCCAACTACACTCATTATCATGGACACCACAAAAGATGTGTCGCCAGTCCACACCGGAGAAGACTCCGCAAATGGGGTTGATGTTGATGCTGATGCTCTAAAAGAAAATGGCAACCAAGTTGACCATTTTCAATCCAAACTCAACCCACAAGCGGAAGAGTGATACCCAATTGCTAATTTAGAAGAACGCTCTCTTTTCACGACGTTCTCTCAAGATATTCAAAACTACTTAACTCAGTAAGTTTACATTTTATTTATAATACATCAAATATGTAGACTACGTTTTAAAAACGTAATCCATGCAGTGACTTTTCACCCGAAAAAAAGTTTTATTTTTCTCATGTCTGATATAAAAACACATCCAGGCAGGCAAACAGATTATATTTCTATGCATGCTCTGGGTCATATATGGACATAATAGACCCCCTTTTTATTGTATTAGACACCACATATATTTATCAAAGTTGAAGGAAAAACGTAATTATATTATATCTAAAGGAATTAATATCTAATTACATTTTAAAAAGGAAAATGATAGGGAGACCCGGTTCGTGGACACATTTCGTGAACACACTGCATTAAAAGCTTATACCTTATTGTTGTGGGTCCCGTCAGGGAATAAAAATGTGCATTAAAAACTTGCACTCATTTTTGTCTTATTCATGTGTCCACCAAATATGTCTACGAACCGGATCTCCCTATCATCACTCTTTTAAAAATTAACTCACCATAATTTAAAACTCTATTATTATTATTGCACCTCTCTATAACATGTGATCGACTGTTATTTTAACTACGGGAGCAGGAAGTATGGAGACTGTGTGGAACGGGTCGATATTCATCAGCCTCAAGATGGACATCATGCCCACACCGGAGAAGGTTCGGCAAATGAGGTTTATGTTGATGCTGTAAAAGTAAATGGCATCCGACTTGACGAGTTTCAATCCAAACTCAACCCGCAAGCCAAAGCGTGGGACCCATTTACTCATTTAGAAAAACGATCTCTCTTCATGACCTTTTCTCGAGGTTTTCCTGTCCCTGCACAAGATATTCAAAACTACTTCATTCAGTAAGTTTACACCAAACACTGCATAATCATATATTTTCCTCATGTCTGTTATAAAAACACATTTATGAAGGCAAACAAATATTACTTACAAAGTTCAAGGAAAAACGTATTAACTTTACCATAGTTAGAACTTTATTATTATTGCAGTTCTCTATTTAGCATGTGATCAACTGTTATTTTAACTACGTGAGCAGGAAGTATGGGGACTGCGTGGAATTGGTCGATATTCATCAGCCGCGAGATGGAGATTATCCCCTGTTTGGAAAAATTGTCTTCAAGACAGTTTTAATCCCCAATACCTTATTAATGAATAAGAAAATGGAAACCTTTTGCATTAATGGAAAGTCAGTGTGGCTGAAGAGATACCAACCTAGGAACCGCAATGCCTAAAATACATTATTGTGTCATGGAAATTTGCAGAACCTTAATCTAACATGCCTTATTTCTATGTTTACATACAACTCTATTTCAAACGGTGGAGTTTTCTATATTTTATGCCGAACTTTGTTTTCAATGGAAGAATTTATTATTTTTATGTCATGTTAGAGAATGTTTGGTTATGAATTATAATTCTATTTAGTGTGTTTAAATATAGTTATGATAAAAAATAAATAAAGTATATATACCCCCTCCTAAGGATACTAGGCCATCTGCTACTGAATTCTTTTGCCTCCAAATATGAATGATGGTAATCTGTTGATAAAAAAATCATGTACATGAGCAGGGATAGAGGACAAGCTTGGTCTAACTTTAAAAAAAATAGTGAAATGATTCCAAATTACCTTGACAATAGGTCTCTCTATAAATCTTTCATATACAAATGGAGATTTTAGGAGGAACAAATGAAGATTATAGATTGGACCATAAGGAACTAATACCAGTAATAGCCACATAATTGGTAGAAATGGTATTGTCTTAATAACAGAATTATCATCCCTAATTCTTTTATATAATGTTGTGCCCCTTAATCCAGCATCATTGTTCAAGTGTCATGAAATTTCGAAAACAAATCTATATTAGACCCATTTAATTGGATTTTTAGGATTTAAAATTAATATTCTCATGTATATAAACTTGTAGTATTTTGATGATGAACATATAAAGTAGTTTAATTAAGATTTTATTGGGTTTAAATATGACATAAAGAACAAAATTGCCTTAATTAGATGTTGCCAGGTTTCTCCACGAAACTGCCTTCAAAACTGCTGCATCAGGTGTCTAAAGATCCATGATCTCCAAGTGCCTAACTGATGCAATCCCGTTTTTACATCTATTTTCCCAAAAACTCCCATGAAAACTACCCAAATAAATTTTTAGGATAGCACAACTTCTCTTTGAAGTCAACTAGTAACAACCCACGAATTAAGACAATGCCACCTCAAAATTATAAGCAACCCCACCCACCGATGCAACCCGATGTTGCAAAATAGGTGTGATCGAGGAATTTCCCGATCACAACCAAAATCCATGCAGTACCAATCCCTCATTCGGTATATGGATAACCAAAACATGCCCACGAAGTTGCCTTGAGCCTAGGAGCGCTCATGGCTAAATACCGAATTTTGACTCGGAGGTACCCCCTCCTTATATATGTTATTAACCAAAAATCCACAGTGGTAGCAGAGACGTCAACTACCAAATATGATCGAAAGAACCTAGCTCCCATAATCTGACAACTTCGAATTGCATAACCACTCTGTTCCAGCTGAATACCTTAGCCAAAGTGAACTAAGACATTTTCCCTTAGTTTTGAGGTTTTCCCGTACCCATAACTTCATGCCGAACCCCATAACTTCATGATGAAAGTTTGGGAAACTCCTTTCGGTTCAATCTCTCCCTGCAGAACCATAACCTCCACGTTTTGACCACCTAACTCAGAAGTTTCTCTTGGTAATGCAAGGTTCCTGCAACCCGCGCATACCAAGGCTTCAATCGCCCATTTATCCAGACTCCATTTCTTAGAGTCCGCCTAATAAAACCAAGGGGTTGACACGACCATCCGCCCCACCTGAACTTGAGACAACATCTCTGGACTCTTCCACTTGAATCATAGCAAGCTTTTCTTGCATTGGACAATCCTTTGCCCGGTGTGAACCCTTGCAAATGAAACACCCAGAATAACTACCTTTGCCTTTGTTTGGTTATCCATCAACCCCCTTTCCCTTGTCATTTTCTGTCCCTCCATCTTTGCCCGATTCTAACACGACTTTGTCTTTACCTTTGGACTTAGATAAAACACCATCTGACTGGTCCAGTTCGAGATCCACTAAGCTATCCGTAACTACTACTGCTTGCTGAAAATCACGCACACCATGTCTCCTAAGGCTGAAGATTGGAAACAAAATTGAAGACCTTGTCTTCCTTGGACATTCCCTTAACATCAAGCATCACCGACGTGAACTCTGTCACATAATCCCGCACAGTCTTGTCATGTTTCAAACGTCGCAATGTTTCCCTCGCTTACCAACCTAAATTTGCTGGAAAGAATTGCTCCAACAATTCCTTCTTTAGTTCACTCCACGAACTGATTTCAAACCAACTCTCGTCTTCGGTCCGACTTCTCCACTAAAATTTTGCATCATCACATAAGTATGAGCAGTCTTGAAATATTGTTCCATATCATACACGAAATTCTCTAATTCCTTCGCCGACCTTGCACCAGCAAATGCCTTCGGTTCTGGAATTTTATAGTTCTTGACACCGGCACTAGTGTCATTGCTACCAGCGTTGAGCCACGCCTTTTTTAGCAACCCAGAATCCTCATAAAGTCTGCCCAAATGAGTATGAAGCTCGTCAGCCAAAACACCAACATTTGCAGCAAGGTTCTCAACCTCTTCTTCAGTTTCCTGGATGTGGCTTTCTTGTACCGTTTGAACACGTTGTAGCTCTAATCGCAATTCTTCCAACTTGACTTAGAGTGTTGCTACTGAAAAATATCTGTTGGAGGATTTGCAATGAATTCCTCCAATTTTTGCACCCTTTCTCGTAATTCTGCACTGCTGCCTCCTGATATTTTATTGCAGAATTCTAGAATACCCTTACCAAACTTATTTTAACCTTGACAAATTCGGACTTTTCCTGAGATTTCAAGACTACATGTGTTAATAAAGAAATGGTATTTTTTATAAAGTAGTCTTATAAATTCGATTATTCTTATAAATGAAAGAAATAAAGTAAAGATGTTTCCAATTGAGAAGAATGTTACTCCAAAAGGGTTAAAAGGTGTTAGGACATTCCAAGCACTTAATAAGCTAGTGTGAGTAACTTAAAAAAAGATGATTTTTTTAGCGTAAAATAAATTGGGGTGAAACCCTAGGTTTTGAATTTGTCCAGGTAAAAAAATTAAGGAGGGCTAGAGCCCTGAGGCAAAAGACCCAAAATCATTGACCAGAGGATATGGTGGCATCGCTGGTGGTGTGGAGTCCGTTAAAGTTCGCGGTTATTTGAAGATTCCAAAAAAAAAGACAAGTGGCTTTACCCATAATTAACACAAAGGTGTGATGTAAAGTTTTTCAAAAGATAAATAAGTATTTTCTCACACGGTGTTCGTGTGTGTCTAAGTGTGATTCAATGAAAATACTAACATGGATTGGTTAAAATGAAAATGGTAATTTCGGTAAAGAAATAACTTTCTGTCAAACCAAGTGTATTTGTTTCAAGTATTTAATTATGTGTGTTAAATAAAGGGATAAATGTAAAAATAAGAAAGAGTAAGTGTTTTATAAGATTAAGGTGAATTAATCAGGATAAATAATATTTTCGGAAGTAAAACGGTTTCATACATTATATATATATATATATATATATATATATATATATATGTGTGTGTGTGTGTGTGTGTGTGTGTGTGTGTGTGTGTGTGTGTGTGTGTGTGTAAGGTAGTTGCATATGCATGTAGGTATAATGTGTTAGAGTCTTCTTTCTGTCGTTCGATTCAATATTGCATTGTTGTATATTTCTAATTGAGCATTCGGCTCACACCCTCGTCTTTGTTACGATAGGTTAGGTACGGGTTTGTATATTGAGAGAATTACTTAGGTAAGTACGCTTTTTTATTTTACGTTAGTAGCTCTGTATGCTTGGACACTGTAGATGCTTCCCACGGGTCCCTCACGTAGCTGAATTTGAAATTGAAATCACATGCGAAACAAGTTAAACGTTATTTAAAATAAAACTGGATTAGCAACATTATATAGGTTATTTCATTGCACTTCACACCTAATTCTTAGGTCGGATCGGGTTGACTACGGGTAACCCTTAAATCCAAGTCGGGTCATTACACAAACTTTGGTGCCCAATATCAAGATCTCAAAGCATATAAATTATGGAACTTGGATCTTTACACGTATTGGTTGAACTTCGGGATTGGAGCTTTTATAAACATGTAGAAATTCGTTTTTCACTAAAAGTCATTAAACATTCTGAGTCCCCAATGCCTTAATTACTATTTACATGATTTTCGAGGGACCGATTCATTCAAACAAAAATTAGTGTCGTTCGAACGAGAATTGCACTTGATTCGAACGGCACCAATAGTTTGTTTGAATGTGAATGCAATCTCGTTTGAACTAGCTTCTAACTAGATTGGTTCTGCTTGGCAGAGGATCCTCGTTTGATGTTCGATTTAATGAGAAAGAACTTCGTTTGAACAAAGAAGAAGTTCATTCGAACGAAAAATGAATTTTGTTTAAACGAGACTTATTCTTGTTCAAAAGAGTTTAAACTCAGAGAATATTTTTCGTAAAAAATATTAAAAATAGTTCCAAACAATTTTAAATAAAAAACAACACCCTTATAATATATCCAGGGACACATGACACTAAACAATTTGAAACTTTATCGCTACGTCTTCATCAAACACGTCATAGGCTTATGGGATCAACAACATAAATTATATCCTAAGACTCAAACATTTTGTCCCGAATAATGCCAATTACATACAAATTGACTCCATTGAAAATTTGTCCTTACAGTAGTAGACCATATATTACTATCCTCAAGATCATCTAATCTTCCAGATTATGACTGCCATTATGCAAAGCATGTATGATTCTGAATAGAAGCAGTAGAGAATTATCCCTATACGAGAAGAGTTGATGATTTTTGCCAATAGGTCTGATAGAAAGTGGAGTAAAATTAAAGCATATAAAGAAAGAAGGAATAAGAGGGTTCATGAGAGTTTTAATGCCCATACTGCCTTGGATCATAAGCCCAAACCTAAGAATATAAGGCAACCCATAGGCCCTCTATTCAGAAGGATTACAAAAGCCAACACTAAGGTGATCACTAATTCCAACCTTCCATGTTCTCAATGATAAATTTCATTTCTCGAAATGCTAGAGGTATTTCAAATAAACCCACTAGTAGAAGAATTAAAAAGATTGGTAGAAAGTATTACTTACATGTTATTTCTATTCTGTAGCCTAAAAAAAATCAAGGGAAGATGAAAAAATTCTTGTTTAAGTGGAATTTTGATGAGGTCATCAGTAAGAAATCAAATAAAATTTGGTTTTTTGGGAGGCTAGGTTTCAAAGTAGAGCTTATTAAAGATCAGGAAAAAAGTCTCTCTTAAAGCCCTTATGATCTTTCTGGAGTCGTATGAGAAAGCCTCAAGTCATCTCATTAATTTTAAAAGGATTTCATTCTATATTGATTTAAAAATTCCAATTTTAAGAAGATTCTCAATTGTTCACTGTCTTGGCATTCCATTTAAAAATCTTCCCATAAAATATTTGGGGTGCCCTTTGTTTAAAGGTAAAGGATGAATCAGAGATTATGAAGATCTTCTTAAAAATATCAGATCAAAACTTAAAGGTTGAAAGACTATATTTTTTCCTAATACTAAGAGTAGATATTTTCCATCTCAAATGAAGCTCCAACAATAATATATTGAAATTTTTAAGAAGATGGCAACCTTCCACCTCTTAAGGTGGCCTTAAAGACATTGCCTAGCTCGTACAATCTTGCTTATGAATGCTCCATCAAAACCCTCTTCAAAACTCAACAAATGTCCTCTATCTTCATCTTCAAAGACCCTCAACAACACCTCCAAAATTTGTATCTTTGATCATCCATTGAGGAAATGGGTATATATGGTTTATATAGGGAGGAATGCATGTAAACTAAGTGGTATATGGTGGAGTGATGGTGGTGCATGGTGGTTTATGGTAGAGAGAGGTGGATGAGTGCATAAAAATGGTGGAAGACCCACCATCTCTCTATCTCTCTCTCTCTCTCTCTCTCTTTCTTCTTCTTCTTTTTCTTCTTCTTATTCCAACTCAAAAATAAACCCAAATAATCCAAACAAACCCTTATAAAACACCCCTAAAACCTCAAATCCCATTTTTGCTCAATCTGGGCTCACCAGAGTTCGGCAGGTTACCCATCTAATGGTGAAAAATGTGATAGCACACAAGGGCGACCCGATTTAAAAATTCTGCGTAACCTCGTTATAACGAGAATAACCCCTTTGTCGAACGAGAATGGATTTTCATTCAAATTATGCTTCAAACGACATTCGAATCGCCTCGACATGTTATTCAGTTGGATATCATTCGAACCTTGTTTAATCCCTTAATACGAATGACCCTTATTTCACGTTCGAACGATCTGAACTCGTTCGAATGACCATTCTTCATTCTTCTCTAAATTTTCCAAATTTTATCCCACAATATTCCAATAATTATAATCAGGATCCTGAACAGTCCATTCAGCTATACACTCAATCATAATTATCGAAATCTCAAGATTTTCATATTATTATAACTTATGCATGAAAATTAATAAAATATTGGGGGAGGGGGTATTATAGTTTGTATCTTTCATCTTGAAAGGACCTGGTTCATGCGGTGGACTCCGTTTGTACCATATGCGGTGTTTAATTGTTACTGAGCCTCATTGGTGGGTATCGAGGTGCGTGTGGATTCGTATACTATGGCATCTTGTGTAGGTGGATTCCTACGTTGCACTGCGGAGAATCGATTAAATATGGGAGAGCTTCAAGGCTTGTGGGGTAACAAATTGTTGTGTAAGTCTATTGTTTATACTTTTTAGAACCGTATCATAGTGATCTATTGCTTGGGCCTTTCGACATTTTCCCCTTTGTGGTTTTCCTCGTATATCGACGTCTTAGGGTTGATTTAGTAATTTTATCTACCATCACCTTAAATGCATGCTTTAGGGTAAAAAGATAGCATTTGGAAAATGGTCTTCTATAAGAAAGTTTTGAAATCGGTGCTAAGTTTAATTAAGTTAATTTTGTTTACAGTTTCAATCTTTAAGAATTCAAAAAATATAAAAAAAATATTGGACTTGTATTTATTCAAACCATCCTTTCCTAAGAGTACACCGTAAGGGAATTTTCAAATTGGTATTAAAGCTAGAACACTCGGTTTTTATGTTTTTCATCCCTTTGCCTTTAGGCATGAATTTATGTGGATTTGATGGTTTTAGAACCCCTATGTTTCATGGGTCAAACTACGCATGATGAAAAGTGCGTATGAAGCAAACACTTAAGGCTATATATGAGCGGGTGTGGTTTGATGTTGTAAGAGGGTAATTTATATTATAGATGGAGGCGTAACCCCTATAGGTATGGCGATAACAACTAACCCAATATCCTCGACTTGGTACAGAATAAACACACAATCACAATATAATAACAACTCAGATTGAAATAAACAATAAATGAACCTCATAAATAACTCGTTCAAAGGGAGAGAGAAATAAGCACTCTCAGATACACCTTGGTAGGCAGATCAAAAAACAAGGTCCCACACACATATCACAACAATAAATGGTGGTGAAAGCTTGGCAACAACCAATAATGGTGGGTAAGTTAAATGCCCCCTGGTTTTGCAATAACTCCCTTGCTATCAATGTCTTTTCTCTCTCTATAAAGAACCCCTTTTCTTTGAAATGGCTGGGCTCTCTAAATAGCCACCAGCCTCTCTTGAGATGTCTCAGTCTCAATCAATGTGAAAAACCTTCTACTTTATGTCACTAGCATTAAATGCCTGCTCACACCTTTTGGCTATTAGTTGTGTCAGGCATCTGTCACACTTCAATGGTCATCCACCAAACCTTCTGACAACTCCTCAAACTGCCATGGTTTACTCAAGTTTGGATTGGACAATAGGTAGGTGGCGTGTGACATCACCTAAAGAAAATGTGACATTTGAATAAGGACTGTTTGGCACTGGGCTCAAAGTGATATGGAACTCGTGGTTCTTCTGGATAAGCTCTCTCGGGTTATGGTCCCTCGGTGTTTTACCAGGTGTATCTAGAATGGTTAAGTCAAGCCTTAACATTGACTTGCTTCTCAATCCTCAAAACTAGTTCCCTCTGAGGTTCCCTTGATGAGGTCATCCGATAGAGCATGAAATCTCTCCCAAGCCCTACCAGACTTGGTCCCTTGCAGATACCGTTTGACCTCACTCTCATATTATAAATCATTAAAACATACAAGTTATAATACATCTCTACGGATACATGATTTGAATAAGTATATAAAAAACTGTCAACCCTGAGTTTCCTCTGTGAGTGAGGTTCCTCTGGCAAGTTTCCTCGAAACTTCATATAGCAAGTTTCCTCTGAGCTTCCTCTGGTAAGGTTCCTCTGAGATTCCTATGGTAAAGCTTCCTCTGGCGAGCTTCCTCTGGAGAGCTTCATCTGAGTTTCTTCTCTGAGCTTCCTCTGATCTTGTTCTGGTAAGTTTCCTCTGAGCTTCTTCTGGAAAGCTCTCTCTAAGCTTCCTCTAGTAATCTTCCTCTGGTGAGCTTCCTCTGGTGATCTTCCTCTGAGCTTATTTTTTGAGCTTCCTCTGAGCTTCTTCTGTAAAGCTTCCTCTAGGCTTCCTCTAGCAAGCTTCCTCTGGCGATCTTCCTCTAGCAAGATTCCTCTGGTGAGATTCCTCTGAGCTTATTTTCTGAGATTCCTCTGGTAAGCTTCCTCTAAGCTTATTTTGGTAAGCTTCATCTGAGCTTCTTCTAGAAATCTTCCTCTGAGATTCTTCTGGTAATCTTCCTCTGAGCTTCTTCTGGAAATCTTCCTCTAATCTTTCTCTAGCAAGATTTCTCAGGCGAGCTTCCTCTGGAGAGCTTTCTCTAGTAAGCTTCCTCTGGCTTGTCCACCTTCCTCAATTTAGGAGGGGGAGTTATCTCTAATCATAAGACTGCCTTTAGTCTCCACCTACATTTTCCCCCACGTGGAGATATTTTTTACGTGGCCAAGAAATATCTGCACGAAAATATCTCAAGCCACAATGAAAACCACTTGTTAATATTTTTCATCAAACTCCAGCAATAATGGTGATCCCACCAATAATGGTGACTTAACAATGAAAATCACTTGTTAAGATTTTTTTTTCAAACTCCACCAGTAACGGTGACTTAAAAATGAAAACACTTATTAAGATTGTTCATCAAACTCCACCAATAACGGGGATTACACTAATAACGATGACTTAACAGTGACAACCACTTGCTAAGATTTTTTTTTGGTAAACTCCACCAGTAACAGTGACTTAACAATGAAAACTCTTGTTAATATTTTTCGTCAAACTCCACCAGTAACGGTGACTTAACAATGAAAACACTTGTTAAGATTTTTTTGTCAAAATCCACCAGTAATGGTGACTTAACAATGAAAACACTTGTTAAGATTTTTCATCAAACTCCACTTGTAACGGTGACTTAACAATGAAAACACATGTTAAGATTTTCAGTCAAGCTTCTTATGTATTTCATCGCAAGTCACGAGGGAGTCCACACATGCCCCAGAGAAATCTCAACATGCCCCCTCGCCCGTTATTTCTCCCTTTGTTGGATGTCATCACAATCGAGAACACGATTAACATTATCTTAGGCCATAATTTTAGAAGAATACCTCCCCAGCAGAGTAGCCAAATGTAAGAGGGTACTTTAGATTATCGATGGAGGCGTAACCCCTATAGGTATAGCGATAACAACTAACCCAATATCCTTGACTTGGTACAGAATAAACACACAATCACAATAGAATAACAACACAGATTGAAATAAATAATAAATGAACCTCAGAAACAAATCGTTCAAAGGGAGAGAGAAATAAGCACTCTAAGATACACCTTGGTAGGCAACTCAAAAACCAAGGTCCCACACACATATCACAACAGTAAATGGTAGTGAAAGTTTGGCAACAACCAACAATGGTGGGTGAGTTAAATGCCCCCTAGTTTTGCAATAACTCCCCCGCTCTCAATATCTTTTCTCTCTCTATAAAGAACTCAGGACAAAGAACACTCTCTTATCTCCAAAGAGAACCCATTTTCTCTGAAATGGCTGGGCTATCTAAATAGCCACTAACCTCTCCTGAGATGCCTCAGTCTCAATCAATGTGAAAACCCTTATACTTTATGTCACTAGCATTAAATGCATGCAGACACCTTTTGGCTATCAGCTGTGTCACGCAGTTGTCACACTTCAATGGTCAACCACCAAACCTTCGGACAGCTCCTCAAATTTCCATGGTTTACTCAAGTTTAGATTGGGCAGTAGGTATATGGCATGTAACATCACCTAAAGAAGATGTGACATTTGAAAAGGGACTGTTTGGCACTGGGCTCAAAGTGAGATGGAACTCGTGGTTCTTCTAAATAAGCTCTCTCGGGTTATGGTCCCTCGATGTTTTATGAGGTGTATCTAGAATGGTTAAGTCAAGCCTTAATGTTTCCTTGATTCTTAATCTTCCAAACTAGTTCCCTGTGAGGTTCCCTTAATGAGGTCATCCGATAGAGCATGAAAGCTCTCCCAAGCCCTTCCAGACTTGGTCCCTCACGGATACCGTTTGACCTCACTCTCATACTATAAATCATTAAAACATACAAGTTATAATACATCTCTATAGATACATGATTTGAATAAGTATATAAAAAAAACTGTCAACCCTGAGTTTCCTCTCTGAATGACGTTCCTATGCTAAGTTTCCTCTGAACTTCTTATAGCAAGTTTCCTCTGAGCTTCCTTTGGCAAGGTTCCTTCGAGCTTCCTTCGGTAAAGCTTCCTCCAGTATAGCTTCCTCTGGATATCTTCCTCTAGCAAGCTTCATCTGAGTTTCTTCTATGAGCTTCCTCTGAGCTTCTTCTGGTAAGCTTCCTCTGTGCTTCTTCTGTAAAGATTCCTCTAAGCTTCCTCTGGCGAGCTTCCTCTAGCAAGCTTTCTATGGTGATCTTCCTCTGAATTTCCTCTGGTAAGCTTCCTTTGAGCTTCTTCTGGAAAGCTTCCTCTAGAAATATTTCTCTGGTGAGCTTCCTCTAGCAAGCTTCCGCTGAGCTTCTTTTCTGAACTTCCTCTGGGTTTTCAACCTTCCTCAATTTAGGAAGGGGAGTTATCTCTAATCACAAGACTGCCTTTAGTATAATTCAATTTATTTAAAACTAGTAGGGTCTTGGACTGAGGCGGAGCATAAATTGTTGTAGTATAACTCTCGAGGTTTAAATTCTTTATTTTATTATGTCATTCCGACAGAATTCCTCTGTATTATGCCATGTGAGACGTCAAAAGAGGCTTGGGATATAATCCAACTCACCCATGAAAGAACTAGTGTTGTTTAGGCTTCCAAACTCCAAAACCTCACAACTTAATTTGAAATAATAAAAATGTTAGAAAGTGAGACCTTTGATGAGTTTTATGCTAGATTATCCGATATAGTTAACTCGTTATTTAACTTGGGAGAGAAGATACCCGAAAACCGAGTGATAAATAAAATCTTAAGGTCGTTGTCTGATAGATTTAATCCAAAGGTGAGGGTTTTAAAAAAATTGGGTACTCTAGACTCTATGAAACTTGAAGAGCTTATAGGTGACCTATAAACTTTTGCCTTTGACATATTTACCTATAAGAATGTGACGAAAAAAGAAAAGAGCATAGCTTTGAATGCCCAAAAGGAGGAAACACATGTTTCGAATCATGAGTCTGACGCCAATTCTAAGAATATGGCCATGTTGGTAAAGCAATTCAAGAAATTTCTCAAATTCCAAAATCAATTGAAAGATGCAAAAAGGTTTCAGAAAATTAAGAACAACAAGGTCGATCACATCCTTAAGATATGAATGAGAACTTTAAAAATGGATGATTTTGAGAGATGTTATAGTAAGGAGGGTTATGGCCATAGGGTAGCTGAGTGCCCCCACTAAACTAAGGAAGGAGGGAAAGAAATCGATAGAATTTAATGACACCCTTAGTGATAATGATCTGAAAGAGGAAAATGATTCACCCATTGAGCTTAACTTTACCACATTCATGGCTAGTGATGTGACTGTTGATAAGAAATCTTCATATGAACATGACACATCCGAGGTCATAATTTTTGAATCCTAAGTGAGTGATGGTCGAGATAGTGGAGATGAGAGTGGGGATGAAAAAAATGAGGAGGATAATGAGCTACAAGTTTCCTTTCGTGAGTTATATGCGGAAACTTTAACGGTGAAAAAGGTTAACTTAAAGTTGGAAGGTAGGTTGAAAGAAAGTTCCATAGAAAATAATAATAATAATAATAATAATAATAATAATAATAATAATAATAATAATAATAATAATAATAATAATAATAATAATAATAATGCTTTGATTAAGGATATTAGGGCACGTAAGAGGACTCTTCGAGAGAAGCTACAGTACTTTAAGGGTGAGAGAAATAAGCTTCATGGTTTGATGGAGGCTATTAAGAAAGAGCTTCTAGAGTTTGAGGAGTCTATACGTTTACTCGAGTCTAGTATTTTTGAGCTTGAAGAGATATTAAAATATTAGAGTCGTGTCAAATTTTATTTAGAGTCTGGGTTCAAAAAGTTGGATAAAATGTTAGGCACTGTCCAAATCAAAGATGTTAAGAGTGGAATTGGTTTTGATGATCATAACGCTTCCCCTTCCAAAGCCATATGTTTAAGAGAGTAGTTTAGGAATGCTAGAAAATGTCAACCTTTAGATAACACCCCTTGCCGTATTTACACTTGCACTTATTATGGTAGGAAAGGTAACCTTAGGCGTTTTTGTTATGATCTTAAGAACGGTCCTAGGATGTCGCATCCTCGAACTTTATGTTTCTAATGGTAAGTAAGGAGTAAAATACATATAACAAACAAATTAAAGGCATCGAATATTAAAAGATTTTTACTATGGGGATGCCTAGCATCTTATTACATAGTTGAGTCTGAAATAAATGGAAATACATAATTATTCGTACATGCCATATATAAGGTAAAACTTGTAGAAAAACATCTGGGTACATAGTTGAGTCTGAAATAAATGGAAATACATAATTATTCGTACATGCCATATATAAGGTAAAACGTGTAGAAAAACATTCGGGAATCATAAGAGTTGATTAGTTGCGATGCTAATATTCCAGCGGAGACTACCATATTTGTCTACTACCACCTATTTGTACGTAACCGAAAAGATTTTTTAAAGTAATATAGAATAAAAGTCCAAACGTGCCAGAGGTATCTCATCTTCCTCGGGTTCGTCATCCAACTAGAAGGAAAACAATTAAGCAAACATGCCAACTTGATAATTTTATTTCTATACTAGGTACGAGAGAAAATGTATTATTAGGGAGTAACTGGATTTAATATTGATATCATAAAAATCTTTAGACAAAATAAAACATCATACAACTATCAGGGGTATACTGGCGTCTAAGGATATGTAAATGAATAATATGGTGGAGTGTAACCGGATAAGTTGTGTATTAAGTTACCAAGATAAGGGTTCAGACTATAACAAGATAACCCATAAATTATCAGTTATAAGGGCTTCAAATGCGTAAACATACCATTACAATATTGTCCAAAGCATATCATACACTTGGATAGGCAATCCTAAAATTGTTGGGGAACAGTAATAATAATAAGGCTTGGCACACTCAACATCAGAATCCTCCAAGCTAATTAGAACAGTCGTGGTATATCGGGGTCTAATCTCTAAATCGTAAGGTATGCTACTAGGGGTTTCACTGATAATTGCCCTAAATTTCAGGGTAATGTGCAATTATTGTAGTAGGTTGCAAGGCTATACCATAATTAAGGGTAAAAAGAGTTCAGTGACTTTTACTGAAGTCATAGGCTATAATGGTTTATCGGGTTTTGAGATAACTGAAATATCGAGAGAATCAATACATGGAATAAAGATAAACTACACAAATGAGTTCGTAATTGAAACATGAGTTCAAAATTATCATATAATGATATAACAATCTATAATTTTGAAAGATATAAGCTCAATTTGTTTAATACTGAAATTAAAATTACCAACTTTGAATTGTCAAATTCTGGGACTGTGTCTAATTCATTGGGATTGACTGGATAGTGTGAAATAATAAAGAGTATAAGTAGGTCATGTAAGCCTAAAATAATGCCTGCTATGATGCAGTAGGATACTAAATTGCAAGAAATTTCAGTGTAAAAATAACTAGGAGGGTATAATATATAATTTTTAAAAGTTTTTAGAATAATATTTTTCTTTATTTATAATTGGATTTGGATTTAGTGACAAGAGACAAAATAGCTTTATTTGAACTAAAAATTTATAGAAAAAGGTTGGCGGTATTTTGAAATACTTGGAATATTAGTCAGAGGGTAATGTGTAAAATTAAAACTTGAATTTAAACTTTAAAATTAGTTTTCTCGAGAAAATAATTTCATGGTATCTAAATAGGGTGATGTAATATATCACTTTGTTTAGAACTAAAAAATAAAATTTTTGAAGAAAAAATCAGATTTTTCTGAGTGGAGATGCCCCCTCATGCGCTAAGTCAGCTAATTCACGCGCCTAGTTTGACCCTCACTCGCACGTGTGTAACCCATTAATCTTCAAACTTCGATCGTTTTACTTTAGGGTTTTGAAATTTTGACCTTAAAGTTGAGACGTTTTTGGAATCCATTTGAGTTGGTTCCAGAATGAAAATTGCATAACTTTTGAAGAGAAATCTAACCAAATTAGTTTTAGGGATTTTGGTGGGCTAAATTAAGCTATTGAGTCTTTATAAAAATGCCAAAAATTTGATTAAACATAAGTGACTGAAAGGTAGGATTCTTATTATGACATCATAAGGGTTTTGTTCTATGTTGGAAATGTAGCAAAATAAGCCTAGTTTGAGGAATTTTGGTCGAGTAAAACTCTTGAATTTTTTCTAAAAGTTCCAGGCCCGAAAACTTTAAAATTTGATTTGAGGTATCAAAACCTATTCTTGGTTCAATTAAACCATGCACCTAGATTCCTTAGAATCTATGATCAACTTACCTCACTTTAAAACTGGTTCAAAGTCAAGGAAGAAAAATCCACCATTGAAGCTCAAGCTTCAATGGAGTTTTCTATTTTTAATGGAGTTGTCTATTTTTTGAGCTATTTCAATGCATACACACCTTAATAAACACATGTAAATTCATAATTCTATTTTATATACGTGTAGAAATATAACCAAATTGAAGGAACAAACATTCATGCATAAAATAACAGAAATGCAAAAACTCTCAAAAAAATTCGTTAGAAAAGCTCTCAGATGGGATGAGTTTTGAATAAGGTGAAGGAGGGTATTTATAGGGTTCGTGGAGAGTATTTGATTAGTTATTTTTGTGGTGAAGATGGGGTTGAGTTTGTATAACTTTCATCAAGGCTATGTGGATGGAAAATGGGTACCCATGGTACTCTACATGGCACATGCCGTGTTGGCAGTCCAACTGGTCCCATGTCAGTAGGGGAGTATGTAAAAATAATTTTGGGCATTGGTTTAGGTCCTTAGATAGCTTTTGTACAGAATTACCGGCTTTTAAGTTATTTTGTAAAAGCTTAGGAGCTTATGTGCAATTATTCAAATCTAATGGATTTGGTTATGATATTCCGACAAAATATAAGTCATTTGGTTAAACTTTGAGTGAAAGTTGGGTTTTAATTGGTATATAAAAGTGTAAGTTAACTTAATTCATTCTTTAAGGGTATTTTGGTAATTTGGTAAAAATCTAGGGTTTATTTAGGATTTTTACCTTCTAGAGGGACTGATAAGCACCCAAAATTGTACATTTTATATCCCGAATAGATGTATTTTAGTTGCTAATTCTCGGCAAAATGGGTCTTATGCGCTTAAATGTTTATCTTGTAGGTCAAATGTCCGTTTGCGGTGTCAAAAGCTATATATCAAGGCAAATGCGCGTTTTATGGAGCTAATTACCAATCCCGTATCCTAACCTACCCTAAACCTAGCCTAAACCTACCCCAAACCCTGTGTGTGTTTAGTTTGTCCCTTTTTAATATTTTTTAGATTTTTAGTTTGAGTCATTTTATTTTTTTAGTATTTATTTTTTATTTATATAGTATTTTCTAAGTTTTGTTTTCTATTTTTCTATTTTATTTTTATTAGTGTATTTTTATTTTTATTAGTTTTTATTTTACTAGGATCTCTTTTTTTAGTTTTATTAGATTATTTTTTTAGGACTTTAGTTTTCATTTAGATTTTAAGTTTTTATTTCTTTTGTTTTATTTTAGTTTTTATATATGCTTAGGATTTTATTTTTTGTGACAACCCGCAGTCCGAGGTAAGGGGTGGCCAGCCCGATACTCCGACATATACGGAAATCATGGATGGAAATCATTCTCAGCACCAACTAATATAGTAAGAGTATCCGGGAAAACCAACCATTAATTCAGAAAACGGGTTGTCAAAACAATTTAATTGATTTAAAAAGTTAAGTTAAGAAAACGATTTAAACAACCCATTCTAGAAAATAGTGGAATTCAAAGAAACATATATAACATACAACTAAAACGGAAATATACAAGGGGAGGACCGAATATGCTGTCGGTCCACAGCTACACAAAAGGATTTGCAACAGTTATATGTACTTAGTACATTCATTATACAATTACAAAGTTGGTCCACTCGCCCGATTAACAGACCCGATCATAACTAGATATAAAAAATTATGGCGTCTAGCAAAACATCCTGTAATATCCGCAAATTCATACAGCTCCTTAAAAGCAAAAGAGTAGGAATATCAACACGGGCGTCCTTGCGGAGGAGCACCTGGGCGGATACAATAACATGCGCAACATAGAAGAAAATGAACGGGTCAGGACCCGGTTTTTATATAGTTCCCAGATGAACAAAAAGCATGCTAGATATGAACAGTTAATCATGAGAATGAACATCAGAAATCTAACAACCTAACAAAGAAATATAAATGAGAAAGTTAAAATGACATGCCTAAGATAAAACTATGCAAGAGAATGAAATGATGCATTAATAAATTAAAAGCCTCGATTCACCAATTTCCACTTTAATCCAGTTTCAATTCCTTAATAGTAATACAATATCATCATTTTCTTATTTCTTTCCAATTCTTATTCCTTAGCAGGAATACAATTATCATATATAATTCAGTGGAAATATGCAACCCTCAAGTCCCACTTGAGTTTAGAAAAGTTATATTCTTATACATATAACGATTCTAAGACCGCCCCTCCGAGTTTCCCCACTGGGCGCGCCCCTAAATGACTATCATCTTCCAGGGGCCCATCAAACAAGGCAGCCTAGGTACCTAACGCACGTCGGGAAGTGGCCATATGCCTGCGAGTGAGTCATAACCACACCCGGAATTACCTCACTAGCGCAGAAAATACATATAATAAACCCGCATATGGCCGAGGACTATAGTCTCCCTGCATTCGCTAGTTAAGGAACATCACCTCATGCGCGAGCTTCCCTTATGATAGCATTTAGGGAGGTGTGTTTAAGTAAATTAGCATTTACTATAAAAACCATACTTTTCATTTTCGTTAATCATTTATGTGTTTCATTTGTTTGAAACCATGGTCATAGGATATCTTATTCATTTTCATCATAGGTTATGCCTCGAGTAAATCTCCAAGGGATTTTATTCACCTCTTGAACATAAGGTTTTTTATACCTCAATTAGCCCCCTAAAGTCTCCAAGTATGGGCCTACAACTCCCATCCATATTAATAGGATGCACAAAGAAAAGTGATGCCTTAACATCACTTACGACAACCCCTCCCCCGGACTTAACCCCCAAGTGAAACCCATTCAACACTAGGGTGTAAACCAACTCAACTAGGACTCTAAAAGCCAAGGTTTACTTCATTCAAGAAGAGTCCTAAGTTCCTAGGGGAAGAAAATAATTTAAAAACAAAAGTAGAAAATTGGAAGAGAAAACAGGGGACCGGTCGGCCGGTCCCAAGACCGCGGTCGACCGCGTCTCAAGTTTTAGCTTTTGAAAGAAAGCAGAAAGTTCATTTCGGACGAGCCGGTCGACCGATAGGGGGACCGCGGTCGACCGCGCCCTCAATTTCATGCCTTTGAAAGAAAGCAGTGTGCCCTCCTCCGAAGGCCCGGTCGACCGGTTTGAGAGATGCGGTCGACCGGTCATTGCAGACCTAGACCAATCTTCCTATTTCTTTCATACCAACCCAAAACCAACTATCAACCAAACCCAATCAAACCTCATTTAATGATACTAAAAGATCATAAATGCTCCCATCAACATTTTTCTACTTCTATCCACCATCAATCTCTACCAAAGATATTAATACCTTAATACCCTTAAATCTAACAAAAAAAAAACCATAACTACATTACATCAAAACCATTACATAACTAACCATACTAGTTACCCATCTTAAACCATATAATAGCAAGTAGAAAACTTGCCTTGGGGGCTTCAAATTCAGTCTTGGTTGAAGAGGAAAGCAAGATCAAACTACCAAATCTTCAATCTCTCCCTTTTCTCCACAAGTTCTTCCACTCTCTCTCTCACTCTTAGGGCTAGAACACTTTGGGCAAATAAGAGGAAATGAAAGGCTTGGTAAAGAATAAAACGTGGCCTTAGATTAAGAGTCTCTCATCTTTAAATGTCAATACCGCAATAATTAATTTCTAATACACAATATGCCAAAACCAGTCAAAAGTGACCGAAATCTCAAAATACAATATGGCACACATTTCGACTGTCTCATACCTCCCGGAACTAACTACACCCTCCAAATCATCATTTGGAAATTTTATAAGCCATTTAAAGTTCCGGTTTCATTTTAATTCAAATTTCCATTTTAATTTTCATGACAAAATAGAACACCACATGGTAACAACTACTTACACACATGGTAATTATACAACTCATTAGTAAATATTAACTTATTTCATCAAATTAATACTTACCCACATTCGACATTTTATATATGCAACTATTCAACACAGTAAATAAATATAAAATGGGTTCCCAAAAGATAGGGTTGTTACATACTCCCCCCCTTATGAGGGAATTTTGTCCCCAAAATTCAAGCGTACCTTGGATAAAAAGATGCGGATACTTTTCCCGCATATCGTTCTCACGCTCCCAAGTAGATTCCTCGACGCTATGATGACTCCATTGTACTCTAACCAAGGGCACTACTCGAGATCTCAATCTACGTTCCCCATGCTCCAAAATGGCCACGGGTTGCTCTTCATAAGAAACATCGGATTGTAACTCTATATCGTCAAAAGGAATGTGCCAAAGGGCACCATCACACCTCTTATACTTTTTCAAAGAGGAGATGTGGAAGACATCGTGAATCTGTTGCAAAGGTTCCGGTAGGGCAAGTTGATACGCCACTGGACCCACCTTAGTAATCACGGGAAAAGGTCCAACAAAATGCGGTGCAAGCTTCCCTTTCTTTCCGAAACGCTTAATGCCTTTCATAGGCGACACTCGAACCAACACTTGGTCTCCAACCTCCAACTCCACATGTCTTCTTCCCCCATCGGCATAGCTCTTTTGTCTATCTTGGGCTATCCGAATACGATTTTGAATAAGATCGATCTTAGAAGAAGTATCCCGAATCATTTCAGGTCCGGGAAACTTATTATCCCCCACCTTCAACCAACATGTAGGAGACCTACATGGCCTACCATACAAGGCTTCATATGGGGCCATCCCAATAGTGAATTGGTATGAGTTATTGTAAGCAAACTCAACCAACGGGAGATATTGTTCCCAACTACCTTTGAAATCGAGCATACACATACGAAGCATATCCTCCAACATTTGGTTAACCCTTTCGGTCTGCCCATCTATCTGAGGGTGATAGGAAGTGCTCAATCTCAATTCCGTTCCCAGGGACTCTTGGAAGCTTTGCCAAAAGTGGGAAACGAAGATTTTATCTCTGTCAGAAACAATACTCAAAAGCACCCCATGCAATCTAACAATCTCATCAATAAACAACCGAGCGTAACAAGCAGTATTATAATCGGTACGGACCGAAAGGAAGTGCGTCGACTTTGTCAAGCGATCCACGATAACCCATATAGAATCGTGACCCTTTTGTGACATCGGTAAGCCAGTGCTAAAATCCATTGATATACTCTCCCATTTCCATATGGGAATTTCTAACGGTTACAACAAACCTGCCGGTAGATGATGATCAATCTTAACCAACTGACAAGTAGTGCATTGAGATACAAACTCCGAAATATCTCATTTCATACCCGGCCACCAATATTGACGGCGCATATCCTGATACATTTTATCATTTCCCGTATGCACCGAAAATTTTAAACCGTGAGATTCTTCCATCACTGCCCGTCGCAAATCCCCATCCTCCGGAACGATGAGCCTTTCATGAAAGCGCAATCCACCCTCAGAACTTACCGAGTAGAACTCCGCTCCCTCAGTCAGTAATCAGCGAATGTGGTCTTGGCATTCTTTATTCCTGCCTTGGGCCTCTACGACCCTTGCCACAATCGTCGGAGTAACGGTCATCACGGACATAAACGCCCTAGCAACCGCATTCTCATGACTCAGCTCTTTCCATTTAACCTTCCATACATCTGCTAGTTCTCCCTCGGGTTTTCTACTCAAGGCATCTGCCACCACGTTCGCCTTACCCGGATGATAATGAATATCAAATTGATAATCTTTCACGAACTCCAACCACCATCGCTGTCGCATATTCAAATCTTTTTGAGAAAATAAATATTGCAACGACTTATGGTCCGTGAAAAGACTAAACTTCTCCCCGAGAAGATAGTGCCTCCAAATCTTCAAGGCAAAGACAACTGCGGCTAATTCTAAGTCATGCACAAGGTAATTTCTTTCATGAGGCTTGAGCTTCCTGGAAGCATAGGCAATATCTTGTCGCTCCTGCTGAAGCACACCTCCCAAACCTTGTAGAGATGCATCGGTGAAGACTAAATATTCCAACCCCGGCTTGGGTAAAGCGAGGACTGGAGCCGAAGTCAATCTATCTTTAAGCTCATCGAATGCAGCTTGACATGAATCATCCCAAACAAATCTAACCCCTTTCCGAGTCAAATTTATTAAAGGACTAGAAATTTTAGAAAATCCCTTAATAAATCGGCGGTAATAACCCGCCAAATCCAGAAAACTGCGAATTTCGGTAGGTGTCGTGGGATGAGCCCACTCCCTCACCACAACAACTTTACTTGGGTCCACCGATATACCCTGTGAAGTCACGATATGACCCAAAAACTGCACTTCCCGTAACCAAAAACCACATTTCTCAAACTTGGCGTACAATTGGTGATCCCTTAACCTTTGCAGGACCAACCCCAAATGAGTAGCATGATCATATTCGGTTTGAGAATACAAAAGGATGTCATCGATGAATACGATAACAAAATGGTCCAGGAAGTCCCGAAATACCCTATTCATAAGATCCATGAATACGGCAGGGGAATTAGTTAGCCCAAAAGGCATAACCAAGAATTCATAAGACCCGTACCTTGTCAGAAAAGCAGTCTTGGATACATCTTGCTCCCGTATCCTCAACTGATGATACCCCGTTCTCAAATCTATTTTAGAGAAGTAGGTCGCTCCCCTGAGTTGATCGAACAAGTCGTCTATATGAGGCAACGGGTATTTATTCCTGATGGTGACCTTATTCAACTCTCTATAGTCCACACACAACCGGAGAGAACCATCTCTTTTCTTCACAAACAACACAGGAGCACCCCACGGTGACGTACTACGCCTGATAAACCCCTGCTCTAACAACTGCTGAATTTGATCTCTTAGCTCCCTCATTTCCACAGGAGCCATACGATAAGGAGTTCGCGCAATCGGTCGAGTTTCCGGCGCTAAGTCAATCACAAACTCAATCTCTCGACTAGGAGGCAAACCCGGTATTTCTCGAAAAACGTCCTCAAAATCTCAAACAACAGGAATAGAATCTAAGGGAACAATTGTATCCCGAGAAATCTCATCTGCAATACAATATAAATAAGTACCAGTATCTCCCTCTAAATGAGGCATAACCACCAGGAACATATCTTGTCCCGGAACGGCGAAGACTATACTCTTCCCGTAACAATTAACTATAGCATGATACTTAACAAGCCAATCCATGCCCAAAATCACATCATACCCGACCATGTCTAGGACGAGTAAATCAGCCTCAAAACACAAATTTCCAAGAGTGATTCTTATGCATTTGCAAACAAAGAAAATGAGTGAACCGTCACCCATAGAAGACTCAACACTAGTGAAAGTGCTCTCAGCAGATTTTATCAACTCTATGGACTGAGCAAAACTTCTGAAATAAAGGAATGTGTCGCACTTGTATTAAACAAAATGCGACCCATATGTCCCTGAATAAGGAACTTACCCTCTATAGCAGGCGGCGCTGGCTGAATAGGAGGAAGCATAGCATCCTGAATGTGGTAGACTCTCCCATACTGCATTTGACCCTGCTGCAGAGGGACAACTGGATTTGGTGCCTGTGGAGGAAACTGAACATAAGGCTGTTGAGGAACTCGAGGAGGTTGTCCCCCAATCACTTGAGGACAATCTTTCTTATAATGTCCCGCTTCCCCACATTGAAAACACTTCCCCACCATATTTTCCTGGCCTCGACCTCTGTTATTTCTAAACTGTCCGAACCCTTGGCCCGGATGGTCTCTACTCCCGGACCACCCCGACCTGCTTGTTGTGGCGCTGTACCCTGACCTTGCCTGTTTGTATTACCACCAGTATTAAACCCGCCAAAGCGTTGTCTTTTCGACCCGTCCCCTTGCTGGGGGTCCCTGTCTCGCTGCTTATTACCCATAGGTTGGGACGAAGGAAAGGCTCCTCCATTCCCACTCACCCCGGGCTTCCTTACTTGCCCCATTCCTGTAGCTTTCTTGCTATTCTGTATAAACAACCGATGCTCCTGGCAATGGAGCAATGCCGCATTCATAACTTCACCAAAAGTTTGCAAAGACGGATTACCCAGCAAATGTTGCCAGATTCTCCAGTTTAGACCTCCCATAAATTTTGAGACTTTTCTTTCCTCCGGAGTCACCTCTTCCGGCACAAAACTAGCTAACCGGGTAAACTCCTCTTCGTATTCGGCAACAGACCGTTCTCCCTGAACTAGATCCTGCAATCTCCTTCTCATCTCCCTTTGAATCGCGGGAGGAAAATACTTCCAATCGTACAAGACCTAGTATTCAGTGATTGACATAGTGTCTCTCTGTTTTGGCGTAGTCATCGACTCCCACCAATGTAACGCTGCCCCAACCAACTTAAAAGTAGCAAGGACTTGCTTCTTCTCCTCACTACAATCCACCATTCGTAAATGGCGTTGCATATCTTTATTCCATTGATTTGATCGAACAACATCAGAGCCTACATCAAACTCGGGGGGATGGCCCTTTAAAAATGACTCCCTTACTCTTTCCCACGGAGAAGGTCCCGTAGGTGCCTGAGCATCCTCTGCCCGCTGTTGAGCTTGTGGCATCTTTTGAGCTACTGCGGTCATAGTAGCATTAACTGCATGGGCCACAATGTTGGCTATGTCCGCAGCATTAAAAGTTCCTTGGGGCGGTGGAGGACCAACATCCTCTTCTACAACTCTATTGCGTCTCGCAGGGCGACCTCTCTTAGGCAGCATCTGAGATGAAGGGACAATAGTGTTAGAAAACTATTCACAACAATCTATTTCACGAAAGATCGCAATTATAAGCAACAAAGCAGTCTTATCATTAGGCTCTATATCAAAGAACGCTACGGTAGATCGTGACAAGTCCACATAGATCCTAGTACTCTAGAACCCAGTGCTCTGATACCATCTGTGACAACCCGCACTCCGAGGTAAGGGGTGGCTAGCCTGATACTCCGACATATACGGAAATCATGGATGGAAATCATTCTCAGCACCAACTAATATAGTAAGAGTATCCAGGAAAACCACCCACTAATTCAAAAAACGGGTTGTCAAAACAATTTAATTGATTTAAAAAGTTAAGTTAAGAAAACGATTTAAACAACCCATTCTAGAAACTAGTGGAATTCAAAGAAACATATATAACATACAACTAAAACGAAAATATACAAGGGGAGGACCGAATATGCTGTCGGTCCACAGCTACACAAAAGGATTTGCAACAGTTATATGTACTTAGTACATTCATTATACAATTACAAAGTTGGACCACTCGCCCGATTAACAGACCCGATCATAACTAGATATAAAAAATGATGGCGTCTAGCAAAACATCCTGTAATATCCGCAAATTCATACAGCTCCTTAAAAGCAAAAGAGTAGGAATATCAACACGGGCGTCCTTGCAGAGGAGCACCTGGGCGGATACAATAACATGCGCAACATAGAAGAAAATGAACGGGTCAGGACCCGATTTTTATATAGTTCCTAGATGAACAAAAAGCATGCTAGATATGAACAGTTAATCATGAGAATGAACATCAGAAATCTAACAACCTAACAAAGAAATATAAATGAGAAAGTTAAAATGACATGCCTAAGATAAAACTATGCAAGAGAATGAAATGATGCATTAATAAATTAAAAGCCTCGATTCACCAATTTCCACTTTAATCCAGTTTCAATTCCTTAATAGGAATACAATATCATCATTTTCTTATTTCTTTCCAATTCTTATTCCTTAGCAGGAATGCAGTTATCATATATAATTCAGTGGAAATATGCAACCCTCAAGTCCCACTTGAGTTTAGAAAAGTTATATTCTTATACATATAACGATTCTAAGACCGCCCCTCCGAGTTTCCCCACTGGGCGCGCCCCTAAGTGACTATCATCTTCCAGGGGCCCATCAAACAAGGCAGCCTGGGTACCTAACGCACGTCGGGAAGTGGCCATATGCCTGCGAGTGAGTCATAACCACACCCGGAATTACCTCACTAGCGCAGAAAATACATATAATAAACCTGCATATGGCTGAGGACTATAGTCTCCCTGCATTCGCTAGTCAAGGAACATCACCTCATGCGCGAGCTTCCCTTCTGATAGCATTTAGGGAGGTGTGTTTAAGTAAATTAGCATTTATAATAAAAACCATACTTTTCATTTTCGTTAATCATTTATGTGTTTCATTTGTTTGAAACCATGGTCATAGGATATCTTATTCATTTTCATCATAGGTTATGCCTCGAGTAAATCTCCAAGGGATTTTATTCACCACTCGAACATAAGGTTTTATATACCTCAATTAGCCCCCTAAAGTCTCCAAGAATGGGCTTACAACTCCCATCCATATTAATAGGATGCACAAAGAAAATTGATGCCTTAACATCACTTACGACAACCCCTCCCCCGGACTTAACCCCCAAGTGAAACCCATTCAACACTAGGGTGTCAACTAACTCAACTAGGACTCTAAAAGCCAAGGTTTACTTCATTCAAAAAGAGTCCTAAGTTCCTAGGGGAAGAAAAGAATTTAAAAACAAAAGTAGAAAATTGGAAGAGAAAACAGGGGACCGGTCGGCCGGTCCCAAGACCGCGGTCGACCGCGTCTCAAGTTTTAGCTTTTGAAAGAAAGCAGAAAGTTCATTTAGGACGAGCCGGTCGACCGGTAGGGGGACCGCGATCGACTGCGCCCTCAATTTCATGCCTTTGAAAGAAAGCAGTGTGCCCTCCTTCGAAGGCCCGGTCGACCGGTCTGAGAGATGCGGTCGACCGGTCATTGCAGACCTAGACCAATCTTCCTATTTCTTTCATACCAACCCAAAACCAACTATCAACCAAACCCAATCAAACCTCATTTAATGATACTAAAAGATCATAAATGCTCCAATCAATATTTTTCTACTTCTATCCACCATCAATCTATACCAAAGATATTAATACCTTAATACCCTTAAATCTAACCAAAAAAAACCATAACTACATTACATAACTAACCATACTAGTTACCCATCTTAAACCATATAATAGCAAGAAGAAAACTTGCCTTGGGGGCTTCAAATTCAGTCTTGGTTGAAGAGGAAAACAAGATCAAACTACCAAATCTTCAATCTCTCCCTTTTCTCCACAAGTTCTTCCACTCTCTCTCTCACTCTTAGGGCTAGAACACTTAGGGAAAATAAGAGGAAATGAAAGGCTTGGTAAAGAATAAAACGTGGCCTTAGATTAAGAGTCTCTCATCTTTAAATGTCAATACCGCAATAATTAATTTCTAATACGCAATATGCCCAAACCTGTCAAAAGTGCCCAAAATCTCAAAATACAATATGGCACACATTTCGACTGTCTCATACCTCCCGGAACTAACTACACCCTCCAAATCATCATTTGTAAATTTTATAAGCCATTTAAAGTCCCGGTTTCATTTTAATTCAAATTGCCATTTTAATTTTCATGGCAAAATAGAACACCACATGGTAACAACTACTTACACACATGGTAATTATACAACTCATTAGTAAATATTAACTTATTTCATCAAATTAATACTTACCCACATCCGACATTTTATATATGCAACTATTCAACACAGTAAATAAATATAAAATGGGCTCCCAAAAGCGAGGTTTGTTACATTTTTTAGTTTTAATATTTTTATTTTTTATTATTTTTAGTTTGTTTTATTTTTAATTAGATTTTTATTTCTTTTATTTAGTTCATTTTTAATTGAGTCTTTATTTTTTATTTTTTAGATTATAATTTTATTTTCAAATTTTTAATTTTATTTAAGTTTTTAGTTTTATTTTTCTAAGGGTCACAAAATAAACACACACACAACACCTAACTCACTTAGACCTAATTACCCTACAACCCACTCGCATACAAAACACTCCCTCACCCACACCCAACTCATCCTACACCTCACTACACCATATCCCATCCCCTTCTTCTTCAACCTCAAACCCCCCACATTCTCTCTCCTCTCATCAACCTCCATAACCAAAGACACCCAACTCTGACCCAAATAAAACCACCACCTTTTACCACCTGCCTCCATACCAATCATCCTCATCCACCGTGGCCAACACCACAGACCCTTACCATCTCCATCTCTCAAACAGTGATTCCACCCCAAGCGTCGGCGTTCCAGCGACCCTTATACCTGTCGACCCCGAAATCGATGACCACCCAACAAACCCGCCGGCGGTGCCCTCGATTCTGCCCCGGTGGTGTCCCGCTGACCAAAAGCTGCCTACGATTCTCACCTGCAAAAAATGAAACCAAACCTAAAATAAAACAAATAACCAACATGTTTTCTAATATCTTTTACCCCACTTATACCCATTTTACCCCTACTCCTTTTTAACCAAATCAGATTATTATCTCTATTACCCCACTTCCCAAATATCCTCACACCTCACACCCCATGCACATGTTATCACACCTCTCCCACATATTCACCCTAGTCCATTACCAAAAATACCCCTTAGCCCATGTGTGCCATGCATCTACTATAAAATAAGACTCAAGACCCCATTTGAAAAAAAGATTTTGGAGATAGGAATTAGAGAGAGAATTAGATAGAGAAACACCATTTTTATTTTTTAGTAGTTTAGCTTTTTTTTTAGATTAGAGAAAAAATTCAATAAATTGAGTGTTGTAATTAATTGAGATGAATGAAGAATTGAATAATTAATGCAATTGAAGGGAATTTTTGTTTGATTACGCCTCTCTAATTTTCATTTTATGCTCTTATTTGATTCTAATTTTTATTGGATGATGATTATGGAGGGCTAATCATCCCATTCAAGGGATGACTTCAAACCCTCATGAATCCAATTTGGTTTAATTGTGAATTATAATTTTGTTAGTTTCCTTTGATTAGTAAATTTAATTCCTAATTATTTTCACATTGACAAATAGAAAATCATCCTTGAGAAAGGATTGAAAATTTTATTATCATTTGATCATTTGATTCCAACTAGAGATAGGCTTATCACTTGATTTAAATGTTAGTATAATTTTCATCTACTCTTGTTTTTACTTTGTTTAATTAAAATTAGTTTGGTGAATCGATCCTAGCGGGTGATTCATTTAATTGATTTTAATTCATTTAGAGTAGTGCTTGTGGGGATTAAACTTACTTTTGTAAAAGAGTATTCAATTAATTCATTAGTGTAATGAGAATTATCTTTTTAATTAAATGATTATTTTGGAAATTGATGAAATTAAAATTGTTCAAGTTAGATAAATTTGTGTGAATTGAGGGTGGATTTTCAGTCCCTTAAATATTTTCTCTCATTTAGTTGCAGTCCACTCACTTTTATCATACACTTGTTTATATTTTTCACATTTTACCTTTAGTTTGATTACCCCCTTTTATTTAGTTTAGTTTAAATCCTCACCTCACCCAATTGTTTTAATATTTGAAAAAGCTAAAAAAAAATTAGAATAGTGAAAAAAGCACAAAAATAAAATAAAAAGTGAATTACAATTGAATTTGTCTCTAGCTTACCCCCTTGATGTGGATTGATACCCTTACTTACCTCTACACTTGAGTTGATATTATTTTGTAGGTATTGTGAGGTTTTGACTAACTTGGCTTTCAAACAACGACACACAAAAAACAAGTTATCAGGGACTAATGTTATATTTAGAGTTATTTAGAGTAGGTTGTTACATCGGAGGTCTAACAGTAGAGTCATCAAGATTCCCAAAGCTCTTAAGTGTCATGTTAGACCTACTTGGGTTAGGAAATCGGATTTAGAGGCTTTACATATTAGACTTGTTGATTTTCGTTTGCTTACACATGATACTTACCATGCTATATCTAATGGTTGATTGTGTTAGCTTATTTGTCATACTTTGGTTTGTGCGTCATGATATATGTTTTGCTAGTGTTATGACATGTGTATCTTTTGTATTATATTTTTTCTTTTATTTAGTCATATTGAAAAAATACAAAAAGATTTTGTTTATCTTTCAAGTAAGAGTTTGTTTTCATAAAGTTAAAAATTGGTATTCTCTTGAAAATTTTTAGAAAAACTCAAAAATATTTTTATTTTTTGTGTATTTTAGTTTTACGCATTTGGTGTAGCATATTGGTGTGTTTGAATATAATTCGCTCCATACTTTCCATGTGGCTAGGACATTTGGTTATGATTGTAAATACTTAGATTGTTCTTAACCATGTTATCATGGAGTTATTTCGAACTTGATTTTCTTTATGGATTGAACTTTCTATATGCCTCCGCAACCACATACATGAGCTTTTTAGATTTTAACTTTAAATATATATTTGAGCTTTGTGAGATGTTCTCCCATCAATTTTGTCATCTACATGTTTTGTGACTATGGGGGATTTGTGCATATAAGAACCATTTCCCATGAGTATGTTTGAATTGTATTGAAAAATATGAGGGTGCATGAAAAAGAGCTACGAAATGAGCAAATATCCTTTGTGGGAAAGTCACCGTTGGCAAGAGCGTAATGAAAAGATTAAAGGAAATACAAATAAAAAAATTGCCAAAATCCAACATAGTTTAGTTTGTTTGTCCATTCAAAAATACGTAGCTTAAAAAGAATTGAGAAAATAAAAGAATGAAAAATATGATATATGTTTATATTTTGAGGTGTTTAGTTGAAGATCAACGGGTATGCACAATGAAAATCGGTTATGCTTATTTTGTCATGACGCTATTGATTTGTAGAATTAGCAATATTATAGGCTTATGTGAATTGTGCTTCTTTGTTCATTAAGTTCAATTTATCTTGTCACTTGAGGATAAATTTTTGTTTGATAAAATTTTACAATCAGTTAGAACTTTTTGAACATATTTGAGTGGTTGGATCATAATTCGTATCTAGTTCATGTTCATTCATTCCATCCCACATGTTTAGACACATTGATATTGCATATATTATATATGGTATCGTGTTTTGAGTCTTTGCAGTTTACATTTAGTCCATGTTTGCCATACGCTTGACTGTTTAGATTATTTATGATTGGGTTTCCATGTTGCGTGTTTACTATATTTTACACCATTGCATGCCTTCTTCCCTTCTCCATATGTTTAAAATTGGTATCAAACTTTATCATATTGGTATCTTAAGATCACGTATTTAGGGGGAGAGTAACTGTTTTATGGCATCTTTTTTGTATATTCCTGAACAAAAATGGGGAGAAATTGTATCTTTCCTTTTCAGGATTAGGATCTCTTTATCTTAAGGGGAGACATCTTACCTAGGTTGATATTATTTAGACATTGTTAGATGTTTAGTCATTTGCGAATTTATATTTGTTAAATTATTCTTGCTTTTGGAGGTGTGTTTAAGTGTGCAGAAGTACAATTTTACATTAATGTGGCAAAGTTTTCAAGAAAATCAAAGATACACATGTTTGTGTGTCGGTCGAGCGTCTGTACTTTTTTTTCTTTTTTAGGTTGGGGAATGAGTCTTTTTAGGGAGCTTGATGGACCATCGTATTTTTGTTTTAGTTGTCCCGGAATAGCCAAAAAAGGAGATTTGTAAGGACAAAATTCCAATGGAGTCAATTTGTATGTAATTGGCATTATTCTGGACAAAACGTTTGAGTTATAGGATAGATTTTATGTTGTTGATCCCATAAGCCTATGACGTGTTTGATGAAGACGTAGAGTTCAAGCTTTAATGAATGGACAACGTGTCGTGTTTAATGCCAAGTTTGTCTTCACGTTTATTGAGGATTGCGCAGATATGAATGCGCATTTATTATGTGTCCTGGGATATATTTTAAGGGTGTTGGTTTTTGATTTAAAATTGTTTGGAACTATTTTTAATACATTTTTAGAAAAATATTTTCTGTGTTTAAACTCATTTGAATTAGAATAAGTATAGTAAGAACGAACTTTGTGTTTCTTTCAAATGAAGTTTTGTTTCATTAGATCAAACATCAAACGAATATCAAATGAGGTTCCTCTATAAATCAATACTAACCTCATCAGAAGTTCATTAGAAGTTGGTTCAAATGAGATTGCATTCTCGTTCAAAAGAACAATAGGTGCCATTTGAATGAAGGGTAATGGTCATTCAACCCCTATTTTTCATTCGAACGAGTCGTCGCCTCAAAAATCATGCAAATAGTATTTTAAGGCATTAGTGACTTAGATTTTTTATCACTTTTGGTGAAAAATGAATTTCTACTTATTTACAAAAGTTCCAAGCCCCATGTTTTACCCTATATGCTGAAAGATCTAAGCTCCATAATTTATATGCTTTGATATCTTGATATTGGGCACCAAATTTTGTATCTTTCATCAGGAAAGAACCTATTTCATGCGATGGACTCCGTGCGTATCGTTTGTATTGTTTGACGGTGGTTGAGCATCATCGGTGGATATCGAGGCGCGCGTGGACACTTGTGTTGTGGAAGCTTGCGTAGGTGGACTTATACGTTGCACAGTGGAGGAGAGGTTGAAGAAAGAACAGCTTCACATCTTTTGGGGGATCTAGTCATTATGTAATTCTATTGTCTAAACTTTGTAAAATCGTATTATAGTAATTTGTTGGCTGGGCCATCCGAGGGTTTTCCCTTTGTGGCATTCCTTATACATCGGCAGTTTGTGGTTGATTTATTTATTTTATATGTCATCACCTTAGATGCATGCTTTAATGTAAAAAGATAAAATTTGGAAAATCGGTCTTCCACCAGAAAGTTTTGAAATTGGTGCTAAGTTTAATTGGTTTAATTTTGTTTAAAGGTTCAATATTAAAATTTAAAAAAATATAAAACTGGTGTATATTCGGGCCATCCTTGCCTAAGCGTACACCGTAGTGGCATTCTCAACTACAGTGGCTTATTCAGGAGTAATCTCACAGTAATGGATCTTTGTAATAAAGGATTAAATGTTCTTGGCATTTTTAGAGGCAATGCTTAATAAGAATTTTTGCAATTGGTATTTTAGTGGGAGGTTCGGGAATTCTTGGATGATGATTTGTTGAGGATAATTTTGGTTTAGGTTAGGTTAGTCTTTGATGGATATTAAGTTAGTATCTTGAATTAGTTCTTGGTGATCTTCGCTTTTCTCTAGAGATTCTTGTTTGATAGCATTTATGGCATTATTTGTATTAGTGAGTGCTTAATCTTCCGGTTGGGTGGAATTTTTAGGATTGTATTTGTTTTTTATCATCAGTTTCATAGGTTAGTTGGGGTTTAAATTATTACCACCATTCATGAAAAAACAAGAGCCTTCATCATGTCCCTTTTTTTAACAGTAGTTGCAGTACTTGGGAAGATCTTCATAGATAATATCATGTTAGAAACCATTGCCACCTATGCTTATCCAAACTCTTTTAGGCTTCTCCTTTGGTGAGGTTGATCTACACCCAAATTTTGGCCATGGTAGGTCCTGATTGATTCACTATAGAGGCATCCATCTTTAGGGGTTTGCCAATGAGTTGGGCTATGAAGAATAGAGAGATTTTTACGAATAAATAAATAGGGAGATTTGGAAGGTATATCCATGCTAGAACAACAGGAAATTCTTGATCAGGGGTGAAGTTTCGGGACCATTTAAAGGTGTGCATGGGATATCTTCCAAGAAACCATTGTTCTCTTGTCCACAACCTGAAAAAATCTTCTTCACATTCCAGCTTGATTAGGATTTGCTTGTTATCTATGAGTCCAACAATGCAGGATTGTTTAAGGTTGAAAGTAAGAAAGATCTTCCTTATCTCATCCATTGAAGATCTACCGTTTGAAAATTTCCTAACAATCAAGAACTTGGAAGGACCAGCCAATGCTTCTTTATCACCAAGGGTGAAGTGTACAGTATGTTCCCCTTTGAATATGGAAGGAGTTTTAAGCTGAATTTCTTTGGATCCATTGTAAGCTACAATACTAGCAAAGGATTTGGCCCAAACAGTGGTAGGAGGTTTTGGGTTCAATTGCATGAAGTTTTTGGACATAAAAGCCAGGCAACCCCTAGGAAGGGTTTGAAAATCGAGAGAGAAGTTAGATAGGGGCGGCTAGGGGCTTTCACATAAAATATACATATAGTACATAATACATATGAATTAAATAATATTATCAATTCATGTACCTATATAATTTTATTTCGGATTTTATATATATATATATATATATATATATATATATATATATATATATATATATATTTCATGCTAACATGTCTTTTAGAATTCTATACGTGCATATATATATTCACTACTTTGAAAGGAAGAAAACCATTATTTTTTTCTCTTGACAAAATCATGTTGTGTCATATCGGGTTCTGTCAAGTATTAATCAATCCCAACCCGACATCATGTTGTGATCAGGTCGGTATGCATAACAACATTAGAATAAGATTTTTTTCTCAACAAATATAAAAAACAATTAAAATGTCAACTATTTCTGCAAGAAGTTATACAATAACATATCAAAATTATTGGTAGGTAGTACCTTAATTGGAGCAACATATATTAGACCGAGTATCTCTGATTGACCAGCTCCATTAGCAATGCCCTTGTAACATAGATCCAAATTCCTCATTAATATAAAAGAATACATAACAATAAAAAGGAGAACATCTCACCAATAGTCAAGCGTGCATAAAAGTGATGTTACTCACATATAATGAATTGCAAACTACTATAAACATATTTAGTGAGATCACAACATATATTATATATTGAATCATTAAATTTTTATTGTGGAGTGGATTATGTTTCGAGAACCTTTATAATCAAGAAATTTTAACAATAACTAACACAACTACAATCCAAAAAATTATATTAAAAAGAAGGACAAAGGAAAAATAACCTGGGTAACATGATTGTCGTACTCGTCATGGGTAAAAGAATAAACAGATTACAAAATCTCATCCACTATAAACTACTTTGCAACTCATCCGTAAAGTGTGCAAGTACCCTCTAATATTTAACAAAATCATGACTTATCTCTAGGGAAATATTTTCAAACAATTCTAGAGGATAGAAAGAATAAGGAAAGATGGACAAAGCCTTAGAGCTCCCACAACTCTAATGTTGTATTATTACCCATGACACGACAAACATAACAATGTGTTAAAAGTGCAGCAACTGGAATTTAATGCAAAAAACTGATGAAGTTACGGAATATACGGAATGGTCTAAACAATAACCAATTTTTAATTTTTTTCAAATTAAATATTAAACTTAAATCATCAATTATAAACGAAAATTGTGTAAACGAGTTTTAGCAAATTTTATATTTATCCTAAAACATGCATTTAGGTGATAGCATGATAAAGTAAAATAAACAATCACAAATTCCCGATGTACTAGAAAAACCAAAATTAGAAAAATCTCGAACGACCCTTATGAAAGGATTTTGGTGTGTTGTCGTTGTAGTATAGCTCTCTTCTCAATCAAAATCCCTTGAACCTATGAAATACACTATATATATAATGGCAAGTGGGGTGCTAATCCAATTTCTTAATATGGAAAGGAAAAAATGAAAATGAGTACAATAATTTTAAATGAATAAGTTTTCAAAGGATGTTTATGTTAACTAATGGAGATGAAATTTAAATTACACTAATATATAATTAAAATGATAAAGTGAGCTAAATATCAGGAGCAAATAATTATGAGATAATTTAAGGAATTGAAATTCACCACTTATACAACTTATTTATATTAATTTGTTATGTATTAGAAATACTAGAAGATATATTTAAATCCACAAATCAACTTTCATTGCAAATGTGAAGTTGAACATAATTTTTTTTAGAAGAATAATGTTAAATTTCACAAACTCTATAAAAATCCGATTTGAATAGTTTCTGATAAATCACCCGTTAGGGTAAATTTACTAAAAGTATTTTAAACCATTACAATTTAAGCTTTAGAGTTGAAAAATTCAAACTACAATATTAATTAAAAATTGTTTACCTCTAGTTTAATAAATAAATAAATATTGTAATCTGAATTTACTATTTTCACTCAAAAATAATTCACCCTCTCTCGAGGCATAAATATATATTGTAAAATTTCAATATTAATATTCAGAGGGACATAATAAATAAATAAAATAAAAATAATTAAGCTAAGGGTTTCTTCTCACCCCTTAAATGGGGTATTTAGCCTCTTATTTTGGTATTATTATATATAAAATGTAATAATAACCCAATAAAAGGCATAATAAAAACAATAAAACAGAGTGATATAATACAAAAATCAAGTCTCCTTAAAATTTTCACTCGACCCCCCAACTATGAACATGAAGAACAATACTAATATTTATGAGTCTTATAATAGAATAAATAGAAGAAGAGATTGCTCTCACACTCTTCTGAAATTTATAACCCAAACTCATAATTTATCTCTTAAGGAATATTTTATCACACTTAACTGAGTAAAAAATGTAAAAAAAAATAACCAAAACTATTAACACAACACTACTCCTAAAATTGCAAGGAAATTATTGATTAACCTTTGGGTTACTTAATAATTTTAATTCCTTCCCCGAAATATGGTCGTTAGTATTCCGATTTTTAATTAGAACTAGTAGGAAACCAGCGCGATGCGCGAGTTATACATTGAGTGTACGATAAACATTTATGGAATTGTCGATACATAAAGGGATGCTAAGTAAAAATAGAAAATTGATTAAAAACTTCAGAGTGTCTGTGATCACAAGTTATGTAAAAAAAATATAACTACAAAATAACCGGCAAAAATAGAGTAAAGTTTTTATTTTTATTTAAAAAATAACGTTTTTTTTATAAAATAGTTATAACATTTTTTATACAAAAAGAATAGTTTTTAAAAAACAAAAAAAAAACTATTTTCATATAAGATATATTGTACTTATTTTATTAAAAAGGAACAGTAAACTAATTTTTATATTAATTTATTTTTCTTATATTAAATAGTTAAATATTTTTCTTTAACTTTGAAACTGTTTCTTAATTTCATAAAAAAATTAGAAAAAGGTAAAAATAGTTATTTTAAAACATTTTTTTAGTTCAAAAGTTAAAAATTCATTAAAATAATTTCTTTTATGTATTAAAAAAATCTTTAAAAAATAATTTCTTTATAAAAAAATAGTTTTTAAATAGTTAAAAACATTTTTTAACAGTGTAAAACAATTTATTTTCATTAGGGGTGACAATTTTAGAAACGACGTGAAAACACGACACGTAACGAAACGAAATTGACACAATATGTCGTGTTCGTGTCGTGTTTTTTTTACACGAAGTCGTGTCGTGTCAAAATTATGAGTCGTGTTATCGTGTCTTGTCATGTTAATCGTGTTTTTATTCGGGTTATCGTGTCAATTTATGTTTAATTTAGCGTGTAATTTTTAAAAATCGGGTTAATTGTGCCATGTCGTGTTATGTCGTTTTTATTTGGGTCATGTTCGTGTCCAAAAAATCCTTGTCGTGTCGGCCCGAAACATGACCCAAATACACGAATTTTCACATCTAATTTTCATGGTTACAAGATTTTATTTTTGTTAAAAAACAACTTTTTTTATAAAACACTTAAAATGATTTTTTTAATTAAGAAAAATCTTTTTTTTTAAATAAAAAGGTTGTTTTTTATTTTAAAAAATATTTTACGTAATTTATAAAAACAATAAAACAATTATGTATATGTTGTTAAAAATACTGTGCGTAATTCAAAAAATAGTGTACATGAGTTATTTAAAAAAATATTGAACGTATTTTATTAAAAACAATAGTTTTGAAGAAAAAATAAACGGGTGGAGAAACCGAAGGAGTAGAAAAGAATGAGAAAAGCCTCACAAGAAGGCTTGTAAGTGATAGATATGATGAAAGTGAATTAAGATGCCATGTGGCATAATATGGTGGTGATAATTTTAGAAACGACACGAAAATACGACACGTAACGAAACGAAATTGACCCAAAATTGACACAATATGTTTTTTCGTGTCGTGTTTTTTTACACGAAGTCGTGTCATGTGTGTTCGTGTCAAAATTATGAGTCGTGTTATCGTGTCTTGTCATGTTAATCGTATTTTTATTAGGGTTATCGTATCTATTTATGTTTAATTTAGAGTGAAATTTTAAAGAATCGGGTTATTCGTGCCGTGTCATGTTATGTCGTTTTTATTTGGATCGTGTTCGTGTTAAAAAAATCATTGCCGTGTCGGCCGAAACATGACCCAAATACACGAATTTTCACCCCTAATTTTCATGGTTAACAGTTTTTATTTTTGTTAGAAAAAACAACTTTTTTTAATAAAACACTTAAAATGATTTTTTTAATTAAGAGAAATCTTTTTTTTTTTAAATTAAAAAGTTGTTTTTTATTTCAAAAAATATTTTACGTAATTTATAAAAACAATAAAACAATTATGTATATTTTGTTAAAAAAACTATGTGTAATTTAAAAAATACTGTACGTGAGTTATTTAAAAAAATATTCAACGTAATTTATAAAAACCAACAGTTTTGAAGAGGAAATAAACGGGTGGAGAAACCGAAGGAGCAGGAAAGAATGAGAAAAGTCTCCCAAGAAGGCTTATAAGTGATAAATATGATGAAAGTGAATTAAGATGCCACGTGGCATAATATGGTGAAAGTGCATTAAAGCTCCTTGTAGAGCATTTTATAGTATATATTTAAAAAAATATTTTACATAATTTATAAAAACAATAAAACAATTATGTATATGTTGTTAAAAATACTGTGCGTAATTTAAAAAATACTGTACGTGAGTTATTTAAAAAAATATTGAACGTAATTTATAAAAAACAACAGTTTTGAAGAGGAAATAAACGGGTGGAGAAACCGAAGGAGCAGGAAAGAATGAGAAAAGCCTCCCAAGAAGACTTATAAGTGATAGATATGATGAAAGTGAATTAAGATGCCACGTGGCATAATACGGTGAAAGTGCATTAAAGCTCCTTATAGAGCATTTTATAGTATATAAAGATAAAGATAAAGATAAAGATATGCTACTTCCTAACAAAATGGTTCATATCACAAAAATGAATTGGATATAAAAGTAGTTAAAATTTCAATTAAATCTCTAATTGAGATTAATTGACCTTTGGAATTTAGGACCCCTCTCCACTTATAAATAGATGTCTTTCTTCCATCTAAAAGGTATCCACGAAACACACATATGAAAGCTTATAGGCAAGGAGAGAGAAGCCAAATTCTTCGTTGAAAGACTGCTAAGGAGGTCGATCGGTGGCAATCAGCAGCGGCAAACAACGACATCATATCCATGGCAATGAAAGGAGGTATTACATTATCTCTTTTTTAACATACCTATTATGTGATTATGATGATGTGAATGATCTTATGATTCATGTAAATATACTATTCTTACATGTGGTGTCAGAGCAGATGTTTAGGAATACATGATTGTCCATAAAATAGGTTATAAATGAATCGTCATATAACTGTTGATAAACTGCTGTAAATTATCTATTTTTCATGACTATTAAAATGGTTTACGTTTTCAGTTTCTTCATAATTCGTTGAAACAATCTTGATTTATCTTCTGTTTGTCATGACTATTAAAACAGTTTGAGTTTTCTATTTTTCATAATTATTAAGGCAGTATGTCTTTTAGAATTATGTCTATCAGAATTCATACTATTATGTTTATTAGAATTCATGTCATTATGTCGATTAGAATTCATGCTACCATGTCTTTTAGAATTCATACTACCATGTCTTTTAGAATTCTATAAATTATACATTTTTGCGAACTCATGCTACCATGTCTTTTAGAATTCATACTACCATGTCTTTTAGAATTCTTTAAATTATGCATTTTTGAAATTTTATGACCTTTTGGAAATTCTTGAAATTATGTTTTTCAAATTCCCAAAATTTATGACTTTTACCATTCTAAGTTTTGGAATTCTTGACTTATGAAATTCCAGATTGTACACTTTTGCTATTCAAGAATTTTACAATCATGTAATTATATTGTCTTTGGAATTCTATGATAATATGTACACTAGTATTCATATTAAGTTGTGCAATGAATGGAATTGTATTAGTAAGATTAGATCTAATTTTAAGCCTATTATGGAAATATGAAACTACAAAAACTGTAACTAGGGCACACAAAAAGTTTCAGTTTTTATTTCCCCGTGAAATAGAGACTATCTACATTCCTAAACACGGCATTTCAGATTAACTCCCTATAAAATGATTACTATATCCCCTCCCATTTCACTCCACACAGATACTAAAACCCACAATTTTCCTTTTGTCTTTTCCACAGAAACCCACATTCACTTCCCATCCACACTCACTATCATGGACACCACAAAAGATGTGTCGCCAGTACACACCGGAGAGGGTTCCGCAAATGGGGTTGATGTTGATGCTGATGCCCTGAAAGAAAATGGCAACCAAGTTGACCATTTTCAATCCAAACTCAACCCACAAGCGGAAGAGTGGTACCCAATTGCTAATTTAGAAGAACGCTCTCTTCTCATGACATTCACTCAAGATATTCAAAACTACTTCACTCAGTAAGTTTACATTTTATTTATAATACATCAAATATGTAGACTACGTTTTAAAAACGTCATCCATGCAGTGACTTTTCACCCGAAAAAAAGTTTTATTTTACTCATGTCTGATATAAAAACACATCCAGGCAGGCAAACAGATTCTATTTCTATGCATGCACTGGGTCATATATGGACATAATAGACCCCCTTTTTATTGTATTAGACACCACATATATTTATCAAAGTTGAAGGAAAACATAATTATATTATATCTAAAGGAATTAATATCTAATTACATTTTAAAAAGGAAAATGCTAGGGAGACCCAGTTCGTGGACACATTTCGTGAACACACTGCATTAAAAGCTTATACCTTATTGTTGTGGGTCCCGTCAGGGAATAAAAATGTGCATTAAAAACTTGCACTCATTTTTGTCTTATTCATGTGTCCACCAAAAATGTCTACGAACCGGATCTCCCTATCATCACTCTTTTAAAAATTAACTCACCATAATTTAAAACTCTATTATTATTGCACCTCTCTATAACATGTGATCGACTGTTATTTTAACTACGGGAGCAGGAAGTATGGAGACTGCATGGAACGGGTCGATATTTATCAGCCTCGAGATGGACATCATGCCCACACCGGAGAAGGTTCGGCAAATGAGGTTTATGTTGATGCTGTAAAAGTAAATGGCATCCGACTTGACGAGTTTCAATCCAAACTCAACCCGCAAGCCAAAGCGTGGGACCCATTTGCTCATTTAGAAAAACGATCTCTCTTCATGACCTTTTCTCGAGGTTTTCCTATCCCTGCACAAGATATTCAAAACTACATTATTCAGTAAGTTTACACCAAACACTGCATAATCATATATTTTCCTCATGTCTGTTATAAAAACACATTTATGAAGGCAAAAAAATATTACTTACAAAGTTCAAGGAAAAACGTATTAACTTTACCATAGTTAAAACTTTATTATTATTGCAGTTCTCTATTTAGAATGTGATCAACTGTTATTTTAACTACGTGAGTAGGAAGTATGGGGACTGCGTGGAATTGGTCGATATTCATCAGCCGCGAGATGGAGATTATCCCCTGTTTGGAAAAATTGTCTTCAAGACAATTTTAATCCCCAATACCATATTAATGAATAAGAAAATGGAAACCTTTTGCATTAATGGAAAGTCAGTGTGGCTGAAGAGATACCAACCTAGGAACCGCAATGCCTGAAATACATTATTGTGTCATGGAAATTTGCAGAACCTTAATCTAACATTCCTTATTTCTATGTTCACATACAACTCTATTTCAAATGGTGGAGTTTTCTATATTTTATGCCGAACTTTGTTTTCAATGGAAGAATTTATTATTTTTATGTTATGTTAGAGAATGTTTGGTAATGAATTATAATTTTATTTAGTGTGTTTAAATATAGTTCTGATAAAAATTAAATAAAGGATATATACCCCTTCCTAAGGATACTAGGCCATCTGCTACTGAATTGTTTTGCCTCCAAATATGAATGATGGTAATCTGATGATAAAAAAATCATGTACATGAGGAGGGATAGAGGACAAGCTTGGTCTAACTTTAAAAAAATAGTGAAATGATTCCAAATTACCTTGACAATAGGTCTCTCTATAAATCTTTCATATACAAATGGAGATTTTAGGAGGAACAAATGAAGATTATAGATTGGACCATAAGGAACTAATACCAGTAGTAGTCACATAATTGGTAGAAATGGTATTGTCTTAATAACAAAATTAGCATCCCTAATTCTTTTATATAATGTTGTGCCCCTTAATCCAGCATCATTGTTCAAGTGTCATGAAATTTTGAAAACAAATCTATATTAGACCCATCTAATTGGATTTTTAGGATTTAAAATTAATATTCTCATGTATATAAACTAGTTTAATTGAGATTTTATTGGGTTTAAATATGACATAAAGAACAAAATTGCCTTAATTAGATGTTGCGAGGTTTCTCCACAAAACTGCTGCATCAGGTGTCTAAAGATCCATGATTCCCAAGTGCCTAACTGATGCAATCCCGTTTTTACATCTATTTGCCCAACAACTCCCATGAAAACTACCCAAATCCATTTTTGGGATAGCACAACTGCTCTTTGAAGTCAACTAGTAACAACCCACGAATTAAGACAATGCCACCTCAAAATTATAAGCAACCCCTGCCCACCGATGCAACCCGATGTTGCAAAACAGGTGTGATCAAGGAATTTCCCGATCGCAACCAAAATCCATGCACTACCAATCCCTCATTCGGTATATGGATAACCAAAACATGCCCACGAAGTTGCCTTGAGCCTAGGAGCGCTCATGGCTAAATACCGAATTTTGCCTCGGAGGTACCCCCTCCTTATATATGTTATTAACGAAAAATCCACAGTGGTAGCAGAGACGTCAACTACCAAATATGATAGAAAGAACCCATCTCCCATAATTTGACAACTTCGAATTGCATAACCACTTTGTTCCAGCTGAATACCTTAGCCAAAGTGAACTAAGACATTTTACCTTAGTTTCGAGGTTTGCCCGTACCCATAACTTCATGCTGAACCCCATAACTTCGTGATGAAAGTTTGGAAACTCCTTTCGGTTCAATCTCTCCCTACAGGACCATAACCTCCACGTTTTTACCACCTAACGCAGAATTTTCTCTTGGTAATGTAAGGTTCCTGCAACCCGCGCATACCAAGGCTTCAATCGCCCATTTATCCAGACTCCATTGCTTGGAGTACGCCTAGCAAAACCAAGGGGTTGACAGGACCATTCGCCCCACCTGAACTTGAGCCAACATCTCTGGACTCTTCCACTTGAATTGTAGCAATCTTTTCTCGCATTGGACAATCCTTTGCCCGGTGTGAACCCTTGCAAATGAAACACCCAGAATAACTACCTTTGCCTTTGTTTGGTTGTCCATCAGCCCCCTTTCCCTTGTCATTTTCTGTCCCTCCATATTTAGCCGATTCTAACACGACTTTGTCTTTACCTTTGGACTTAGATAAAACACCATTTGACCTATCCAGTTCGAGATCCACTAGGCTATCCGCAACTACTACTGCTTGCTGAAAATCACGCACACCTTGTCTCCTAAATTCAGCCTGTGCCTAAGGCTGAGATTGGAAATGAAATTGAAGACCTTGTCTTCCTTGGACATTCCCTTAACATCAAGCATCACCTACGTGAACTCTTTCACGTAATCCCGCACAGTCTTGTCATGTTTCACGCGTCGCAATGTTTCCCTCGCTTACCAACCTAAATTTGTTAGAAAGAATTGCTTCAGCAATTCCTTCTTTAGTTCACTCCACGAACTGATTTCAGACCTGCTCTCGTCTTCGGTCCGACTTCTCCACCAAAATTTTGCATCATCGCATAAGTATGAGCAGTCTTAAAATATTGTTCCATATCATACACGAAATTCTCTAATTCCTTCGCCGACCTTGCACCAGCAAATGCCTTCGGTTCTGAAATTTTATAGTTCTTGACACCGGCACTAGTGTCATTGCTACCAGCGTTGAGCCACGCCTTTTTCAGCAACCCAGAATCCTCATAAAGTCTGCCCAAATGAGTACGAAGCTCGTCAGCCAAAACACCAACATCTGCAGTAAGGTTCTCAACCTTTTCTTCAGTTTCCTAGATGTGGCTTTCTTGTACCGTTTGAACACGTTGCAGCTCTAATCGCAATTCTTCCAACTTGACTGAGAGTGCTGCTACTGCAAAATATCTGTTGGAGGATTTGCAATGAATTCCTCCAATTTTTTCACCCTTTCTCGTAATTCTGCACTGCTGCCTCCTGCTATTTTATTGCAGAATTCAAGAAAACCCTTGCCAAACTCGTACTACCCTTGACAAATTCGAACTTTTCCTGAGATTTCAAGACTACATGTGTTAATAAAGAAAATGGTATTTTTTTTATAAAGTAGTCTTATATATTCGATGATTCTTAGAAATGAAAGTAATAAATTAAAGATGTTTCCAATGGAGAAGAATGTTACTCCAAAAGGGTTAAAAGGTGTTAGGACATTCAAAGCACTTAATAAGCTAGTGTGGGTAACTTAAAAAAATATGATTTTTTTAGCGTAAAATAAATTGGGGTGAAACCCTAGGTTTTGAATTTGTCCACGTAAAAAAATTAAGGAGGGCTGGAGCCCTGAGGCAAAAGACCCAAAATCATTGACCAGAGGATATGGTGGCATCGCTGGTGGTGTGGAGTCTGTTAAAGTTCGCGGTTATTTGAAGATTCCCATAAAAAGGACATGTGGTTTTACCCATAATTAACACAAAGGTGTGATGTGAAAGGTTTTCAAAAGATAAATAAGTATTTTCTCACACGGTGTTCGTGTGTGTCGAAAGGTGATTCAATGAAAATACTAACGTGGATTGGTTAAAATGAAAATGGTAATTTCGGTAAAGAAATAACTTTCTGTCAAACCAAGTGTATTTGTTTCAAGTATTTAATTATGTGTGTTAAATAAATGGATAAATGTAAAAATAAGAAAGAGTAAGTGTTTTATAAGATTAAGGTGAATTAATCAGGGTAAATAATATTTTCGGAAGTAAAACGGTTTCATACATTATATATACATACATACACACACACACACACACACACACATATATATATATATATATATATGTGTGTGTGTGTGTGTGTGTGTGTGTGTGTGTAAGGTAGTTGCATATGCATGTAGGTATAATGTGTTAGAGTCTTCTTTCTGTCGTTCGATTCAATATTGCATTGTTGTATATTTCTAATTGAGCATTCGGCTCACACCCTCATCTTTGTTACGATAGGTTAGGTACGAGTTTGTATATTGAGAGAATTACTTAGGTAAGTACGCTTTTTTATTTTACGTTAGTAGCTCTGTATGCTTGGACACTGTAGATGCTTCCCACGGGTCCCTCACGTAGCTGAATTTGAAATTGAAATCACATGCTAAACATGTGAAACGTTAATTAAAATAAAACTGGATTAGCAACATTATATAGGTTATTTCATTGCACTTCACACCTAATTCTTGGGTCGGATCGGGTTGACTACGGGTAACCCTTAAATCCAAGTCGGGTCATTAAACAAACTTTGGTGCCCAATATCAAGATCTCAAAGCATATAAATTATGGAACTTGGATCTTTACACGTATTGGGTGAACTTCGGGCTTGGATCTTTTATAAACATGTAGAAATTATTTTTTCACAAAAAGTCATTAAACATTCTGAGTCCCCAATGCCTTAATTACTATTTACATGATTTTCGAGGGACCGATTCATTCAAACAAAAACTAGAGTCGTTCAAACAAGAATTGCACTTCATTCGAACGACACCAATAGTTTGTTTGAATGTGAATGCAATCTCGTTTGAACTAGCTTCTAACTAGATTGGTTCTGCTTGGCAGAGGATCCTCGTTTGATGTTCGATTTAATGAGAAAGAACTTCGTTTGAACGAAGAAGAAGTTCATTCGAACGAAAAACGAATTTTGTTTAAACGAGACTTATTCTTGTTCAAAAGAGTTTAAACTCAGAAAATATTTTCCGTAAAAAATATTAAAAACAGTTCCAAACAATTTTAAATAAAAAACAACACCCTTATAATATATCCAAGGACACATTTCACTAAATAATTTGAAACTTGATCGCTACGTCTTCATCAAACACGTCATAGGCTTATGGGATCAACAACATAAATTATATCCTAAGACTCAAACATTTTGTCCCGAATAATGCCAATTACATACAAATTGACTCCATTGAATATTTGTCCTTACAATAGTAGACCATATATTACTATCCTCAAGAGCATCTAATCTTCCAGATTATGACTGCCATTATGCAAAGCATGTATGATTCTGAACAGAAGTAGTAGAGAATTATCCCTATACGAGAAGAGTTGATGATTTTTGCCAATAGGTCTGATAGAAAGTGGAGTAAAATTAAAGCATATAAAGAAAGAAGGAATAAGAGGGTTCATGAGAGTTTTAATGCCCATACTGCCTTGGATTATAAGCCCAAACCTAAGAATATAAGGCAACCCATAGGCCCTCTATTCACAAGGATTACAAAAGCCAACACTAAGGTGATCACTAATTCCAACCTTTCATGTTCTCAATGATAAATTTCATTTCTCGGAATGCTAGAGGTATTTCAAATAAACCCACTAGTAGAAGAATTAAAAAGATTGGTAGAAAGTATTACTTACCTGTTATTTCTATTCTGTAGCCTAAAACCAATCAAGGGAAGATGAAAAAATTCTTGTTTAAGTGGAATTTTGATGAGGTCATCAGTAAGAAATCAAATAATATTTGGGTTTTTGGGAGGCTAGGTTTCAAAGTAGAGCTTATTAAAGATCAGGAAAAAGTCTCTCGTAAAGCCCTTATGATCTTTCTGGAGTCTTATGAGAAAGCCTCAAGTCATCTCATTAATTTTAAACAGATTTCATTCTATATTGATTTAAAAATTCCAATTTTAAGAAGATTCTCAATTGTTCACTGTCTTGGCGTTCCATTTAAAAATCTTCCCATAAAATATTTGGGGTGCCCTTTGTTTAAAGGTAGAGGATGAATCAGAGATTATGCAGATCTTCTTAAAAATATCAGATCAAAACTTAAAGGTTGAAAGACTAGATTTTGTCCTAATACTAAGAGTAGATATTTTCCATCTCAAATGAAGCTCCAACAATAATATATTGAAATTTTTAAGAAGATGGCAATCTTCCACCTCTTAAGGTGGCCTTAAAGACGTTGCCTAGCTCGTACAAGCTTGCTTATGAATGCTCCATCAAAACCCTCTTCAAAACTCAACAAATGTCCGCTATCTTCATCTTCAAAGACCCTCAACAACACCTCCAAAATTTGTATCTTTGATCATCCATTGAGGAAATGGGTATATATGGTTTATATAGGGAGGAATGCATGTAAACTAAGTGGTATATAGTGGAGAGATGGTGGTGGAATAGTGGTTTATGGTAGAGAGAGGTGGAGGAGTGCATAAAAATGGTGGAAGACCCACCATCTCTCTCTCTCTTTCTTCTTCTTTTTCTTCTTCTTATTCCAACTCAAAAATAAACCCAAATAATCCAAACAAACCCTTATAAAACACCCCTAAAACCTCAAATCCCATTTTTGCTCAATCGGGGCTCACCAGAGCTCGACAGGTTACCCATCTAACGGTGAAAAATGTGATAGCACACAAGGGCAACCCGATTTAAAAATTCTGCGTAACCTCATTATAATGAGAATAGCCCCTTTGTCGAACGAGAATGGATTTTCGTTCAAATTATGCTTCGAACGACATTCGAATCGCCTCGACATGTTATTCAGTTGGATATCATTCGAACCTTGTTTAATCCCTTAATACGAATGTCCCTTATTTCACGTTCGAACGACCTGAACTCGTTCGAATGACCATTCTTCATTCTTCTCTAAATTTTCCAAATTTTATCCCACAATATTCCAATAATTATAATCAGGATCTCGAACAGTCCATTCAGCTATACACTCAATCACAATTATCGAAATCTTAAGATTTTCATATTCTTACAACTTATGCCTGAAAATTAATAAAATATTAGGGCGGGCTATTATAGTTTGTATCTTTCATCTTGAAAGAACCTGGTTCATGCGGTGGACTCCGTTTGTACCATATGCGGTGTTTAACTGTTACTGAGCCTCATTGGTGGGTATCGAGGTGCGTGTGGATTCGTATACTATGGCAGCTTGTGTAGGTGGATTCCTACATTGCACTGCGGAGAATCGATTAAAGATGGAAGAGCTTCAAGGCTTGTGGGGTAACAAATTGTTGTGTAAGTCTATTGTTTATAGTTTTTAGAACCGTATCATAGTAGTCTATTACTTGGGCCTTTCGACGTTTTCCCCTTTGTGGTTTTCCTCGTATATCGACGTCTGAGGGTTGATTTAGTAATTTTATCTACCATCACCTTAAATGCATGCTTTAGGGTAAAAAGATAACATTTGGAAAATGGTCTTCTATAAGAAAGTTTTGAAATCGGTGCTAAGTTTAATTAAGTTAATTTTGTTTACAGTTTCGATCTTTAAGAATTCGAAAAATATAAAAAAAAATATTGGACTTGTATTTATTCAGACCATCCTTGCCTAAGAGTACATCGTAAGGGAATTTTCAATTTGGTATCAAAGCTAGAACACTCAGTTTTTATGTTTTTCATCCCTTTGTCATTAGGCATGAATTTATGTGGATTTGATGGTTTTAGAACCCCTATGTTTTATGGGTCAAACTACGCATAATGAAAAGTGCGTATGAAGCAAACACTTAAGGCTATAGATGAGAGGGTGTGGTTTGATGTTGTAAGAGGGTACTTTAAATTATCAATGGAGGCGTAACCCCTATAGGTATGGCGATAACAACTAACCCAATATCCTCAACTTGGTACAGAATAAACACACAATCACAATATAATAACAACTCAGATTGAAATAAACAATAAATGAACCTCAGAAATAACTCGTTCAAAGGGAGAGAGAAACAAGCACTCTGAGATACACCTTGGTAGGCAGATCAAAAAACAAGGTCCCACACACATATCACAACAATAAATGGTAGTGAAAGCTTGGAAACAACCAAAAATGGTGGGTAAGTTAAATGCCCCCTGGTTTTGCAATACTCCCCTGTTATCAATGTATTTTCTCTCTCTATAAAGAACCCCTTTTCTTTGAAATGGCCGGGCTCTCTAAATAGCCACCAGCCTCTCCTGAGATGTCTCAGCCTCAATCAATGTGAAAAATATTCTACTTTATGTCACTATCATTAAATGCCTGCTCACACCTTTTGGCTATTAGTTGTGTCAGGCATCTGTCACACTTCAATGGTCATCCACCAAACCTTCTGACAGCTCCTCAAACTGCCATGGTTTACTCATGTTTGGATTGGACAGTAGGTAGGTGGCGTGTGACATCACCTAAAGAAAATGTGACATTTGAAAAAGGACTGTTTGGCACTGGGCTCAAAGTGATATGGAACTCGTGATTCTTCTGGATAAGCTCTCTCGGGTTATGGTCCCTCGGTGTTTTACCAGGTGTATCTAGAATGGCTAAGTCAAGCCTTAACATTGACTTGCTTCTCAATCCTCAAAACCAGTTCCCTCTGAGGTTCCCTTGATGAGGTCATCCGATAGAGCATGAAAGCTCTCCCAAGCCCTACTAGACTTGGTCCCTTGCAGATACCGTTTGACCTCACTCTCATATTATAAATCATTAAAACATACAAGTTAAATACATTTCTACGGATACATGATTTGAATAAGTATATAAAAAACTGTCAACCCTGAGTTTCCTCTGTGAGTGAGGTTCCTCGAAACTTCATATAGCAAGTTTGCTCTGAGCTTCCTCTGGTAAGGTTCCTCCTAGCTTCCTTTGGTAAAGCTTCCTCTGGAAAGCTTCATCTGTGTTTCTTCTCTCAGCTTCCTCTGATCTTGTTCTGGTAAGCTTCCTCTGAGCTTCTTCTGGAAAGCTTCCTCTAGTAATCTTCCTCTGGTGATCTTTCTCTGAGCTTATTTTTTGAGCTTCTTCTGGTAAGCTTCCTCTGAGCTTCTTCTGGAAATATTCCTCTAGGCTTCCTCTAGCAAGCTTCCTTTGGCGAGCTTCCTCTTGCAAGATTCCTCTGGTGAGATTCCTCTGAACTTATTTTCTGAGATTCCTCTAGTAAGCTTCCTCTGAGCTTATTTTGGTAAGCTTCATCTGAGCTTCTTCAAGAAAGCTTTCTCTGAGCTTCTTCTGGTAATCTTCCTCTGAGCTTCTTCTGGAAATCTTCCTCTAATCTTCCTCAAGCAATTTTTCTCAGGCGAGCTTCCTCTAGCGATCTTTCTCTAGTAAGCTTCCTCTGGAAATCTCTAGTAAGCTTCCTCTGGAAATCTTCCTCTGGTTTGTCCACCTTCCTCAATTTAGGAGGGGGAGTTATCTCTAATCATAAGACTGCCTTTAGTCTCCACCTACATTTTCCCCCACGTGGAGATATTTGTTACGTGGCCAAGAAATATCTGCACGAAAATATCTCAAGCCACAATGAAAACCACTTTTTAAGATTTTTCATCAAACTCCAGCAATAATGGTGATCCCACCAATAATGGTGACTTAACAATGAAAATTACTTGTTAAGATTTTTTTTTCAAACTCCACCAGTAACGGTGACTTAACAATGAAAACACTTATTAAGATTTTTCATCAAACTCCACCAATAACCGTGATTACACTAATAACGATGACTTAATAATGAAAACCACTTGCTAAAGTTTTTTTTTGTTAAACTCCACCAGTAACGGTGACTTAACAATGAAAACTCTTGTTAAGATTTTTCGTCAAACTCCATCAGTAACGGTGACTTAACAATGAAAACACTTGTTAAGATTTTTTTGTCAAAATCCACCAGTAACGGTGACTTAACAATGAAAACACTTGTTAAGATTTTTCATCAAACTCCACTAGTAACGGTGACTTAACAATGAAAACACATGTTAAGATTTTCCGTCAAGCTTCTTAAGTATTTCATTGCAAGTCACGAGGGATTCCATACCTGCACCAGAGAAATCTCGACCCGCCCCCTCGCTCGTTATTTCTCCCCCTGTTTGATGTCATCACAATCGAGAACATGATTAACATTATCTTAGGACATAATTTTAGAAGAATACCTCCCCAGCAGAGTCGCCAAATGTAAGAGGGTACTTTAGATTATCGATGGAGGCATAAGCCCTATAGGTATAGCGATAACAACTAACCCAATATCCTCGACTTGGTACAGAATAAACACATAATCACAATATAATAACAACACAGATTGAAATAAACAATAAATGAACCTAAAAAATAACTCGTTCAAAGGGAGAGAGAAACAAGCACTCTCAGATACACCTTGGTAGGCAGCTCAAAAACCAAGGTCCCACACACATATCACAACAGTAAGTGGTAGTGAAAGCTTGGCAACAACCAACAATGGTGGGTGAGTTAAATGCCCCCTAGTTTTGCAATAACTCCCCCGCTCTCAATATCTTTTCTCTCTCTATAAAGAACTCGGGACAAAGAACACTCTCTTCTCTCCAAAGAGAACCCATTTTCTCTTAAATGGCTGGGCTATCTAAATAGCCACTAACCTCTCCTGAGATGTCTCAGTCTCAATCAATGTGAAAAAACCTTCTACTTTATGTCACTAGCATTAAATGCCTGCAGACACCTTTTGGCTATCAGCTGTGTCACGTAGTTGTCACACATCAATGGTCAACCACCAAACCTTCGGACAGCTCCTCAAACTGCCATGGTTTACTCAAGTTTAGATTGGGCAGTAGGTATGTGGCATGTAACATCACCTAAAGAAGATGTGACATTTGAAAAGGGACTGTTTGGCACTGGGCTCAAAGTGAGATGGAACTCGTGGTTCTTCTGGATAAGCTCTCTCGGGTTATGGTCCCTCAGTGTTTTATGAGGTGTATCTAGAATGGTTAAGTCAAGCCTTAATTTGCCTTGATTCTTAATCTTCCAAACTAGTTCCCTGTGAGGTTCCCTTAATGAGGTCATCCGATAGAGCATGAAAGCTCTCCCAAGCCCTTCCAGACTTGGTCCCCCGCGGATACCATTTGACCTCACTCTCATATTATAAATCATTAAAAGATACAAGTTATAATACATCTCTACAGATACATGATTTGAATAAGTATATAAAAAAACTGTCAACCCTGAGTTTCCTCTCTGAGTGACGTTCCTCTGCTAAGTTTCCTCTAAACTTCTTATAGCAAGTTTCCTCTGAGCTTCCTTTGGCAAGGTTCGTTCGAGCTTCCTTCGGTAAAGCTTCCTCCAGTATAGCTTACTCTGGAGATCTTCCTCTAGCAAGCTTCATCTGAGTTTCTTCTCTGAGCTTCTTCTGTTAAGCTTCCTCTGAGCTTCTTCTGTAAAGCTTCCTCTGGCGAGCTTCCTCTAGCAATCTTTCTCTGGTGAGCTTCCTCTGAATTTCCTCTGGTAATCTTCCTTTGAGATTCTTCTAGAAAGCTTCCTCTGGTGAGCTTCCTCTGAGCTTCTTTTCTGATCTTCCTCTGGTCAGCTTCCTCTGAGCTTCTTCTGGTAAGCTTCATCGAAGCTTCTTCTGGAAAGTTTCCTTTGATCTTCTTCTAGTAAGATTTCTCTGTGCTTCTTCTGGAAAGCTTCCTCTAAGCTTCCTCCAGCAAGCTTTCTCTGGTGAGCTTCCTCTAGCAAGCTTCCTCTGACAAGCTTCCTCTGAGCTTCTTTTCTGAGCTTCCTCTGGGTTGTCAACCTTCCTCAATTTAGGAGGGGGAGTTATCTCTAATCACAAGACTGCCATTAGGCTCCCCCTACAGCTGTTATTGAGGGGTGGTCACCACCAGTCACGTAACATGGAGATTCAATTTATTTAAAACTAGTAGGGTCGTGGACTGAGGCGGAGCATAAATTGTCGTAGTATAATTCTCGAGGTTTAAATTCTTTATTTTATTCTGTCATTCCGGCGGAATTCCTCTGTGTTATGCCGTTTGAGACGTCAAAAGAGGCTTGGGATATAATCCAACTCACCCAGGAAAGAACAAGTGTTGTTTAGGCTTCCAAACTCCAAAACCTCACAACTTAATTTGAAATAATAAAAATGTTAGAAAGTGAGACCTTTGATGAGTTTTATGCTAGATTATCCGATATATTTAACTCGTTATTTAACTTGGGAGAGAAGATACCCGACAACCGAGTGATAAAGAAAATCTTAAGGTCGTTGCCTGATAGATTTAATCCAAAGGTGAGGGTTTTAAAAAAATTGGGTACTCTAGACTCTATGAAACTTGAAGATCTTATTGGTGACCTATAAACTTTTGCCTTTGACATATTTACCTAAGATCTTATTGGTAAAGCAATTCAAGAAATTTCTCAAATTCCAAAATCAATTGAAAGATGCAAAAAGGTTTTAGAAAGTTAAGAACAACAAGGTCGATCACATCCTTAAGATATGAATGAGAACTTTAAAAAGGGATAATTTTGAGAGATGTTATAGTTACAAGGGTTATGGCCATAGGGTAGCTGAGTGCCCCCACTAAACTAAGGAAGGAGGGAAAGAAATCGATAGAATTTAATGACACCCTTAGTGATAATGATCTGAAAGAGGAAAATGATTTACCCATTGAGCTTAACTTTACCACATTCATGGCTAGTGATGTGACTGTTGATAAGAAATCTTCATATGAACATGACACATCCGAGGTCATAATTTTTGAATCCTAAGTGAGTGATGGTCGAGATAGTGGAGATGAGAGTGGGGATGAAAAAAATGAGGAGGATAATGAGCTACAAGTTTCCTTTCGTGAGTTATATGCGGAAACTTTAACGGTGAAAAAGGTTAACTTAAAGTTGGAAGGTAGGTTGAAAGAAAGTTCCATAAATAATAATAATAATAATAATAATAATAATAATAATAATAATAATAATAATAATAATAATAATAATAATAATAATAATAATAATAATAATAATAATAATAATAATAATAATAATAATAATAATGCTTTGATTAAGGATGTTAAGGCACGTAAGAGGACTCTTCGAGAGAAGATAGAGTACTTTAAGGTTGAGAGAAATAGGCTTCATGGTTTGATGGAGGCTATTAAGAAAGAGCTTCTAGAGTTTGAGGAGTCTATATGTTTACTCGAGTCCAGTATTGTTGAGCTTGAAGAGATATTAAAATATTAGAGTCGTGTCAAATTTTATTTAGAGTCTGGGTTCAAAAAGTTGGATAAAATGTTAGGCACCGTCCAAATCAAAGATGTTAAGAGTGGAATTAGTTTTGATGATCATAACGCTTCCCCTTCCAAAGCCATATGTTTAAGAGAGTAGTTTAGGAACGCTAGAAAATGTCAACCTTTAGATAACACCCCTTGCCGTATTTACACTTGCACTTATTATGGTAGGAAAGGTAACCTTAGGCGTTTTTGTTATGATCTTATGAACGGTCCTAGGATGTCGCATCCTCGAACTTTATGTTTTTAATGGTAAGTAAGGAGTAAAATACACATAACAAACAAAGTAAAGGCATCGAATATTAAAAGATTTTTACTATGGGGATGCCTAGCATCTTATTACATAGTTGAGTCTGAAATAAATGGAAATACATAATTATTCGTACATGCCATATATAAGGTAAAACTTGTAGAAAAACATTCGGGTACATAGTTGAGTCTGAAATAAATGGAAATACATAATTATTCGTACATGCCATATATAAGGTAAAACTTATAGAAAAACATTCGGGAATCATAAGAGTTGATTAGTTGCGATGCTAATATTCCAGTGGAGACTACCATATTTGTCTGCTACCACCTATTTGTACGTAATCGAAAAGATTTTTTAAGGTAATATAGAATAAAAGTCCAAACGTGCCAGAGGTATCTCATCTTCCTCGGGTTCGTCTTCCAACTGGAAGGAAAACAATTAAGCAGACATGCCAACTTGATAATTTTATTTCTATACTAGGTACGAGAGAAAATGTATTATTAGCGAGTAACTGGATTTAATATTGATATCATAAAAATCTTGAGACAAAATAAAATATCATACAACTATCAGGGGTATACTGGCATCTAATGATATGTAAATGTATAATATGGTGGAGTGTAACCGGATAAGTTGTGTATTAAGTTACCAAGATAAGGGTTCAGACTATAACAAGATAACCCATAAATTATCAGTTATAAGGGCTTCAAATGCGTAAACATACCATTAAAATATTGTCCAAAGCATATCATACACTTGGATAGGCAATCCTCAAATTTTTGGGGAACAGTAATAATAATAAGGCTTGGAACACTCAACATCATAATCCTCCAAGCTAATTAGAACAGTCGTGGTATATCGAGGTCTAATCTCTGAATCGTAAGGTATGCTACTAGGGGTTTCACTGATAATTGCCATAAATTTCAGGGTAATATGCAATTATTGTAGTAGGTTGCAAGGTTATACCATAAGTCAGGGTAAAAAGAGTTCAGTGACTTTTACTGAAGTCATAGGCTATAATGGTTTATCGGGTTTTGAGGTAACTGAAATATCTAGAGAATCAATACATGGAATAAATATAAACTACTCAAATGAGTTCGTAATTGAAACATGAGTTCAAAATTATCATATAATGATATAACAATCTGTAATTTTGAAAGATATAAGCTCAATTTGTTTAATACTGAAATTAAAATCACCAACTTTGAATTTTCAAATTCTGGGACTGTGTCTAATTCATTGGGGTTGACTGGATAGTGTGAAATAGTAAAGAGTATAAGTAGGTCATGTAAGCCTAAAATAATGCTTGCTATGATGCGGTAGGATACTAAATTGCAAGAAATTTCAGTGTAAAAATAACTAGGAGGGTATAATATATAATTTTTAAAAGTTTTTAGAATAATATTTTTCTTTATTTATAATTGGATTTGGATTTAGTGACAAGAGACAAAATAGCTTTATTTGAACTAAAAATTTATAGAAAATTGTAGAGGGTTTATTTGGGATTTTTACCTTCTAGAGGGACTGATAAGCACCCAAAATTGTACATTTTATATCCGGAATAGATGTATTTTAGTTGCTAATTCTCGACAATATGGGTCTTATGCGCTTAAATGTTTATCTTGTAGGTCAAATGTCCGTTTGCGGTGTCAAAATCTATATATTAAGGCATATGCGCGTTTTATGGAGCTAATTACCAATCCCGTATCCTAACCTACCCTAAACCTAGCCTAAACCTACCCCAAACCCTGTGTGTGTTTAGTTTGTCCCTTTTTAATATTTTTTAGATTTTTAGTTTGAGTCATTTTATTTTTTTAGTATTTATTTTTTATTTATATAGTATTTTCTAAGTTTTGTTTTCTATTTTTCTATATTATTTTTATTAGGGTATTTTTATTTTTATTAGTTTTTATTTTACTAGGATTACTTTTTTTAGTTTTATTAGATTATTTTTTTAGGACTTTAGTTTTCATTTAGATTTTAAGTTTTTATTTCTTTTGTTTTATTTTAGTTTTTATATACGCTTAGGATTTTACTTTTTAGTTTTAATATTTTTATTTTTTATTATTTTTAGTTTGTTTTATTTTTAATTAGATTTTTATTTCTTTTATTTAGTTCATTTTTAATTGAGTCTTTATTTTTTATTTTTTAGATTAGAATTTTATTTTCAAATTTTTAATTTTATTTAAGTTTTTTGTTTTATTTTTCTAAGGGTCACAAAATAAACACACACACAACACCTAACTCACTCACACCTAATTACCCTACAACCCACTCACACACAAAACACTCCCTCACCCACAACCAACTCATCCTACACCTCACTACACCATATCCCATCCCCTTCTTCTTCAACCTCAAACCCCCCACATTCTCTCTCCTCTCATCAACCTCCATAACCAAAGACACCCAACTCTCACCCAAATAAAACCACCACCTTTTACCACCTGCCTCCATACCAATCATCCTCATCCACCATGGCCAGCACCACAGACCCTTACCATTTCCATCTCTCAAACCGTGATTCCACCCCAAGCGTCGGCGTCCCAGTGACCCTTATACCTGTCGACCCCGAAATCGATGACCACCCAACAAACCCACCGGCGGTGCCCTCGATTCTGCCCCGGCGGCGTCCCGCTGACCAAAAGCTACCTACCCTGCAAAAAATGAAACCAAACCTAAAATAAAACAAATAACCCACATGTTTTCTAATATCTTTTACCCCACTTATACCCATTTTACCCCTACTCCTTTTTAACCAAATCAGATTATTATCTCTATTACCCCACTTCCCAAATATCCTCACACCCCATGCACATGTGATCACACCTCTCCCACATGTTCACCCTAGCCCATTACCAAAAATACCCCTTAGCCCATGTGTGCCATGCATCTACTATAAAATAAGACTCAAGACCCCATTTGAAAAAAAGCTTTTGGAGATAGGAATTAGAGAGATAATTAGATAGAGAAACACCATTTTTATTTTTTAGTAGTTTAGTTTTTTTTTTTTGTTTATTTAGATTAGAGAAAAAATTCAAAATATTGAGTGTTGTAATTAATTGAGATGAATGAAGAATTGAAGAATTAATGCAATTGAAGGGAATTTTGGTTTGATTACTCATCTCTAATTTTCATTTTATGCTCTTATTTGATTCTAATTTTTATTGGATGATGATTATGGAGGGCTAATCATCCCATTCAAGGGATGACTTCAAACCCTCATGAATCCAATTTGGTTTAATTGTGAATTATAATTTTGTTAGTTTCCTTTGATTAGTAAATTTAATTACTAATTATTTTCACATTAAGAAATGGAAAATCATCCTTGAGAAAGGATTGAAAATTTTATTATCATTTGATCATTTGATTCAAACTAGAGATAGGCTTATCACTTGATTTAAATGTTAGTATAATTTTCATCTACTCTTGTTTTTACTTTGTTTAATTAAAATTAGTTTGGTGAATCGATCCTAGCGGGTGATTCATTTAATTGATTTTAATTCATTTAGAGTGGTGCTTGTGGGGATTAAACTTAATATTGTAAAAGAATATTCAATTAATTCATTAGTGTAATGAGAATTATCTTTTGAATTAAATGAATATTTTGGAAATATATGAAATTAAAATTGTGCAAGTTATATAAATTTGTGTGAATTGAGGATGGATTTTCCGTCCCTTGAATATTTTTTCTCATTTAGTTGCACTCCACTCACTTTTATCATACACTTGTTTTTATTTTTCACATTTTACTTTTAGTTTGATTACCCCCTTTTATTTAGTTTAGTTTAAATCCTCACCTCACCCAATTGTTTTAATATTTGAAAAAGCTAAAAAAAATTGAAAAAGTGAAAAAAGCACAAAAAGAAAATAAAAAGTGAATTACAATTGAATTTGTCTCTAGCTTACCCCCTTAATGTGGATTGATACCCTTACTTACCTCTACACTTGAGTTGATATTATTTTGTAGGTATTTTGAGGTTTTGACTAACTTGGCTTTCAAACAACGACACACAAAAAGCAAGTTATCAGGGACTAATGTTATATTTAGAGTTATTTAGAGTAGGTTGTTACATCGGAGGTCTAAGAGTAGAGTCATCAAGATTCCTAAAGCTCTTAAGCGTCATGTTAGACCTACTTGGGTTTGGAAATCGGATTTAGAGGCTTTACATATTAGACTTGTTGATTTTCGTTTGCTTACACATGATACTTACCATGCTATATCTAATGGTTGATTGTGTTAGCTTATTTGTCATACTTTGGTTTGTGCGTCATGATATATGTTTTGCTAGTGTTATGACATGTGTATCTTTTGTATTATATTTTTTCTTTTATTTGGTCATATTGAAAAAATACAAAAAGATTTTGTTTATCTTTCAAGTAAGAGTTTGTTTTCATAAAGTTAAAAATTGGTATTCTTTTGAAAAAATTTAGAAAAACTCAAAAATATTTTTATTTTTTTGTGTATTTTAGTTTTACGCATTTGGTGTGGCATATTGGTGTGTTTGAATACAATTCGCTCCATACTTTCCATGTGGCTAGGACATTTGGTTATGATTGTAAATACTTAGATTGTTCTTAACCATGTTATCATGGAGTTATTTCGAACTTGATTTTCTTTATGGATTGAACTTTCTATATGCCTCCGCAACCACATACATGATCTTTTTAGATTTTAACTTTAAATATATATTTGAGCTTTGTGAGATGTTCTCCCATCAACTTTTTCATCTACATGTTTTGTGACTATGGGGGATTTGTGCATATAAGAACCATTTCCCATGAGTATGTTTGAATTGTATTGAAAAATATGAGGGTGCGTGAAAAAGAGCTACGAAATGAGCAAATATCCTTTGTGGGAAAGTCACCGTTGGCAAGAGCTTAATGAAAAGATTAAAGTAAATACAAATAAAAAAATTGCCAAAATCCAACATAGTTTAGTTTGTTTGTCCATTAAAAAATACGTAGCTTAAAAAGAATTGAGAAAATAAAAGAATGAAAAATATGATATATGTTTATCTTTTGAGGTGTTTAGTTGAAGATCAACGGGTATGCACAATGAAAATTGATTATGCTTATTTTGTCATGACGCTATTGATTTGTAGAATTAGCAATATTATAGGCTTATGTGAATTGTGCTTCTTTGTTCACTAAGTTCAATTTATCTTGTCACTTGAGGCTAAATTTTTGTTTGATAAAATTTTACAATCAGTTAGAACTTCTTGAACATATTTGAGTGGTTGGATCATAATTCATATCTAGTTAATGTTCATTCATTCCATCCCACATGTTTAGACACATTGATATTGCATATATTATATATGGTATCGTGTTTTGAGTCTTTGCAGTTTACATTTAGTCCATGTTTGCCATACGCTTGACTGTTTGGATTATTTATGCTTGGGTTTCCATGTTGCGTGTTTACTATATTTTACACCATTGCATGCCTTATTCCCTTCTCCATATGTTTAAAATTGGTATTAAACTTTATCATATTGGTATCTTAAGATCACGTATTTAGGGGGAGAGTAACTGTTTTATGATATCGTTTTTGTATGTTCCTGAACAAAAATGGGGAGAAATTGTATCTTTCCTTTGCAGGATTAGGATCTCTTTATCTTAAGGGGAGACATCTTACCTAGGTTGATATTATTTAGACATTGTTAGATGTTTATTTATTTGCGAATTTATATTTGTTATATTCTGCTTGCTTTTGGAGGTGTGTTTAAGTGTGCAGAAGTACAATTTTACATTAATGTGGCAAAGTTTTCAAGAAAAGCAAAGATACACATGTTTGTGTGTCGGTCGAGCGTCTGTACTTTTTTTTCTTTATTAGGTTGGGGAATGAGTCTTTTTAGGGAGCTTGACGGACCATCGTATTTTTGTTTGAGTTGTCCCGGAATAGCCAAAAAAGGATATTTATAAGGACAAAATTCCAATGGAGTCAATTTGTATGTAATTGTCATTATTCTGGACGAAACGTTTGAGTTATAGGATAGATTTTATGTTGTTGATCCCATAAGCCTATGACGTGTTTGATGAAGACGTAGAGTTCAAGCTTTAATGAATGGACAACGTGTCGTGTTTAATGCCAAGTTTGTCTTCACGTTTATTGAGGATCGCGCAGATATGAATGGGTATTTATTATGTGTCCTGGGATATATTTTAAGGGTGTTGGTTTTTGATTTAAAATTGTTTGGAACTATTTTTAATACTTTTTTAGAAAAATATTTTCTCTGTTTAAACTCATTTGAATTAGAATAAGTATCATAAGAACTAACTTTGTGTTTCTTTCAAATGAAGTTTTGTTTCATTAGATCAGACATCAAACGAATATCAAATGAGGTTCCTCTATAAAGCAATAATAACCTCATCAGAAGTTCATTAGAAGCTGGTTCAAATGAGATTGCATTCTCGTTCAAAAGAACAATTGGTGCCATTTCAATGAAGGGTAATGGTCATTCAACCCCTATTCTTCATTCGAACAAGTCGTCGCCTCAAAAATCATGCAAATAGTATTTTAAGGCATTAGTGACTTAGATTTTATATCACTTTTGGTGAAAAATGAATTTCTACTTATTTACAAAAGTTCCAAGCCCCATGTGTTTACCCTATATGCTGAAAGATCTAAGCTCCATAATTTATATGCTTTGATATCTTGATATTGGGCACCAAATTTTGTATCTTTCATCAGGAAAGAACCTGTTTCGTGCTATGGACTTCGTGCGTATCATTTGTATTGTTTGACGGTTGTTGAGCATCATCGGTGGATATCGAGGCGCGCGCGGACACTTGTGTTGTGGAAGCTTGCGTAGGTGGACTTATACGTTGCACAGTGGAAGAGAGGTTGAAGAAGGAACATCTTCACATCTTTTGGGGGATCTTGTCGTTATGTAATTCTATTGTCTATACTTTGTAAAATCGTATTATAGTAATTTGTTGGCTGGGCCATCCGAGGGTTTTCCCTTTGTGGCATTCCTTATACATCGGCAGTTTGTGGTTGATTTATTTATTTTATTTGTCATCACCTTAGATGCATTCTTTAATGTAAAAAGATAAAATTTGGAAAATTGGTCTTTCACCAGAAAATTTTGAAATTGGTGCTAAGTTTAATTGGTTTAATTTTGTTTAAAGGTTCAATATTAAAATTTTAAAAAATATAAAACTCGTGTATATTCGGGCCATCCTTGCCTAAGCGTACACCGTAGTGGCATTCTCAACTACAGTGGCTTATTTAGTAGTAATCTCACAGTAATGAATCTTTGTAATAAAGGATTAAATGTTCTTGGCATTTTTAGAGGCAATGCTTAATAAGAATTTTTGGAATTGGTATTTTAGTGGGAGGTTCGGGAATTCTTGGATGATGATTTGTTGAGGATAATTTTTGTTTAGGTTAGGTTAGTCTTTGATGGATATTAAGTTAGTATCTTGAATTAGTTCTTGGTGATCTTGGCTTTTCTCTAGAGATTCTTGGTTGACAGCATTTGTGGCATTATTTGTATTAGTGAGTGCTTAATCTTCCAGTTGGGTGGAATTTTTAGGATTGTATTTGTTTTTTATCATCAGTTTCATAGGTTATTTGGGGTTTAAATTATTACCACCATTCATGAAAAAACAAGAGCCTTCATCATGTCCCTTTTTTTAACAGTAGTTGCAGTACTTGGGAAGATCTTCATAGACAATATCATGTAAGAAACCATTGCCACCTATGCTTATCCAAACTCTTTTAGGCTTCTCCTTTGGTGAGGTTGATCTACACACAAATTTTGGCCATGGTAGGTCCTGATTGATTCACTATAGAGGCATCCATCTTTAGGGGTTTGCCAATGAGTTGGGCTATGAAGAATAGAGAGATTTTTACGAATAAAAAAATAGGGAGATTTGGAAGGTATATCCATGCTAGAACAACAGGAAATTCTTGATCAGGGGTGAAGTTTCGGGACCATTTAAAGGTGTGCATGGGATATCTTCCAAGAAACCATTGTTCTCTTGTCTACAACCTGAAAAAATCTTCTTCACATTCCAACTTGATTAGAATTTGCTTGTTATCTATGAGTCCAACAATGCAGGATTGTTTAAGGTTGAAAGTAAGAAAGATGTTCCTTATCTCATCCATTGAAGGTCTACCTTTTGAAAATTTCCTAACAATCAAGAACTTGAAAGGACCAGCCAATGCTTCTTTATCAGCAAGGGTGAAGTGTACAGTATGTTCCCCTTTGAATATGGAAGGAGTTTTAAGCTTAAGTTCTTTGGATCCATTGTTAGCTACAATACTAGAAAAGGATTTGGCCCAAACAGTGGTAGGAGGTTTTGGGTTCAATTGCATGAAGTTTTTGGACATAAAAGCCAGGCAACCCCTAGGAAGGGTTTGAAAATCGAGAGAGAAGTTAGATAGGGGAGGCTAGGGGCTTTCACATAAAATATACATATAATACATAGTACATATGAATTAAATAATATTATCAATTCATGTACCTATATAATTTTATTTTGGATTATATATATATATATATATATATATATATATATATATATATATTTCATGCTAACATGTCTTTTAGAATTCTATACGTGCATATATATATATATATTCACTACTTTGAAAGGAAGAAAACCATTATTTTTTTCTCTTGACAAAATCATGTTGTGTAATATCGGGTTATGTCAAGTATTAGTCAATCCCAACCCGACATCAAGTTGTGATCAGGTCGGTATGCATAACAACATTAGAATAAGATTTTTTTCTCAACAAACATAAAAAAACAATTAAAATGTCAACTATTTCTGCAAGAAGTTATACAATAACATATCAAAATTATTGGTAGGTAGTACCTTAATTGCAGCAACATGTATTAGACCGAGTATCTTTGATTGACAAGCTCCATTAGCAATGCCATTGTAACATAGATCCAAATTCCTCATTAATCTAAAAGAATACATAACAATAAAAAGGAGAACATCTCACCAATAGTCAAGCGTGCATAAAAGTGATGTTACTCACATATAATGAATTGCAAACTACTGTAAACCTATTTAGTGAGATCATAACATATATTATATATTGAATCATTAAATTTTTATTGTGGAGTGGATTATGTTTCGAGAACCTTTGTAATCAAGAAATTTTAACAATAACTAACACAACTACAATCCAAAAAATTATATTAAAAAGAAGGAGAAAGGAAAAATAACCTGGGCAACATGATTGTCGTACTCGTCATGGGTAAAAGAATAAACAGATTACAAAATCTCATCCACTATAAACTACTTTGCAACTCATCCGTAAAGTGTACAAGTACCCTCTAATATTTAACAAAATCATGACTTATCTCTAGGGAAATATTTTCAAACAATTCTAGAGGAAAGAAAGAATAAGGAAAGATGGACAAAGCCTTAGAGATCCCACAACCCTAATGTTGTATTATTACCCATGACACGACAAACATAACAATGTGTTAAAAGTGCAGCAACTGGAATTCAATGTAAAACACTGATGAAGTTACGGAATATACGGAATGGTCTAAACAATAACCAATTTTTAATTTTTTTCAAATTAAATATTAAACTTAAATCATCAATTATAAACGAAAATTGTGTAAACGAGTTTTAGTCAATTTTATATTTATCCTAAAACATGCATTTAGGTGATAGCATGATAAAGTAAAATAAACAATCACACAATGCCCGATGTACTAGAAAAACCAAAATTAGAAAAATCTCGAACGACCCTTATGAAAGGATTTTGGTGTGTTGTCGTTGTAGTATAGCTCTCTTCTCAATCAAAATCCCTTGAACCTATGAAATACACTATATATATATAATGGCAAGTGGGGTGTTAATCCAATTTCTTAATATGGAAAGGAAAAAATGAAAATGAGTACAATAATTTTAAAAGAATAAGTTTTCAAAGGATGTTTATGTTAACTAATGGAGATGAAATTTAAATTACACTAATATATAATTAAAATGATAAAGTGAGCTAAATATGAGGAACAAATAATTATGAGATAATTTAAGGAATTGAAATTCACCACTTATACAACTTATTTATATTAATTTGTTATGTATTTGATTTACTAGAAGATATATTTAAATCCACAAATCAACTTTCATTGCAAATGTGAAGTTGAACAAAAATTTTTTAGAAGAATAATGTTAAATTTCACAAACTCTATAAAACTCCAATTTGAATAGTTTCAAATAAATCACCCATTAGGGAAAATTTACTAATAGTATTTTAAACCATTACAAATTAAGCTTTAGAGTTGAAAAATTCAAACTACAATAGTAATTAAAAACTGTTTACCTCTAGTTTAATAAATAAATAAATATTGTAATCTGAATTTACTGTTTTCACTCAAAAATAATTCACCCTCTCTCGAGGCATAAATATATATTGTAAAATTTCAATATTAATATTCAGAGGGACATAATAAATAAATAAATAAAATAAAAATAAAAATAATTAAGCTAAGGGTTTCTTTTCACCCCTTAAATGGGGTATTTAGCCTCTTATTTTGGTATTATTATATATAAAATGTAATAATAACCCAATAAAAGGCATAATAAAACAGAGTGATATAATACAAAAATCAAGTCTCCTTAAAATTTTCACTCGACCCCCCAACTATGAACATGAAGAACAATACTAATATTTATGAGTCTTATAATAGAATAAATAGAAGAAGAGATTGCTCTCACACTCTTCTGAAATTTATCACCCAAACTCATAATTTATCTCTTAAGGAATATTTTATCACACTTAACTGAGGAAAAAATGTAAAAAAAAAATAACCAAAACTATTAACACAACACTACTCCTAAAATTGCAAGGAAATTATTGATTAACCTTTGGGTTACTTAATAATTTTAATTCCTTCCCCGAAATATGGTCGTTAGTATTCCGATTTTTAATTAGAACTAGTTGGAAACCCGCGCGATGCGCGAGTTATACATTGAGTGTACGATAAACATTTATGGAATTGTCAATACATAAAGGGATGCTAAGTAAAAATGGAAAATTGATTAAAAACTTCAGAGTATCTGTGATCACAAGTTATGTAAAAAAAATATAACTACAAAATAACCGGCAAAAATAGAGCAAAGTTTTTATTTTTATTTAAAAAATAACTTTTTTTTTATAAAATAGTTATAACATTTTTTATACAAAAAGAATAGTTTTTAAAAAACAAAAAAAAACTATTTTTATATAAGATATATTGTAATTATTTTATTAAAAAGGAACAGTAAAATAATTTTTATATTAATTTATTTTTCTTATATTAAATAGTTAAATATTTTTCTTTAACTTTGAAACTGTTTCTTAATTTCATAAAAAAATTAGAAAAAGGTAAAAATAGTTATTTTAAAACATTTTTTTAGTTCAAAAGTTAAAAAATCATTAAAATCATTTCTTTTATGTATTAAAAAAATCTTTAAAAAATAATTTCTTTATAAAAAAAATAGTTTTTAAACAGTTAAAAACATTTTTTTAACAGTGTAAAACAATTTATTTTCATTAGGGGTGACAATTTTAGAAACGACGTGAAAACACGACACATAACGAAACGAAATTGACCCAAAATTGACTCAATATGTCGTGTTCGTGTCGTGTTTTTTTGACACGAAGTCGTGTCGTGTCAAAATTATGAGTCGTGTTATCGTGTCTTGTCATGTTAATCGTGTTTTTATTCGGGTTATCGTGCCTATTTATGTTTAATTTAGCGTGTATTTTTTAAAAATCGGGTTAATTGTGCCATGTCGTGTTATGTCGTTTTTATTTGGGTAATGTTCGTGTCCAAAAAATCCTTGTCGTGTCGGCCCGAAACATGACCCAAATACACGAATTTTCACATCTAATTTTCATGGTTAAAAGTTTTTATTTTTGTTAAAAAACAACTTTTTTTATAAAACACTTAAAATGATTTTTCTTAATTAAGAAAAATCTTTTTTTTTTTAAATTAAAAGGTTGTTTTTTATTTTAAAAAATATTTTACGTAATTTATAAAAACAATAAAACAATTATGTATATGTTGTTAAAAATATTGTGCGTAATTTAAAAAATAGTGTACATGAGTTATTTAAAAAAATATTGAACGTATTTTATTAAAAACAATAGTTTTGAAGAGAAAATAAACGGGTGGAGAAACCGAAGGAGTAGGAAAGAATGAGAAAAGCCTCCCAAGAAGGCTTATAAGTGATAGATATGATGAAAGTGAATTAAGATGCCATGTGGTATAATATGGTGGTGATAATTTTAGAAACGACACGAAAATACGACACGTAACGAAACGAAATTGACCCAAAATTGACACAATATATCGTTTTCGTGTCGTGTTTTTTTACACGAAGTCGTGTCGTGTGTATTCGTGTCAAAATTATGAGTCGTGTTATCGTGTCTTATTATGTTAATCGTATTTTTATTTGGGTTACCGTATCTATTTATGTTTAATTTAGAGCGAAATTTTAAAGAATCAGGTTATTCGTGTCGTGTCATGTTATGTCGTTTTTATTTGGATCGTGTTCGTGTTCAAAAAATCATTGTCGTGTCGGCCCGAAACATGACCCAAATACACGAATTTTCACCCCTAATTTTCATGGTTAACAGTTTTTATTTTTGTTAGAAAAAACAACTTTTTTTAATAAAAAACTTAAAATGATTTTTTTAATTAAGAGAAATCTTTTTTTTTTTAATTAAAAAGCTATTTTTTATTTCAAAAAATATTTTATGTAATTTATAAAAACAATAAAACAATTATGTATATGTTGTTAAAAAAACTGTGCGTAATTTAAAAAATACTGTACGTGAGTTATTTAAAAAAATATTCAACGTAATTTATAAAAACCAACAGTTTTGAAGAGGAAATAAACGGGTGGAGAAACCGAAGGAGCAGGAAAGAATGAGAAAAGCCTCCCAAGAAGGCTTATAAGTGATAGATATGATGAAAGTGAATTAAGATGCCACGTGGCATAATATGGTGGTGACAATTTTAGAAACGACACGAAAATACGACACGTAACGACCCAAAATTGACACAATATGTCATTTTCGTGTCGTGTTTTTTTACACGAAGTCGTGTCGTGTGTGTTCGTGTCAAAATTATGAGTCGTGTTATCGTGTCTTGTCATGTTAATCGTATTTTTATTAGGGTTATCATGTCTATTTATGTTTAATTTAGAGTGAAATTTTAAAGAATCGGGTTATTCGTGTCGTGTCATGTTATGTCGTTTTTATTTGGGTCGTGTTCATGTTCAAAAAATCATTGTCGTATCGGCCCGAAACATGACCCAAATACACGAATTTTCGCCCCTAATTTTCATGGTTAATAGTTTTTATTTTTGTTAGAAAAAACAACTTTTTTTAATAAAACACTTAAAATGATTTTTTTAATTAAGAGAAATCTTTTTTTTAAAATTAAAAAGTTGTTTTTTATTTAAAAAATATTTTACGTAATTTATAAAAACAATAAAACAATTATGTATATGTTGTTAAAAAAACTGTGCGTAATTTAAAAAATACTGTACGTGAGTTGTTTAAAAAAAAATATTGAACGTAATTTATAAAAACCAACAGTTTTGAAGAGGAAATAAACGGGTGGAGAAACCGAAGGAGCAGAAAAGAATGAGAAAAGTCTCCCAAGAAGGCTTATAAGTGATAAATATGATGAAAGTGAATTAAGATGCCACGTGGCATAATATGGTGAAAGTGCATTAAAGCTCCTTGTAGAGCATTTTATAGTATATATTTAAAAAAATATTTTACATAATTTATAAAAATAATACAACAATTATGTATATGTTGTTAAAAATACTGTGCGTAATTTAAAAAATACTGTTCGTGAGTTATTTAAAAAAATATTCAACGTAATTTATAAAAACCAACAGTTTTGAAGAGGAAATAAACGGGTGGAGAAACCGAAGGAGCAGGAAAGAATGAGAAAAGCCTCCCAAGAAGGCTTATAAGTGATAGATATGATGAAAGTGGATTAAGATGCCATGTGGCATAATATGGTGGTGACAATTTTAGAAACGACACGAAAATACGACACGTAACGACCCAAAATTGACGCAATATGTCATTTTCGTGTCGTGTTTTTTTACACGAAGTCGTGTCATGTGTGTTCGTGTCAAAATTATGAGTCGTGTTATCGTGTCTTGTCATGTTAATCGTATTTTTATTAGGGTTATCATGTCTATTTATGTTTAATTTAGAGTGAAATTTTAAAGAATCGGGTTATTCGTGTCGTGTCATGTTATGTCGTTTTTATTTGGGTCGTGTTCATGTTCAAAAAATCATTGTCGTGTCGGCCCGAAACATGACCCAAATACACGAATTTTCGCCCCTAATTTTCATGGTTAATAGTTTTTATTTTTGTTAGAAAAAACAACTTTTTTTAATAAAACACTTAAAATGATTTTTTTAATTAAGAGAAATCTTTTTTTTAAAATTAAAAAGTTGTTTTTTATTTAAAAAATATTTTACGTAATTTATAAAAACAATAAAACAATTATGTATATGTTGTTAAAAAAACTGTGCGTAATTTAAAAAATACTGTACGTGAGTTATTTAAAAAAAATATTGAACGTAATTTATAAAAACCAACAGTTTTGAAGAGGAAATAAACGGGTGGAGAAACCGAAGGAGCAGAAAAGAATGAGAAAAGTCTCCCAAGAAGGCTTATAAGTGATAAATATGATGAAAGTGAATTAAGATGCCACGTGGCATAATATGGTGAAAGTGCATTAAAGCTCCTTGTAGAGCATTTTATAGTATATATTTAAAAAAATATTTTACATAATTTATAAAAATAATAAAACAATTATGTATATGTTGTTAAAAATACTGTGCGTAATTTAAAAAATACTGTACGTGAGTTATTTAAAAAAATATTGAACGTAATTTATAAAAAACAACAGTTTTGAAGAGGAAATAAACGGGTGGAGAAACCAAAGGAGCAGGAAAGAATGAGAAAAGCCTCCCAAGAAGACTTATAAGTGATAGATATGATGAAAGTGAATTAAGATGCCACGTGGCATACTATGGTGAAAGTGCATTAAAGCTCCTTATAGAGCATTTTATAGTATATAAAGATAAAGTTAAAGATAAAGATATGCTACTTCCTAACAAAATGGTTCATATTCCAAAAATGAATTGGATATAAAAGTAGTTAAAATTTCAATTAAATCTCTAATTGAGATTAATTGACCTTTGGAATTTAGGACCTCTCTCCACTTATAAATAGATGTCTTTCTTCCATCTAAAAGGTATCCACGAAACACACATATGAAAGCTTATAGGCAAGGAGAGAGAAGCCAAATTCTTCGTTGAAAGACTGCTAAGGAGGTCGATCGGTGGCAATTAGCAGCGGCAAACAACGACATCATATCCATGGCAATGAAAGGAGGTATTACATTATCTCTTTTTTAACATACCTATTATGTGATTATGATGATGTGAATGATCTTATGATTCATGTAAATATACTATTCTTACATGTGGTGTCAGAGCAGATGTTTAGGAATACATGATTGTCCATAAAATAGGTTATATATGAATCGTCATATAACTGTTGATAAACTGCTGTAAATTATCTATTTTTCATGACTATTAAAATGGTTTACGTTTTCGGTTTCTTCAAAATTCGTTGAAACAATCTTGATTTATCTTCTGTTTGTCATGACTATTAAAACAGTTTGAGTTTTCTATTTTTCATAATTATAGGCAGTATGTCTTTTAGAATTATGTCTATTAGAATTCATACTATTATGTTTATTAGAATTCATACTATTATGTCGATTAGAATTCATGCTACCATGTCTTTTAGAATTCATACTACCATGTCTTTTAGAATTCTTTAAATTATACATTTTTGCGAACTCATGCTACCATGTCTTTTAGAATTCATACTACCATGTCTTTTAGAATTCTTTAAATTATGCATTTTTGAAATTTTATGACCTTTTGGAAATTCTTGAAATTATGTTTTTCAAATTCCCAAAATTTATGACTTTTACCATTCTAAGTTTTGGAATTCTTGACTTATGAAATTATAGATTTTACACTTTTGCTATTCAAGAATTTTACAATCATGTAATTATATTGTCTTTGGAATTCTATGATAATATTTACACTAGTATTCATATTAAGTTGTGCAATGAATGCAATTGTATTAGTAAGATTAGATCTAATTTTAAGCCTATTGTGGAAATATGAAACGACAAAAACTGTAACTAGGGCACACAAAAAGTTTTTGTTTTTATTTCCCTGCGAAATAGAGACTATCTACATTCCTAAACACGGCGTTTCAGATTAACTCCCAATAAAATGATTACTATATCCCCTCCCATTTCACTCCACACAGATACTAAAACCCACAATTTTCCTTTTGTCTTTTCCACAGAAACCCACATTCACTTCCCATCTACACTCATTATCATGGACACCACAAAAGATGTGTCGCCAGTCCACACCGGAGAAGGTTCCGCAAATGGGGTTGATGTTGATGCTAATGCTCTAAAAGAAAATGGCAACCAAGTTGACCATTTTCAATCCAAACTCAACCCACAAGCAGAAGAGTGGTACCCAATTGCTAATTTAGAAGAACGCTCTCTTTTCATGACATTCTCTCAAGATATTCAAAACTACTTCACTCAGTAAGTTTACATTTTATTTATAATACATCAAATATGTAGACTAAGTTTTAAAAACGTCATCCATGCAGTGACTTTTCACCCGAAAAAAAGTTTTATTTTACTCATGTCTGATATAAAAACACATCCAGGCAAGCAAATAGATTATATTTCTACGCATGCACTGGGTCATATATGGACATAATAGACCCCCTTTTTTATTGTATTAGACACCACATATATTTATCAAAGTTGAAGGAAAACGTAATTATATTATATCTAAAGGAATTAATATCTAATTACATTTTAAAAAGGAAAATGCTAGGGAGACCCGGTTCGTGGACACATTTCGTGAACACACTGCATTAAAAGCTTATACCTTATTGTTGTGGATCCCGTCAGGGAATAAAAATGTGCATTAAAAACTTGCACTCATTTTTGTCTTATTCATGTGTCCACCAAATATGTCTACGAACCGGATCTCCCTATCATCACTCTTTTAAAAATTAACTCACCATAATTTAAAACTCTATTATTATTGCACCTCTCTATAACATGTGATCGACTGTTATTTTAACTACGGGAGCAGGAAGTATGGAGACTGCATGGAACGGGTCGATATTCATCAGCATCGAGATGGACATCATGCCCACACCAGAGAAGGTTCGGCAAATGAGGTTTATGTTGATGCTGTAAAAGTAAATGGCATCCGACTTGACGAGTTTCAATCCAAACTTAACCCGCAAGCCAAAGCGTGGGACCCATTTGCTCATTTAGAAAAACGATCTCTCTTCATGACCTTTTCTCGAGGTTTTCCTGTCCCTGCACAAGATATTCAAAACTACTTCATTCAGTAAGTTTACACCAAACACTGCATAATCATATATTTTCCTCATGTCTGTTATAAAAACACATTTATGAAGGCAAACAAATATTACTTACAAAGTTCAAGGAAAAACGTATTAACTTTACCATAGTTAGAACTTTATTATTATTGCAGTTCTCTATTTAGCATGTGATCAACTGTTATTTTAACTACGTGAGCAGGAAGTATGGGGACTGCGTGGAATTGGTCGATATTCATCAGCCGCGAGATGGAGATTATCCCCTGTTTGGAAAAATTGTCTTCAAGACAGTTTTAATCCCCAATACCATATTAATGAATAAGAAAATGGAAACCTTTTGCATTAATGGAAAGTCAGTGTGGCTGAAGAGATACCAACCTAGGAACCGCAATGCCTAAAATACATTGTTGTGTCATGGAAATTTGCAGAACCTTAATCTAACATGCCTTATTTCTATGTTTACATACAACTCTATTTCAAATGGTGGAGTTTTTTATATTTTATGCCGAACTTTGTTTTCAATGGAAGAATTTATTATTTTTATGTCATGTTAGAGAATGTTTGGTTATGAATTATTATTCTATTTAGTGTGTTTAAATATAGTTATGATAAAAATTAAATAAAGGATATATACCCCTTCCTAAGGATACTAGGCCATCTGCTACTGAATTGTTTTGCCTCCAAATATGAATGATGGTAATCTGATGATAAAAAAAAATTTGTACATGAGCAGGGATAGAGGACAAGCTTGGTCTAACTTTAAAAAAATAGTGAAATGATTCCAAATTACCTTGACAATAGGTCTCTCTATAAATCTTTCATATACAAATGGAGATTTTAGGAGGAACAAATGAAGATTATAGATTGGACCATAAGGAACTAATACGAGTAGTAGGCACAGAATTGGTAGAAATGGTATTGTCTTAATAACAGAATTAGCATCCCTAATTCTTTTATATAATGTTGTGCCCCTTAATCCAGCATCATTGTTCAAGTGTCATGAAATTTCGAAAACAAATCTATATTAGACCCATCTAATTGGATTTTTAGGATTTAAAATTAATATTCTCATGTATATAAACTTGTAGTATTTTGATGATGAACATATAAACTAGTTTAATTAAGATTTTATTGGGTTTAAATATGACATAAAGAACAAAATTGCCTTAATTAGATGTTGTGAGGTTTCTCCACGAAACTGCCTTCAAAACTGCTGCATCAGGTGTCTAAAGATCCATGATCTCCAAGTGCCTAACTGATGCAATCCCATTTTTACATCTATTTGCCCAACAACTCCCATGAAAACTACCCAAATCCATTTTTGGGATAGCACAACTGCTCTTTGAAGTCAACTAGTAACAACCCACAAATTAAGACAATGCCACCTCAAAATTATAAGCAACCCCGCCCACCGATGCAACCAGATGTTGCAAAACAGGTGTGATCGAGGAATTTCCCGATCATAATCAAAATCCATGCACTACCAATCCCTCATTCGGTATATTGATAACCAAAACATGCCCACGAAGTTTCCTTGAGCCTAGGAGCGCTCATGTATAAATACCGAATTTTACCTCGGAGGTACCCCCTCCTTATATATGTTATTAACGAAAAATCCACAGTGGTAGCAGAGACGTCAACTACCAAATATGATAGAAAGAACCCAACTCCCATAATCTGACAACTTCGAATTGCATAACCACTTTGTTCCAGCTGATAACCTTAGCCAAAGTGAACTAAGACATTTTCCCTTATTTTCGAGGTTTGCCCATACCCATAACTTCATGTTGAACCCCATAACTTCATGATGAAAGTTTGGGAAACTCCTTTCGGTTCAATCTCTCCCTGCAGGACCGTAAACTCCACGTTTTTACCACCTAATGCAGAAGTTTCTCTTGGTAATGCAAGGTTCCTGCAACCCGCGCATACCAAGGCTTCAATCGCCCATTTATCCAGACTCCATTGCTTGGAGTCCGCCTAGCAAAACCAAGGGGTTGACACGACCATCCGCCCCACCTGAACTTGAGCCAACATCTCTGGACTCTTCCACTTGAATTGTAGCAAGCTTTTCTCGCATTGGACAATCCTTTGTCCGGTGTGAACCCTTGCAAATGAAACACCCATAGTAACTACCTTTGCCTTTGTTTGGTTGTCCATCAGCCCCCTTTCCCTTGTCATTTTATGTCCCTCCATCTTTGCCCGATTCTAACACGACTTTGTCTTTACCTTTGGACTTAGATAAAATACCATCTGACCAGTCCAGTTCGAGATCCACTAGGCTATCCGCAACTACTACTTCTTGCTGAAACGCACGCACACCTTGTCTCCTAAATTCAGCCTGTGCCTAAGGCTGAAGATTGGAAATGAAATTGAAGACCTTGTCTTCCTTGGACATTCCCTTAACATCAAGCATCACCGACGTGAACTCTTTCACGTAATCCCGCACAGTCTTGTCATGTTTCACGCGTCGCAATGTTTCCCTCGCTTACCAACCTAAATTTGCTAGAAAGAATTGCTCCAGCAATTCCTTCTTTAGTTCACTCCACGAACTAATTTCAGACCTGCTCTCGTCTTCGGTCCGACTTCTCCACTAAAATTTTGCTTCATCACATAAGTATGAGCAGTCTTGAAATATTGTTCCATATCATACACGAAATTCTTTAATTCCTTTGCCGACCTTGCACTAGCAAATGCCTTCGGTTCTAGAATTTTATAGTTCTTGACACCGGCATTAGTGTCATTGCTACCAGCGTTAAGCCACACCTTTTTCAACAACCCAGAATCCTCATAAAGTCTGCCCAAATGAGTACGAATCTCGTCAGCCAAAACACCAACATCTGCTGCAAGGTTCTCAACCTTTTCTTTAGTTTCCTGGATGTGGCTTTCTTGTACCGTTTGAACACGTTGCAGCTCTAATCGCAATTCTTCCAACTTGGCTGAGAGTGCTGCTACTGCAAAATATCTGTTGGAGGATTTGCAATGAATTCCTCCAATTTTTTCACCCTTTCTCGTAATTCTGCATTGCTACCTCCTGTTATTTTATTGCAGAATTCAAGAAAACCCTTGCCAAACTCGTACTAACCTTGACAAATTCGGACTTTTCCTGAGATTTCAAGACTACATGTGTTAATAAAGAAAATGGTATTTTTTTTATAAAGTAGTCTTATATATTCGATGATTCTTATAAATGAAAGTAATAAAGTAAAGATGTTTCCAATTGAGAAGAATGTTACTCCAAAAGGGTTAAAAGGTGTTAGGACATTCAAAGCACTTAATAAGCTAGTGTGGGTAACTTAAAAAAATATGATTTTTTTAGCGTAAAATAAATTGGGGTGAAACCCTAGGTTTTGAATTTGTCCAGGTAATAAAATTGAGGGCTAGAGGCCTGAGGCAAAAGACCCAAAATCATTAACCAGAGGATATGGTGGCATCGCTGGCGGTGTGGAGTCCGTTAAAGTTCGCGGTTATTTGAAGATTCCAAAAAAAAGGACAAGTGGTTTTACCCATAATTAACACAAAGGTGTGATGTGAAAGGTTTTCAAAAGATAAATAAGTATTTTCTCACACGGTGTTCGTGTGTGTCGTAAGGTGATTTAATGAAAATACTAACGTGGATTGGTTAAAATGAAAATGGTAATTTCGGTAAAGAAATAACTTTCTGTCAAACCAAGTGTATTTGTTTCAAGTATTTAATTATGTGTGTTAAATAAAGGGATAAATGTAAAAATAAGAAAGAGTAAGTGTTTTATAAGATTAAGGTGAATTAATCAGGATAAATAATATTTTCGGAAGTAAAACGATTTCATACATTATATATATATATATATATATATATATATGTGTGTGTGTGTGTGTGTGTGTGTGTGTGTGTGTGTGTGTGTAAGGTAGTTGCATATTCATGTAGGTATAATGTGTTAGAGTCTTCTTTATGTCGTTCGATTCAATATTGCATTGTTGTATATTTCTAATTGAGCATTCGGCTTACACCCTCGTCTTTGTTACGATAGGTTAGGTACGGGTTTGTATATTGAGAGAATTACATAGGTAAGTACGCTTTTTTATTTTACGTTAGTAGCTCTGTATGCTTGGACACTGTAGATGCTTCCCACGGGCCCCTCACGTAGCTGAATTTGAAATTGAAATCACATGCTAAACATGTGAAACGTTAATTAAAATAAAACTGGATTAGCAACATTATATAGGTTATTTCATTGCACTTCACACCTAATTCTTGGGTCGGATCGGGTTGACTACGGGTAACCCTTAAATCCAAGTCGGGTCATTACACAAACTTTGGTGCCCAATATCAAGATCTCAAAGCATATAAATTATGGAACTTGGATCTTTACACCTATTGGGTGAACTTCGGGCTTGGAGCTTTTATAAACATGTAGAAATTCTTTTTTCACAAAAAGTCATTAAACATTCTGAGTCCCCAATGCCTTAATTACTATTTACATGATTTTCGAGGGACCGATTCATTCAAACAAAAACTAGATTCGTTCGAACGAGAATTAACGACACCACTAGTTTGTTTGAATGTGAACGCAATCTCGTTTGAACTAGCTTCTAACTAGATTGGTTCTGCTTGGCAGAGGATCCTCGTTTGATGTTCGATTTAATGAGAAAGAACTTCGTTTGAACGAAGAAGAAGTTCATTCGAACGAAAAACGAATTTTGTTCTAACGAGACTTATTCTTGTTCAAAAGAGTTTAAACTCAGAAAATATTTTCCGTAAAAAATATTAAAAACAGTTCCAAACAATTTTAAATAAAAAACAACACCCTTATAATATATCCAAGGACACATTTCACTAAATAATTTGAAACTTGATCGCTACGTCTTCATCAAACACGTCATAGGCTTATGGGATCAACAACATAAATTATATCCTAAGACTCAAACATTTTGTCCCGAATAATGCCAATTACATACAAATTGACTCCATTGAATATTTGTCCTTACAATAGTAGACCATATATTACTATCCTCAAGAGCATCTAATCTTCCAGATTATGACTGCCATTATGCAAAGCATGTATGATTCTGAACAGAAGCAGTAGAGAATTATCCCTATACGAGAAGAGTTGATGATTTTTGCCAATAGGTCTGATAGAAAGTGGAGTAAAATTAAAGCATATAAAGAAAGAAGGAATAAGAGGGTTCATGAGAGTTTTAATGCCCATACTGCCTTGGATCATAAGCCCAAACCTAAGAATATAAGGCAACCCATAGGCGCTCTATTCAGAAGGATTACAAAAGCCAACACTAAGGTGATCACTAATTCCAACCTTTCATGTTCTCAATGATAAATTTCATTTCTCGGAATGCTAGAGGTATTTCAAATAAACCCACTAGTAGAAGAATTAAAAAGATTGGTAGAAAGTATTACTTACCTGTTATTTCTATTCTGTAGCCTAAAACCAATCAAGGGAAGATGAAAAAATTCTTGTTTAAGTGGAATTTTGATGAGGTCATCAGTAAGAAATCAAATAAAATTTGGTTTTTTGGGAGGCTAGGTTTCAAAGTAGAGCTTATTAAAGATCAGGAAAAAGTCTCTCTTAAAGCCCTTATGATCTTTCTGGAGTCTTATGAGAAAGCCTCAAGTCATCTCATTAATTTTAAAAAGATTTCATTCTATATTAAGTTAAAAATTCCAATTTTAAGAAGATTCTCAATTGTTCACTGTCTTGGCGTTCCATTTAAAAATCTTCCCATAAAATATTTGGGGTGCCCTTTGTTTAAAGGTAGAGGATGAAACAGAGATTATGCGGATCTTCTTAAAAATATCAGATCAAAACTTAAAGGTTGAAAGACTAGATTTTGTCCTAATACTAAGAGTAGATATTTTCCATCTCAAATGAAGCTCCAACAATAATATATTGAAATTTTTAAGAAGATGGCAACCTTCCACCTCTTAAGCTGGCCTTAAAGACGTTGCCTAGCTTGTACAAGCTTGATTATGAATGCTCCATCAAAACCCTCTTCAAAACTCATCAAATGTCCTCTATCTTCATCTTCAAAGACCCTCAACAACACCTCCAAAATTTGTATCTTTGATCATCCATTGAGGAAATGGGTATATATGGTTTATATAGGGAGGAATGCATGTAAAATAAGTGGTATATGGCGGAGAGATGGTTGTGGCATGGTGGTTTATGGTAGAGAGAGGTGGAGGAGTGCATAAAAATGGTGGAAGACCCACCATCTCTCTCTCTGTCTCTCTTTCTTCTTCTTTTTCTTCTTCTTATTCCAACTCAAAACAAATAATCCAAACAAACCCTTATAAAACACCCCTAAAACCTCAAATCCCATTTTTGCTCAATCTGGGCTCACCAGAGCTCGGCAGGTTACCCATCTAACGGTGAAAAATGTGATAGCACACGAGGGCAACCCGATTTAAAAATTCTGTGTAACCTCGTTAAAACTAGAATAGCCCCTTTGTCGAACGAGAATGGATTTTCGTTCAAATTATGCTTCGAACGACATTCGAATCGCCTCGACTTGTTATTCAGTTGGATATCATTCGAACCTTGTTTAATCCCTTAATACGAATGACCTTTATTTCACGTTCGAACGACCTGAACTCGTTCGAATGACCATTCTTCATTCTTCTCTAAATTTTCCAAATTTTATCCCACAATATTCCAATAATTATAATCAGGATCCCGAACAGTCCATTCAGCTATACACTCAATCATAATTATCGAAATCTCAAGATTTTCATATTATTACAACTTATCCATGAAAATTAATAAAATATTGGGGCGAGGTATTATAGTTTGTATCTTTCATCTTGAAAGAACCTGGTTCATGCGGTGGACTCCGTTTGTACCATATGCGGTGTTTAACTGTTACTGAGCCTCATTGGTGGGTATCGAGGTGCGTGTGGATTCGTATACTATGGCAGCTTGTGTAGGTGGATTCCTACATTGCACTGCGGAGAATCGATTAAAGATGGAAGAGCTTCAAGTCTTGTGGGGTAACAAATTGTTGTGTAAGTCTATTGTTTATACTTTTTAGAACCGTATCATAGTGATCTATTGCTTGGGCCTTTCAACGTTTTCCCCTTTGTGGTTTTCCTCGTATATCGACGTCTTAGGGTTGATTTAGTAATTTTATCTACCATCACCTTAAATGCATGCTTTAGGGTAAAAAGATAACATTTGGAAAATGGTCTTCTATAAGAAAGTTTTGAAATCGATGCTAAGTTTAATTAAGTTAATTTTGTTTACAGTTTCGATCTTTAAGAATTCGAAAAATATAAAAAAAATATTGGACTTGTATTTATTCAGACCATCCTTGCCTAAGAGTACACCGTAAGGGAATTTTCAAATTGGTATCAAAGCTAGAACACTCAGTTTTTATGTTTTTCATCCCTTTGTCTTTAGGCATGAATTTTTGTGGATTTGATGGTTTTAGAACCCCTATGTTTTATGGGTCAAACTACGCATAATGAAAAGTGCGTATGAAGCAAACACTTAAGGCTATAAATGAGCGGGTGTGGTTTGATGTTGTAAGAGGGTACTTTAGATTATAGATGGAGGCGTAACCCCTATAGGTATGGAGATAACAACTAACCCAATATCCTCGACTTGGTACAGAATAAACACACAATCACAATATAATAACAACTCAGATTAAAATAAATAATAAATGAACCTCAGAAATAACTCGTTCAAAGGGAGAGAGAAACAAGCACTCTCAGATACATGTATCACAACAATAAATGGTAGTGAAAGCTTGGCAACAACCAATAATGGTGGGTAAGTTAAATGCCCCCTAGTTTTGCAATAACTCCCCTGCTATCAATGTCTTTTCTCTCTCTATAAAGAACCCCTTTTCTTTGAAATGGCTGGGCTATCTAAATAAACACCAGCCTCTCCTGAGATGTCTCAGTCTCAATCAATGTGAAAAACCTTCTACTTTATGTCACTAGCATTAAATGCCTGCTCACACCTTTTGGCTATTAGTTGTGTCAGGCATTTGTCACACTTCAATGGTCATCCACCAAACCTTCTGACAGCTCCTCAAACTGCCATGGTTTACTCATATTTGGATTGGACAGTAAGTAGGTGGCGTGTGACATCACCTAAAGAAAATGTGACATTTGAAAAAGGACTGTTTGGCACTGGGCTCAAAGTGATATGGAACTCGTGGTTCTTCTGGATAAGCTCTCTCGGGTTATGGTCCCTCGGTGTTTTACCAGGTGTATCTAAAATGGCTAAGTCAAGCCTTAACATTGACTTGCTTCTCAATCCTCAAAACCAGTTCCCTCTGAGGTTCCCTTGATGAGGTCATCTGATAGAGCATGAAAGCTCTCCCAAGCCCTACCAGACTTGGTCCCTTGCAGATACCGTTTGACCTCACACTCATATTATAAATCATTAAAACATACAAGTTATAATACATCTCTATGGATACATGATTTGAATAAGTATATAAAAAACTATCAACCCTAAGTTTCCTCTGTGAGTGAGGTTCCTCTGGTAAGTTTCCTCGAAACTTCATATAGCAAGTTTCCTCTGAGCTTCCTCTGGTAAGGTTCCTCCGAGCTTCCTCTGGCGAGCTTCCTCTAGAAAGCTTCATCTGAGTTTCTTCTCTGAGCTTCCTCTGATCTTGTTCTGGTAAGCTTCCTCTGAGCTTCTTCTGGAAAGTTTCCTCTAAGCTTCCTCTAGTAGGCTTCCTCTGGCGAGCTTCCTCTAGTGATCTTCCTCTGAGCTTATTTTTTGAGCTTCCTCTGGTAAGCTTCCTCTGAGCTTCCTCTGGAAAGCTTCCTCTAGGCTTCCTCTAGCAAGCTTCCTCTGGCGAGCTTCCTCTAGCAAGATTCCTCTGGTGAGATTCCTCTAAGCTTATTTTCTGAGATTCCTCTGCTAAGCTTCCTCTGAGCTTATTTTGGTAAGCTTCATCTGAGCTTCTTCTAGAAAGCTTCCTGTGAGCTTCTTCTGGTAATCTTCCTCTGAGCTTCTTCTGGAAATCTTCCTCTAATCTTCCTCTAGCAAGCTTTCTCAGGCGAGCTTCCTCTAGCGAGCTTTCTCTAGTAAGCTTCCTCCGGAAATCTTCCTCTGGCTTGTCCACCTTCCTTAATTTAGGAGGGGGAGTTGTCTCTAATCATAAGACTGCCTTTAGTCTCCACCTACATTTTCCCCCACGTGGAGATATTTGTTGTGTGGCCAAGAAATATCTGCATGAAAATATCTCAAGCCACAATGAAAACCACTTGTTAAGATTTTTCATCAAACTCCAGCAATTATGGTGATCCCACCAATAATGGTGACTTAACAATGAAAATTACTTGTCAAGATTTTTTTTTCAAACTCCACCAGTAACGGTGACTTAACAATGAAAATACTTATTAAGATTTTTCATCAAACTCCACCAATAACGGTGATTACACTAATAACGATGACTTAACAATGAAAACCACTTGTTAAAGTTTTTTTTTGTTAAACTCCACCAATAACGGTGACTTAACAATGAAAACTCTTGTTAAGATTTTTCGTCAAACTCCACCAGTAACGGTGACTTAACAATGAAAACACTTGTTAAGATTTTTTTGTCAAAATTCACCAGTAACGGTGACTTAACAATGAAAACACTTGTTAAGATTTTTCATCAAACTCCACTAGTAACGGTGACTTAACAATGAAAACACATGTTAAGATTTTCCGTCAAGCTTCTTATGTATTTCATCGCAAGTCACGAGGGAGTCCACACCTGCCCCAGAGAAATCTCAACACACCCCCTCGCCCGTTATTTCTCCCTCTGTTGGATGTCATCACAATCGAGAACACGATTAACAATATCTTAGGCCATAATTTTAGAAGAATACCTCCCCAGCAGAGTCGCCAAATATAAGAGGGTACTTTAGATTATCGATGGAAGCGTAACCCCTATAGGTATAGCGATAACAACTAACCCAATATCCTCGACTTAGTACAGAATGAACACACAATAACAATATAATAACAACACAGATTGAAATAAATAATAAATGAACCTAAAAATCAACTCGTTCAAAGGGAGAGAGAAACAAGCACTCTCAGATACACCTTGGTAGGCAGCTCAAAAACAAAGGTCCCACACACATATCACAACAGTAAATGGTAGTGAAAGCTTGGCAACAACTAGCAATGGTGGGTGAGTTAAATGCCCCCTAGTTTTGCAATAACTCCCCCCGCTCTCAATATCTTTTCTCTCTCTATAAAGAACTCAGGATAAAGAACACTCTCTTCTCTCCAAAGAGAACCCATTTTCTCTGAAATGGCTGGACTATCTAAATAGCCACTAACCTCTCCTAAGATGTTTCAGTCTCAATCAATGTGAAAAACCTTCTACTTTATGTCACTAGCATTAAATGCTTGCAGACACCTTTTGGCTATCAACTGTGTCACGCAGTTGTCACACATCAATGGTCAACCACCAAACCTTCGGACAATTCCTCAAACTGCCATGGTTTACTCAAGTTTAGATTGGGCAGTAGGTATGTGGCATGTAACATCACCTAAAGAAGATGTGACATTTGAAAAGGGACTGTTTCGCACTGGGCTCAAAGTGAGATGGAACTCGTGGTTCTTCTGGATAAGCTCTCTTGGATTATGGTCCATCGGTGTTTTATGAGGTGTATCTAGAATGGTTAAGTCAAGCCTTAATGTTGCCTTGATTCTTAATCTTCCAAACTAGTTCCCTATGAGGTTCCCTTAATGAGGTCATCCGATAGAGCATGAAAGCTCTCCCAAGCCCTTCCAGACTTGGTCCCCCGCGGATACCGTTTGACCTCACTCTCATATTATAAATCATTAAAACATACAAGTTATAATACATCTCTACAGATACATGATTTGAATAAGTATATAAAAAAACTGTCAACCCTGAGTTTCCTCTCTGAGTATCGTTCCTCTGCTAAGTTTCCTCTAAAATTCTTATAGCAAGTTTCCTCTGAGCTTCCTTTGGCAAGGTTCCTTCGAGCTTCCTTCGGTAAAGCTTTCTCCAGTATCGCTTCCTCTGGAGATCTTCCTCTAGCAAGCTTCATCTGAGTTTTTTCTATGAGCTTCCTTTGAGCTTCTTCTGGTAAGCTTCCTCTGAGCTTCTTCTGTAAAGCTTCCTCTAAGCTTCCTCTGGCGAGCTTCCTCTAGCAAGCTTTCTCTGGTGATCTTCCTCTGAATTTCCTCTGGTAAGCTTCCTTTGAGCTTCTTCTGGAAAGCTTCCTCTAGCAAGCTTCCTCTGGTGAGCTTCCTCTGAGCTTCTTTTCTGATCTTCCTCTGGTAAGCTTCCTCTGAGCTTCTTCTGGTAAGCTTCATCAAAACTTCTTCCGGAAAGCTTCCTTTGAACTTCTTCTAGTAAGATTTCTCTATGCTTCTTCTGGAAATCTTCCTCTAAGCTTCCTCTAGCAAGCTTTCTCTGGTGAGCTTCCTCTATCAAGCTTCCTCTGGAAAGCTTCCTCTGAGCTTCCTCTGGGTTGTCAACCTTCCTCAATTTAGGAGGGGGAGTTATCTCTAATCACAAGACTGCCTTTAGGCTCCCCCTACAGCTGTTATTGATGGGTGGTCACCACCAGTCACGTAACATGGAGATTCAATTTATTTAAAACTAGTAGGGTCGTGGACTAGGGCGGAGCATAAATTGTCGTAGTATAATTCTTGAGGTTTAAATTATTTATTTTATTCTGTCATTCCGATGGAATTCCTCTGTATTATGCCGTGTGAGACGTCAAAAGAGGCTTGGGATATAATCCAACTCACCCACGAAAGAACTAGTGTTGTTTAGGCTTCAAAACTCCAAAACCTCACAACTTAATTTGAAATAATAAAAATGTTAGAAAGTGAGACCTTTGATGAGTTTTATGCTAGATTATCCGATATAGTTAACTCGTTATTTAACTTGGGAGAGAAGATACCCGACAACCGAGTGATAAAGAAAATCTTAAGGTCGTTGCCTGATAGATTTAATCCAAAGGTGAGGGTTTTAAAAAAATTGGGTACTCTAGACTCTATGAAACTTGAAGATCTTATAGGTGACCTATAAACTTTTGCCTTTGACATATTTACCTATAAGAATGTGACAAAAAAAGAAAAGAGCATAGCTTTGAATGCCCAAAAGGAGGAAACACATGTTTCGAATGATGAGTCTGACGTCAATTCTAAGAATATGGCCATGTTGGTAAAGCAATTCAAGAAATTTCTCAAATTCCAAAATCAATTGAAAGATGCAAAAAGGTTTCAGAAAATTAAGAACAACAAGGTCGATCACATCCTTAAGATATGAATGAGAACTTTAAAAAGGTATGATTTTGAGAGATGTTATAGTTATGAGGGTTATGGCCATAGGGTAGCTGAGTGCCCCCACAAAACTAAAGGAGGTAAAGAAATCGATAGAATTTAATGACACCCTTAGTGATAATGATCTGAAAGAGGAAAATGATTTACCCATTGAGCTTAACTTTACCACATTCATGGCTAGTGACGTGACTGTTGATAATAAATATTCATATGAACATGACACATCCGAGGTCATAATTTTTGAATCCTAAGTGAGTGATGGTCGAGATAGTGGAGATGAGAGTGGGTATGAAAAAAATGAGGAGGATAATGAGCTACAAGTTTCCTTTCGTGAGTTATATGCGGAAACTTTAACGGTGAAAAAGGTTAACTTAAAGTTGGAAGGTAGGTTGAAAGAAAGTTCCATAGAAAATAATAATAATAATAATAATAATAATAATAATAATAATAATAATAATAATAATAATAATAATAATAATAATAATAATAATAATAATAATAATAATAATAATAATAATAATAATAATAATAATAATAATAATAATAATAATGCTTTGATTAAGGATATTAAGGCATGTAAGAAGACTCTTCGAGAGAATCTAGAGTACTTTAAGGGTGAGAGAAATAGGCTTCATGGTTTGATGGAGGCTATTAAGAAAGAGCTTCTAGAGTTTGAGGAGTCTATATGTTTACTCGAGTCCAGTACTGTTGAGCTTGAAGAGATATTAAAATATTAGAGTCGTGTCAAATTTTATTTAGAGTCTGGGTTCAAAAAGTTGGATAAAATGTTAGGCACCGTCCAAATCAAAGATGTTAAGAGTGGAATTGGTTTTGATGATCATAACGCTTCCCCTTCTAAAGCCATAAGTTTAAGAGAGTAGTTTAGGAACGCTAGAAAATGTCAACCTTTAGATAACACCCCTAGCCGTATTTACACTTGCACTTATTATGGTAGAAAAGGTAACCTTAGGCGTTTTTGTTATGATCTTAAGAACGGTCCTAGGATGTCGCATCCTCGAACTTTATGCTTTTAATAGTAAGTAAGGAGTAAAATACACATAACAAACAAATTAAAGGCATGGAATATTAAAAGATTTTTACTATGGGGATGCCTAGCATCTTATTACATAGTTGAGTTTGAAATAAATGGAAATACATAATTATTCGTACATGCCATATATAAGGTAAAACTTGTAGAAAAACATCCGGGTACATAGTTGAGTCTGAAATAAATGGAAATACATAATTATTCGTACATGCCATATATAAGGTAAAACTTGTAGAAAAACATTCGGGAATCATAAGAGTTGATTAGTTGCGATGCTAATATTCCAGCGGAGACTACCATATTTGTTTGCTACCACCTATTTGTACGTAACCGAAAATATTTTTTAAGGTAATATAGAATAAAAGTCCAAACGTGCCGGAGGTATCTCATCTTCCTCGAGTTCGTCATCCAACTGGAAGGAAAATAATTAAGCAGACATGCCAACTTGATAATTTTATTTCTATACTAGGTAGGAGAGAAAATGTATTATTAGTGAGTAACTGGATTTAATATTGATATCATAAAAATATTTAGACAAAATAAAATATCATACAACTATCAGGGGTATACTGGCGTCTAATGATATGTAAATGAATAATATGGTGGAGTGTAATCGGATAAGTTGTGTATTAAGTTACCAAGATAAGGGTTCAGACTATAACAAGATAACCCATAAATTATTAGTTATAAGGGCTTCAAATGCATAAACATACCATTACAATACTGTCCAAAGCATATCATACACTTGGATAGGCAATCCTAAAATTATTGGGGAACAGTAATAATAATAAGGCTTGGCACACTCAACATCGGAATCCTCCAAGCTAATTAGAACAGTCATGGTATATCGGGGTCTAATCTCTGAATCGTAAGGTATGCTACTAGGGGTTTCACTGATAATTGCCATAAATTTCAGGGTAATATGCAATTATTGTAGTAGGTTGCAAGGCTATACCATAATTAAGGGTAAAAAGAGTTCAGTGACTTTTACTGAAGTTATAGGCTATAATGGTTTATCGGGTTTTGAGATAACTGAAATATCGAGAGAATCAATACATGGAATAAATATAAACTACACAAATGAGTTCGTAATTGAAACATGAGTTCAAAATTATCATATAATGATATAACAATCTGTAATTTTGAAAGATAAAAGCTCAATTTGTTTAATACTGAAATTAAAATCACCAACTTTGAATTTTCAAATTCTGGGACTGTGTCTAATTCATTGGGGTTGACTGGATAGTGTGAAATAATAAAGAGTATAAGTAGGTCATGTAAGCCTAAAATAATGCATGCTATGATGCAGTAGGATACTAAATTGCAAGAAATTTCAGTGTAAAAATAACTAGGAGGGTATAATATATAATTTTTTAAAAGTTTTTAGAATAATATTTTTCTTTATTTATATTTGGATTTGGATTTAGTGACAAGAGACAAAATAGCTTTATTTGAACTAAAAATTTATGGAAAAAGCATGGGGGTATTTTGAAATACTTGGAATATTAGTCAGAGGGTAATGTGTAAAATTAAAACTTGAATTTAAACTTTAAAATTAGTTTTCTCGAGAAAATAATTTCATGGTATCTAAATAGGGTGATGTAATATATCATTTTGTTTAGAACTAAAAAATAAAATTTGTGAAGAAAAAATCAGATTTTTCTCAGTGGAGATGCCCCCTCATGCGCTAAGTCAGCTAATTCACGCGCCTAGTTTGACCCTCACTCGCACATGTGTAACCCATTAATCTTCAAACTTCGATCGTTTTACTTTAGGGTTTTGAAATTTTGACCTTAAAGTTGAGACGTTTTTGGAATCCATTTGAGTCGGTTCCTAAATGAAAATTGCATAACTTTTGAAGAGAAATCTAACCAAATTAGTTTCAGGGATTTTGGTGGGCTAAATTGAGCTATTGAGTCTTTATAAAAATGGCAAAAATTTGATTAAACATAAGTGACTGAAAGCTAGGATTCTTATTCTGACATGATAAGGGTTTTGTTCTATGTTGGAAATGTAGCAAAATAAGCCTGGTGTGAGGAATTTTGGTCGAGTAAAACTCTTGAATTTGTTTCTAAAAGTTCCAGGCCCGAAAATTTTAAACTTTGATTTGAGGTATCAAAACCTATTCTTGGTTCAATTAAACCATGCACCTAGATTCCTTAGAATCTAAGATCAACTTACCTCACTTTAAAACTGGTTCAAAGTCAAGGAAGTAAAATCCACCATTGAAGCTCAAGCTTCAATGGAGTTTTCTATTTTTAATGGAGTTGTCTAGTTTTTGAGCTATTTCAATGCATACACACCTTAATAAACACATGTAAATTCATAATTCTATTTTATATACGTGTAGAAATATAACCAAATTGAAGGAACAAACATTCATGCATAAAATAACAGAAATGCAAAAACTCTCAAAAAAATTCGTTAGAAAAGCTCTCAGTTGGGATGAGTTTTTAATAAGGTGAAGGAGGGTATTTATAGGGTTCGTGGAGAGTATTTGATTAGTTATTTTGGTGGTGAAGATGGGGTTGAGTTTGTATAACTTTCATCAAGGCTATGTGGATGGCAAATGGGTACCCATGGTACTCTACATGACACATGCCATGTTGGGAGTCCAACTGGTCCCATGTCAGTAGGGGAGTGTGTACTAATAATTTTGGGCATTGGTTTAGGTCCTTAGATAGCTTTTGTATAGAATTAAAGGCTTTTAAGTTATTTTGTAAAAGCTTAGGAGCTTATGTGCAATTATTCAAATCTAATGGATTTGGTTATGATATTCCGACAAAATATAAGTCATTTGGTTAAACTTTGAGTGAAAGTTGGGTTTTAATTGGTATATAAAAGTGTAAGTTAACTTAATTCATTCTTTAAGGGTATTTTGGTAATTTGGTAAAAATCTAGGATTTATTTGGGATTTTTACCTTCTAGAGGGACTGATAAGCACCCAAAATTGTACATTTTATATCCCGAATAGATGTATTTTAGTTGCTAATTCTCGGCAATATGGGTCTTATGCGCTTAAATGTTTATCTTGTAGGTCAAATGTCCGTTTGCGGTGTCAAAAGCTATATATCAAGGCAAATGCGCATTTTATGGAGCTAATTACCAATCCCGTATCCTAACCTACCCTAAACCTAGCCTAAACCTACCCCAAACCCTGTGTGTGTTTAGTTTGTCCCTTTTTAATATTTTTTAGATTTTTAGTTTGAGTCATTTTATTTTTTTAGTATTTATTTTTTATTTATATAGTATTTTCTAAGTTTTGTTTTCTATTTTTCTATTTTATTTTTATTAGTGTATTTTTATTTTTATTTTTATTAGTTTTTATTTTACTAGGATTAGTTTTTTTAGTTTTATTAGATTGTTTTTTTAGGACTTTAGTTTTCATTTAGATTTTAAGTTTTTATTTCTTTTGTTTTATTTTAGTTTTTATATATGCGTAGGATTTTATTTTTTAGTTTTAATATTTTTATTTTTTATTATTTTTAGTTTGTTTTATTTTTAATTAGATTTTTATTTCTTTTATTTAGTTCATTTTTAATTGAGTCTTTATTTTTTATTTTTTAGATTAGAATTTTATTTTCAAAATTTTAATTTTATTTAAGTTTTTAGTTTTATTTTTCTAAGGGTCCACCAAAATAAACACACACACAACACCTAACTCACTCACACCTAATTACCCTACAACCCACTCACACACAAAACACTCCCTCACCCACACCCAACTCATCCTACACCTCACTACACCATATCCCATCCCCTTCTTCTTCAACCTCAAAGCCCCCACATTCTCTCTCCTCTCATCAACCTCCATAACCAAAGACACCCAACTCTCACCTAAATAAAACCACCACCTTTTACCACCTGCCTCCAGACCAATCATCCTCATCCACCATGGCCAACACCACAGACCCTTACCATTTCCGTCTCTCAAACCGTGATTCCACCCCAAGCGTCGGCGTCCCGGCGACCCTTATACCTGTCGACCCCGAAATCGATGACCACCCAACAAACCCGTCGGCGGTGCCCTCGATTCTGCCCCGGCGGCGTCCCGCTGACCAAAAGCTACCTACCCTGCAAAAAATGAAACCAAACCTAAAATAAAACAAATAACCCACATGTTTTCTAATATCTTTTACCCCACTTATACCCATTTTACCCCTACTCCTTTTTAACCAAATCAGATTATTATCTCCATTACCCCACTTCCCAAATATCCTCACACCTCACACCCCATGCACATGTGATCACACCTCTTCCACATGTTCACCCTAGCCCATTACCAAAAATACCCCTTAGCTCATGTGTGCCATGCATCTACTATAAAATAAGACTCAAGACCCCATTTGAAAAAAAATCTTTTGGAGATAGGAATTAGAGAGAGAATTAGATAGAGAAACACCATTTTTATTTTTTAGTAGTTTAGTTTTTGTTTTTGTTTTTTTAGATTAGAGAAAAAATTCAATAAACTGAGTGTTGTAATTAATTGAGATGAATGAAGAATTGAAGAATTAATGCAATTGAAGGGAATTTTGGTTTGATTACCCCTCTCTAATTTTCATTTTATGCTCTTATTTGATTCTAATTTTTATTAGATGATGATTATGGAGGGCTAATCATCCCATTCAAGGGATGACTTCAAACCCTCATGAATCCAATTTGGTTTAATTCTGAATTATAATTTTGTTAGTTTCCTTTGATTAGTAAATTTAATTCCTAATTATTTTCACATTGAGAAATGGAAAATCATCCTTGAGAAAGGATTGAAAATTTTATTATCATTTGATCATTTGATTCAAATTAGAGATAGGCTTATCACTTGATTTAAATGTTAGTATAATTTTCATCTACTCTTGTTTTTACTTTGTTTAATTAAAATTAGTTTGGTGAATCGATCCTAGCGGGTGATTCATTTAATTGATTTTAATTCATTTAGAGTAGTGCTTGGGGGATTAAACTTACTTTTGTAAAAGAATATTCAATTAATTCATTAGTGTAATGAGAATTATCTTTTGAATTAAATGAATATTTTGGAAATTGATGAAATTAAAATTGTGCAAGTTAGATAAATTTGTGTGAATTGAGGGTGGATTTTCAGTCCCTTGAATATTTTCTCTCATTTAGTTGCACTCCACTCACTTTTATCATACACTTGTTTATATTTTTCACATTTTACCTATAGTTTGATTACCCCCTTTTATTTAGTTTAGTTTAAATCCTCACCTCACCCAATTGTTTTAATATTTGAAAAAGCTAAAAAAAAATAGAAAAGTGAAAAAAGCACAAAAATAAAATAAAAAGTGAATTACAATTGAATTTGTCTCTAGCTTACCCCCTTGATGTGGATTGATACCCTTACTTACCTCTACACTTGAGTTGATATTATTTTGTAGGTATTTTGAGGTTTTGACTAACTTGGCTTTCAAACAACGACACACAAAAAGCAAGTTATCAGGGACTAATGTTATATTTAGAGTTATTTAGAGTAGGTTGTTGTTACATCGGAGGTCTAAGAGTAGAGTCATCAAGATTCCCAAAGCTCTTAAGCGTCATGTTAGACCTACTTGGGTTAGGAAATCGGATTTAGAGGCTTTACATATTAGACTTGTGGATTTTCGCTTGCTTACACATGATACTTACCATGCTATATCTAATGGTTGATTGTGTTAGCATATTTGTCATACTTTGGTTTGTGCTTCATGATATATGTTTTGCTAGTGTTATGACATGTGTATCTTTTGTAATATATTTTTTCTTTTATTTAGTCATATTGAAAAAATACAAAAAGATTTTGTTTATCTTTCAAGTAAGAGTTTGTTTTCATAAAGTTAAAAATTGGTATTCTTCTTTTGAAATTTTTTAGAAAAACTCAAAAATATTTTTATTTTTTGTATATTTTAGTTTTACGCATTTGGTGTGGCATATTGGTGTGTTTGAATACAATTCGCTCCATACTTTCCATGTGGCTAAGACATTTGGTTATGATTGTAAATACTTAGATTGTTCTTAACCATGTTATCATGGAGTTATTTCGAACGTGATTTTCTTTATGGATTGAACTTTGTATATGCCTCCGCAACCACATACATGAGCTTTTTAGATTTTAACTTTAAATATATATTTGAGCTTCGTGAGATGTTCTCTTATCAATTTTGTCATCTACATGTTTTGTGACTATGGGGGATTTGTGCATATAAGAACCATTTCCCATGAGTATGTTTGAATTGTATTGAAAAATACGAGGGTGCACGAAAAAGAGCTACGAAATGAGCAAATATCCTTTGTGGGAAAGTCACCGTTGGCAAGAGCTTAATGAAAAGATTAAAGGAAATACAAATAAAAAAATTGCCAAAATCCAACATAGTTTAGTTTGTTTGTCCATTCAAAAATACGTAGCTTAAAAAGAATTGAGAAAATAAAAGAATGAAAAATATGATATATGTTTATCTTTTGAGGTGTTTAGTTGAAGATCAACGGGTATGCACAATGAAAATTGGCTATGCTTATTTTGTCATGATGCTATTGATTTGTAGAATTAGCAATATTATAGGCTTATGTGAATTGTGCTTCTTTGTTCATTAAGTTCAATTTATCTTGTCACTTGAGGCTAAATTTTTGTTTGATAAAATTTTACAATCAGTTAGAACTTCTTGAACATATTTGAGTGGTTGGATCATAATTCGTATCTAGTTCATGTTCATTCATTCCATCCCACATGTTTAGACACATTGATATTGCATATATTATATATGGTATCGTGTTTTGAGTCTTTGCAGTTTACACTTTGTCCATTTTTCCATACGCTTGACTGTTTGGATTATTTACGCTTGGGTTTCCATGTTGCGTGTTTACTATATTTTACACAATTGCATGCCTTATTCCCTTCTCCATATGTTTAAAATTGGTATCAAACTTTATCATATTGGTATCTTAAGATCACGTATTTAGGGGGAGAGTAACTGTTTTATGATATCTTTTTTGTATGTTCCTGAACAAAAATGGGGAGAAATTGTATCTTTCCTTTGTAGGATTAGGATCTCTTTATCTTGAGGGGAGACATCTTACCTAGGTTGATATTATTTAGACATTGTTAGATTTTTAATCATTTGTGAATTTATATTTGCTATATTCTGCTTGCTTTTGAAGGTGTGTTTAAGTGTGCAGAAGTACAATTTTACATTAATGTGGCAAAGTTTTCAAGAAAAGCAAAGATACACATGTTTGTGTGTCGGTCGAGCGTCTGTACTTTTTTTTCTTTTTTAGGTTGGGGAATGAGTCTTTTTAGGGAGCTTGACGGATCATTGTATTTTTGTTTTAGTTGTCCCGGAATAGCCAAAAAAGGAGATTTGTAAGGACAAAATTTCAATGGAGTCAATTTGTATGTAATTGGCATTATTCTGGACGAAACGTTTGAGTTATAGGATAGATTTTATGTTGTTGATCCCATAAGCCCATGACGTGTTTGATGAAGACGTAGAGTTCAAGCTTTAATGAATGGACAACGTGTCGTGTTTAATGCCAAGTTTGTCTTCACGTTTATTGAGGATCGCACAGATTTGAATGCGTATTTATTATGTGCCCTGGGATATATTTTAAGGGTGTTGATTTTTTATTTAAAATTGTTTGGAACTATTTTTAATACTTTTTTAGAAAAATATTTTTTGAGTTTAAACTCATTTGAATTAGAATAAGTATCGTAAGAACGAACTTTTTGTTTCTTTCAAATGAAGTTTTGTTTCATTAGATTAGACATCAAACGAATATCAAATGAGGTTCCTCTGTAAAGTAATACTAACCTCATCAGAATTTCATTAGAAGCTGGTTCAAATGAGATTGCATTCTCGTTCAAAAGAACAATAGGTGCCATTTGAATGAAGGGTAATGGTCATTCAACCCCTATTTTTCATTCGAACGAGTCGTCGACTCAAAAATCATGCAAATAGTATTTTAAGGCATTAGTGACTTAGATTTTTTATCACTTTTGGTGAAAAATGAATTTCTACTTATTTACAAAAGTTCCAAGCCCTATGTTTTACCCTATATGCTGAAAGATCTAAGCTCCATAATTTATATGCTTTGATATCTTGATATTGGGCACCAAATTTTGTATCTTTCATTAGGAAAGAACCTGTTTCGTGCGATGGACTTCGTGCGTATCGTTTGTATTGTTTGACGGTTGTTGAGCATCATCGGTGGATATCGAGGCACGCGTGGACACTTATGTTGTGGAAGCTTGCATAGGTGGACTTATACGTTGCACAGTGGAGGAGAGGTTGAAGAAAGAACAGCTTCACATCTTTTGGGGGATTTAGTCGTTATGTAATTCTATTGTCTATACTTTGTAAAATCGTATTATAGTAATTTGTTGGCTGGGCCATCCGAGGGTTTTCCCTTTGTGGCTTTCCTTATACATCGGTAGTTTGTGGTTGATTTATTTATTTTATATGTCATCACCTTAGATGCATGCTTTAATGTAAAAAGATAAAATTTGGAAAATCGGTCTTCCACCAGAAAGTTTTGAAATTGGTGCTAAGTTTAATTGGTTTAATTTTGTTTAAAGGTTCAATATTAAAATTTAAAAAAAATATAAAACTGGTGTATATTCGGGCCATCCTTGCCTAAGCGTACACCGTATGGCATTCTCAACTACAGTGGCTTATTCAGGAGTAATCTCATAGTAATGGATCTTTGTAATAAAGGATTAAATGTTCTTGGCATTTTTAGAGGCAATGCTTAATAAGAATTTTTGGAATTGGTATTTTAGTGGGAGGTTCGGGAATTCTTGGATGATGATTTGTTGAGGATAATTTTGGTTTAGGTTAGGTTAGTCTTTGATGGATATTAAGTTAGTATCTTGAATTAGTTCTTGGTGATCTTGGCTTTTCTCTAGAGATTCTTGGTTGACAGTATTTGTGGCATTATTTGTACTAGTGAGTGCTTAATCTTCCGGTTGGGTGGAATTTTAAGGATTGTATTTGTTTTTTATCATCAGTTTCATAGGTTATTTGGGGTTTAAATTATTACCACCATTCATGAAAAAATAAGAGCCTTCATCATGTCCCTTTTTTAACAGTAGTTGCAGTACTTAGGAAGATCTTCATAGACAATATCATGTCAGAAACCACAGCCACCTATGCTTATCCAAACTCATTTAGGCTTCTCCTTTGGTGAGGTTGATCTACACACAAATTTTGGCCATGGTAGGTCCTGATTGATTCACTATAGAGGCATCCATCATTAGGGGTTTGCCAATGAGTTGGGCTATGAAGAATAGAGAGATTTTTTCAAATAAATAAATAGGGAGATTTGAAAGGTATATCCATGCTAGAACAACAGGAAATTCTTAATCAGGGGTGAAGTTTGGGGACCATTTAAAGGTGTGCATGGGATATCTTCTAAGAAACCATTGTTCTCTTGTCCACAACCTGAAAAAATCTTCTTCACATTCCAGCTTGATTAGGATTTGCTTGTTATCTATGATTCCAACAATGCAGGATTGTTTAAGGTTGAAAGTAAGAAAGATCTTCCTTATCTCATCCATTGAAGGTCTACCTTTTGAAAATTTCCCAACAATCAAGAACTTGAAAGGAATAGCTAATGCTTCTTTATCAGCAAGGGTGAAGTGTACAGTATGTTCCCCTTTGAATATGGAAGGAGTTTTAAGCTCAAGTTCTTTGGATCCATTGTTAGCTATAATACTAAAAAAGGATTTGGCCCAAACAGTGGTAGGAGGTTTTGGGTTCAATTGCATGAAGTTTTTGGACATAAAAGTCAGGCAACCCCTAGGAAGGGTTTGAAAATCGAGAGAGAAGTTAGATAGGGGCGGCTAGGGGATTTCACATAAAATATACATATAGTACATAGTACATATGAATTAAATAATATTATCAATTCATGTACCTATATAATTTTATTTTGGATTTTATATATATATATATATATATATATATATATATATATATATATATATATATATATATATATATTTCATGCTAACATGTCTTTTAGAATTCTATACGTGCATATATATATTCACTACTTTGAAAGTAAGAAAACCATTATTTTTTTCACTTGACAAAATCATGTAGTGTCATATCGGGTTCTGTTAAGTATTAGTCAATCCCAACCCGACATCATGTCACCTAAAATGTCAACATTAGAATAAGATTTTTTTCGTAACAAACATAAACAAACAATTAAAATGTCAACTATTTCTGCAAGAAGTTATACAATAACATATCAAAATTATTGGTAGGTAGTACCTTAATTGGAGCAACATGTATTAGACCGAGTATCTGTGATTGACCAGCTCCATTAGCAATGCCCTTGTAACATATATCCAAATTCCTCATTAATCTAAAAGAATGCATAACAATAAAAGGGAGAACATCTCACCAATAGTCAAGCGTGCATAAAAGTGATGTTACTCAAATATAATGAATTGCAAACTACTATAAACATATTTAGTGAGATCACAACATATATTATATATTGAATCATTAAATTTTTATTGTGGAGTGGATTATGTTTCGAGAACCTTTGTAATCAAGAAATTTTAACAATAACTAACACAACTACAATCCAAAAAATTATATTAAAAAGAAGGAGAAAGGAAAAATAACCTGGGTAACATGATTGTCGTACTCGTCATGGGTAAAAGAATAAACAAATTACAAAATCTCATCCACTATAAATTAGTTTGCAACTCATCCGTAAAGTGTACAAGTACCCTATAATATTTAACAAAAACATGACTTATCTCTAGGGAAATATTTTCAAGCAATTCTAGAGGAAAGAAAGAATAAGGAAAGATGGACAAAGCCTTAGAGCTCCCACAACTCTAATGTTGTATTATTACCCATGACAGGACAAACATAACAATGTGTTAAAAGTGCAGCAACTGAAACTTAATGTAAAACACTGATGAAGTTACGGAATATACGGAATGGTCTAAACAATAACCAATTTTTAATTTTTTTCAAATTAAATATTAAACTTAAATCATCAATTATAAACGAAAATTGTGTAAACAAGTTTTAGCCAATTTTATATTTATCCTAAAACATGCCTTTAGGTGATAGCATGATAAAGTAAAAAAAAACGATCACACAATGCCCGATGTACTAGAAAAACCAAAATTAGAAAAATCTCGAACGACCCTTATGAAAGGATTTTGGTGTGTTGTCGTTGTAGTATAGCTCTCTTCTCTATCAAAATCCCTTGAACCTATGAAATACACTATATATATATATATAATGGCAAGTGGGGTGTTAATCCAATTTCTTAATATGGAAAGGAAAAAATGAAAATGAGTACAATAATTTTAAAATAATAAGTTTTCAAAGGATGTTTATGTTAACTAATGGAGATGAAATTTAAATTACACTAATATATAATTAAAATGATAAAGTGAGCTAAATATGATGAGCAAATAATTATGAGATGATTTAAGGAATTAAAATTCACCACTTATACAACTTATTTATATTAATTTGTTATGTATTTGAAATACTAGAAGATATATTTCAATCCACAAATCAACTTTCATTGCAAATGTGAAGTTGAACATAATTTTTTTAGAAGAATAATGTTAAATTTCACAAACTCTATAAAAATACGATTTGAATAGTTTCTGATAAATCACCCGTTAAGGAAAATTTACTAAAAGTATTTTAAACCATTACAAATTAAGCTTTAGAGTTGAAAAATTCAAACTACTATATTAATTAAAAATTATTTATCTCTAGTTTAATAAATAAATAAATATTGTAATCTGAATTTACTCTTTTCACTCAAAAATAATTCTCCCTCTCTCGAGGCATAAATATATATTGTAAAATTTCAATATTAATATTCAGAGGGACATAATAAATAAATAAAATAAAAATAAAATAATTAAGCTAAGGGTTTCTACTCACCCCTTAAATGGGGTATTTAGCCTCTTATTTTGGTATTATTATATATAAAATGTAATAATAACCAAATAAAAGGCATAATAAAAATAATAAAATAGAGTGATATAATACAAAAATCAAGTCTCCTTAAAATTTTCACTCGACCCCCCAACTATGAACATGAAGAACAATACTAATATTTATGAGTCTTATAATAGAATAAATAGAAGAAGAGATTGCTCTCACACTCTTCTGAAATTTATCACCCAAACTCATAATATATCTCTTAAGGAATATTTTATCACACTTAACTGAGTAAAAAATGTAAGAAAAAATGGCCAAAACTATTAACACATCACTACTCCTAAAATTGCAAGGAAATTATTTATTAACATTTGGGTTACTTAATAATTTTAATTCCTTCCCCGAAATATGGTCGTTAGTATACCGATTTTTAATTAGAACTAGTTGGAAACTCGCGCGATGCACGAGTTTTACATTGAGTGTACAATAAACATTTATGAAATTGTCTATACATAAAAGGATGCTAAGTAAAAATAGAAAATTGATTAAAAACTTCAGAGTATCTGTGATCACAAGTTATGTAAAAAAAAATATAACTACAAAATAACCGACAAAAATAGAGCAAAGTTTTTATTTTTATTATAAAAATAACTTTTTTTTTATAAAATAGTTATAACATTTTTTATATAAAAAGAATAGTTTATAAAAAAACAAAAAAAAAACTATTTTTATATAAGATATATTGTACTTATTTTATTAAAAAGGAACAGTAAAATAATTTTTATATTATTTTATTTTTCTTATATTAAATAGTTAAATATTTTTCTTTAACTTTGAAACTATTTCTTAATTTCATAAAAAAATTAGAAAAAGGTAAAAATAGTTATTTTAAAACATTTTTTTAGTTCAAAAGTTAAAAAATCATTAAAACATTTCTTTTATGTATTAAAAAAATCTTTAAAAAATAATTTCTTTATACAAAAAATAGTTTTTAAACAGTTAAAAACATTTTTTAACAGTGTAAAATAATTTATTTTCATTAAGGGTGACAATTTTAGAAACGACGCGAAAACACGACACGTAACGAAACGAAATTGATCCAAAATTGACACAATATGTCGTGTTCGTGTCGCGTTTTTTTGACACGAAGTCGTGTCGTGTCAAAATTATGAGTCGTGTTATCATGTCTTGTCATTTAATCGTGTTTTTATTCGTGATATCGTGTCTATTTATGTTTAATTTTGCGTGTAATTTTGAAAAATCGGGTTAATTGTGTAATGTCGTGTTATGTCGTTTTTATTTGGGTCGTGTTCGTGTTCAAAAAATCCTTGTCGTGTCGGCCCGAAACATGACCCAAATACACGAATTTTCATATCTAATTTTCATGTTTAAAAGTTTTTATTTTTGTTAAAAAACAACTTTTTTTTTATAAAACACTTAAAATGATTTTTTTTAATTAAGAGAAATCTTTTTTTTTTAAATTAAAAAGTTGTTTTTTATTTTAAAAAATATTTTACGTAATTTATAAAAACAATAAAACAATTATGTATATGTTGTTAAAAATACTGTGCGTAATTTAAAAAATAGTGTACGTGAGTTATTTAAAAAAATATTGAACGTAATTTATTAAAAACAATAGTTTTGAAGAGAAACTAAACGAGTGGAGAAACCGAAGGAGTAGGAAAGAATGAGAAAAGCCTCCCAAGAAGGCTTATAAGTGATAGATATGATGAAAGTGAATTAAGATGCCACGTGGCATAATACGGTGGTGACAATTTTAGAAACGACACGAAAATACGACACGTAACGACCCAAAATTGACACAATATGTCATTTTCGTGTCATGTTTTTTTACACGAAGTCGTGTCGTGTGTGTTCGTGTCAAAATTATGAGTCGTGTTATCGTGTCTTGTCATGTTAATCGTATTTTTATTGGGGTTATCATGCCTATTTATGTTTAATTTAGAGTGAAATTTTAAAGAATCGGGTTATTCGTGCCGTGTCGTGTTATGTCGTTTTTATTTGGGTCGTGTTCGTGTTCAAAAAATCATTGTCGTGTCGGCCCGAAACATGACCCAAATACACGAATTTTCACCCCTAATTTTCATGGTTAACAGTTTTTATTTTTGTTAGAAAAAACAACTTTTTTTAATAAAACACTTAAAATGATTTTTTTAATTAAGAGAAATCTTTTTTTTTTAAATTAAAAAGTTGTTTTTTATTTAAAAAATATTTTACGTAATTTATAAAAATAATAAAACAATTATGTATATGTTGTTAAAAAAACTGTGCGCAATTTAAAAAATACTGTATGTGAGTTATTTAAAAAAATATTGAACGTAATTTATAAAAACCAACAGTTTTGAAGAGGAAATAAACGGGTGGAGAAACCGAAGGAGCAGGAAAGAATGAGAAAAGTCTCCCAAGAAGGCTTATAAGTGATAAATATGATGAAAGTGAATTAAGATGCCACGTGGCATAATATGGTGAAAGTGCATTAAAGCTCCTTGTAGAGCATTTTATAGTATATATTTAAAAAAATATTTTACATAATTTATAAAAACAATAAAACAATTATGTATATGTTGTTAAAAATACTATGCGTAATTTAAAAAATACTGTACGTGAGTTATTTAAAAAAATATTGAACGTAATTTATAAAAAAACAACAGTTTTGAAGAGGAAATAAACGGGTGGAGAAACCGAAGGAGCATGAAAAAATGAGAAAAGCCTCCCAAGAAGACTTATAAGTGATAGATATGACGAAAGTGAATTAAGTTGCCACGTGGCATAATGTGAAAGTGCATTAAAGCTCCTTGTAGAGCATTTTATAGTATATAAAGATAAAGATAAAGATATGCTACTTCCTAACAAAATGGTTCATATTCCAAAAATGAATTGGATATAAAAGTAGTTAAAATTTCAATTAAATCTCTAATTGAGATTAATTGACCTTTGGAATTTAGCACCTCTCTCCACTTATAAATAGATGTCTTTCTTCCATCTAAAAGGTATCCACGAAACACACATATGAAAGCTTATAGGCAAGGAGAGAGAAGCCAAATTCTTCGTTGAAAGACTGCTAAGGAGGTCGATCGGAAGCAATCAGCAGCAGCAAACAACGACATCATATCCATGGCAATGAAAGGAAGTATTACATTATCTCTTTTTTAACATACCTATTATGTGATTATGATGATGTGAATGATCTTATGATTCATGTAAATATACTATTCTTACATGTGGTGTCAGAGCAGATGTTTAGGAATACATGATTGTCCATAAAATAGGTTATATATGAATCGTCATATAATTGTTGATAAACTGCTGTAAATTATCTATTTTTCATGACTATTAAAATGGTTTACGTTTTCGATTTCTTCATAATTCGTTGAAACAATCTTGATTTATCTTCTGTTTGTCATGACTATTAAAACAGTTTGAGTTTTCTATTTTTCATAATTATTAAGGGCCCGTTTGGTTGCGTAAATTATTTAATTTTATAAATTGATCAATTTGAAATGAATAGATTGTCGATGTATTAATTTTAAATGTGTTTAAATCTAATTTGTGGTGTGTTTGGAAAAGAAAATTGGAGTTATTTACTTTTGATGTGTGTGTGTGTGTGTGTGTGTGTGTGTGTGTAGAGAGAGAGAGAGAGAGAGAGTAGTATGGTGAGAGGTACTCTATGGGAGTGGTGCATTTAAGATTCATGTTGTAATTATAAATTGTGCAATTTCAAGCTTTTGGTGAAATGAACTAATTTAAGTTTTTGTGAATCAACATTAATTGGTTCATTTTTGAATTTGTTCATTCTTGTAACCAAACACTAATAATAAGACAACTCATGAATGAGTTAATTTTAAATGGGCTAATTTACAATTTTGAGGACAACCAAACAGGCCCTAAGAATGTGATAAGAATATGTAACTGAACCAGAAAATATCACCTAATGTTTTTCATGTTTCTCCGTATGGCATTGAACCCTGAAGCACCTCCACCTTACGCCTTTTAAACCTGCCATGAATTCACAAGTTTAGAAAAGAACCATTAATAATATGAAACATGAAGGTTCAACTAATACCTGAAAATTACATTTCAGCCCTGAATGAAGTTTCATATCCCATCCTTACTTTTTCCCAACCCCCCAATTTTACCACCACATCATTCCCCGAGGAGGATTATTCCCGTTTTGACATGTTATAGAATGACGGTGGTGATGTTGATTATGAAACAGATTTAGGGATTTGTGTCGAGTTTGAGGAACTGAGCCGTATCGGCATTGAAGAACTCGACATTCGCCTCGACGACTTGGACCAACTTGGAGAAACACTACATCAAAAGCTTCAAAGCTTTCAATTTAGTGCCTAGTCCATCGAGGAATACGAGGAACGCCATTACCTCCTCAGACGCTGTCGCACGGAGTATCTTGAGTTGGAAGCGGCGCGTGAGCATAGGGTGCATGAGCAGGCAAGGCATTTGGCCCGTTATTTTGAGTATTAGTACCGATGCGACTTTTCCTCCATTCGATAACATTCCCGTACACGATGATGATGCTCACTACCCAATCACACTTAGTGAGGGAGTCCCCGAGGATGTCGACGCATTGTCAATCATTGGTATGGACAATGAGTTCTCCTCATGTGATTTCATTTGTATTTTTTAGGAAGACGGATGGCTCCCTCGCACCCGGTTCCGTGATTTGCAAACTTTTGTGCTTGGCAACTTATTTTCCATCTTTAGGGAAGAAGTGGCTGGCCTCTTCATCGTGTTTTTTTTTATATTTTCATTAAAGATGGTTGGGAGACTCGCATGCATTTTTGCAAGGTGGAGTCATATGATTTAGCGGATTTATTCCCAATTTTTGGGAATGATGATGATTTTGATGTGGTTTGTTTGGTGGAGGATGCGTTGTTACTTTGGACTGATGTGCTTGGAGATGGGTATGGGGACCTCATTTGGGATGTGAATGAGAAGCATTCTGAGGTACTTTTACATGGCTCGACGCTGAGGAGATTCGTCATGAAGGACCCGGACGGCATTTGGCACCATTGTCCCTCCCCGAGGCAGGTGCTCGCTAGTTTTTATTGTGGCAAAGTTGGGGACCAAATTCTAGTTTGTCGACCATTGTTGGATTTTGTGACTATTCTCCCTAGACTTTTTGCTAACCATTATGCCGGGCGCCTTCGAGCACGGCTTCCTTCTCAAGTGGGGGAGTCCATTGATGGTTGATTTGCTATATTCCTCCAGCACTCGGGACTAACTTTTTCAAGTGAGGGAGAGTGATGTGTATGGGGTCCCAAATTTATTTAATATTTTCTTGTTTATTTTATTATTCATGTTTTATTTGGTTAATTTTCTATTTTAGTTGTTATTATAGGTTAGAAGGTAGCATTGTCTTTTTATGCCTTTAAAGTACCCTTTTTATTCTTTTTCCTTTTCAGGCTTAACTTGTCTAGCAAGCTAAGTTTGTCCTATAAATAAGGCCATTGGCCAACCATTTTAGACACTTCACTTTTAGAGATGAATTAGAGATATTTCTTAGGCCCTTGACCTCCAAACATATGTTGTTGTTGTTGTTGTTGTTGTTGTTGTTGTTGTTGTTGTTGTTGTTGTGTAGTTAGTAAATTTACGATTCCGCATTTTAACTTCCTATCACTATCATTTCATCCTTAGCAATATTTTTCCACTCAATTTACCTCTACCTCTTTCCCTAACTTCACCGTCAGTATTAATCAAATCACTCTTCCTAACATGGCACTAATTGATCAATGTTTGATGTGTCTAGACCATCTAAAATAATTTTTACTCAATTTATCTTTTGTAGGAGCTATAGTTTATCGTTTCACAATAATGTTCAATTCTATTTTTTCATTTCTAGCTTTACCGCATATTCATCTTAATATCTTCTTAACATGTTTTTTTGTTGCGTGATATCTTTGCGTGTGTTGTGCTTAAACTTTTTTATGTTCTCAAACTTGGAGAAAAGAGGAGGATTACGTTAGGTAGCTACAAGTTGTAGATACATATACACATGAATCTATATAGTATATAGTCAACCAATATGAAACCGAAACCAAAACCAAAACCAAACGAGATGTAGAGAATCATGTTGATTCATGTCTCGAACCCCAAGACATCTTCTTTGTACCTACCAAGCCAAATATGACTTATGGGAGAGGCTCTGGTTGTGGTTCAATAAGCGACTATAAAGATACATGGAGTTAAAATTACACATTCAATTTCACTTAATTAGTATACTAAATAAATTGTCATATTCCAAATATATATTCTTAAAATGGACCTAAGGTCACAAATGCTAAACACTTGATACTTCATTATGAAAGGCTTTTTTAAACTTAAATACTTCCATAATTGACCCATTTTGACTTTAGTATCTTTTACTATGAGTTAGGGTTTGGTACCTTTTTCTGTTAAGGTTTTGTCATACTTAACGGTCATGTGCTTTGCATATGATGTGATAATGAGAAATCTAACTAAAATTCAAAAAGATAGGGAAAAAATAAGAAAAATAAAAACAAAACAAATAATTTGAAAATAAACCAAAAAAAATCAAGGAAGAAAAACCAACCCCCCTCGTCTCACCCCCTCTTCAACCATCGTCCCACAACTCTCTCTCACTCTCTCTCTCCATGTTTCAAATCTTAGGGCCTCAAATTGATTAGGAAGTCCAAATTTCTTCTTTGCTTCAATTTGAATATGATTTTGAATAGATTCAAATCTCCTATGCTTCAATTAAAACCATACCTAATAAAGTCAAACCCAGTGTTAGAAATTCTGATTTTATGTTATCGTTTAGTGGTGGGTTTCCATGGTTTATGGAGTGTTTTCGATAGTTTATATATGTATCCCCTCATCATATTTTTTTATATAGCTTCCATAGGGGACATATATACATATGTATGTGAAGCTGCCTGAGCGCACCAATTCTACAACAAAGAAAAATACAATGGTAACACACACAATTGGTATGACACCTTAACCTTCCTCAAGTAGATGATAGTAGATGTATTTTGACAAGTGTAACTGAATGAAACCTAACCATCCTCAAGTAGATATGATAGTTTAGGGCTCGTTTGCGAGTTCTATTTTGGAGAGAAAAGAAAGGAAAGGAAGGGAAAGTGTGCTTCCTTTCCTTCGTTTGGGAGCTTAAGTAGGAAAGAAAGTGACTTTCTCTCATTTGGGAGTTTAAAAGGAGAGAAAAGAAAGGAAAATTTTTTAAAAACTTTCTCTTCCTTTCTTTCCAAAACTTTCTTTCCAAATAGAAAAGAAATGGAGAGAAAGGAAAGTTTTTAATGAATTGTTCCTTCTTCCTCTTAAAAAAATTATTCTCCTCCCAAACTCCCAAACGCAAGAAAGAAAATTATTTTCTTTTCTCTCCCAAACTCCTTTCTCTTCTTTTATTTTCTTTTCTTTTCTCTCTTATTAACTTTCCCTTCTTTTCTTTTCTCTCCTAATAAAATTTTCCTTTCCTTTCTCTTCTCTCCAAAACTCCCAAACGAGCCCTTAGTGGTAAAAAAAAACAGTGATTGTTGACAACATAAAGCCATAGTTAGGGTTGAATAATAATTAAGTTGATTGAGTACGTGTGGAGATGGGAGTCACACTCGACACCCGTCTATCTCTAAGATTTGATGGATTATCAATTTTATAGGTTAGGTTTCAGGCGGATGGAAGAGCCACAATTTTCAATTGAGAGCTAGTGACCCTAAAACATATTAGTAGGGTAAATCCGAAACAATTTGTGTATGACTAAAGGAAAATGCTAGGGAGAGCGATCCACTTTGTGAGCACATTTTATAGATACACTGTGTTAAAAATTTATATTTTATTATTTTGGATCCCGTCAAGGCATCAACCAATGCAATAAAAACTTGTACATATTTTTGTCTTATTTACGGGTTCACGAAATGTGTGCACGAAATGGGTCTCCCTAGCATTACTCATAACTAAATCACCAATGACAAAGGAAAGGACGAGCGTTAGGGACACAAATACACGCTAGTGGGAAAGAGTCCCTTTTCAAATCACTAAGGGGTGCGTAAAATAATATATAGGTTTTTACGGTCTAGTCCTTTGACTAAACATTTTGGACAAAAAAATCGGTGAAACAAATTTTAAACGATTAGGTCCAAGATATAAATACTGTCAATCTAAAAAATTCATAAACCTAATCGGCTATTGAAGATTTCTCTACAACTAACTACTATTCTCCGAAATCGAAAATAACATCAATCTTGATGCTTTTTTCGTAATCGACTAAAGTGTTCTTAATCAATTCTACATGTATCACTTGGCTCTATCATTTGTAAGTTTATCTTTATCAACAGTTGGTTTTTTATTTTCGATTGATTACAATAGGTCAATGTACTTTGTTTTGATTCAATGAACTCATTGTAATTTCGTAATTCATGTGATTGAATAACTTTTTATATGTTTTATATGTAGATGTTTTGATTTTGTATTTTTTATGTATTTATGTTTAGAGTCTTCATATATAAGATTATATTTATCAATATTTGTAATTGTTAGTTGAATGTGCTGAATGAATATTATTGATGTTTCATTCTAATTTTAAGAGTACTTGATTTTGAGTTGGTATTGAATCACTTATTGATATAGGTCCGCACCAGCGGAACTAACCAATTCGACATCAGTTTTCAAAGTACACGCAGTGTTTATAAAGTAGACGTGATTGTTTTTTTAAAAATATGCGTCTACTTTATTGCTTCATGTATAGGTTTTTAAACAGTGCCTGTAATTTTATATTAATTATATATAAACATTTTGATATTTCATGCATTAAATTATTACACACATTTTTATAATTGTTGACCTTGAAGTAAATATTTTTTGTCTCTCTTTTACTGCAGGACATTATGGTAAGTAGTATAATAGCAAGGTGTTGTTATTTGGATAATATGGCTTGTATTGAAATATTTTAAGACAGCTCATTAGATTTCATATGCAATGAGTTGTGTATTAGGTTTACTAATTTAAGAAGTGGGAGTTTTTCATTAAGGTATTCATTTGGTGACGAATGTCGGTTCATGTTGGTTTGTGACGACGATGTCTATTGTATTTTGCGGTCCAATTGATCGTTGAAGCTGATTTCATTTGGATATATGCCATTGATTCATTAGCATTGCCAAGAAATACATGTCGTGAACGGGTTGAATGTTCTAATCAAATTTTTGAAAGGGTTGACTGCAGTAATACAAGTTCTGAGAGGGTTGACAGTGGTGATACAAATACACAGAGGCTAGAGTCTTTATCATCAGACACTACAAATAATTTTAATAGTTGCATTGAAAATGACTTTTATCTTGGAGGTGTGGAGCCAAGTCGAAAGTCTATCTTTCGAATGATTGGAAGACATATATAAGTCATGGACAGCAGTGTTTTGAAGGAGGTGTAGTGGAATTTCGGGATAAATTGTAAAAGTATGCCGTTGAGGTTGGGTTCAAGTATGTGTATTTGAAGAATGATAAAACTCGAGTGATGGTTGAATGCTCTAAAAAGACTACTGAGAATTGCATGTGGAGAATTCATGCTTCATTATCGACAATAAATGGATACCTTTACATACGAAGTTTGAATAATGAGCATACATGTAGAGGTGTCTTTCATAATCCGTCAGCCAAAATTATAGCCTCCAAGTTGGTTTCAATATTAGTAGTTGGTGATCTTAGAGATAACCTGCTTTTGAGACCAATTGATGTAGTTAGAGATATGAAGAAGAATTATGGTCTTGATATAGCTTATCAACATGCATAGCGTGCGAAAGAGATGGTTGTTGTTGATATACATGGTGATGAAAAGGTTTCTTATGCATTAATGAATAATTATCGTGACCTTCTATTTCACTATAATCCTAGTTCGCATTGCATCCTTGTCGTGGACCATGAGAGTAAAAAATTCAAGAGAATATTTGTAATGTTTAGAGGATGTATTTATGGATTTCAATACGACATACCTATTTTATTTCTTGATGGTGCCTTTTTGAAGAGTCGTTACTATGGAACAATATTATCAGCAACTGCAAGGAATGGGAACAATGGTAAATTAATTCTAAATATTTTATTTTGTGTATTGCATTGACATTTTGTTTGTTCCATTGCTGATCATCAAAATACAAGCATAAAAATATAAAGTACCTTTGAATGTCTTTGTTTTAGTTCACGTGTACTTTTCATTTTTATGCGTGTATTTGGATGATATGTCTTATTATGTTGAATACTAACTAAAGTACACGCATAGTACATGTCAAGTACACGTGAATGTTTTTTTTAATTTCACGTGTACTTTTCATTTTTATACGTGTACTTTGAAGATGATGTTGTTATATTGAATACAAACTAAAATACACACATAGTACATGTCAAGTACACGTGAATGTTTCTGTTAATTTCACGTGTACTTTTCATTTTTATGTGTGTACTTTGAGGATGTTGTTATGTTGAATTCAAACTAAAGTACACGCATAGTACATGTCAAGTACAAATGAATATTTCTATTAATTTCACGAATAGTACATGTCAAGTACACGTGAATGTTTTTGTTAATTTCACGTGTACTTTTCATTTTTATACGTGTACTTTGATGATGATATTGTTATGTTGAAAACAAACTGTAGAGGGGGCTTGGAGGTAATCCTGAGATTAGGGATAATCCACCCATTAGCAACAGTGTTTGGGATTAAGACAGCGTGGCAGCTTGGCGTGATAACTCATACTTTAGCTTGTTTGATTACTTAGTCATATTTTATCTTTGTTTATATTGGATATAAGCTATAACGATTGTAATGATGTAACGAGAATAATGAATCTATGTGAGGTCGAACGATACTCACGAGAGACCAGGCTTGGCAGGGCCCAGGAGAGCTTTCATGCTCTATCGAACGACCTCATCATGGGAACTTTAAAGGGACTTGGGTTGGAGGATTGAGAAGTGAGGCACCATTGGGGCTTGTACTGACCATCTTAGATACACCTGGTGAAACACCGAAGGACCCTAACCGTGGAACCTCAGGCAGAACAGCTTTGAGTTCCATCGGGCGTTGAGTTGTGAACCAAACAACCCTCTACTTAATGCCACATCTACTGTAGGTGATGTCATTAGCTAGCTAAACAATGTCAGACCTGCACTTGAGTAAACCACCGTGGTATTTGGGGCTGTCAGGCAGTTGGTGAGCCACCTCTGCGACAACAGCCTCCTGACACACAGTGGTTAGGCAAAAGGCATGTCTTGGCATTTAATGTTTATGACGTGGAGACAACTAGTGCATCAGGAATTTAATGTTGTGACATAAAACATGAGGGATGTCTTTCATAGTCTTTAATGATTGAGTGGCCTTGGGGATGGTGTGGTAGGCTATTTAAGGATCCCAACCACCCCTGAGGAAGGGATATTTTTTAGAACTCTGGAGTTATCACTAGAGATATACACATCAAAGAGAGGGACTTATTGCAAACTAGAGGGTTTAATCACCCACCGTTGTTATTTATTGCGAAGCCTTTAATACGTGACGGAGATTCTTGAGGGTTCTTGGTGTGTTTTGCCTGCCTACCAGGGTGTATCTAGGGTGCTTACTTCTCTCTCCCTCTATTTGAGTTATTTCTAAGTTTCATTACTACCTTCTGAGTTATACACGAGAGATTTGTGAGTTTAAATTAAGTCTTATCTTCATTGAGTTTGTGTTTGCGTGTTCTATCACTAAACCAAGGTTGTAACCAATTAACTTATCATCACCATACTTCAAAGGGGTTACGCCTCCATCTATATTCTAAAGTACCCTCTTACATTTGGCGACTCTACTGGGGAGGCATTCTCCTAGGTAAGGAGCATGGCGCAAGATAATGCTACTCGAAGACTCAACTTTGATGATATCCAGCATAATGAAGAACAGGCCGCGAGAGAACTGGCGGCCCTAAGGGATGGGGCTCCTCGAGTAGAGATACCTCCGGTTCCGATAGCTTCAGGCATTCCAGGGGTAGCACAACCTTCCACAAGTGCGGAGTTGGGACCCGCCCAGATTACGCTCCTCATGAGCAAGTTTTATGAGTTTTTGCAAACCACAGTAGCTTCAACTATGCTGGGAGGTTTGGAGGTTAATGCTTTGTGACACCAGGGGTAGCTTCAACGGCCCCACCAGGTGTAGGTATTGCTGGAACGATCCTAACAAGCGTACCCTCTGCTATGAATCCAGCAGTGGAAACCTCAGGAGTTTCGACGGCACCACCGGTAATGTTCGTTTCAGTTACAACGGGCACTCAGCCCTTGGCCCCGCCGCTGGTTGCCCCGGTGGCATCACCCATGGAGGAAATGAGAAAAGAGATGCAGAAAGAGATGTTGAAGTTCATGCAAGCTTCCTCGCAATCAACAGGTGAGGTGGCCTCGGTTTATGACGACTTTCGAACACCTTATCCTCAGAAATACAACTATGAGCCTTACCCAAAGGACTATATTCCCCCTATCTTTGAAAAATATACAGGGAAAGGTGGGAACCCGAAGGAGCACATTAAGCGTTTTGTTGAACACTTGGGAGCACATTCCAATGATAAGAAGCTTAGATTGAGGGAGTTTTCCCAATCCCTAACCGATAAGGCGTACACTTGGTACTCCCATTTGACTCCCAACAGCGTTTCTACGTGGGAGGAGATGCATGTATTGTTTGTCCAAAAGTTCTTTCTGACAGAAGATGAGTTCACCTTGACCCAACTTGGTAGAAAGAAGCAAAGACCTGGGGAAGAGGTGGTGGCCTATGTTCGAAGGTTCAGGGAAAGGTCCCTTGATGTAAGAGAAGAAGCTAAAGAGTCCAAGTTGTTGCAGATTTGTGCTGAGGGACTACTTCCTGAATATATTTGCCACCTTATCAACGAGACGCGAGAGGGAACTTTTGCAGTATTCTTGAAAGCGGCGAGAAACATCTCTTTGGTGGTGCGACCTAACCTGGTGGTACCTCCCATGATGTTTCGGCAGCCGATGCAACCCGTGGGGGGAAGGTCTCAGCCCCCACGGGTAGGGTACGCAGAGGGGGAAGATAGGGGAAAAACCCCGAAGAGGGACAACAAGAGTAAATTCGGAAGAGACAGGGAGGATCCACCACCATTGCCTTGCACAATAGAAGAGGTCGTGAGTTATTACAACGCGATGGTCCAAGGGGGAACAGTTTATGAACCAAAAGGCATTCCGATGGAAGAACCCGATACTGCAACAAAGGCGAATCCTAAATATTGCCAGATTCATCGGAATATCCAGCATCCAACGGAGAGCTATTTCACACTCAAAAGAATCATTGATAAGTACATGAAGGCGGGAACGTTGCAGATCCCCCCATAAAATGTTAACAATAACCCACTACCGGCACACGAGGCCAATCCTGTGGTGGCCTATGATGAAGAGGCATAGAGAGGAGAAGGAGAGGAGTACGAGGAAGCCTTAGAAATTTACACCAGGGGAATGGCTAACGTCGTGTTAGCCTACGATGAAACAAGCTCCAAGGATGTGGAGGATGTATATGATGCCAAAAGCGAAGAGGTAAACCCGACCTTAGAATATTAGGCAGTTTCAAAATCCTCGAAGTTCACTTGGTTTTTCGAACAAGTGAGGATTCTAAAGGAGAGTAAGTTGGAGATAAGCCAAGCGATACTTGATATTTCGAAAAAGAACGCGGTCCCTTTGCTGAGATGGAAGGGACCCATGGCCAGGTTGGAGATAAGATTTCTGTCAGAGGTAACCTTCAGCGATGCAGATAGGGTTGTAAGGTTCCCTCACAACTGGCCATTGTATATGACCGCCAGGGTCAACGGAGTTAGCTTCGCAAGGACTCTTATGGATGGGGGGCTTTCATCAATATCATGCCAATCAACTCCTTTCGTGCAGCGAATATTCCAGAAGGAAGGTTGGTCCCCATGCCTTTGTTAATTTCGGGGTACGATAATCAATCTTCCAAGTCCATCGGGTATGTTGACATTGGGATTATAATGGGAAATATGAGTTCCCATATCAAGTTCCACATGATAGAGAGGGCAACTTCCTATCATTTGCTAATAGGAAGGGTGTGGATGCACAATCAAGGCCTAGTTCCTTCCACATACCACCAATGTGCTAAAGCGAATGTCAAGGGCACAGAAGTGACCGTTAGGGCTACAAAGAGGCCCTTCGCTGTTGGAGGGGCTCACTCGGTAGACGCAGCGTTTTACACGGAGTTAGGGGAAGATGTTCGGGTCTTGACAAGAGGAATGGAGGGAGAATGGGTTCCCTCGATCAAAGAAAGGATGGGCCCCCTAAACGAACAGAAGAAGGCGGCTGCGAGCGGCCCAAGGGAAACAGTCGAAGAAGCTCAGCAGGTGGGCCCTCGGCCCCAAGGCACCTCGAAGCAGCTTAAAGACAAGATGAGACCCAGAATGGACCCGATAGAGCATGAGGTTCAGCGGCAGAGTGTGATGAGCCGGTTCTCAGGAGAAAAAGTGATCGAAGCTTTTAGGGAGAAGAAAAGAAAGGCGATCACCACTACCAGCAGGCAATGCAAGAAAGTCGTTACCGAGGAAGGAAAGGTGGTGTACCAATTGTGACGGTGTGAGCGGGCGACCGAAGAAACTGGGGATGAGGTTAACCCAACATATGAATGTTTTTTAGTAGATCAACGGGGACAGTTCATGGTGATAGACAGTTTTAGCATACAGGAATTCATGGAAGAAGTCATCGAGGAACCGGATTATATGGCAAATCGGCCAAAGCCCCAGGCACAAGAGTTGGAGCAATTAAATCTGGCAGAAGAAGGAGAGGATCCAAGACCCATCTTTATCTCTAAGGACCTCAGCGCTCAGAAACGAGAGGCCTTGGTTGAATTAATTCGGGAGTTCATAGATGTCTTCGTGTGGAAATACATAAAAATGAAAGGGCTGGATGAGGAAGTAAGCTGCCACAGGTTGAACGTAATCCCTTCAGCCATTCTAGTAAAACAGGCAATAAGAACGTACAAACTCGAGATGGATCTGAAGATTAAAGAAGAGGTTCAGTGCCTGCTAACAGCAGGGTTCATCGTACCAATACAACACCCACTCTGGTTATCCAGTATTGTCCAAGTGGGAAAGAAGGACAAAAACCAGATAAGGAACTGTGTGGACTTCAGGGATTTGAATAGGGCTTGTCCTAAAGATGAGTTCCCTCTACCCTCCATCGATAGACTGATAGAAGCAACGGCTGAGAACGAGATGTATAACTTCATGGATGGGTATGTGGGGTATAATCAGATCAAAATGGACCCCTCGGACGCAGAGAAAATGACATCAGAACCCCACTGGGTAACTTCATGTACAGGGTGATGCCGTTCGGCCTCAAGAATGCTGGGGCAACTTACCAGAGAACGATGATGGCCATTTTTCATGACTTCTTCCACAAATTTGTAGAATTCTATGCGGATAACTTGGTCATCAAATCAAAGGAGGAGGGGTCCCACCTGAGCGATTTGAGGAAGGTGTTTTCTCGTTGTAGAAAGTATAAGTTGAGGATGAACCCATTGAAGTGTGTTTTCGACGTAACAAGTGGGAAATTTTTAGGCTTCGTGGTTGATCAACAAGGGGTGCAAATGGACCAGGACAAACAATAGGAGATCTTGGAAATGCCAAGCCCTAGAACGGCGAGGGAGTTGAAGAGCTTCCTCGGTAAAGTCTCCTACCTTAAGAGATTTGTGCCTGGATTGGTCGAAGTAACACACCTGCTGATGCAGCTGCTACGAAAGAGCATGAAGTTCGGGTGGGAGGAGGTTCACCAGGAGTCTTTCGCCGGGATGAAGAAGCTGCTGGTTTCCCCATAGACCATGGTTCCCCCACGGGCAGGAACGTCGTTGCAGTTATATCTCACATCTACCCCGAGGTCCGTCGGAGCTTCGCTAGCACAGGAGATTAATGGGCAAGAACGACCAGTATACTACCTCAATAGAATCATACATGGGCCAGAGACTAGATACAGCAGCCTAGAAAAGTATTATTTATCTTTAGTCTTTATAGCACAAAAACTTAGGCATTATATGCTGTCTTTTACGATTCATATTGTAACTAGATGCGATCCTATTAAGTATTTGTTAGCAAGAACTATACTGATGGGCAGGGAAGCTAGGTGGTTCCTCATTCTCTCAGAATATGACTTCAAGTGTGTAGTTCCTCGCGCGATCAAGAGTCAGGCGTATGCTGATCTATTGGAAATATTTCCATTAGGAATGTTTAAACCACCCAAATAAGACATTCCAGGAGACGACCTACAAGCCAATTATTTGGGTATAATTGAGGAGGAGTGGACGATGCAGCTCGATGGATCTTCGATAGAAAGGAAGGGAGGGGCAGGGGTTATTCTTTCAAAAGGAATAAAAGAGATCTGCCTTTCCTATAAGTTAGATTTCCCTTATTCCAATAACGAAGCAGAGTACGAGGTATTGGTACTAGGGTTACTGGAGGCTCTTCGAAGGGGAATTCGTTCACTCTGCATTAAGGGCGATTCGAACTTAGTAATCCAGTAAGTAAGCGGAGAATATGCATTGAAGCACATGAACCAACCGCCATATAGAACGATCATGCAAAGACTCCTCGGCCAGTTCCATCAAACTAAGATCAAGAGACATCGCAGAATGATGAACCGCCATCCAGATGCGTATGCAACTATTTCCCAAAAAATGGTCATGAGGAGCGATACAACTATCATCATGATCTAACGAAGAACAGCTCCTTCGGTGGTGCAACCAATTATAGCGATGGAGGAGGATGTGGACTGGAGGGGAGCGATTAGGAAGCAACTGGAGTCTGGCGAGGGAGCAATGGGGCTAAGAGAGTTGGCCCAATATTTTACAAACCAGGGAAATCTCTACTTTAGAAATGCAGAGGGATGGTTATCAAGATATATCGGCCCAGAAGAAGCAGAGCGAAGGTTGAAGAAAATGCATGAGGAACACTACGAAATAACTAAGGTACCTTTTTATAGGAGAATTCAAAGAGAGGGATATTTCTGGCCTAGAATAAAGCAGGATGCGGCAGAGCTACAATGGAGGTGCGATAAGTGTCAGCTCTTCTTCGAAGCAGTTGAGTGTCATTTCGTTAAAACTCAGGCCGATTGGAGGCAGCCATATATTGACTTCATCAAAGATGGAGTTATCCCGACAGAGAAAATTAATGCAGTAGGACTAAAGAGAAAGGCCCTAGGGTTCTATATCCAGGAGGGGCAGCTCTACCGAAGGGGATACTTCAACAGGCCATTAAGTTGCATCACAAAAGAAGAAGAAGTTGAGGTCCTCAAACAGGCGCACGATCCAGCTCACATAGGAGGAGCCAAGTTATATGATTAGTTAATGATGTTGGGGTATTATTGGCCAACAATGGAAAATGATGTTGCTGAGTTCGTTCAAAAATGTAAAGCTTGCCAGCTACATGGAAATATGATCCATGCCCCCATCGGCGGACCTACACTCCCTGGCAATGCCTTACCCTTTTCACACTTGGGTGTTTGACCTAGTGGGGTCAATACACCCATTTTCGAGGGGAAAGATATGGATACTAGTTGCAACAAAGTGCTTTACAAAGTGGGCTGAAGCAATACCACTCAGAAGGGCAACGGCTGGGGTGGTGAGCAACTTCATTAGAGAATACATTATTTGTCATTTTGGAATCCCAAAGGTTATTCTTTCAGATAACGGGACGCCATTCGTCAATTCAGAAGTAACCATGCTCACAGATAAATACTCCATTGTTCACTATACTTCAACGATGGCATACCCGAAAGGAAACGGTCAAGCCGAAGCGACTAACAAAACGTTGGATAATATTCTGGCCAAGATGATGGAGGACTTCCCAGGATTGTGGGATGACAAGATACCAGCTGTGTTATGGGCCTATCGAACAACCAAGAGGAAACCCACAGGATACATTCCATTCTCGTTTGTTTATGGGGCGGAGGCAATCCTTCCAGTAGAATTAAAAGTTCCCTCTGCCCGATACACCTTACGAAGCAGCATACTCCCTCAGAATAGACACGTACAGTTGGAAGCGTTAGACGAGCACAGAGATATTGCGATGCAACACTTTCAAATGTACACGAAAACAATTCTCCAGGGCATATGATAACTTGGTAAGACCCAGGAAGTTCGTGGAGGGGGACCTCCTTTTTAAAGCAGCGGTGAAGCACATCAGAGGTGTAAGGACGCAAATTTCCAATCGAGTCCTTTGTAGTTTTGGCTCAATTCCTGACAAAAACGTTTGAGTCATAGGATAGAGTATATTGATCATCTCTCAAGCCTATGATGTGTATAGTTGAAGACGTAGCGACAAAGAGTATAAAGCTTCATCAAAAGCCGTGGTTTATGTGCCTCGTTTGTACGTCATCAACAGTAGTTCCATGCTCCCAAGGTATGAATGCATTTATATATATATATATATATATATATATATATATATATATATATATATAGGAGCTTGGAACAAGTTTTATTTGGGTGTTAGGTTATTTAAAACTGTTATTTTAACTTCATAAAGATTTTATCAAAATTTAAAATAAAAGTATATAAAGTTTCTTGGCTAAAATCGAAATTTATGAACTTTCTGGAAGTTCGTTCGATATGTCGTTCGATAGAGTTTTTCGTTCGAACCAGATGTCGTTCGAACGAGTTTACCAACGAGTTCCCAGAATAGGCCTTTGAAATGTTGTTCGATATGTCGTTCGAACAAACCTTATGTTCGAACGATATTTCTAACGAGTTCAATCTGGAACTTCGTTAGAACTCTCGTTCGAACGAGACGTCAGCGGGAACAATTTTTGGCAGTTTTTAGCAGTTTTTACCCATGTTTCCCATTTCCTTACCCCACTAACTTTTGACAGATTATTATAGTGCGGGAACCAAAGTTTGTAATATATCTTTTTCATATCCTTCTAACTCCTAGAGAGTGTTTTGAGAGCAAAATTGTTTAAAGAAAAAGATAATGTTTTGAGTGTTAATTTAAAAAGAGAAAATCATTTACCACTCTCATTACACCCATATTTGTTTCTTCCAAGTCCATATAGACACATACTTTGCTTGGAGCATTTTGGCACCGGTTTATCTCTACATTTGTTTATAGAGAAGTTTGGGTTTTCTTCTATATCCCTCAAAGAAAAAGAGTTCGTTTTGCTGCGGCATTCTCATGTGATAAAAGACACCACGTGTGGTTGACGGTGTACCTATTGTTCAATTGGTGAGTCCAAGATCGCGGTGGAGCTTCGTGATTATCCGCTAGAAGAGGTGGTTACAAGAAAACGCATCAAGGCTTGAGAGGGTTCGAGTTGAGGAAGTAAGTCATTTGTCTTGTAAATGTAATTTCGTACTTAGTGGATTTGAGGCTAGTGCCGTCCGAGATTGTTTCCCGTCTTGGTTTTTCCTCGTACATCGCGGCGTATTGTGATTGATTTATTTTTATCTTGCATAATGACTTAGAACTCATGCTTAGGATAATTCATGATAAAAATGGTTTTAATTGTCACACTTAATTTAATCGGGTGCTAATTAAATTTGAGTAATTGTCTATTTAATTCAAGTCTATTGTTAAAACTGGTTTGGCCTAATTTGGAAATGTTAATAAATATGACTTAGGCAAATTCTAGGACTTGGATTAATTAACTTGGTTTAAGTGAAATTAATATTTGTGTGTGTTTAATTAATTTTCACTTGGGTTTAATTTTAATTTGTTAAGAAATTAAAATTTTGTTTTAAGTTGAACCATCACCTTTCCGCTTCCGCATCTGTTTCCTAAAAAGGAAATAATATTTCTTAAAGAATATTTTAAAAAACGGGGACTTCAAATTGGTATCAGAGCCAAAGCGATAAATTATTTCGTTAAAGATCTTTTAAATAATTTTTGGCTAAAATGGAATTTTCCCCATTTTCAAAATTTCCTATTTTCGATGGTTCTAATTACGCGTATTGGAAAGCGCGTATGAAATCGGCACTCAAATCTATCGACGAGAGAGTTTGAATGTCTGTTGTTAACGGGTGGTCCCCGCCTACTCAGTTAGTAGACAATGAGCGTGTTCCCAAACCGACCGATAGATAGAGTGAGGGTGAATTTAAACTTTCTAATTTTAATTCTCGTGGTTTAAATGCCTTGTTTGGCGTTGTCACACCGGATGAATTCCGAGGCATTATGACATGTGAGACCGCTAAAGAAGCTTGGGATATTTTACAACTCACTCACGAAGGTACAAGTGTAGTTAAAGCTTCGAAACTCCAAAACCTCACCACTCAATTTGAAACTATCAAAATGAAAGAAAAATAAAATTTTGATGAATTTTATGCTGGACTTTCCGATATTGTTAATTCATCTTTTAACTTGGGAGAGAAAAAATCCGACAACCGATTAGTAAAGAAAATTTTAAGGTCCCTACCCGATAGATTTATTCCAAAAGTGACCGTTTTAAATTCTTTACCAACTTTAACCTCTATGAAATTAGAAGAGCTTGTAGGTGATTTACAAACCTATGAACTAGACATGTTTCCCTCTAAAACTAAAAAGAAAATTGAAAAGGGCATTGCTTTAAAAGCCCGAAAAGAGGTCAAACAAGTAGTAGAGAGTGAGAGTGATAGTGACTCGGAAGACATGGCTTTGTTTGCTCGTAAATTTAGAAAATTTCTTAAATTTAACAAAGATAAATTTAAAAATGATTTTAAGAAATTTGAAACTTCTAAGCAAGACAAAGCCGAGAAGATCCCTAAACCTATTAATGAAAATTTAAATTGTGACGAGTTTAATAGGTGTTTTGGTTGTGAGGGTTATGGCCATAGGGCTTCTGAGTGCCCCACTAAACTAAGGAAAGAGGGTAAATGACCCATATCATATAATGCGACCCTTAGTGATAGTGATAAGGAAGAGGGACCCGATTCTCCCACTAAGCCAAATTTTGTGGCTTTTATGGCTAGTCATGTGAGCACCGAAAGTGAATCTTCTCATGAAGATACTCAAACTCATGACACTTCTGAGGTCAAAATTTTTTATTCCCTTGTTTTTTATGATAGTGAGAGTGGAGAAGAAAGAGAGAGTGAAAATGAAGAGAGGTTAATGTAAGTGAACTTCAAAATGCTTTTCAAGAACTTTATAAAGAATCTATTAAATTGAAAAGAGCTAATTTGAAGTTAGAAGCTAGTTTAAAAGAGCGTGTCAAGGTAATTGATAATAGTATGTTGGTAGAAGACCTTAGAACACGTGAGAGGACTCTTCAAGAGAAGCTTGAATCTGTAGAAGGCGAGAGAGATAGCCTTAGGGGTTTAATGGAATCCTTGAAAAATGAGCTTCTTGCTTTTGAAGATCGAAATATTTTATTAGAGTCTAACATTTTAGAATTGCAAAATAAATTAAAAGACTCTAGTAATGTCAAATTTGATTTGGAGTGTCGTTCGAAAAAATTAGATAAAATCTTAGGAACGGTCCAAATTAAAAATGACATGTGTGGTTTAGGCTTCAATACTTGTAATGAATCTACTCATAAAGCCAAAACCAACGTTTTAGGAGAATCTACTAGGAAAGCTTTTAGAGATCACTCCATAGGTAAATCTTTTCGACATGTTTTTACTTGTACACATTGTGGTAGAAAAGGTCATCTAAGGAAATTTTGTTTTGATCTTAAACGAATTCCTAGAAAATACCAACGTAAAGCAACCAATGTATTTAAAATTCCTACACCCCAAGATAGTCATTCTTCATTAATTTGGGTTAGGAAATCCGACTTGGTTGCCTTGCAAAATAGGGTTTTTGATTCTCATTTACTTTCACATGCTTCCTCCCTTGCTAAATCTAAAGGATGAATGTGTTAGTGTTTGCATACTTTAGCGTTTGTACTTCATGCTCTATTCACATGCTAAATGTATGCTTGTTTAATCATTTTCTAGTTGATGCCCCATTGTTAATCACATGCTAGAATAATGATTTTTGTTTATCTTTTGTATTTTATTTCTTTATTTTGTTTACATTAAATGAAAAAAACAAAAAGATTTTTGTTTATCATTTGGGTTTTTAAGCTTAATGAAAAGCTCAAATGATTTTTGTTTGTCTTTTGAGTATAAATTTTTATTTTTGGTTAAAAAATGTCAAAAAACTCAAAGATTTTATTCTGTGTGTATTTTGGTTTGACACAATTTAAGTGGCATATACTTGTGTTTGAATCCCTTCTTTAACGCTCCCATGTGGCTAGAACTTTTGGTTTATATTGTCAATCCTTAAAATGTTCTTTACCATATTTTTATGGAGTAGTTGGATTTTGTGTTGATTAATGGATTCTATTTTTTATATGTCTCTATTCACACATGCACGAGCTCTTTTGGAATTTTGACTTCATATGTATATTTAAGCTATGTGAGATGTTCTCCTTCCAATCTTGTCATCTACATATTTGTGACTTAGGAGGACTAGTGCATGTCAAAATCCGTTACACGTGAGATTTGTGTGAAAAATGAAAACATGATAAATATAAATGTGCACGGGGAAGGGATCCGAAAGGACTTAATGATCCTTTGCGACTATAAGCCACCGTTTTGAATGGACCTAAAAGAAATATGTGGTCCAAAGGCATAAAAACAAAAAATATGGCATTAAAAAGAAAAACAATTTGCTAAGGCCTATGTTTGATTGATATATTCATTCAAAATTAATATAAATGCTTATTGAGGGAGATTGGATGGTATATCAACGGTTTGCACAATGTCCATTTATCCTAGTTGCGTATCTCATGTCATGACTCTATTGGTTTGTAGAATCATCAATATGCTAGGCTTGTATGCGTTGTGTATGTTTGTTCATTGAGTTCAATCTATATTGTCACATGAGGTTTTATTCAAATGTGATGAAGTTTGCAATCAAATGAGAACTCCGTGAACATGTTTTTAAGTGATTGGGTCTAAATTTAATCGTTACTAGTTCACACCCCAACACTTCCGTTTCCATATGACACATTTTTTCCATACGAGTGTGAAAGACTCCTATTATATTTTGTGTGTTTATATCTATATATGTGTACTTACATCTGTTAGTTATATCTTATGTATACATATTTGATATTTTTATTTAATATTTGCTTTGATTTATAATCCATATATGCTTTAATTCATTCTTGGTATCCATCTTATTGCATTCGTTGTTGATGCCCTATGCTTAATAATTTATATATCATATTGGTATCATTTTATTGCATCCTAGTTGGTCTAAGTTGTTATTTGTTAAATTAGTTATAATTTTGTTGCCCATATGCATTAATGTTCTCTTCACTAAATACACAATTACATATTTTAGCTTGTTATCCCACTCTATTTATCCTATATGCTTTATTTGGGGGAGATAAGTCAATATTTGATTCTTTAGCCTTTGTCTATTCCGGAACAAAAAGGGGGAGAATGATAGGGAGAGAAATGGTATCTAATCCTATTATTATCGTATCTTAGTTTAAGTGAGATTTATCTTAGGGGGAGACGTCTTTCTAAGTTGATCATACTTAATAAAGGGAGAGAATTATTTTAGGTGGAGTAGTTAGTAGTTAACTTTACTTGCATTAACTATTTTGATATTCCCTATGCGTGTAATGTGTTTGCCTAAGTGTGCAGGAATTATTTTATAAAGAGGCAACTTTCAACTGCAAAGATTGTTGATCCTTTGGGTTGTTTGAGTCAAGCATTGTATTTTTATTTTGGGTGGGACTTTCCATTAGTCTAGTAGTGCTTGACGACCCTTTAGGATTTTTGTTGGTTTTTGTCCCGGAATAGCCAAAGGGGGAGATTTGTAAGGACGCAAATTTCCAATTGAGTCCTTTGTAGTTTTGGCTCAATTCCGGACAAAAATGTTTGAGTCATAGGATAAAGTATATTGATCATCTCTCAAGCCTATGATGTGTATAGTTGAAGACGTAGTTGCAAAGAGTATAAAGCTTCATCAAAAGCTGTGGTTTATGTGCCTCGTTTGTACGTCATCAACAGTAGTTCCATGCTCCCAAGGTATATATATATATAGGAGCTTGGAATAAGTTTTATTTGGGTGTTAGTTTATTTAAAACTGTTGTTTCAACTTCAGAAAGATTTTATCAAACTTTAAAATAAAGTTTATGGGCTAAAATTGAAATTTATGAACTTTCTGGAAGTTCGTTCAATATGTCGTTCGAACGAGTTTTTCGTTCGAACCAGATGTCGTTCGAACGAGTTTGCCAACGAGTTCCCATAATAGGCCTTTGAAATGTCGTTCGATATGTCGTTCGAATGAACCTTATATTCGAACGAGATTTCTAATGAGTTCAATCTGGAACTTCGTTAGAAGTCTCATTCGAACGAGATTTCGTTCGAACGAAAATGTCGTTCGAACGAGACATCAGGCGAGAACAGTTTTTGGCATTTTTTAGCAGTTTTTACCCATGTTTCCCACTTCCTTACCCCACTAACTTTTGACAGATTATTATAGTGCGGGAACCAAAGTTTGTAATATATCTTTTTCATATCCTTCTAACTCCTAGAGAGTGTTTTGAGAGCAAAATTATTTAAAGAAAAAGATCATGTTTTGAGTGTTAATTTAAAAAGAGAAAATCATTTACCACTCTTGTTATACCCATATTTGTTTCTTCCAAGTCCATATATACATATACTTTGCTTTGAGCATCTTGGCACCGGTTTATCTCTTCATTTGTTTATAGATAAGTTTGGGTTTTCTTCTATATCCCTCAAAGAAGAAGAGTTCGCTTTGTTGTGGCATTCTCGTGTGGTAAAAGACACCACGTGTGGTTGACGGTGTACCTATTGTCCGATTGGTGAGTTCAAGATCGCGGTGGAGCTCCGTGGTTATCCGCTAGGAAGAGGTGGTTACAAGAAGACGCATCAAGGCTTGAGAGGTTTCGAGTTGAGGAAGTAAGTCATCTGTCTTGTAAATGTAATTCCGTACTTAGTGGATTTGAGGCTAGGGCCGCCCGAGGTTGTTTCCCGTCTTGGATTTTTCCTCGTACATCGCGGCGTAGTGTGATTGATTTATGTTTATCTTGCATAATGACTTAGAACTCATGCTTAGGATAATTCAAGATAAAAATGGTTTTAATTGTCACACTTAATTTAATTGGGTGCTAATTAAATTTGAGTAATTGTCTATTTAATTCAAGTCTATTGTTAAAACTGGTTTGGCCTAATTTGGAAATGTTAATAAATATGACTTAGGCAAATTCTAGGACTTGGATTAATTAACTTGGTTTAAGTGAAATTAATATTTGTGTGTGTTTAATTAATTTTCACTTGGGTTTAATTTTAATTTGTTAAGAAATTAAAATTTTGTTTTAAGTTGAACCGTCACCTTTCCGCTTCCGCATCTGTTTCATAAAAAGGAAATAATATTTCTTAAAGAATATTTTAAAAAATGGGGACTTCAAGAGGACTTCCTCTACCAAAGTTTACAGCCAATTGGGAGGGGCCGTTTGTTGTAAAAGAAGCCCATAAATCAGGATATTGCTTAATTTCTAGGATGGAGGAAGACAAGCTATTTAAGATTAACAATAAATGGCTGAAGGTTTATCATGTGTAGACAATTAAGTTTGAACAATGATTGTAAATAGAAGTTGTTATGAATATACAAGTTTTAGTTATGACTTGAGCAGAGTGAAAGAACTGCAAAAATATAGAAATTCATAAAAGCAGTTGTAACATATAGAAGAAGTGGAAAATATACATTTTTAATTCATTGGTAAACGATGGAGCATTACAAAATTGGGAACTACTTCCCAAGAATTACATAGAAAGAAACAAGAGGAAGATATATACAAATGTTGACTAGCCTAGGAGGAACCATAGGTCTGAAGATGAGAACAAATCTCTGGGAAGGCCCGAAGAAGCTGTAATGCAAGATTATTGGGCATTGATGGAAACCTCCAACCTCGTTTGTACTTGTGCACGTCTGATAAGGAGTCTTTCTTGTTTCAGCTTGTCCAAGCACAAAGCTTCTTCGGCATCATCTACCTCCTTATCAACTGCTTCCAGTAGGGGTGCTATTTCGGCCAACCTGGCTTCCTTAGCCCGTTGGTCCTGCTAATGCTTTTGCAATAATTCCCTCTGCTTGATCAGTTGATGGCTATTAAAAGTTTTTAAATACAATATAAGCCAGTTAAAACGAAAACCATCACGACCCAACTCCTTCAAATTGCGAAAAAATTGGTTAAGGAGTGGTCTGTTAACGGTCGCAGTGGGAGTGCTAGCAATTTCTGCAACAACAGTAGCCATGCCTTGCAGCTTATAACTCATGACAGAGATGTTGGAATGTAGGCAATCCACCAAGAAGGTTTTGGGATGGTGATTCACAAGTTGCTCGATCACTAGTCGATGAGTGGCAGACATTTGGGGAGAATGTTGAAGCACCATTGAGCAGAATGCATGAGGAGCCAAATCCGGCAGAGGAAGCTCGCACCCGGATTCACTCTCCGCTGCAGCACCGGTCATGGAACCTTGGTCAGCATGATCAGAATCTTCCGAGACAGCAGGTTCCCGGTGAGGTGAGCCAATAGGCAAAAAAACAGGTGGAGAGGTCTCTCGTGCAACCTGAGATAAGAAAAATAATGAGTTTACGAAAAATCTTAACAAGTGTTTTCATTGTTAAGTCACTGTTATAGGTGGAGTTTATGGAAAATCTTAACGAGTGTTTTCATTGTTAATTCACCGTTATAGGTGGAGTTTATGAAAAATCTTAACAAGTGTTTTCATTATTAAGTCACCGCTATAGGTGGAGTTTATGAAAAATCTTAACAAGTGTTTTCATTGTTACTATAAGTGGAGTTTTTGAAAAATCTTAACAAGTGTTTTCATTGTTAAGTCACCGTTATAGGTGAAGTTTATGGAAAATATTAACAAGTGTTTTCATTGTTAAGTCACCGTTATAGGTGGAGTTTATGAAAAATCTTAACAAGTGTTATCATTGTTAAGTCACCGTTATAGGTGGAGTTTATGAAAAAAAACTTAACAAGTGTTTTCATTGTTAAGTCACCGTTATAGGTGGAGTTTATGAAAAATCTTAACAAATGTTTTAATGGTTAAGTCACCGATATGGGTGGAGTTTATGAAAATTCAAAAATACAGAGAATTAGAAAATACCTCAGTCACGGCAGGAGCCAGAACGGGAGTAATTATGGCAGTAGTAGGGATAGGAACCGTTGGGGGCTGGCTCGTTACCTCAGAAGCTACAACGGGATCCCCAGTTACAGAAGCCTCAACGACAGGCAAAACTCCCTCACCAACATAAGGGACCAAAGCCAGTATGGGCGGTTCACTGGAAGAATATGATGGACTCCCAAATGAGGCCCCAACAGGGATGGGTGCAGAAAAACCACCACGAGGGGAAAAAGCACCAACCTTGGCCTTAGATGCAGGCAGACGATCAAAAGAAGATGGAGCAACGCTGGGAGAAAGTTGCAACATGAAGATAAGTGTTAAAAAGGAGGAATAAGTACAGAAAAAGGGAGAAATACTTCTGGGTGTTACTTACCTCGGTTATGGCACTAAAAAGGGGAATGGCGGTCAGAGGTCTCGCCAGCATCGTTGGAAGAAGAACGTTAACTAACAACGAGGACACTTCAACCTAGGGAACCCAAAGTTCAGCATGATAAATAAATAAAGGGGTGAGACTGAAAGGACGTTATACCAGATAAATTATAGAGGAAATCATACCTCGGGCTCATTTTCTTCGACCATAACAATGGGCAGAAGAAGCTCGGATGGAGAGGATAAACCAGAAGGGATGGGGATAGTTGTCTCTGGTCGCGAAGAGATGCCCACAAAGTTAGCACCACAATCACCCATGGAAACATCTCTTGCGCGTTGAGAGGCTGAACGGCGGGTATAGGTAATCCCGATCATGGGCGAACGAGGAGAAGTCACAACGGGTGGCGAAGCACCGAAACGTCCCCTCACGAAAGGGCTCACGGGGGGGGCTAGGGGGATTGGCAGTTTCTTATTCAACCTCCTGCACTAAAGTTACCAAAATGCATAAGCAAATGCACTTTTTCCTTAAGCAAATGGGAAATGATAATAGAACAAGTATACATACCGAAGATATAACAGGCGAGGAGGCAGGAGATAAGTGTACTTCAGAAGTTTGTCTCCTCTGGGACTTGGTACCCAGAGTTTTCTTCCTCGTTCCTAATACACCGGGGCCATTACCTCGAAGAATGATTGAGATTTTTCTCCTCTTCGTCGTGGGCTCGGTGGGATCAACAATTATTGTGGGGAAGATTCCCGATGGAGGAACAGCTGGAGCGCGCCGTTGGAACTCAACATTTATGCGTGCGACCTCAGCTTGCACTTTCCTTCTTAACTCCTCAGCTATCTCTGTAGGCATAGGAGGAGGAACGGAGGTAATGGGGAATGCCTCCTTAGGAACTTGGGATTTAGTCTGAGACTTGGTCTTGGATTTGGAAGAAGTCCCACTCTTTGCCTTCTGACCTGAGGGTTCATCGGTAGTAACTTTGGTCGAGGGGGCAGCTTTCTTAAAGGTTGTAGCACTCTTGGGTTTTGGCGTAGTAGTGGGAATCATAAAACAAAGGGGAGAAAGATCAGTGGGACATGCCTTGCGGGTCTTACTAATAGGGAACTCAACCCCAAGGATGGAGTTGCCTTTCAAACCCAGTTCCAAAGCAGAAAAGGAAAGAACTGGAGGGTACACTGGATCCCCCTCGATGAACTCTGCAATGTCAGCCAATTGTTTTGGCCAGTATCGTGTAGCGAATAGAGAAGACACATTCCCTTGCCTTTTATTGCTGGGAATGGTTACTCGCCCACCCATTGCAGAACTTATTCCCCATGCAGCGGTAGATGAGAACAGGGAGCAGGCCTCGCTAAAAGAAACCTTGGGGTTTGATGACTGAAAAATTGGGCGAGGAGCCCCCTGATCAAAACCGAATTGGCGGCTGCATCGATTGGGATTATAGTGCTCACTGGTATATCCCCACTCAGTGTAGGAGGGCAGATACTCGGGGGAAAATAGAACAACCACGGCCAACGAAGGATCTTCAATATCCGCACCTACCTCCACTAACCTGGCTTCATGTTGGAAAAAGTCACAGTTGTGAACGAAGACATCTTCTTTGTAGGGCCTCATAATGAAGTCCTCAAAACGATCAATCACAGAGATTAACTCCTTTCGACTCTGTTTCTTATGATAAAGGAAGGAGCATGGGGGCAGAATTTTTTTCCCTGAAGGAGGACGACTGATATTGGCCGCTACGGCAGGGAAACGAACGTAGAGGAAGCTTATCAGAAGGACGCAGTTGGAAAAATTTGCCAAGTTATAACGACCAAGTGATCATTCCATGTCGAAGAGGGTCCTGTCGAGCCATGTATAGAGAGATCCCAGAGTGATTGCAGCCAATGGAAGCTTGGTACCTCGGTCCAAACAAAGGGATATATTTATAAGGTACCTTCGGGGCTGATCATTGGGTTTTCCCGGTAGAAGGAAACGGGAAAGAATGACAAGGATATAAGCAGAAAGTTCCAGCGATGTACCTTGACCAGTGGCACCTCCAGAAGAACTACCTTTGGCAGAATCCTTAAAGAAATAATTGATAAGTGGGGAGAAAGTGGCCTTGTTTGATGAACCGGTGCAGCTTCGGCATATTCGGTCCAGCTCTAAACGATCAGCAGTCTCCTGGGCATCCAGAGCCTCATCAGTATAGGGCTCGTGGCATGTTGCTTCAAGGCCCACGAGCTCACACACATCTTCCAACGTCACCGTGAACTCACCCCACGTAGCGATGAAGGTGTGTGTAGTAACGTTCCAGCGAGACACCAGAACAGGAAGGACAACATTATTTTTGGATAGAGTGAACTCACCAAACCACTTGGCTCGTTGCAGCCCAATCTTGATGAGCGTTTCAGCATAAGAGCTCTGCATGTTGGAGTTCCACCTAGCAAAATGAGGAGGAGAATACCCGGGCACTTCAAACTCAATGTGGGACCACGAGAAGTCCCCTCAATCCAAACGAAATCGGAGAGTCCCTTCGGGAGGAAGAAAACCCCACTCAGTAGAAGCTTCATCCTCATCACCCAACAATAGAGGGTCAAACTTAGAAGAAAAATGGACCCTCTTACACGCACCAGCAAAATTATCACCTTCTCCAAAAATAGGTGATCGACGATAAAAACTTAGTTGTTCCTGGCGGAGCATCCAGGGTGGTGGCAATGGTAGAGGCAGTGGGCGGAGCACTGGAAACAGACGCGGTGGGGTTGCTTGAGGACGCCATGGCAAATAACGATAAAGTAACGAAAAATATTTGATCAAGAAGGGTTTGAGAACGAGAATGGAGAAACACGATCACAAGTGGAGATAGAGATGGTAATAGAAGAAAGAAGTCAGGAGGTAAGAGCTTAAACAACAATGGAGTTCTCACAGTTTCTTTTCTCTCTCTAAAAGACAATGGAATCTTGAAGACGATGAAATCAAAGTAAGAGAAAAGAAAGGTTAAGTGTTGGGATATGGACGTTTGAAATTTTTGAGTTCGGCGTTTAGATTTCCCCACCCTCGCACGTGCACGACCGCCTATAATCATTTCACATAAACACGTGGCACTTCGGGAAGTACTTTGGCAGTTGAAAAGACGGCACTACGTCATTAATGAAGTGACGCATAGAAAACATAAAGTGTTGCCTTCTTCAACAAGTTTCAATTTTGGCACCAGAAATTTTTGTCAGGCATATCTAATAAATTTCTAACGAAGAATATCCCATATGTCCAAACGTTATTCAAACACAACGAAGCACCACAGGGGAGAATTTCATTTACCAGCAGTCCAAACGAGTATTTGAGAAGGTTACTAGGTCTTTCGGAAGAATTTCAAATATTAAAGCTAGAACGGTTGAAGATCAGCACGAGGAAAAAGCGGCGATGTACCTTCGCCCCATCCCCAATGAGAATGGCGCTTCCGCTTAGGTACATCGGGGAGAATATTGCTTTTTCCAGGAGATTATATCAATGTGGTTCTAATAGGGGAAAGAAGGCCAGATTTTTTTCACGCAGAGAAGGTTCATCGGATTGAGAAGTTTCCATGCAGGCATTTCTTGTTCCCACAACAAATACCTCCACGAAGGGGAAAATGTAGAGGGGGCTTGGAGGTAATCCTTAGATTAGGGATAATCCACCCATTAGCAACAGTGTTTGGGATAAAGACAGCGTGGCAGCTTGGCGTGACAACTCATACTTTAACCTGTTTGATTACTTAGTCATATTGTATCTTTGTTTATATTAGCTATAAGCTATAACGATTGTAATGATGTAACGAGAATAATGAATCTATGTGAGGTCGAACGGTACTCACGAGAGACCAGGCTTGGCAGGGCCCAGGAGAGCTTTCATGCTCTATCGAATGACCTCACCGTGGGAACTTTAGAGGGACTTGGTTTGGAGGATTGAGAAGTGAGGCACCATTGGGGCTTGTCCTGACCATCTTAGATACACCTGGTGAAACACCGAAGGACCCTGACCGTGGATCCTCGGGCGGAGCAGCTTTGAGTTCCATCGGGCGTTGAGTTGTGAACCAAACAACCCTCCACTTAATGTCACATCTACTGTAGGTGATGTCATTAGCCAGCTAAACAATATCAGACCTGCACTTGAGTAAACCACCATGGTATTTGAGGCTGTCAGACAGTTGGTGAGCCACCTCTGCAACAACAGCCTCCTGACACACAGTGGTTAGGCAAAAGGCATGTCTTGGCATTTAATGTTTATGACGTGGAGACAACTAGTGCATCAGGCATTTAATGTTGTGACATAAACCATGAGGGTTGTCTTTCACAGTCTTTAATGACTGAGTGGCCTCGGGGATGGTGTGGGAGGCTATTTAAGGACCCCAACCACCCCTGAGGAAGGGATCTTTTTGAGAACTCTGGAGTTATCACTAGAGATATACACATCAGAGAGAGGGAGTTATTGCAAATTAGAGGGTTTACTCACCCACCATTGTTATTTATTGCGAAGCCTTTAATACGTGACGAAGATTCTTGAGGATTCTTGGTGTGTTTTTCCTGCCTACCAGGGTGTATGTAGGGTGCTTACTTCTCTCTCCCTCTATCTGAGTTATTTCTAAGTTTCATTACTACCTTCTGAGTTATACACGAGAGATTTGTGAGTTTAAATTAAGTCTTATCTTCATTGAGTTTGTGTTTGCGTGTTCTATCACTAAACCAAGGTTGTAGCTAGTTAACTTATCATCACCATACTTCAAAGGGGTTACGCCTCCATCTATAATCTAAAGTACCCTCTTACACAAACTAAAGTACAAGCATAGTACATGTCAAGTACACGTGAATGTTTCTATTAATTTCACGTGTACTTTTCATTTTTTATGCGTGTACTTTGATGATGTTGTTATGTTGAATTCAAACTAAAGTCACGCATAGTACATGTCAAGTACACGTGAATGTTACTGTTAATTTCACGTGTACTTTTCATTTTTATGCGTGTACTTTGTTGATATGTGTTGTTATTTAGAAATAATAAAGTCAAGTACACATTAAAAATGTAAAGTACCTTTGAATGTATTTGTTTAGTTCACGTGTACTTTACATTTTTATGCGTGTATATTGATGTTAGTGTTGTTATTTGAAACTAATTCAAAGTACAAGTAAGAGATTGGGAAGTAAACGTGCATGTCTTTTTATCTTTATCACGTGTACTGTATACTTTTATGTTTTGTCTTGCTATTTACAAACAATTTAAATTAAACACATCATATATTTCCCATGTGTTTTAAGGTCTGCGCCAGCAGCATCAATTTACAATGTGTTCTACATGAATATGTTATTTATTTTAATTTTAATATTTTTCTATATATTAGACTTTTTTTCTGTTGCATATGCTGTTGTTGATTCTGAAACCGAAGATAACTGGATGTGGTTTCTTGTCAATTTGCATAGTGCAGTAGTTGAGCAATATCGAAACATAACATTTATATCAGATCAAAACAACGGATTACTTGAAGCTGTTTCGAGGGTCTTCCCGTGGTCTACACATTCCTACTGTATACATCATTTACAAGGGAATATAAAAAAGAAAATGCGTGGGAATTGTGGTGGATTTTAAAGGAAAATTGTTAAAGATTTTTTATCTTGTGCATATGCTGTCTCAGTAAATGAATTTCACAAGAATATTGAAACATTGAAGAAGGAAGGAGGAGCTGCTACTGCTGATTTCATTGATAGTTTACCTCCTGAGAATTGTTCATGTTCATATTTCCCTGGTAAACGGTATGGTGACATGGCATCTAGTGTTTCGGAGTCATTCAATTCATGGATATTGGAGGAAAGGCATTTACCAGTAATGAATATGCTTGATAAATTGAGAGTGGAGATTACGAATTTCAATGCAAACAAACTTGTTGAGTCTGACACTTGGACAAATTAGCTATGTCCTTTTTTTCAAAAGTTACTGAATGAAAATTGGAATAAAATCCGACATTGGACTATTCGTCGCTCAAATCAAAATATATTTGAAGTTCATTCAGAAGTGCGAGCAACAGTTGACTTAGGAGAAATGACTTGTTCTTGTAAGAGTTAGCAGATTAGATGTTTTCCATGTTCTCATGTTGTTTGTGTTGTACGGAGGAAAGGGACCAGTATTTATGATTATATTGAGGAGTACTATAAGGTATCTTTCTACAAAAAATCATACTCGATACTTATAGTTCCTCTTCCTAATTTGATTTCCTTAAATATTCCTATACCTAAAAAATCCATTTGTCCTTCCACCAATGACTAAGAGACCGACCGACAGGCCAAGAAATAAGAGAATAAAGTTTTCTGATGAGATCACAGTACATAAAGGAAGTTACTTGCTCGAGGTGTCGTAAAACGGGTCATTATATGTCTACTTATAAGGAACCCATTTGATTACGTTTAAAATTGTTGAATTCATTCATTTTAACCATTTGATTGAATAAATTAATTAATAAATCATTTGTTTCACATAATTTAATGTAATTTTAGTTTTTAGTTTCATTTTTTAGTTTGTTTTTTGTGTAGTTGTACACGTATTTTTCATAAAATACACGTGATCATTTTTCCTGATGTTCACATGTACTTTACATTTGTATACGCATGTTATATATAGTACACGCGCATTGTGATGACCAAAACTATTTTATCAATGCGTGTACTTGATGAAATCTGCGTGTACTTTATGAAGTACACGCATAATATATAAAGTACACGCGTTTAAAAATGGATTTGGTCAGTTCAATCTACGTGTACTATATAAAAGCATGCGTGTACTTTATTTATTACATTTAGTTTAGATTTACTTGATGAAATATGCATGTACTTTATAATGTACACACATAATATAAATATAATATGCGCGTGCTTGATAAAATCTGCGTGTACTTTATGAAGTACATGCATAATATATAAAGTACACTTATTTAAAAATGGATTTGGTCAGTTCAATCTGTGTTTTACTATATAAAAGAATGTGTGTACTTTATTTATTACATTTAGTTTAGATTTACTTGATGAAATATGCGTGTACTTTATGATGAACACACATAATATAAATATAATATGCGTGTACTTGATGAAATATGCGTGTACTTTATGAAGTACACGCATAATATATAAATTACACGCATTTAAAAATGGATTTGGTCAATTCAATCTGCTTGTAGTATATAAAAGCATGCGTGTACTTTATTTATTACATTTAGTTTAGATTTACTTTCTTCATTTTATTCAATTCTTTTGAATAAAATGAATGTAATTTTAGTGTTTAGTTTTTAGTCTCTTGTTTTAATTTAATAAATGAATATAATATTAATGTTTACTGGTTAGTTCTTTTTTACTGAAAAGAACTAAACGTGATCATATTTTCAAATGTTCACGTGTACTTTACTAAATTTGCGTGTACTTTACTTTTTTACACTATGTATGAGTCATGGTTCGATATAATGATGTATTACGTAGGTTTTAGTGTATGAGATAACTCATAAGACATGTATGAAGGAAATAAAGTTTTTATTAAAACTGAAAAAGAAAGTAAAATTTTTTCACATAACAAAAGGTGAAAAAAATAAAGAAGGCTTCTACTAGGGAAAGTTATTAAAGGCATCTATGGTGTCAGGAAGAGAGTCAATTAAATTCGAGTATATTCGAATTTCTTCTTCAATGACAACCACAAGGCCTTCATGGTGCGCCTTCTTCTCCTTCAGCTTGGCGATTTTCAAGAGAACTTATTGTCTATAGAAAGACATGAGGTCTTCATGCATTTGAGGAGGGTCCTCATCCACATCAAATAAATTTATGGGATTGGGTGGAAGTCCAGAGTAGCCTTCCCTCACATATGTTTGAAACTGCTCAAGGGCAGTTTCATATGAGGAAAGATTTTCTTCAGTTTTTCTTATTTTTTTTTATTTCTTTCATCTCTCTCAAGAGTATCTAGCAACTTTTCTGCTGGAATACTCATTATGTAATCTTTAACCTAGATGTAGTGGTTAAGAAAGGAACAAATATTACTCTTTTATTGGAAAAGTTAAAGCTATTTATTTCTTTGACCATAAGTAGTTGGGAAGTGAGTAGTTGAGCTTAATAAATTGATTTTCGTTATCGTGTCCTTCTGAATAAATATATAAAGTAGTTTTCAATTAAAAATAAAAAATTATTACATTAACAATTGCGTATAGATAGTTTATATTGCGTGTACATTGTTTATATTGCGTGTACATTGTTTATATTGCGTGTACTTTGAAGAATTCACGTGTGTACTTAGTAATTATCACTTGCAATTTTGGTTAAAACGCGTGTACTTTGTTTCATAACACTCAGGTGCATTGTTTGTCTATACCTTACGTGGATTGTGATCCGAGCCAGTGGAAATAAACCATTTTGGTGTAATAAATATTGTAAATAATAACCAATATAACACAAAACATATTACAAATATGGTGTGTATTTGAATCAATTTATAAAAGTTTTTTCTCCTTTCGGGGGAAGAAATATTTTGATAGAAGAATTTCCCGTAGTACATATCCTCTGTGTTTTAGCATGTCAGGGTCTTGAAATAATTTTTGCATTTCCTTGTTTCTGCTAATTTGTTCATTGTAGTAGATGCAGAACTCCCCACAGTCAACCCTGCAATTAAAATAAAATAAATATACAAATTAGTATGATGTGAATGATTTTTTTTTAAAATATACAAATTAGTAATTTTTAGAAATGAAGTTTTTGCTTACGCATTATATTGCTTAGGGCATTCATGATCTCTTATTAGGTCAAATTTGAGATCACTTTCCAGCAAGAAATCTACTGTCCTTTTTTCTTGCTCTGTCAATGGATCATCATCCAATGTAAACTCATTTGATCTACCTTCATCAAACTTTCTCTGAGTTTTGAAACCATTGTTTTTCATTATTTTCGCTTCAGTCTTTAATAGGTACAGTGTTTTTTGGAAGATAGAAGATTGTTAAGAAGATAAATATTTAGCGTATATAAATAAAAGAGTATATAAAGATTAAAGTACATGTGTATTTTATTGGTCCATTTCACGTATATTTTAAAATATGATGCGTGTACTTTGCCCAAAGAATGAAAAGTACACGCATAATATTAAAGTACACGTAATTTGTATTGGTTCATTTCACGTGTATTTTAAAATATATCTCGGTGATTATGTGCAACTAATACAAAGTACACGCATTATATAATTCAGTACATGTGTATCATATAAGTACATGTAACATTACTAATTAAGTTTAGGCACTAACCATTTTTTTCGCATCATCGAATTATATTGTGTTTGTTTCCATGTCGCCCGGTCGAAGGGAATCCACGTGGACGACTTTCTTTTCTTTTTTGTATATCACAAGTAATGTGAAATGTCCTATGTTATGTCTTAGTATGAACAAATTATTATAAGTGCCTAAGTATTCAAATAAATCTTTGTATAACTCCCCATTCTTATTGACTTCATGTTTGCTACAAGCTTTTATCTGAATAAAATTATAAACATTATGTTAATACAAAAAACTGAAATTTTATTTCACAAAGCTTTCGGTTTAATTGTACTTACCCAACAATAATAAGAAAAAGTGTCTGAGTGGGAGAGCCCTTCCTTTGACAATTTAACCTCAATACATCATTAAAGGCAAGTATTATCTGTTTCACACAATATAAAATGGTGAGGTAATAATAATGTTGAAATTTAATGAATGTCTAATATTTGGACTACATACTTGGCTTGAAATTTCTTGATTCAAGGACTTTAACAAAATCTTCCCATGGGACATACGAAACCAGCCTTTTGAAAATAAACTCCCTGCATTTTATGTAAACAATAAGAATTGTATAATAGTAATAACCTTATTCTTTTGCGCCAAAAAATATAAATTAGCGAAGTGATAAATCATAAAACAATACACTTTACCTTGGCTCAGCCTTTTGAATAAACTCATCAATTTTTTTCTTTGCAGCTTCATCGAGATATTTGTATGCTTTCACTTCTTTAAGCTTGAAGTGAGTTTCTTTCATTTGTTGAGCTATTATTAGAGGGACTTTTCTCAGCTTTGTCTCTTTTTAGTTTTTTAATTGGTTCATGATTCTCGATTTCTCTGTCATATTTTTTTTCTCCTGTCCTCTAGTAACAGGCCCTTTTATTTTGGGTGTTTCGAGGGTGCCCTGAACTGTCTTTTCTTCTATGTTTTTTAATTGCATTCTCAAGCTCGAAATTTCGTCCATGAGTTGTTTATTAGTGTTTTCCTGATATATTTAAACAAGGAATGTTGGATTGTAAGCATTTTTTGAAACAATGATTTAAGTTTTCTTGCGTGTATTTTGAGAAAATTTGTGTTTTTCATCCAAATTTGTGTGTATTTTATAAAGTACATGCGTGTATTTTATAAAATACACGCGTGTACTTTATAAAATACATGCGTGTACTTTATAAAATTTATAAAAATACGTGTACTTTACATAATTTATAAAATACACATGTACTTTCATCATAATTTGCGTTTACTTTAGAAACTACACGCGTGTACTTTATATCTATTGTACTTTATAGATACCTGATCAGTTTTTTCACTGCTGATTCATCAAGCATTTTCTTCAACTCCGAAATTTCGTCATTAAGGATTTTATTATTGCTTTCCTATTATAAAAAAAATGTTAGATTATAAGCAATACTTGAATAAAACTGCATTATTTCTAATCAAATAATGCATATACTCTGCATTATTTCTAATATCAAATAAAACTGCATTAAAAATAATATCAAATAAAAATGCGTGTACTTTAGAAAAAATGCTTGTACTCTGCATTATTTATAATCAAAAGTACCTGTTGAGTTCGTTTCAATTTTGACTCCTCAAGATTCTGCCTCAATGTCATCATTTCTATGTCAGCATCTCTCCATTTTTGCAATGTATCATCATACTTTTTTTTAGATCTTCATTACCTAGAGAGAGATATCCATTTTTTTGTTCCAAAATTCATGATGATTCTTCCTGTTTTTTCAATGATTCATCCAATTCTTTAATTCTATCTGAGTCACTCATTGTAACTTTATCAAGCTTTTCTTTTAAATAATTGTTTAACTCAACTAGTTGGGCATTTTCCACCTCCAACTTATTTAGTAAATCTTTTTCCTTCAAAAGGTTGGAATTCTCCACCTTTAACTTCTTCATTTCCTCTTGGGCTTCCAAAAGTGAATCATTATCTACCTGCAATTGTACATTAAAAATGGCAAGATTCACACTCTCCACCCCCAAAGAGGTCACCTTATCTAGTACACCATTAAGGTCTTCAACTGCTTTAGATAGTCGGTTATTTTTTTCCAACAATTCGCTTTTCAAAACAGCAATTTGTTCCTCCAAATTAACCTTTGGTTGATCATTTCCCTTCTTTTTCTTTGGAGTCACAATGTTTTTAAGGGGAATATTCCAACCATATGAAAACTCATTGTCATTAATATCTTCAACAACTTTTTCGATGATGAATTAACATGTATATGACTTTCTGTAGAAATGTTCAAAGAGTAACTTGGCCCTTCAAACTGAGATTCCTTTTGTACAGAATTGTCCTTACAAACTGGTTTATTTGTAGCCTGCTTCAAAGTTGTTATTGCGATGTCATTCTTCACAAACCATTATCTCAAAGAAGATAATTTCCACCTCAGGAATTTTAGCGTCTTATCTGTAAATTCTTCAACAGGAGAAATAATTTCAAATTTCTCACATGCCCAATACTGTGATCATACAAAAAATAAAATGATATTAATAATTATATTACCTAGGTATTCATAATGAAAAGTACACGTGATTTGTTCAAAATACACGCAAAATTAAACGTGTACTTTATAAATTTTACACTTGTATTTTGAAAGTACACATGATTTTAACAAAGTAAACGTGTACTTTGTCAATATAAGTTCACGTGTACTTTCTAAAGTACACTTATAATATTAACAAAAAATATAACAAGTGTATTTTGAAAGTAAATGCACTTTATAATGTACAAGTGTACTTTCAAAATACACGTGATATAAGATGTGTATTTTTAAAATACACGTGAAAAAATCACGTGTATTTTGAAAATACACGTATTATATCACGTGCATTTTGAAAGTACATGGGAAAATATGACGTGTATTTTCAAAATACACGTGAAAATGTCACGTGTATTTACAAAATACACGTGAAAATATCACGTGTGTTTTCAAAATACACTTGTGTTTTCAAAATACACGTGATTTTTACAAAGTACACGTTAGAACTGGTATATAAATTTTGAAATATCAGGATATTTTTTTGCTCACCAGTAGGGAAATAACACATCCAGTAATTGTGTTAGGTTTTGTACTTGCTGATTTATCAAGTGAATGTATGAGAAACTCATGCACAGCAGAAGCCCAATCATACTTATTCATTTCCTCAATATTGTCGATGTATTTCAAGAAAAATTCTGCAAGGGTGAAGTTTGAGTTGGAGAAAAACAACATGTTCAAGAAATGGAGACACACAATTTTTACAAAATCGGCAATGCCTTCATCTGTCTCCAATTCGACTCATTTCTTCAAACCATTAAATATTTCTGAATTTCCTATTCTTTTTGCGAAATATCGTGCATATAATCCATGTTTTTTAGCAGTATTCTGTCCCTTTTTCTGTTTTATTGATTTTAAACCCGGGTATGCCAAATATTTCACTTATATCTATTGGCATTATTTCAATCCTACTCTTCATATGGAAACTTTTGGTTTTCGTATTGTACAGTTGGATAATTGATAAAATATTTTTATCGGTCTTCTTGTGGTCCACTTCTACTACTTTCCCACTGTAGTAGGCATTGAAAAGCTCCAAAATGGAGTCTTCTTAAGAAGTTCAATATGCATATTGTTTATTTTCTCTTTAATCTGACTCAAATCATGAATAAAGCTAACAATATTTGATCGATATTGGTCATTCTTCTTTGCAGGACATTTAGATTTCAATGCCACACTATAACTAGAACTAGAACTGGAACTGGATGAAGAACAATTATCAGAACTGCTCGTTTTTGGTTCTTTACTCTTCTTGCCTTCATCTTCATCCCCATTCTATAATGATATGTACAAAAAATAAAACACATGCGAATTAGAATAAAACATAGACTAAAATAAAAAAAATACAAGCGTATTTAACAAAAGTACATGCAATATTCTCACAAACAATTCATACAATTCTCAAAAAATACATGCTAAAGGGGGTAATATATATCGTCCGTTTCATGGTAAAACCTAACAGACGTTGTTCAACAAGTCAAAAACCAAGATTTTCTATTCCTAACATATTGAGTAAAGAAGTGATACAATATCTGCATGCTAAAAGCTCCAACATTTTCAAAACCCCTTAAGCAATACTACTCAATTCGATTAGCTAAGTCCTTCGCTTTCAATTTAGTTACTTGAAGCTGTTGCACATCAAAAGTGCACTAAATGTCTTCATAGTAGTAGTAGAAATCAAGAAACCTTTTAGCTCTATTATTGATGCGAATGATAAAATGAATTTCGCCATCATTAGTACTATTGACTGTCAGTGTGAAAGGTTTTGTATTAGTAATATCTTCGAAGGTGCAAGCAGCAGTTTTGTAGTTGAATATGCTTGATCGTATGATTCCTAAACAATAACACAATAATATAAAATAGTACACTCATAATACACATTAGTACACGCATATTGGATTCAAAAATTGAATTTCAATGTTCGTGTACTTTATGAATTTTGCGTGTACTTTCAACAAAGTACACGCAAAAATAAAAAAGTACATGAAATAATATTGCTTACAAACTAATAAAATATCATTCAAATGCCGTTAGCGCGGACCAAAATAACTGTCAAATATTGACACACTAATAATACTTCTTACAAACTCATGGAATATTATTCAAATGCCGCTGGTGCGGATCAAAATAACATAAGATTGATCAAATATGGATTTGAAATATATATTTTATTGAGTACACATATAAAACATAAAAGTACACGCATATTGGATTGAGAAATTCAATTTCAATGTGCGTGTACTCTGTGTAACCAATAAAACAGGGCTTGTACATGTACATATTCCAATCATGTATATATTCCTAGTCCTCGATAAATCTTCGATAGATGATATATACAGGAGGAAAAGTACGATGATGAAATACATATATCTAACATGCAAAAAGTGTGTTTTGCAATTAAAATGAGGAAAACATATATATTTTTTCATTTCATGAAGAAGAAGAATGTGATTTCATCAGTCCATGTGTCTACAAATTTATACGTATGAGAACACAAAATACATAAGGACAACACAGGTGATAAGAGAATGTAGACATACTTGTTAGTGGTGTTTGGAAGAATTTGATTGAGAATGAAAAATGCTCGGTAGAACTTCAACGATTAGGGTTTGATTGAAGAGAGTTAGGGTTTTGATCGAAGAGAGTTAGATTTTTGATCAAAGAGAGTTTTTGACGATTCGATCAGGAGTATTTATATGTTGTTTTTGACTAAAATTTGATTGAGAATGAGATTCGTTTTGGGATTTTGATCGAAGAGATGGTACGATTAAGGTTTTGATTCAAGAGATAATACAGTATTTTTGGCGCTTCGATTTCTAAAAAGTGTGTGTTTGTTTTAATTTCGGGGTATTTATATGTTGGACATAATCGTTTAAAATTTGTTGGGCCTGATTTTTTTGTCCAAAATTGTTAGTCCAAGGACTAGACCGAAAAAGCCCCTAATAAACACTAGTTTTACACATTATTGAATTTTAACATAAAAGTGGAATGAGATTTCTTTGGGTTCATTCCATTAAATTCCTCAATGATTTTTTTAATTAATATTTAATACAAATATTTTTATTTTATTTTAAAAATCTATCATCATGTGAAATACCTAAAAATACTTTTTTTTTTCTCTTATCATAAATTTTAAGAAAAAGTTATCAAAAAATACACAATGGGACTTTTTTTAAAATAAAAAAATAAGGTGAACCAAATGCAAAATGTATTTAGCTCCTAGGGACTAAACATTTATTGTCGCTGATTTTTACACAATGTGTATATTTTACAAATAGGGGACTTGACAAATAAGTCCTATTTACATATGACTTTTTCTAATAGGACGTATCAAAAAAAATCTCAATAGGTCATATTTATATGTTTGTGAGTAGGGCGGTAAATTGACCCCAGCAAGCCCAAAGCTCGCCCATTCCACGCGTTTAATTTGGGACGAGCTTCAAGTGAATTTTAGCCGAGATGAACTTGAGCCAAAATTTCAAGCCCAAACCCTATTCGAGTCGCGCTTGAGTTAAATGTTTTTGAGCTTGAATTGGGCCCAAGCCCCAAAAAATATTTTATACATATTTATTTATTTTATTCAAATGAATTGTAATATATTATGGATTTGGAAAATAGATTCAAAGAGATTTAGATGATGATTTTTGTGTTTTATTCATTCATATTAAAACTTTTAAACTTTGTAGTGTTTATCTAAAGGTTGTAAACATTTTTGTTTTATTATTTTCCTTTTAGTTATTTTATTTTTATGATTAATTTTGCCTTAAATGAAACAATATTAAAAAAAATATGCTTGTTGATATCGAATTCGGGTTGACCTAAACTCGGACATGTAATAGAGTGTGAGCTGAGATTGAGCCATGAGGCTTAATTTCATTTCGAGTCGAGCTCAGCCTTTGGAAGACATAGTTTAATTATTGTTGAGCCTGAGTAACTCCAAGCCCGACTCATTATGCACGATTTACAAGTCTATTTGTCAGTTTTATTTTGGAAAGAAAAGAAAGAAAAAGAATGAAAAGTGTTTCCTTTCCTTCATTAACATCCTTTTTTCTTTTAAATGATATTTTAGTTTGTTTACCAAGTTGACATGTGTCACAAATTTTATCCTTGACAATATTAGTTTTAGGCAAGCCTCTTACTAAATCGTTTTTAGACAAAGTGTGAATTAATTTCATATTAGCATGTCCTAATCTTTTATGTCATAATCAACTAGTTTCATTTAGTGCGGCTAAGCATTTAATTATTTTATTGAGATAAATCATCAAAAGCAAGAATGTTAATTGTTAAAGCATATATGAAATTACTCTTTTTATATTATTTATTAAATAGTAATTTAGATATTATATTAGTACATTTATTTTGATGATAAAAACAAATATTTATTCTAATATTACTTTGGCGATAACAAACTATTTAAAGTTTATTTTATAAAATTATATACTTATACTTTTTACTATGTGCATATACATAGTATATGGGGGTCCTTTGCTTAAAGAGGGGCATAATAATCTTTTGATTTTATTAATATCAGTAATTATTATATTTTCAGTACATTTTATTATTTTATATCTTATAAATATATGTATATAAATTTCTTGTTTTATAAGCTTTTCATTGTATTTATATATACAAATTTCTGGCTATTAATAATTGTGTAGACATTCTTTTCACACATAAATTTTCTATCCATAACTAATAGTTATTATGTGTATGTGAGCACGCGTGTTATTAGATGTACACCTGTTACTACAATATATATATATATATATATATATATATATATATATATATATATAAAACGATTATATAACTACTATTATATTATACATATTTTCAGGCACAATTTTTTTCTGTCAAAACTTCATTTAACATACCCATTCCATACTGTTTTTGGCGTTACCTATATAGCATTATATATAATATATACATACATATAAGACATACTTTCAAGTACTCCTTGGTTCGTCATTTTATTTACACAATAGTGGGGCATCATTAAGGATAGCCAGCAGGTCCCATAAGCAGAAAGATGAAGAAATGATGGGTGTTTAAAGCCTTTGCTTTCTTCTATATAAACCAAATCGAAAACTGTGGAAGCTGTTTGGAAACAGTTTTCCTATCTTTCTTTTCATTATTTCAAAACTTAAATCCTCTTTTCATGGCCTCTCTGCCTCGGCAGTATATGTTTTTTTGTTTGCTCTCATACATATAATACTATATACATATACTACTATATATATTGGTAGGAAGTGAGGAAAAGCTCATCTTTCCTTCCTTTTTGGTCGACCTGCCTCAAGCTATGGCTTTAATTTCCATACCTCTCTCTTTTTTATATTAGGTGCCAGATTTTAAAAGGTCCAAATGTTTGAAAAATCAATACCATATGGGGCCTTGAAAAAGAAATACCATATGGGGCCTGTTGAGCTAAAACACTCCTATGTTAAGCAACCAAGATCATAAAACTCACTTCGAAATTTTACCAAACACTTGGTGTGCGGAAAACACCCAAGACCTTGTTCCTAATGAAAACTAAGTGTGCAAACATAAAACGAATCCAATCAACAATCAACAAGTAGGATAACAAGAACACACAAGCAATCAAAGCAAAGAAACGACAACAATATAACGTGGTTCACCCAAACAAGGGTTACATCCACAATGGTAGGATTTCTTCTTTCTTTGATAAATGGAGGAACCACAAGGTTACACACTCACACTCTTTATCTCTCCAAGAAAGTCACTCACAAACCAAACACAAGAACTAATCTTTAAACAAGAAGCTCTCACTCACTTTTCTCTTTGAAAACTCACAAAATGTTCACTCTAAAGCTGGAAAAACAGCACTGCATAAAAGCAGAAAATAGGCTTCTATTTATAGATTTTTCTCAAAGTGGCAATTGTGTAAATATCAAGAAAAAATCTATTTTTCTCCCAAAACATCCGTGAACCAACGGGAAGCCACCGGAGAGCCAAAAATACACCACAAACTCCACCTTGGCGATCCGAATGATCCAACCAAAACTCCGGAATGAAAACCATTGAACCCGCTTGAAGATCACCCCGAAATCTACCAAGCTCAATGCGACTTCACCTAACCGAGGAGCCTCTCCTCGAACTTCAACAAGAAGTGAGATTTAGAAGCTTTAGGCAATGCCTAAACTTCTCTGTAGTCACAGGTTTGGTGAGGAAATCTGCTGCATTCTCATCCGTGTGCACCTTCTCAATCAAAACTTCGTCGGAATTAACCCAATCCCGAATTCTATGATTCCGCACATCAATATGCTTTGTGAGGGCATGATACACTTGATTCTTAGCCAAATGCATAGCACTTTGACTATCGCAATGAAGATGAACACTCTCTTGCTTCATCCCCAATTCACTCACCAAACTCTTTAACCAAATCGCCTCCTTTGATGCTTCCGTAAGTGCCATATACTCCGCCTCCATGGTAGACAAAGCACTTGTCGCTCATACATTGGATCTCCAAGATACCGGCCCGCTAGCAATAGTGAATACGCACCCCGATGTAGATCTCCGCTTATCAAGATCCGCCGCATAATCCGAATCCACATACCCCGTAATAAACTCAGCCCCTTTCTTCCTCTCAAACACAATGCCCATAGACTTAGTTCCCTTTAGATACCGAAGAATCCATTTCACCGCTTTCCAATGCTCTTTTCCCGGATTCGATATGTACTTACTAACCACACCCACGTCTTGGGCGATATCCGGCCTCGTGCAAACCATAGCCTACATAAGGCACCCCACAGCACAAGCATACGGCGTTGAAGCCATCTCCTCTAACTCATCATCCGTAGAGGGACATTGCTTTGCAGACAAAGTGAAATGTGAAGCTAACGGGGTAGAAGTGGCCTTGGCATCCAACATGCCAAATTTCCCGATGACATGCGAAATATAATTTTTCTGAGATAACCACAACTTGCCAACTTTTCTATCTCGTCTAATCTCCATGACAAGAATCTTTTGCGCCACACCAAGATCCTTCATGTCAAACTCCCGGCTCAATTCCACCTTTAGCTCCGTTATCTGTGACATGTCCCGACATGCAATGAGCATGTCATCCACATAGAGCATTAACAAAACAAACGAACCATCATCAAGAACTCGAAAATATGCACAATGGTCATGATCACATCTCGTGTAACCAACCCGTAACATGAAGGTATCGAACCGTAGGTACCATTGTCATGGCGACTGTTTAAGCCCATACAATGACTTTTTAAGCCGGCACACATGATCTTCCTTTCCCACTTCCTTGAACCCCTCCGGTTGCACCATGTAAATAAGCTCCTTCAAATCACCGTGAAGAAAAGCCATTTTCACATCCATTTGCTCCAATTCCATATCGAATTGAGCAACCATTTCCAACAACACCCGTATCGAAGTATGCCTCACCACCGGGAAGAAGATCTCATCATAGTCAATCCCCTCCTTTTGTGAAAACCCCTTCGCTACTAGCCTTGCCTTGTAGTTCGGTTCTTCTATATTTGTTAATTGCCTCTTTCTTCCTATACACCCACTTAGAGCCAACAATGTGTCGCCCCTTGGGTATATGAACCAACTCCCACATAGAGTTCTTTCGAAGAGCTTCCATCTCTTCCGACATAGTACCCATCCAAATCGTCTTGACATCACAATTAATGGCATCTTTGTATGTCGTTGGATCACCCTCACTAGAAATGAGAGCGTAATTGACCTCTTCCCAACCAAGCCTAGATGGTGGCTTGATCTCCCTACGCTCTCGGTCACATGCTATGGATGGCATTTGCTCCACCCGTTGAGTGTCCTCCACATCAACCGACTCCTCTCCTAAATCATCCTTATTCGACTCCACCTCAATCATGTCATCACCCGATTGAGAATCACTTGAACCACTAGTAGATGCACTATCACTATCGGTGGTTGATGATCTCGGAAATACCAAAGAAATCTCGATGGTTCTAACACCACCGTCATCGGCAACTTCCAGGAACTCCTTGGCCTTCAACATGGACGTCTCGTCAAACCTCACATCCCGACTAACAACTAGCTTCCTCGTAGATGGGTCCCAAAGCTTGAATCCCTTTACCCCTTTTCCATAGCCTAGGAAAATACATCAGCGAGTTCTCGGGTCATTTTTAGTCCTCTCGTCACTAGGAATGTGAGCGTACCACGAACATCCGAACACCCTCAAAGTAGAGTAGTCGATCTCGTGCCCCGACCATACTTCCTTCGGACACTTCAAACCAAGAGTCGAATTTGGTGATCGATTCACCAAATACACGACGTGATCAAGAGCCGCTGCCCAAAATGATTTCGGTAACCCGGCATGAAACCTCATGCACCTTGCCCTTTCCATAATGGTGCGGTTCATCCTCTCCGCCACCCCATTTTATTATGGAGTCTTCTTAACGGTAAAGTGTCTTGTGATGCCCGCATCTTTACAATACTTGAGAAACCCACCATCTCTATACTCACCCCCGTTGTCGCTCCTCAAAAACTTGATCTTCTTCCCCGTTTGATTCTCCACCACGGCTTTCCACTCCTTGAACTTCTCGAAAACCTCCAATTTTTCCTTCAAGTAGTAGACCCACACTTTTCGTGAATAATCATCTATGAAAGTCACAAAGTATCTAAAGCTGCCTATGAAAACAACATCCGAAGGCCCACACACGTCGGAATGAATATAGTCAAGAGTCCCTTTACTCTTGTTCGTAGATATAGTGAATTGCACTCGAGGTTGCTTCCCCATCACACAATACTTGCAAAAACCGAGCTTGCATCCGTGCACCTCTTTCAAAAACTTTCGCCGATGAAGTTCTTCCATGCCTCGTTGGCTCATGTGACCAAGTCTTATGTGCCACAATTGTAGCTCGTCGATTTCAGGCTCCGTAGAGACTGTCTCTCCACCCACTACCGTATTTCCCTTAAATATATAAAGATTGTTCGGTAACTTTGTGCCGCGCAAAATCACCATCGATCCCCTTTTGACCTTTAAAGCCCCACCCTCGGCTTGAATCACACACCCCTTTGAATCGAGTGCGCCTAAGGAAATCAAGTTCTTTTTAAATGTCGGAATGTGCCTCACTTCACTTAAGGTTCAAACAACCTCATCCCACATCTTTATGTGCACCGTCCCGATTCCTACTACTTTGCACTTAGCATTGTTTCCCATGAGAATCTCACCACCGGTATTGGACTTGTAATCCTCAAACCATTCCCGGTTCGGACACATGTGGTATGAACATTCGGAATCTAGAATCCAACCATCAACGTGATCGGAAGAAAAACAAGTAAGAACCTCTTCGCCTTCCTCTAAAGTAGCAACACCGACCACATCCTTGGTAGCGTCTCCTTTCTTATCATCTTTCTTCCACTCCGGAAAATTCCGTTTAAAGTGACCCTTTTTATGACAATTGAAACACTCAACCGTGCTAATATCTCAAGATTGAGACCTTTGGAAGCCCCAGTTATTTGCACCCCGAGACTTCGACCTTCCTTTTCATCCACCACCACCAACCTTGGCTATCAAGCCTTCACCTTGAGAAGATGAACTACCTCCACCGCTACCATTTTTCTTCTTCATGGCCACGTGAGAAATGATGTCCTGCATTACATCATTGAACTTGAGAGTAGTCTTCCCAAACATAAGTGTGGTGACAAAGTGCTCATATGAATCGGGCAACGAAGCAAGCAATAATAACGCTCGATCCTCCTTGCTAAATTGAACATCAATTCGATTCAAATCGTTGATCAAAGCATTGAAGACATTTATATGCTTCATCATATCACCGCCCTCCTTCATTTCTAACTTGAAGAGCATCTTCTTTAAAACAATTTATTTGACAAAGACTTGCCCAAATAAATCTCCTCCAATTGATCCCACATGCCCTTGGCCGTAGTTTCCGATATCACGTGATTGAGCACATCATCCGTGATATACGTTTCAATTGAAGAAATCGCTCTTTGATCAATATCGCTCCATTCGGGTGCGGTCATATCCACCGGACGCTTCTCTATACCCAACAATGCTATAACCAACCGTTGTTGAACAAGAACACCCCGTATCCTTCTTTTCCACAAGCCAAAATTAATTTTCTCATCAAAAGGTTTTATCTCAAACTTCACTGAGCCTCCGGATCCATAACTAGGATCCCACTTCTTAGAGCCTCCGCTTGTAGAAGTTGATTCGAGAGTACGCGACACCTCCTCTGCCATTTGGAATAAATTCTAGAACTTATGCTAATATCACTCAAATTGATTCAAGCCGAACCAAAATACCAAGCAAAGCAAGCAACCAAAGCTCTGATACCACTTGTTGCGCTAAAACAGTCCTATGTTAAGCAACCAAGATCATAAAACTCACTTCAGAATTTTACCAAATACTTGGTGTGCGGAAAACACCCAAGACCTTATTTCTAATGAAAACTAAGTGTGCAAACTCAAAACGAATCCAATCAACAATCAACAAGTAGGATAACAAGAACACACAAGCAATCAAAGCAAAGAAACGACAACAATATAACGTGGTTCACCCAAACAAGTGTTACATCCACAATGGTAGGATTTCTTCTTTTTTTGATAAATGGAGGAACCACAAGGTTACACACTCACACTCTTTATCTCTCCAAGAAAGTCACTCACAAACCAAGCACAAGAACTAATCTTTAAACAAGAAGCTCTCACTCACTTTTATCTTTGAAAACTCACAAAATGTTCACTCTAAAGCTGGAAAAATAGCACTGCATAAAAATAGAAAATAGGTTTCTATTTATAGATTTTCCTCAAAGTGGCAATTTTGTAAATATCAAGAAAAAATCAATTTTTCTCCCAAAACAGCCGTGAACCAACGGGAAGCCACCGGAGAGCCAAAAATACACCACAGGGCCTAACTTTTTTAGTTACCGGGTTAAGAAAACTCACCATTCGAGACGCTAAGAACTTTCGACTGCTTTGGGTAGTGGGTTTACTACTCCAACACATACCTACATATATATATATATATATATATATATATATATATATATATATATATATATATATATATATATATATATATATATATATATATAGAGAGAGAGAGAGAGAGAGAGAGAGAGATTCAGGCTCTCGTGTGGACCTAGTTTGCGGACCAGCTACTATCCAAAACTTATTTGGGGACCACTTCGTCTTTTATATAATATTGTCTTTTTTCTAAGGTTTCTGGAAATTTAAATTTCTACCCCAATAGATTCTAAAGTCTATTAAGCTTATCTTAAAATCTATTCTAATATGGAAACCTCAGTGTAGAAGTTTCAAGGCTACTTGTTAGGCTTCTACTGTCACTATCGTACTGAAATTTGGAATAGTGAGGATTATCTATATAAATATTTTCCTTTATGTATTTAGAGATTTTAAGAGGTTTTTGAGGAAAATATTCTAATCTTAAATACCTTATGCGGTACTGAGGTTTTATCAATATAGTTTCTTTATATATTTGGTTAACAATGTAAATTAGGTTGTCTGTTATAAATTCGCCTAATTCGTCGTCACCATAGGATGACAAAAATCTACGATATGTTCTAGGGGCAGTTGTCTCTACGTTTTTAAAAAGAGGACGGATTCCTCCTATTCTAATTAAAATAGTTATTTTTTCAGCTAACCTTTTTCGTTTAATGTATTTTAATACGTCTAAAGTATCTTGAAGTATTCTAGTATATTGTTGGTATTTTTTTGGTCTTGAAAGTTCTTCTGCGAACTCTTTAGTTCTTAATTCCTATCTTAGATCACGGATCCCTGTTCTAATTATTTCTATTCTAGGTACTTCTTGTACTAACCACTCAATGATTTGGTCTATATATTTATAAGTACCACCTGCGTATGTTAAAGCAGTTTCCATAAATGCTTTATCTGAGGGGTCTGTAAGAGTCCACTATTAAATTTATCTTATTAAGTCTAAATTTATGTGATTAACAAATGCTAAAAAGTCTGTAGTGATTTGTAGGCTCATGCAAGTTTCTTTGAATTATAACAATAATATGTAAAATAGCTAGGGGTTTGGTTCGAGTTTATACCTTCCTTTTGGTCTGAAATATCTTTATCTTCTTTCCTTCGTCTCTTCAGCTTTGCTACTATTCTTCTCCGATTTGGGCCTCCTGAAACTCTCTCTTTATTTGTCGCACCTCAATCCACTAGCTTGGTGTTGGACCTATTTCCTGCTTGTATACCACCAAGCCTAACACCCACCTGGCTAACAACTCACGACAAATCGACACATGACGGCGTTTCAACATTATAACACCTACGTGTTACACCAGAGGTTCCACACAATAGTCCTCTATGAACAGAAAGTTGGAGAATAATAACAACTTAACATAAGAGATTTCCGGAGAAGAAAATACTTTTATTACATAGCATAAGTAAATACAACTCTCCCCTCTCCCATAACTATGAGAGGTTTACTCACTCATGTACATATTCTCTCACTCTCTCTCTCTCTCCTCTTATCTTTCTCCTCTTCTTCCCCCCCCCCCCCTCCTCTTCTATTTTTCCCTACACACTGTATGGTCCCTTTTATAATCACTAGTGTACATACATTTGACTGACAACTAGAGGCTAAAAGCTATCCGATTAAAGGAATACAATAATTAAAGTCTTTAGAAAGCAAATTTATATTCTTATCAATAATTTTGGCAAGTCTTGAGTCTATTTCTCCTTTATGAAAAGAAGTTGTCTGGTGGCCCATGTGGGGAGGATTTATAACTTCGTCTTCTTCTAATAATGAGGAGGAATCTTTTGCTTTTTCAAAAGGTCTAAATAATTGAGAGTTTAAATAATGGCATCTTATGTCTGAAGTAATTCTTTGTATATGGTGGGGCGCTTCTCTGTCTTGTTCGTGTCTTCTTCTACCTTGTCTTTGTCTGGTAGGGCATTATTGTTGAAGAATTTATCAATGAGACCTACCAGTCTAAGGCTAGCTGGAAAAGCTATCTCTATTATTTCCTTTGATTCTTTTTTGAGCCTTCCGTTGAATGGCTCATCAACTTGGATAATGAGGTCTTCTTTATGGTATGTAGTGTACCATCTGTCTTCACTTGTTAGTAGCTCCATGATTTCTATCGTTTCCATAGATTGGGCAATCTGGAGTTTGGACTTATCAAAAGTTAGGTCTTTAATCTCTTCTTTGGATAGAATCTCTATGTCTTCAAATGAATAATTGAAAAATATAATGAGTCTAAATCCTTTAACTCTCATTCCTCTACAGGAACTTGCAATTTGGTAAATCCTGGAAAATAGGGGAAGAAATTCTTCTACCTTCTTGATGTACACATGGGCTATTTTCTCAAGAGCAATAGAGTCTTCTACAGTCTTTATCTGGACGAGTTTAATGAACCCGTGGTATGCTAAAGTTATCTGAGTCATATTCGCTTTTCCAAAAAGATAAATTTTTTTAACGTCTTTGAAAAGCCCCCTAATCATTAAGGCATCTCCATTAATCTCAAATAATAACATATTGAAATTTTCAATAATGTTATTACCTTCTTTCTGAAAGTCTTCTGAAATTGAAAGATTATTATAACCAAACGGTATAAAAATCTTAGTCTTAAAGGACTTTTTTTAATAACAAAAATTATCAACTGGTCTAATTTTGGAGGATTCTCCAAGAGTTTGAGCATACATTTGGGTCTGAGGTCTAGGAGTAGCAGTACTACTAAGTTGAGTAATTATAAGTCTTTGAGTTCTCATGAATCTGGCAACAACTACCAAATTCTGTTTGAATTCTCTCCATAGTCTATTCTTTACATTCCACTACAAGGCATGTATCATCATCTGAAAGTTCTCATATAAATTTTATCAAGTCTGGGTATCTTTGGTCTGGTCTATATTGTGAAAAATACATTTTTCCAATAAGTCTATTCTGGGAAATAATTTTATGTATAGATTTTCCAGGAGGAACTAGAATATCATCAAAGTTCTCTAGGATTGGTCTTTCTTGAGAGTCTTGAATATGAGTCAGTATTTACGTTACACCAACATTTGGTCTTACGTGTCTAAGATAATCTGCAACGTCTTGTTTGTTTAGTTTATTCGTTCTAGAGGAACTCATCATGTCTAAGTCTTCTGTTTTCATCACAAAACAAGAGATAACATTAGTGCTAGTAAACATAAGTTCTCTGGATATGATGTCTGAAATGGTATTTTTGCTTCCCTTAATATATATAACAGAGAAGTCATAACCATTAAGCAATTACTGCCATTTAATAAGTCTATTTGTCCTTGATTTGGATAAGTCTAAGTCTATGAATTTTACTGCATAAGAAGAGTTATTCTAAACAGTAAAATGTTTAGGTCTAAGAAAAAGCATATATTTTTCTATTGCCCTTACTATAGCTAAGACTTCTTTTTCATGGGCAGTGTATCTTATTTCTGGATCAGCAATGGTTCCAGAACTATATCTATAAAGTTTCTTCTTTTTTGTCTGATGAATAATGGCAAAGTTTACTGCTCCCCATTGTTTATCAGATGCATTTATTTCTACTATAAATTGGTCTTCAGCATTAGGCAGTTCAAGTAAAGGGATATTCTTGATTGCTCTTTGATTAGTCTTATAACCTCAAAATCGTCTTTAGTCCATTTAAAAGGATTGATCTTGTTTGTTCCTTTTAATTTGAAAGTTAGGCTTTGTCTTTTTGAAGCAAGGTCTTTAATAAAGTATTCAACATAACTTAGCAATCTTAAAAATGATTGTAATTATTTTCTATCTTTGAGTTGGTTTGGAAACTCAAGAATCTTTTCAGTTATGTGTTCTGCTAAGGATATTTTTCCTTTATTAATATGCATTCCCACAAAGTCTATTTCGGTTTGAAATAATTACATTTTTTCTCAAAAATAATAATTCTGTGTTTATCTAATTCTAAGATACTTTTTTTAAGGTGATCTACATGTTCTGTCTCAGTTTTGCTAGCTATTAGACAAGATAAAATTCTGAATATGGTCTAAAGATATTTTCTATATGTCTTTGGAATACTTGAGGGGCATTAAAGTATCTAAATGGCATTACTAACCATTCATATTTTCCTTGGGGCACACTAAAGGCTGTCCAAGTTATGTTATCTGGATGCATATTTATTTATCAGAAGCCTGATTTGTAATCAAACTTGCTGCATATAAGAATCAAATTCATTGAAGATGTCTATAAAGAGGTTATTCTTATCTAGTATCATATAAGAATCAAATTCGCAATTCTTATTAAGGTGTCTATAATATATGACCATACGTCTTTTTCCTCTCTTTCGTTTAGACTCATTTTGAACATAGAAGGCAAGGCTATTATGTCTACTTTTACTTTCTCTAGCAATGACTAGCTTAAGCATTTCATCTATGTCTTTTTTGAATTTTTGTCTATCTTCCTTTGAATATCCTTTCTTATAGGTTCCACCATTAACAGTGGCATCTAGGCTAATAGGTATTTTCTCCTAAAGTAGGCTCTGCTAATTGCCTTATCTTTTCTTTTTCTACTTTTATATCCATCTTGTTTTGTTTGGATATAGCTTGGACCTTTAATAAGGTTTGTTAGGCTTGATCTAAAATGTCTTGTTGTATAAGTGTTATATGCTTATAACACTTTTGGTCTGAACACTTACATTATTTTATAATGGCTTTGTTATTTCTATGGCTTCTTGTTGGTTTGTAGGTCTAGGTCCACCATGCTCAACCGAAGAACTCTGATGTTTTATTGGTCTATAATTGGGTTTGACCTGCATAAGGTCAAATGCAGTCTTATGATCTATTAGAGGGGATTTAATATTAAATTCCTCGTTATCACTAATCAATATCTTATCATTATACTGAGTATAAGGATGATATTTATTAATAAAGTCTTGTCCTTAAATAATGTTCCCTGTGAAACTAGAACGAGGATCCATTATCCAAAATCGATGATTAACTGTTTTGTTAGTCTGATTTCCTAATTTGAAATAGTTAGGAATAGTCTAAAAATATAAAGCAAATGGATCTCCATTGGATACGTTACCATGGATTTCTTGATTGATATTTAGAAAATAATCTTCAGGAAAGGCATTAGCCTTACAAATACTTTGTGAGCATCCTGTGTCTATAAAGGCTAAAAGTCTTTTAGGATAATCTCTATGTTGTATGAATAATTATACAAAATAAGCATGTGGTTTAGTACATATTCCCAAATTATTCTTTTCTAGAATATATATTCATTTTTAGGCTTATCTATGAATTCTAATGGTGTTAGGTCTTCTGAACTACTGTCAGAGCAGTTATCTTTTAAATCACAGGAAATTCCCTTTCGTTTTAAGTCTTCATTTTCTTTCAATCTCTTTGCTACATTTCTATCGATGTCTTGGTAATATGTTTTAATATCTTGGTCTATTTTAGCATCATACTGGGTAGTATGAATTTCTCTAAATCTAGTTCTCAAACAGTTTTCATGGTAGTGTAATTGACAAATAACACAAATCATAAATAATTATGTTTGTATAGTCACAAAGCATTCTACACATCTAAAGTCTTTCTTGCTACATTTTATTTCAAATGTGCTGTAATGTTTTTCATCAAAGTAACATTTAGGTATCACCCCATACGCGTTGGGGGTGCGACGACCTCTCATCTCTCCATAAACTCACCCGACCCCACTTATGGGGGTTGATGCTCTCCTTGTGGCTCCCGTCCTAGGATCATATTCCAATAATCGAAACAAGTTGGGACCTCGCCCATAGATAAAGGATAAACCGGGAGACTCGTCGTGACTAATTGGAAAGGGATCCTCGTGATGCTGACTCAAAGCATGGTCAACGTGCACTGACTCGGAGGGGACACCTAGGTTTCTTTCAATTTTTAAGACGCATGGGTCGGGCTCTAAGTCGGATGAACCACAACTTTCTCCTCACTCGCCTTCGGGACCTCTAGTGGTATGGGTGGATGGTCACAAAGAAGAAATTCATTGATTTTATCTTCCCATTCACTTTCTTCTAGGTGCCTAAATGAATCCATTAGAGTTTGGACTTGGTCGTTAAGGCTCTCATCTAGGCTCTCATCCACCGGACCGAATTCTTTTTCAAATTCTTCCATGCTCATGTCCCCTAGATCTCTCTCTCTCGCGGTGCCAACGTCCTCTCTAACTTGCTCGCTTTCTAACTCCACCATTTTTCTCTCTTCTAACCCCTCTCTCTCTCGCTCTATTGCGGTCACTACACACCTCTCTTCCACTTTTCTCTCCGCGTCACAACTACCACTATTACCTAATGAAATATGGTACACCCCTAATGGCTCTCTCTTGGGGGACCTCTCACTCTCATGGCTCGACACTAAGCAGGACCCTAGGGCCTTTCCACAATCATTTTCCTCAAAGTACTCCCCTACGATCTCGTCTATAAAGCTCACCGCATGAAGGTCATCTTCTTCTTCCGTATGTTGGGTGACATGGAAGATGTTGGTCTCTAAAGTCATATTCCCAAAGGGGAGTTGCATTCGCCCATTCCGAGTATTAATGATGGCGTTAGCCGTAGCTAAGAAAGGGCGCCCAAGGATGATGGGAACATGGTTACTCCAGTTAAATGAGGGCTCCGTGTCCCAAATGACAAAGTCTACCGGGAAGTAGAAAGTGTCAACTTGGACGATCACGTCCTCGACTATGCCTCTTGGGATCTTCACGGTTCGATCCGCTAATTGGAGAGTGACCTTAGTGGGCTTGAGGTCTCCCAAGTCAAGTTGCCTATAAATGGAGTAAGGAAGTATGTTTACACTTGCTCCCAAGTCAAGTAAGGCTTTCTCAATTTTATTATCTCCAATGATGCATGATATTGTGGGTGCACCGGGATCTTTGAATTTAGACGGGAAATCATTTAGTAGAATGGAACTCACGTTCTGAGCTAGAAAGACATTCTTTTTAACCTTCATCTTCCTTTTTACCGTCAACAAATCTTTGATAACTTTGCCGTAGGCTGGAATTTGCTTGATGGCATCAAGGAAGGGCAAATTCAGTTTTACTTGCTTTAGCACGTCTAGCACTTCATCACGTGGGGTCCCCTTTTGATCGGGAATTAGCCTTTGAGGAAATGGTGCCGCGGTGGGCGGTTTTGCTACTACCTCGGGCTCACTAGTGTCGTCTTTATCACCTTCATTCAAGGAGACATCTTCGGCCTCTTTCGTGCCGGGCGAAATCTCCTTGTCTTTATGTATGTCTCGTGGGGGAGGTGACAAGTCAACGACTCTCCCACTACGTAAAGTGGTAATTGCGCTACATTGCTCAGGATGGTCGTGGGGTGTCGAGCTAACACTAGTTTGACCTTGGAGAGGTTTTTGGCCCTGGGCAGGAAACTTTCCCTTCTCTTGAACACTCAATGAGGATTGTATTTGTGACAGAGTCGCATTTATGTCGCCAATTAGACCATCATATTTGGCATTATTTGCGGTCTGGCTCGCAATGAATTGATTCACGGTATCCTCGAACGTTCTCCGCTGTGGCGGGATATAATTTCCATGAGGTGGAGGTGCTTGCATATGTCCCTGCATGTGCGGAGCTTGTTGAAAATGGTGTGGTGGAGGAGGGGCAACATGAGAAGGAGGGTTCATTGCGGCATGTTGTTGCCCGTAGCTAAAACCGGGAGATTTTTCCACGAAGGGTTGTATGAATTCCCGTGCGGGGCATCGAAATTACCCTTATAGCCTCCTATACCACTAACTTGCTCTTGCAACATTACTTTGTAGGCGGGTATCGTCGGACATTCCTCAGTTGAATGTCCCGCCTCACAAATCGCACACACCTTCACGACGGGGATTTGGATAGATCCAACTAACTCACATAAGTCTCGCAATCCTTTCTCCATAGTGTCCAATCGACTGTCCGTCATAGAATTCTTATCTACGTGGAATAGGCCGGACGCCGATGGAGCAGTGGTGGGTTGTCGATTTCGATTTTGAGCGTTCGGGTCAGAGGTATCCCAAGATTGGGTAGTCTCGGCGACATACCTCATGTGAAGATCAGCATCATGGGCATCTAGATCGACAAACGGACCACTTCCCATAGTTTCAACAAGTTGTTTGGAGTTAAGATTTAACCCATTATAGATAAAGGAGATGATTTGCGACGGATCAAATCCATGATGGGGGCATGAAGCCACTAACTCGTTGAAACGTTCATAACATCGATGGAATGGCTCATTTTCATGTTGTCTAAACGCTTGAATTTGAGCCTTGATAGAGATTGTTCGATGTGTTGGGAAGAATTTCTTGAGAAATTTAGACTGTAGCTCATTCCAGGATGGAATCGAGCTTGGAGGTAAAGACCATAGCCAAGCTTTGGCTTTATCTTTAAGCGAGAAGGGGAAGAGTTTGAGGCGGATTACCTCTTGTGTGCAGGTTTGATCATTGAGAGTATCACACACATCCTCAAATTCCCTTATGTGGAGGTATGGCTTTTCAGAATCCATACCGTGGTAATGTGGTAGCGTCTGGATCATCCCATTCTTGAAACGGAACTGCCCGGCATTATACGGGAGTATAATGCATCCCGGAGTGACAGTGCGCTCGGGATATAAGAATTCTCTCAACGGGCGGTACGGAGGCTCTTCCTCACCGGTAGTTGCATTACTGTGCTGCGACATCTCTCTCTCACTCGACGATTCGGCGTTCTCACTGGGTGTGCACGACGTGTGTCCTACGAAGGAGAAGGGAGTGTTGCTAGAGATTGAGTGTGACGGTGTGGGAGGTGGGATCCAGAATTGTGGGGCTTGTGGAGTGTGGGGACTATCAGGATTATACTCAACAAGTGGATTTTCGTGAATGCTGGTTGGAGTATTATGGGGTGTGGGAGTGGTTTCAGAATTTTGCATTAAGTTTGTGAGAGATGGTGGTGAATCTTTTTGTGCTTTTTATTATTTTTTTGATTTTTTTTTTTTTTTGGATTTTTGAATTTTTGGTCAAAGCTTTGGATTAACTCGATCTAATCCTAAGTCTACCTAATTCCCCGGCAACGGCGCCAAAAACTTGACACGACTAAGAATGTGTCTCTAAAGTGTGTACTCTATAGGCTCAAGTGCAAGCCTGTCGTTCAAGTAATAATCCGACAAGTCGGGTATCGATCCTCAGGGAAAAAAGGACAACGGAGTTGTGACGACGGGATAAGACGGAGGAATCCTAACGACGACTCTAAAAAGAAAGGAAAAGATTTGATTTTTGGTTTTTGGGATTGATTACACTAAATGCAATTATGAAACTATGATAAAATATGCAACTAACTAAATTATCTAAATGAAGAATGAAAGATTAAATTGAAATTGCTAAACTTAAATGATGAGAAAAGAGGATGGGAATACAATCCCCCAACCCTAGTGTAATGCAGTGACAACGTTGATCATAAATTTATCCGATTAATTCAAACCCGGAATTTAGTACTCCCAAGCATTATGTATACGAGGTTCAAGCCCGCGTCATACCTAATCTGAGGATGAGTAAATCGGTATCGCGGTAATTACATTCAAATTGTACTCTAAATCATCACGAGTACCCATAGGCAAACGAGATATAAAGATCTACAATTCTTAAGAAATTACGCGATACGATTTAAATTAATCATTAAATTCAGCGGATCGACGTTATACACATACACTAACACATCAGGTTGGGTTCATGCATCCCAACCTTGAAAAACCTAGCCGGACATGTTAAATGGACTAATGCATGAAATAATGACGTTGCATGTGTAGGAATTCATGATGAAACTGACTAGAAACATGTAACTACGTATTATGAATGCGAAAACAAGTTGAATCTAATGGGAAAACAAAGCATGCAAGAACAATAATAAAGAACAAGAATTTTGAATTAAAACTTGCAAAAACAAACCCGAAACAATGAATTCTTGAAGTAATTTGTGCCCTTGATGTTCCTAGATGTTCCTCTCTTTTTTCTCTATCCAAAACTCTCTGAAAATAGCCCTCAAAGCTGCTCCTAGGTTAATGCCTACGTTCCCCACAAGTTTTGGAGACTTTAAAACCTAATAGGAGACTTGGAGATTAATCAGAATAAAATACAAAATTCGCGTGTCAGGTACAGCGAACCGGTTCGGAGGTACAGCGAACCGGTTCGCCCCTCCGAACCGGTTCGGGGTGGGGTTTGCATGTACCAGCCTGGACTTGCTCTCTACACTTAGATTTTTTCTAGATTTTCTCTTCTTTTCTTGAATTTTTCTTCAACTTCAACTGAGCATAACTTTTCAACCGTAGCTCGGATTTGGGTGCCGTTTCTTCCAGTGTTCTCGTTGTTCCAAGCTCTTCAACTTCCCAGTTGACCTCTTCTTCCGGATCGGGCTGCAAAATTACCGACATGCCCTTGAACTTGCCTTCTTAGCTTTTCTTGCACAGTCTTGTTTCCTCCTTTGCACTGCTTGCATAATTAACCTGTAAAACCAATAGGAGAAGCACGAAACACGCAATACTCGCCAAGAAGGTTAGAAGCATAAAAGTGAATCAAATCCATATATGTTACATCATTCGGGTTCACAAAAGTACTGAAATTAGGGGGATAAATATACAATATTTATGCCCAATCAAACTCTAATTACCCAAATAAGATATCACACGGAACCTTTAAGGTGTACATAACATTATTCTAGTTATAAACACACGATCATTCAACCCTAACAAGCATGTACACATAACACACTTAGCGTATATCTTAGAATACCCATATCACATTCACCTATAGGATATATATCATTACTCTAGTTATATAACACAATCATTCAATCATATTAACCATGTACACATAACACGCATAATGTGCACTTTAAAATACTCATAACATATACGGTTATAGGATACAAATATACTACCCAATGCTATCATCTTTCAGGAATTACTCCCTTTTATCCCGAGTTACCAGCACCGGACTATTATCACACCGCCCTAGTAATAAAATCAAAACACAACGTATGGGAAGCGGTCATAGTTTCGAACCTGAAAGTGAGAACAAATCATACCCAAGACTTCTCACCCAGAATAAAAATCACATAATAAATAATGGACGACTATGACCTGGGGACTATACGCACCCTGCTCCTCAAGTCAAGGGCCTCACCCACATCCTCCAACCTCCCATGATAGCATGTGTTGGGTATGCTCACACAATAAGTATATGTATCATTCACACTAGATATATATTCAATCACATCACATATGCAAAAATGATCCCGTAAGGTATATACATCCATGCCACACACACACACACACACACACACACACACACACACATATATATATATATATATACACACACACATATTATCTCACGTTCGTATGTGTGAAAGTAATGAATTCGGCTATATGTATATAACTCTCGTTATACTAACCAATGCCATTTCCTTATACGATCCCTCACTTGAAGCTTACTCATCCATCATACTTATGCTATGAATAGTCTCCCAATTTGATCCACATTGAGTATACTATCTTATAACTGAATGTATATAACCATCGTCCTTCACACACCATCGATATCCGTATGCACACCGATATACAATAACTATCCCGGCTATAAGTATAAACACAAATTATTCTAGTCGGTGATATACTAAAACATATACTGTGATACCACTTGTCTTTGAAAGTACATAGGGAAAAAGAAACTACCTCTATAACGTATAACCACTTCATGATAGTCCACCCCAATCAAATTAATACACTCCAATTATCTTTTAGACCGATAATCATTTGCTTGATGAAAGAGGTACCATACCTTCATAAGCCATTCCTAAAATAGACCTGAATACCGCGTTACTATCTTAAGGTATCAATCTCTCGATATAATAACCTAACCCTCTATAATACATTAACTAAGAAGGTCCCTAAGTCTTAAACCCAAAAGAAAAAGGGAGTAAAAAGAAAACAGAGGACCGATCGACCGGCCTTGACCCCCAGTCGACCCCGGTTCTTGAATTTGCCTTGCAAAGCAACCAGTAGGCTCTTCACTTGAGGCACGATCGACAGGCTTCCTGGTCGCGATCGACCGACCATACCAGATATTTTGGCCCTTCTTCATTTTGGACGAAGCTTAACCCTCCAAAACCCCCATATATCATCTTCTAAGAACAAATCTTCAACCCAATCATGTTTATAACATTAAACTCATCAAATAGATTAACCCAACTAATTATACAACCTCAAACCCATGTATAAACATCAGATGCAAGATCAAATACCCAAAATCTAGGTTTTTGACATGTTAACCCAAAATTCAAAATTTATACCCACAAATCATGAAATAAATTACACACATTGATTATTTAGCAAGATTAATCACTTGCCTCAAAGTTGTAGTGGTTGAATCGTCCTCGAGATCGCGTATTGGCCGGAATCCCCGAGCTTTTCTTCCTTTCCTCTTCTCTCTCTCTCTCTCTCTCTTTAGGACTCTCTATCTCTCTCTCTCAATCTCAAAAATGAGATTATCATCTCCCATAGACTTTATAAGCCTTGTTCCCAAAATACCCAACTTTAAATGATAATATACACTTTAAATGACTCATTTACTTCAATTCGAGTCAAACTAACTTAAAATATTTTGAAACCGAATTAAAACCCAAGGACAGTCATTTTGACAATCTCGACCCATCCGGGATCAGCCGCGTGCTCAGAATCGTCATCCGAAATACTTTATAATATCCTCAATTGCCAAATTAAAATTCTCCAATTTAAATAAATATTATTTCTCCCAAATTAATTAAAACTCTCAGTCCTAGAAATCATAGGGTATTACAAACTATTTGTGTTTGTATTTATTTCACATACAGTTGTACCTATTTTAGGTGTATTTGTGAATACATATACACTTATTGATATTCTATTGTTACTACTGATAGTACTAATACACTTATTATGTTAAGTACAATTACAATGGTGAAAATAGATTCAATTATTCTTATTAATTTGCATATTGTTGCAATAGTGAATTCAAATACATTTGCACTTATTTATTGAGATAGAATTACAATAGTGAAAATGGGTACAATACATTTATTAAGTTGGATACAACTACATTAATTAATACGGATACAGTTACACATACTTAGTTAAATACGATTATAAAATATATATTATTGACAAGGACTTATTTCGATTGAGAATCAAAGATTCTAAATCGAAACAAAAATTGAAACATGTTAGGTGCTCGTATGAATATATGACGAGCTAAATATTATTATAAGTTGGGTTAAATAACTTAAACAAATGACAAGGACTGGAGCTTAAGTTACATTTTTTGACGCTATAATTGATGAATAAGGGAATTTCGTGACAATGTCTAAATAATGACAATGAACCACTTACATTTTTTTCCCGATTATGTTGTCGTGGTACTCGAACAATTTTTCAATGGAAACAAGAACACTTTTCCAACGAACCAGGAATGTATTGAATATACCATATACTCGTATATTTATTTGTTATGATTCATGCTATAAGAACATATAAACTAAACTTTGATACCAATTTAAGAAATAAAAGATTTTATATTATAATATTATGCATATATAATGTGACCAAGTAATTACGTATGAAAAATTTGAAATTTGTGTGAGTAAGTGGGTTGAAACACTTATTATAATTCAGGGAATGAGTTAAAATATGTATAGTTAAAGGACTATATTGATACGATTTTTAGTTTGGGGATTGTTTTAAACTCTAATGATAGTTTAGGAACCATTATTTTATTTTACTCCATACAACATTCTCGTTATGTTAGGTTTAACTACACTTTAACCCCTCAAACTTTGCCCATAGTTTCACTTTAACACCTCTACTTTCACTTTTTTTATACTAAAACTCTGTAACGTTTTTAAAAAGGATTAATTACCTTCAAACCCTAACAATGTTATGTTCTGGATCGAAAATTGGTCATTCGCATGGCACGTGAAGATATTTATGTACAAAAATATCCTCTTATGCCACATAAATGGCCATTTTTTTAACATAACACTGTTAGAGATTTAGGTAATTTGATTTATTTAAAAAGTTCAAGGGGATTTATTATAGAAGATAAAAGTATGGGTGGCGAAGTAAAAATGTGAGTAAAGTTCGAACGTCAGTGTGTAATTAATCATTAGGGCTCGTTTTGTTCAAGGTTTGGAAAGGGAACGAGAATCATTAATTATAGGAATTTTAAGTTCTTGGAATCTTGAATTCCTTTCCATTGTCTGGTTGAAACACGAATTTTATTTCCCTTGCATCTAAAATTACTTCCCCGTATTATGAATAAATATCATTTAACTAAAATACCATTATACTTGATTTGAGTGTGCGTGCGCGAGTGTGCATGTGCGCGCTCACATGAGTGTATGTGTTATTGTGTGTGTGTGTGTGTGTGTGTCTGAGAGAGAGAGAGAGATATAGTGTGTGTGAGAATATATTTTTGTCTCACCACAAAAGTAAGTTAGAATGTTTGAGAATATTAGATCCCCCATTTTAGAGAGGAAAAGAGTTTTCCAAACAAATATTGTAATTTTAGATGAGGAAAATTTTAAATTTGAGAAATTTATATTATCTTTCCAAATGTGGAATCATTTTTTTCTTCTTAAGACCTTCCCCAACCGGTTCCACTATGTGAACATTACCGAGTATCTAACTCACGGGGTCCTGTTTTCCAAATCCCATAGTTCTGGGCCAATATAATTAAGGAACTTACATATGCGGTCAACGTGAAACCCAAAGTTGGAATCATACCACCATTTAATCTTAGGGTGATGATATTCCAACCCCCAAATATTCTCATTAACACCAAATTTAAAAAAAAAATTCTACCATCAAACACTACAAATTTACCCTGTTAATTTTATTAAAAAGTCTATAAAACCCTTTCACATAACCCCCTTCTCCAAGGCTCAAACCCTCTAAAAACTTCAAAACCCTAATTCTCTAAGGCACAAACCTTTCATAACCTTCAAAACCCTCATTCTACATAACACAAAGGATGCTCAAAGTTTAGATTGCACAATATTACACTCCCATATTGGTTCTCATTGTATTTAATTTTTACACACTGAGAAATATTTAGAAAAGAAGCCCCGAAAAAGATAAAAAAAAAAAGCTACTAAGACTTCCTACGGTCACCCGTAACCGTAAAAGATGGTATATCACGGCTTAACTTGGCCGTGGTAAATGAAGTTTAGCGACTAACTTAGGTCGTAACTATATTAGTTGTGGTTTAATTAACACGTTTGGGGGTAGCTGTGGCCTTGCATGTCAAAGTTTATGTTGTCCGCGTTTGACTTCTTACGGTCATCCATAACCATAGAAGATAGTATATCACCGCTTAACTTGGCCGTGGTAAATCAAATTTAACAACTAAGTTAGATCATAATGATACGGCGGAAATATTGCGTATTTCACCCGTTAACCTACGCGTTATTAGCCCCCGCGGGTATCTTATTCCCTATATTTATGCTCGTTAACCAGACAACCCTCGGATTTCTATGTTAACATGTTTTGCAAGGGTTAATTGAGCTTTTGTAGGTGTTTTGATGCTTAGTGTGAACTTCGGATGCGTTTCGCTCGATTTCCGTACACAACCGCACGCGCAAGGGCATTTTAGTCTTTTGATAGCTTGGGCACCTGGCCCGACATCTACACGGAAGTTGTAGCTCTCCTCGCTAGCTCCGCGTGGCCGCGAACGGTGCGCGATTCCGATGCATAACGACAAAGTTATGGCGATTTGAGCGACGTTGGATTGTATGCCAATGCAGGGGGAATAGCAGGCTGCCCCTGCTTGATCGATCGATCGAGCCTGGGGGTCGATCGATCGAGCATTATTATTTTTGCCACGTTTTTCACTGTCGATCGATCGACACCAGAGGTCGATCGATCGATCCCCTGTTTTTCCCCTGCAGATATTTTCTTTCTTTTATTCCAACTTACTATATAAGTTGGTTTTTGTTGTAATAAAGTAGAGACCAGATATACTTAGAGATATTCTGAATTAGATAGTTTAGTTAGGGTTTGGTGTGGAGATTTCCTTTCTTCTTCTTCTTGGATTGACAACCCATGGGTTTGTAAGATTGAACTATTCACTTCCTCTCCATTAATCTAGTTTGTTCTTCTTCTCCTCTTGCCTTGTAATTTAGTTTCAATGCTTTCTAACTAGTTTACATGTTTTAATTCTTGATTTCTTAGTCTAATTAGCATAATTTAGTTTAACTCACCATGCACCCTTAGATAAATAGGGTCGGGATTTCATTTCCGCCATTTTCGGGCCCCGAGCTCCGAAAACTAGGTTTAATGCAAAATCGCGTTTAATTGAAACCGCGCGTATCAAAGTTGGATTGCTAAGCGTTTATCTTTCTTTGTCACGCAACGTTAGAGTTCATAGCGACAATTCGAATTTAATCCGCGTGTGATCATTTTTCAGTTAAATGTTTTATCTCGCAACTTTGGGTTAAATTCCTTCTTGCGTGATGTTTATGCTTAATTGTAAATGCTCGATTAAATTGCTTTCGAGCCTTAACTCTAGTTAGTAGTTGTTTCGATCCGTTTGGTAGAATGCGATCCCGATCCTCACTTTCCTTTAATTTAGCATTAACTTATTCTTTTCTTTTGTCACCATAACCACCTATCATCTTTTACACTTTTATTCTTGAAGTAATTAAACAATTAACATCTAAAATTCAACTACTCCCTGTGGATTCTCGATACCCGACTTACCGCTCTACTTGCTTGTCAAGTGTAGCTGTAGTTTAGGTTTTATCTTTTGTATGTCGAGCGGGAGCCGAAATCAACGATAGTGTCCCTACACGAACACTCGGTTTCCCTCGCATAAAATTGGCGCCGTTGCCGGGGAGTGTGTTTTAGATTGTAATTGCTTTATTATTTCGTAGTATTTTTCCTTTCCTATTTGTATTCTTTGTTTTAACCTTTTTTGCAGGATTTGCATACTTTGAGCGCTAAGAAACTTTGATTCGCGGTTGCTCACTTTCTTTCTTGGATTCTCCATCTTTCAACAACGAGGTAACCATGTCTTTCTTTTATAGTTATTACGGTTATTCTAATGATTCTTACTTTGGGGATAGTTTTCAAGTTTTCCATTTTCAAGATTTTCTTGAAAATGAAAGACTTGAAAACATTTATCGGAATGAAAATCGTTATTGGGAGCTTGAGTTGGATTCATTATTCGAATCCAATGACGATTCTCATTTCATTACTTTCGAAGACGAGTTTCAACCAAATGAGGAGTCTGAGGCTCTTGAGCCGAGGAAGCCTACTTTGGAAGAGACTTTGCTTCTTTACTCCCAAGGTTTGGAAAGCCTAAATGATGCTGGAATGAGACTTGGTGCACTTTGCGATGAGATGAATTCTTTTGCACAAAACAATGAGGAGGTGGAAACTTGTGTTTCACCTCGCTTTTTCAGAGAATTTCTCATCGAATGTGAATCTTTCTCCTCCGAAATTCAATCTCCTTCCGACGATGAGTCGATTGAGATTGAATTTGTTTCGTCACCATATTCGTTTTCCGTGATCGAACCATTAGAATCACCGGTTGATTCCTATGGGTCGGTAGAAACTTTTAAAATTTCTACACTTTTTGCCGACGAGGACTCTTTACCGGACTTGTTTTCGACGGATGTTATCCCGACGTGCGCACCATCTCCCATTCCCTTTGAAAAACCTTTGGGAGATGAATTGATTTTTCTTGGACCTCAAGTGTACTTTTCCCCCTTGTTATCCAAATCCCCCATCGTCCGCCCAAAATTTCAAATTGGCGATGGTTCATTTTTTTCACCACCCACATGCCTTCCGTTGTTCAAACGGAATTCATATCTTTCGGGAGGCATGTTCGCTTTGGAGGGTCCACCGTTGATCTTTCAAAGTCAAATACCTTTTTGGGTGGACCCTCAACTATTTAGACTTCTAGTGTATAGTTAGTGTGAAGCCTAAATAGTAGGTTGTAAATAGTTAGCTTTTTAATTTTCTTTCTTTCCTATTTTTCTTTCCTTTTAATTTAGTCTAGTGTAATTAGTTAACTTTTTGTTATTTGTTTTTTCTATGCTCGGTCCTAACTTGTTTTGTAGATTCCTTTGGACTCGCGCTTATGGAGATCGCTCCAATTTTGGGTAATATCGTTTTTTTCCTCTCTTTATGTTGTGTTCTTAATGCGCATTGAGGACAATGCAACATTTAAGTTAGGGGGTGTAGGATATTCTATCCATTTCATGTGTAGTCCATGGATTTGCTCACATTTAGTTACTAAGTATGCCTTTTTGTGAAAATTTTGAAAATTTTCAAAAATATTTTCTTTCTTTTTTCTCCTTTGTTAGGCATTTTGCCTTGTTTCCAGTGATAAATTTCAATAATTGCCCGATCCAATAGACAACTCAATGATGCATGTTCTCGATTTTAAAAGTTATTAGACTTTAGTTCTCAAGTCATTGATATTGTGAATAACTTCATGAATTAAACTTTATCCCATGAGCATATGCACTTTCCTTGTCATATTGATTTGGTTTAAGATTTTTATAACTAGGTAATCTTTTGTTGCATTGTATATACTTACACCGAGTAAGCTTTGTACCTTTCGTCGTTTGTGAGTGTTATACACTATTCTTTTCTCTTTGAAAACGTTGAATTCGTCGGTAATCTCTCTATTCTTTCATTTGACCGTTCATTAATTGAGTTCATACTTGAAATGTTTTACTTGAGCATGATTTTCATATATTATTTTGACTTGAGAATTGTGTAAACTTTTGGAAATGATCATAGGCCCTCTTTGTTATATCACCCACATTAGCCTTGACCTCACCTTATATGTTTCCCTAGTCAACCCTTTTGAGCCAAAATATAGCCTTTCGTTTCATAACCCCATTACCATAACCAACTCCAAATTGGAGTTTTAAGCCATACATACACCTTACATACCTTTGTTTGGAATGTTACTTGGGATTGAATGTTGTTGTTGTATTGCGGTTGCAATTTTAGGCATATGAGAGTTTGATAAGAGTGATGAGAAGAAAAGAGATGTGAAAAAAAGTGAAGAAAAAGAGAAAGAAAAAAGCAAAAGAAAACAAAAACAGAAAGATAAAAAGAAGAAAAGAAAAAGAAAGAGAAAGTTGTAAATATTGTTTGTAGTGTTTCAATAAGCTTCGATTACTCTCTCGATTGTTATATCTATGCTCGTTTGGACATTCTTGTCCAACTTTTTATATTGCCCACTTTTTACATTATTCCGAGTTTCATCCCCAAACACTTTGAATCCGTATATACATCCCTTTCATTTCGTACCTTAACCTAGCCATACATTATAACCTTATTCAAGTCCTATGTGATCTTAAGTAGATGTAATTCAAAAGTTTAAATAGTTTTGATAATCTGTGAAAATGCATTTCGCCTCTTTTAGTGTGCGATATCCTTTCATTGAGATTGCAAGTTTTTCATTTCCTATATAGCGTTCCTCATTTGTGACATGTGCGCGGCCTAGTTTCCATTTACATTTACTCCTTATGTCCGCATGTCCCGTGTATTACCTCCCTTTTCATAGTGAATTCATTTGTTGAGCGTAATGCCCGTGAGGATTGAATGTATGCATGCTTTGATGTCTAGTATCCGAATTATTTAAGTTTTTCGCCAAATCATTCTTTGCATATGCTCACTCCCCTACCACATGTTAGAGTTTCAATTCATTGAGGTGCATTCGATAATGTTAATAACTACGGACTTCTCATGCGAATTCGTTTGCTATGCTAATAACATGTTGAAATCTTGTTCGCACTGATGAGTTTGTCTTACTTGATTGGGCATACTTTGAGGAAACTTTATGATGTTTGTGGGTTCCATCACTGAAAACCCTCACGAGACGACACTCGTCCACTAGGGTAACCTAGGGGTTTAACGGCTTATTGCATATGCTAAATGCAATCGTATCGCCCGCGAAAGTGGCCTTATCTTTTTATTGCTTTTATACCATACTTTTGTACTCTCTCCTGTGTTGGTTTACTAGTTCTTCTTGTTGCATCCTATTTCATTGCTAGGGACTAGCAATGTGTAAGTTAGGGGGTGTGATACGGCGGAAATATTGCGTATTTCACCCGTTAACCTACGCGTTATTAGCCCCCGCGGGTATCTTATTCCCTATATTTATGCTCGTTAACCAGACAACCCTCGAATTTCTATGTTAACATGTTTTGCAGGGGTTAATTGAGCTTTTTTAGGTGTTTTTATGCTTAGTGTGAACTTCGGATGCGTTTCGCTCGATTTCCGTACACAACCGCACGCGCAAGGGCATTTTAGTCTTTTGACAGCTTGGGAACCTGGCCCGACATCTACATGGAAGTTGTAGCTCTCCTCGCTAGCTTCGCGTGGCCGCGAACGGTGCGCGATTCCGATGCATAACGACAAAGTTACGGCGATTTGAGCGACGTTGGATTGTATGCCAATGCAGGGGGAATAGCAGGCTGCCCCTGCTTGATCGATCGATCGAGCCTGGGGGTCAATCGATCGAGCATTATTATTTTTTCCACGTTTTTCACTGTCGATCGATCGACACCAGAGGTCGATCGATCGATCCCCTGTTTTTCCCCTGCAGATATTTTCTTTCTTTTATTCCAAGTAGTAGTGTATCGGGGGGGTTCCTTGTTTGGATTTCGCTTTGCGAGACACCCCACGCACGAATAAGGCATAGTGTTGAGACTGGGGAGAAGTTAGCCCTTAGTACTTGGGTTAACTAGATCACCTCACGATATTGCGCTAGGTTGCTTCTAGATGAGAGGTGAGAAATATTATTGATATTTGCGAGAAAAATACGCACTTAACTGTCATGCATTTGAGTCACATGGGAATCATATCAAACCGGGTCCTGACCCGTATCTATATTTCTTTGTTTCTGCATATATTCTTTGCCGCACAAGTGCTCTACCGCATGGACACCCGCATTTACATTTCCCTTCCAGTTTTCATGGAGCTACAACTTTTTGCGGAAGTTGTAGGTTACTTGTATTAGGCGCTTCTTTCTATTGTACTCTAGTTATGTTCAGTATATTGTTTCGGGCATGTTTTGCCCAAGGTATTGCACCCATTCATTATATTATAAATATTGAATTGTAATACTCGATGTACTATTTGTATTGGTCTGTTCACCGACAGCTTATTCGGTGACATTTATTATATCGTCATTTTTTTCATTCATCGATTTTTTATATCCACCGTTTTTACAAATGGGATTGTCTAAGTGTTTTCTTTTACTTACTAAATTTTCAAAATTGACAGTCCGTTTTCTAAAATGATTGGTGGTTATCTCATACTATTATGTTAATCGACAGTGATGCTGAGAATGGACCATCTATGATTCCTGTGATTATTCGAGTATTGGGCTGGCCACCTATTATTTTAGTAGGCGGGTTGTCACAGCTGAGTGCATCTGTGGACAAAGATGCCTTGTCAGCACCAGACTGCGACTCATGCACTTCCTTAAGCTTTTCCTGAAAAGACAAAAAGCACATGATTAGTAAAATAAGTAAACTAAAAAATTATAACGTAATTAACAAAAATTAAACTGTCGGATTACTTACAATCGTGGCCGCGACGCTCGGGGACACCTCCTTGTCCTTCCCCTTCTTCGTCCGAAGAGCCACATAAGTATCGAGCCTATGTGGCTTCCCCCCTGGCCCACTCCCTACCCCCTGAAATAAAATAAAGTAAAGTAAAATTAGTATCGGCCCCGCAAAGTAAAATAATGAAGAATAATATATTTATGTAGTTATAGAAAAATTAAATCGTACCTGCATCCTATGCTCCACCTCGGCGTAAGAGGTCCGGCCGGAGCAGTGCACGTCCGTCTTTTTTGCCCGATTTTCCCTCCCCGATTGGCGAGATGCCAATTGTCGATCCTCGATCTCATTGTCAATGAACTTCTGCCATTGTGCCAATGAGATCGCCTTCTTGGGGGGGGGGGGGGGACGGATTCACGCCATTGGATGATCGACTCTCATGTTTTCCCAAAAGTACCGTGCCCGCATATTTTTTTCCCACGACTTGAGTTGCTCCCTAATCTGCTCCAAGACGGGATCGCGTAGCTTTGGATCCAAGTTGAATTGTTCCTGTCCAACAAATACAATGTTAGTTGCGAATAAATATAAATATAAATATAAATATAAATATAAATATAAATATAAATATAAATATAAATATGAAATCGAAATAGAAATTGAAATTGAAATTGAAATTGAAATTGAAATATTCATATAAATATAAATATATTACCTGTAGTGCCGCCCAAACAGCTAACTTGAGCTCATATGGCACCTCCTTCCAACTCATAAACCCCGGGCCGATGACCGTCTTTAGCAGAACGAGGGATCTCGCTAATATCTCCGATTTGTTCTCGACGGTAATCCCATATTTCCCATATTTTGGGAGCCTAGGGGCAGAAGATCCCTCTTCGCCTCCACTACCACCGACCCCAGACGACATCATCATAAACAGCATCATCATCTTCGCCTTAATATCTGAAGGAGACATTTGCTGTAAAAAAATGTTATTAGTACAGATATAATATTATCACAATATGCATATCTTATAAGAGAGTCGGGTTTGGCATTAATAAAGTGAGAATTACATTCAAGACTTTCTAACAACATATATATATATATATATATATATATATATATATATATATATATATATATATATATATATATATATATATATATATATATATATATATATATATATATATATATATATATATATATATATATTGTGAATTACATCCCATATTTAAAATAATCTCAATGTTAATTTCAGGTATTGAATTTTTACTATTGTTTTGTGCTTTTTATAAATCATACTCCACCCCCACCCACCCCCACCCCAACATGTTTACGGGATTTCATCACCCGTCATAAATTTTTCGGTCCGTGACTTACTGGCCAGTTGTCTTGGGTCTTTTAGTCCTTTAACATTACTTTAAGAATTTTACCCAATCTAAATACCACATTTTCTTTCTTGTTATACACTTGAACACGTTTTGTTATTTAGTCCTTATTAATTTATCTTTGATGTATTACCAGCATCTTTACTTTTATAAACTTTATTTAATTTTCAATTTTAAGGACTATTTTCATCACTTAGTGTTCATTTAAGTTCTAGTATAACAAGTTCCCATAAAAATCTTTAGTAAAATTCTCATATCTTCTTTCAATTTAAACACACACACAGTAGTGACTGTCTATTTAAAATAATCTCAATGTTAATTTCAGGTATTGAATTTCTACTATTGTTTTGTGCTTTTTATAAATCATACCCCCCCACCCCACCCCACCCCCCCACACAGTAGTAAGATTATGGACCAGAACCTAAAATTTTAAAAAAGTGTTTTTATTTAAACCCCACTTTTCTTTCTATAACTCCTATTTTATTAAACTTTAAATATAATTAGGGGTGTATAGAAAGAAAAGTTAAATATGAATAAAAAGTAAATATAATTAGGGCTCACCAGTTTGATCAAATTTTTCAACAACATAGACTAAATGATCTTTATTATAAGACAATTACTACAAATTTATGCGCATCGCCCGAATTCAAAAAGTAATTTAATGACTAAAGTAATACTTTTTTTAACTTTAGTTATTCACCACAAATCTTAAAAAATATTTTTTTTTCATGCTTTTAGCAACTTCGGATGCCATTTTAACCCTTATTGTAGTTTTTTAGTTTTCATGCTTTTATTTGATGGATATAAAGTCATGTGATTATTTCACCATATAAAGTCAACAAAAAACGCCATATATGGATTGATTTTGCATTTAGATTGATTTTCTTTGAGCTATATCCCTTTACTTTGCATTTAGATTGATTTTCTTTTGGTTACCTCTTAAGTTTGTCATTCATTAGGTATTGCATTACCAAAGATCAAAGTTTTGGGCATACATGATTCTAAAAACCAAAATTTGTACTGAATATAGATCAATTTAACAAAATTTGTCAATAAAAAAATGCAAACACCCCCCACCCCCTACCCCCACCCTGCCCCACCCCCTATCCCCACCCTTCCCCACCCCCCACACACGCACACACACACGCACATATATACACACATACACACATATATATACACACAAACATATATATAAATGGAAGAGAGAGAGAGAGAGAGCAGCGTCGAGAGAGAGAGAGAGGGAGGGAACGGCGGGAGGGAAAAAAGAAGGGGGAAAGGGTTTTTGCTGGAAACATTGTCACGGTCGTGTCAAGGTCATTGACCGTGACAATTCTTTGTCACGGTCGTGTCAAGGTCAATGACCGTGACATAAAACGCGTATTTTTTGTCACGGTCAATGACCTTGACAAGGATGGTCGGCTGAAAGGTGACAATTTTGTCATTTTGGTGTAGTGGATTCTCATCCAGTGAGCTAAAGTTGCTTTGGGCATGTTGTTTATCATATAATCCTTTATATTTAAATAATGCAACAATGTTTAGCAATAAAACATACATAAAAACCAAGTTGTTATGTACAAATACTCACATTTTAAAATATACCAACAATCACATTTATTAACAATCACATTGTTTAGTAGAGACAACCACAATCTTTAGTAATTAAACATAAAAAAAAATCACAATTTTTAACAAAGCAACAAGGCCACAAAGTAACAAAGTTGGGCTTTTCCGTGAAGTTGTAGGGGCACATCTCTTGTTAGGGTCTGGTTCGTCCTTCTCATTCCGTGGTAGATGACTTGGTTTGCTAGCTGTACTCGCTCATATTTATAGTTACGTCTGTGATCCCATTTGTTTAAATTCAATTTTTTTACCCTATCATGTCAATTATTAGCAATCTAAAATTCCTTTTATAATACTATCTTGTCAAATATTAATTAATTAATTTATTAATTTTGCATGTCCTCTGGGTGATTATGCTCACTTAGCTGTATTTCGGGCTCGATACTATGTTGAGTGAGATGTTTCGGAAAATGAATCTAGCACTGGTGGTAACAATATAGAAGAATACATCCATTCACCCGCTCTAAGATGTAATGTTTTATTGTACAAAAAATATTTAGCCCGTACGACTGCATTCTTATATATTGTGGCCCTAACCCCACTACTAGATTCATTTTTCGAAGCATCTCACTCAATATATTATCAGCCCCAAAATGCAGCTAAGTAAGCATAACCATCGAGAGGATAATCAAAATTAATTAAAAAAAATTATTAATTTTTTATTATAAAGGGAATTTTAGATTGCTTATAATTGTCAGGAGATTGTAAAAATATTATTTTTAAACAATTGGGATTACATATGAATATTTAAATATTGAGTGAGTATACCTAGCAAACCTTGTTACATAGGACATAATCACCGATGTAGTCACAGGTAGTCTACCAGCTCTCCCCATTTATTTGCAAACATACGAGAATAAGAATTTAAAATGAGAATCATTGTTTGAAACTAAACTGTGTAGAATACCACGACCACTCAAAATTGTGACTCGTTGAAAACCATGGCCACTCAAAACTGTGACTTATTGAAAAATACACCCCCTCGAAACCGTGACTTATTGAATAAGCACGATCAACTTATGCCGTTGATATGACAACTTTGTTGGTCTACTGAAATCGTGAATATGAGTTCCACGACTTAACTACGCCATGAATAGTCACCTCCTACGGTTACGAGAGACTGTGAGGATTCTCCAAAGAACTTAGGGTCCATTTTTGACGAAAATTAGGGTTTGGTTTCGGAGTTATGGATTAGACACGTATACATACATAAGTATATAGATTAAACATGTATAAATACACAAATATTTAATTTAGACATGAATTAATACATAAATATATAGATTTGAAATATATACCTTCTTATATTGTGGGTTTTGACGTTAGGGTTTGATTTTGGAGTTATGGAGTTAGGGTTTGATTATGTAGTAGAATAATGATATGAGTACAAAATAACTCCCCCAAATGTCCCCCAAATCTGATGTGGACGCCACATCATTCTCTCACATGCCTGTCATTTATTGCCATGAGATGGGGGTTCCGCCAGGGCACAAAAACAAAGTCATTTTGGGAGACATTTGGAGGAGTTATTTGGGGTACGTAGCATGACTCTTGGTAGTATTAGAGAGAAAAAAGTAGAGTGAGAAAAGGATGAAAAAATGAAATATTTTTTAATTTGAATTTATATAATGAAGTTTGAAATTATAGTGTTGAATTTTTTAATGTTAATAAAATATATAATTTGTTTTTGTAATATTTTAAAATAAGTGGTGTTAAGAACATTATTTTGATAGGAGAATATCACCGCCCTAAATCTTAAGCATACCCTTTGTTTCCATTTTATTTTAAAAAGAAAAATCCGAGGGAGCTATAGTCGTAGGCGCGCGGTTTCGTTAAATTTCCCACCTTACAACCAAATTCGCTCTTCTTCTGCCCTAAACCCCAACCTCAACTTTCGAAGAAAAACACAATTAATCCATCCCAAACTCCAAAATGGGGGGTCCAAATCTCATCACAATCATAACAACACTATCCCTCCTCCTCATCATCTCTTCATCCTCTTCTTCAATTTACGACGCCCTCAAATCTCACGGCCTCCCAATCGGCCTCCTCCCCAAAGGCATACAAAATTTCACCATAAACCCATCCACCGGCGAATTCCAAGTCCACCTCCACCAATCCTGCGACACCAAGTTCGAGACCCACGTTCGTTACGACTTTAACATCTCGGGTACTCTTAGCTACGCCCAAATCGACCAATTGTCCGGTGTGGACGCTCAGGATCTCTTTCTCTGGTTCCCTGTTAAGGGTATTCGAGTGGACATTCCTAGCTCTGGGATTATTTACTTTGACGTTGGTGTTGTCTTTAAGCAGTTTTCTCTTTCCTCGTTTGAGACCCCACGAGATTGCACTCTCACCCGTTCACCACCATCCTCGCCCTCTACCCAGGTTTGCATCCCTTTTATGTTTTCTAATTCATTGCAAATTCGCTATTTTTACTGGGTTTATTATGTTTAAATTCTTGGCGCACCTTCAAACTATACCCACAAAGCTCTATACCCCATTTGTGTTGTCATTGTATGAGTTATACATGAAGCTTGGCTGATGTGTCTAATTTGTAATTCACATGGCCCATTATAAACATGAGGCAATGTGTGTTTAACACGATATACCTAATATTACTCTTTAAAAAATATTTCTACACATACCACCAAATTATACACACCATACGTTGGCTGGTGTAGGAGGTACGTATGGAGCCCAATTTAAACACCAATCTATGTATTTCTGACAATTTTGATAGGTATGATTTAAGGTCTCTGTAGAATTACTCCCACGTATTTTTGGCAACTCAACCACATCTATGTATACTCGTGTAATTATTCTTATTTGGTCTCATTTTCTAAGTATGTAATAGAATAGGTCATCAACTCAAATCAACAAAGCCTTTTCCCAATTATTGGGGAATAGGTCTTGTGGTATTTTTTTTCTTTTCATTAGATTGCATTACAAAATATATATTTTTTTGGCTTCAACACATTATATATATAACCCCAAGGGTTGTCCAAGTTGGTAGAGCAGGGTGTAGCTGTAAACCTACGCATTCGGGCTTGAAACTTGGCCGCTGGGTCTTGGGCCAGGATGCAAAAGGAATACCCCTCTGTAAGAGTATCATCCGACCGAAGGGATTAGTCTCGAGGTGCGCGCAAGTTGACCCGGGGATTACCCTTCATTACCAAAAAAAAAGCCAAAAAAAACACACATTATTATATATTGATTTTTGACTTTAATCCAAATTAATCAATTTATTAGACTTTAGTATATTTTTTGTCGCTAAATGTTGCCAAAGATCACTTTTTAATGGCTAAAATTTCGCATTTAGTGATGAAAAATGTACTAAACTCTAATAAACCGATTAAGTTGGATTGAATTCTAAAATAGAATATTAGTAATGTATCAAAGTAAAAAAAACACAATATTTTTCCTCCGATAGGTTCCCTTTGAAAACATGTAATAAATATTTAGTGGCAATTTGTTTCAATGGGACCAATTAAGGAACGCAAATGGGACAACATGTCCGGATAATGTATTTTTCGGCATTTATAGGACCAATGGCAAAACTAAAAAATGGGACGGGGGCCTATAAAAACTACACAAATGGGACTAAACCCAAATAATATACTGTTTTTAATTGGTAAGGAGTTGTGATGTGGAATGCAAGCCTTTTAATTCCCTTTATTTTAGGGAAAGTTAATGTTTAGTCCCGAGAGTTGAGTGTATTTTCCAATTATTCCACCTTATTTTTTATGTTTCGAATTGTCACTCGTCTACTTTTTTTGACTATGTTTTTCTAGGGAATGATTTTAGAGTTTAAGGTTTTAGGATTTGGTTTTTTAGGATCTTCGGTTCTTTTTAGGATTCAAGGTTTAGAGTTTAGTTTTCTTTTGAGTTTAGGATTTTAGGGTTTAGGGGCTAGTACAAGAGAAGACAATGTTTGTGAGTGTTTTATATGGAGGGACTTTTTGGAAGAAAAAAGTCTAGACTAAACGTTAACAAAAAAAATGTTGAGGGACCATTTGTCATATGACCTCGTATAGTGTGATATTAAAAATTACTCCTTATTTTTGCTATGTGGGATCATTTTCCATAACAGGTTAGGGGTGTTTTAGTATTTGAACCATTTAGGGGTTTCTTTGGCACAACTTCAAGTACATCAGGCTGTAAGTATATTGTGGACCCCCGCTTTTGTAATTAACCAATGACAATACGAACGAGCAAAGAGTGGAGAAACCCTAATTTTCTAAATTTAACATTATTGATGTGCAAACATTCACAAATGACATCGAAGTGGTATAAGAGCCGCATTTGTTTGTGGGGAGTCGTGGTAAGTTCTTTGAGGCATGGCTACAGCTCGAAACAACTGAGGCATAGGCACTGGGTTCCTCCATAAAGATTTCAAAAACGGTTGGGCTTTCAATAGGAACCAAAAGCCCATCAATTTCAAACAAGGAGTTTCTTCGCATGATAGATCCTGTCCAAGTGGGGTAACTTTGTCATAAGGCCTCATTTGCCTAATTACATAAGAAAAACCTTGTCATTTTGCATGAAAACACACCCCGATGTTTATCTCAAATCCTCCACCCTCTCCGCCCTACACTAGGACTCGAGGTATACGCCAACCTAAACCAAGTTCTCAAAAGCTATATTCACACTCCAATGCTTCCACTTTACTAAGGTCTACAAACAATCCATTCTCATTCACTATGTGATCGAGGAAGGCCATCTCATCTCAAAGACACCATGGAGGTGCTCCTTAGACTAGCAATATAAATGTCGTATTCAGTGCACAAGGCTCCCGGTTAATTGTAGGGTTTGGGATAGGTCGATGTCGATTGAACTTACCCCCATATATAGAGAGACTGTTTCCATCTCTCAAACCGAGACCAATCGTAGCTTGGGCGAGGGCACTTGCCATCACACTAAGGTTCGGCTTCTTTAGACTAGCAATATACGAAGCTATAATTAATAGACATTATGACAAATTTATCCAAGAAAGGTTTGGACACCCTATTAGTCAAATTCATAAAGTCTTCCTCGATCCTTGCTATCAATTGGTGATCAAACAAGTCATTTATTTGCAGCAAATGGTACTTATTCTTTGCTGTGACCTAATTCCACCCTTTATAATCAATTTATAAACTCATAGATTTGAGCATGACCTCGGAACCAAGTCAATGGTCACTCTTGAAAAGTTTTCAGGGTAAAAATCGCTAAATATCATAGCCAGATAAATAGACTCAATATTTACCTTGGTATTGGTATTCTGAGTATCCCTAACATAAGACGAATAGTTGTGGCATCTACTTCTTGACATATGTTGGGCTCTCAAAGATGAAGTTAACTTTGATTTATTTCAAGGCTTGGATCGTCTAATACACACTGTGGGTTTCATAGTAGACGCCCTCATTTGAGTCTGCGGTTTGTTCTCAACCTCGGCAGATAGGTTCTTGTTTCGTGGCAATGGTGATCCTTGAGCACATGGCATTGCTTGCAGCAGCTCATGGGGCAAGTCATTGACATGTTGCTAGGACCTCCATAGTCATGAATATCGAACGTTCTAGGGCATCATCGAATGGATAGTAAAACTTCTAGGGGCATTTAATCAGAGTTCGAAGGTATCTCAACTAAAAACGAATATGCATTCAACAATAGATATGTCATCCGAAAATTATGGCCCAGCCTACTCACTCTATCCTGTCCGAATAAATAACAAATATGTCTACTCTTAATATTAGAGCCTGAAGATGAAGGTTTCTTCTAGTCATAATTCTCTCTCCCCCTCTCTCCCTCCTTGCAAACTTGCCAACAATGAGCTGATGAAATAACCATATAGATAAGCAATAATTTACCACACGAAGAGATGAAGAAAGCATTCTAGAACAGGATTCTCACACTATTGGCAATTGGCAACTTATCCAGCAGCTACACTAAAGGAAAACAACCTAGTTGCTCCATTTTCTTCCCTTCGTTTTTTATTCTATCCAGTGGCCTTGAACATGGGACATCACACTTTAATATGTCTTCACATTGCTTGGGATGGGATGTCCAATGTTACCTAAACGCAGATTGTGTCGGTTTGTGGAATGGGTAACGGAAATGTGGTACACCGTGCCCTCTAAAATGTGGTATGACTGGGTAGGATTATGCATATCATTTGTTCAAATAAGTCATTAGAAGTTATAATAACAGATATCTTCTGATATTCTCATGACATATGTTCTTTATTCATCTTTGAGATTTCGTTTAGGGGGATTATTATCTATACATGTTGACTAAGTATATCCTAAATTTTATTTATTTATAACCCCCCCTATATACACTAGCTTATGCCCGTGCCGATGGCACTATTTGATTCGCAACTGAGTGTACAAAACTACAACACAACCGGCAGCATTGGCTACGACAGACCCATAATCATTTTATGATTTTCACTACTTTTCCTCCAAATTTTGAAAAAAATCCTCCTAAGACGGGTATTCTGTAATAACCACACAACATTTACTTATGAAACGCTTAATTAATAATTTTAATTTAACACCACGAGGCAATTAGCTTTAGACTCGAAGAGCTTGTAATGGCCTTTTTTGGTAATTTATTAGTCAATCAAATTCCTAATAGACAGAAGAAAAATAAAATAAAATACATGTAAAAAAGGTACAGTGAAAACAAAAAACATCCATTAAAAGTTAGAATTCCAATGCTACTGCCACAATAGAGTTTCCCAATTGCTAAATGAATATATATAATTTAAATCACAAAAAGGGTTTGAAGTGAACTTAAGTATATACATAATTTTTTTTTTTTAACTTCAATACATTATTAATTCTCATTTTTAGACTTACATTTTAATTTAAAAGTAGGTTTTGCCCAAAATCGTTAGAAAACCCGTTAACTTTAACTGAAACGTGACATTTTTAATTAAAATAATTCATATAATTTAATAAAAAATTCAAACTAAAAAAAAAGTTTAAAAATAATCGAAAGTCTCAAAATATATATAAAAAAATAAAAAATAAAAAAAAAAAGAAAAAAGAAAAACAACTGTCATCAACCCCCCAACACACACACCCGTTGCATCCCCCCCCCTCCACCCATTCCCCTCTCTCTCTCTCTCTCTCACACACACACACACACACACACACCCGTTGCTGCCCTTACCTTGCATACCCCTACCAAAAAATCAAACCCATCACCCCCACCTCAGCTCTGCCCCACTGCCACCTACAATTTATTTTGAAATAACAAAACCAAGAAATTACAAATCAATCAATAACACCTTGAAATCAACAAATCAATCAAACGCCTGGCTTCGTTTTTCAAAACAATGTTATGTGAAACCCACACGAACCCTATAGACACTAAAGGCTTCGATTTGAGTTTAAAACCCGAATCACGCTCTTCATCGTCGTTTGTTTTGGAGGTCTGGGTTTGGGAATCTGGGGCTTGTTTCCGTGTGTAGATTATGTGGATAGTGTGTGTGTGTGAGAGAGAACGAGAGAGGGGTGGGGGTGGGGCAAATTGATTGTATTTTCTATTTCTTTTTTTACTTGTTTTTTAAATAGTTTTGAGGTCTTTGATTTTTTAAAAACATTTTCTTTTTAGTTTTCATTTTTTATTAATATTTTTGAGATTTTTGAATTATGTTAATTAAAAATGCCACATGTCAGTTGTTAACAGAATTTCCAATGAGGAATTTTTAAATTGAAATGTATGTACGTCTAAAATTGAGAATTAATAATGTATTATAGTAAAAAATGCCCTAAAAAGTGAATTGGTTAAAATAATTCATATAAGCAGATCGGTTCCTCACTGACATGTTGTCTCACTTGTTCGAGTGTATATGGACTCAAAATCCAAATATACACTGCATTGTTGGGTAAACAGGAAATTTCAATTTTGAAATTCAAGGCACAATTTCCTGATATTGGTTGCAAAAACTGCAACAAACTATAAACAGGTGTTAAACTTCCAAATGTAGCCGGAGAACATATGGAATGCCAAATAAATAATGAAAATCATTTTCAATTCTATTATACACTTCCAAATTATTCTTTTCGAAGTAATGTACAAATTCTTCAATTTTCACTTACAACACATTTGATACTATCAACCATTTAATTTTTTAAAAATCAAATGCATTCATCTTACAATGTTGGTTTGATATTGATGTGAATTGAGAAGCTTAGGACCCACTTGAGTGGCATTTCTGTTATTTTCTCAATCATGATGTACTTTTCTTTTATTGCTAGTTTAGTTGTTTTGTTTAGTATTATAGGAGGGAAGTATGAAAGGCTAGTAAGGGCATATAGATGTAATTAAGATCTTTCCTTGTAGCCCAAGTCTAGATTCTTCTACTTCCCCCTATAAATACTCTCCATGTAGCCTCATTTGAGTCATTCCTACATTTGTGATATTGAGAGAGAGTTGAGACGAGAGTTGAATCATTTTCTTATTTTTCATTTGACGCTCATTTACGTCAGATATCCTTAACTTCTAGTCCTCCCGCATTTGAGTCTTTGGTCCATCATGTTCCAATAAAATTCAGAGTTGTTTCATGCACGTCAAGTAAGAATGATCTTTCCTTTAGAGCATCCTCACTGCATCTGGCAATAGACCCTCCAAAAGACCTTCATACAAACATTTAGAGTGAACATACAAACATTTAGAGTGAAGACACAAACTGGGTTTTAGAATACAAACACGGGAAAAAAATCAAATCAACATAAATAAAAATGAAATACTAATAAAAATAGCACTGACCGTTTGTTATTCATACATTTGTTAGCTTCCACATTCCATTACTTCGCGTTTATATCATCATTACTTCTAATCACACGCTATATATAGACGACGGTTGGCGGTGAAAAGATTCTCACTTCCATCTATCAGTGTCTTCAACTGTACTATTTTCCTCCTGTTCTTTCATCTTCTCTGAACTCAACAATAACGTCCCAAAAGAATAAAGAAGCTAACCCCAAGAACGTCTTTGAGTTTGGCTATTCTTCCAACTCAGTCAACACTGATGTTAACCCACGGGGGGACAATAATACCTCCCTGGATCAATTTTTTGATGACTAGTTATTCTCCGTTGGTGCTTGGAGGATGGTTGTGAACTTTATGAATCCCTGATCCACCCTCTCTTGGTGGATTTGGATCTGTTGTTGTTGTAATCTAACCACCCCTCCTTATGGAAGAAAAGAGTTATGAGGATATGGATATTGAGGATGATGATGCCTCTAAAGTGGAGATTTATGAGTACGAGCCTAATTATACACTTTAAATTTGTCTAATGACTATAGAAAGCATCCCACCATAGTTCATGATGGTCCCTTGTAAACTCTCCCTCGTGGGCCCATGTGGGAAGGTTCATTTTAGTTGTAGTTCGTAATTTATGCAGTGTTTTGGAATGTGCGTACAGATATGTTAATCACTAGGGTGCTGGCGTCCAACGGTAACTATGACATCATTAATCCGAGTAGGAATGTATAAGAGAAAATTTAAATATGATTGCTAAGTGGGACAATTCAATTACATCGTGAGATCTTGCTTCCATAAGCCAATCACATGTGAGATCTACAAAATGATTTTTCTTTGTGCTGAAATTGGTTTCCATTTTGATTGCAGAATCAACCCCCAAAACTGGCGAACAAACTTGACTGGGGAAATGCACAGAGGGCTGTCTCATAACTTGTGGAGGACACCATTTAGAATTTTATTTTATTTAATTAAAAAATGCACTTTAAATACACTTTTTCAAGATTAGGGCACTTTTAAACTAATTTGTAAAACTAGAGCACTATTAAAATTCACTGTCTAAGAGTCATTTTGCAATCTAAATTCACCATCGTAGACAACAATTTTTTAAGAATATACGGATTTTTGTTGAAATCACACGGTTAAGTTATGTGAGATTGCTTTCTTAGACAGTAGTTTTACGAAATGCTCTATTTTGACCAATAAGTTTAAAAGCGGCATAATCTTACATTTATGTATTTGAAGTGCATTTTTTAATTGGAAAAAAACTAAAGGTTTAGGATCTCTGAGTTAACTTCTAAATTTACCCCTTTGCCTTAAAAGATTGTTGAAGAGAGTGGTTTGGTCTGTAATGATTGTTTCCTTATTGTATATTGGAGATGCAAGGGGGACAAGGGTTTCAGTTTGGGGTGGTTTTGTGTGTTACTAGGGTTTTTAATGTGTTCTTATAATATCACTATATGTATAGGTGATTTATTGATATTCTGTAAATGGAGAAAAAGCTGATTTGAATTCCTGTACTGAATTGTGGGATACTATGTTTTTGTTATGTTTAATTGAGATTTGTGTATATATATATATATATATATATATATATATATATATACACACAAACAGGATGCCTCCTCCCACTGAGGTCCTTAAGTGTGGACCATTTTTTCTAAAATACTTGAAAAACAAGTTCGTTGATTTTTTTAGTTGATCTCCACAATGAAGAGATCATCTAATAAAAAAATTATCTAATAAAAATTTTATCCAAAAAGTAAAACCGGAAAGTGGGTGAAATGGAAAATTGATATACGTCTAATATTAAAACTTTTGATAATCATCTAACTTACTCCCCAACTGAATATTTTGCTGATTTTTAAGATGATCTCCTACAAAAAGTTGAAGCAAAAAAATAATTTTCTACTAATTAAAAAAAAAAATGGTCCGCCTATAAAGACATCTCTTTTCCTGCCATTTTTTTTTTTGAGAAAGTTGAAGTAATTTCTCACCACTATTATTTTTTAGGAGGTTTGGAAAAAGGTCCTTATGGTGTTCAAAGTGTATAAAAATAGGACACTTCATATAATTTTACAAATTTAGTCCCTGTACTAAAAATATTATGAAAAAAGGTGAAAAATAGTGCCGTTGGCACGGACCAAAAAAATAAAGGTATTGTCACAGGGACTAGAGGGATTAGATTTATAAACTTGAAAAACATTGTTCTAAAAATTCAAATATAAGAAGGAACATGACTTTTATCTTAATCCTCTATATTTTTTATAGATTTTTACGGTCCAGTCTTTCGACTAATAATTTTGAATGTCAACAAATTTTAAAGGATTAGGTTCACATTTAAATACCTCCACTTTAAAAAATTCATAAACCTAATTAGCTATTGGAAGTTTTTCTGCAATTAACTACTATTCTCCGAAATTGAAAATAACATTAATCTTGTTGCTTTTTTCGTCTGTCCAATAATCGATTACAGCGTTAATAATCGATTCTACCTGTATCACTTGGTTCTATCATTTGTAAGTTTATTTTTATCAACAGTCGTTTTTTTCTATTTTCGATTGATTACAATTGGTCACTTCATTGTAATTTCATATTCATGTTATTGAATAACTTTTTATATGAATGTCTTGATTTTGTGTTTTTTATGTATTTATGTTTTGATTCTATCATATATAAGTTTATATTTATCAATAATTGTTTTATATCTTGATCATTTACAATAGTTTAATGTATGTATTTTATTTCGAGTGAATAGTATCATTGTAATTGTTAGTTGTATGTGCTGAATGACATTCAATATTATCTGAATGATTTAATTTTGTTTTTTTAATATATTTATGTAAAATGTTGTGTTTTGATGCATAAACAGATAGAATCAAAACACAATGCTAATATAATGGACACATTTTAAGACTAATTTTATGTGTGACACATTTTTAGACGGAATTGGAACTGCATGCCTTCGTGGTTGTTGAAATTGTTTAGTTCTCTTATGGACGTCGATTCGCGCCAGCGGAATTACACAATCTTGAAACACCACGTAAGCATGCTATTTCAATACTGTCTGAAAATGTGGTTACATGTAGAGTTATTGATGTTTAAGACTAATTCCAAGTGTACTTGATTTTGAGTTGACATTGAATCACTTATGGATATGGGTCCACGCCAACGGAATTAAACAATTTGACATGCCACGTAAACATGTGTTTTCAATCGGGTATTGAAATGCGATTACATGTAGAATTATTGATGTTTCATACTAATTTTAAGAGTACTTGATTTTGAATCACTTATTGATATAGGTCCGCGCCAGCGGAACTAACCAATTTGACACCGATTTGTAAAGTACACACACTGTTTATAAAGTACACGTGATTGTAATTTTGAAAAAAGGTACATGTACTTTATAACTTCACGTGTACTTTATAAACAGTGCCTGTAATTTACTCTTAATTATATATAAACATTTTTATATTTCATGCATTAAGTTATTACTATTGTTCAACTATTACACACAATTTTACAATTGTTGACCTTGAATTAAATGATTTTCGTCTCACCTTTACTGCAGGACATTATTGTTAACGAAAATGTTATTTATCCCTAATTAATTAATTTAGTTTAATTAATGTACATTTTAGTCTAACTTAATATATTGATTTTGATGATTCCAAACATAATTTTATTAGGTTACTCTATAGATATTTTTTATTGCATTATCCTGCCTCGACTCTATTCAATGACATATCCGAGTAAAGGTATTCACGTGTATTGCACATTTGCACTTGACACATTAGGCACACATGCATATTTCTTGATCTATGATTTTAATTGTGTGACTAATTAATTGTGAGCCTAAATTTTTTTTATAAAAATCTGAGAATAATGAAACTGGTGAAACTTTGGTTAAAATAAATTTTTTTATTTTAAAATAATTTTCGGAAATATTTTTTTAAGTTAAAATGAAGTTTCGAAATAATTTTTTTTTGACATTAATTTCATCTTATTACCTTGGTAAGTTTCGTTCACAAGAGTTTTATTTTAAGCCCCTTTTGGCTTTGTTTAGGATTTGTCCTTTTGTGGTCATATGGTGACTTGTCATTAAAATGGAGACTTAAGTTTTGGTGTCTTTTAGCTGTGTTGGTTAAATCCAACTTTTCGTCACTTTTAAGTGACTTGACAAATGCCTTAAGTTTAGACCATATTGGAGGCATGGTCTTCATTTTCTGATTTGACCATTTGACAAAGTGGAGTCCTTATGACCATACCATTTAAACTGAGTAGACCTGTCTTGGGACGCCAACTGTTGGCATGTACGCTTTTTAAGCCTTCATCTTTTTGGCCGAATAAATGCATAGCCTTTGCTACCTGCTTCGGCCGAAGTAATCTCCATCTTGCCATACCTATTGTCCCATCCTGTACCATCCAAGATTTGACCTGCTTTCATAGCTGGTGGCTGCACGGACCTGCTTTGGCCGAAACCTTAGGTGGCCTACCTGTTTGAAGTTTACATTTTTTTTAACTCAGTTTTTGTCAGATGGATTTTTGAGCCCCATGCAGAGATCTTCCGTATTATTTTTTTTATATATATATTTTTTTTCTGTCCGAATTTTTTTTCATATCTGTTCGAGATATTTTTCTGTCCGAGATTTTTTTTATAAAAATCTGTTCCGAATTTTTTTATATACACATTTATTCTGTCCGAAAATCTTTTATATATATATACATACACATAACTGCATATACCTACTACACACATGACTGCATATACTTTATTCCTCATGATTTAACCCGCTACATGTCATAGGCCATACCCATGTACCTTACCTGCTACTAGAGTTGGCTGAACTAGACTGGTTAGGAGCTGCCATATTTTTTTTGGCCGATTGGACCTGCTATGTTATTAAATGCTATACCTTTGTTATAGTTGTTGGATGCCGAGACCTGCTAAGTCCATGCTGTACCTGCTACAGTCCACCTACTAGTATCATTTCCCTAGAAATGCTTTTGGCCACACTCTCTTACTCTGCCTAGCAAAGGCTACGTCATCATTAGTTCTTTTATAAAAGAGTTCCGAAATCTGTTATATATATATGTATCTGTACGAAATTTTTTATATATATATATTTCAGTCCAAAATCTTTTTCAGAAATCTGTTTTATATATATTTCAAGTCCGAATTATTTTTAACGTATGTATCTGTTCGGAATTTTTTTTAATTATATATTTTTCTGTCCGACATTCTTTTTAAAAAAAATCTGTTCCGAAATCTCTTATATATATAATTCCGTTCGAAATCTTTTATTTTTATATCTGTTCAGAAATATTTTATTCGATATTTTTTATATCTGTTCGGTATCAGTTCTAAATATTTCTATCAGTCAGAAATTTATTTTTATATCTGTTCGGAAATTTCTTATATCAGTTTGGGAAATATTTTTTTTTTCTGTACAATATATATATGTATACCTTATATATATATATATATATATTTACATATATGCTTCTCTGCAAACCTGTGACTGAGTTGAACATGTACTTACTTTGTCTCATTTATTTTCCTGACAGAAAAATATTCTTGTCACATCAGTTATATTCTTTACACAATGGTTTCACATAAATACTTCAGTTGTGTATTTTATCTCTTGGACTAACAATTTTTTTGATAATATATGGGTTATCTATCAAGGCATTTTCAGATGTCATATATTTTCATATGTCATATATTTTCAGATTACCATTTTTGTGCTACAACAGCTATATTTTATGGGGAAGATAAAAATGAAGATTTATATATCAGATTTGGAGATTATTTCCAGCCACTCTACCTGAGCAAATCAGGAGCATTTAATGCTCAAATTGCATGTGTCTAACAGCTAGTTTTTGACAAACACATTTAAAGCATTCAAAGTGCTGCATTGAACAAGGGACTTGAATGAGAACATGAGCAAGACTTGAAAAATTATTGAGATCATTTATTTTACTACTCAGCTACAGATTCAAGAGAGCAATTAAGTTTTATCATCTGCTCTATCATTGAAGAAGAAGACTTGTGCCTACTTCAACATCATTTATTGAAGTCCGATTCAAGAAGGAGAAACTCAGATTACAAATTATATTTTAAGGAGTTTCAGTATTTTATTTTGTACTACAAAAATTCAGATTTATTGTGAAGCTTTGTTGAAGCTTCGGTTTGTACCGGTAATTGGTTCCTACCCGTAAGTGGGCCACGGGGTTTGAAGCTCGGAGTTAGCTTGCAAACAGTTGTACGCGGTGGTTTGATCCTACCCGGAAGTGGATCAGGTTTAGTGAAGCGCAAAGGAGACAGGGGCTCTAGGCGCGTGGACGTAGGCCGGGATTTGGCCGAACCACGTTAAATTTCGGTGTCATTTATTTTTCACACTCTTATTTATTTATTTATTTGCACATGCTTGCTTGAGTTAATATTTTCAACACACTATCTTGCAAATAAATTAATTCCGAAATTTGACTAAATTAATTTTAAGGGTAAGATAATTATTTTTTTTGAGTTAAATAATTAATTTCAGAATATCACTTTAAATTAAATACGAAAATTAATTTAATATTCCTAGCGTGTTAAAATCTGCTTCTCTAGTTGTTTAAATTAGTTAGTTGCATTTATTTGATATTATTGGATTAATTCTTTATAGATTTATTAATCTGAAATTTGTCAGAGTGTTATAAATTAAATATTTTTCTAAAATATTAATTTGACTTAAAGTTTGTAAAAACTCAATTCACCCCCCCTCTTGAGTATAATCTGGGCAACAATTATAGTAAGTAGTATAATAACAAGGTGTTGTTATTTGGATAATATGGCTTGTATTGAAATATTTGAAGATAGCGCATTAGATTTCATATGCAATGAGTTGTGTATTAGGTTTATTGATTTGAGAATTGAGAGTTTTTCATTGAGTGATGAATGTCGGTTCATGTTAGTTTATGACAATAATGTTTGTTGTATGTTGCGGTCCCAATTGATCGTGAAAGCTGATTTCATTTGGATATATGTCATTGATTCATTAGCATTGGCAAGTAATACATGTCGTGAACGGGTTGAATGCTCTGCTCGAATTTGTGAAGGGGTTGACTGCAGTAATACAAGTTATGAGAGGGTTGACAGTGTTGATAGAAATACGCAGAGGTTAAAGTCTTTATCATCAGGCACTACAAATGATTTTAATAGTGGCATTGAAAATGACTTTTATCTTGGAGGTGTGGAGCCAAGTAAGTCGAAAGTCTATCTTTCCAATTATTAGAAGACACACATAAGTCATGAGCATAGTGTTTTGAAGGAGGTGTAGTGGAATTTCGGGATAAATTGCGAAAGTATGCCATTGAGGTTGGGTTCAATTATGTGTATTTGAAGAATGATAAAACTCGCATGACGACTGAATGATGTAAAAAGACTACTAAGAATTGCATGTGGAGAATTCATGCTTCATTATCTACAATAAATGGATACTTTTACATACGAAGCTTGAATAATGAGCATACATGTAGATGTGTCTTTCGTAGTCCATCGGTCAAAATGATAGCCTCCATGATGGTTACAATATTAGTAGCTGATGATCTTAGAGATAACTCACTATTGAGACCAATTGATGTAGTTAGAGATATGAAGAAGAATTACGGTCTCGATATAGCCTATCAACACGCATGGCGTGCGAAAGAGATGGCTGCTGTTGATATATATGGTGATGAAAAGGTTTCTTATGCATTAATGAATAATTATCGGGAGTATAATCCTAGGTCACATTGCATCCTTGACGTGGAACTTAAGAGTAAAAAATTCAAGAGAATATTTGTAATGTTTAGAGGATGTATTTATGGATTTAAATACTGCAGACCTGTTTTATTTCTTGACGGTGCCTTTTCGAAGAGCCGATACCGCGGAACAATATTGTCAGCAACTGCAAGGAATGGGAACAATGGTAAATTAATTCTAAATATTTTATTTTGTGTATTGCATTCACATTTTGTTTGTTCCATTGCAGATCATCAAAATACAATCATAAAAATATAAAGTATCTTTGAATGTCTTTTTTTAGTTCACGTGTACCTTATATTTTTATGCGTGTATTTTGATGATATGTGTTGTTATGTTGAATACAAACCAAAGTATACACATAAAAATATAAAATACACGTGAATGTTTATGTTAATTTCACGTGTACTTTTCATTTTTATGCGTGTACTTTGATGATATATGTTGTTAGTTAGAAATAAAGCTAAGTACACGCAAAAAATGTAAAGTACCTTTGAATGTCTTTGTTTAGTTCACGTGTACTTAACATTTTTATGTGTGTACTTTGATGATCAGTGTTGTTATTTGCAACCAATTCAAAGTACAAGCAAAAGATTGTAAATTAAATGTGCATGTCTTTGTATCTTGATCACGTGTACTGTACATTTTTATACTTTGTCTTGTTATTTGCAAACAATGCAAAGTAGACACATAATATATTTCCTATGTGTTTTAAGGTCTGCGCCAGTAGCATCAATTTACGATGTGTTCTACATGGATATGTTATTTATTTTAATTTTGATATATTTTAATATTTCAGGCCTTTTTCCTGTTGTATATGCTGTTGTTGATTCTGAAACGGAAGATAACTGGATGTGGTTTCTTGTCAATTTGCATAATGAAGTAGTTGATCAATATCGAAACATATACATCATTTACAAGGGAATATAAAGAAGAAAATTTGTGGGAATTATGGTGGATTTATAAAGGAAATGGTTAAAGATTTTATGTCTTGTGCATATGCTGTTTCCGTAAATGAATTTCACAAGAATATTGAAGCTTTAAAAAAGGAAGGAGGAGCTGGTGTTGCTTATTTCATTGATAATTTGCCTCCAAAGAATTAGACTTGTGCATATTTCCCCGGTAAACGGTATGGTGACATGGCATCTAGTGCTGCGGAGTCATTCAATTCATGAATTTTGGAGGAAAGGTATTTACCAGTAATGAATATGCTCGTTAAATTGAGAGTGGAGATTATGAATTTCAATGCAAACAAACTTGTTGAGTCTAACACATGGACAAATAAGCTATGTTCTTTTTTTCAAAAGTTATTGAATGATAATTGGAATAAAAGCCGACATTGGACTATTAGTCGCTCAAGTAAAAATGTATTTGAAGTTCATTCAGAAGTGCGAGCGAAAGAACTTGTTGTTGTAAGAGTTGGCAGATAAGATGTTTTCCATGTTCTCATACTGTTTCTGTTTTACGGAGGATAAGAACTAGTATTTATGAGTATATTGAGGAGTACTATAAGATATTTTTCTATAAAAAATCATACTCCAGACCTATAGTTCCTCTTCCTGATTTGATTTTCTTAAATATTCCTATATCTAAAAATCCATCTGTCCTTCCACCAATGACAAAAAGATCGATAGGCAGGCCAATAAATAAGAGAATTAAGTCTTCTGGTGAGATCACAATAAGGGAAGTTATTTGCTCAAGGTGTAGTAAAATTGATCATTACAGGTTTACGTGTAAAGAACCTATTTGATTACGTTTAAAATTGTTGAATTCATTCATTTTAACCATTTGATTGAATAAATTATTTAGTAACCCATTTGTTTTGAATAAATGAATGTAATTTTAGTGTTTAGTTTTTTGTCTCATTTTAAGTTTGTTTTTGTGTAGCAGTTAAGAAAAGTACACGTATTTTTCATAACATACACGTGATCATTTTTCTTAATGTTCACGTGTACTTTACATTTTCACACTCTAAATTTTCTTGTACTATATTATATTTGCGTGTACTTTATTAATTTTGTGTTTACTTTTAATTCATTTATTGTAAACATTTGATTGAATAAAATTATTTTAAAACCCATTTAATTGAATAAATGAATGTAATGTTATTTTTTATAGGATCAAATACCAAAATTTTCTTCAAATATTTTTAGTGCACATTTAGTCAAAGTCTTTTACTTTGTTCCAAAAATTCACTTAAACACACATTTACTAATATTTTCCTATTTTTAAAAGTTCGCGCTTGCGGCATTCGTCCCCCACCTCCCTCCCCCACCATACCAACCTAATCATACTTCATTTTTTGAATGTATTTATGTTGTGTGTGTCTTTGTGGAATAAAGTAAAAGGGTTGTAGTAAATGTGTATTAAAAAAATATTTGAGGGTCTTTTTGATAAAAAACTCATTTTTTAATTTATATTTTATGTAGCAGTTCAGCGAAGTACACGTATTTTTCATAACGTAGACGTGATCATTTTTCCTAATTTTCACGTGTATTTTATTATATTTGCATGTACCTTACATTTTTACACTCTAAATTTGCTTGTACTATATTATATTTGCGTGTACTTTATTAAGTACATGTGTACTTTATTAAATTTATGTTTACTTTAATTCATTAATTGTAAACAATTGATTGAATAAAATTATTGTAAAAACCCAATGATACAAGTCATCGTTCGAGATAGCACTATATTAAATAGGTTTTAGTGTATGATATAAGTCACAAGACATGCATGAAAGAAATAAATTTTTTATTAAAATAAAAAAGGTATAATTTTTATTCATAACAAAAGCTGAAAAAAGAGTTTGCTAGTTGGGAAAGTTGTTAAAGGCATCTGTGAGGTCAGGAAGAGAGTCGATAACATTCGAGTGCCCTCGAATTTCTTCTTCCAATACATCTATAAGATTTTCATGATAAGCCTTCTTCTCCTTCAGCTCGACACTTTTCTTTGTAACCTCGTGTGTATAGAAAGACATGAGGCCTTCATGTGTTTGAGGAGGGTCCTCATCCACATCAAATAAATATATAGGATTGGGAGGAAGTCCAGATTAGCCTTCCTTGACATACGTTTGAAACTGATCAAATGCAGTTTCATATAAGGAAAGAGTTTCCTCAATTTCCTTTATTTTCTTATTTCTTTCTTCCATTTCTAAAGTAGCTCGCAAAATTTCTGCAGGGATACTCATTATCTAATTTTTACTTGAGATGTAATGGTTAAGAAAGGTAGAAAATTACTCTTTTATAGGCTAAATAAAATCTATTTATTTCTTTGTCCAGAAGTAGTTGGGATAATGAGTAGTTGATTTTAATAAATGGTTTTTGGTTATTGTGTCTTGCTTAATAAATATATATAGAAATTATCTATTGCAAAAACAAAATTATTTAATTACTTTGTGCGTATACTTTGTTTATATTGCTTGTACATTGAATTAAATACCACGTGTACTTTTTAATGCGTGTACTTTGTTTCATTACCTTTAATTTGAAGAATCCATGCGTTACTTTGTAAATAAAATGCATGTACTTTGTTTCCTTACACTTACGTGCATTGTTTGTGTAGTTATCATTTGTGTATACCTTATGTGAATTGTGGTCCGCGCCAATGACAATACACCAGTTTGGTGTAATACATGTAGAAACAATAACCAATATAAAACAAAACAAATTACAAATATGGTATGTATTTAAATGAATTTATAAGAGATCTTTCTCCTTTTTTGGGAAGAAATATTCTGAAAAAAGAATTTCACTTAGTACATATGCTCTGTGTTTTAGCATTTCAGGGTCTTAAAAGGATTTTTGCAATTCCTTGTTTCTACTAATTTGTTCAATGAAGTACATACAAAACACCTCGCAGGCAACTCTGAAATTAAAATAAAACAAATATACAAATTAGTATGATGTGAATCAAATTTGTAGCAAATACACAAATTAGTAATTTATAGAAATGACCTTTTTGCTTACATATTATATTTCTTAGGGCATTCATTATCTCTTAGTAGGTCAAATTTGAGATCACTTTCTAGCAATAAATCTACTGTTCTTTTTTTTTGTTCTGTCAATGGATCATCATGAAGTGTAAACTCATTGGGTGTTCCTTCATCAACTGTTCTCCACTACCCCAAAATGGTCAAAGTGACACCCTTCAACCGGCCAGCCTTGTCACATTTAATGACCGTGACAAAAAAACACGCATTTTTTGTCACGATCATTGACTGTGACAAGATAGTGACAATTAATGTTGTCACGGCTTTGTCACGGTCAATGATCATGACAAACCTGATAAACTTGTTGTGATACCCCGCCTATTAAAATACCGAGTGGCAAGACCGTGATCAAAATAACACGTTGGTCTCATATGGCTCATTCTTAGCATCACTGTCGAAAACTTTTTAAGGTTACTAACCACCTAGTAATTTAATTAGACAGGTGCCAAATTTTATCTTACATTAATTAACATGCAGAAATCGATGCCCATTTAAACCATCCACACAACTGATAATGGAATCCAACACAAATGAATAATCATAAATAAAGATAGCTGAATAAACTATTGGTCCAACAATAAAATACAATAGTCCCTGAAGCAATAACCTGGATACATAAAGTCCAATAAATAAACTAAATACAAAATCTGAGAGCGACATGCCCAAGTGAGTACTGAAGAAAAGTTTCTACACTAGGAGTAAATAAACGAAGCGTCTATAACAAAGTCCTGCAACTTTCACATGATCTGCAGCTGTGCATCCCTGCATAGAATCCTCAAACTGGGCATCCTTGTGGCTGGACACCTAAAATATTTTGGAAAATATTTTTGACACGGGTCAGTGCCCAAGTAAAACGTTTTGAAAATATTTAGCATGCAGTTAAATTGCAATTATTAAATATGCATGCACACTTTTCATATTTATGCTAGTACCACACTCTCTTGAGACATAACTCACCCCTCATCTAATGTGCACACTTAACGCTCGCCTTCTACCTTTCCTAGTTAAGCTACCCCACCTAACTAACCATATCGAATCTCCTTCTACAAAATAATTCGTTATGCCTACCCGTATTGCCGATACAATACGTTACCGAATTTCTATGTCTTTTATCCCATTATAAATTTCTCAGTATATGTTTATTTCTCCCCATAATATAGTTATTTTTAATGTCACTATCTTTCTCTTCTACTGAACTCACCTAGTAGAATAAAATCACAAGTATACATATATCACACTATTATATATATACTAATATGGCACCCCTAAGTTGAGCTGTGGTGCGTGTATACTATGCTATCTTTTACTGGTACATCATCTACCAAACACACGTAGTAGAATAAATCACAAGTATATATATTTATCACACTAGTTATAAATATACAATACAACACTCCGAGGCTGAGACCTGCGGTGCATGCATACTCTGCTATCTAGTCCCAGTACATCACGCACTGTATAAAGGACTACAGATTTCGAATCACTCTGGACTCGTATCAATACAAATCACACATATTGGAGACGAACACAGACCACGGCTTTACGGGCTACGCACATACCTATGCACCCATATCACCCAAACTTATCAACTCACCAATAAGTCCTCCTTAGGCCCTATGCTCTGAGGTACCAAATCTAAAATCCCCCTGAAGGCTCATCAGGATAAGACTGTCCCCTTCAAAAGGCCTCCCGTGATATCAAGTATGGTAGGTATGTCATACATATAATAAATCATATAAATCAGTACACATAACCTATATCTTATATCCCGTACGTAGCATATATAACTCCCGAATATCCTACGTATTATTTAATTCCAATTACACTTCTTATCATATATTCTCGAGTATCCCTCACTACTCGAAGTGTGCCAATTATCCTTTAAATATCGTAGTAGGAAATTCACTCATATCCTACTGATCTAAGTCATAGGTTCGCTCATCTCCCGAATTCCTTATATTTCAAATCACGCCGATTAATCTAAATAATTTCACATTAATTAATTTATTAAAGTAGTGTCACCCAACTACAACACCCCGACTCACTTATTCGGTCCGTATCTTCACCATTTAGAATGTATCGCTCCAAGTTTCACCATTTGGTAAAACACCCTTTATTTAATTTAATATTCGATAATTTATTATATACATCTATAATAAATTAAACCGGCTACTATGTGCCTAACTCCCGTCGCACTAGCCTAAAATATCCGAGACACGACCCCGACTCTTAATTCCAATGTATTAGATTACATTCATATTTATATTTCAAGATACTAAGCACATCCAATCTAGTCCGTATCCTAATTTCAACCAGAAATTTCCATTCATATATTTTCGAGGGTTATTCATCCCAAACACTCTAAATCCATACCACTATATTCATTACCATCCAATTTCAAGGGAAAAGTAATGTTCCTTAATATTTTCCAGAGTCCTACACTCATCTACGGATATCCCTAAATCCAGATTTTATTTCTCACAAAGGATTTCAATTTCAGACACGCTTTCGTAGAAAAATCATTACTAATTAAAAAAAAATCAAAAAAATACAAGGTCAGCGCCCACGCGATCGTGACGAACAGATCTAAGAGTTTTATGTTTTGACAAATAGGTAAATCGAATTGTCTCTACCTCAAAATTGGACCGTTCCAATGAACTACGAATCATCTTCTTCTCTAACTCGTTTTTCTCCATTTATAACCCTCAAACCTCCATGGATTTAACCCAAACATCAACCCAATATATACCCCATGTTTATTACATCTATAAACAGGTTCTAACACTAATATATATCATCAATCATCATTTATTCTCATTAAACCTTCTAGGGTTCTTGAATTGGGTTTTTCTCAAAATTTCCTAAATCACAAATTCAATTCGATTCAATAATTCAAATTCAACAACAATTTCCACTGGGTTTTCGATTATAAATCATATTCTAACATCATATGATTATATTCTCCCATTAATTAAACATCAATCTCACCTTAAGTGCTTAAATCCCCAAAACCCAGATTTAACATGTGATACCCGCCCAAAAATGAATTTTGCTATAATAACTCTTCCAAATTGAATATGGTTTACACCCATCATGATACGAATCGCAATCCCGTAATTTAAATGAAAGCAAGTTTAACTACTTGCCTGGATGAATTCATAGTGTCCGATTCCTTTGTTGTAGACTGAGGTTTGACAGAGAAGGCACTCCTCTTCTTGATTTGGCTCTCAAAATATCCCCAATTTGCTCTCTCAAACTTCCTCTACAGATTTAGGTTTTCTCACATTGAGTTATGTCTTCCCCCAACTCCCTTAATTAGATTTCTTTGGGCTAATTACGTTTTTAGACTAATGGGCTTAATTAAAGTGGCCCAAACACATCCGTGTGGGCTTGGTTATGCCTAAAAATATTTCGAGACCCGATTACTACACTCGGGTACTCTTTTTCGACTATTTCGACCCATTAAGAGTCAATCGTGCACTCAGAACTTCCATCCGAATTACTTTATAACATTCTCAAATTTTTTACTTCAAAAATCCGACACAAAAAAAATCTGAATAATTTCAATTTCAATTTGCCAATTTAAATAATTTCTCCAAAATAAATATTTTCTCCAAATTATAAATTTAAATGTCTCAAAAAAGGAATAAGTTCCATTTCTCCCAAAACGATTAAATTTTCCAAAAATTAATAAAATTCAAAGTCTTAAAAAAAATCTGAATAATTTCAATTTCAATTTGCCAATTTAAATAAATCCACCAATTTAAATAATTTCTCCAAATTATAAATTTAAATGTCTCCAAAAATGAATAAGTTCCATTTCTCCCAAAATGATTAAATTTACTCAAAATTAATAAAATTCAAAGTCCTCAAATTTACGGGGTGTTACATACCTCCCCCATTACAAAGAAATTTCGTCCTCGAAATTCAGATGAGTCTAGCACTCAAAGCCTCGAATACTTCCCTACTCACTTGTCCTTAAGATCGTTACCCATATCTGTACCCCTTGTAATCGTGAATTATATTAAAATTAAATTAATTGTTCAGGGCGCCCATACGCCCTATACCTGTGCATAACTGCACAAAGTTTACCCGACTCCACTAGCCTTAAATTGTAATACAACTTTCAACTCACAGGCATAACTACCTGAATGAAAAATAACCAAGGTACCCAAACTATATTCTAGTGACCAAACATCTCCCCACTTCCAACGTTGCGCTAAGTTTCATGCGTGGGATGTCTCTTAAAGCGAAATCCAAACAAGGAACCCCTCGATACACTACTACCTAGCATTGCCGGCCGATGAGATCTGTTTGACCCTCAGTCCATAGCACGTACCCTCAAATCCCGTTTCCTGACATAAAAATATACTCGATCATTTTCATGTTACCAAGGATATCATACAATATAACATCCTTTGCTATCACTATTATCTTAGCACGAGTCAATCACAAGTTATACATCCTAGCTCGTCACTAAACATATTCACTCGGAATCTCATCAGTAAATATCCCTACTCGTCGGAATCAAATATAATAATACAAACACTTTCTCATAAGTATATTATGTAACACGCGATAACATATATAGACGAATATATAGTCTAGACCCTCTTTCAGGTAATACTAGTACAAGTAAATCATATCTCAGAACAACGAACACAAAGTCTCACCATACTATATACTATAGCCCAAACATTTTGGTATAATTATGACTAACGTTATGTACGTAACATATTTATCTCAAGCTCAGCTCTGCACTCTCGACATGGCTATAACATATGGGTATTCTCGATTACCCCAATTTGCAAATTAAATCCTTCTCGACCCTTCCCCACTCATTAACTTGTGGTGCAAAAATTTTCTCAGTGCATCCTTCGTAGCACTACTTGGCTCCACTGGCCATATATCGTATTAGCTCCCAACTTAAAGTGTTTCCTCTACTTGTTTAATAATTTAACATTTAAAACCGATACGTTAGCATCCAACAACGTCTCACTATTTTCAAGGTTTATAATGATCCATGTGTGTAACCTCCCGTAACAAAGTTCAAAAGAACTTTTCCCAATGCACTATCCCCTAGAATTGTCGATCATCGAAATATATGCATCCCAAGAACATAACCAAGATATCAAAAGTTTTGTCTCTCAATACGTAAATCAAATCATCTATGCCCATGTCTCTCAAGGCGTCACACTATCCTATACTTTCACTATCACTAACTTCTCAGGACTTACACAAGAATGAGTCAAATCTCTCCACTCAACGGTAAACTCGATATACCCTTAATCACATTAGTAAAAGTCCCTATGCACCGGGCTCCAATATAACTAGACCTATGTACTCTCTGAAGTCTACTTCTTAAAATATCTTCGTGAGCTCGACCCTCTTTTAACTGAGACATCACAAAAATATACATCCTACCCCGAAACAACGAATACGATAGTCTTGCTGTAACCGCCCACCATCGCTTAACAGTTCGTACCCAGAATAAACCATACCTCGAATATCACCTCTCAAAACGAGCTAACCTCATAAAATATATCTCTTCTCAGTGTCCCCACCCACTCCCCTGCAGAGGGAACTAAAGAGAGAGTTCCTCTAACTCAACGATGAATAAACACACACTATAGTGATATTAACGATACCTCTACTAAACCCGTTTCATATGCAAATCTAGTGCAAATAAATTATTGTGATTCGCTCGTGTCACACAAAACAGATCCCAATCACCCCGGGATAAAACTCATGCTTTTGATTGTCAATAGCACTCGCGGTTCAAATGGTTCCTGAATATAACACTCTTATTCCAACCGAACTAAAAAGTCCATATAAATGTTACCCCTACTGGGCATCCCGTTCCTGTCTCCCAACTCACTGCGAATAATATCCACATATATATTCCTACTTTTTACGCATAATGACAACAACGATATCAGTCGTTCTATTCGAACTTCCCCATCTATGCTTGTATAGTCTATCCATGCATTTATCATTAACTTACAGACCTTCTCGATTCTCCGTATCCGCCTCGTCTGGTATGAAGTTCTCTAAACACGTCAACTTTCCTTCATGACAGACTATTATACGGCCCCTTTGAAATAAGTCTCGAAATATCCTTTGCCACTCTTATTTAAACAATTTATGAGAGGATTTGCGGTCAAACCACACCCCTAAATTCCTTGTTATTCATGTATCCCTCCATGGTTGTGGTGACCGACCCCCACTACTTCAATGTCACTCCCGTGAGTTAAAATTTTGCGCTCAAAATTTAATCCTGGGTGCCATTGTTCTCAACCCTACCCAATTATCTTTAGATCTTCTCCTCCCATTACTATGGTGACACCTATCGCGGTTACCGTTCTCAACATATTTCATGGCTTTTTCCAAGTCTCCTTTCCTGCCATCCTTCTAATGACCCTCGCTGTTCGTCCAAAAATTATTCGGTGTATGAAGTCCAACCAAACTCGTATATAAATCGCCTCAGCTATACTTAATCGCAGGAGAACGTTAGTCGTATACGTCAAGGAATACAATAATCCTATAATAAGGCTCTATATCAAAGAACGCTACGCTAAAATGTAATAAGCCACACATATCCTAAGGACTCTAGTACCTGATGCTCTGATACCATCTGTGACACTCCGCCTATTAAAATACAGGGTGGCCAGCCCGTGATCAAAATAACACGTTGGTCTCGTATGGCTCATTCTCAGCATCACTGTCGAAATTTTTTTAAGGTTACTAACCACCTAGTAATTTAATTAGACCGGTGCCAAATTTTATCTTACATTAATTAACAACATGCAGAAATCGATGCCCATTTAAACCATCCACACAACTGATAATGGAATGCAACACAAATGAATAATCATAAATAAAGATAGCCAAATAAACTATCGGTTCAACAATAAAATACAATAGTCCCTGAAGCAATAACCTGGATACATAAAGTCCAATAAATAAACTAAATATAAAATCAGAGGGCGACATGCCCAAATGAGTACTGAAGAAAAGTTCCTACACTAGGAGTAAATGAATGAAGCGTCTATAACAAGGTCCTGCAACTTCCACATGATCTGCAGCTGCGCATACCTGGATAGAATCCTCAAACTGGGCGTCCCTGTGGCTGGACACCTAAAATATTTTGGAAAAGATTTTTGATACGGATCAGAGCCCAAGTAAAACGCTTAGAAAATATTTAGCAAGCAGTTAAATTGCAGTTATTAAATATGCATGCACACTTTTCATATTTAAGCTAGTATCACACTCTCTTGAGACATAGCTCACCCCTCATCTAATGTGCACACTTAACGCTCGTCTTCTACCTTTCCTAGTTAAGCTACCCCACCTAACTAGCCATATCTGATCTCCTTCTACAAAATAATTCGTTATGCCTACTCGTATTGCCGATACAATACGTTACCGAATTTCCATGTCTTTTAGCCCATTATAAATTTCTCATTATATGTTTATTTCTCCCCATAGTATAGTTATTTTTAAGGTCACTATCTTTCCCTTCTACTAAACTCACCCAGTAGAATAAAATCACAAGTATACATATATCACACTATTATATATATACTAGTACAGCACCCCTAAGATGAGCTGTGGTGCGTGTATACTATGCTATCTTGTACTGGTACATCATCTACCAAACACACGTAGTAGAATAAATCACAAGTATATAAATTTATCACACTATTTATATATATACAATACAACACCCCGAGGCTGAAACCTGCGGTGCATGCATACTTTGCTATCAAGTCCTAGTACATCACGCACTGTATAAAGGACTACAGATTTCGAATCACTCTGGAATCGTATCAATACAAATCACACATATTGGAGGCGAACACATACCACGACTTTACGGGCTACGCACATACCTATGCACCCATATCACCCAAACTTATCAACTCACCGATAAGTCCTCCTTAGGCCCTATGCTCTGAGGCACCAAATCTAAAATCCCCCCGAAGGCTCATCAAGATAAGACTGTCCCCTTCAAAAGACCTCCCGTGATAGTAAGTATGGTAAGTATGTCATACACATAATAAATCATACAAATGAGTATAGGTATACACACAACCTATATCTTATATCCCATACGTGACATATATAACTCACGAATATCCTACATATTATTTAATTCCAATTACACTTCTTATCGTATATTCTCGAGTATCCCTCACTACTCGAAATGTGCCAATTATCCTTTAAATGTCATAGTAGGAAATTCACTCATATACTACTGATCTAAGTCATAGGTTCGCTCATCTCCCGAATTCCTTATATTTCAAATCACCCCGATTAATCTAAGTAATTTCACATTAATTAATTTATTAAAGTAGTGTCACCCAACTACAACACCCTGACTCACTTATTCGGTTCGTATCTTCACCATTTAGAATGTATCACTCCAAGTTTAACCATTTGGTAAAACACCCTTTATTAAATTTAATATTCGATAATTTATTATATACGTCTATAATAAATTAAACCGGCTACTCTGTGCCTAACTCCCGTCGCACTAGCCTAAAATATTCGAGACAAGACCCTGACTCTTAATTCCATATGTATTAGATTACATTCATATTTATATTTCATGATACTAAGCACATCCAATCTAATCTGTATCCTAATTTCAATCCGAAATTTCCATTCGAATCCGTTCATATATTTTCAAGGGTTATTCATCCCAAACACTCTAAATCCATACCACTATGTTCATTCCCATCCAATTTCAAGGGAAAAGTAATGTTCCTTAATATTTTCCAGAGTCCTACACTCATCTACAGATATCCCTAAAAATCCAGATTTTATTTCTCACAAAGGATTTCAATTTCAAACACTCTTTCGTAGAAAAATTATTACTAATTCAAAAAAATCAGAAAAATACAAGGTCATCGCCCAAGCGACCGTGACGAACAGATCTAAGAGTTTCATGTTTTGATAAACAGGTAAATCGGATCGGTTTTGCCTCAAAATTGGATTGTTTCGACGGACTACGAATCATCTTCTTCTCTAACTCGTTTTTCTCCATTTATAACCCTCAAACCTCCATGGATTTAACTCAAACATCAACCCAATTTATACCCCATGTTTATTACATCTATAAACATGTTCTAACACTAATAAATATCATCAATCATCATTTATTCTCATTAAAACTTCTAGGGTTCCTGAATTGCTTTTTTCTCAAAATTTCCTAAATCACAAATTCAATTCGATTCAATAATTCAAATTCAACAACAATTCCTACTGCGTTTTAGATTATAAATCATATTGTAACATCATATGAATATATTCTTCCATTAATTAAACATCAATCTCACCTTAAATGCTTAAATCCCCAAAACCCAGATTTAACATGTGATACCCTCCCAAAAACGAATTTTGCTATAATAACTCCTCCCAAATTGAATATGGTTTACAACCATCATGATATGAATCGCAATACCGTAATTTAAATGAAAGCAAGTTTAACTACTTGCCTGGATGAATTTGTAGAGTCCGATTCCTTTGTTGTAGACGGAGGTTTGATAGAGAACGCACTCTTCTTCTTGATTTGGCTCTCAAAATATCCTCAATTTGCTCTCCCAAACTTCCTCTACATATTTAGGTTTTCTCACATTGAGTTATGGTTGCCCCCAACTCCCTTAATTAGCTTTCATTGAGCTAATTACGTTTTTAGACTAATGGGCTTAATTAAAGTGGCCCAAACACTCCCGTGTAGGCCCGGTTATGCCAAAAAATGTTTCGAGACCCGCTTACTACCCTCGGATACTCTTTTTCGACTATTTCGACCCATTCAGAGTCAACCGTGCACTCAGAATTTTCATCAGAACTACTTTATAACTTTCTAAAAAAAAATCTGAATAGTTACAATTTCAATTTGCCAATTTAAATAATTTCTCCAAATTATAAATTTAAATGTCTCAAAAAATGAATAAGTTCCATTTCTCTACCCAAAATTAATAAAATTCGAAGTCCTAAAAAAAAATCTGAATAATTTCAATTTCAATTTGCAAATTTAAATAAATCCACCAATTTAAATAATTTCTCCAAATTATAAATTTAAATGTCTCCAAAAATGAATAAGTTCCATTTCTCCCAAAATGATTAAATTTATGCAAAATTAATAAAATTCAAAGTCATCAAATTTACGGGGTGTTACACTTGTCACGGTCAAAGACCGTGATATGTCCGTGACAAGTCAGGCAGTAAAAAAAATCCTCCCTTTTCTTTTTTCCCACCAATTTCTATTCCCTCCATTTCTCTCTCTCTCTCTAAGCGACTGCACCTTCTCTCTCTCTTTACGATTTTGGTACGTTTTCTCTCTCTATTTCTCTTCCATTTGTATATATGTGTGTGTGTGTAAATGTGTGTGTGATGGATTGAGGGGGCAGGGGTGGGGGTGTATATTTGCAAGTGTGTGTGTGTATGTGCATGTATGTGCACGCGCACGCGCTCGTGTGTGTGCATGTGTGTGGTGGGAAGTGACAGTGGGGGGTAGGGGGTAGGGCTGGAGGGTGGGCAGGGGGGCAGGGGGTGGGTCTATGTGTGTGTGTATATATATTTGCGCGTGTGTGGTGGGGTGGAAGGGGTGGGGGTGGGGTAGGGGAAATGGGGCGGGGAGTGGTGCTTGTTAATTTTTTATAATTAAATTTTGATTGGTTTATTAGATATTGCCACTCATATGCAAGTAGCGCCCATTGTAAAAGAATTGATTGATTAAATATTGATTGGTTATTAATTTTTTTAGTAAATTAATAATTAGTGCCCCTTTTATATGCAAGTAGGATTGCCCCTCATTGTAAATTAGTAAATTAATAATTGTATACTTTAATTGTTAGTTTTATTAATGAAATGAATTAATTGAGTAGATGAATTAGAAGGAGTACGGGATATACATTTGTTGTTGCTATTACAGTTGGATTATAGTGGATCGATGTTTGGTTGGTTAATTTTAGAAGTGGCATGACCACTTGATTATTGTCCATATGGGGGTGGACTTTTTCAACTTTTTTTTTTAAAATTACTTTGTATCACGAACAATATATATATAGTATGATAATTAAATGAAACATACTTGAAATTACATATAGTGCGCATATATACTAGCCTTTTAGTTCTTATGCGTACGCATTCAACAGCTCTTAGACCCGTTCGAGAGTCATTACTACTGTAATGAGATCTCTCGAATTGTCTCGTTTGGACAGTTTGGGACTGCATAATTTCTGTATACTAATCTTCTTAGTGACTTAAAGTTGTTACTTTTGGAGTAAGTTCTGTAATCGTATCCTAATGTTCTCTGGGTACATACTAGATTGACAAGTGTGAGTATTATTTCAATTGATCAATTGAAATAACACTCACACTTGCCAATCTACGTCGTGTACTTGGAGAATTATGGGGATATGCTGTCGAATTTTTCTTAAATCATAACAATGTGCATGAGCTGTTAAGTATATTACAAAAATATGCAGTTTTGAATTGGATATGACCACTCACCCTTTACAGGAGATGGAGGAAATAGGAATTTCTACTATGAATTGAATTTGAATTTGAAATTTAAAAATCGAATGTAAATAAGACATAATTAAATGAAACATACTATAAATATAAGTTTTGTTTATACTAATCCAGGAATATACACTTCTTACCTTTAATAGGTGATTAGTTATAGTAGCTGTGATGGGATATCCTAAATACAAAGAGTGGATGGGTGAGACAAATAGAATGGGGGATGTGTTTCGCAAAGGTGTTAATGAATTTGTGAAATATGCAAAGAGATGTCATAATGATGAAGAGTTTTCATGTTCGTGTGCTAGATGTAAGAATGGTAAGGTGTTTGAGTGGAAAACAGTTGAATTACATTTGTTAAGATGGGGTATGCAAAATATTTATCGATTTTGGAGTTTTCACTGTGAATTGAAAGTTCCTTTTGTCCCCGAATAACCTTCACAATAACCTTCAACAAGTAGGATATATGTAGAAGGGGACGATGTAGATCATAATATGTTAGAGGATTTAGTTGATGATGCGTACAGAGTTTATGAAGCGGAGGAGAGGGAGGTTACTGATGATGTATAAGGTTCAGGTGCTCGTGCAGATATCACGATAAATCTTGATGATGACTACCAAAATTTAAAATTTAAGGCAAGCCAACCGCTCTGGCTGTGAGAAAGATCAAATAACTTTACATGCCATGGTTGGTTTGCACAGTTTGAAGACGCAGTACGGTTTGTCTGGAAATAGCGTGACATGAATTCTGAATTGGGTTATGGGCTTACTACCCAAGGAGAATACGCTTCCCAAAATCTATCCTGTTATGAAGAACAATTTGAAAGGTTTGGGAATGAAGTATAAATTGAATCATTCTTGTGTGTATGACTGCATACTATACCGAAAGGAGTATGAAAATCTCGATCGTTGTCCGGTTGTGATGAACCTTGATATGTCTAATCTACTGGTAAGGAAGGCACAAGCTCAAAAGCGCGTCAAAAAGTGTTGAAATATTTTCCCGTTGGGCCTAGATTAAAGCGATTTTTCACAGTACCATGGATAGTAGAGGCAATGACTTGGCATGCTAGGGTAGAAGTAGGGGGTAATCTCATGCGTTATCCTATTGATTCTACAGCTTGAAGGAGGATGAATTATGATTATCCCAATTTTTCTCGAGAACAACAACATTCATTTGACTATATCAACAGATGGTTTCAATCTATTTAGAAATATAAGCACCAATCAGAGTGTATGGCCAGTGATCCTAGCCCCACTCAACCTCTCTCCTTCACATTGTATGAGACCTAAATTTTCGATGCTGTCTTTGTTGATACCTGAGCCAAAGGCACCAAGTGGTGACATCGACGTCTACCTGGCTCCTTTGGTAGAAGAATTAAATGAGTTGTGGGAAAAGGGTGTGCAACCATTTGACTCTTTTAGAAAAGAAGAGTTTACACTAAAAGCTATGTTGATGTGGGTAATTCATGATTTTTCAGCTTATGGGACATTATCTGGTTGTGCAGTACATGGTTATTTGGCGTGTAGAAGAGACTGAATCTCTTCGTCTATCCGCTGTCTAAAAAATGTATACCATTGCCATAAGAGGTTTTACCCCCGACTCATAATTTCAGATTTGAGAAATGTTCTAATTTTTTATCGGGCGGGGTTGAACATAGACTACCGTCGAGACAACTTTCAGGTTCAGAAATTGAAAGTAAATCTTCTGATTGTGGCCCTAATATGACATATAAGAATCCTAAATTTAAGAATGTCAAGCATGAGAAGACCCCAACTGGGAATGAAACTGAGACAAGAAAGGCATCGTCTAAGAGGTCAATTTTATTTGACTTACATTATTGGAAGAATAACCCAGTGCGCCATGTATTGGATGTGATGCATATAGAGAAGAACCTTACTTAACATATTATGGGCACTTACCTTGGGGGGAGTCATTCTAAGGATGGAGAAAATGCACGAAAAAACCTTAAATCATTGATACTTAAGACACAACTATGGTTGAAAGAAGATAATAGGGGAAGGACAATAATTTCCCCTGGTGCATTTACTTTGATGAGTGGGGAAAGGAAGGTGCTTTTAGACACAATATATAATTTGAAGGGTCCATCTAATTTTTTGTCCAACTTGCAAAGGATTGTGAATTATGTTACTCATGATTTACATAAGTGTAAGTCTCACGATTAGCATATGATTATTCAATTGGTTCCTCTATTGTTTAAGCATTGTTATTCCAAGCATAAGTATTTGCGGAGGGCTATTATGCAAATTAGTATTACCTTCTCACTTTTGTGTGAGAAGGTAGTCAATCGAGAACACTAGTGGCCACAAAATTAGCGGTGACCGAAGCGATTTGTGTGTTAGAGAAGTACTTTTCCCCAGCATTCTTTGACATAAGTGTTCACTTGTTGGTACATCTATGCGATGAGGCACTTCTTTGCGGTCTAGTTAGATATCGGTGGATGTATCCGTTTGAAAGATTGATGAAATTTTTTAAAGATTACGTTAAGAATACGCGACACATTGCAAGATCAATTACAGAGGAATACATCACCGTGGAGTCATCAATCTATACTCAGGAGTATATGCCTGACTCGACCAGCGTTGATGACACTGATGAGTTCGTCGATGATGGTGGTCATGTGATGGGAAAACGAGTGAAATTAACGAGTTTGCAACATGAACAAGTAGCTCGTTATCTATTTGACACACATGAAGATGTCGAAGAATGAAAAAAGTTAGTTTAAATTATTTTAGATTATTTTATACATGATTAATTTTGTAATATGCAAAAAATATGAAGCATGTGTGAGCAATAAAAGACGAAAAATAATGGTACAATCAGACATCGAATTTAGGCTGTGATTGCCACAAGATGTAATTATAATGAAAATGACCGTTATATAACGTTACATTAGACTCAAACTTTACAACTAACCTAATTAATTTATCTATATTCTCAGCTCTTGAAGATGGGTGATGCGACATCAAGGCTTGCTCGTCTAGCCACTGGACCCTTGTTCATGGCACAAGAGTACAAAAAGTATCGATTGAACGGTAACGTATTCGGCGCAAGGGTGTACGAGAAAAGTACAAATGTACAGAACTTGGGCATTTCATACAAGGCTCTTACTTTCTTTCGAGCGAGTGCAAAAGATAAAACCTCGTTGAAGCTGAAATGACTTACTATGGTGTAATTCGAAATATATTTATATTGGACTATATAAGCTTTAAAGAGGTTGTATTTTACTGTGACTAGGTAAGAGTTAAGAATAAAAATGCTTGTAAAGTTGATCTTGGCACCAATTTGATCATGGTTGACTTATCTAAGTTGAAGAGCAACGACCACGTGAGCAATGAGCTGTTTGTTTGTGCATTTCAAAAAGGTTAATCAAGTGTTTTACTCGGAGTATATCAACAACGAGCCGTTGTCAATTATCCTACATGCGCTAGAGCGTCTAAATAGTAGTGTGGATGACTTTGCTGCTCCTACCGAATATCAATCCATTTTTAATGATAACCCGAATTTGAAATAATTTTTCAATTTGTAATAAATATTCCAATTTTTACTTTATCAATCCATTTTAATGCTTTTAATTGATTTGCACTTTATCATTTTCACTCTTGTGTCATGTGCGTATGTGTGGCTAGTAGGGGTGGGTGTGGGGATGTTTTGAATTTTTAGTAATTGTACATATTATGAGTTAGATGCTGTTGTTTTGGAATTCAGAATTGAGGTGTTAAACAGTAATAATTCATTTGGATTTGTAGTAATTGTACATATTTGCATGTCTTCTAATTCATTTGTATTCTTCTAATTCATTTGGATTTGTACAAATAACAACATTTTTTTACAGAAAATGTCTCCTTCAGGTATTAAGTCGAGGATGATGATGTCATCTGGGCTCGTGGTAGCGGAGGCGATGATGGCTCCTCGACCCCTAGGCTCCCCAAATATGGCAAATTGGGGATATCCGTCGAGAATAAGACGAGGATATTAGCGAGATCCCTCAAGATGGTAAAGACGATCATCGACCATGAGTACACAAGTTGGAGGGAGGTGCCAAATGAGCTCAACTTAGATATTTGGGCGGCACTATAGGTGATGATGCTGGAAATAGCACCACCCTTCAAGGTGTTTGTAAGCTTAAATCAGTGATAACGATGGCAACTCAAGTATATACTAAATATAAGAGACTGGGATGAGGAGAAGAGGATGAACACCAATATATAATTGGTTCAGCCAATTAGGCCTACGTCCACTGTGCAAGTGAGTGAATAAGGTCACCGGAATAAGGCACTAATGACCATGGATACAATCTCTCAAGCTCCCTCTCTCTACTGTATATTTGGACAGAGTTTCAGCTAGGGTTGTTATTTCGGATCTTTCTCAAGGTAGGAGAAAACAAGTATATATAGTGTTTATGGGGTGTAATGTACCCCCCATGCATGCAATGAACATATGTGTGTGGATCTAACCAATCTGATGAAGACATTTGTCACTGTCACATATAGAGAATGATGATGAAATATTCCCCCACGTGAGGGGATTGATTCGGTTACAACTAATTTTATCCACGTGTTCCTATCCTTACATATGCTTATAAATGCTCGGCCTTGTCCCTAACTGGTGCAACCTCGGTCTGGAAGAGTACGAGGTTGGTGAAGTCTGACTGTTACTTTATCCGAGGTTATTCATGATGATTTCGGCCAGGTAGGCCAACCGAGGTCAGACAGGAGGAGTTGAAACGTCAGCCTGGGCTGGGGTTAGGCAAGTATAGTTAGAACGTCGGCCTGGGCTGCTGCTGATGATGAAGGGTGGTTAAACCCATGAGTCTTTGCTGGCCTCGGCTGATTTCCAATCGAGGTTGATGTAAGAGGTAGATGTGATGTCGGCTGTGGACAACCTGATGGATAGCTGACCCCATGATTTATGAGGACCTCAACTGATGCCTGATGGTGGGGTAACTAGTAACGTCAGCCATAACCAACCTTACGTTGGATGAGATCGATGATCGTCAGTCTTGAGCCCTTGTTACCTCGGCCGTCCTGCTGGCCGAGGTTGGTACCTCCGAGCTGTCAGGTACACTTTGGGCATATCAATTACCCCTAGCCCTTAGTTGCCTATATGAAATAGGTGACTAAGGGGTATGCAACTCCCAGGCTGTTCTTCCTTTTGTGCCAACCTTTCTTTGACAAGTGTCAATTACTGAAGTGGATTGCGTGCTGGGTAAGTGTAATGATGATGTCCTTTTGGGATCCCAAGGCAATGATGGGCCTTAGGATTTATGCCAGTGTGGTTAGGGTGTTTAAACCCCTTTTCTTTCTCTTTCCTCCTCATTTCTTCTCACTTTCCCGCCTAAGTTTCCTGTGCTCTCTCTCTCTCTTCAAGAGCCCCATCGCCGCTAGGTTTTGGATATCAACCTAGGTTTCTAATCTTCCTCTCCTTAATTTCTCCTTTAGACATGTATCGCCTTCACCTTATTTCATCGTTTTTAGCCTTGATTTTCTATTTTATGCATTTTTCGGTGATATCTTAGGTTTTCGGTGAGTTTATGAGTTTTTTGGTGGACTGTGTTCTTGACTGTTCTTGATTTGTAAGAATTCAAATAACCACGTTTGATCCTTAGTTTAGGTTGTGCCAAGCTGTTTATTTATGGTTTAGAGTCTTAAGTGTGGTCTCGTCCTCCTATGCTTAGACCTCTGTATAAGCTTATTGAGGATTCCCTTCTCTTAAATAGATAACTTTTGCAAAAATTAGGTAGATAGAGTTAGACCAAGAGGAAGCTCGTAGGGCTGAGGCATTTCCCCTCAGACCTATCTTTCCCCCACCTTTGAAGGTGGTATACCTTGAGCCAGCCGAGACTCTTGAGCCAGCAGAGGTACCATTAGACCCTTCTCTAATATCTGAGTCTGAGTCATCTACCTCAGACCCTATGTCTGTAGATTCATTCCAGGAGACAATGGATTTCTCCATTAGGCAAGATCAGGTCCCTGATCAGGTCGAGGTCCAAAGTCGCATCTCGTCCCACAACGATTCCAGCACTTCACGAACCTCTTCTGATGTTGAAGTTATGGGGCCGAGTGTGGCTATCCCACCACCTATTAATGCTATTCCACTATCGACCGCCACAGGGGCTGAGTTTGCTCAAAGGTTCCCTGATGGTGTTCCTACGCCTGCCCAGGCCGACGTTTCCAGGGACGAGGATGATGGTCACGAGAGTGACGTTGACGTCTCGAAGGCAGTCGAGATAGAGAGCAATGTCAATGAGTTCGACCTCTTAGCCTTTAGGCACCTTTATTCATAGGTACTTCTATCAAACTTAGGAGACCTCTGAGGGATGAGAGGGCCTTTGGTAGCCGAGATGGGGAAATCTGCGTATATGAGCAGATGTTTAAGTTAGGATTTCATCTCCCCATCCATCCAATAATTAGGGCCATATTATCCCATATTAACCTGGCCCCTTCCCAATTGTCCCCGGAGGGTGATGATTAGAGCCATCGTCCTATGGAGGGCAATCCATCACTCAGACCTTCCTGTCAGGGTCTTCACAGGGTACTACGTGCCCTCCTCTGCCAGAAACCATCAAAGCTACTACCACTTCCTAGCTAGGAAGTCTGATAAGAAAATGTTATTAGTTACCCAAACCTCAAATCATAATTGGAAACCATGATACTTCTTCGTCTCAGGGGCATAGAAATTTGGTACTTGTGCCCCCTCTTCATCGCTTGAATCGAGGACCCCTCTGCGGTGGGGAAAATTGTCATTGGCTGCCAAAGCCGACCCTGGGCTAAGCCAGGATAACCTTCAAAAGGTTAAGACCTTCAGGATCAGGGGGAGCTTGGCTAGCTAGTCAAGTACGAGCATCTGATGACCCCCTACTACCTCTCTGAGACGGGCTTGGGGGGAAGTCCTTTAGCCGAGCTTCGTAAGTGTTTATTTTTCTAAGTTGTACCTCTGATATTTAATCTTTCTGATTTACTAACTCAGACATATTTTTTTGCAGAACACTCAGAAGGTATATCAAATGACCTGTGGGAGATGTCTGCACCAAGCCTGATCAAGTTGGTGAAGAAAGCTGGGCTCAATGCTCCTCCTCCTCCCCCACCAAAGCAGAACGTCGGCACTTCTAAGGCCGATGCTACAAAAAAGAGGAAATCCTTCACCATTTCCCCAGAGGATCAGACGCAAAGCCCAAAAGAGCGATCACGCTATCCCCATCTCGTTCGATGATGCACTAGATGCTCGTCTGGAGCAGTTGAAGATTAGTGACAAACTAATTGGTCATGGTCTGAAGGAAATGGATGCCATCAGCTCTGCGATGACCGACAAAGATAAGCATTTTCTATGCACCATTGATACCCCTCTTCTGGTCGAGTTTTGCCTTAATAGGTCTATCTAGGTATAGATTTTCACTTTTTTGGCACAAGTGTAACCTCGTCCTTGAATTGGGCTGTCTTGATCTCAGACATCTGACTTTATATTGAAGGGTGTCATGTCCATGCACCAGTTTGTTGACTGGACCCTGAGGAAGCTGCCTCTGATTAAAAAGGGAAGAGAGGCCCAGAAAGTGGAGGCCGCTCTAAATGTTGAAGTGGAATGCCTGAAGACTGCCTTGGGTGGGTCTGAGAATAAGGTGAAGCAGATGGAGAAGGACATAGCAAAGATCTAAAAAGACCACACCTCTACCTTGAAGGCCAAGGACGACGTTCTTCAACAGAAGGTTGATGCTGTAGTGAAAGCTACCCTTGAAGATGCCTCTGAGAAGATCTTGGCCGACTACAAGGTCTCTGACGAATTTATAAGCTTCGACTTTAAATACCTTGAAAGAGGTGTTAAAGCTACTAGTAAATGGGCGACCATAAAAGAAAAAGAGTCAGGGAGCTTGACAACCTTGGACTTCATTGGTCTCAGCTATGGTAACCCTCAGTTTGCTCAGGCCTTGCAAGAGGTCGAGGAGGAAGGAGAAGGTGCAGCTTCTGCATAGACCGCACCACTGGAAGTTACAGAGACAGATGATGTCAACCCTCGAGATGATGAGGTCGAGGTTACCAATGTTGGCCAAGCTGATGGGGCCGAGGTTACCAACCCCGTGGCTGCAGACACCTAGGCCATGATTTGTGAAGATTTTACACTTACAATTTTTATTTCTCAACTGTAATTATTTGTAACTTCTGATAACATTCTCTTGCACAATTTGACTTATAATTTTAACTTCATGTTATATCATCCTCTTCAATGGATTTCACTTCTTTCGATGAATGCTCCTTTAAATAGTTTTATATATCATGCAATGGTGTTTGTATTAAGGTCTGAAGTCTCCTTATAATGGTGTCTTCATCACTAAACTATGATGTTACCCTCATAAATTTCATCAAATTAATGATGTTTAAGGTCTTAGGTAATCCAAATATGATGTTTCACCTCAGACCCTATCACCAAATTATGATGTTTAAGGTCTAAGGTCATCCAAATATGATGTTTTACCTCAGACCCTGTCACCAAATTATGATGTTTTAAGGTCTGAGGTCATCAAACTAAAATGTTACCCTCATAAATTTTACCAAATTAATGATGTTTAAGGTCCGAGGTCATCAAACTAAGATGTTACCCCCATAAATTTCACCAAATTAATGATGTTTAAGGTCTGAGGTCATCCAAATATGATGTTTCACCTCAGACCTGGTCACCAAATTATGATGTTTTAATGTCTGAGGTTATCCAACTAAGATGTTACCCCCATAAATTTCACCAAATTAATGATGTTTAAGGTTTGAGGTCATCAAACTAAGATGTTACCCCCATAAATTTCACCAAATTAATAATGTTTAAGGTCCGAGGTCATCCAAATATGATGTTTCACCTCAGACCCTGTCACCAAATTATGATGTTTAAGGTATGAGGTCATCAAACTAAGATGTTACCCTCATAAATTTCACCAAAGTAATGATGTTTAAGGTCCGAGGTCATCCAAATATGATGTTTCACCTCAGACCCTGTCACCAAATTATGATGTTTAAGGTCCGAGGTCATCAAACTAAGATGTTACCCCCATAATTTCACCAAATTAATGATGTTTAAGGTCTGAGGTCATCAAACTAAGACGTTACCCTCATAAATTTCACTAAATTAATGATGTTTAAGGTCTAAGGTCATCCAAATATGATGTTTCACCTCATACCCTATCACCAAATTATAATGTTTAAGGTCTGAGGTCATCCAAATATGATGTTCAACCTCATAAATTTCACTACTAACGCATAATGAGATGAATAATTGACACATGAACTGTTCTTCTCATTAATATTCTCTTCATAAAATGATACATTTACATAAAAACAACTGTAACATCATATGTAGTACTTCTTGAGGTGATCAACATTCAATGGATTGGAGAAAGGTTCCCCTTCGAGATTTTCTAACCGGTAGGTACCGGGTACAACCTCATCGATAACTTTGTAGGGAGCATGCCAATTCGGGTGAAGCTTATTTGTCTTCTGCAACGTCTTCTTCAGCACCATGTCTCCTACGACTATAGGTCTTGATTTCACCCTTTGATTGTAGAACTTTACTATTCTCTGCTCGTAGGCTGCCTGTCTGATCTCAACGTCTTCCCTCTTTTCCTCAATCAAATCTAGGTCAAGTCTTCTCTCTTCTCCATTCTTCTCGAGGTCATAGGCCTGAATTCTGTGAGTGGGGAGTCCAACTTCTGTAGGTATGATGGCTTCTGAGCCATGTGCTAACATAAATGGGGTCTCCTCCATTGGTGTCCTTGTCGTTGTTTGTAGGCCCATAACAGTGCATAAACCTCTTTCGTCCATCTCCCCTTGGCATCTTCCAACCTCTTCTTAATCCCATCGAGGATTGTTTGGTTTGTAACCTCAGTCTGCCCATTTGCTTGGGGTCGACCCCGAGAAGAGAAGAATTGCTTGATCCCGACTCTCTCACAATACTTCTCCAAGGAAGAATTATTGAACTGGGTTCCATTTTCTGAGATGAGGGTGTTCGGAAGACCATGCCTGCATATGATGCTCTTCCAGATAAACTGGAAGGTCGTCTATTCTGTAATCGTGATCATCGGCTCAGCCTCTACCCACTTGGAGAAGTAATCAATTGCTACTATCAGGAATCGGTAATTATTCGCAGCCCTTGGTAATGGTCCCACCAAGTCAATCCCCCATATCGTAAATGGCCAAGGGGAACTGATCGATGTCATAGGTTGATGAGGTTGATGAGGGTTAGTGGAGAATCTCTGGAACTTATCACACCTCTTCACATAGGCTGTAGCGTCCTTAGCCAAGGTCGGCCACCAGTATCCCTACATAATTATCTTCTTGGCCAAAGGTCTTCCTCCTATGTGACTGGAGCAAGAACCCTCATGTATATCATGTAAGACACTGGGGACCTCTGTGGGATGGACACATCTGAGAAGAGGCAGTAGAAATCCTTTTATTATATAGGACATCTCCTATTATTGAGAACTTTTAGCTCTGTACCTAAATTTCCTCCTTTCTAGATTTAATTACGATAATTTTCCCTCTCTGATATATCTGATGAGGGGGTCTATCCATGAGTCTCCTAGATTTATGTTGAGGCAAGAGCTGACAACCTCTACATCCTCAATGGTCAGTTTGAGCAGGATTTCGAATGGTACTGTCCTTCTGATGCCTGTCCTTGTTGTTGAAGCCAGCCTTGCTAATGCATCTGCATGACTGTTGTCTTATCGAGGAACCCTCTTCATCTTTACCTCTTCGAAGCCTTCTAGCATCATACTTACCATCTTCAGGTATTTCGCCATCCTATTGTCCTTGGCCTCATACACTCCAAGTATTTGGTTGACAACCAACCTCGAGTCACTATGAAGTAGGAGTCGGCCAACTCTAAAGACTTTTGCTAAGGAGAGGCCCACTATCAAGGCCTAATATTCTGACTCTTTGTTCAATCACTTGAAGTTAAACCTTAGTGCATATTCAACGTCGGTACCATCCAGAGCTGATAATATCAGTCCTGCACCGCTTCCACTTTCACAAGAAGACCCATCGATGAAGAGTTTCCAAACATATTCATCTGAAGAGAAGTGACCCTCTGATAGGGTTCCTTTCTTGAAAAGGTACCTATCTTCCTCATTCTCAGCTACTCCTTTTCTGGTTCTGTTGGAAACAACCTCTTCCAAGTTTCGAAAGACGTTACTGTTTGATCCCTCTGTAATCTCTGGATTATTCTCAATCTCAGCCTCTTCCCATGTGAACTCAGCAACAAAATCTATGAGTACCTGCCCTTTAATGGACACCTTAGGTTGATAGATAAGGTCATACTCTCCCAACTCGATGGCCCAGGTCATCAATCTGCCTGAATTCTCAGGCTTGTGGAGGACTTGCCTTAGTGGGGAGTCAGTGAGGATGACCATAGAATGGGCCTGGAAATAAGGTTTCATCTTCTTAGAAGTGTGTGTCAAAGCGTAGGCCAACTTCTCCATAGGAGGATAGTTCTTCTTAGACCCCTGAAGGGCCTTGTTATTGAAGTATACAGGCCTTTGCACCCCATCGTCTTCCCGTACTATGGCTGCGCTTATAGCTGACTCTGAAACTGCTAGATAGATGTATAACTTCTCTCCCAGAATGGGTCGAGATAAGAGTAGTGGGGATCCGAGGTAGGACTTGATCTGTTTAAAGGCCTTATCACACTTTTCATCCCATTCGAAGGCCTTTCTAAGCACCTTGAAAAATGGAAGACACTTGTCCATAGCTTTGGAAATAAATCTGTTGAGTGCTGCGACTCGTCCAGTGAGCCTCTGAATGTCTTTTATACTTCTTGGTGTCTTTATATCAAGCAAAGCCTTAATTTTCTCGGGGTTGGCCTCTATTCCTCTCTGATTGACTATGAACCCAAGAAACTTTCCAGCTCCTACCCCGAAGACACATTTGGCAGGATTGAGCTTTATCCTGTATAAGTCCATGGTGTCAAAAGTTCTCTCCAGGTCTACTATATTGGTGCAGGCCTTCAAGATCTTCATCTCCAGGTCTACTACATGGTCTTACCAATTCGATCTATAAATATCTAATTTAAAAGACGTTGATACGTGGCCCCTGCATTCTTCAAGCCAAAGGGCATGACCTTATAGCAATAGGTCCCCTTATCTGTGATGAAGGCTATCTTCTCCGAGTCTTAAGAATCCATAAAGATATGATTGTAGCCTGAATATGCATCCATAAAGCTCATAAGTTCATGCCCTACCATGGCGTCTACCATCTGATCGATCTGAGGTAAGGGATAGCTATCTTTAGGGAAAGACTTTTTCAGGTCAGTGAAGTCTACGCACATCCTCCATTTTTTGTTGGCTTTGAGCACAATGACAGCGTTTGATAACCACTCCGGGTATATGACCTCCCTGATGAATTCTGCCTCTTCTAACTTTCTAACCCCTTCCCTGATGACATCATACTTTTACCTTGAGTAAACTCTTCGACTTTGCTTGATTGGCTTAGCATCTTCTGCCACATTGAGTTTGTGGCACATAATCCCCGGGTCGATGCCAGACATGTCTGCGTGGCTCCAAGCGAAGACACTCTGCCTCTTTTTTAAAAATCTTATCAGCTCTTCCTTGATCTCTGATTTTAAGGCCTTGCCGATTTGGATGTTTTTTTTTCTGGTTTGTCCTCATTGAGGACGATGGATTCTACCTCTTCCGCGACCTCTCCTTTATTCAATTTTGTTTCATCCCTGGGATCAAGCGTGTCAATGTTATATGTGGTAGTTGCCCTCTTATGGGCATCTCTCTTTTCTGCCGAGTTGAAGTAGCATTCTCGTGTCATAGTCTGGTCACCTTGCACTTCCCCTACCCCATAGGGGGTCGGGAATTTTATCATTTGGTGGACCGTTGACAGCACGGCCTCAAACTCCTTAAGGGCTACTCGTCCTATGATGAGGTTGTATACCGAGAAGACATTTTCATCCATAACGAAAAAATTGATCTTTCGGGTCAACCTCTTAGGCCACTCGTCTCCCATTCGTACATCCATCTCATAAATGCCCAATGGATGGACCTTTTCACCGCTGAAGCCCATCAATGAATGATGATAGGGTACCAGCCTAGCTCTGCTGAGGGCTAGGCTCTTAAAACAGGGCCAGAACATTACATCTGCTGAGCTTCCTCTATCTACGAGGATTCTCTATACCTCACATCCATGCACTCTTATTGTAATTACCAAAGGTTCATCATACGGAGCTAAGATACCTTTAAAGTCGACTCGGGAGAATCCAATTATAAGAGTTTCCATATCTACCTTCTTTCTCTTCTGCTTTACCTCTGAAGACGCCAGATTCACAACATCTACTTTGGTTACTGACTTAGCCTCTGCCACATGAGCTTTATGGTCGGCTATTTCAGAGCCACCCCCTGCTAGTCCTCCACATATTATGTCAACATCGAAGGAGATCTTTCCAACCCTCTTCACAGGTGCATTATCATCTTTCGGTGGGAGGTTTGGACCATTCTCATCATCGGCATCTGAGTCATTATCTCTTCTCGCTGGGGTGTCATCTCGACATCTGTCGCTTCTCTTCTTTTTAGGGTCATCTCTTCCCCTCTTAGGAGCCTTACCTTCGACATACTTCCTCAGCTTTCCGGACTTCAACATCTTCTCGATTTTATCCCTCAAAGAGAAGCACTTGTTTGTCACATAGCCGTGGTCTTAGTGGAACTCACACCACAGGTTCTTGTTCCTCTTATGCGGAGGGACCTTCAACTTCTCCGTCCATCTCACAGAACGGTCATTCTTAATCTCTTTGAGGATGTGTTCGCAACTCACAGTTAGAGGAGTATAATGTGCAAACTTATCATCTGCAGACCTCTTTTTTCCATCTTTCTTTCTTTGGAACTTCCCGCTGCCACTTCCATTCTCATCCTTATACTTCGCGGCCATATCCTCTTCCGCGTTCATGACCTTTCCTGCAGTTGCCAATAGTTTTGCCATGGACTTGGGAGGGTCTTTCGCAATCTTCCATAGCAACTTCCCCTTCTGGAGTCCTCCAATGAGGGCTGCTATGTCTATATTCTCTTCGAAATCTTTAACCTCTAATTTTTCTTTATTGAATCTAGCAATGTAGTCTCTTAGGATCTCATTCTTGCCTTGCTTGACATACAATAAATGGGTGGTATTCTTTTGAGGTCTTACCCCAAAACAGAAATTGTGAATGAACCGTTCAGCCAAACCCTTAAAGTTTTCAATTGAGTTCTTCGAAAGAGAGGTAAATTAGATGTGTGCAGCTCCCGTCAAAGTCCCGAAGAAGGCCCGACACTTCATCGCATCTGGGATTAAATAAATGTCCGCCGCAGACTGGTACATCTCAATATGATGTACAGGGTTGGTACTACCGTCATACTTGGGAGACACCGTAGGTGGCTTGAACTTGGCAAGGGTTGGGAAGCTCACTATCCTGGCCACGAATGGGGATCTCTTTGAGAAACCTCTTTGCAAGGGGTCTCGGCTTTTGATGAGGTACCCTATCTTCTCTTCAAGACATTGAATGGAGTCATTCCATGGCTTTGCAACGTCGGCCTGGTCAAGGTTATCCCCAACCACCTCTAAGGGGTGGACTGAGGGTTCCCCAGCCGGTGCACAACGTCGATTGTTGAACTCCTCTTAATCCCTGTCTCGGCCTTGATGAGGTCATCCATGATGGGGTCGGCCGTGATGAGGCCGATGTTCCCCATCTTCCCTTTGTGACCCTGCTGCACTTATTGACCTGGATAACCTTTGACTCAGGTCATTTATTGGGCCGAGCCTTTCCAAGGCCGACCCTCTGCTCAAGCGATCAAAAGATGATCCTCTCTGCTGGGCACCACCATCTCTTCTGTCCCCACAACCTCGGCTTTGGTGGATAGGACGTACAGTGTTGTTCGAAACCTCATACGGCTCCCAACAACCCTCTGGAGCATCTTCTGCCTCCATATCGTAATACCTATCCTCAGGGAAAGGGTGTCCTTGCCTCTCCAGACGTAAACGCCTAGGGTCAATAACGTCCTTCCTCCGTTTAGGTGTAGGTTGGTCTTTTCGCGGTGCCTGGGGTGGTCCCCTGGCTTCAGGATAGGGTTGAGCCGTCGCCGAAGTAATCATCTTCGGTGAGACCCTAGATGGCCTCCTCATATTTTGACTGAGCTGTGCAAATTGCTCCTTCATAGCTTGCTGTGTCGCAGCCAAGGACTTCAAGGCCGCAGCCACCTCAGCCATTTCGAACTGGGGTGGTGCCTGGATGGAACTAGGTCCTCCAACACCAGATGTTGGAGGAGGTGGTGGTAACTCTGGTGCCATATGTTAAAACTAAAGGTCTTGTAAGAAGGTGAGATTAATACCTTAAGGGACCTCTTTCAATGGTGAAATAACTCCACACAAGGGGTGAGGCCTGGTTCACCACCAGAGTCTTCGGTGAGGTTAAGCTAGGAAAGGAAGAGTTATGTATTCTCGTTCCCACAGACGACGCCAAAATGATGATGCTGGAAATATCACCACCCTTAAAGGTGTTTGTAAGCTCAAATCAGTGATAATAATGGCAGCTCAAGTATATACTAAATATAAGAGACTGGGATGAGGAGAAGAGGATGAACACCAATATATAAGTGGTTCAGCCAATTAAGCCTACGCCTACTATGCAAGTGAGTGAATAAGGTCACCGAAATAAGGCACTAACGACCATGAATACAATTTCTCAAGCTCCCTCTCTCTACTGTATATTTAGACAGAGTTTCAGCTAGGGTTGTTATTTCGAATCTTTCTCAAGGTAGGAGAAGACAAGTATATATAGTGTATGGGGGGTGTAATGTACCCCCCATGCATGCAATGAACATGTGTGTATGGATCTAGCCAATCTAATGAAGACATCTGTCACTGTCACATGCAGAGAATGATGATGAAATATTCCCCCACGTGAGGGGATTGATTCGGTTACAAATGATTTTATCCACGTGTTCCTATACTTGCATATGCTTATAAATGCTCGTCCCTGTCCCTGACTGGTGCAACCTTGGCCTGGAAGAGTACGAGGTTGGTGAAGTCTGACTGTTGCTTTATCTGAGGTTATTTATGATGATCTCGGCCTAGTAGGCCAGCCGAGGTCAGACAGGAGGAGTTAAAACGTCGACCTGGCCGGGGTTAGGTAAGTATAGTTGGAACGTCAGCCTGGGCCGATGATGACGATGAAGAGTGGTTAAACCCATGAGTCCTTGCTGGCCTCGGTTGATTCCCAGTCGAGATTGATGTAAGAGGTAGATGTGATGTTGGCTGTGGACGACCTGATGGATAGCTGACCCCATGATTTATGAGGACCTCGGTTGATGCCTAATAGTGGGGCAACTAGTAACGTCGGCCGTAGCCGACCTAACGTTGGACGAGATCGCTGGTCATTAGTCTTGTGCCCTTGTTACCTCGATCGTCTGGCTGGTCGAGGTTGGTGCCTCCGAGCTGTCTGGTACACTTTGGGCATATCAACAGGTAATGCATTTATATTTCAATTTCAATTTATTCCCAACTAACATTGTATTTGTTAGACATGAATAATTCAGCCTGGACCCAGAACTATGCGATTCCGTCTTGGATCAGTTGAGGAAATAAGACGTGGAAGAAAAATTTGTGAAGCCGGTACTTTGGGAAGCCCCGTGACTCCATTATCCGAATGCATGACTCCGTCTCGCCGAAGAAGTCGATCTCATTGGCACAATGGCAAAAGTTCATTGATAATGAGATCGGTGAGCGACAATTGGCATCTCACCAATCGGGGAGGGAAAATCGAGAGATAAAGATGGACATGCACTACTCCGTCCGGACATCTTACGCCGAGGTGGAGCATAGGATGATGGTAATATTTTATTTTTCTATAATTACAGAAATATGTTATTACATTATTTTACTTTGCTGGGCCGATACTAATTTTGCATTATTTTATTTCAGGGGACGGGGAGTGGACCTGGGGGTAGGCCACATAGGCTCGATTCTTATGTGGCTATTCAGACGAAGAAGGGGAAGGATAAGGAGGTGTCCCCGATTGTCGCGTCGACGATTGTAAGTAATTCGACAGTTTGATTTTTGTTAATTATGTTATAATTTTTTTATTTACTTATTTAACTAATCATGTGATTTTTGTTGTTTCAGGTAAAGCTTAAGAAAGTGCATGAGTCGCAGTCTGATGCCGATAAGGCATCTTTGTCCACGGACGCACTCAGCCAAGTGCTTGGCACTGATCATAAGGGGAGGACAAGGGGGTGAGCTCACGGGTGGCCAAATCTAGGATTATCGGATTGGAGACGAGCAACACCGGATTAGATAGAACGGTGGACTCGCATGACTGGAAGCTGTTCCGTTTGGAGGCGACGGTCGAAGATATGTTCTCATTCGTGAAGCATTCATTTGGTGGAAAGCGTAAGGGGAAAGGGAAGGAGAAGGTGGAGGAGGACGAGGACGTGGACCTCGCTGCTTCATCGCCTACACGTGCGGACTCTGATGATCTATCCCCCTATTTGGCTCCTTTCAACCGACCGATAACGACACTTGGTTGGCCGAGCGTGTTTATACATGACATATTTGATGGCCAACGGATAGGGAGGGGGTTGAGGGACTCGAATACCGTCCAGGGTATGCTAGTTCATGGACGTGTGCTTCAAGACATCGAGGCCAAGGTGCTCGTCACACATGTGATACCCGGGAAGGAGAACTCCCCATTGTGGTTGCGCGAACAATGCGGCACGATGAATATTTAATGGTGTATCAATTCGTATATCGTGTGGCCTATCCACCTTCTCAAACCTTCCCCAGACATGTAGTGACATTATTTGAATTGAATTATTATAAGTTGTTACATTTGAATTATATTTGGATTATATCGTGATGGATATTGTTTTGAATGTATATTTTCATTATCTCTATTTTATTTGGATATATGATGTTTGAACAGGTACAACGTTGTTATAATATGTACAAATATACTGCTGGGCAGTGGCAGTGACCATACTGCCCAATAATTTTTTTGAACTCTGCCCAGAATTTTCACGGTCATTGATCGTGACAAGTTTTGTTATCACAATCAATGATCGCGACAATTTTTTTAAGGTTGTCACGGATTTGTCACGGTTTTTGATAGTGACAAAAAAATGTCAAAGCCAAAGACCGTGGCAAGTTTAAGGAACTTGTCATGGTCAATGATCGTGACAAGCCCGTGACAATAAAAGTTGTCGCCCCCAGACTTGTCACGGTCATTGACATTGATAAGTCGACAGATACGGTGTAATGCTCTGAGTTACAAGACCATTTTTTTTCTTTGTTTCTTCTTCGATCTTCAATGCGTACAGTGTTTCTTGGAAGACATAAAACATTTAAGAGGATAAATAGTGAGTGTATACAAATAAAAAAGTATATGTAAATTAAAGAGTGAAAAGTACACGCATAATATTAAAGTAAACGTGCTTAGTGTTTGTGAATTTCACGTGTATTTTAAAATATAATGCGCGTACTTTGATACTCTGGGTGACTATGTTCAATTAATATAAAGTACACGTGAATCATATAAGTACATGTAACATGACTAATTAAGTTTAGGCTCTAACCATTTTTTTAGCATCATCGAAGTATATTGTGTTTTCTTCCTTGTCGTACAATCGAAGGGAATCTATATGGACGACATTCTTTTGGTCTTTGTATATCGTAAGTAATATGAAATTTCCAAAGTCATGTCTTAGTATAATGAACAAATTATTACAACCGCCTAAGTATTCAAGTAAATCTCTGTATAACTCTCCCTTCTTATTGACTTCATTTTAGCTACAAGCTTCTATTTGGAAAAAAATATTGACATTGTGTTAACAAAAAAATATGTGTGATTTTGATTCACAAAACTTTCGGTTTGATTTTACTTATCCAACAATAATCAGAAAAGTGTGTGTGGGGGAGGCCTTCTTTGATAATTTAAACCTCAATACTTCACTAAAGGCGATTATTATCTGTTTCACACAAAATAAAATGGCGAGGATATAATAATGTTGAAATTTAATGAATGTCTAATATTTGGTTTACATACTTGGCTTGATATTTATTGATTCTTGAGGATTTCAACAAAATCTTCCCATGCGACATACGAAACCATCCCTTGGTAAATAAATTCCTTGCATTTTATATAATATAAGCAATAACAATTTTATAACATTAATAACATTATTCTTTTGCACAAAAAAATATAAATAAGTGAAGTGACATATAATTAAAAGAATACACTTTACCATAGCTGAGCCTTTTGAATAAACTCTTCAATTTTATTCTTCACAGCTTCATTGAGATATTTGTATGCACTGACTGCTTCAAGCTCGAAGTGAGCTGTTCTCGGCTTTCTCAGCTTCTTTTTTTTTAATTGGGTGATTCTTCTCGATTTCATCATAATATTTTTATTCTTCTATCCTCTAGTAACAGGCCCTTTTATTTTGGGTATTTTGGGGGTGGCGTGTAGTGTTTTTATTTCATCTTTATAAATTTAATCACCTTCTCTTTTTGGTTTTCTATCGTTTCTCTCATGGATTCTCTTGTACATCGAGGCCTGTACAATCTTCAAGTTCGAAATTTCGTCCACGAGTTTTTTATTAGTGTTTCCCTGATATATTTAAAAAAGGAATGTTAGATTGTAAACATTTTATGATAACCCTGAATTAAAAGAATATCATAATTCAATAATGTAAAACTCGTGTACTTTGAATTAAATACTGTGTGTATTTGATAAAATGCGTGTACTTTCATTAAGATTTGCGTGTATTTTATAAAGTATACACGTGTACTTTATAAAATAACTGCTTTACTTAATAAAAAAGATCTTGACACGTGTACTTTTATAAAAATACTGCGTGTACTTAATAAAAGCTGCTTGTATAGATGCTTGTTCTGTTATTTTCAGTTGTGATTCTTCAAGAATTTTTTTCAACTCCGAAATTTCGTCATTGAGAGATTTATTATTGTTTTCCTGATATTTAAAAAGAATGTTAGATTATAAGAATTATTTGATAAATATAATGTCAAAGAATAATGAATACAAATTGAAATAAATGAAAAAAAATAACGAACAACTTTGAGAATTGCGTGTACTTTATGAAAACTGCGTGTAATTAATGAAAACTGCGCGCACTTAATGAATACATCATTATTATATAATATAAAACGCGTGTACTTTCATCAAAATATTATGTGTATTTTATAAAATGCATGTACTTTATAAAATTACTACTTGTAATTTATAGAAAAATGATGCTTTCAGTTTGAAAAGTAATCAAAAGACCTGTTCAGTTTTTTCTCTTCTGATTCATGAAGATTTAGCTTTAACATCGCCATTTCAAGCTCATCATCTCTCAAATTTTGGAGTAAATCTTCATTCTTTTTCTTGAGATTTTTATTCCTATCACATAGATAAACATTCTTTTAATCCAAAATTCTTGATGATTCAGCCTGCTTATTCAATAATTTTTCCAATTGTTTAATTCTTTCAGAGTCTCTCTTTGTTGCTTGAACAAGTTTTTCATTTAAAAAATTGTTCAACTCAACAAGTTGGGCATTTTCCACCTCCAACTTATTGAGTAACTTTTTTTGAAATAAAAGGTGGGAATTTTTCACCTCCAACTTCTTAAATTCTTCTCGTTCTTCCAAAAGTTGACGATCTCAATATTTCTTAGTTGATCATTTCCCTTCTTTTTTATAGGAATCACAAAGTTTTTAAGGGGAGTATTCCAACCTAACGAAAATGCATTGTCATCAAATTCTTCAGAAGCTTTTTTCGGTGATGAATCAGTATGTATAGGACTTGCTTCAGAAATGTTCAAAGAGAAAGAGGGCGCTTCCCATTGAGCTTCACTTTCCACTACACTGTCCTTACTAGCTGCTTTATTTGTAATCTTCTTCTTAAAATTTACTGAAGCGATATCATTCTCGACAAACCAATCCTTCAAAGACGACAAGTCCCATCTAAGAAATTTTGGTGTATTCTCTTTTTTCTCTTCAACTGGTGGAATGATATCAAACTTCTCACATACCCAATACTGTGAACATGCAATTTTTTATATATTAATAACTGTTTTTTGCAATAAAATATCACGTGTACTTTCAAAGTACACGCAATATTTACAAAGTAATATAAAAGAAATAAAGCGTGTACTTTGTAAATATCACGTGTACTTTTAAAGTACACGTGATATTTACAAAGTAATATTAAAGAAATAGTGCGTGTACTTTGTAAATATCATATGTACTTTTAAACTATAGGTGATATTTCAATGACTATGGTCAATAAAATTACACGTGTGCTTTAGAAATATCACATGTACTTTAAAAGTACAAGTGATATTGACAAAGTACATGTGTACTCAGGTTTACAAACAAATTTACAATTTATTTTTTGGACTCATTGAATTAGCAAGTTTTGCTCACCAATATTGCAATGACACATCCACTTGTTGTGCTGGGCTTTGAACTTGCTGTTTTCACAAGTGAATTGATGAGAAACCCATGCACAGCAGATGCCCAATCATATTTAATCATGTTGTTAATATTGTTGACTTATGGTGTGAAAAATTCTCTTAATGTGAAGTTTGAGTTGGAGAAAAGAAACATCGTCATGAAATGGAGACATATAAGTTTTATAAAATCATTTATGACCTCATCTGTGTCCAACTCTATCGATGTCTTCAAACACTTATTTATGTCTGACTTTCCAATTATTTTATTAACTTTGAAGCATCGGGCAAAGAATTCAGGTTTTGAAGCAGACAGATCCAATCCGTTTTTTAGATTTATTGATTGTTGCCCATCTACCATTGGGATCCTAAATATTTCACTTATATCTTTTGGGGTTATTTCAGAACTGATCTTCATGTCAAAACTCTTCCTTTCCTTTTTGTAGAGTTTGATATTGGATAGAATATTTTTATCGATATTTTTGTGCTGAATTTCTACTACTTCCTCACTGTAGTAGGAATTAAAAATCTCCCAGAATGGAGTCTTCTTAAGCAATTAAATATGCTTATAATTTTTTTTTCGAACAAAAGACAAATCATGATAAAAGATAACAACATTCGACCTATACTGGTCGAATTTATTCACAGCACGTGTAGATCTCACTTCACTGCTTAAAGAACTTTCTTCATCACTGCTCTTCTTGTTGTTCTTTCCTTTTCTTGCCTCATATTCATCCCCATTCTAATAATCTAAACACATAAAATTTAAATTACAAATAATAAATTGCATATATAAAATATAAAATACATGCGAATTGAAATAAAATACACGCTCAAACAATAAAGTACATGCGTATTTAACAAAAGTACATGCAATATTCACATAAACACTTCTTACAAAGCTCAACAAAATACATGTTAACCAAGGGCATACATATCGTCCGTTACATGGTAATAACTAATAGATTTTGTTCGATAATTTATAAACCAAGATTCTCTGTTCTTAATATATTCAGAAAAAAAAGTGATACAATAGATCCATGCTAAAAGCGCTAACGTTTTCAAAACATCTTAAGCAATACTGCTCAATTCATTTTGCCAAATCCTTCGCTTTTGATTCAGCTAGTTGAAACTTTTCTACATCGAAAGTACACTTAATATCTTCATAGTAGTAGAAAAAACCAAGTAACTTTTTCGCTCTATCATTGATACGAAATATATAATGAATCTCGTCATCATAAGTAGTATTGACTGTCAATTTGAAAGGCTTTGTATTGTTAAGATCTTCGAAGAAGCAAGCAACGATTTTGTAGTTGAACATGCTTGATGGTATGATTCCTAAGCAATAACACAACCATAATACTTTTTAAAAACAGTGGAATATCATTCAAATGCCGCTTGCGCGGACCACAATAACATAGGATCTATTAAAATTGGAGATGACATATATCCTAAAGAAAGTAAACGCATAGTACATAAAGTACACGGAAATTGAATTGAATAAATTCAATTTCAATGTCCGTGTTCACAAAGTACATACAACAATAAATGATATGTACAAATAGAACACCTAAACTCATAAACTACATGTAGTCATAAATAAAAGCCGCTGGCAGTTATATAAATACAAAGAGTATGTAAGATTGATTAAAATTGGAGATGACATATATCCTAGATAGAGTACACACATATTACATAAAAGCACACGCAAATTGGATTGAACAAATTCAATTTCAAAATGCGTGTACTTTGTAAATTTTGAGTGTACTTTTTGAAAGTACACGCAAAATTCACAAAGTACACGCAATAATAAAGGATTAAAATTGGAGATGACATATATCCTAGATAGAGTACACACATAGTGAGGGCTGTCGAGGTTTAGTCCTGTTAATTAAAATTTTTTAGTAGTCAATCCTGGGTATTTTAAGTTTTTGGTGTTAGTTCCATTGATTTAAATTGAACCAATTACAATACAACTAGTTCACCCACATTCGGCAGTTACTAGAGATAAAATCATACTTGTTATTGAGTTATGGAACTTATACCAAAATAAATAAGAACATGGGATTGATTGCTTTTACATCTTCTCGTATGGGACTTTGCCTAAAAAACCAACACATAGTACATAGAACTACACGAAAATTGGATTGAAAAATTCAATTTCAAAGTGTGTGTACTTTGTGAATTTTGAATGTACTTTTTGAAAGTACACGTAAAATTCACAAAGTACATGCAATAATAAAGAGCTTGTACAAATACATCACCTAAATTCATAAACTACATGCACTCCTACATAAATGCCGTTGGCGCAGACCACTATTAATATAGGAGTTTTACAAATACAAGGAGTATGTACGTAAATGTAACATGATTTATACAAGAGGAAATGTACAATGATGAAATACATAAATGTAACATGCAAAAAGTGTGTTTTTGCATTTAAAATGAGGGCAATAAATGTATTTTTTCTTATCATGAATAATAATAATGTGATTTCATCAATCCATGTGTAATGTCTACAAATTTATACATATGAGAACACAAAATACATAAGGACAAACATGTGATATGAGAAATAAAATGCTAAGAACACAAAATATACAGAGTATGGTATAATCTTAAGTACAAAACTTAAGAACGTATTTATGAGCATGTATACATACTTGTTAGTATTGTTTGAAAGAATTTGATTGAGAATGTGAAATGTTTGGTAGAACTTCCACGATTAGGGTTTTGATCGCTTGAATTTTTGTGAAGTGTGTTTGTTTAGGAATTCAAGGGTATTTATAGGTTGTTGTTGGACCAAAATTTTATTGATAATGAGAATTGTGTTGAGGTTTTTATCGAAGAGATAATACGGTTATGGATTTGATCGAAGAGACGATACCTTATATTTGACGCTTGAATTTCTTTGAAGTAAATGTTTGTTTTAATTTGGGGGTATTTATATATTGGATCTAATCGTTTATAATTTGTTGGATCCATTTTTTTTGTTCAAAGTTGTTAGTCCAAGGACTAGACCGTAAAATGCCATAAAAAATACTATATTTTGCATGTAATATGGTTTGATCAAATTGAGTGAAACGGGATGAAAAATTGATGCGAACAACAAAGCAATATTATAACTCACAACTCAAACTTAAGGGTTCAACCTTCTATTTACAAACTTGCAAATTTGACTTTAGGTCCTGTTTGATAGCATGGAGCGTCAAAATTTACCTTGAAAATTTTGCCATACCCACTTCCTAAGAAAATTTTAATGATAAATTATTAAAATATTTTTTAATGAGTGAAGTTTTAGTTTAAGTTGAAATTTTTTATCAAGACAAATGAACACAATCAATCCGGCGAAAAAAGAAGGCCAATCCAAAAGATACCTTATGAAAATTTTCATTAAGATGTGAGGTCGTTTGTCTCCCTCACCTAGATAATGTATGACAAGTTGAAATTGAAGCTGTAGTAAAGGTTATTTTGTAATTTGTCTCGAGGGTATTATTGTAACCGTCCATATCATGTAATCCTATTGATGACATGTGGAAACAAATGGTAGTTACACAAAATACACCATTCCATATCTATCTCGAGTTGCTCTTTATTTGGTCTCTATTTTGGGTTTAAAACCATTTTTCTAACCCACATTGCTTGGTGAAAAATATTATATCGAGAGGGAGTACAATCATTATTTCTTCTTGTTCTTTTAATTCACATGTCCCATTACAAATAACAATTAATGTTTGTTTAATACATGAACTGATAACAAAAAATACTATCTATATCTATATTATCTATATAATAACTATAATATGAAAGAGCTTCAATTAAGATTTCTACACGTTTAGAATGTCCACGTAGGCATCTAAAATATTTTCCTTCCTCTTTAATATTCAAGAGCTTTTTACCTCTCACTCTTGCCATATATCACCACCGTCCGTTCGTCTTTCCATTTTATTCTCGCATAAATTCTCACACGCTTGGTCTCTTCAAACACCCTCAAATGTGTCTCTTTATTTCCTTTAATCTCCTCTTCCCTCCATTACTACTCTCTCTCTTTAAAATTCAGTTTCCATTTGTTTTTCCAACATCTTTATCAATTTCAACTTGATATTATCAAGGAATAAATAGAAACAAAAGATATTTGCCCTTACTATGTTTCCATTTGTACTGTTTTAAAAGTCTTAGATTCTATAATATTTCTGTTGAGTAAAGTTGGATTTTCATTTAATTTTTCTATAATCCAAAATCTATACTCTTCTAAGGAGCTTTTTATGTGTAGGTTGATGTTTTTGATGTTTAAAGTGTGTGTAGCTTAGATATGGTGGAGAGAAAGTATAGTTCAGATTGAGATTAAAGCCATTGGATGCGGAGACAACATTAGCATTGGGGGATACTTTGTGGCGAATTCAGAATGTGGTCCATTCCAATGAAATTCATACATCCACATAACCTCCATTATTTGATAAATCACAATGTTTTATTCTAAGCAGTTTATTTCATGTGTTTTCTAGGATTATTTTGTAATGGCATGGACTTATATGTAACCCAATTTCATCACAAAAGAAAATATTTTAATAATAGGTCTAATTAATTGTAGTTAAAAAAAATTCTATATATAATCAATATATGACGTAATTTATTGTTTAGATCTTTTCCTTGGTTGTGTATTTTAGTCCCCCCACCCCCTGTAATGCGCGACCCGAATTTATGGATTACCCGTGGTCAACCCGTTCTGATCCGTGCGTTAGGAGTGAAGTGCAATGAAAAACTTATATAATGTTGCTAATCCAGTTTATTTTTATTAACATTTTACTTGCTTAGCATGCGATTCCAATTTCAAATTAAAATACGTGAGGCCTCCATGGAAAGTGTCCACAGAATCCAAACATACTTAGCTACTAACGTAAAACAATAGAGCATAATTTAACGTACTGCACTAAACAACACGAACATCACTAAAGGTGTAATATATTTTAGCTTTAATTCTTTTTGCAATTTTTGTATAGGTGCTATCTGCATTCTTAAATTTGAAGAGAATCGTTATGCAATGCAATTGGCATGCACCTGGCATCACGCAAGTTACATGTTAATACCTAGTATTACTGTAATATTAGGTATACTTTTTTTTGTTACCCGATTGATGCTATTTATAATTTATATGACCCATTACGACATCAACCAATGAGTGTTATCATATCACCAGATTAACAAAAAAGTTATACCTATCATTACTCTTTCTTACGAACCCTCTTATAATGAAAAGTAGAAGATTAGAAGGGTAGTGCGATTGACCTCTATAATTGGTCGAGATGAACATTTGTTTCTTGACAATCCGTAGTACTGCTCAACACCATCTTCCTTCTTTGGTGACGTTATCTACTGCTGCTCGGTGTGTTTTGTGGCAAGCCCCATATGAGGATGAGGAGCATCCATCCTTTTGTTTAGTAACTGATTGGCACCTCCTTTGTCCGCACATAATCATAGTTGGAGTTCAAAGTTCTTATTAATTTTTCTTTGGCCGTTTTCTTAATGTAGCTACATTACTGAAGAAATGTAGTTGTTCCATTGTCCTTGTGTACATGACCGCAATCTTCACATGGGCTGTTAGTTCACTTTTTTTTTTATAGGGGGTCCAACAATGATGTTTTTTGTGCACTTGGTTGCAATATTAAAGCTATATGTTACATGCGACCTTCTTTATAATTCTATCAGAATTTCAAGTTTAGCACACCTGTTTGAGTTGCTAGGCTAGGCATGTTCCTAGTGGTCATCGATTGGAGTCTTGGGATTAGCTCTTTAGGCGAAAAGTCTAGTTGGTTGGTAGGACATACCTTCAGGCACAGGCCGAACCGTAACCGTAACAGTAACCAGGTCTAAGTATGTGTATGATTCCTCGTCGCTATGCGAGTCTGTGACTTAAATACTATACGTGTTGATGACCCAATATGTATAACCCTTGAGATTAGTTGAGGTACGCGCAAACTGGCCTCGACATCTATGGTACCAAAAAAAAAAATCTTTCTAGCACCCATTTCAACTCCGGGTGAATGCTCTGTTCCGTAAGTTTACAAATTCAAAACTGTCAGAATACCTTTCGTTAGTCATGCTGCTTACAATGGTGATAGAAGTGAGTTTTGGAGGTATATGATTCCTACGAACTATATTAGGTCGTAGGAATTCTTACGACTTAATATAGTTCGTAGAAAATTCCTACGAACTAATATAGTTCGTTGGAACCAAACTTTATAATATAAATTTATTATTTGGTGTTGCAACGAACTTTATTTGTCCGTATCAATTCCTACGAACAAATAAAGTTCGTAGGAACATTTGCAAATTCCGTAACCATTCAGCAAAGTTACAAATTCAGTGCCTTTTCTCTTACAAAATTTGTTCGTTTCATTATACCATTGCAGACCTCTAAGTTTGTAAGTTTACAAATTTAAGTGTCCGTTTTCTCCACCATTACGGATGCTCTTATGACCTGTTTGGTAGTGTTTTATTTTTTGGAGCGTTCTCATAATTTAACTTTTGCCTTTACATTTTGGTTGTCATTTACATCCTTTATTTTAGGTATTTTATCATCCCCTGTTATGGAATTTCATCACTCTTTGTCATTGATAGGCGTTGTTTATCACTCGTTTGTTGATAAATGTATATCACCTCTTGTTGATGGGCCAATGTTGGACGCTGTGTTGGTGAGTGATGGAATAACTCCTTCGTTAGTAGGTGTTTAAAAGAACCTCTTTGAAGGATCTTTGGTAGGTTTCTTTGTTGATGAGTGGTGAAATTTCCATTGTTATTTGGTGTTTAAAATACACCATTTGGTTGGCCACTTTGTGAACCCTTTGTTGATAGATGATGAAATACCTCGTCTGGTGTTTAAACGCACACCACTATGTACCAATTGTGTGGCCTTTATGATGTCTGTAAATGACTAAGTAGATACGATGCTCCATTTATTGGTTTATGCTACCCATGGGCATTTTTTTTTGTTTTAAGTTGGGCATGTTTGTTCAACATGCTCCAAGGGGTAGTGAGTAAATCGTAGTAAGATTATTTCGTAACTAGTCTTCAAGATATTGTTGCGATTTTCTATATTGCCTAACCCACCGGAGGAAGTTAGAAATTTATTTTGAGGGGGCCAAAATATACTGGGGTTTCATAGGTGGGAGCTTCTGAAACAATTTTTTAGGGATATTTACACTTTTATACAATATTTTAGCACTAAAAATATATTAAGTATTCATGTTTTTTTCCCCACAATGTCATATATATATTCACCATCAAAATATATGCACCACATACGATATACATTTTTACCAAAACAAAGATACGGAAAAGCGAATAATTGAATGTTTACTCTTTGAATGAATGGAGAAATCTTCGGCCGATTCAGAGTAACAGAGGAGGAGGGAAAATTTCGGCTGAATAAAGATTAAAGGTTAAAGAGGTTAAAGGGTAAAAGACTTTTTGTGTGGTGTGGATTATTAAGTGAGTGGGTCATGTATAAGCCACATAATTTTTTTTTTGGTTTAAAAATAGAGTAAAAGTTTTGTTGGAAGGGACCACAAATTATAAAAAATAAAATAGTGCCACAATTTTACCATTACTCTTAACTAATTTTCAACGTTGGAGGAGGCGATGGTCCCCCTCTACCATCTCTCACCTTCGCCCCTGTCGTTACCCTAATTTGCTACTATATATTGATGATATGTGGGTGTAAAGTCTATCCAACAATACTCTCTCTCTTGGTTTTTCTAATGTGTTTATCTTCATTTATTCTCTATTTATTCCTCCATTTTAAATTCTAACTCAAAACCATTTTTTTAAAATAGTAAGAAAATATTTTATGTTGATTTTTTGGTAAACAAATGGGAACAATGCAATGTTGATATATATGTATGATTTTAAGCCATTGAAACTTTTGATAATCATCTAATCTAATTACTAACTAAATTTTTTAGATAATCTTCTTATTATAAATATTATTTACAAAAAATTTAATAAAAAAAAATAATTTTCACTATTTAAAAAAAATTGGCCCACATATAAAGACCTCACTCAATCTTGCCATTTTTATTTGAAGTTCGTCCACATAATAATTATCACTACTATGACTTTTACTTACGGCCTGTTTGATAGTATGGGGTGGTAAAATTGCCTTGAAAATTGCCCCCCCACTCCCCAAAAAAAAAAAAAAAAAAAAGAAAATTGATATGAAAAATTATCAAAATAAACATTGATATGTGCTACTTTTAGTGTGAGTTGGAAAAATTTGTTAAGACAAATGACAAATATTTTCCACGGTAATTTTTTTCACCAAAATTATCAAACGGTCCTTAAGTATTTCCTGTGCAGTCTTTGGTCGCCAAGATCATGTATGACAAATTAGAAAACGGTATGCTTGAACCCCAATTTAAACTATGAGGCTTGTTTGATACATTGTAAAGTTAGATGAAATCTGATTAATCTTGAGAAGTCTATGATTATTACGTTTATGCAAAGTTAAGTTGTAAGAGAATGTGTCTCTCAATGTAATCATATTACCATCTTAATAGAAAAGTGGGTGAAATAAAAATAAATACAATGTAGATGGACTTCTTACTTTTTCATAGAAATCCTAACAAATAATTTTTCTAAAGAATAAAATGCCCATAAAAATATTATACTATAAAAACTACTCTTAAATCTATATATTTATTTTGTGAACACAATTTGGTTACGATAATTTATTTTAGATTTAAAGTCATACACATTTGAGAATTTTATGTACTAATATGCAATAATTTGATTAAGTTACTTTACAATACACACATATCTACAGTAAATTACTTTATTTTAAATATTAAAAAACATTTAAAAATATATGGGCTCGTACATTAATAAATACTGAACTATATAAGTGTATTTTATAATATGCTCAAAATATATCAATTTATTAAAAAAAGTAAAAAAAAATTATTTTTCAATCAAATTTGATATACATGATCTCTAAAATGATGAGATCATTTGAAAAAATTATATCCGAAAATTCAACTCCAAAGGGGGGGAGATGATGATCATAAGTTTCAACAGTTAAAAATGTACATATTCATCCAATTTTCATATCATCCAGTTCCAAGTTGTATTTTTGGATGAATTTTTTTGTAGATGATCTCTTCATTATGGAGATCATGTATACCAAATTTAGTTGTAAAATATATATTTTTACTATTATACCTATTTTTTAAAAATAATAAAAATTTGATTTTTTTTAACCAAACTTAGTATACATGCTCTACATACTAAGGAGATCATTTACAAAAAAAAAATCATCAAAAAATTCAATTCGAAAATGGGTGAGATAGTGACAAAAATTTGAATGACCGAAAATGTTCATATATACCCACTTTTTTTATTTCACTGATCTCCTTATTATGGATATCATGTATATAAAATGAGTAATGCTACATACCCCAAATAACTCCCCCAAACCTCCCCCAAAATGATTTGAGCTTTGTGCCCTGACGGGACCCGCACCACATGGCAATAGATGACAGGTAAGTGGAAGAATGATGTGGCGTCCACATTGGATTTGGGGGAGATTTGGGGGAGTTGTTTGGGACTCAAAGCATTTTTCATATAAATTTTGGTCGAATAGATTTTTGTTACTATTAAAAAAAAATCGGTATGTTGCTAAGAGGTATGTTGGAGATCCTAACTGTATATGTGTGTGTGTGTGTATATATATATATATATATATACAGGGAGAGGATTACAAGTGAACCTAAAAAGTGGACTTTTTAATGCATCTTAACAAAAAACACATAACAACCTATTAATTTTAATCTCTATAGTGTAATTGTTCCGCACCAGTGACAACAGACACGCGTGCCAATCGACTTGTCCTATAGTGTAATTGTCCGTTGCCACTTTTTAGGTCCACTTACCTATATATATATATATATATATATATATATATATATATATATATATATATATATATATATATACACGGTATTGATCTTGTGCGGACTGTCCTGCATTTTAATAGTGCGGACCGAACATGTGTCACCTGACAGTAAGCCCAGAAAAAAGAGAGAAAGTGCATATAATTTAGATGCTAATTTTTGGGCTTATCGTCAGGGGACACATGTCAGGTCCGCACTGTTAAAATGCGGGACAGTCCGCACAAGAGCATTGTTATATATATACATAACAATGCTCTTGTGTGGACCAGTCCACATTTTAAGAGTGCGAACCAGACATGTGTTACCTGACGGTGAGTCTAGATGTTATCGACTAAATTATAGGCACACTCTCTTTATTTTCTGATCTCACCGCCAGGTGACACATGTCCACTCCGTCAGTCCACATTTTAAGAGTGCGGACCGAACATGTGTTACCTAACGGTGAGCCTAGAAATTATCGACTAAATTATAGGCACACTCTCTTTCTTTTCTGGGTTCACCGCCGGGTGACACATGTCCGGTCCGCACTTTTAAAATGTGGACTGGTTCGCATAAGAGCAGTTTTGTGTGTGTATATATATATCACATTTTAAGAGTGCAGGCCGGACATGTGTCACCTGGCGGTGAGCCTAAAAATTATCGGCTAAATTATAGGCACACTCTCTCTATTTTCTGGGCTCACCGTCAAGTGACACATGTCCGGTCCGCACTCTTAAAATACAGACTGATCCGTACAAGAGCAATACTGTGTGTGTGTGTGTATATATATATATATATATATATATATAGAGAGAGAGAGAGAGAGAGAGTTTGGCTCCTATGCGGATTGTTCTATGAGGATAGAATGCGGATTAGCTATCGTCCAAATGAGCCTTAGGACCGCGTTTGTCTTTTATGGACCGCCTAGGTACCACCTTCTCTTTCTAAGATTTCTGGGAATATTAATTTCTACCCCAATGATTTCTAAGGTCTTTTAAGCTTATTTTAAAGCTTAATTAATCTGGAAGTCTAAGTGTAGAAGTTTCAGGGCTACTGCTACTTCTCAAGCTTCTTCCGTCACTATCGTACTGGAGTTCTGAATAGCGAGGATTTTCTATCTAAATAGTTTCTTCAGGGAGTCTAGAAATTGCAAGAGGTTTTGATGGAAAATATTCTAGTCTTAAATACCTTAAACGGTATCGTGGGCTTATCAGTCTAGTTTATTTATATATTTGATTAACAATATCAATTATATCGTTATCTATAAATTCGTCTAAATTATTATCACCATAAGATGACAAAAATCTACGGTATGTTCTAGGGGCAGCTGTCTCTACGTTTTTAAGGAGAGGGCGGATTCCTCCGGCTCTAATTAAAATAGCCTTTGTTTCAGCTAATCTTTTTTGTCTAATAAATTTTAATACGTATATACTGTCTTCAAGTATCCTAGTATATTCTTGATATTTTTCAGGTCTTGACAGTTCTTCTACAAAATCTTCAGTTCTTAATTTTTGTCTAAAGAGATCACGAATCCCTGTTCTAGTTATTTCTATTCTAGGTACTACTCTTCTTAACCACTCAATAATCTGGTTTATATATTTGAAAGTACTACCTGCGTATGTTAAAGCAGATTCTCCAAGTTCTTTATCTTTAGGGTCTGTAAGAGTCCAATCTTGGATTTCTTTAGTTAAGTCTAAACTTGTTTGTTTACCAAATTCTAAAAAGTCTGAGGTGATTTGTAGGCTCATACAAGATTCTTTTAAAACAATAATATGTAAAATAGTTAAGGGTTTGGTTCGAGTTATACCTTCCTTCTGGTCTGCAATATCTTTATCTTCTTCCCTTCGTCTCTTCAGCCTTGTTACTATTCTTCTCCGGTCTCGGCCTCCTGCAACTCCCTTTTTACGTGTCGCACCTTAATCCACTATTTTGGCATTGAACCCGTTTTCTGCCTGTACGCCTTCATGCCTAACGCTCACCTGGCTAACGACAAATTGTCACCTGACGGCGGTTCACCAGTATAACACCTTGTGTGCTACACCAGAGGTTCCACACAATAGACCTCTATGAACAGAAAGTTAGAGACAATTTGGAAAATAATAACAACTCAGCATAAGAGATTTCTGGAAAAGAAAATACTTTTATTGCATAGCATAAGTAATTACAACTCTCCCCTCTCCCCTAACTATGAGAGGTTTACTCACTCATATACATACTACTCACTATAAGCATACTCTCTCTTTCTAATATCTAATACTGGAAGTCTAACAACTCATATGTAATAACCCTTACTTTTGAGTAATTTATTTTATATTAATTTACCATGTGGAGTAATTATATAAATTATTGGATAATGGAGTAAATATTATTTTAACTGATTTGAAAGATAATATTTACTAGATTTTGCATATTTACTATTAAGTGAATCTAAATGGTATCATGTTATGATTTATAGTGTCGTTGTGCTTTAAACGACATTTATGGTTTAAAATGAAGTTGGAACTTGAAATGATTTATATTATTCCGGATGCCAATTTAGAGGACGCGGCCAGTCCCGAAATAGTCGAGATAGTCAAAATAAGTGCCATATTGTATTTTTGAGTTTCGGACACTTTTGACAGGTTATGACTTAATTATATAGTTACGAGTCATTTTAATGGAGTATTAACATTTAAAGATGAGAATTAATGCCAAGGGAACGATTAAGTCTTACAACCCTCTTATTTCTCATGTATATGCTTCCTAAACCTAGAGAGAAAGAGAGAGTAAGAGAATTGTGGAGAAAAAGAAGAGAAAGGAGAAGAATTGAAGAAATTGGGTTTGATATTGCATCTACCGTAAGGGAATCCGAGATTTCAGCTTAAGTCAAGTTTCTTACTTGCTAATATATGATTTAAGTTGAATAAATTATAGTGATAGTTATGTATTGGGAACAATTGAACAAATATGAGTTTTAATGAATTTGTAGTGCTTGAACCCTTAAACATTGATTTAGATAGTTATGGTGTGGATTATGGTAGTTAGTATGTATGTAGGATTGTTTTGGTTGGATTTTTGATGGTTGGTGTGGGAAAAATGGAAGAGAAATGAGTTGGGAAAATTAGGGTTAATAAACTCTATAGCCGAAACTGGGCATTCTGACCCAGGTGAATCGATTCGCTAAAGGGGTAGGCTACAAGTCTGTGTTGAGAGAATCGATTCGGATTATCCGAATCGATTCGACAGTATGCAGAATGTTGGGTTCTCTTGACCGAATTGATTTGGCCTATCCGAATCGTTTCGCTTTCAAGACCGAATCAATTCGGCCAGGGCGAATCGATTCGGAATTCCTGTTGTTTTAGGATATTTTTCTAACTTGGTTTGTAATCATTTTCTTGTAGGTTTAGGACCTAGGAACTTTCTCTTAGGATGAAATAAAGTGTATTGGAGACTTATATTAGGTATGTAACCACGCTAGATTAGAAAGGGGATACTTGGGCTTATCTCGGGGATTATTTAATAGACGTTAAAGTAGTTCTTTCTTGAGTAAACTAGTTTGAGACTAGGGAAGAGTAGGATTATATAATTGTGGAACTTTAGAGACATGATTGAGGTATACTATACTTGGTGACTTATAGTAACGTCATTATTTCTCAGAGACTAATTTGGGGATTTATTAAACGTTGAAGTTTATAAAGATGACATTAAACGCTTATGGCTCTGGATAAAAATGTAATGTATATTTTAAAATGTAAATAACTTGTGAATGATAATTTGCTTATACATACCTCTCTAAATGCTATCATAGGGGAAGTTACGCGCATGAGGTGAAGTCCCCTGGCTAGTGAATGCAGGGTGAATATAGTCCTCGGCCATAGGACCGGTTAGTATATATTGTGTGATTATTGTTCAAAGTGTGGTAATTTCGGGTGTGGTTATAACTCGCTGTCGAAGGTATATGGCTGCTTCCCGACGTCACACGATGTAGGATGCCCAGGTTGTCTTGGTGATAGGCCCTGGAAGATAATAGCTATTTAGGGGCGCATCCAGTGGAGAAACCCGGAAGGATGGTCTTACAATCGTTATATGTTGTGAAATATAACTATTCTTATTAAAGTGGGATTTTATTGATAATACAACACTTTATGAAGTAAATTGCTTTGAATAAGTTTCCTAATGAGAAAAAGGGAACAGTGAAATGAAATTATGTAATAAGGAAATGGAATCTCATTTAGTAAAATTTTATCTATATTTTCGTGCATAAATGAATTGTGATCATTGTCATTATTATTGCGTTAGGTTATGCTTTTAGATTGAGAGGTGATATTTCTTATCATTAATTGTGGAAAGCGAAACAATCTTTTTCATGATGATAAAATTGTCTATAACTATCATGCACTTTATTCACCTGGTGATAATATTAAACCGGGCCCTGATCCATTTATATTTCTTTGTTTTGCATGAATCTTATATTCGGCCCGGTGCTCCACCGCAAGGACGCCCATATTGACTTTTCTATTCCAATGTCCCGAAGCTATAACACTTTGCGAATGTTATGGGATACTTGATATAGACGCTCTTATCTTTTGTATTCTAGTTATGATCAATTACACATTCAGGCGTGTTGCCCAAGAATTGTACTTGTATTATATATGTGATATTGTACTTTAGTACTCGGTGTAACCTAATTGTAAGGGTCTGTTAACCGATAACTTATTCAATTATTTTTCTGATGTATATGATTGTTGAACGAATATCTGTCATTACTTATATCCACCTTCGTTTCAGTTGGATTATTTAAATGTTTTCTTTAACTTACAAAATAAATTTTTTACAATTCGTTTTCTAAAATAATTGGTAGTTATCTCGTATACTTAACTGTACGGCAGTGATGATAAAAATGGACCATCTATGATTCCTGAAATTATTGGAGTATCGAGTTGGCCAGCTCTTATTTTAGTAAGCGGGGTGTCACAGATGGTATCAGAGCCTCAGGTTCTAGATTCTTTAGGATCTATGCGGACTTATCACGTTCTACCGTAGCGTTCTTTGATATAGAGCCTTAATGTTAGGACTGTTTTGTTTGTCTATATTTGCGATCTTCTGCAATGATAAATTGTTCTTAATAGTATTCTAATTCAATTGTTTCTTCGCCTCAGATGCCGCCTAAGAAAGGTCGCCATGTGAGAAGAAATAGAGTTGTAGAAGATGATATAGGTCCTCCATCGCCACAACAAGGAACTATAAATGCCGCCGAGGTAGCCAATATTATGGCCCAGGCGGTTAATGTTGCGATGACTGTCGTGGTTCAATAAATTCCCCAAGCCCAACAACCAAGGGTTCAAGAGGTGTAAGCCCCTGCGGGACCTTCTCCATGGGAAAGAGTCAGAGAATATTTCTTGAGGTTCATCCCCCATAATTTCAGGGTGGTTCCAATGTGATAGTAGCTAACTAATGGAAGAAGGATATGCAGCGTCATCTTCGCTTGATAGACTGTAGTGCAGAACGAAAGCAAATCCTTGCTACTTTTAAACTATTTGGAACAACCTTACATTGGTGGGAGTCGATGACCACTCCAGAACAAAGAGATAATATGACTATAACTGAATTTTGGGTTTTGTTTGAACGAAAGTATTTTCCTCTCGCAGTCCAAAGGGAAATGAGGAGGAAACTTCAAGATGTAGTTCAAGGTGAACGCTCGGTGGCAGAGTATGAGGAGGAATTCACTCGTTTAGCTAGTTTTGTACCAGATGAGGTAACTCCGAAGGAGAGGAGAATATCAAAGTTCATTGAAGGCTTACATTGGAGGATACGTCAACACTTTCTGGGAAATCGAGCTTTACAAATAGTCGAGGATGTGATGAATGCTGCATTACTTCATTATCAGGATCATCGGTTGCATGTACAAGGAAGTAAAAAAGTTTCAGTTATGGGGCAAGCGATTAAGCCAGGAGGCAATGGTACAGGAGGGGGATCACTAACCTCGTCCCAATCATCGGGAGGTAAGCAAAAGGAAAGGGATACCCAACAAGGGGATCTGTCCAAAGGACAGCGTTTTAGGGGATTTAATTTCGGTATAAGTAATTTTAGGCATGGTCAAGGTGCCCAGCAATAGCACCAAGTAGGTCAGGCAGGTCAGGGTAATAATGGGGGTCGAGGCCATCCGGGCCAAGGCTTTGGGTAGTTCAGAAATAATAAGGGCCGTAATCAGAAAAATATGGCTGGTCATTGTTTTCAATGTGGAGAGTCGGGTCACTATAGAAAATTGTGTCCACAGTTGATTGGGGGACAGTTTCCTAGAATTCCATAGCATCAGCAGGCACAGCTACCACCACCAGTGCCCAATCCAGTCGCCCCCACAACAGGGATAACTACAGTATGGACGTGTCTACCATATTCAGGATGTTATGCTTCCTCCAGCCCCACCATTGCCGCCAGCTATCGAGGGTAAGTTTCCCATCCATGGTCATTTGGGTCGTGTATTATTTGATACAGTTGCGATACACTCATTTATCTATAGAAGTTTTGCTCAATCGATGGAGTTAATTAAATCGGCAGAAAGTACCTTTACAAGTGTCGAATCTTCTATGGGTGATGGTTCGCTCATTTTCTTTGTTTGTAAAAGAGTAGAAATAAATCTTGGTAATTTGTGTTTTGAGGCCGATTTGCTCGTCCTTGATATGGTCGGGTATGATGTAATCCTGGGTATGGACTGGTTAGTGAAGTATCACGCGATAGTAAATTGCTGTGGGAAGAGTATAGTCTTTTCCATTTCGGGGCAAGAGATGTTTTTAGTGGCCATGCCTCTTTCAGAGGGAGGTTCTATCACTTATTTGTATTGTATTGCGGAGGAGACTTCTCGTGATATAGTCGTTCCCTTAGATTTAATTCTCATTGTTAGAGACTTTGGAGATGTTTTGCAGGAGATATCGGATTTACCTCCAAGTAGGGAGATTGAGTTTGTGATTGATTTAGCACCGGGAACACGGTCGATTGCTAGAGCTCCGTACCGTATGGCTCCTGTTGAGATGAGGGAGTTAAGAGATCAGATTCAAAAGTTATTAGAATAGGGGTTTATTAGGCATAGTACGTCGTCATGGGGTGCTCCTGTGTTATTTGTGAAGAAAAGAGATGGTTCCCTCCGATTGTACGTAGATTATCGGGAATTAAATAAAGTTACCATCAGGAACAAATACCCACTACCTCGGATTGATGATTTATTCGATCAACTTAGGGGAGCGTTGTACTTCTCTAAAATATATTTGAGGACGGGGTATCACCAGCTGCGGATACGAAAACATGACGTGTCCAAAACTGGATTTCTAACTAGATATGGGTCCTATGAATTTCTGGTTATGCCTTTCGGGCTAACCAATGCTCCTGCAGTGTTTATGGACCTTATAAATAAAGTGTTTCGAGACTTCCTGGACCTGTTTGTTATCGTGTTTATTGATGACATCCTAGTGTATTCTCAAACGGAAGCCGATCATGCTAAGCATTTACGGTTGGTCCTGCAGACGTTGAGGGATCATTAATTGTATATCAAGTTTGAGAAGTGTGGTTTTTGGCTACATGAAGTACAGTTTCTGGGTCACTTTGTGACAGCTCAGGGTATTTCGGTAGATCTGAGTAAAGTTATAGCGGTGAGGGAATGGGATCAACCCACAACACCTACAGAGATTCGCAGTTTTATGGGTTTGGCTGGCTATTACCGTATATTTATCAAGGGTTTTTCTAAAATTGCTAGCCCTTTGATAAATTTAACTCGGAAGGGAGTGAGGCTTGTTTGGGATGATTCTTGTCAACTAGAATTTGATGAGCTGAAAGATAGGTTGACTTCTGCTCCAGTGCTTGCATTACCGAGGTCGGGGGTAGAATATTTGGTCTTTACTGATGCATCTCTACAAGGGTTGGGAGGTGTATTATAGCAAGAACATCGGTCTATCGCTTATGCTTCTCTCAAACTAAATCCCCATGAGAAGAATTATCAATTTCATGATCTGGAACTTGCTGCAGTGGTTTTTGCCTTGAATATTTGGAGACATTACCTCCTGGGGGGGGGGGGGGGGGAGTTTAGTCTTTTCACGAACCAAAAATCGTTGCAATATTTATTTTCACAGAAGGATTTAAATATGCGACAACGTCGGTGGTTAGAGTTTGTGAAGGTCTACCAATTTAATATTCATTATCACCCGGGTAAGGCTAATGTAGTGGTGGATGCACTGAGTCGGAAACCCGAGGGGGAGTTAGCAACGGTATGGAAGGATAAATGGAAATAACTTAGCTAAGAGGATGCTGTTGCAAGGGCATTTATATCGGTGTTGACCGTTATGCCTACGATAGTGGCAAGAGTTGCGGAAGCTCAAGGAAGGGACAAAGGTTGTCAGGACCGTATACACCGATTGTTAACTGAGGGAGAGGAATCCTACTCTATAAGTTCTAAGGGTGGGTTACGTTTTCACGGGAGACTTGTTGTCCCGGAAGAAGGGGATTTGAGACGAGCAGTAATGACAGAATCTCATGGGTCCAAGTTTGCAGTACATCCTGGTGGAGACAAAATGTACCAAGACATGCGCCATCAATATTGGTGGGCGGGTATCAAACGGGACATTGCTGAATTTTTTTCCCAATGTACTACTTATCAACTGGTTAAGGTAGATCATCAGCAACCGATGAGATTGTTACAACCCTTAGAAACATCGGTATGGAAGTGGAAAATCATCTCGATGGATTTCATCACGGGATTGCTAACGTCACAAAGCGGTCATGATTCCATTTGGGTTATTGTTGATCGCTTAACCAAGTAGGCATATTTCTTACCGGTACGTACAGACTATAATACTGCTCGTTATGCTCGGCTATTTATTGCGGAGATTGTTAGACTCCACTGGGTGCCCATTAATATTATCTCTGATCGAGACAAAAGTTTTGTTTCCCATTTTTGGCGAAGTTTCCAAGAAGCTATGGGAACCGAATTGAAGTTGAGTGCCTCCTATCACCCTCAAACAGATGGGCAGACGGAAAGAGTCAACCAAATGTTAGAGGATATGCTCAGAATCGTGTGCTTGATTTCAAAGGAGGTTGGGAACAATAACTTCCCTTGGTTGAATTTGCTTATAATAATTCGTTCCAATTCACTATCGGGATGTCACCCTATGAAGCATTATATGGTCGACCGTGTAGATCACCTACTTATTAGTTGGAAGTAGGGGATAATAAATTTCTTGGACCTGAAATAATCCAAGATACTTCTTCAAATATTGAACTTATTCGCAATCACATTCGAATCGCTCAAGATCGTCAAAAGAGTTACGCTGATTCGAATAGAAGGCATGTGGAATTGGAGATTGGAGATCAAGTTTTGGTGCGAGTATCGCTAATGAAGGGTATAAAGCGATTTGGGAAGAAAGGAAAGCTTGTGCCTCGCTACGTGGGCCCTTTTCCCATTATTGATAAGGTAGGCCCAGTAGCTTATCAAATCGCCTTATCGGAACACTTACAATAGGTTCATGATGTGTCTCATGTTTTATCCTTGAAAAAGTACAAGAGGTGTGAAGGAGCTCACTGGCACATTCCTTTAGATGATATCGAATTAAAGCCCGATATCTCATACGAGGAACAACCAGTTGCAATCTTAGATCACGGGGAGCGTAAGCTAAGATCTATAGTGGTGCCCTTGGTTCGGGTCCAATGGGGGCATCACAATTCCGAGGAGTCAACGTGGGAGCATGAGGACGATATGCGAGAAAAGCATCCACATCTCGTTTTGCGAGGTACACCAAAATTTTGAGGGCAAAATTCCCTTATAAGGGGTGGAGTATGTAATAACCCTTACTTTTGAGTAATTTATTTTATATTAATTTACCATGTGGAGTAATTATATAAAATATTGGATAATGGATTAAATATTATTTTAACTGATTTGAAAGATAATATTTACTAGATTTTGCATATTTACTATTAAGTGAATGTAAATGGCATCATGTTATGATTTATAGTGTCGTTGTGCTTTAAAGGGCATTTATGGTTTAAAATGAAGTTGGAACTTGAAATGATTTATATTATTCTGGATGCCAATTTAGAGGGCGCGATCAGTCCCGAAATAGTCGAGATAGTCAAAATAAGTGTCATATTGTATTTTTGAGTTCCGGACACTTTTGACAGGTTATGACTTAATTATGTAGTTACGAGTCATTTTAATGGAGTATTAACATTTAAAGATGGGAATTAATGCTAAGGGCACGATTAATTCTTACAACCCTCTTATTTCTCATGTATATGATTCCTAAACCTAGAGAGAAAGAGAGAGTAAGAGAGTTATGAAGAAAAAGAAGAGAAGGGAGAAGAATTGAAGAAATTGGGTTTGATTTTGCATCTACCGTAAGGGAATCCGAGATTTCAGCTTAAGGCAAGTTTCTTATTTGCTAATTTATGATTTAAGGTGAATAAATTGTAGTGATAGTTATGTATTGGGAACAATGGAACAAATATGTGTTTTAATGAATTTGTAGTGCTTGAACCCTTAAACATTGATTTAGATAGTTATGATGTGGATTATGGTAGTTAGTATGTATGTAGGATTGTTTTGGTTGGATTTTTGATGGCTGGTGTGGGAAAAATGGAAGAGAAATGAGTTGGGAAAATTAGGGTTAATAAACTCCATAGCCGAAACTGGGCATTCTAGCCCAGGCGAATCGATTCTCCCTTAGAGAATCGATTCTCCCTTAGAGAATCGATTCGGAAAAGGGGTAGGCTACAGGTCTGTGTTGAGTGAATCGATTCGGATTATCCGAATCGATTCGGCAGTATGCAGAATGTTGGGTTCTCTTGATCGAATCGGTTCGGCCTATCCGAATCGTTTCGCTTTCAAGACCGAATCAATTCGGCCAGGGTGAATCGATTTGGAATTCTCGCTGTATTAGGATATTTTTCTAACATAGTTTGTAATCCTTTTCTTGTAGGTTTAGGACCTAGGAACTTTCTCTTAGGATGAAATAAAGTGTATTGGAGACTTATATTAGGTATGTAACCATGCTAGATTAGAAAGGGGATACTTGGGCTTATCTTGGGGATTATTTAATAGACGTTAGAGTAGTTATTTCTTGAGTAAACTAGTTTGAGACTAGGGAAGAGTAGGATCATATAATTGTGGAACTTTAGAGACGTGATTGAGGTATACTATACTTGGTGACTTATAGTAACGTCATTATTTCTCGGAGACTAATTTGGGGATTTATTAAGCGTTTCAGTTTATAAAGATGACTTTAAACGCTTATTGCTCCGGATAAAAATGTAATGTATATTTTAAAATGGAAATAACTTGTGAATGATAATTTTCTTATACACACCTCTACAAATGCTATCATAGGGAAAGTTACGCGCATGAGGTGAAGTCCCCTGGCTAGTGAATGTAGGGTTAATATAGTCCTCAGCCAAAGGACCGATTAGTATATATTATGTGATTGTTATTTGAAGTGAGGTAATTTCGGGTGTGGTTATGACTCGCTGTCGAAGGTATATGGCCACTTTTTGACGTCACGCGATGTAGGATGCCCAGGTTGTCTTGGTGATAGGCCCTGGAAGATGATAGCTATTTAGGGGCGCATCCAGTGGGGAAACCCGGAAGGATGATCTTAGAATCGTTATATGTTTGGAAATATAACTATTCTTATTAAAGTGGGATTTTATTGATAATACAACACTTTATGAAGTAAATTTCTTTGAATAAGTTTCCTAATGAGAAAAAGGGAACGGTGAAATGAAATTGTGTAATAAGGAAATGGAATCTCATTTTGTAAGATTTTATCTATATTTTCATGCATAAATGAATTGTAATCATTGTCATTATTATTGCGTTAGGTTATGCTTTTAGATTGAGAGGTGAGATTTCTTATCATTAATTGTGGAGAGCGAAACAAGTTTATTCATGATGATAAAATTGTCTATAACTGTCATGCACTTTATTCACCTACTGATAATATTAAATCGGGCCCTGATCCATTTATATCTCTTTATTTTGCATAAATCTTATATTCGGCCAGGTGCTCCACCGCAAGGACGCCCGTATTGACTTTTCTATTCCAGTGTCCCGAAGCTATAACACTTTGAGGATATTATGGGATACTTGATATAGACGCTCCTATCTGTTGTATTCTAGTTATGATCAGTTACACATTCGAGCGTGTTGCCCAAGCTTTGTACTTGTATTGTATATGTGATATTGTACTTTAATACTCGATGTAACCTAATTGTAAGGGTCTGTTAACCGACAGCTTATTCGGTTATTTTTTTGATGTATATGATTCTTGAACGAATACCTGTCATTACTTATATCCACCTTCTTTTCAGTTGGATTATTTAAATGTTTTCTTTAACTTACAAAATAAAATTTTGACAATCCGTTTTCTAAAATAATTGGTGGTTATCTCGTATACTTAACTGTACGACAGTGATGCTAAGAATGGACCATCTATGATTCCTGAAATTATTGGAGTATCGAGCTGGCCAACTCTTATATTAATAAGCAGGGTGTCACATCATATCTAAAAAACTCAACTGGACGCTCCCTTTTATAGCTCAAGGGCACTACAAATGACTGGTAACCGGCTACCAAAAGCAATCCGGTGGAAAGATATAAATTATTAAAATAACTTTGTCTTTAAGAATCTTATCTGCTGGGTCTACAGGCTTTTAACGTCTTGTGATAATTGGGGAACCTTTTTTTTTTTGAAAAGAAAGGCCATCTGATGGGTGTGCCAAATCTTCATCACGAGTCTTGTCGTCTTGTGATAATGCATAGGTCTAGAGTAGGGCATCTTCTTTCTTTAATAATTCTTCAGCTAATGAGGGGCCTGTCTTTGTCCCGTCCGTGTCTTCTTCTACCTTATCTTGGCCTGGGAGGGCATTATTATTGAAAAATTAATCAATGAGGCCCACAATTCTAAGGCTAGCTGGTACAACTATCTCTACCATTTTCTTGGCTTCTTTCTTAAGCCTTCCATTGAATGGCTCATCAGCTTGGATTATTAGGTCTTTTTTATGGTAGGTAGTGTACCATCTGTCTTTGTCGGTCAACAATTCCATGATTTCTATTGTCTCCTTAGCTTGAGCAATCTGGATCTTGGACTTATCAATAATTAGGTCTTTAGTTTCATCTTCGGATAGAATTTCCACATATTCGAATGCATAACCAGAAAATCTAATGAGTCTGAATCCCTCAACTCTCATTCCTCTACAGGAACTTGAAGCAATCTGATATATCCTGGCAAACAGGGGAAGAAAGTCTTCTACCTTTTTAATGTACTCATGGACTATTTTTCCAAGGGCAATAGAGTCTTTAATGTCCTTTACCTGAACGAGTCCAATGAACCCGTGGTCTGTAAGAGTTATATGAGCCATATCTAATTTTCCAAAAAGATATATTTTTGGAACGTCTTTGATGAAACCTCTAATCATTAAGGCATTTCCATTTATTTCTGATAATAACATATTAAAATGATCAATAATGTTATTAGTTTCTTTTTGAAAGTCTTCTGTTAATGTGAAATTATTATGACCAAACGGTATAACAATCTTAGTCTTAAAGGTCTTTTTCTGATAACAAAAATTATCAGTTTGTCTAATTTTAGAAGATTCTTCAAGAGTCTGAGCATAAGTCCGCGTCTATGGTCTAGGAGTGGCAGTCCCACTAAGTTGGGTTACTGCAAGTCTTTGGAGTCTCATAAATCTAGCGACAGCTACCAGATTCTGCTTGAATTCTATCCAAAGTTTGTTTTTGACATTCCACCAAAGGGCGTCTATGAGAGTATTTTCATCTTTTGAAAATTCTCATCTAAATTTGATCAAGTCTGGATATCTTTGATCGGGTCTATATTGGGGAAAATACATTTTCCCAATGAGTCTATTTTGAGAAATAATCTCTTGTCTAGATTTTCCAGGAGGAATTAAGATATCATCAAAGTTCTCTAGGATTGGTCTTTCTTGAAAGACTTGAATATGAGTCGGTCTTTGTGTTACACCAGCATTTGGTCTTACGCATCTAAGATAGTCTTCAACGTCTTCTCTGTTCAGTCTATTTGTTCCAGAGGAACTCATGCTGTCTATGTATTCTATTTGCAACATAAAACATGAAATCATATTAGTGTTAGAAAATATTGGTTCTCTTGATATGATGTCTGGGATGGTATTTTTACTTCCCTTAATATGTATAACAGAGAAGTCATAACCATTAAGTAATTGTTGCCATCTAATAAGTCTATTAGTACTTGATTTGGACAAGTCTAAATCTCTGAATTTTACTGCGTAAGAAGAGTCAGTATATACTGTAAAATGTTTAGGTCTAAGAAAAAGCATATATTTTTCTATTGCCCTTACTATGGCTAAAACTTCTTTTCATGGGCAGTGTATCTTGTTTCTGGGTCTGTAAAGGTTCCAGAACTATATGTACAAAGCTTCTTCTTTTTTGTCTGATGATCAATGGAAAAGTATACTGCTCCCCATTGTTTATCAGATGCATCCGTTTCTACTATAAACTGGTCTTCTGCATTAGGCAGTTCAAGTAAGGAAATGTTCTTGACTACATCTTTAATCTGTCTTATGACTTCAAAATCATCTTTGGTCCAATAAAAAGGATTATTTTTGTCTGTTCCTTTTAATTTGGATGTTAGGCTTTGTCTTTTTGAAACAAGGTCTTTAATGAAGTCTGCAGCACAATTAAGCAATCCTAAAAATGATTGTAATTATTTTCTATCCTTGAGTTGATCTGGAAACTCGAGAATCTTTTTAGTTATGTGTTCTGCTAAGGATAATTTTCCTTTATTAATACGCATTCCCATAAAGTCTATCTCAGTCTGAAATAATTGCATTTTCCTTTCGAAAATAATAATACCATGTTTGTCTAATTCTAAAATAATTTTTTTAGATGATCTACATGCTCTGTCACAGTCTTACTGGCTACAAGAATGTCATCTATGTAAACAAAACAAAATTCTGAATAAGGTCTAAATGTATTATCCATTCTTCTTTGGAATACTTGCGGAGCGTTCAAGTATCCAAATGGCATTACTAGCCATTCGTATTTTTCTTGGGACACACTAAAGGCTGTCCAAGTAATACTGTCTGGGTGCATCTTAATTTGCCAGAAGCCTGATTTGTAATCAAACTTACTGAATATAATTCTATCTTCAATCAAATTGATTAAATTATTCTTGTCTGGTATCTTATAAGAATCAAATTCACAATTCTTATTTAATTGTCTGTAATCTATAACCATACGTCTTTTTCCTCTTTTACGTTCAGACTCATTTTGAACATAGAAGGTTAGGCTATTATGTCTACTTTTACTTTCTCTAATAGTGCCTAACTTAAGCATTTTATCTATGTATTTTTTGAATTCTTACCTGTCTTCTTACGAATATCATTTCTTATAGGTTCCAGCGTTAATAGTGGCGTCTGGGTTAATAGGGATAATCTCACAATAGCTTTGGTCTTTTTTTCACTTAGCAATGGAATTTTCACCTAAACTAGGTTCTACTAATTGTCTAATCTTTTCTTTTTCTACCTCTATATACATTTTCCTTTATTTGGATATAGCTTGAACCTGTAATAAGGTGTGCCGGGATTGATCTAAAATGTCTTGTTGTATAAGCGCTATTTGCTTATAATACTTCTGGTCTGGACACTTACATTCTTTTTGTAAGGGTTTAGTAATTTCTAGGACTTCTTGTTGGGTTGTATGTCTAGTTACACCATGCTCAGCTGAAGAACTCTGATGTTCTATCGGTCTATAATTGGGTTTGACCTGCATAAGGTCAAAGGCAGTCTTGTGATCTATTAGAGGAGCTTTAATATTAAATTCCTCGTTATCACTAATTAATATCTCATCGTTATACTGAGTATAATGATGATATTTACTAATATAGTCCTATCCTAAAATAATGTTTCCTGTGAAACTAGGATGAGGATCCATTATCCAAAATCGATGATTAATAGTTTTGTTGGTCTGATTTCCTAATTTAAAATAAATAGGAATAGTCTGGAAATATAAGGTAAATGGATCTCCATTAGCCACCTTACCATAGATTTCTAAAAAATAGTCTTCCGGAAAGGCATTAGCCTTGCAAATACTCTGAGAGCATCCTGTATCTATAAAAGCTGAAAGTCTTTTAGGATAGTCTTTGTGTTGAACAAATAATTCTACAAAACAAGCATGTAGTTTAGTAGAAATTCCTAATTTTTTTTTCTAAAATAGATATTCCTTTCTGTGGTTTATCTATAAAATATAAGGGTATTTGGTCTTCTGAACTATTATCAGAGCTACTATCATCTAATTCATAGGAAATTCCTTTTCCTTTTAATTCTTCATTTTCTTGTAATCGTTTGGCTATATTTCTATCAATGTCTTGATAATATGTTTTAATATCTAAGTCTATTTGAGCGTCATATTGGCTAGTATAAATTTCTCTAAATCTAGTTCTCCAACAGTTTTCATGGTAGTGTAATTGACAAATAACACAAACCATAAACAATTCTGTTTGTATAATCTCAAAGAATTCTACACATCTAAAGTCTTTCTTGCCTCATTTCATTTCAAATGTGCAATAATGTCTTTCATCAAAATAACATCTAAGTATATAGCTTAGTAACTCAGAATTACTAACTATCCATCTTTTCTTTAAAAAGGGGCTTAATATACACTTATACCAAGCTTCTTCAAAATCTATATATTCATTATCTAAATCGTCTTGATCAGTTTGCATCATATATAAGTCTAGAGTATCCCGAGAGTCTTCATACTCATCAATATCACTATAGTCTTTCGAATCACCATCTGTATATGCACTATAGATACTAGTATTGTCATCATCTTTTATGTCTGATATTTCTATAGCATATAGGATATCTAATTCTTCTTGATCTGCATAGTCTAATATTGTATTAATAATCTTAATACTTTCTTTATCTTTCTTATTTGGGTAGTCTTTAGCAAAGTGTCCTTCTTTGCCGCAAGTCCAACATTCTTTGATGGCAGTTTTAGATTGAGATACATCTTTTTTTTCTTATAATTAGGAACCTTCTTATATTTACTAGTGCTCTTCTTAAAGTACCTTCTTTGGTTAAATTTATTTTTCTTAGTCTTAGTGTTCTTATCTCTAAAGGTAGTAGATGGTCTAAATTTATACTTCTTTGGAAATCCTAAAGGTCTAGTCTTAAACTTCCTATGTTTCCATTCTAATTTCTTTTTGAATTTCTTAAATTCACTACCACATCCCCATTGGGTTGGAGCGATATCTCTTTCGTCTTTGATTGGAGGGATCTGCTTGAAAGTTTCTTCTATTAACTTTCCATGGGTTATATCACGTCTCTTAGATATGAAATAGTCTTTGGCAAAATTGATTCTTTCGCCAAAGGAGTTATTCTTAACTCCAGCTACTCCTGGCCAATTCCTATATTCATTAATTAGGATTTGTCTTATGGCAGGTATCTTTCTAAAGTATTCATCTTTTAAGGTCTCTCCAAATTCTTTAATTTGGTAATATAGATGTTCATAATTATTTCTATATTCATTTATTTTATCTAGTTTGCAAATGCTAAGGAGGGCTAACTTAGTTTTTTCTAGGTCTTGTTCATTGATTTGGGCTAAATGTCCAGCTCTAATGAATTCTGATGTGAACAATTGAATGTATTCTTTAATTGATCTGTCTTCTAGATTTTCTTTCATTTTCTCAATCTTAGTTAAGGATTCTTTGTCTGTAGCTTTTCTTAAACTATCTAAATAGTCTTTTGCAATACCCTTAATGAATTGCTCAGCGTATTGTTTACATGAACTTACATCCCATTGTTCATTAGATGCAAAACACATGTTCATCTGATTACGCCATTCATCTAAGGCCTTCTTCCTATCTTGGATATTGTCTAAGTTAAGGTATATCCCAACTGGATTTATGATTTGGCTTGCCATAGTCTTAACGAGAGTAAAACTCTTATCACTAGTTGGAAAGTGTTTAATATAATCAGGTTTGGTTTTTACTACAGTGCTTGAGTGTATAGGAATATTTATTCCTATTGGTTTACTAAAAAGTCTAGGACATTTTTTAGCCTACTACTACTACTTCCTATCTCTTGTTTATTAGGCTCTACTTGTGTAGATGGCATTAATATTTCTTCTCCTTCTTCTATTAGTCTTAAGTTTCTAAGAAGTTACTTTGTATTCTTAGATTCTTTTAATTTTAATATGCGGTCTTGGGCTATCATATTAAATCTTTCTCTTTCTTGAAATCTAACATAATGACTTTTCTTAAGGTGATCTTTAAATGTCTTCATGTCCAATTCTGAGAGTTCATGTCCAAAGTTTTGGATCCTAGATTTTTTTTAACTAAGTCTTGTTGTTCAAATGATCTTTTAGGTCTAATTACCGAGGACTGTCTTAGTAAACTAGCACTGGTCTTATTACTACATTCTCCTTCTGAAGGATCATTGATTATGGATTCTCCCATATTCCTAAATCTAATTTCTTCGGTCTGGATATTCTTATTGACAATCTTAGGAGGACTAAACTGGATGGTAACATTTCCAGTGACATTGTCTTGATTAATAAACAAAGGTTTATTCTGTATAGTCTTAGTTTTTTGAAATTCTGGCAATTGGCAAAGGGTCTTAGCTTTTTCTTTTATAGGTCCAGTATTCCTAATATTGTGATTGTAGTCTGAAACATTGGTTCTAATTAAGATTTCTTCATTAAGTCTACCACTAGGAATTCTCGATTGCATTCCTTCATAAGGAAATTGGAAGAACTTCACATAGCTTTGGAATTCTATATTTATATTAGCGTCTGGGATAATATAGTCTTCATAGCCACTAGCATATAAGATTAACTTAAAATGTTTGGATGTGTCTACGGTTATTGTAAATGCCGGAATGACATTAAAGTATCATATGTTATCTGACATTCTTAATCGGGCTATCCCAATAAGGCTTTTCTCAAAATCTTTCCATCTTTTATCTACTAAACAACATAATATGTTGATATTATTCTGAGGTCTATGTAATTCTTGAATTCTTGCTTGAAAGAGTCCAAAGGTTAAGAATTGGAACTTCCTATCAGTTCCTCTAGATTTAAGCCATTCTGAGTCAAATACTTAGAGCTCAGTATATGATTTGTCTAACACATGATTCCTACAATGGTAAGTCATGTTATAATTAGGAGTCTTAGGAGTGGCACCTTATTTAAACAAGTCTATGTATCTAACTACTGGAAGTTGTCCATTATGAATGGAATCTTCAACAATCTTCCAGTCAACTTCACCCCATTCTTTCCATTGGAGAGGATTGGTGAAATTTTCTCTTTCCACCATGTTCTAACATTGGAGGACGAATCTTTAAGTCTTTGGAGCATACAATTACTCTGTCCAATATTTGGGATATAGCTAACTATCTTGCTAGTCTTATCTAATCCATCATTTATGACTCTTCTACTTATGGTCTTTCTCTGTTTAGTTTCTATAGGAGGGGGTTCTCTAAATTTATAGGTCGTTACCTATTTTTGTTCAAGTCTTTTTTCAATTCTTTCTAAGAAGTTTGAATAATCTTTTTATCTTTTTATCTGACTAAGAATTTCTTCTTTACAAATCTTATTCTCCTTTCTTGTCTTCTCAGAGATTTCTTCACTATGTCTAGCTAGAGAATTAACTAGGGATTTTGCAACAATTGTAATACAGTCTTTTACTTCATTATCTTTTTCATGTTGTTGCATAGATCTAATTTCTTTAGATTCTACATTTTTTTCTATTTTATCTAAACGAGTTAGAATAAAAGGAGAGTCTATTTTTGCTTGGGAAGGCTTATTATATACAACCTTAATTTCATTTATAATTTCTTCGTATTTTTCTTCTACTTGGGCCAAGTCTAGTGTAAGTTCATTAATAATACTATCCATTTTGGATAGGCTATGGCTTTCCATATTATTAAGATAATTTGCTAAATTTTGTTAGAATTTAATAAAGTCTGTGTAGAAGGTGGTTAATCCTTCTGTCTTAGCCTTTAAATCTAAATATAAGTCTTTAACAAAGCTTCTGTTATAGTCTTGGGTAGCTGCTATGGATGTAGAAATTAAATTTAATCTTTCTAATATAAGTCTAGTTGCTTTATCAGCGTTGGTAATCTCATTTTCATTTATCTTGTAATAAAATCTATAATTATTTATCTATCCTAAAATTATTTGATAAAAATCTGCTAAGGTCTGAATGGAGAGGTCTCTTGGTACCTCATTCCAGTATGATCTAACTATCTCCATTAGGAAGATAACTATCTAGTCTATGGATAAGCTTAGCTTGTTCTTTAGTAAGTTTAATTAACTCACTGTCTTGATTTTTAGTTAAAGTTTTGATTTCTAAAATGTCTTTGTAAAGGACTTCTATACGATTAGTCTTAATATTTATTTCTTGTAGAACTTGTACTAGGTCTATTGGGATATGATTATCTATTTCTAATAGTCTTTTAGAGATATTTTTGATCTCTGTTTCTAGGGTTTGAGTGTTTTTTATTAATTGTCTTAATATAAGGAGTATACACTTATTTTGGTCTATTATATTATTAATAGCACTAGTAGTGACTTGTCTACTGTCTGCGTGTTTAGCTGGGATATGTTTAATGTGTGAACAACCGTCTATGTGTGTGGTTAAACAACCTTCTGAGTCTAAATTTGTTATGGGTATAGGTTGGTAGTCTGGGTTGGTTCCAAAAATATCTTTGTAAATACGAGGGATAAATCCCAAGGGCATTAAAGTCTTTTTACTATAAGTCTAAAAGGAGTGTCTTATGGCTCTGATACCAGAATTAGGATTTTGGTCAGAATTTGGTGAGTTTCTAAAGTCTTTAAGGTTTTGATATCAATTTGGGTCTAAACTATAAATCTTTTAAATATATAGTCTTAAAGTAAGGTTTTAATATAAGACAAGGGGGGACCATCTAAGGAAAATAACAAAATGTCGACCATGAGGGGATCACGTGAGGAAGAGGACAAAGTCCGCACCGGGTGCGCACGGTTTGCTCCGCACCAGAGAATATCTGTATATATATTGTACATTCTCATGTTACTTTTCATACATGGACAAAACACTAAATTTTGATATCTAATAGGATTCCATTGGTTAACCAAACACAGCGAAAGGATTCAGAATTTCGACAAAAGATTTTGTGACAATCACTTTCTCGCTATTCACAATCCATCCAAAAGATTACCGCATACCAAACGGGCTTGAGAGTGTAGATTCTGGAAGGGGTAAAAGGGATCTCTTGCCAATATTCACTATTAAATTTAACATCTCAAATTGTCATCCATTTGAACCAATTTTATATTCTCAATTATGAATTAGATTTATATAATCTTAAAATCAATGGTGACCAAATTCAGTAGATAAGGCACAATCGGATTTAGATATAAATGAACTCAAATTTTAATTTCTATCTAAGTTGATTTAGGCATTTCATTAAACAAGTATGTAGCGAACTGTTTTCTCGATGACTCCAAATGTTCAAGAAAGCTATAAATGAAACTAGACAATATAAATAAACTAGTTTATTCCTTGTAAAACTGCATAAATGTAAATATGGTTATGATAGATTGTAAAGGGTGATGTATAGATCAACACAAGGACCACACTGTTTGACCATACCTTTAATGAGTAAAGTCAAGTAACATTAGAATGACCTATAACCTAGTTAGAATAGAAAAGTTTATTCATAATCTATACATTCTTCTTGGTTATACAAGTGAACCACTAATCTTGCATGGTTTCTCACTGTGCATTTGAAACCATCCTTTTTATGGTGTGAACATCATGTGTGGGAACTAGGTTCCACACCATGTTTCTCTTAAATTATCATGGTTAGTCAGGACTCATCATTTCAAACTTTTTTTATGTTATTAGGTTCTATTTGAGATACTATTACTGTGATACCCCGTGTTTTTATATTAATATTAATTATTTAATTTGGATTATTATTGCTTATGTTCAATAGTAATTGTATCTACATGATAATTGTGTGAATTATTGTGATATTTTAATTGAATATTATAATTTATATAATTTGAGAAATTAAATTACATGTGAACGACTCGTAATTTAATAATAACATCATGATTTATTTTTATACTTCGAGGTAGTACCATTGGAACGGACTCTAGTGGATACAGAGTCCGAGAGTTGTTTTTAGCATGTCCGATCGGACTCCAGGGTTGGATATCCATTTGGGCTATGTTTTGGGAGCATATGATAATGTTTTGGTCTTATTTGGAGGTCTTAAATTAGGCCCATACGAAGTTTAAATAAAGACTGAATACTAATTAATAACATATTTAAAACACAATACAGACCCTAATCTTTAAAGAATATATTGGGAGAGTAAGAAATCAACAAGAGGAATCTAACAAGAGTTTGATATTTGATTTCAGGCAAGAAATAATCGTTATACCCCATGATTTTGAGAGCATTTTATTCCACATGTGCATTAAATTATTAATTTAATTGAAAAATTGAATTGGTTTCGATAAATATTAATTAATGAGTCTTAGTATAAATATTTATGATTAAAATTATTTACTTGAGCGTAATAAGTAAATAGTGATGTGAAAATTATTATATTATGTCGTTTAGAGAGTGAAAATGACGAATTTAAAGGGTTTAAGGGCGATGCGTACTGTACACATGTGTCGAGCCTAGTTAATGTAATGGTTCAAAATTTTTAGTTCGGTGACTCGAATGACCTTTTTGAGTTAGCCGATGATCCGAAATGGGTCTAAATAGTCTAAGAAAGATACCCGGGCATATAATTGGGTTCTGGGGGCTTTTTAGACATAGAATAACTCGTATAATGGCGTAGTCATGTTTTTATCCTTAGGGCTTAAACCTAATCCAAAAATCAGAGCTTTTAAAGGGGGTATTAGTGGGTTAGTGAGGTGGATAGCAACCACCATTAACCTATGATTAGTGGGATGTAGGGAGAGAATAAGAGAGAATAGGTATAGAAAGAGAGGAGAAAAAAGAAGATAGAATAGAAGAGGAAGAAGGTTTGGAGAAGAAGGAGAAGTCATTTTCGAAATCAAATCAACAAGAATAAGTAGAGCTTTTGATAATCATCTGTTATCGTAAAACAATGGTAAGGCAATATCTATCTTAGTCAGGGGTTTTTGGTTATATCAAATAAAGAAATAATAGAAAATTAAGTGAGAATGGGGATGCGAGACAATGAGATGAGACATGAATTACGTGGTTGAGTCCGTAATGGAACCTACATCCACGGGTGTAGCAATTTCTTTTATGACTATTTATGTAAATACCGGTTCTAGGGTTTCACTAGAGGAGATGATTTTTCCTCTTTCTCTACATGGAATTTCGTGCAATTTATAAGTGGTTAGCTGGGAATACTATGAGATAGGTGGATTGCCTTTATAGGTCAGACAGGTACACCATTTACATATAAGGTAAAAAATGGTGATGAATAAGTTACAAGCTATACGTAGTGGGAAGAAGTTAGGAACAACCACGTTTCTTACTATTCTCCATACGACCATTGGGAATCCTTCATGTGTATGTATATATACGGGTACGCTGTATGAACGAGATATTGTGTCCGTTGAGGACAGCTATTAATTGAATTTGGCCGAAAAAATACGTACCTAAGCCAACCTCATCTACTACATAATGAAATATTCTGGGTCCCTAATCGTTCCACCTAGGCTAGTCATATAAGAGTGTAACAGAAAGCCCCCAAGACTTCTTGCACGAGCTAGAGGAATTGGGCGACTGATCTTGGAGCGATGAGATTCCCGAGCAGTTGCCCCTTTGGAGGGAGAGGGCGGAGTGTTAATCCAACCCGTCGATGGATGTTGTTGGTCGGCTTACTTTCTGGTCGGCTTTGGAAGAGGATATTAACTTTGGCATTTGCAATAGCATTGAGGAAACGTGTCAATCAACTGAATAATCTCCTAGTAATGATGACCAAAAGGCACATGTGCAGGTTCTCTGTACTGTCAATTGAGTTTCGTAAACTTTAGGTATCCCATGGCGTGACCTTTCTGCCGTCCTTTTGAAACTATAAATACCCTCTGTGTTCTTTGCCCCAACTAAAAAATTCAAATATCTCAAGTTGTAGACAGAGAAAGAGAAGTGTTCCTCTGTTCATAAAATGGGTATTCCGTTCGCCGTGATCAAGTTAATTTTTCTTTTGCTTGCGTATTTGAAAGATTTTTATGGCGCTATTCCTTATCATTACACCAAATCCTCTGAATGGTGACCCCCAAAGGGTTATGGCCCAAAATCGTGACCACGTCAACTTTGGCGTGACCATATCCATAATCTAGTGTGGTCATGGATTCTCTTGAAAGTGGTTATGGACCAAATCCCTGACCAATATGGGTCATGGACTTCATCTGTGACCAGGGCGTGACCATCATGGCTCCAAATTTGCACCAAAGTTCCCTCAAAGTTTGTTCATGGTAGCGTCATGGATGAGGGCTGTGACCAAGGCCACTTTGCACACCCATCGGGTCACGGCTTTGGGCCGTGACCATCTCAGTTTGCTCACGCTCGTGGGTCACAACTGAGGGCCGTGACCACATGGTTGCCTACACGCTGATGTGAAAAAAAAAATTAAGGGTCATGGTATGACCAGGGTCATTATAATAAAACCATCTGCCTCCATTTCATTTCATCCCGTGTCAATCTCTCACTCTCTTTCTCTGTCTTGCATTTCGGTGATTTGCATTCCCGCCATTAAACCCTAGTTTCGGCCCCTAATATCTCTTTCAATCTCAAAGGTAAACCCTATTTTTTATATTTCTGTGTTAAACCCCAATATATATGTGTGTATATGTGTGTGAATGTGTGTATATGTGTGTATACGTGTGTGTGTATATGTGTGTATGTGTGCATATGTGTGTGTATGTGTGTGTACTTTTTTTTTTCAAGAAAAGGGGATGTTTTTTAATTTCATATTTTGATTGGCTATGTTATATTTAGGGATTTAAATTTATTGGGTATTGTTAACATTGATTGGGAATTGTTATTTTGAGTTTGAAATTAATTGAGTATTTATTGGTATTGAGTGAATGTGGTTACTTAGGGATTAAAATAAATTGCATTATTTAAGGGTATTATCATTTAGGGCTTGGAATTTATTTAGAGTTTGAAATTAATTGAGAATTATTTATATTGACTGAATGTGGTTACTTAGGGATTACAATTATTTAAGGGTATTGTCATTTAGGGCTTGGAATTTATTTAGAGCTTGAAATTAATTGAGTATTTTAGGTTTCGCACCCACTGATTCAAAATCCTTTCTATTCTCAAAACTTTAATCAAACTAATATACCCTTATATGTTTGAATGTATCAAAACCCTAATCAAACTAATCAAACTAATATACCCTTATAACACATATGTTTGAATTAATAGTTATTAATTAATTAGAGCCCTTAATTGTAGAACTCATATTCACGCCCTCTTATATTTTTCTCAAGAAAAATAAGGCACGATGATAATCACTGGCAACATGAGTGGGAGAGGTTGCAATTAGACCGAACACGTAACTCTTTTATTCGTGAACGCCATATAGAGGGTAATCCTATTTATAGGTATGGAAATAAAAAGATCGAACAATTTAACTACCTTGTAAATCATGGAGTTAATCTCTAGTAAGATTACCTGTTCGATCGTATTCTATTTTTCTTACCAGAAAACTGGGATGACGTTATACAAAATATATTTTACATACATAATCCCGACGTAGCCCTGACCTTGGTTACATTGTTGGAGAAGGCAAAAAAAATCCACCCATTATGGATACAACTGTTTACACAGATCATGGACATAGACTGTGATGTCTCGCGCCATATGCACGTTAAATTGAATCTTGCTAACAAGTTGAAAAAGATGGGATTCCGAGTTCATATCACAAATATCTACACATCAATCATAGATACCCTTCCTCCTAGTTAGCCACGTGCAAAAATTCATAGGTTCTTAAAAACTAATACCGAATGGATGGAGATCAGACACATTGAACATACTCTAAAATCTTACTCTGAAAAGGTATATATATGTATATATATAGTCATAAGCTTGATTAATTAGTTATAATTTCATATTATTGCAATTATTTAGTCATTTATGTTTTATTTTTATTTTTGTATATTATGTCGGGAGGAAACAACCCAAGGGTACCAAGTGGCGAGGTGTCACCGCAACGAGGTTCCTAATCTCATGCACAACCCGAATTCTCAGCACCAATGGATGAGCAATTCACAACTCCACCAATGGTTCCCTCCTCACCAAATCCAACTTCAAGTGCTCCAACGCCCTCATCCAACACTCCCGTTGCTCCACCACCCCCATCCAACACTCTCAATGCCTCCCGCTTAATCCAAAAGAAGCCCACTAGGTTCTCCGTTCTCGAGAATAACCCAATGGGTGATTGGAATGACGTGCTAAATTTTAAAGCCCGGTGTTTATCGCTGGCAAAAATGAATGTGAGAGTCGGTGAACCAGACAACTGGAAGCTTATTGATCAAGCCGTTAAAATGACACATACGATTAACTCTGTAAGTATTTCTCAATTCCTAATCGTTCCAAGAATAAGGTTCTATCTCGGGTTGCTGAATCATTGAGGACATACAGGAGAAACCTTCGAAAGAGACATTTCCCAAAGGAGGCAGCGAGCTCCGATACTTTTTCTTTGAAATAGAGAGTGCCTACCAATGTTGAAATGCCGATGGAGCAGTGGAATAATTTTTTGGAGAATGTGGTGAAAGAGAAAAATTTGGTCCAAAGGGAGCAAAAAAAATATAGGGCACACAAAACTAATATCCACAGACCAGGATCCAAATTATATGAGGATTTGAATAATGAATGGGGGATTTAAGGATTTATTGTGTTAAAAACATTAGAAACGATCCCTATACATATTAATGATGATTAATTATGTTGGTTGGAAGTTTGGGAGTCTTGCATGAAGGTTTTACTAAATAAAAATGGTGAAAAACGTATTTGGGTAGAAGTAAAAGACCCCTGACACTTTTCGAATCGATTCGGCCCAAGGGCGAATCGATTCGGTTTGCCCAGATTAAAAAACTTTTCATTTTTAAGCCCTAAAATAGTGGATAACTCATTGGGAGACCATTGGGATACTCTTATACTATATAGAGGTGAAATATAGTGGAGGTCGATAGGCCTATGGTGAGGATTAGGTTTACATAATTTGAGATGCGATAAGGCTAGGGATAATCGAGCATATATCCATAGTTAATGAATGTGTGAGATTTAAAACGGATCACTGAAAGATGATTGAACCTATGGTTTAGACCAGTAGGGTATGAGTGTATTAACTACTGATATTATTGAAGGGTAACTAGGACCCTTAGGGTAGTGAACGATACCCAGAACAATATAATAAGAGGCTAAAATGGTAATTGTTTGTATGATGAGTATGCGAGAGATATATTCTATGTACCGACGGACTTATATGATGGGTTGTGTGTATATCTACTGATTTATATATATATATATATATATATATATATATATATAGGTTGTGTGAATACCTATGGCTGTGATTGATTATGTGTGTGAACATACCTACGCTGCCTGCTATTCGGAGGTTTTCGCGCAGAGGGTGATCCCAACTTGACGATTTCAGCGAGGACTGGATTAGTGCCCCAGAACATGGAACTTAGGGCGACTCACTATATTTCTTGTATATGTGGGACCAACGTGTCGTTTGGGTACGTTAGGTATGTGCTTATTCGAAAGGCTTGGAACCATGTTTGCCTCCATTGTGTGTTGATTTATTTTAGGTTCGAGGGGATATGTCGAACCATTGGTCCTTGATTTGGTATGAGAGGTATGTGGACTTGATAGCAGAGTATGCCAGCATCACGAGGGGCTATTTCAGAGATGTTATAGTTGTATATATTGTATGTGTGATGAATATATATACAAGTGTGATATATTTACTTACGTGTGATAGTAGAACTGATAGATTGTGTATATCTAAAAGTAATTAAGTGGATAAACTTAATTGATTGAATCACTAATAATATGTGGGACTTATTATTTATTGAGATTGTGGTAGCGTGTCATATGTGTATTATGAGAGAGATAGACCTATTGAGGTAATGTAGGTACGTTATCTAGTTGGGATGGGTAGTATATCTAGATAGAGCACGTTAGGCGTGCACATTAGTTGAAAGGTGAGAATCTCAAGGGAGTGTATGTGTAATCAACATGTGTATCTAATAATGAATTTAAACTATGATTTAAACACTTGGAAAATATTTTCAAACTATTTTTTCTTGGGCTCTGACCTGTGTCAAAATATTTTCAAAACCTTTTGGGTGTCCAGCCTCAGGGAGGCCCAACTTGATGATTCTATTCAGGGATGCGTAGCTGCAGCATTTTTGGAGGCTAGCAGGAGTTTCTTTAGTTGCTTCAGCTCATTCATTTCTAGATAGGGATTCTTCAGTATTTCATTTGGGCGTGTTTCCCTTCAAACTATTTATTTTTCTATTTTATTTATTAGACTGTATTTAGATTCAGTTTTATTATGTCAGACTTATGATTGGATTATTTGTTTTTGCTAACCGATGGTTTATTCGGTATTGTTCATTTATATCTCTCTCATGTGATTGTTCAAACTATATTTGTGTGGATGGTTTGGTTAATTTAAATTATTTCTGCATGATTGAAAGATAAAAATTTGACACATGCTTAATTTGAATAAGTGATTAGTAATCAAAAAGTTTTTCAACAGTGATGCTAAGAATGAACCAAATGAGATTCCTGTTTGTTTTAATGAAGGACTAATCACCCGTGGTTAGAATAGGCGGGGTGTCACAGATGGTATCAGAGCCAGGTTCTAGTATCCATAGGATATATACGGCTTACTACGATTTCAACGTAGTATTCTTTGACTTAGGCCCCTATTTTTAGGACTGCTGCGTTCATGATTACACATATGAGATGTCATTCTTTTGCTATTATATTTGTATTGATTGTGAACTCATGCAATTCGATCTATTTTCAGATGCCACCTAGGAGAGAGTGAGCGACGATGGGTCCATGGGTTAGATCGATCCGATGGGTTAGATAGAAAACCCCATCAAAACCCCAAATATACCCTTACTAGGTCGGGTCGATCTGGACCATACACTACACCAAAAAAGAAATTTGGCACACCTTGATATTAAAAATTTGGCACAGGTTAAAACTGTGCCAAATTTTTGCACGGTTTAATGACAATCTGACACACTTTAAAATCGTGCCAAAATTTGGCACTGTTTAAAAGTGTGCCAAAATTGAGCACACTTAACTAAAATATAAATACCCTAAAAAAATAATACTCCTCATAATTTTTTTTCTCTCACGCTCACTTTTCTCTCTCATTCTAGTCTCCCGCTCTCTATCTATCTCACCTTGGTAAAAAAGGTTTCGGGTTCTGGTCAAGCCACCACCTGCCGGTGTTGGCGGGCTTTGATTTGCGCAGGTTGGGTTCGGGGCTGGAGGTGGTGGCTGTTTCTGGTTAGAGGGATCTAGGGTGGCAGTTTCGGGTTAGAGGGATCCGGTGCTGGTGCTGGGGGTGGTGGCGATTTCGGGGCTGATGGGTTGATCCAGTTTGGAGGTTTAATTTGAGGCCAAGCCAAATTACTCTCATGCTTTTCCCGTGACGAGTTTGACCTTCACTCCAAGGCCACAATCGGAGTTGAGTTCCAGACCCAGGTGGTGGAGATCGATGGCAAATAGGTCAAAGCTCAAGTATGGGACACTGCTGGTCAAGAGAGTTTCAGAGCTGTCACTTTCACTTATTATAAAGGCACTGTTGGGGCACTCGTTGTTTATGATATTAGTCGAAGGACCACTCTCGAAAGAATCAAACACTGGCTAGATGAGTGATAATACGCAAATATTGCGTATTTCATCCTCCGAACCTATGCATTTAAGCCCCCTTGGGTGCCTTAATCTCTATATTTAAGCTTGTTAGTCATACAACCTCGGTTTATATTGTTAACATGCTATATGAGGTATAATTGGGCTTTTGTAGGTATTTAGGTACTAAGTATGAAGTTCGGACGCATTTCGATGAAGTTCCGTACGCAATCGCACGTTCAAGGGAATTTTAGTCTTTTCACAGCTTGGGTACCTGGCCCGACATCTCACGGAAGTTGTATCTCTCCTCGCTAGCTTTGCGTGGCCGTAAACGGTGCGCGATTCCTAGTCCGTATGACGAAGTTACATCGATTTCAGCGGAGGGAAAAATAATGAATCAAAAGAGGAGAAGAGAAGATGCAGTAAGCTGCTGTTGCATTCTGCCCTGCTTGACCGATCGATCGATCATTCGTGTTGATCGATCGACCATTCTGAATTGCCAAAATTTGGCCTTGATCGATCGATCGACTAAAGGGGTCGATCGATCGATCCCCTATTTTTCAGCAGATATTTTGCATTTCTTTTCTTTTCTCTTTTCTTTTTTAAATTAATTCCCACTTGCTATATAAAGCAATTTTGATGTAATATAGCAGTATATACACGATTTTAGGTTAGTTTAGCTTAGGGTTTGGGTGATTTTCTTGGTTCTTCTTCATTTCTTCTTGGATTGACACACTTTTGGTCTTTTATGTTGACTATTCATTCACCCTCTCCATCAATATAGTTGTAATTACTTCATTTCTTTCTTTCTAGTTAATTTACAAGCTTTCTAATTTAGGTTTACATGCTTTGATTTACACGCTTTCTAGAATAGTTTTATCGCGTTTATTTACACGCTTTCATTTATCGCGTTTTTACGATGCTTTCTAGCTAATTTAAATTAGGTTGTGCTTGAATTGAACTCACTCGAGTTGCCGCGTTGCTTTACTTTGGTGATGGTGTTTACGGGTCTATTTCGGGTGCGTTGTTCTAGTTATTGCGCTTAGGAGACTTGACGGGGCATATCATGTAAGCCCCATGCTTACGACTTTTCGTGCGCAATTTTCGGGATATTTGTTGACGCCAAAATCATATTAGGATTTTATGAGAATTTAGGGGCGTGACAACCCTTGATTTAATTAACTTTCGAAACGAGAAGCACTTGTAATAACCCGTCGACCCATGTAACCATTTTATACAAATTAACTCAGGTGAGGGATATTCGACGCAACCTATAGTTTTACCGCTTTGTTAATCTAGTTTTAATACACTCGCCTAGATTAATCTTTCCCTTTTATGCATCTTTTTCCTTTTAGTTTGTAATCACCTTTTACACTTTTATTTCGGAATATTAAACCTTATAAATTCTAGCAACTCGTCCCTGTGGATTTTCGATACCCGACTTACCGCCGTGCTTGCCTCACAAGTGTAGTAGTAACTTAGGTTTGTTTGTATAGTCGCGGCGAGACAGAAAACAACGACTGTGCACTTCACACGGGCACGCTTCTCGCGCGTTATCAATGAGCTCAATAGTAAGTCGTTTATTATCAAATTTAAACATTGTTTCTGTTTTTTTATTTTGTGGGTTTTCTTGGATCTGGGGACTTATTTGAATTTAGACCCGTACTGGTTACATATTTTAGTTTAGCAACCATGTCTTGACAATAAAATCTCATCAATTGGGGTTTGAACAATGATTAAAATTATGGAAGCCAACATATTGATTTTTAGGCTCTGTCATATTCATGATGTCAAATTTTAGAGATTTTTTAATTAGTAAATCTTCTATATGTTCACAAGATATTTTTTCTTTTGATATACTCTTCTTTTTTGTCTACTCTTCTTTTTGTACTTATTTAACTTACATATATCCACTGCTAAATCATTTGAATCCTTTTGGTGTTTTAGATCGCTCATATGTATGAATTATTTTTTATGTTTCTCACTCTTGGATTCACTAAACTATGGTTCCTATCAGGTATATTCTGTGCTTTATTTTACTTTTTATATGTTAGGTTTAGAGAGTTTAATGTAGTTGATATATAATTTTAAGGTTCACAATTGTATCCTGGGTTTATTGAAACTAATGACTTGGTTTATATGTTTTTTAAAGACTTGAAGTGTGTTATTTTCTGTTATTTTGGTAGTGTTTAGAATACTTTGTTGTCCTTAATTAGGATATATTATTTATGTTTGTAGTTAACCGTGTTCTGTTTGTAGTTAATCCTTCTCCTATTTTCCACGCCTTTAGGATATACCTAATTTGTGATGGTGTACAAAGAAGTAAGTACGGCAGTTGTCTTTGAATCTCCATAATGTCCTCGTTGGAGGCAGGGGCTGTAGTTAAAACTCTTCAAAATAATCATCTTTCAAATGCTTAATTTGGCTTTCAAATGTGCACTATAACTACTAATATTGTTGTACATAACATTTCAAGTTTTTGAGGTTAGTTTGATAACATAAAAGGAGAGGACCAATTAACAATGGAATGTGATTTGTGTGGTGCTTTGAAAATGTTTGCTGAAATGAAGACAACAATATGGACAAAAGGGGTTATTTTGGGTTCTTTTTGGTATTCCACGGCCTTGAAAAGGGTTGATGTAATATCCATCCACTGAAATGGTTGTTTGCTACTTCTCCGTGAAAACGAGTAATGCAAACTAATTATAATTCAAACTTAAAGCTTTAAAATTAGAATTTAAACATAAATCTTTACAATTGGGATTCAAACTTTTTCAATTAGAATTCATTCACGGCAATACCATCATGAGGTATCGCATTTCAGTTGCGGAATTCAGTTGCATCAATACCACCGCGAGCCCGTAAGTAATTCCTACATATGATTTTTATAATTTCAAACATATATAAATATAATTAACTTTAATTATGTTAATGAATTGCTGAATAATGATCCTCACATTCATGTTCCTACTGTCATACACAAATGAATACCTACTTTTCCAAATCTTCCAAACAATACTAATTGATAACACATTGATAAGGAACTTTATTCGCGCAACTCCCGCTCTGCGCGCAGCTTTCTCTCCACTCGTCCCGCTCAGGTAAACTCATTCTCTCTCTTTTGGTATAATCTAACTCAAAATAAGGACTATGTTAATTTGCTAATGTTGGTTGAGAATGTTAGGTGGAGAAGATCTCTTTTATGATAACTTATTGCTTATTTTTCTTATACATACTGTCACTCAGTTGTTTATTTCACTTGTGTTTGTCTTTCCTGGTTAGCTTAAATTTTTGGGATTGGTTCATTAAGAGTATCTCTGTATGTTTATTGCAAAGTGTCAGCTAATATTAGTTTGTGAATTTATATATGCAATACCAAATTGAAGAAATTTACAAAATTGGACATCCTCAAATGAATCTAGACCGAATACAGTGGCAACAAGTTAACTGTCCACTACTCCAGCTTTGAGAATATGCCGATAATTTGAAAATATCTAGATTAAGCTTAAAAACAAGTCGTTTGAGGGTGAAAACCCAAACCACCCACCAAATGACCCCGTAATAGGCACGAACACCTCGCACGGGACCAATGTAAGTTGTAGGAACTGACAGCGTAGTCGCGAGTTTCTCGGTTTGAGAAGATGACGATAATTTGGAAATATCTAGATTAGGCTTAAAAGCAAGTCGTTTGAGGGTGAAAACCCAAATCAGTCGCCAAACAGCCCCATAAGAGGTACAAACACCTCGCACGGGACTAATGTAACTTGTAAGAACTGATCGCGTAGTCACGGGTCTCCCGATTTAAGAAGACAATGATAATTTGGAAATATCTAGATTAGGCTTAAAAACAAGCCGTTTGAGGGTGAAAACTCAAACCAACTGCCAAACGGCCCCGTGAGAGGCACGAACACCTCGCACGGGACCAATGTAACTTGTAGGAACTAACCGCATAGTCGCGGGTCTCCCGATTTGCGAATACGACGATAATTTAAAAATATCTAGACCATGCTTAAAAACAAGCCGTTTGAGGGTGAAAACCCAAACCACCCTCCAAACAGCCCCGTAAGAGGCACGAACACCTCACACGGGACTAATGTAACTTGTAGGAATTGACCACGTAGTCACGAGCCTCTCGGTTTGAGAATATGACGATACTTTGATAATATATAGATTAGGCTTAGAAACAAGCTGTTGAAGGGTGGAAACCCAAACTAGCCACCAAACGGCCCCGTAAGAGGCATGAACACCTCGCACGGGACATATGTAACTCCTAAGAACTGACCACGTAGTCCTGGGCCTCTCGGTTTGAGAATATGATGATAATTTGATAATATATGGATTAGACTTAGAAACAAGCCGTTGATGGGTGAAAACCCAAACGAGCCCCCAAACGATCCCGTAAGAAGCACTTACACCTCACACAAGACCAATGTAACTCGTAGAAACTGATCAGGTAGTCATAACTTGCGTAAGATTTTCAATTTTAGAATATAATAATAATTTCAACTTGTATATGTAATTTTTTAGCTTGAGTAAGCTTTTTTTATAAATTACTGAGTTACTAATATCGTCTCTTTTTTGTATCCTATTTTTTTTGCTGGATAACATTTTGTCGTTAGCATTTATTCACGTGGAACACACGGAGAAGTCAATGGTTTACAACAAGGGGTTTATTTATTCAATGTCGTTAATATTCATGATTCCATTTTTTTGTGTTATGGCCGTGCAGGCTTTTGTAGTTTTATTGTTAACTTTTATGGTCGTGCGGGCTTTATATTACACAGGTTTTATATTAGCAGGTTTTAGAATGTCCAGAAAATAGAGGAAACTCTGCCCAATTATTTTTTGGTCTGTGAACTACTAAATACTTGTAATATTTTGAAGTTTGTATGTACATTAGTTTATCAACAACGTGCAAGATTTGCAATTTGTGAATTTTCTTGTTTTCAAATAAATAATTTTTTTTCTTTTATCCAAAAATTTGGCACAGTTCAAAACCGTGCCAAAAGTGTATCAAATTTTGGCACGGTTTTGAACTGTGCCAAAAGTTTATCAAAACGTGCTCAATCTGGAATAGTTCAAAAGTGTGCCAAAAGTGTGCCAGAAATATCAAATTCTGGCACAATTTAAAAGTGTGCCAGAAGTGTTCATGTTTGGTCAAATCCGTCACAATTTGTAACCGTGCTAGAAAAAAAATGGCCATTTTGGAACACCTAATTCTGGCACAGTTCAAAATCGTGCCAGATTTGATCTGGCACAGTTTTAAATCGTGCCAGATTCCTGTTTTTGGTGTAGTGTGTTGGATCGATCCAATGGGGCCATGGGTTATCCCTTCTTCCCCGTTTGAAACCGTGCGGCCATAGCTAAAGTCCACCCAAAGCTAAAGCCTCTATAACATGAATTTGATCTATCTCATTCTAATATAACCAACATATAAACATTACTAACATATCTTAATAAGCTTTAGATTATTTGAACCTCAATTAAAGATAAAATTTTAGATTTAAATAATTTAACCCTAAGTTCAAGATTCAAGCAATATTGATTAAAGTAGCTTACGAATTTAATTGAATAATCAATACGAAATAATGGCTTTTATAAATTGACATTATTAGAATTCATATCTAACGATTTGAGGTTTGGATTACATGGATTTATGATTCAATTAGATGATCCAATATCATTGTTATATTGGTTCTTAATAACGTAAATAATGGTCCAACATCTGATTAATTCTAAAAATGAAAGTTGGATTAAAAATAAGATTACATGAGTTTAATTAAATATTCGAGTCTAATACCATTATTATAACACAAACTTAATCATATTCTTAATCAAACTAGACTTGTCTCGGATCGATTGTACGAATCAAATCCCTAAATATATAATTCTTCAATCCTTGTTACTCCTTATTTCTCCTTAGATCTTAGGGTTATTTTATAAATGTGTTAAGAGAGTTCATGTTTTCCTACAAAAGGTACTAATTCCGAAATTAAATATAGGCCCTAAAATAACCTTAACCTAATAAGTCCAAAACATGTTCCAAATGGCCCGAAACTTGGCCCAATTCATATACTGACCCAATAAACTTAAATTCCACATTTTTCAACTAAAAACGTACTTTCTCGACCTCCCATGAATAAAATATAAAAGGGAACATATTTTATAATTTAACTATATTATTAAATTAATTTAGTAGTCGACACATGTTAATTAAGTTATAACTTAATTATTAATTAGTTAAGTGAAACTTAATATTATAAGAACCTACTTCACGATCGGTGGGACCTAATACAGAGAGAATAATCTAAATAAGGAAACCCCCATCACCTAATCCCTAACACTAATTACTCTAAACTATATAAAAAAACGAAAAAAGAAGAAGCTAATTATGTACAACCTATGATTTGAACTTCTAATAAATTATACATTAAAAGTCAAAAAATTTGAGGGTCCACCCAAAATACAATTTGACTTTGAGGGGTAATCGGTGTACCCTCATTAGGATGCAAGATTGAGTGCGAAAAGTGTGCGCGTGTAAAGTGCACAGTCGTTGTTTTCGTTTCGCCAACTCAATACAAAAACCTAAGTTACTACTACACTTGGGAGGCAAGCACAACGGTAAGTCGGGTATCGAGAATCCACAGGGACAAGTTGTTAGAATTTAAGTGGTTTAATATTCCGAAATAAAAGTGTAAAAGATGATTACAAACTAAAAGAAAAGATGCATAAAGGTAAATGATTAACTAGGCAATGGTATTGAAACTAGATTATGAAAGCGAGTAAAACTATAGGTTGCGTCGAATATCCCTCACCCGAGTTAATTAGTATAAAATGGTTACATGGGTCGACGAGTTATTACAAATGCATCTCGTTTCGACAGTTAATTAAATCAAGGGTTGTTACGCCCTAAATCATCATAAAAGCCTAATAAGATTTTGGCGTCAACAAATATCCCGGAAATTACGCGCGAAAGGTCGTAAGCACGGGACATACATGATATGCCCCGTCAAATCTCCTAGGCGTAATAACTAGGACAACGCACTCGAAATAAACCCGTAAACTCCATCACCAAAGCAAAGCAACGCGTCAACCCGAGTGAGTTCAATTCAAACACAACCTAATTTAAATTACCTAGAAAGCATGTTAAAAACGCGATAAATGGAAAGCGGTAAATAAACGCAGTAAATCTATACTAGAAAGCGTGTAAATAAAAGCATGTAAATAAAGCAAGAAAACCTAAATTACAAAGCTTGTAAATTAACTAGAAAGCAAGAAATGAAGAAATACAAACTATATTAATGGAAGAGGATGATGAATAGTCAACTTACACAACAAATGGGGTGTCAAACCAAGTATAACTGAAGGAGAACTCTCCAAAACCCTCAAACCCTAACTTACTCTCTCTACAATCTATTCTAACTAAGTATATCTGAATTAAAACCAAAAATGGGTTTATATAGTAAGTGGGAAAAGATAAGGGAAAAAGGAAAGAAAGAGGAAAGAGCCCAAAATATCTGGCACTACCGGTCGACCGGTCGCAGGGGCGCGGTCGACCGGCCCCTTAAGCCAAAGCATACTGTCTCCTTCCTACGGCAAAAGTTGAAACCGCGGTCGACCGGTCCCTTGTACGCGGTCGACCGGTACTCTGTTTTCAGGCTGCAATTGGTCCATGATGAGGGGGAAAAGGTCCATTACGGAAACGAGCCTAGCTTCTTCGTTCGAACTCCAAACGACGCACCGTTTGCGGCCACGCGATGCTAACTCAATGAACTAAGCATCCGTGGAATTTCCAAGAGCCGAATAAGAAATATGAATTGACTAAAGTGCCCTTGAAGTAGCGTCCAGCGACGAAACTTCTCCGAAATGCAACGGATCCTCACTTTTAGCGTTCCAATACCTACAAAAGCACAAATAACCCCTGCAAAACATGTATCTATCCAACTCCAAGGTTGTCTGGTTAATGAGCATAAATATAGGCATTTAGGACCATAAAAGAGCTAGAATGCATAAGGATAACGGGCGGAAATATACAATATTCGATACGAATCACACCCCCTAACTTACACATTGCTAGTCCCTAGTAATGAAACAAAGAAAACCATACCACAGAGGGCGGTACAAGACGTATATATGCATCGAAATATAAATGCCACTTTCGTAGGGAACACGATTGCATTTAGCATATGCAATAAGCCGTTAAACCCCTAGGTTACCCTAGTGGACGAGTGTCGTCTCGTGAGGGTTTTCAGGGATGATACCCACAAACATCATATGGTTTCCTCAAAATATGCCCAAACCAACATGCGACAAGCCCAGCAAAAGCGAAAAGGATTTCATACGCATTATTAGCAAAGTGAATGAATTCACACAAAAGTCCAAATTATTAACATTATAGAATGCACCTCATAGAATTGAAACCTTAAATTGTGGGAGGGGAGCGAGCACATGCAAAGTGTGAATTGGCGAAAAACTTATATAAACCGGATAAACATTAAAGCAAGCATATATTCAATCCTCACGGGCATTACGCTCATCAAGCGAATTCACTCGAAACAGGGAGGTAACACACGGGACATGCGGGCATTAGGAGTAAATGTAAATGGAAACTAGGCCGCACACATGTCACAGATGAAGATCGCTATATATAAAATGAAAAATTGTAATCTCAATGAAAGGATACCTCACACTAAAAGAGGCGAAATGCATTTTCACAGATTATCAAAACTATTATGACTTTTGAATTACATGCACCTAAGATCACATAGGACTTTAATAGGGTTACAATGTAGGTATGGCTAAGGTACGAAACGAAGGAATATATGTACGAATTCAAAGTGTTCGGAATGAAAACTCGTGATAATGGGATAATGCGGGCAATATCAAAATCGAAAAATAAGTTCCAAAAAGGCATTAGATATATCAACGGGAAGAGTAATCAAAGCTTATTGAACTATATACATCATATACAAACTTTCTCTTTCTTTTTCTTTTTCTTTTCTTCTTTTTCTCATTTTCTCTTTTGTTTTCTTTTGCTTTTTGCTTTCTCTTTTTCTTCACTTTTTTCACTACTTTCTTTTCTTTACTTATCAAACTCTCATATGCCTAAATTGCAACCGACATCATAACAACATCATTCAATCCCAAGTAACAATCCAAACAAAGGTGTGGAAAGTGTATGTATGGTATAAAACTCCAATTTAGAGTTGGTTATGGGATTGGGGTTATGAAACTAAAGGCTATATTTAGGCTCAACGGGGTTAACGAGGGTAAACATATAAGGGTGAGGTCAAGGCTAATATGGGTGATATAACAAAGAGGGCCTATGATCATTTCACAAAGTTTACACAATTCTCGAGTCAAAACAATATATGAAAATCATGATCAAGTAACACATTTCAAGTATGAACTCAATTAATGAACGATCAAATGAAAAAATAGTGAGATTACCGACGAATTCAACGTTTTCAATGAGAAAAGAATAGTGTATACACTCACAAGCGACGAAAGGTACAAAGCTTACTCGGTGTAAGTATATACAATGCAACAAAAGATTACCGAGTTATAAAAATCTTAAACCAAATCAATAAAGCAAGGAAAGTGCATGTGCTCATGGGATTAAAGTTTAATTCATGAAGTTATTCATAATATCAATAATTGAGACTAAAGTTTAATAACTTCTAAAATCGAGAACATGCATCATTGGGTTGTCTATTGGATCGGGCAATTATTAAAATTTATCATCGGAAACAAAGGCAAAATGCCTAAAAAGGATAAAAAGAAAGAAAATCTTTTTGAAATTTTTGAATTTTTCTAAGAAAAGCATACTAAGTAACTAACATGTGAGCAAAAACATGGACTAAATACAGAAATGGATAGAATATCCCACACCCCCTAACTTAAAACTTGACATTGTCCTCAATGTTAATTAAGAACCAAGTCAAAGAGAGGAAAATAGTGATATTACCCAAAATTGGAGCGATCCCCATAAGAACAAGTCCAAAGAATCTACAAAACAAGTTAGTACCGAGCATAGAAAAAACAAATAATAAAAAGTTAACTAATTACACTAAACTAAATTAACAAGGAAAGAAAAATTAAAAAGCTAACTATATACAACCTACTATTTAGACTTCACACTAACTGTACACTAGAAGTCTAAATAGCTGAGGGTCCACCATAAGAACGATTTGACTTTGGAGGATAACCGGTGTACCCTCACATACAAGCATGCCTTCCGAAAAATATGAATTCCGTTTTAACAACGGAAGGCATGTGTAAGGCAGAAGAAATGAACCATCGCCAATTAAAAGTTTTGGAGGGACGATGGGGGGTTTGGATTGCACAGGTGACAAAAACAAGTGGGGACCGAGAAAAGCCGAATATCCTCCCAATGATTTTGAAGTTGGAATGGGAGGCGGCGCACACAAAGGCAAAGATGCGATCGTGGAGGGCGACTCGAGAAAGTACTCCTCATCGGCGATAGGGTTTAAAACATTAAAGTTCGAAACCGAATCATCGGGTACTTGTTCCGGTGGGGTAATAGAGAATGAAAATGGGGATGAAAGAAATTCAAACTCATGAGATGAATCATCATCGCATGAAATTGGAATTTCAAAGGAAATAATATCATTTTCAATGAAATGTTCTTCTTTGGGGGCCAAAGAAGAAATCATTTCATTGCAAATGGATTTTACGTCATTTTCATCCTCACTTTCAATATCTATTACGCAATGGGAAAAGTCTAGAATGGCTTGTTCCAAAGTAGGCACAAGTACCTCATTTGGTTCAAAACATTCCTCGACTTCGAAAGTCTCGGAAGCAAAATCGTCGTCGGACTCAAATAATAAATCCAACTCATGTTCCCACGAACGATTTTCTTCCCGATAGCGACTTTCAATTTTCTCATTTTCATACATACGCAAACCCTCACCAAAAGTCATGGGTCGAGGTGCGGATGCATGAAAATGGGAACTTTGAAAGTTTCCATCGGACTTAAACGAAAACTCATTATTATAGGAATTTTGAAAACTATTCGAATTCGTTTCAAAATTCCTATTATAAGGAGGTAAAGGCCCAAAATCATTATCATCATCATCAAAATTCCAATAACCTAAGTTTTGACTTTCGTTATACTCGCCCAAAGTCATATGTGAATTTGTAAATTTTTGGGACTCTAAGTATTCACCGAAAGTCATAGGTTTGCGAGAATTTTGAGAATTATGACAAGGATTACCGAAAGAATTGGAATAAGACATGCTTACCCCAAAAATGGCTCGAGTGGCGAATTCCACAAAGTAGGTGCGCGCGGAAAGAATTCGAGCGTTTCTAAGTGCTCAAATGTGGAAGTCCTGCAAAATATTAGAAAATAATACAAATAGAAAGAAAATACTATGAAATACTAAATCAAATAAAGTCTAAAACAAACTCATCCCCGGCAACGGCGCCATTTTGATTGAGTGCGAAAAGTGTGCGCGTGTAAAGTGCACAGTCGTTGTTTTCGTTTCGCCAACTCAATACAAAAACCTAAGTTACTACTACACTTGCGAGGCAAGCACAACGGTAAGTCGGGTATCGAGAATCCACAGGGACAAGTTGTTAGAATTTAAGTGGTTTAATATTCCGAAATAAAAGTGTAAAAGATGATTACAAACTAAAAGAAAAGATGCATAAAGGTAAATGATTAACTAGGCAATGGTATTGAAACTAGATTATGAAAGCGAGTAAAACTATAGGTTGCGTCGAATATCCCTCACCCGAGTTAATTAGTATAAAATGGTTACATGGGTCGACGAGTTATTACAAATGCATCTCGTTTCGACAGTTAATTAAATCAAGGGTTGTTACGCCCTAAATCATCATAAAAGCCTAATAAGATTTTGGCGTCAACAAATATCCCGGAAATTACGCGCGAAAGGTCGTAAGCACGGGACATACATGATATGCCCCGTCAAATCTCCTAGGCGTAATAACTAGGACAACGCACTCGAAATAAACCCGTAAACTCCATCACCAAAGCAAAGCAACGCGTCAACCCGAGTGAGTTCAATTCAAACACAACCTAATTTAAATTACCTAGAAAGCATGTTAAAAACGCGATAAATGGAAAGCGGTAAATAAACGCAGTAAATCTATACTAGAAAGCGTGTAAATAAAAGCATGTAAATAAAGCAAGAAAACCTAAATTACAAAGCTTGTAAATTAACTAGAAAGCAAGAAATGAAGAAATACAAACTATATTAATGGAAGAGGATGATGAATAGTCAACTTACACAACAAATGGGGTGTCAAACCAAGTATAACTGAAGGAGAACTCTCCAAAACCCTCAAACCCTAACTTACTCTCTCTACAATCTATTCTAACTAAGTATATCTGAATTAAAACCAAAAATGGGTTTATATAGTAAGTGGGAAAAGATAAGGGAAAAAGGAAAGAAAGAGGAAAGAGCCCAAAATATCTGGCACTACCGGTCGACCGGTCGCAGGGGCGCGGTCGACCGGCCCCTTAAGCCAAAGCATACTGTCTCCTTCCTACGGCAAAAGTTGAAACCGCGGTCGACCGGTCCCTTGTACGCGGTCGACCGGTACTCTGTTTTCAGGCTGCAATTGGTCCATGATGAGGGGGAAAAGGTCCATTACGGAAACGAGCCTAGCTTCTTCGTTCGAACTCCAAACGACGCACCGTTTGCGGCCACGCGATGCTAACTCAATGAACTAAGCATCCGTGGAATTTCCAAGAGCCGAATAAGAAATATGAATTGACTAAAGTGCCCTTGAAGTAGCGTCCAGCGACGAAACTTCTCCGAAATGCAACGGATCCTCACTTTTAGCGTTCCAATACCTACAAAAGCACAAATAACCCCTGCAAAACATGTATCTATCCAACTCCAAGGTTGTCTGGTTAATGAGCATAAATATAGGCATTTAGGACCATAAAAGAGCTAGAATGCATAAGGATAACGGGCGGAAATATACAATATTCGATACGAATCACACCCCCTAACTTACACATTGCTAGTCCCTAGTAATGAAACAAAGAAAACCATACCACAGAGGGCGGTACAAGACGTATATATGCATCGAAATATAAATGCCACTTTCGTAGGGAACACGATTGCATTTAGCATATGCAATAAGCCGTTAAACCCCTAGGTTACCCTAGTGGACGAGTGTCGTCTCGTGAGGGTTTTCAGGGATGATACCCACAAACATCATATGGTTTCCTCAAAATATGCCCAAACCAACATGCGACAAGCCCAGCAAAAGCGAAAAGGATTTCATACGCATTATTAGCAAAGTGAATGAATTCACACAAAAGTCCAAATTATTAACATTATAGAATGCACCTCATAGAATTGAAACCTTAAATTGTGGGAGGGGAGCGAGCACATGCAAAGTGTGAATTGGCGAAAAACTTATATAAACCGGATAAACATTAAAGCAAGCATATATTCAATCCTCACGGGCATTACGCTCATCAAGCGAATTCACTCGAAACAGGGAGGTAACACACGGGACATGCGGGCATTAGGAGTAAATGTAAATGGAAACTAGGCCGCACACATGTCACAGATGAAGATCGCTATATATAAAATGAAAAATTGTAATCTCAATGAAAGGATACCTCACACTAAAAGAGGCGAAATGCATTTTCACAGATTATCAAAACTATTATGACTTTTGAATTACATGCACCTAAGATCACATAGGACTTTAATAGGGTTACAATGTAGGTATGGCTAAGGTACGAAACGAAGGAATATATGTACGAATTCAAAGTGTTCGGAATGAAAACTCGTGATAATGGGATAATGCGGGCAATATCAAAATCGAAAAATAAGTTCCAAAAAGGCATTAGATATATCAACGGGAAGAGTAATCAAAGCTTATTGAACTATATACATCATATACAAACTTTCTCTTTCTTTTTCTTTTTCTTTTCTTCTTTTTCTCATTTTCTCTTTTGTTTTCTTTTGCTTTTTGCTTTCTCTTTTTCTTCACTTTTTTCACTACTTTCTTTTCTTTACTTATCAAACTCTCATATGCCTAAATTGCAACCGACATCATAACAACATCATTCAATCCCAAGTAACAATCCAAACAAAGGTGTGGAAAGTGTATGTATGGTATAAAACTCCAATTTAGAGTTGGTTATGGGATTGGGGTTATGAAACTAAAGGCTATATTTAGGCTCAACGGGGTTAACGAGGGTAAACATATAAGGGTGAGGTCAAGGCTAATATGGGTGATATAACAAAGAGGGCCTATGATCATTTCACAAAGTTTACACAATTCTCGAGTCAAAACAATATATGAAAATCATGATCAAGTAACACATTTCAAGTATGAACTCAATTAATGAACGATCAAATGAAAAAATAGTGAGATTACCGACGAATTCAACGTTTTCAATGAGAAAAGAATAGTGTATACACTCACAAGCGACGAAAGGTACAAAGCTTACTCGGTGTAAGTATATACAATGCAACAAAAGATTACCGAGTTATAAAAATCTTAAACCAAATCAATAAAGCAAGGAAAGTGCATGTGCTCATGGGATTAAAGTTTAATTCATGAAGTTATTCATAATATCAATAATTGAGACTAAAGTTTAATAACTTCTAAAATCGAGAACATGCATCATTGGGTTGTCTATTGGATCGGGCAATTATTAAAATTTATCATCGGAAACAAAGGCAAAATGCCTAAAAAGGATAAAAAGAAAGAAAATCTTTTTGAAATTTTTGAATTTTTCTAAGAAAAGCATACTAAGTAACTAACATGTGAGCAAAAACATGGACTAAATACAGAAATGGATAGAATATCCCACACCCCCTAACTTAAAACTTGACATTGTCCTCAATGTTAATTAAGAACCAAGTCAAAGAGAGGAAAATAGTGATATTACCCAAAATTGGAGCGATCCCCATAAGAACAAGTCCAAAGAATCTACAAAACAAGTTAGTACCGAGCATAGAAAAAACAAATAATAAAAAGTTAACTAATTACACTAAACTAAATTAACAAGGAAAGAAAAATTAAAAAGCTAACTATATACAACCTACTATTTAGACTTCACACTAACTGTACACTAGAAGTCTAAATAGCTGAGGGTCCACCATAAGAACGATTTGACTTTGGAGGATAACCGGTGTACCCTCACATACAAGCATGCCTTCCGAAAAATATGAATTCCGTTTTAACAACGGAAGGCATGTGTAAGGCAGAAGAAATGAACCATCGCCAATTAAAAGTTTTGGAGGGACGATGGGGGGTTTGGATTGCACAGGTGACAAAAACAAGTGGGGACCGAGAAAAGCCGAATATCCTCCCAATGATTTTGAAGTTGGAATGGGAGGCGGCGCACACAAAGGCAAAGATGCGATCGTGGAGGGCGACTCGAGAAAGTACTCCTCATCGGCGATAGGGTTTAAAACATTAAAGTTCGAAACCGAATCATCGGGTACTTGTTCCGGTGGGGTAATAGAGAATGAAAATGGGGATGAAAGAAATTCAAACTCATGAGATGAATCATCATCGCATGAAATTGGAATTTCAAAGGAAATAATATCATTTTCAATGAAATGTTCTTCTTTGGGGGCCAAAGAAGAAATCATTTCATTGCAAATGGATATTACGTCATTTTCATCCTCACTTTCAATATCTATTACGCAATGGGAAAAGTCTAGAATGGCTTGTTCCAAAGTAGGCACAAGTACCTCATTTGGTTCAAAACATTCCTCGACTTCGAAAGTCTCGGAAGCAAAATCGTCGTCGGACTCAAATAATAAATCCAACTCATGTTCCCACGAACGATTTTCTTCCCGATAGCGACTTTCAATTTTCTCATTTTCATACATACGCAAACCCTCACCAAAAGTCATGGGTCGAGGTGCGGATGCATGAAAATGGGAACTTTGAAAGTTTCCATCGGACTTAAACGAAAACTCATTATTATAGGAATTTTGAAAACTATTCGAATTCGTTTCAAAATTCCTATTATAAGGAGGTAAAGGCCCAAAATCATTATCATCATCATCAAAATTCCAATAACCTAAGTTTTGACTTTCGTTATACTCGCCCAAAGTCATATGTGAATTTGTAAATTTTTGGGACTCTAAGTATTCACCGAAAGTCATAGGTTTGCGAGAATTTTGAGAATTATGACAAGGATTACCGAAAGAATTGGAATAAGACATGCTTACCCCAAAAATGGCTCGAGTGGCGAATTCCACAAAGTAGGTGCGCGCGGAAAGAATTCGAGCGTTTCTAAGTGCTCAAATGTGGAAGTCCTGCAAAATATTAGAAAATAATACAAATAGAAAGAAAATACTATGAAATACTAAATCAAATAAAGTCTAAAACAAACTCATCCCCGGCAACGGCGCCATTTTGATTGAGTGCGAAAAGTGTGCGCGTGTAAAGTGCACAGTCGTTGTTTTCGTTTCGCCAACTCAATACAAAAACCTAAGTTACTACTACACTTGCGAGGCAAGCACAACGGTAAGTCGGGTATCGAGAATCCACAGGGACAAGTTGTTAGAATTTAAGTGGTTTAATATTCCGAAATAAAAGTGTAAAAGATGATTACAAACTAAAAGAAAAGATGCATAAAGGTAAATGATTAACTAGGCAATGGTATTGAAACTAGATTATGAAAGCGAGTAAAACTATAGGTTGCGTCGAATATCCCTCACCCGAGTTAATTAGTATAAAATGGTTACATGGGTCGACGAGTTATTACAAATGCATCTCGTTTCGACAGTTAATTAAATCAAGGGTTGTTACGCCCTAAATCATCATAAAAGCCTAATAAGATTTTGGCGTCAACAAATATCCCGGAAATTACGCGCGAAAGGTCGTAAGCACGGGACATACATGATATGCCCCGTCAAATCTCCTAGGCGTAATAACTAGGACAACGCACTCGAAATAAACCCGTAAACTCCATCACCAAAGCAAAGCAACGCGTCAACCCGAGTGAGTTCAATTCAAACACAACCTAATTTAAATTACCTAGAAAGCATGTTAAAAACGCGATAAATGGAAAGCGGTAAATAAACGCAGTAAATCTATACTAGAAAGCGTGTAAATCAAAGCATGTAAATAAAGCAAGAAAACCTAAATTACAAAGCTTGTAAATTAACTAGAAAGCAAGAAATGAAGAAATACAAACTATATTAATGGAAGAGGATGATGAATAGTCAACTTACACAACAAATGGGGTGTCAAACCAAGTATAACTGAAGGAGAACTCTCCAAAACCCTCAAACCCTAACTTACTCTCTCTACAATCTATTCTAACTAAGTATATCTGAATTAAAACCAAAAATGGGTTTATATAGTAAGTGGGAAAAGATAAGGGAAAAAGGAAAGAAAGAGGAAAGAGCCCAAAATATCTGGCACTACCGGTCGACCGGTCGCAGGGGCGCGGTCGACCGGCCCCTTAAGCCAAAGCATACTGTCTCCTTCCTACGGCAAAAGTTGAAACCGCGGTCGACCGGTCCCTTGTACGCGGTCGACCGGTACTCTGTTTTCAGGCTGCAATTGGTCCATGATGAGGGGGAAAAGGTCCATTACGGAAACGAGCCTAGCTTCTTCGTTCGAACTCCAAACGACGCACCGTTTGCGGCCACGCGATGCTAACTCAATGAACTAAGCATCCGTGGAATTTCCAAGAGCCGAATAAGAAATATGAATTGACTAAAGTGCCCTTGAAGTAGCGTCCAGCGACGAAACTTCTCCGAAATGCAACGGATCCTCACTTTTAGCGTTCCAATACCTACAAAAGCACAAATAACCCCTGCAAAACATGTATCTATCCAACTCCAAGGTTGTCTGGTTAATGAGCATAAATATAGGCATTTAGGACCATAAAAGAGCTAGAATGCATAAGGATAACGGGCGGAAATATACAATATTCGATACGAATCACACCCCCTAACTTACACATTGCTAGTCCCTAGTAATGAAACAAAGAAAACCATACCACAGAGGGCGGTACAAGACGTATATATGCATCGAAATATAAATGCCACTTTCGTAGGGAACACGATTGCATTTAGCATATGCAATAAGCCGTTAAACCCCTAGGTTACCCTAGTGGACGAGTGTCGTCTCGTGAGGGTTTTCAGGGATGATACCCACAAACATCATATGGTTTCCTCAAAATATGCCCAAACCAACATGCGACAAGCCCAGCAAAAGCGAAAAGGATTTCATACGCATTATTAGCAAAGTGAATGAATTCACACAAAAGTCCAAATTATTAACATTATAGAATGCACCTCATAGAATTGAAACCTTAAATTGTGGGAGGGGAGCGAGCACATGCAAAGTGTGAATTGGCGAAAAACTTATATAAACCGGATAAACATTAAAGCAAGCATATATTCAATCCTCACGGGCATTACGCTCATCAAGCGAATTCACTCGAAACAGGGAGGTAACACACGGGACATGCGGGCATTAGGAGTAAATGTAAATGGAAACTAGGCCGCACACATGTCACAGATGAAGATCGCTATATATAAAATGAAAAATTGTAATCTCAATGAAAGGATACCTCACACTAAAAGAGGCGAAATGCATTTTCACAGATTATCAAAACTATTATGACTTTTGAATTACATGCACCTAAGATCACATAGGACTTTAATAGGGTTACAATGTAGGTATGGCTAAGGTACGAAACGAAGGAATATATGTACGAATTCAAAGTGTTCGGAATGAAAACTCGTGATAATGGGATAATGCGGGCAATATCAAAATCGAAAAATAAGTTCCAAAAAGGCATTAGATATATCAACGGGAAGAGTAATCAAAGCTTATTGAACTATATACATCATATACAAACTTTCTCTTTCTTTTTCTTTTTCTTTTCTTCTTTTTCTCATTTTCTCTTTTGTTTTCTTTTGCTTTTTGCTTTCTCTTTTTCTTCACTTTTTTCACTACTTTCTTTTCTTTACTTATCAAACTCTCATATGCCTAAATTGCAACCGACATCATAACAACATCATTCAATCCCAAGTAACAATCCAAACAAAGGTGTGGAAAGTGTATGTATGGTATAAAACTCCAATTTAGAGTTGGTTATGGGATTGGGGTTATGAAACTAAAGGCTATATTTAGGCTCAACGGGGTTAACGAGGGTAAACATATAAGGGTGAGGTCAAGGCTAATATGGGTGATATAACAAAGAGGGCCTATGATCATTTCACAAAGTTTACACAATTCTCGAGTCAAAACAATATATGAAAATCATGATCAAGTAACACATTTCAAGTATGAACTCAATTAATGAACGATCAAATGAAAAAATAGTGAGATTACCGACGAATTCAACGTTTTCAATGAGAAAAGAATAGTGTATACACTCACAAGCGACGAAAGGTACAAAGCTTACTCGGTGTAAGTATATACAATGCAACAAAAGATTACCGAGTTATAAAAATCTTAAACCAAATCAATAAAGCAAGGAAAGTGCATGTGCTCATGGGATTAAAGTTTAATTCATGAAGTTATTCATAATATCAATAATTGAGACTAAAGTTTAATAACTTCTAAAATCGAGAACATGCATCATTGGGTTGTCTATTGGATCGGGCAATTATTAAAATTTATCATCGGAAACAAAGGCAAAATGCCTAAAAAGGATAAAAAGAAAGAAAATCTTTTTGAAATTTTTGAATTTTTCTAAGAAAAGCATACTAAGTAACTAACATGTGAGCAAAAACATGGACTAAATACAGAAATGGATAGAATATCCCACACCCCCTAACTTAAAACTTGACATTGTCCTCAATGTTAATTAAGAACCAAGTCAAAGAGAGGAAAATAGTGATATTACCCAAAATTGGAGCGATCCCCATAAGAACAAGTCCAAAGAATCTACAAAACAAGTTAGTACCGAGCATAGAAAAAACAAATAATAAAAAGTTAACTAATTACACTAAACTAAATTAACAAGGAAAGAAAAATTAAAAAGCTAACTATATACAACCTACTATTTAGACTTCACACTAACTGTACACTAGAAGTCTAAATAGCTGAGGGTCCACCATAAGAACGATTTGACTTTGGAGGATAACCGGTGTACCCTCACATACAAGCATGCCTTCCGAAAAATATGAATTCCGTTTTAACAACGGAAGGCATGTGTAAGGCAGAAGAAATGAACCATCGCCAATTAAAAGTTTTGGAGGGACGATGGGGGGTTTGGATTGCACAGGTGACAAAAACAAGTGGGGACCGAGAAAAGCCGAATATCCTCCCAATGATTTTGAAGTTGGAATGGGAGGCGGCGCACACAAAGGCAAAGATGCGATCGTGGAGGGCGACTCGAGAAAGTACTCCTCATCGGCGATAGGGTTTAAAACATTAAAGTTCGAAACCGAATCATCGGGTACTTGTTCCGGTGGGGTAATAGAGAATGAAAATGGGGATGAAAGAAATTCAAACTCATGAGATGAATCATCATCGCATGAAATTGGAATTTCAAAGGAAATAATATCATTTTCAATGAAATGTTCTTCTTTGGGGGCCAAAGAAGAAATCATTTCATTGCAAATGGATATTACGTCATTTTCATCCTCACTTTCAATATCTATTACGCAATGGGAAAAGTCTAGAATGGCTTGTTCCAAAGTAGGCACAAGTACCTCATTTGGTTCAAAACATTCCTCGACTTCGAAAGTCTCGGAAGCAAAATCGTCGTCGGACTCAAATAATAAATCCAACTCATGTTCCCACGAACGATTTTCTTCCCGATAGCGACTTTCAATTTTCTCATTTTCATACATACGCAAACCCTCACCAAAAGTCATGGGTCGAGGTGCGGATGCATGAAAATGGGAACTTTGAAAGTTTCCATCGGACTTAAACGAAAACTCATTATTATAGGAATTTTGAAAACTATTCGAATTCGTTTCAAAATTCCTATTATAAGGAGGTAAAGGCCCAAAATCATTATCATCATCATCAAAATTCCAATAACCTAAGTTTTGACTTTCGTTATACTCGCCCAAAGTCATATGTGAATTTGTAAATTTTTGGGACTCTAAGTATTCACCGAAAGTCATAGGTTTGCGAGAATTTTGAGAATTATGACAAGGATTACCGAAAGAATTGGAATAAGACATGCTTACCCCAAAAATGGCTCGAGTGGCGAATTCCACAAAGTAGGTGCGCGCGGAAAGAATTCGAGCGTTTCTAAGTGCTCAAATGTGGAAGTCCTGCAAAATATTAGAAAATAATACAAATAGAAAGAAAATACTATGAAATACTAAATCAAATAAAGTCTAAAACAAACTCATCCCCGGCAACGGCGCCATTTTGATTGAGTGCGAAAAGTGTGCGCGTGTAAAGTGCACAGTCGTTGTTTTCGTTTCGCCAACTCAATACAAAAACCTAAGTTACTACTACACTTGCGAGGCAAGCACAATGGTAAGTCGGGTATCGAGAATCCACAGGGACAAGTTGTTAGAATTTAAGTGGTTTAATATTCCGAAATAAAAGTGTAAAAGATGATTACAAACTAAAAGAAAAGATGCATAAAGGTAAATGATTAACTAGGCAATGGTATTGAAACTAGATTATGAAAGCGAGTAAAACTATAGGTTGCGTCGAATATCCCTCACCCGAGTTAATTAGTATAAAATGGTTACATGGGTCGACGAGTTATTACAAATGCATCTCGTTTCGACAGTTAATTAAATCAAGGGTTGTTACGCCCTAAATCATCATAAAAGCCTAATAAGATTTTGGCGTCAACAAATATCCCAGAAATTACGCGCGAAAGGTCGTAAGCACGGGACATACATGATATGCCCCGTCAAATCTCCTAGGCGTAATAACTAGGACAACGCACTCGAAATAAACCCGTAAACTCCATCACCAAAGCAAAGCAACGCGTCAACCCGAGTGAGTTCAATTCAAACACAACCTAATTTAAATTACCTAGAAAGCATGTTAAAAACGCGATAAATGGAAAGCGGTAAATAAACGCAGTAAATCTATACTAGAAAGCGTGTAAATCAAAGCATGTAAATAAAGCAAGAAAACCTAAATTACAAAGCTTGTAAATTAACTAGAAAGCAAGAAATGAAGAAATACAAACTATATTAATGGAAGAGGATGATGAATAGTCAACTTACACAACAAATGGGGTGTCAAACCAAGTATAACTGAAGGAGAACTCTCCAAAACCCTCAAACCCTAACTTACTCTCTCTACAATCTATTCTAACTAAGTATATCTGAATTAAAACCAAAAATGGGTTTATATAGTAAGTGGGAAAAGATAAGGGAAAAAGGAAAGAAAGAGGAAAGAGTCCAAAATATCTGGCACTACCGGTCGACCGGTCGCAGGGGCGCGGTCGACCGGCCCCTTAAGCCAAAGCATACTGTCTCCTTCCTACGGCAAAAGTTGAAACCGCGGTCGACCGGTCCCTTGTACGCGGTCGACCGGTACTCTGTTTTCAGGCTGCAATTGGTCCATGATGAGGGGGAAAAGGTCCATTACGGAAACGAGCCTAGCTTCTTCGTTCGAACTCCAAACGACGCACCGTTTGCGGCCACGCGATGCTAACTCAATGAACTAAGCATCCGTGGAATTTCCAAGAGCCGAATAAGAAATATGAATTGACTAAAGTGCCCTTGAAGTAGCGTCCAGCGACGGAACTTCTCCGAAATGCAACGGATCCTCACTTTTAGCGTTCCAATACCTACAAAAGCACAAATAACCCCTGCAAAACATGTATCTATTTAACTCCAAGGTTGTCTGGTTAATGAGCATAAATATAGGCATTTAGGACCATAAAAGAGCTAGAATGCATAAGGATAACGGGCGGAAATATACAATATTCGATACGAATCAATGCATGCCTCCCTAAAAATAAGAATTTTGTTTGAAAAACACAAGGTATGTGTGAGATGGAAAAAATGAACCATCACCAATTAAATTTTTTAAACTGATGATGGAGGATTTGGATGCTGGGGGGATAAGTACAATTGGGGTCCAAGAAAAATAGAATCACCTTCCAAAGATTTTTCAAGTAAGATGGGCAGCGGAGCACACAAAAAAGGAGAGTCAATATTGGAAAAAATTTCAAGTAAAGTGTCCTCGTCGATAAAGGGTTTAGACCTTTCAAAAGTTCCAACCGACTCATAGGAATCTAGCGATAATTCTATTAGTTCAATAACGGTGAACGAAAATGGTGATGAAATAAATTCAACCTCAAGTGATTCGTCATTTCTTCGATATTGAATTTCAAGGGAGCAAGACTCACTTTCAATGAGATGTTCTTCAAAAATTTGAGGTGACACACAAGTCTCAACCTCCTCTTTGTTTTCCAAATTAGAACGCATCTCATCGCAAAGTGAGACCATTTTCGTAACAAGACCAATATCGATACTCATCGTGCTTTGGGTGGAAAGAAAATTGAGTACGCTTTTGATTAGAAAAAGCATTTTTTCTTCCAAAGTAGGATTTCTTGTCTCTAGAACCTCGGATTCCTCATTTGGTTGAAAACGTTTTTTAGTTTCAAAAATATTAGAAGAAAAGTTGTCATTGGATTCGAATAATGCATCCAACTCTTGCTCCCAAAAATGATTTTTTCCCGATATTTGTTTTCAATCCTTTCATATTCATGAATTAAAAACCACTCACCCATTTTAATAGGTCGAGGCGGAGATTCTTGGAAATAAAAATATTGAAAATTATTCCCATATGAACCATTATAATTACCGAACTCACTATAAAATGACATGATTACCGAATAGTTTGTAAACGAACAATCCACGTAAAGAGGAGTGTGGTTGACGATTCAACGTCTCTTGGTGCTCAATTGTGCAAGCCTGCAAAAAAAGGTTAAAACAAAAAAAATACAAAAGAAAAAGACCTTACGAAATAGTAAATCAATTATAATATATAACAAAACATTCTCCGGCAACGGCGCCAAAAACTTGACGCGACAACAAATGGGTATCTAGTGTTTATGCTGATATAGGCTCAAGTGCAAGCATGTCGTGTTAGTAATAAACCTGGTAAGTTGGGATCGTCTCCACAAGGAAAAAGGATGAACGAAGTCTTAACAACGTTGGAAAGATTGAGAACCCTAACTCGACTCTAAAAAGAACGAAAAGGTGATTATGGGAGATGAACTAACTACAAGTAGAAATAATAAGAAAATTACCTATAAAATTTAGAAATAATATTAAAACCTTTTTTACCTACTTAAGAAAATTAAAAACAGTAATGAAAAGTGCAAGTGAGAAAAATGAGTCAGGATACACTCCTCCAATCGTAGTTCATTTATCAATGTTAAAACTTAATTCGGAATTGAAATATCTGAATAAACCCAGTCATAGCCCGCACCATACATAATGAAGAAACGAGTAAAGCAGTGTCATCGTAACTACACGCGCGTTGCATTCTTAAGTATCTCGGTTACCTAGGGAAAACGAGATCAAAAGTCCTACGACGGTTGCAATCACCATACAACACGATTAACTCAGTAATTTAATTCAAAATCAAATTTTACGCATTCATATGGAACGTCAGGTTGGATTCATGCATCCCAACCCTTAGAAAATTAGTCGGACATAGTCAAACAAGAAGAAAGCATGATTTTAATAAAAGAAGACATCTTAACTAGTAACTTAGAATTAAGAAGAATGAAATTATTCAATAATCAATTAACTAAAGCAATTATGAAATCGAGAATGGAATGAATTTACTTGAATTGCAGAAGCTTGAATCGAATCCTTACAGTAAACTCTTTAACTGAAAATTAGGGTATTTTTATTGTTCTCTTTTCAAAACTAATTAAATAGCTCCTCTAAAAACTAATTAGAAGCTCCCTATGTCTGGAAGGACATTGAAATATATACACAACGAAAAATATAAGAGTTGGAGTCATGCAAGACTCTAGCTTGAATAAGATAATCACAAATCTCGAACCCTTGATCGATCCGGAGGTAATATTTCAGATTGGTTCGCTGAGACCGAATTGATCCTTTTATTTTGGAAAACGAATTGATCTCTTAAATGGCCTTGATGCGGTGAACTTTGGGGACCGTATCGATCCCTTTTTTATGAAGATCGGATCGATCCAATAAATATATCCTTATAGAGTGGCTTCTAGTGTTCAGATCGATCCTTTTTTTAGGCTATCCGGATCGGTCCAGATTTCCTTATCATTTTCTCTTCATTTTTTATTCAATTTATCATGGTTATCTCGTATCTTTAGATCTTCATAACTTCAACTCCAGAACTCGAATTGAGATGCCGATTCTTCCTATGCACTCGTAGACTTAAGATATTCAACTTTTATTTTGGATCCATGATCGAATTCCTGGTGAAATTACACTTTTGCCCTTTTAATTCGTCTTCTCTCTTCTTTCTTTCGGTTTCTTTCTTTCCTTCATATATTGAATACCTGCAAAAGCAATAAGAAATACATGAAACTCGGGATTCTTTTTAGACGAGGCCATTAGAAATGATATGAGATAAATCAACTCATTTTACATTGTCCGGGGTAATAAAAGCCTCTAAATTAAGGGGAAAATTTGGAAGTATTTATGCCTAATCAAACCAAAAACTTGACGTGGCCACAAATGTGTATCTAGTGTTCGTGCTGATATAGGCTCAAGTGCAAGCTTGTCGCGTTAGTAATAAACCCGGTAAGTTGGGATCGTCTCCATAGGGAAAAAGGATGAACGAAGTTGTAATGACATTGGAAAGATTAAGAACCCTAACTCGATTCTAAAAAGAACGAAAAGGTGATTATAGGAGATGAACTAACTACAAGCATAAATAATAAGAAAATTACCTACAGAATTTAGAAATATTATTAAAAGCTTTTTGACCTACTTAAGAAAATTAAAAATTGTAACGAAAAGTGCAATTGAGAAAAACGAGTCAGGATACTCTCCTCAAACCCTAGTTTATTTATCAATGTTAAAACTTAATTTGGAATTAAAATATCTGAATAAATCGAGTCTTTACTACTCCCACGCATTATATATACGAGGGATCATAGCCCGCACCATACATAATGAAGAGACGAGTAAAGTAGTGTCATCGTAACTACACGCGCGTTGCATTCTTAAGTATCTCGGTTACCTAGGGAAAACGAGATCAAAAGTCCTACGACGGTTGCAATCACCATACAACACGATTAACTCAGTAATTTAATTCAAAATCAAATTTTACGCATTCATATGGAACGTCAGGTTGGATTTATGCATCCCAACCCTTAGAAAATTAGTCGGACATAGTCAAACAAGAAGAAAGCATGATTTTAATAAAAGAAGACATCTTAACTAGTAACTTAGAATTAAGAAGAATGAAATTATTCAATAATCAATTAACTAAAGCAATTATTAAATCGAGAATGGAATGAATTTACTTGAATTGCAGAAGCTTGAATCAAATCCTTACAACAAACTCTTTAAATGAAAATTATGGTTTTTTTATTGTTCTTTCTTCAAAACTTATTAACTAACTCCTCTAAAACTTATTATAAGCCCCCCATGTCTTGGAGGACATTGAAATATATACACTACGAAAAATATAAGAGTTGGAGTCATGCAAGACTCTAGCTTGTAGAAGATAATCACAATTCTCGAACCCCGAATCGTTCAGGTGGTAATATTTTGGATTGGTCCACGGAGACCGGATCGATCCTTTTATTTTAGAAAACGGATCGATCTGTTAAATGGCCTTGATGCAGTGAACTTTGGGGGGCAGATCTATCCCTTTTTTATGAAATCCGTATCGATCCGGTAAATGTATCCTTATACAGTGGCTTCTAGTTTCCGGATCGATCCTTTTTTTGGGCCATCCGGATCGGTCCGGATTTCCTTCTCAATTTCATTTCATTTTTCTTCAATTTATCATGGTTATCACGTATCTTTATACCTTCATAACGACGACGTTTCTTCCTATGAACTCGTAGACTCGAGATCTTAGACTTTTATTTTGGGTCCTTAACCGGATTCCTAGTGAAAATTCCACTTTTGCCCTTTTGATTCGTCTTCTTTCTTTTCTCTTGCTTCTTTCGATTTCTTTCTTTCATATATTAAATACCTGCAAAATCAATAAGAAATATACGAAACTCGGGATACTTGTTAGACGAATCCATTAGCAATGATATGAGATAATTCAACTAGTTTTACATTGTCCTCGGTAATAAAAGCCTCTAAATTAAAGGGAAAATTTGGAAGAATTTATGCCTAATCAAACCAAAAACTTGACGCGACCACAAATGTGTATCTAGTGTTCGTGCTGATATAGGCTCAAGTGCAATCCTGTCGCGTTAGTAATAAACCCGATAAGTCGAGATCGTCTCCAAAGGAAAAAAGGATGAACGAAGTCGTAACGACATTGGAAAAATTGAGAACCCTAACTCGACTCTAAAAAGAACGAAAAGGTGATTATGGGAGATGAACAAACTACAAGCAGAAATAATAAGAAAATTACCTACATAATTTAGAAATTATATTAAAAGCTTTTTGACCTACTTGAGAAAATTAAAAACTGTAATGAAAAGTGCAAGTGAGAAAAATGAGTCAGGATACACTCCTCCAAACCTTGTTCATTTATCAATGTTAAAAATTAATTCGAAATTGAAATATCTGAAAAAACCCAGGCTTTAGTACTCCCAAGCATTACATATATGAGGGATAGTAGCTTGCACCATACATAATCAAGAGATGAGTAAAGCAATGTCATCGTAGCTACACGTGTATTGCACTCTTAAGCATCCCGGTTACCTAGGGCAAACAAGATCAAAAGTTCTACGATAGTTGTGATCACCATATAACATGATTAACTCAGTTATTTAATTCAAAATCAAATTTTATGCATTCATCTGGAACATTGGGTTGGATTCATGCATCCCAACCCTTAAAAAATTAGCCGGACATAGTAAAATAAGAAGAAAGCATGATTTTAATAAAAGAAGACATCTTAACTAGTAAGTTAGAATTAAGAAGAATGAAATTATTAAACAATCAATTAATTAAAGCAATTATGAAAGCAAGAATGGAATGAATTTACTTGAATTGCAGAAGCTTGAATCAAATCCTTACAACAAACTTTTTAAATGAAAATTACGATTTTTTTATTATTCTCTCTTCAAAACTAATTAAACTGCTCCTCTAAAAAGTGATTAGAAGCCCCTCTATGTCTGGGGGGGACATTGAAATATATACACTACGAAAAATATAAGAGTTGGAGTCATGAAAGACTCTAGCTTGAAGAAGATAATCACAAATCTCGAACCCCTGGATTGATCCGATGGTAATATTTTGGATTTATCCGCTGAGACTGGATCGATCCTTCTATTTTGGAAAATGGATTGATCTTTTACATGGCCTTGATGCAGTGAACTTTGGGGGCTGGATCGATCCTTTTTTATGAAGACCGAATCGATCCAGTAAATGTATCCTTATACAGTGGTTTTTATTGTCCGGGTCGATCCTTTTTTAGGCCATCCGGATCGGTCCGGATATCCTTCTCAATTTCTCTTCATTTTTTCTTCAATTTGTCATGGTTATATCTTATCTTTATATCTTCATAAAATCAACTCCAGAACTCGGATTGAGACGCCGTTTCTTCCTATGCACTCATAGACTCGAGATCTTCGACTTTTATTTTGGGTCCTTGACCGGATTCCTGGTGGAAATTACACTTTTTCCCTTTTGATTCGTCTTCTTTCTTCTCTCTTGCTTCTTTCGGTTTCTTTCTTTCTTTCATATATTAAATACCTGCAAAATCAATAAGAAATACACGAAACTCGGGATACTTGTTAGACGAATCCATTAGCAATGATATGAGATAAATCAACTCGTTTTACATTATCCGGGGTAATAAAAGCCTCTAAATTAAGGGAAAATTTTGGAAGAATTTATGCCTAATCAAACCCCCTTAACTTTGAACTTTGATCGTCCCGAGCAATGCAAAAGAATCAAAACATGGTCCAACTCTAAAATGAGATTGCATACCTCTTTCGCGGGCAAGCAATTGCATTTAGCGTATGCAACAAGCCTTTAAACCTCTAGGATACCCTAGTAGGACGAGTTGTGTCTCGTGAGGGTTTGCAGTGAATATACCCACAAAATTCGTTATTGATTCGAAGAAAAATCAGAATACTTAAAAATTATACAATTTAAACTCCCCAAAATCTGATCACTATAAAATCATATTCACGAGTCTCAGGCCATAGTGTGTGTGTTCGAAGCCAAAAATAGAACCGCTAATTTCCACCAATTGATCATTACGTTACTTTCTGAAAATTTTCTTTGATTTTAAAATCTCACCAAAGACACTCACAAACGAATCACTCGGAAGTGTGGATATTCTCTCGGTGTACATGATACACGAAGTAAATATGATGGATACAAATTCACGCACACTATCTTGAAAGATGATTTTTTTTTTGGGAAAAGATCTCTTCATCAGAATACGTACATAGGGAAATGGGAAACATCATCTCTTTTTCACGCAATGTAATCTCTTTTATTATCTTTTGTGCCTTAGCACTCCACGCGGTAGACAATTTTGCAATTCGAACTCGGTTAAAACTTTCTTGGGTTTAAGTTGTAATTGGGTAACATGGAAAATGGTTGGGAAATCTGGAATTGGAAAATTTTCTAATGATGTCCTTTACTTCTTTTTCGGGCATTTGCTCATTTTCTCTTCTTCTTCTTCTTCTTCTTCTTCTTCTTCTTCTTTTATTTTTCTTCTTTTTCTTACTATTTTTGTTGAGCGTTCTTCTATTTTTTTTCTTGCCCCTTCTTATGCACTTTTCAGACTTTATTTGATGAATATTCGATTCTCACAATCCCGGGCTAATTGGGTTTTTCGAGTTATCAAACGAAAATGAAAAACTTTATTAGGCTCAAATTGGGTTGCAAAAAGGCTAATTTTTCATAACTTTTTATGGCTAATATTTTTGGTTAACAAACGATGGCCTACTTCATTGTCCAAATGCGAGTTGTTTTACCATATGCGTCTCGAGATTAATTAAGTTTAGAGCTATGTTAGAGCGCTTTTTGAAAAAATACCTCACACGTTTCCCGTAACCGATCAAAACAATAAAATAGAGATCATCAATGACTTTTTAACATGCTGAAAAGAACTTTGAGTTAACCATTAACTCTGATTGATTTATAAACTCGGCGGGTTTATCAATCTCCGCACTTATTCGTAAAGTCGTCAATTTTCGCTCAATTTCCATCTTTGGTCAATTTTGTCTTTGTGCATTTGATTTTTACAGCTTGAGACAAAATGTTTGTGACATTTTTGAAGCTTTTAAATTCCAATTTTTATTTATTTTGAAGAAAAATATTTTTAGATTTTTCAAAATTTTCATTTTTTTTTGGAAATTTCTACACATTTTTGAAAATTTGTGAAGTTTTAGAAAGACGCTCTTGTACCCCCCCTAACTTAGACTTTTGCATTGTCCTCAAGAAAAAAAGGACTAAAATCTAACTCAAAGCAAATTAAAAGTGCGAAGAAATAAAACGAACAAATACTGAAAATGCAGAATTTTCTATAGAATGACCAACATGAGTTACAAGGGAAAGGGAGACAAACAACCAACTATTATAACAACCAACAACTTCACAACTAAACTATAGAAATGGCATCACTGGGGCGGGGCATGGGATCCACCAGGCGCATTCGGGTCATATGGGTCATAGAAATATGGCGGTGGTGGTGTAGCTATAGTTATCTAATACATCTCCGCTTGGAGACGGTGCATCATACTGGTGTCGCGCTGATAAGCCCTTTGGTCGGCCACCCTGTCAGTGTTGTATTCGTTTATGAACCCATTGAGTCATGTTTCCACCGCCAAAATACGTCGATTAATTTCTGCATTTGCTGGCGAAAAATCAGAGTCCTCATCACTATCATACTCCTCTTCACCTTCACCCATCTCGATATCCTCATCTTCTTTCTCGCTACTTTCTTCATCATCACTCGCATCCTCTTCTTCATCACTAGCCTCCTCTTCTTCATCACTAGCCTCCTATGCTAGTTCGGCTTAGATGTTTGCCCATTGGATTTCACTTCTAGTCTGGGTGGTTGCCCCAAAAGGAGCTGGGAGGCGAGGGAAATCCTGTGGGGGGGAATTCCGGCATCCGATAGCATGGACGTGATGAGACAGGCAGAATATGTCCTTATAAATGCAGGGAGCCACGTTTATAAGGACCAAAAACTTGACTGGGAAGAATATGTCCTTATAAATGCAGGGAGCCAGGTTTGTGGGGGTGTTGCGGTCGAAGAGGTGACATACGAGGGTGGCTTGACGCGGGCGCATTGCCGAGTTATTTCCCGTTGGGAGAATGTTCACACATATGATTTTGAAAGTGAGGCGCGCTTTCTCATTTAGCTGGCCCACCGAGAATGTCTCGGTGATCCAGTTAGTGTTGGGGTCAATGCAGGACATGCATATGTCTTTGTCAAGTGGGAGAAGAAAGTTGGGGTATGTGTATGGATGGGGTCTTGGGATATTTTTGTTAGCCAACTTCTGGAGCAGAAGAGCCAAAGAGAATGGGAAGTGGATGCCGCCTATATATGCTTCAGCCTCATTGAGCCCGGTGCGAACAAGTGAGCCATATAATGCTCGCACTTCATTGGGCCACACTGCGTCATGAGGCTCATTTAGGAAACGACACCAACCCTATGCCATAAAAAGTGCAGTGACGAGTTTGGAAAGTCATTCCAAATGACTTGACGCTCCACTTGGAGCTTGCGAGTTTGCTCGAAGAAACGGTCACAACAATCTTGTTCTTGAAGGGAACGGTAGCCGTCGGCTCCATCGTTGAGAATTTGGTTGGACTCGTATTTTTGGGGAATTTATTGGTTGTCCATGGTACCTAAAGGTAGTATAATTGATGGACAGAAAGAGAGAAAGAGAGTGAGAAGTGGTGGTGAAAATGTGGTGGAGAGGGTGTGGTTTTATAGGTGGTGAGGGTAGAGTGTAGGGTAGGTTTTGGAGGGAAAAGGCGCAAGTATTTGGGAGGGAAAAAATGGTTGGGAAGGATGGTGGAAAAAATTGGAGGGAAAGAAATGGATTGGGGGAAAAGGGGTGGTGAACCTTGGGAATGTAAAGGGTTACAGAAACCGAATCGATCCGGGTTCCCAGGACCGGATCGATCCGAACCCTTTTTATTTTGATTTTTCCCACAAAACGGGCTGATTCGGGTTCCCAAGACCGGATCGATTCGGTTCCCAGATCAGCTCTAGTGCACCTTTTGATGGTATATTCTTCTCTCATGACTGTCGGATGCTCCTATTAGTGGTCCTACACATGTTTGACTTCGAAAACCTCTCACCTCGACACTGCGGCCCTAAACATTTGCCTCGTAATGCGTGTTGGTGATCGAATTCCTCTCTTTTTATGATGTGAACCTACAAACTCTACTACTCTAACCTATGTGCAGCTACTATACATAAGAATTCACCCTTTACACGTCGGGGGTGTGACGACCTCTCAATTTCAGCTCACTCTACCCCGTAAACGGGGTCCGATAACCAAATAGTGTCAATCTCTTCTATGCACGCCTCTACATATGGCTTTAGGTGTTTTCCATTGACTTTGAACGTGTTCCCCCCTTTTGGATCTTTCAATTCCACTGCTCCGTGGGAGAATACTCTTTTCACAATGAATGGACAAGTCCACCGAGATTGCAATTTACCCAAAATTAGATGAAGCTGGGAGTTATAGAGGAGTACCTTTTTTCCAGGTTGAAACTCTTTTCGTTGAATAATCTTATCGTGCGCAATTTTCATCCGTTCTTTTAAAATCTTGGCATTCTCAGACGCATCATTACGTATCTCCTCTAACTCATTCAGTTGAAGCTTGCGAGCTTCACCGGCTTTGCCCATATCATAATTTACCCTCTTAATGGCCCAATACGCTTTGTTCTCCAACTCAACGGAAAGATGGCAAGGTTTTCCATACACAAAGCGGAATGGGGACATTCCAAGTGGGTTCTTGTATGCGGTACGGTAGGCCCATAGCAAATCGTTCAATAAAAGGAACCAATCTTTTCGGTTAGGATTGACGGTCTTCTCGAGGATATTTTTGATTTCACAGTTTGCTAACTCGGCCTACCCATTCGTTTATGGGTGATACGTCATTCTAACTTTATGAACGACACCATACTTTCTCATGAGCTTCTCGAATGGATTGTTGCAAAAATGCATGCCATTATCACTGATTATCTCTTTCGGTGCACCAAAGCGAGAAAGTATATGTTCCTGAAGGAATCTTGTCACCACTTTGTTGTCATTAGTCTTAGTAACTATAACTTCCACCCATTTAGAAACATATCCTACCACGACTAGGATGTATAAGTAGCCAAAGGACGAAGGAAACGGACCCATAAAGTCAATACCCCAGCAGTCGAAAACATCAATGATGAGAATCGGGGTTAATGGCATCATGTCTCGTTGGGTTATCGCCCCCATCTGTTGACACCTGTCGCAAGATTTGTAATAATTGTTTACATCCCGAAACATTATGGGTCGGTACAAGCCGCTTTGGAGAATTTTAGCAGTTATCTTTTTCACAGAAAAGTGGCCTCCACATGCTTACGAATGATAGAATTGGATGAGTCTCAGAATTTCGTCATCCAGTATGCATCGTCGGATGATTTGGTCAGGGAAATATTTAAAAAGGAATGGATCTTCATAGAAAAACATGCGTGACCAAGTGATGAACCTATTCTTATCTTGCGGTGTCCAATCGGGAGGGACGACTCCCGTGACAATATAGTTCACTATATCTGCAAACCAGGGCAAAGAAGAGGTGGCAAAGAGTTGATCATCCGGGAAGTACTCGTCTATGGGTGTAGGATCACTAGGTACGTCGGATGAAAGCCGTGATAAGTGAACGACAATGACATTTTCTACTCATTTTTTATCTTTAATGGAGAGATTAAACTCTTGTAAGAGTAGGATCCACCTTATGAGACGCAGCTTTGCATCTTTCTTTGCAAGGAGATATTTTAAAGCTGCGTGGTTGGTGAAACAGGTGATGGGGGAACCGATAAGATAGGACCAAAATTTGTCTAGAGCAAAGACTACCGCTAGTAATTATTTCTTCGTGGTGGAGTAATTGAGTTGTGGTCCGGTGAGAGTCCGACTAGCGTAGTAGATGACATGAGCCTTTTTGTATTTTATTTAGCCCAAAATAACCCCTATCGTATAATCGCTAGCATCACACATGAGCTCGAAGGGTAAGGACCAATTCGGGGCTTGCATGATGGGAGAAGAAACAAGCATGCTCTTCAATTTTTCAAAAGCACTTTGGCATGCTTCATTCCACTCGAATGGCGTGTCCTTCATAAGAAGGTTGCTTAAGGGTCTAACGTTGGCGCTAAAGTCCTTAATGAACCTTTTATAAAATCCCGCGTGGCCCAAGAAAGAGCTCACATCTTTTAGCGATTTAGGTGGGGGTAGGTCAGCTATGACATCGATTTTTGCTCTATCAACCTCGATCCCTTTGGATGAAACAATATGGCCAAGAACTATGCCCTCAGTTACCATGAAATGGCATTTCTCCCAATTCAGCACTAAGTTCTTCTCCACACATCGGGCTAGTAATTTCTCAAGATTGGCTAAACATAGATCGAAATAGGTAACAAAAACACTGAACTCATTCATAAACACCTCTAGCCCTCTCTCAACCATGTCACTGAATAAGCTCAACATGCACCTTTGAAACATCGCGGGTGCATTACACAAACCAAATGGCATACGTTTGTAGGCAAACGTACCAAAGGGACAAGTGAAGGTTATCTTCTCTTGATCAAGTACATCTACCTCTATCTGGTTATATACGGAATGACCATCTAGGAAGCAATAATAAGGGTGGCCCATTACTCTTTCAAGCATTTGATCGATAAATGGTAAGGGAAAATGATCTTTCCTAGTTCCTGCATTGAGTTTCCGGTAGTCAATGCAAACTTGCCACCCAGTAGTGGTATGTTGGGGAACTAGCTCTCCCTTGGCATTTTCAATCACTGTCATGCCCAACTTCTTCGGGACGACTTGAATGGGGCTCACCCACTTGCTATCCGAGATTGGGTAGATAATCCCGGCATCCAACAATTTTTTAATTTTTACCCTCACCACCTCTTTCATAGTGGGGTTTAGCCTTATTTGCAATTCTCTCAAGGGTTTTACATCCTCCTCGAGGTGAATTTTGTGAGTGCAAAATAAAGGGATTACCCCCTTTAGATGAGTTATACACCAACCAAAAGCACTTTGGTGCTTCCTCAAGATCTTTAATAGCTTACCCTTCTACTCTTCATCTAAACTAGAGGAGACAATAACAGTAAATGTCTCACTTTCACCTAGGAAAGCATATTTTACGTTGAAGGGTAGTTTCTTCAATTCAGGAGACAAGAATGTCTCGCTAGAGGTCACCATGCATGCATCTCTTGGAGGTAACTCTTTGATTCGAGAAACCCAACTAACATCTCTCGCATCCTCGTCCTACGCTCTCTCATCAAGAAGCTCTCTCAACTCCTCAACCTCTATCTCAAACTTGGTATAAGCTCCCTCGCTCTCATGACTAATCACTAGGCAATATTCTAAGCCGTCTCCATAGAAATTTTCCTTAATTAGCTCTTCTACGATCTCATCAATTAAGCTCGTTGCGTGAAGATCATCTTCTTCCCCTGCTTGTTGGGCTATATTGAAGATGTTTGTTTCTAATGTCATGTTCCCAAAAGTGAGTTGCATCTGCCCATTTCGAGTATTGATAAGTGCGTTAGACGTAGATAAGAATGGGTGCCCAAGAATGACGGGAACATGATTCTTCGAGGCAAAGGAGGGCTTCGTGTCCCAAATGATAAAATTTGCTGGGAAGTAAAAAGTGTCCACTTCGACTATCACGTTCTCAACTATACCTCTGGGTATCTTCAAGGCTCGATCCGCCAATCGTAGAGAGTGATCCTTGTGGGCTTAAGGTCGCCCAAATCAAGCTGCTTATAAATTGAATAGGGGAGGATATTCACACTTGCCCCCAAGTCAAGTAAGGCCCTTTCAATTTTATTTTCTCCAATGGTGCGGGAAATGTTGGGTGCACCGGGATCCTTATATTTAGGTGGGAGATCATTAAAATGAACAGAGGTCATGTTCTGTGCTAGGAACACGTTTTTCTTGACCTTTATCCTCCGCTTGACAGTCAATAAATCTTTAATGACTTTTGCATAAGCTGGAATTTGCTTTATTGCATCGAGGAAAGGTAAGTTCAATTTCACAGTTTTAAGCACCTCTAGCACTTCATCACTTATGGTCCCTTTGTGGGAAGGAACAAATATTTTAGGTAATGGCGCAACGGAGAGTTGCTTTACAACTACCTCAGGCTCACTAGTGTCTTCCTTTTCACTCTCATTCAAGGGGATATCTTCGACCTTGTAGACACCCCATTCTGTTACCCCTTAACTCTCCTTAGGTCCCTAGTACTTCCCTTCATCACTATAAACCCAGGTCACGTCCTGAGTATTGACCTGGAAGCCATCGGGCACCCCCCCGGTTCAGTTTGACCCAAAAGTCAAACTCCTCGTCTCGACCGAGACTCAATAAATCTTCGAAGGGAACTGAATACTCTTTCCAACGGTCTGCCCCGTGCACAATTCTGACTTACCATGCGGACGAACGCGTCATTTGCGTCCGAAACCTGACCTAGAGGCCACCGGGCGCTCCCGGGCTCTATTTGACCTATGTCAACTCTTCAGCTCGACCGAGGCTAAATTAATCTTCAAAGGTCACTGAATACCCTTTCTAACGGTCCATCCCGTGCACAATTCCGACTTTCCATGCGGACGAACGATCCGTTTGACTCCGGGAAGCCACCGAGCGTTTCCCGGGACCAGTTGACCAAAGTTAACTCTCCAAACCGTGTCAAACTCTTTGGAATGTCGAAATACATCTCCTAACCTTTCCAACAGTATGCCCCATGCGCGATTCGGACTTACCATGCGGACGAACGCGCCATTTGCGTCCGCGCGATTCCCCGTCCAATGGATCGACAAGCGCTTTCGAGCCACATTTGACCCAAAGTAAACTCCCGAACTCGGGAGCGGTCCAAAGGACTTTCAAAGGTCTCTGAAATACCTTTCCAACGGTATGCCCTGTGCACGATTCTGACCAACAGTTTGCCCTCGGTGGCTAATTTTCCGAAAAAGCCTGAGGCGCACTGCCAAATGGCAGGTCCCAGATCCTGCCTATCGGCACCTGCCGATAAGCAGTGCCATGATAGGGCCGATCGGCAGTCCCCTGGGGTTATAAAAGAAGGCCTTGGCCTCATTTGTAGGGAGAGCCCAGATCTGAGAGAAATCTCTCTGAACGAATCCCAGAAACCTCTCTCGAAGGCAGCGTGATTTCAACTTCCAAATCCCTCTTTTACCTTAACTTTTCATCATCCTTTTCATCAAACTTGGTGAATTAACCACTCTCCATCGTCATCCAAGCTCAAGGGCTGCTCTCCAACATTCAAGATCAAGCTCAAGATCTTCAAGAAGGTCCAACTTTCTCAAACTCTCTCTCTTAAATTCTCTTGAATTCCCAATAACTTGTTTTCTTACTTAGCACTTTTATAATCTCATCTCACACATCCTAATATACTTTTTATTTATTATTATTCACATCTCTTATTTTTATATAAATAAAAACCCCAAAACAAGAAAAAGAGGGTTTGCTCATAAATTCCAAGTAGGGATTCTCACACTTCTTGCACATTTTTCTCACAACTAAAACACCTTTTCTACACACACACACACACACACTAACAAATAAAAGTTCCCACATTTGGATTTATGGGATAAACCCCACCCTTTTGCTTTGTATGCGAACTACGTGGACTTTGATGCCTTTATAGGCTACGTAGGCGTCTCGGGGTAAAACCCGAGACTCGAGTCCTTTCACTCACTTTTTCTCTCATTTCTTATTTTCTTTAAATCCATTTTTCTTATATTATAGATATCCTTAGTCTCAGTGACACATTACTCCATGTGCGTTATCGTTCCTTTATAGCGATCAACGTAGGGGTAACCGCGTAAATCTTATTTTTCTAATATTACTTTTATAATCTTCCTATGGATGACTCGCTTTATCTTTTCCATGATACAAGTCGAGGATTCCTACCTCCATTCTATATATATACACATGCACACATCTCACGGGGGGAAACATAAAGGAAAATAGCAAATATCCATGAGAGACCGAAAGGGCGGAATGGGTGCCTAACACCTTCCCATTTCGTAACTAAGCCTCCGAACCCTTTTCGAATCATTTTGGTTTCGTACCCACCAGTATGTCTTTGGATGCCATCCTTCGGGGTGGCTTCCCCTTTTTCTTTTATCTGTTTTGAGTAAAATAGACTGGCGACTCTGAATCTCTCTACATTTTTCACACCTCACAAAATTGACGCCGGCCGAAGCGCTCTCCCGAGAGGGGACGCCCGGGACCCGAAGGATTCCTCCTCCCTCCGCGGCGGGGATCGGCGGGGATGGCCACAGTGGCGACTCTGCTGGGGACTTTTATTTATTTTCAGGGCTTGACTCTATTTACATGGATGCTATATTTGTTTATGCTTCCCCCCCCCCCCCCCCCATATCTGCGTGTTCCCCTTTCTCACATGTATATCCCATGCTTATGCTTATGTTCACACACTTGTAGAAAATCCTCCATGTACACCTCACACCACGTACACCTAGGATCACGTATATCCCCATGTTGCACGCATCACCTATCCATACTTGGCGTACCTTTTGGCGTACTTGTACTTTGTTCCCGGTTTGGCATAATAAAAGAAAGGCATTCTCATCATAAGCTACTAATAAGAGAATCATGCATGATTCACACGTCATCACCAAAGAGGATTGATATTGACCAAATTTTACCCAGTAACTGGAGGGTCACTTCGTGATGGGCGCTGGTCCGGCAGGTCGCAGTTAGCCTAAGCGATATGACTCTCACCTTCCATTGGCCAAGTACCTTCGACGTATATCGAACGGTTCCCCCACATCGTACCGCTTGACCGAAGTCATGACGGGAGGTATATCGCAGGAAATTCGTTCACGTACGCCGAGTATATCGAATTCTCTCTCACACGTACCGTCCTCATGAGGTATATGGTGAGGCAATTCACGTACACTCAGGTATATCAAATGGCTTGTCCACACGTATCGATTGCCCGCAAGAGCAAGATGTATATCGTGGAAGTCACGCCAAAGGGGGGAACCCATGCCGATTCACCCAACCAACTGCATACCCGCATATAGGTGTCAAACCTAGGACACGCACTTTAGATTTCCGGTTTCGACCCAAAACTCTGCCAAAATTTCGGGTCGATCTTCCGCCCAATTTTCGCGCATTTTTAAAACGGGACTCTGTCCGCGAGCCTGGTTACAAGTCCCAAACCGTAGCTTTGCATATATTAAAACCCCACTTTTCCAGGCTCAGATCTCGTCCGGCATTGCATTTAGGAGAATTAAATACAAGTGAGAACATAATAATCATAATAATCATGCTGAGTTCCGTCTCCAAAAACATTTCTCCCTTCCTTATCAAAAATCCAAAAACATTTCTCCCTTTTTATCAAAAATCCAAAAATAGTTCCTTCCCTTTTCTCAAAAATAAATCTCATCCTACGCCTTCTCAGGTTGATCGTACGCCCTTGGCTTGGTTCCCTATTGGCTTAGGTCTTCAGTCAAATGACCCCGGAGTTTCGTCCGTTCCTCTACTACTTCTTCCGAGTCCGGAATCCATCCATCTTCCATGGAGAATGCGGATCAAGCACCAGTTATACAACCAGATCTGCCGACAGTCCTAGCTCAGCTCGTGGCCAAGATTGACAACCTCCAAGCTGAGGTCCGAGAAATGCAACGAAACCAAGGTCCTATTCCTCAAGAGCCCGAGGCCCTGTTCCCTCGTGCTATGGGTCCACCCGAGCCCATCTGGGTCTCGAAAGAATATCAGCACGCTCCGCGTGCCCCTCCTGCTAATGGGCCGCCGCCTGCCCAGCTTCCAATGCCAAATATTGCCCAGCCTATGGCTAACTTGCCTCTGGTTGCTGATCCAAATGAGGAGGTGTTGAACAAAGTCAAAGAGGATCTCAAGATGCTCACCAAGAAGTTTGACCAAGTCAGGATCTCTGGGAATTACATGGACTACACCCATATGTCTCCTTATCCTAAAGTAAGGTTACCCGAGAAGTTTAAAATGCCAAATATCGAGAAATTTGGAGGGAGTGGTCCCCTGATTGTTCATCTTCGCAGTTATCATCATTCCATGACTCTACTAGGGGCTTCGAAAGAAGTGATGGCCCAATTGTTTCAGCAAACTTTGAAAGACAGTGCTCTCCGATGGTTTTTATCTCATGAGGAATCCAGAATCCATAGTTGGGAGGATGTAGCCCGAGAATTCATGTCGCAATACAAATACAACGAAGAGCTTGAGGTCACCCGCTGTGATTTAGAGTTTCTCAAATAGAACTCCGGAGAATCAATCAGTAACTTTATAGCCCGATGGAGGGAAAAAGCGGCTACCATGACCAATCGGGCGTCTGAAGAAGAACAAGTCGGCATAGTGAAGAAGAATTTCTTTCCCCATGTCCGAGCAACCATAGGAGGACAGTACTACCCCCATTTTCGAGCTCTCAGAGAAGCAGGAGTAGAAATAGAAGAGGGTCTTGCCAAAACAGAAGTTGAACCAAAGAAGGTGTCCGGATAGTTCACCCCCAAAAAATATGACAATCCTGTTAGTGCCGCAGTCTCAACCATCAACAACATTTCTAAACCAACCACATCATGGGCACCGAAAAGCCGCCCTGCTCCCGTCCGAAGGAAATACACTGAGCTCCATGCTCCCCTCTCCAAAGTTTACCAAGCCCTGTTAAGCCAAAACCTTATAAAGCCCCTGGATCCACGTCCATTACCCAATCCACTTCCCAGGAATTTCAAGATCGATGCTCATTGCGCCTTTCACCAAACAACTGGCCATACCACTGACCAATTCTTCCACCTTCGAAACATAATCCAAGATCTCATTGACCGGGGTACCATCGCCCCACCAGCCAATCCTAAACCAAACACTACTTATAACCCACTCCCAAATCACACCAATGCCATCTTCTTGGAAGGAAACCCAGATTTCGATCCATCAACTCAAATCACACCCTTATACACTCCTAAACCCCTTCAACTTTGCCCATATTTCCTCCTACACCCTACTAGCCCCGCTGATCAGGCGCTGTCACTCCTTACCAGAGCGTGCATCACTGTCCGAACCTGTTCTGAAAGTGGAGGTATGGAATTGTCAGAGGTGTTAAACCAACTCCTAGAGTTCGGGCTGAAATTGCCCTCACGGATGATTATCGACTGCCAGAGGTTCAGTACGTTGTTTTTGGAAGCACGAAAATGGGCCCGAGAATCAGATAGGTGGATGGTACCAACCGACGAAATCTGCTTAGATGATGTTGTCAGGATCATGACGGAAGCATTCAGGCAAACCAACAACATTTACAGTATCACCGAGTTACTTGACGCTTTGAAGCTGCAAGGGCACCTGGTCCCTTCACCCTTACACATCCCCACAGAATGGGAAGACCTATATGAAGAAGCCGTTGAAGTTATGGAATGCATTGACTTCACAAGGGAAAATAGAATTGTTGCCACCGGATGGGGGGAAGAATTCGAAGTTTCAAATGAAGAACAAGCTTCAGGAGGAAATGGCCCAATAGCTGACTTATGTGGGATGATATCATTTGAGGAACTCCTCGGAGAAATAGATAAGGTGGCAGAATAACCTGAGATTAATGAGGAAACTGGATTTAAGTTTTTCCCTTCTTCAGTAAATCACATGACCAGATCTGGGAGACATTACCAAATTCCAAACTCGCTACCAACCAATGATAAGGGGAAGGGCGTTAAAAACCTTCCTATGCCATAAATGACCCTCGAGGAGAGCAAAATCCTCGATCAATTGAAGAAAACTCAAGCTAACATCACTCTATAGGGGATTTTCATGTCTTCCCAGCTACACAGAAACAATTTAATCAAATTACTCACTGGACCCATAGTTCCTCCCTCTACCTCACCAGAAGAAGCGGTGAACCTGGTCGGATCCTTGACCTCTATGCGAATGCTGTCCTTTTCTGAAGAAGAAATCCCCAAAATTGGGCCAAATCACAATCATGCACTCAACATCTCCGTCGAAGTTATGGGGAAGGTTGTACCACTCTCTCTCATTGACAATGGATCCGCTTTGAATGTCTGCCCGCTGAGAACCTTCAAATGTTTAGGTCTGAAAGAAAGTGACCTCGCTCCAACATCCGCTGCCGTGCGTGCCTACGATAATACCCGCCGTGAGGTGATGGGATCCATAAAACTTGTAATAAGGGTTGGAACTATAAACCCTGTCGTCGAATTCCAAGTCATCGATATCCCGGCCTGTTTTAACCTGTTGCTCGGACGACCCTGGCTCCACAGTATAAAGGGTGTCTCTTCCTCATTCCATCAGAAACTGAAGTTCTTTGCTGATGGGCGAGTCATCACCATCTTGGGTGACGACGGTAACGCCGAGGGTGCAAGCACCAGCAGTCCAATTCTTGAGATACAACATGGGTCAAATGATATGATCCTATCAGGTTTTCGAGTTGAACCATCCCTACTCCCGGCAGGGGACGGTTTCAAAGAAAGGGTTTGTCCAGAATATGACCCTCATGGCAATGTCGATGTGATTCAGATGTTCAGAAACATGCACTTCATGCCCGGATTGGGTCTGGGACAAAGGCAGCAAGGGATACTTGAGCCCATCGAACTGAAGAAAGCTTTCCCTCCTTGCGGCTTGCGATATCAACCATCAGAACCAGAACTCAGAATGATCCGCCAGACTCGATCAAAGAGAGGGTTAGACTTCGTTCGAACTATCTCGGGAGATTCTTTAAATGGACGATTCATCAAGGAAGGCGAGGATTTCCCCTTTTGCGGTTTTCCAGAACCGTGGTATGACCATACAGATAAGAAGATGAAGCCTGGAATGGAGATCTTCTTCGAAGATAGCTACCCATGGGCCGAAAGTTACCAATACCAGGTGCCACCGCTTATCAAAGATACTGAAGAAACTGAGGAAAGTGACTCCGAAGATTCCTTCAACCTGCAGACACTGGGGCTGACACTCTGCATGGTTCATTCAAGCACTACATCAAGGGACCCATCCCGTCTGATTAAAGCTGCTGATACACCTCTCCTCAACTGGCATGCTGCGCCAGTTCTACCTCTTGAAATCTCCCTCAACCACAATGTTTACCCTGTTTTATTTACTGTTGTCCATCCTTGCTAAAATGTAATCGAAACCTCTTTTGATGAGGTTCTCAATGCTGTTTTTCCTATCAATGAAATAAACGAAGATTTTTAGTGTCTTGCTGTGCCTTACATTAATTGTGTGGATTTTAATCAAACTTTTGATGATGATGATTTTGCAAATGAACAATTCTTAACTGATCTAAATAAGGTTAATAATAAAGAACATAACCGCGTTAAAGTTAATGAAGAAGATACTGTCATTATTAATCTCGATTCTAGTAGCCAACTGTGCGAGATTAGGATAGAGGCCACCCTTGACGAGCATGAGCGTGCATAACTCGAAGAATTGCTAAAGGAGTTCGTGGATGTCTTTGCATGGTCCTACGACGTCATGCCCAGTATTAATCCCGAAATAGCTCAGCACGAGATCCCCATTCTCTCAGATGCCAAGCTAGTTAAACAAAAGTTGAGAAATCTCCGCACCGAATGGTCGCTTAAGGTCAAAGAATAGGTGATCAAACAGTTGAACGTGGGTTTCATTCGAGTAATCGAATATCCCACGTGGCTGGCCAATATTGTACCTGTACCAAAATCAGGAGGAAAGGTTCGAATGTGTGTGGATTACCGAGATTTAAACAAAGCTTCTTCGAAGGATGATTATCCGCTACCCAACATCGATATGATCGTGGACAACACAGCCAGTCATGCTCTCAAGTCATTTGTCGACGGATTTGCCGGATACAACCAAATTAAGATGCATCCCGACCACCAAGAGAAAACCGCATTCATCACCCCATGGGGAACTTGTTGCTACACCGTTATGCCATTCGGCCTCAAGAATGCTGGGGCTACCTACCAAAGGGCTGCCACAACCATCCTGCACGATCTGATCCACAAATAGGTCGAGGCTTACGTGGATGATATGATTATCAAGTCAAAAACTAGAAAAGGTTATGTTCGCGCTCTCCGAAAGTTCTTCGAACGACTGCGGCAGTATCAGATGAGACTTAATCCACAGAAGTGCATCTTCGGCGTTACGAAGGGAAAACTCTTAGGATTTATGATCAGCGAGAAGGGGATAGAAGCGATCCCGCCAAGCTGAAGGCCATACTTGAGATGCCACCTCCCCGAACAGAGAAGGAAGTCCGAGGCTTCCTGGGGAAATTACAATATATCAGCTGGTTCATCAGCCAGCTAACCTCCATCTGTGAAATAATCTTTAAGCTCCTCCAAAAGGATTCAACCAAGGTTTGGAACGAGGCCTGCCATGAAGCTTTTGATCGAATCAAACAATACCTAACCCAACCTCCAGTTCTCATGCCACCACAGCCTGGTCTCCCTTTGCTCTTATATCTAACCATAACAGACACTGCAGCCAGGGCTTTGCTAGCCCAGTACCTCAAGGACTCCAGCAAAGAAAGAGCCATCTATTACGCCAGTCGCAAGTTGGTCGAATACAAGGTCAACTACACTGCTTTGGAAAAAGCATGTGTCGCACTTGTCTGGGTCACCCAAAAGTTGCGACATTACATGCTCGCCTTTCCCATTAAACTAGTATCCCGAATGGATCCCATCAAATACCTACTTGAGAAACTCGCCTTATCTAGCCGAATGGCCCGATGGTTGATGCTCCTAACCGAGTTTGATATCATGTACGTCACACGGAAAGCCGTTAAAGGAAGAGCCATCTCTGACTACCTGGCTGACTACCCTATAGAAAAAGCGGATGTCTGGATCTCCGAATTCCCAGATGAAAACATCCTCTGCACCACTCAAGACCGCCCCCGATGGAAAATGTTCTTCGACGGCGCTGCCAACAAAAAGGGATATGGCATTGGGATACTTCTGGTCACCCCAGATGACTCCCACACTCCCATCGCCATTAAATTGGATTTCCCTTGCACCAACAACATGACAGAACACGAGGCATGCACAGTGGGCCTCCAGGTCGCTCTCGAGAAAGGTATTCAATACCTTGATGTATACGGGGATTCTGCCCTTATCATCGGTCAAGTGCTCAGAAAGTGGAAGGTCAAGGACGAAAATCTTCAACCCTTTCATGCCCAATTAGAAGAGTTGGCCTCCCAATTCCGAGATATTACCTTCCATTACCTACCCCGAGCAAAGAACAACCTAGCCGATGCTCTCGCTACTTTGTCTTCCATGGTCGATATGCCCGAGGGAATAACAATGACCCCCTTCCTAGTTCAAAAATAAGACAGACCGACCCATTGCTACCATATGGAGCTTGTCTCCACTGAAGATCCCGAACTAGCCGATTGTTGGTACTATGATATTTAGTGCCTCCTCAAACACGGTAGGTATCCCGAGGGTTCCAATAAGAACGATCGAGCTACCGTCCGAAGGCTGGCCGCTCAGTACATCATCTTCCATAAAGCATTACTCAAGAGGAATTTCGATGGAACTCATTTGCACTGTATTGCAGGGGCTGACATTGAAAAGATAATGCAGAAAATTCACAGCGGGGAATGCGGACCTCAAATGAACGGTCACATGCTTGCCAAAAAGATCATCCGACAAGGCTATTACTGGACCACCATGGCCCAGGATTGCACCGCCTATGTTCGGAGGTGCCCTAAATGCCAACAGTTCTCCAATCTCCAACATCTACCTCTGCGGGAATTATACAACATGACTTCTCCCTGGCCGTTCTCCACCTGGGGTATCGACATCATAGGGAAGGTTACACCAAAAGCGTCAAACGGGCATGAGTTCATCCTGGTTGCCATCGATTAATTCACCAAATGGGTCAAAACTGAGTCATATGCAGTATTAAATGCCAAGAAGGTGACCAAATTCATCAAGAAAAATATCATCTGTCGATATGGGGGTCCCACACGAGCTAGTGTCGGATAATGGTTTGCACTTTGAGGCAGAAGTCACAGAAATAGTCAGCGAATACGGGATTCAGAGACACAAATCTTCTCCCTACCGACCTCAGACCAATGGTGCAGTAGAGGCCGCAAACAAAAACCTTAAAGCCATCATCAGTAAGATGACCGAAAGTTATAGGGATTGGGCCGACCGGATCCCCTACGCCCTCTGGGGCTATCGAACCTCAATTCGAACCTCTACTAGGGCTACCCCTTACTCCCTGGTTTACGGCATGGAGGCAGTCCTACCTGTGGAGCTGGAAATACCCTCGTTACGTGTCATGCTCAAAAGCAAGGTTAGTGAAGAAGACTGGTGCCAAGGCCATCTTGATGAGCTGACCCCCCTAGATGAACGGAGATTAAAAGCTCTTTACCACATACAAGGATACCATCGCCGAATAGCGCGATCATTCAACAAGAGAGTCAAGGATCGCGGTGTCCGAGAGGGGGATTTATCCCTCAAAGAGATAATCGAACCCATCTGGGACCCCAGAGGAAAGTTCAAACCCAATTGGAGCGGCCCTTACATTGTGAAGAAAATCTTATCCGGCGGTGCCGCCATGCTCACTGACCTAGATGGGGAAGAGATGGCTCGTCCAGTCAATCTGGACCGTCTTAAGAAGTTCTACCCCTAGTCCAAAATCTCGGCGCGCTACGACTCTTTTCATCCCCCTTCTATTCTAAAAAAAAAAAAAAAAACTCTTTCCATTTCCTCTCTACCCAGAACTACGTGGGCCTGATCCTCTGCAAAAACTATTTTCAAACAGATAAGAACTTTTTCAAAAACCCCAGAGGTACGTAGGTAGCTCATACTCCTCACATGAGCACGACCCCTTCTTTTTCACAAAATACCATTCTTTTCTTACCCCCGAGAACGATAATTCATTCTAAACATCTACTTGAACAAAATGATTATGTATGCCTTAGAGATTGGTATAGATAATTTAAAATACAAAATTTATCGAAAGGCACGGATGGATGATCAGAAACTTATTTATTTCATTAAATAAGAAACTACAGTATGGATTACATAAGAAAAAGGAACCGATAACTCCCTTCCCCCCTACTACCATAAAAACCAGACAAAATCCTCCACATCTGTTACATAAATAAACTCCCCAGGAGTCCTACCCACAGCTACCCGAAGAGCCTGCACCCTCATCATCCACGTCCTGAGGACCCCAAGTTTCTCTTGCCTAAATGGAGTGCCGCAAACACTCCATGGACCGATGAGCCTTAACCATCTTCTAAAAGACCACAACACCCCCTTCCATGGAGTCAGATAAAATAAACCACCTCCGACCGGTCTCTACTACCAACATCTTGCTGACTACATTCCTCCATAACCACTTTATATAATCTTTGGGGACATGGAAAACCTTCCCAACAGACTGAGAGGGACGGGTAGACGGACGTCGATTTTCCCACAGAGATCCTAGCAACAGACGCAAGCGCTCAGTCAAATCTTCTACCGGAAAGAAATTTGAAGTCCGAGGGGGCACGACCTGCGCCCAGCCAAATTGGCGCAAAAGCCGCCAAGGGAAATAAAAAGAGGTCTGCCTGAGACCAACCAGCCGCACATATGAATATTCTCCTAGCTCCAGAATAGGATGCAACTGTCCCCACCAAGGCACTGACCAATACAGCCCACAAGCCCCATGCTCCACAAGCCAATTCTCCCAGTTCTCAACATACAGGCCCACGCGGATGAAGTAGCGCGAAAAGAAGTTGGGTACGGCCGGAAAAGGATATTCTGGAGGAGTCGAAAAGCGGAATCTTTCAGACAACCACATGAACATGATCACAGGGCTACCCCTCAAAAAGTCTGAACGGCCTTCTCTCCAAGCATCCAGGCCATTCAAATTCTCTGCCAATAGCACCGCCGCAGGATTGCGACGATATAACATCCATGAGGTAATGGCTGTAAGTTGTGGGTCCACCTTCAATTCCCCAGTCACCAACAACAATTTTGAAACCAGACCCAGAACGACGGCTCCAGCATAGCCAACATCACTTACTTCCCGCGAACGCACGGACTGCAACACCGCCGGGAGGGAGATCATTCCTCCGACCACCAATGACTTGGCCGCCGAAGGCGAGATATGAAGAAGCCCGGCCAATAAATCCCTAGGAGAACGGGAAAATTCGGGTAAAGCCGCGAAAACACTAGGATTCACTCCTAGTATGGAAGAAAAGTCCTCGTAGGTAGGAAAAACTTCTTCCAACCCAAAACGGAATACATGGTCTTCGGGGTACCAAAATATTACTGCCGCCATCAGCATATTCCACTCAAAAGGTCGATTAAGCCACAAGGAGACTCGACGCATGTTGAAAGCATCGTAGTCGACATTATAAGAGCACATGGATTCCAAGGCTTCGAGGTAGTTGACAAACTCAATGCTACCAGGGAGAGCCATTTTGCAAGACTAAAAGATGATGGGTGGGTATGAAGAATGTAAAAGGTGTGAGGAAAACACTCCACCCTTCTCCCTTTTTATACTTAAAAATCCTCACAAGGGACATGATCCCTGCAGAAATCGAAAGGAACCCTACCCCACAAGGTACTAAAGGCTGAAGAGGGTACCAATCAAAGCTTTCAATTGATGGGACTGGACTGAAATGCCGATAGGCAGGCCAGGGTGCTTGCTGATCGACAACCCCCCATTTTTGGAAATCTCCCTTTTTCCTCTTTTGTCAAAATCAGAAAAATAAAAAAATTGATATTCTCAACAGAATTTCAAAATCCCTTTTCCTCCTTATATAATTCCCTTTTTTAAAAATTTCCTCCATTCCTTCTTTATCAAATCCGAAAACTCCATAAAAATAAATTGATATTCTCAAAAGAATTTCAAGAATCCTGTTCCCTCCTTATGGGATTCCCCGTTTTGAATAAAATAACTTTCTTTTGAAAGATTTCTAAAAATATTCCTTTTTTTTACGGTCTTAGCTGCAAATTAAAAAGCGCATGCATTCATTTCATCATTAAAATAAAAGATAGTCAAAAAACCGCACTGCATTGCATATATATGTTTTTTGTGTTACATCCTTTTTGCAGGAAATAAAGAAAAGCCAAAAACAACGGGACTCTGCCCGAACCCACATTTCACTCCCTCTCTCTCTCTCTCTCTCTCAAGAATTTCCATCCCGGCGACGCGCTCTCTTTCCCCTACGGCGAGATGACACGCCCTCACTACCCGAGCCAAAGTCTCCCCCGGACGAGGCGGACGGCACCAAGAAAGAAGGAACAGGGACAGCCTCCCGAATGTGGGCAGTCGCCGATGATATCCAATCCCTGATGTCCCTGAGCCAAGTGGTCGACACCTGGATTTGCTGCAAAGAAAAGGAAGAATCAGTACCAAGCAAAAGAAATCAAGAAAAAAGAGAGGAAAAGAACCGAAAGGTTTACCGCAGGATGAAGGACGTCCTCTGTCAAGCCCAGCTCCTGCAGATCCATCACAAGAGGACGTTGCAGCATCGGCACCGTCCCTCCATCAGCCCACCGGATGTTGTACGAAGGAGTGTGCAGCCGAAAAAAAGGGACCTCCGAGGTCGCCGCCACCATAGGTGCCAACGGACCACCACCACTGTGGGAAGACCCCACCGCCCGACTCGAACTAGCAGGAGGGAAAGGCAAAGTGTCATGTATACTGGGCGCCATCAACCAGCTCGTCACAAAGTCCATATAATCATACGGCGCGACCGTATCAGTATACAACGCATAGGACTCGCCAATCCTCGCCGCGATCCTTTCATCCTCCAACAATTATCGCTCCTGCCTCATAGAAGTAGGAGGCTGCGCGGGAGGCACCACCACCTCCTCCTTAGCAATCTGACTGATCACCCTCTCCCCGAGGTACCAGGAATGGCTGAACTCATGCGCCAATAAACGCCTCATCTGCGCGTTCACCCCAGTCACCCCCGTATCCTGAATGGAGGTCCCCCAAGGATAAAAGGTCACCTGAAAATCCCCAAGCAGGCATAAGTCAATAGAGAATCAGAAGGTGCAAAAACTAAGGCTGAAACGGAAAGAGTCTTACCCTACCACTGGTCAGGTCATTCAAGACCTGACGCACCGCCTCCAGGGAGAAAGATCCCTTCGACTGCCGATTGGCCTTACGCCATCGATACAAGCGACAGAAGTCCCCGACGGTGTCATTCTTCAGAGAAATCAGTGGGGTGTTGCACCCAATCACCTCATAAAACCACGTTTGAATTCACGAGCAAAAAGAGACGCATAAGGAAAATGCAAATGCATGAAAGGAAAATGCAAATGCATGAAATGGAGATGCACAAAGTAAAGAATACCTCAAGGAGATACGTGGCTCCAGTAAAAGTCTACCGGCAGCACCGACTGAACGCATCCAGAGAAGAGTAAAGGGTCGCCAATGTCAGACTCCCCCAATCATAGAAAGGGATGTTTGAAAACATCCTCAAGTATGGCAGAACCACAAATGGACGACGTCGCCGCTCGACGCCACCATGAAACCTCCCAGCACCAATAAAATGAACAACCGGGCTATCTGCCTCACTTGCAGTCCGTCCTCCCCATCAACCACCCTGCTTAGCAAAACATCCTTCAGCAAGGACAGCCGGATAGAATCTCCAGAGACTATCCTCCTCACATCACCGAGTGCCGCATACACCGTCTCCGGCAAAGAGCGGTCCACCTCTATCTGCTCCCCATCACAATCCAGCCCCAGCAGTTGCTGCACATCTATGGGAGTCACCGTCATCTCCCCGAAGCCAAAATGAAAAGTGTGGGTAGTGTCCCACCACCTCTCCCCCAAGGCACACAAAACTGCTGTCGAACGAGGCGTCTCATCCAGCGCAGCTGCCAACCTCCCAAAACCCGCTGATGATACCATCCAGCACACCACGGGTGGAAGATGCTCCCAAACATCCCTAATCCCCTTCGTCCCGCGAGCACGCATGTTCTTCAAAGAAATATCCGACTGGCGAAAGGAAAAATTCAGTCAAAGGTCAAGAAAAGGAAAAATCACCCAAAAAGGAAAAAAATGCCAAAGGTCAGGTTACTTACATAACCACCGGGAATCACTCTCGAAGAGCGATGATGCGACGGCTCCCGCAACAAGGTCCGCTCATCCGCAACCGGCTCGAATTCATAAAAGGCATTCTCATTCCCCAAAGCAAGGGGCACGTTGTCCCTCTAATCCACATTCGCCCAGTCATCAATGGTCAACCACTCCCGGTGGACAGCGGTGCTCACAAAAGGGGCCATTTATTGAAGATCGGAATGCTAGAACGATTCGCAGAGAGAAATCGCAGAAAGAGAGAAGGCAAGAAGCTGTGAAAAATGAGGGGAATTCGCCCCCTTTATATAGGAGGCCAAACACTATGCCGATCGGCAACCCACCTCACCATACCGATCGGCACTGTCTCCTCACCTTCTCGAGGCAGCCCAAAAGTCCGTGCCACTGCCAAATGGCACCTCTCAGTCTATGTCGACCGGTACCCCCTTAAAATTTCGTGCAAAAATTCCCTGAAAATACCAGAAAGCCTCGAAAAATCCCCGAAAAATTCCTAAAAATCCCAGGAAGGATTTAGAACGTTTTCATCAACGAAATTTCGCACTCCTTTGGGCGACACACCATTTTCCCCAACAGAGCCCTCAAAATCCAAGCGATTGACCTCTCGGGCAAGGCGCCCGGACCACCGAATCACCTCCTCATCAGACTTTACAACCATCGGCTATCCGGTGTGGTACAATATCACATGGTATTTTTCCCAGCAGAAATCAGAAGAACCACTCGCTCAGAGCAATCTCTCCCAAAGGACAATCCAAATTTTCCCCGGCCCATTCATCATTCCCCAACGGAATCTCAGATCCAAATTCTTATTCCCAGCGGAACCCCTCTTCCCCAGCGGAATCCTCAAAAACTAAGTGAAAACTCCTCCCGACAAAGCTCCGAAAAATCCCTAAGGATCACCTAATCACTTCCCCAGCGGAATTCTCTTATAGCACCCAAAACAGGTTGTTCTCCCCTGTGAGGTCTCCTAAAAAGCTTCCCCCAGCTAGCAGCTCCTCAGCTCAAATCGGAATCACAAAGCTCTTTCTCCAGCAGAATCAAAATACAATCTTTATCTACTCTTGGGTTAGCATTGGCCCCGATCTTGGATCGTCACCTTAATTAGGTCAGAATTGACCTCGGTCCTCGGTCGTCACCACTCTTGGGTCAGAATTGGCCCCGATCTTTGATCGTCACCTTAGTTAGGTCAGAATTGACCTCGGTCCTCGGTCGTCACCACTCTTGGGTCACAATTGGCCCCAGTCTTGGATCGTCACCTTTGTTAGGTCAGCATTGACCTCGGTCCTCGGTCGTCACCACTCTTGGGTCATAAGTAACCCCGGTCTTGGATCATCACCTGAATTAGGTCAGAATTGACCTCGGTCCTCGGTCGTCACCACTCTTAGGTCAGAACTGACCTCGACCCTCTGAATTGGTCATCCTCATCTCCTTAGGTCCTCAGAACTGACCTCGATCCTCCGAATTGATCATCCCCAGCATACTTCTTAGGTCCTCAGAATCGACCTCGGCCCTCTGAACCGATCATACTCCCTCAAAAGCATCATGCGATGTCTAATCGACGGCTATCATTTGTTCCAAACTCGCCCGTCAAGGGGCTCTGTAGACACCCCATTCTGTTACCCCTTAACTCTCCTTAGGTCCCTAGTACCTCCCTTCATCACTATAAACCCAAGTCACGTCCTGAGTACTGACTTGGAAGTCATCGGGCACCCCCCGACTCAGTTTGACCCAATAGTAAAACTCCTCGTCTCGACCGAGACTCAATGATTCTTCGAAGGGCACTGAATACCGTTTCCAACGGTCCACCCCGTGCGCGATTTCGACTTACCATGCGAACGAACGCGCCATTTGCTTTTGAAACCTGACCTAGAGGCCACCGGGCGCTCCCGGGATCTATTTGACCTATGTCAACTCTTTAGCTCAACCGAGGTTGAATGAATCTTCGAAGGGCACTGAATACCCTTTCCAACGGTCCGTCCCGTGCGCAATTCTGACTTTCCATGCGGACGAACGATCCGTTTGACTTCGGGAAGCCACCGAGCGTTTCTCGGGCCCGGTTGACCAAAGTCAACTCTCCAAACCGGGTCAAACTCTTTGGAATGTCGAAATACATCTCCTAACCTTTCCAACGGTATGCCCCGTGCGCAATTCTGACCAACGGTTTTCCCTCGGTGGCCAATTTTCCGAAAAAGCCTGAGGCGCACTGCCAAATGGCAGGTCCCAGATCCTGCCTATCGGCACCTGCCGATAGGCAGTGCCATGATAGGGCCGATCGGCAGTCCCATGGGGTTATAAAAGGAGGCCTTGGCCTCATTTGCAAGGAGAGCCCAGATCTGAGAGAAATCTTTCTGAACGAATCCCAGAAACCTCTCTCGAAGGTCGCGTGATTTCAACTTCCAAATCCCTCTTTTACCTTCACTTTTCATCATCCTTTTCATCAAACTTGGTGTATTAACCACTCTCCATCATCATCCAAGCTCAAGGGCTGCTCTCCAACATTCAAGATCAAGCTCAAGATCTTCAAGAAGGTCCAACTTTCTCAAACTCTCTCTCTTAAATTCTCTTGAATTCCCAATAACTTGTTTTCTTACTTAGCACTTTTATAATCTCATCTCACACATCCTAATATACTTTTTATTTAGTATTATTGCACATCTCTTATTTTCATATAAATAAAAACCCCAAAACAAGAAAAAGAGGGTTTGCTCATAAATTCCAAGTAGGGATTCTCACACTTCTTCCACATTTTTCTCACAACTAAAACACCTTTTCTACACACACACACACACACACACACACTTACAAATAAGAGATCCCACATTTGGATTTATGGGATAAACCCCACCCCTTTGCTTTGTATGCGAACTACGTGGACTTTGATGCCTTTATAGGCTACGTAGGCGTCTCGGGGTAAAACCCGAGACTCGAGTCCTTTCTCTCACTTTTTCTCTCATTTCCTATTTTCTCTAAATCCATTTTTCTTATATTATATATATCCTTAGTCTTAGTGACACATTAATCCATGTGCGTTATCGTTCCTTTATAGCGATCAACGTAGGGGTAACCGCGTAAATCTTATTTTTCTAATATTACTTTTATAATCTTCCTATGGATGACTCGCTTTATCTTTTCCATGATACAAGCCGAGGATTCCCACCTCCATTCTATATATATACACATGCACACATCTCACGGGGGGAAACATAAAGGAAAATAGCAAATATCCATGAGAGACCGAAAGGGTGGAATGGGTGCCTAACACCTTCCCATTTCGTAACTAAGCCTCCGAACCCTTTTCGAATCATTTTGGTTTCGCACGCACCAGTATGTCTTTGGATGCCATCCTTCGGGGTGGCTTCTCCTTTTTCTTTTGTCTGTTTTGAGTAAAATAGACTGGCGACTCTGAATCTCTCTATATTTTTCACACCTCACAAAATCGACGCCGGCCGAAGCGCTCTCCCGAGAGGGGACGCGCGGGACCCGAAGGATTCCTCCTCACTCCGCGGTGGGGATCGACGGGGATGGCCACAGACCTCTTTCGTGGCGGGCGAATTCTCCTTGAATTTCAAAGTGTCATGTGGGGGAGGTGATAAATCAATAACTCGCCCACTACGAAGAGTGGTTACCGCTTGGCAATGCTCCTTTTGTTCTTTAGAGGTGGAGCTAACACTAGGTTGACCTTGGGGAGGTCTTTGGCCCTGGCCAGGAAACTTGCCCTTCTCTTGGATACTCAACGAAGATTGAAACTTTGAGATGTTCGCATTCATGTCGGCAAACATGCGATCATATCTAGCATTGGTTTCACTCTGGGAGTTGATGAACTGGTTTATTGTATCCTCGAGGTTCCGCCGCGGTGGAGTAATATATGGAGTTGGAGGAGGTGGTGCTTGCTGAAATTGAGGAGGGGGTGGAAGTGGAACAACCTGTGAATGTGGGTTCATCACAGCTTGTGGTTGTTCGTAGTTAAAACCAGGATGGTTTCTCAACAAAGTGTTGTACGAGTTCCCATGTGGGGCGTTAAAATTTCCCTTGAATCCTCCTATAGCATCCACCCACTCGGTGTGCATGGCTTTGTAGGCAAAAATCATCGCGCATGCCTTTATGAAATGGACCGCCTCACAGATAGCACACACATTTTATTTTGCGACACGGCTGGATCCAGAGATGTCTCTCAACCGACTATCAAGCAAATATTTCATATCTCTTTGAAACTGATCAAATTGATGGTCTATTAAGGTATTACTATCCAAATGGTATAGACCGAATATAGTCAGAACGATAGATTCTTGTCTAGGCTGAACTTAGGTATTAGGATTAGATGTGTCCCATGCTTGAGTAGTCTCTGTGACATACTTAATATGGGCCTCGACATCACTGGAGTTTAAATCCCAAAAAGGTTTTTCACACATTATTTGCACAAGTTGTTTGGAAGCCACTGTCAACCCATTATTTAAGAAAGAGATCAAATGGTGTTTTTCAAAACCATGATGAGGGCATGCGCTTACCAACTCTTGGAAATGTTCCTAACACTTGTCAAAAGGCTCATTATCGTGTTGTCGAAAACCTTGGATTTGAGTCCTGGCATAGTTGGTCTTGTGTCGTGGGTAGAATTTTGAGATAAATTTAGATTGCATATCCCTCCAGGAAATCATGGAGTTCGGGGGTAGAGACCATAACTAGGTCTTGGCTTTATACTTTATCGAAAAAGGAAAAATCTTCAGGCGAATGACATCATGCATGCAATCTTGGTCACTAAATGTGTTGCACGCCTCTTCGAACTCTCTTATGTGAAGGTAGGGTTTCTCCGAATCCATGCCATGGAAAGTAGGGAGAATCTATGTCATCCCATTGCGGAAGTGGAACTGACCGGAATTATATGGGAGTAAAAATGCAACCAGGGGTGACAGTTCGTTAAGGAAAGAGTAAGTCTTTCATGGGACGATAGGGTGGATTTCCCTCTCCAGTGCCGAAACTAGCGGCGTCAGACATTGCACCTTCTTCAAATGGCACAGAATACTCACTCGGTGTCCTAAATGGGTGACTCGAGAATTGACTCAGGGTGTAACTAGCAATAGAGTGCTTAGGGATAGGAGGTGGAACCCAAAACTATGGAACGCGAGATGTGTGGGGACTGTCCGAGTTATACTCAACTATTGGATTTTCGTGAATTCGGGTTGAAGCATTTTGAGTAGTTTGAGTTTGTTCAAGATTTTGCATTAAGGGATTTTGAGAGATGAATTTATTTATTTTTTGGTCTAGGCTTTAGATTGACTTGATCTAACCTAAGTCTACCTAAATCCCTGGCAACAGCACCATTTTGACCGAGTAGTAAAATTGAGCATCCGTGTAAATACACTAATCGTTGTTATCGGCTTGCGACCATAATATAAAAAAACCTAAACTTTAACTACACTCTTATGAAGTATAGCGGCGAGTCTGGGTATTGAATCCACAGGGAATGTTTAAGAGATTTTATTTGATTTATTACTTTAAAAATAAAGTGTAAAAGATGATGATGGGGTGAGAAAGGTTAAAGGGGAAAAATAAAGAAGCTAACTAAAACTAATTGGAAAATTAAGGTAGGGACACAATCCCCCAACTCCTAGTATGTTGCCCAGTACACAACTAGTCGTAAATTAATTAATTGATCAAACTCGGTCTTTAGTACTCCCAAGCATTACATATATGAGGGATGGCAGCCCGCACCATATATAATCAAGAGATGAGTAAAGCAGTGTCGTATTAGCTACACGCGCGTTGCACTCTTAAGCATCCCGATTACCTAGGGTAAACAAGATCAAAAGTCCTACAATGGTCGTGATCACCATACTACACGATCAAATCAATTATTACATTTAGAGAACTAATTTATACACACGCAAACCACATCGGGTTGGATTCACGCATCCCAACCCTTAAAAATCTAGCCTAACATGGTGAAATTAGTGAAAACAATGTTCTCTACGTTGCATGAACTCATAATTGCGTGGAAAGATAGATTAAACATGAGAAATAATAATAAAAGTGCTGGAAATAAAGGTTACCAAGATTGAAGAACACAACCATGCAAGAAGAAATCAAAGATTGAAGAAAAACTGTAAAAGCTCTTGAATTAAAGGTGAAAAATATGTAAATTCTTCTCCTAGATGTTCCTACTTATTATGGAGCTTTTACATGAATGAAATCTGAATAAAAAGAGTCGTCATGGCTAAATATATAGGGAAATTTGAATAAAAAGAGTCCTCATGGCTAAATATATAGGCTAGAGGTCGTTTAGAAGAGTCCCCAAAACATAAAACTCTTTTGGCTAAAAGATAAGGAGAAAATAAAAATTTTGTATCTGGCAATTTGCCACAATTAAAAAGCGTGACTAATTTTGTAACGATTATGGAGCGTGACTAATGGCCGGATCGGTCCATTTTCCATATAATTCGGATCGGTCCGGTCATGAATTTTAGGTTGCCTTTTTTTCTCTTCATTCCTCTCAACTTCAAATGATTATAACTTCTTCAACGTAGCTCGGATTAATGTGCTATTTTTTCCAGTGTTCTTGTAATTGAAAGATCTTCAACTTTTCAGTTGGCCCCATCTCCGAACTAAGGTTGAAAAATTATGAAAATTCCCTTGAACTCTCCATTGCTTGCTTTCTTTCACTGTTTTACGTTCTCTTTCGCACTAATTTGCATGAAATACTTGTAAAACACATAAGAGATACATAAAATGTGAAATATGTGCCAAAAAGGGTTAGTAGCATAAATATGAGATAAAACCAAGCTACTTTCAATGCACGGGATCATAAAAATACCGAAATTAACGGGATAAATGTGAAGAATTTATGCCTAATCAATCGCCACAAGAAATATATCCCGCCCTTAAATAACAAACATGATAGCCTTACTATAACAGTCCACAATTGTTCTACACATTGCTAACCAATCCATACCCAGGATAACATCATACTCGTACATGTTTGGAATGAGTAGATCCGCTACTAAGCATAACCTCCCAATGTCCATACCCATTCCCCTGCAGATGAATGAATGAGAAGCCCACTACCTAATGGTGAACTATGGTCATAATAATATCTGACGATGTACCCACTAAACCCATCTTACATGAGAATTTAGTGCTAACAAATGAATTTGATGCACGTGTCAAATAATACCCACCTCAAGTGCCTGTGGATAGAAAACATACCCTCGATCACTGATACTAGAGACAAAACTAGTCCACGGATGCTATACATACGTCCAAACTGCAAATGCCCCCGTCGGAGGTGATAATATTGGAACTACTGATGGGATTGGAGGTTATTGTAACTACTGTCCCTACTGGGCATCCTGTTACTGACCCCTAACCATATTTAGGCATGCACACCACATGTAGCCCTGATCTCCACATATGAAACATATTCCAGTAAAATATGCATGCCTCTGATCCTGCTGGCCCTGATGAGGCTTCCCTTATCGATGGCCTCTAGTTTGGTTCCCCTGGCCTGTTGTCCCTGAGGAGCATATTATTGGCTCTGATGTCCCTGTTTGTAACTACCATTACCCGACCTACATCTCTTTGTCGAGTCCTCTACTGGGAACCACTCTCTTTCTACCTACTATGCTATTGTAGTGCCTCATTGGCACTATTACCATCAGTCTTGCCCTATTGGCTCGAATCTCCTATCCTCTTCACTCCCCTCAGATGAAAGTGATGGCCCTAGTAGTCAAGGAAGGCAGGATTAACGACATTAGTGTAATTACTCAATGTCGGATTCCTCAATAAATGCTGACGGATCCTCCAAGTAATTCGTTCATAAACTTGAGAATCCTCCTCTCATCAGTGTTCACCTCATCGGGCATAAATTTTGCCATGAGAGTGAACTCTTCCTCATGCTTAGCCTTTTTTTGGCCCTCCTGCACAAGATTCGAGAATATCCTCCTCATCTCTATCTACACGACTGACAGAAAGAACTTTCAATCAAACCACACCCAAAACTCCTGAATCGTCATCACATCTCTCTCCTCTGGCTTGGTAAGTGACTCCCACCACTGTTGACTTACCTAAATATCTTGGACGTAGCTATAGTACATATTATTTAGTGTCACTACACTCAGCCATACGAATATGCCTCCAAATTTTCTTCTTATATTGGCTCACTGCAACTACGACTACACTGCCTTGAAACTCTAAAGAATGGCCCTTCTGAAAGGCCTCTCTAACTCACTCCCACATTGACAACAATGGGTGAGTGTGAACCGGTATGACTATTGGACGTTATGGATGTTCCTGGGGCAAGTGATGTGCTATGAATGTCATGGATTAACTTCCTGTGCTATTATGGCTGATAACTCTACTGCGATTACAGTCCCCTTAGTGTCATGCTGCTCCGGCTGAAATTCCCCTACTATGTCCCTCTTCGCTACACGTAATGGTCACCTTTCTTGGCATTCATCACCTGAAACCAAGTCGAAATCGTATGAGATTCATTTCAAGCAAAACAATAGCAAAAAATTGTAAACGCACAATATGAATCAACAATCCTAAGCATATGACACTATATCAAGGATACGCAACACTGAAGGACACTAAAACCTGATGCTCTGATACCAATTATGATACCTCGATTATTTTAATACCGGGCGATCAATCCTTTATTAAAATGAAATAGGAATCCAATATGATTTCATTCTCAGCATCATTTTCGTAACAAGTAATAAAATTTAAATTGAATAAAACCATACATACAACTGAACATAATAAACTAATATGCATAACTAAATAATGTGAACTGAATAAATCATTGGTCACTATAAATAATCATCAAACTAAAAACCAAGTTTATAAATAACGCAAGTCTAACATGAAATAAAATTTATCTATAGGCAACACGCCTAAAAGAAGAATACTGAAATAAAATTGCACTTTTTAGATAAAAAGGACTGAAGCAACTATAATCAAATCCAGTAGCATCCATAGCTAATGCTTGAAATGGCATGAAAGATCTGCCCCTATTGTCCCTGCTGCTGCTGCACACCTGGAGTTTTAAAAGAAAAATATGAAAACAAGTTTGCCCGCAGGTCAAATCCCAAAAACGAAATTTGCATGAAATACTTGTAAAACACATAAGATATATATATATATATATATATATATTGTTCGTGATACAAAGTAATTTTTTAAAAAAAGTTGAAAAATTCCACCCCCATATGGACATTAATACAGTGGTCATACCACTTCTAAAATTAACCAACCCAACATCGATCCACTATAATCCAACCGCAACAACAAATGTGTATCCCGTACTCCTTCTAATTCATCTACTCAATTACTTCTTTTCATAAATTAAACTAACAATTAAAGTATACAATTATTAATTTACTAATTTACAATGAGGGGCAATCCTACGTTCATATGAAATGAGCATTAATTATTAATTTACTTTTATACACGCACACACACCACCCCACCCCTTGCCCCCCTCTCCCCACCACACCACACCCCACCCCCTCCTCCACCACACAAACGCACACATACACGCGCACACACCACACCACACCACCCCCGGCCCCCTCCCCCCACCACACCCCCTCCTCCACCACACACACGCACATATACATGCACACACACCACACCACCACCTGCCCCCTCCCCCCACCACACACCACCCCCTGCCCCTTCCCCCTCCCACCTGCACACACACACACACCACACATGCACACACACACACCCCACCCCCACCACCCCTGCCCCCCTCCCCCCACCACACACATATATACACACACACATATAGAAATGAAAGAGAAAGGGAGGAAAAAAACACACCTTAGAGAGAGAGAGAGAGAGAGAGCTCGAAATTGCTTAGAGAGAGAAAGAGAGGGAAAACCAAAAACGATGGGAAAAAAAGAAAGCGTAGGGCTTTTTTGCTGGAGAACTTGTCACGGACGTGTCACGGTCAATGACTGTGACAAGTCTTTGTCACGACCTTGTCACGATCAATGACCGTGACAAGGCTGGCGGGATAAAGGGTGCCAATTTAGGCTTTTTGGTGTAGTGATGGTTTCAACGAGTTGTTTGGAATTAATATTCAGCCCATTATGGAAGAAGGAAATGATTTGCATTTTATCAAGTCCATGATGAGGGCACGAAGTGATTAACTCATTAAAACGCTCGTAACATCGATCGAACGACTCATTTTCTAATTGTCGGAAGGTTTGAATTTGAGCCTTAATGGAGTTCGTTCGATGTGTAGGAAAGAATTTCTTGAGAAATTTAGATTGCAACTCGTTCCATGATGCAATCGAGTTTGGAGATAAAGACCATAGCCAGGTCTTAACCTTATTCTTTAGCGAGAATGGGAAGAGTTTGAGGCGCATCACATCTTTTGTGCAAGTTTGATCACTGAGGGCCTCTCACGCCTCCTCAAATTCCCGGATGTGTAGATATGGCTTTTCTGATTCCATTCCATGGTCGTTGGGAAGTATCTGGATCATCCCATTCCTAAAGAGAAATTCCCCTGCATTATACGGGAGTAAAATGCATCCCAGAGTGACAGTACGTTCGGTATATAAGATTTCTCTCAAAGGGCGGTATGGGACCTCTTCCTCACCTGCGGCTATACTACCGTGTTGTGACATGGCTCTCTCACTTGATGACTCTGTATTCTCACTTGGTATGCTTGGAGCGTGCTCTGTGGTGTGTCCTAAGAGGGATGACGGGGTGTAACTTGCAATTGAGTGTTGGGATGTGGGAGGTGGAACCTAGAATTGTGGAGCGTTTGAAGTGTGAGGGCTATCGGGGTCGTACTCAACTATTGGGTTTTCGTGAATGCTGGTTGGAGTATTTTGGGGAGTTGGAGTGAGTTCAAAATTTTGCATTAACAGGATTTTGAGAGATGGAGTATCTTTTTGTGCTTTTGATTTTTGAATTTTTTTTAGGTCTAAGTTTTAGATTAACGGAATCTAACCTACGTCTACCTAACTCCCCATCAACGGCGCCATTTTGATCGAGGTGGAAAACCGAGTGTCCATGTAAATACGCTAATCGTTGTTATCAATTTCCAACCGCAACACAAAAACCTAAACTTTAACTACACTCTTGTGGAGTATAGTGGCTAGTCTGGGTATCGAATCCTCATGGAACTAGGACGAGTGAACGTGACGACAAAGGTAAGACTGTTAACCCTAACTTGACTCTAAAAATAATAAAAAAAATGATTGAGATGGGGAATAATGTGAGCAAAATTAACTAAATAAGAATGAAGGAAAAACAGGTTGGGAATACAATCCCCCAACCCTAGTAAATTTACCGTATAGAATGCTAGAATTTTTAATTAGAAATTTAATTGAACTCGATCTTTAGTACTCCTAAGCATTACAAATATGAGGGATCGTAGCCCGCATTATACATAATCAAAGGACGAGTAAAGCAGTGTCGCAATAGTTACACGCGTATCACATCCTTAAACACCACGGTTACCTAGGGTCAACCGAGGTAAAAAGGTCTATGATGGTTGTGACAACTATACAACACGATTCATTCAAATTTCAATTCAAACCCTAGATTCTACATGGCTAAATTACATCGGGTTGGGTTCATGCACACCAACCTTTAGAAATCTAATCTAACATGGTGATTAAAAACAAGAATCCTACGTTGCATGTAATTGAATTAATAAGAAAACTATCTCTAAGCATGTATAAATGAATTGTAAACCCAGAAAATAAAGAAAGCCTATAAATAAATTAACTACAAGATTGAGGAAGAAAGGAACAAACTTTATTTAAAGAAAACTTGTAATTCAAATAATAAAAGTACCTACATTATGGAGAATTATTTTATATGGTTATAAGCTACTCTCCTACCTTCCTCTCTATGAAAAAATGATCAAAACTATCTTTTCTAAGTCATTATAAAGATACAAATACGTTTTAGAAGAGTTTGTTACATAAGAGGACTCTTTGGACCAATCAACATTAAAGTGAAAATTCGCGCATCAGGTACCCCAAACCGGTTCGCAGGTACCCCGAACTGGTTCCCCCCGAACCAGTTCAATCTGGGGTTCAGGAATTCTTGCTGGTTCTGGGCCTCTTTTCTTCAATTCCAACACTTACAATTTTTTCTTTATTTTCTTCTTTTCTTTCTTAGATTTTTTTCTCAACTTTCAACTGATCACAACTCTTTCACCGTAGCTCGGATTTGGATGTGGTTTCTTCTAGTATTCACGTTTTTATGAGCTCTTCAACTTTACAGTTGGCCCCACATCTGGTATCAGGCTGTAGAATCACTAAAATGCCCTTGAACTTGCCTTCCTAGATTTTTTTTTCATTGTTTCGCTTTCTCTTTCGCACTGCTTGCATAATTAACCTGTAAAACACATAAGAGAAGCACAAAACACAAAATACTTGCCAACGAAGGTTAGTATCATAAATATGAGTTAAATCCATATCAATTGCCCCCCTCGGGTTCACAAAGGTATCGAAATTAAGGGGATAAATATACAATATTTATGCCCAGTCAGTGTTATTTCATCCTCTAAAAATAAAACTGCTTTGAGTTGTGTAACTAGGGGACATGCTAAGATTTTAAATCATCTCTTTTACATGGTGTCTTCAGGTGCTAGAGTTGTGGACCTCTAGTTTAGTCTTCCACGTCCCAAGTAGCACACTACTTCATCTCATACTCATTCAGGATTCAAGTTTTAGAGACAACATGAGTATCTATATTATCTAGTTATCACTTTACTTTTCATCCACTGAAAGACATTTCAATAGAATGTAATATGGGACTTAGTTTGGGTTTGTTTTATTTGGACTTTCATTTGAGAATGTGTTGAGAATTTATGTTGGGACATTATCATCCCTATCTTATATGATTGTGGACTTTTTTTATGAGTTTATGTTGGGGAAATTCATATCGTTTACATGCATTTGTCTTATATTTTATTTGATCTCTTCAGGATGAGAATGATATATAATTATTTTAACAAACGATAATATTTTAATAATTAGACATAATTATCCCGAGTATTAAAATATACGGGGTGTCATAACCGAGTAGCTCTTCGGGCTAATGTTTATCCTCGATATATTTTTTTTATTTCCCAATCTCTGTATCTTTCTTTTAACTTATGATGTGATGTTATATTAAATTAAGTTTAATATCAATTTATTTATTCAATTTATTTCTTCGTATCATACAATACTAAAAGAATATATCAGTAACGTAGTGTAATTCTAAACTAGGATTCATTCTTAAAACTTGTTCTTCTTCATTCAATAAAGTTTAACCCTACAAACATTACACAAAGTAAAGTACAGAAATATATCAAAGGCAAACTCAGAAATTAATTTCCTGCACAATGTGCTTTGTTGGCATAAAAAGATTGACAATATTTTTGGGGTGATATTAATATACCGGGCTTTACAACTATGCATGAATAAAAAAACGTCTTTGATAATCAAGACAAGTCCGACTATGATGTGGTTCATATATTTTAGTTTGGAAGCAGGACCTTGCGGTGAATGGACCCATCAAGGGTACCCATTTGTTCATTCAACTTAATGGTTAGGTCACCGAACCCATTTGGGCAAAGTGACTTGAGTATAATTACAACCTAATTCAAGATAGTTCTAAATTACGATAGATAAACCCCAAATAAATATGATAATCACATTAGTAAAATACTTATAAAAGAAATCGTTTAGCTCGATAAAGAGAGATTACGTATCTCCGCGAAGGTTATGTGGTGGAACTCCATGTACCTATAGTCCATCACCGTTGTCCAAGGTTATTTGGAGAAGTCATCATCGTACTCGGGCTCGATGAGGTATTCTCGGATGAACTAATATGTGGGGGCGACTTATTGCATTTTTGGCCTCCTTCTCCCTCAGCTCCTTCTGCACCTTACCCGCAGATCTGGATATAATATGATAGAAAGGATTGTTTCTTCTTTTCGATAATTGGTCAGTGTATCGTAAGAAAGTATCAATTGGAGATGGTGCTTTCTTCGAAGTCTTTGACTTCTTGCTTGAAGATTCACCCTTATACATCTTGTGTTTAGAATATTATAAAAGTGGAAAGAGTCAGGGTGGAAATGTGGGGAGGTAGCTAGAAATCATTAAATTCTTGTAAAGTTAAAGTGCCTAATGGAGTTGGGGACTGCCTCTAATTTATAGGCATTTTGAATTTTTTGTTACTAACTGGGAATTCAAAAATATTAATAGGCTAGACTTGACATTTGGCGGTGGTATTTCACTTTTTAGAAGTTTTCAACTTTATAGGTTAATTTTACCCTAAAACGTGGCTGGAGGGGTGTGTATACTGTGCATGTTCCTTCTTAAAGCAAAATCCAAATAATACTTCTAAATTATATAGTTAACTAATTCATAGGCATTATATATTCACATCTCAGAACTTTAAATTCAATTAAAAATTATTTAAAAGAATTCACTGTTACTAATAACAAATTTAATAGAAATCATGGTTACTAACAACGAATTCAGATGGATTGATGACGAAGGTAAAATAATTAATGATGTGGTTACTCCAATTTGAATTCATGATTGGTAATCGTGAATCAAGACAAATACGTTGTTAGCAACCGCGATTTCATGAAGTGCAATGTTTTGTAAGTAAGTTCAAAAATGCATTATTTTGGTAAATATATTATTAAACTACATTTTTGTAAATATATCGTGAAAAGGTACTCTTGAAAGTAGTCCTATAGTTAAATTCTACCAAAAAATCAAAATATTATTTTCACTTCTGTTCATATATATATATATATATATATATATATATATATATATATATATATATATATATATATATATATATATATATATATATATATATTAACAAAAGTTCTCTTCACATATAATTCTTACTATTATAAAATATGTATTTAGTTGATATCCACTGGTATTTCACAATTATTAAAGGGTCTACTGAGACATCTTATTTTGTATTATAAATAGGGGTCATACCCCTTGAGTATTCATATACCAATTAAAGGAAAAGTTCTCTCCCTCTAAATTATCTTTGTGTCCCTTTTATTTAACAACACAATATCATCACTGATGCATCTTCATCAACACCACCAACTTCCATTTTCTTACCATTATCTTATGACACACAGACTTCTTTTAAAGGTTCAAACTAGTATATATTTATATATGCAGACACACCTCCCATATAAATCTCTTGTTTATCTTTCCCCATCTTGTATCTAAAACATATGGCCCACGTTATATATGTATACATACATCTATATATCAACGACCCAATATTCAAGGGATCCTTTTTCCGAACCCATATGTGTTTCTGCGTGACTTACTGTAACCGATTTATTTAGAAACATACGCACCCATATTTTTCCACCACGACGTGCACTTCGTTTCATTCCTCGTCAACCTGCTTCCATTTGTCTAGTTGTGATCTAAGCAGGTTCAACTCCCCGGAGAGTTATTTACCTGAACAAATATTACTACCCCGATAAGATATTCCCTTCATTCTTTCTCTATGTTGTTTATGGAATCTAGTTCTTTTGGGGTTTTGTTTTAGTCTATGTGTGAATACGTGTTTATCATCTACTGACATTTGGATGAAGTAAGAAAGACAAAACAATTGGATGGAAGGCAATCTTTGACCTTTAATTAACTAAATGTAGCATTGAATATGATAAGTAAATTTGATATTCCCAATATGATCATAAACGTGTATGAACTATCTTAGAAGGCATCTTCTATTTTTATTGATAAATAACATGTGAAAGGTAAAATTAAATACGTATAATAATATTAATATATTGTAATTGTGTAAATTCTTATCCCATTAATTGAAAAAAAAAGGTTGCTTTAACTATTATATAAATTATTTAAATTTATATATATGTCATATAATGCACACATCCATATAAATAACAATCAATTGTAATCATAAGCATATAAAGGTATATTAATTGTTTGATTCATATGCCTAACTTATCATATATGGGTCCATGTTAAAGTTCAAATTGCCATCCATCATCTTAAGATTGTGTTTTAATTTACAATATATATTCTTTCTTTTGTAGACTTTACTACTAATATTTTCTTAAGAATAATTGATAATTGACTATACAAAATTATTGATTAGTTGTTATATTTATGAATTAATAATCTAATCCTTTAGTTAAAAAAATTTATTATTCCAACAATTTAGTTTATTGAATGATATACTTGAAATTCCTAATTTATATTTAATAATTTGGGTCATGAAGTTCCCAATACTATTTAAAATTTGGGGCCTGAAGTTTTTAATTCTTATTTGAATTTTTACAGCCTGATGTTCGCAATTGATGCTTAAATTTTTGGACACGATAATAAAATATACCGTAAAATCAAACCTGAAGGTTTGATTATTTCTAGGATAGGACAAGAGATACTAAAAGTATCCTAACAGCTTTTTTTACGCGTCAAAAAAATATATCATAATCAAACCTGAAGTTTTGATTGTCTAATTGCCAGAGTATCGACAAAGAGTTCCCCAATTATATTTGCCATATAATAATCCAATATCATTATTGTGACTAGAAGTTCACAAATTATTATTTGTAATTGGGATATAGTATTTTCTAGTTACTATTAATAATATTTGGATTTGAAGATCTAAATAAATAAATGTATTAAAAATGTATAATCAGGGGGAGTATCCAATTGAGGCAAAATCGAAAAATAATATATTTTGGACATATGCGCACTGTACTCTTTTTCCTTTAACAACGTTTTTTTCCCATTGGGTTTTAATGAGGGAGCACTAAGCGCATCTAATACCAATTCAATGATCATAAAAGTTGTACTATTTTTCTTTCACTTTGATTTTCCTCACTGTTTTTTTTTTCTTTAGTAAGATTTTAATGAGATAACAATCGTTGAATGATGAATATACAGTGCATCCAAAAGGGAGTGTTTTATAATATGTATTTAATAGATGTTCATTGATATTCTACAATTATTAAAAAATTTATTGAGATACTTTATTTTATACTATAAATAGGGATCATATCTCTTGACTATTCATATATTAGTGAAATGAATAGATCTCTCACTATAAATTCTTTCTATATCCCTTTTATTTTATAATACTCACAAGCTTCTCTCTCGCCTCTTATCTCTCTTCACTCAATTGGTTTTTTCTTTTACAGTGTGCCATTTCAACTTAGTTTTGACATTTGCCAATTCATCTCATCCTTTTTAATAATTGCAACTTTACTATCTATTTTTAATATATTATTTTTATATTCTTATTACTTCATCTGTCCTGAATTAAAAGTTTACTATTTCTTTTTTGGAGTGACCCAAATTAAGATTGCATATTTTTTGGAGATAATCAATGAACGAAAATCCATGATAGTAAGTAATTGTTGATCTTTATCATTAGTTAAGTATATCATTAAAGAATATAATAACATGTGCTTTTAGGGCACATGTTATGAGCGTCAAAATAGTAAGTATGAACAGTTCACATGAATATATATGTCATATTAATTTGATGTTAGAACTATGTTCCGGCTATGTTTGAGTTGTAAGAGTGTGCCTTTGGGTACATGTCATCAAGATCCTATCATTAATTCGTAAAAAATATATATGAATACTTAATTTGAGACTGAGTGAGTATTTATTATTATTTTTTTAATTATATGTAAAAATATTTACTAAATTTAGGATTGATAATTTTTTGACACGATAATCTGTTTATGATAATAATTCGAAATGACATAAATATGACACGATTAACATATATAGATTTAAAAATACATAAAATTTATACTCAAATTAAAATTAATATGATTCGAAAATGACACGACTAATTTAAATTGAAAAGTCTAACTAAAGTCATGGGTGCTTAATTTTAGCTCGTTGTTTAAATATTATTATACACAGAGGTCCCAAGCCATTTGAGTTTTTCTTTGTAATTAAAATATGCTTTTAGAAAAAAGTCAAAAGCTAGGGCCCTTTTAAATTTTTTTGCCTCAGGGCTGGCCCTGGTGAGTAGATAAAGCATTGCTGTTAAAAAGGTTTTCAATGAACACCACAAACGCACCATAATTATTATAAAAAAACAAAAGTCACCGGCTATCTGACATGAGTTAACATCAAATAATAATAAAGTAATAAAAATAAAGAATAATATTAGGACTACTTTTATTTATTATTTTTTTTAATATTTTTTATTTTAAAGTATTATATTTTATTTTATCTTGAATTCGTCAAAATATAAAAAACAAAATAAAGTACCATACTATTATGCCGGGTAACAAAAAGGAGTAACCTAATGTTACCCAAAAATGAAAGTGCGGTTTGGTCTAGTTACCGGCTGAATTGGTCAGCAGTTATGACGTGCATTAAATTGTGGCTATAATATGCCTCAGCAGCATAGCCAGACAGCTCATCATATCATCTGGGTCCCGCTACCGCCCAGGAAGAATTCAAATAAACATTATTAAGTACCCTCTTTTTGACATTAAAATCCAGCGAGATTTGAATTTGGAATTTAATTTTGTGATATGTGACTGGTGTTCATCGGTTAGAGCAACCCTTATGAGTAGGAGTGTTCAAAAAATCGACTGGATCGACGGATCGAATCGAATCGAGTCGAACCGGTCCTTTTTTTTCGGTCTTTTTTCTTAATCTGTCCGGTCTCGGTTTATTTTTTTGGTGGACCGACCTAGTCGGTCCGGTCCACGGTTTACAGTTTCAAAAACCCTGTTAGGACCGACCCGGACCGACTGTATATAAAATAATATATTTTTACATATATATGTATATATATAAGATAAATAAATAGTAAAAATATATATTTCAATATTTGATTAGTTTAAATTATAGTTTAATCCAATAGTAGGTTTGTTTTAATCGCAAATTTTGATATTTTTTAGTTTTTAATGTTTGAAAAAAATAGACTCGGGTATATTTGTACTATTATAACTGATGTAATTCATTAATGTGAGGACCGACGGGTTAGACCGAACCGACCCTATAAAAAACCGAACCGACTAGGGTCGGTTAACCGACATTATCGGTCCGGTCTCGGTCCATTTTTTTAGAGGACCGACCAAGTCGGTCCGGTCCAAAAAAAAACTTAAAACCGAACCGGACCGGACCGCGAACACCCCTACTTATGGGTATGTTAAAAGACTAAAAATGCGATTTGGACGTATGTTATGGGCACCGCATATGTTTATATAATACCATTTGCTAGGGTAAAATTTAACAAATATAAAAATGCACTAGTTGGTTTTAAGTGGGCCCATCTCTAAAACGGAAAATGTAGTTTCGCGGAAGGAAAAAAAAAAAAAAAAAAAGCCCTAAAACGGAACATCATGTTCCGCTTAGGCATTTTCCAACTTTTACAAAACTCTACTTTCTACCCCTAAATCTGTAGTTCCTAGAAACAGATAAGAAGTTGTGTTATTTTTATTTTTTTTTCCACTCGCTACATTTCTCAACGGGTATTTTTTTTTTATTATAAATACATGTCGTCTCTTCTACTATTTTTTTTGTAACTATTTATCATTTAGTAATTAACATTTACTTCATATACTTAAACATTTACTAATTAACAAAAAATTAGGGAACTAAACATGATAAGATAAGAATTTTGGGGAGAAAAAATTAATTTGGGACATCCCTAAAGCGGAACATGATGTTCCGCCCAAGGATGTCATTCCACCACCTATAAACTGTCGTTTTGATGCAAATAGGGTATCTTTGGCTGGTTTTTGTTTTGCCCACAGCATTTTCTTCACTTAGTGTAGTGTATATTCCGACTATGCATAAGGGATGCTCTTATTAGAGGTTCCGGAAACACCGGTTTTGATCGGGTGCATAAAGTTGTTATATCTTTAATTAAATTAATAAAATATGTATTATTTTAATGGGAGTTTTGGAAAAAGACATCATAATACTTAAAAGTGTATAAAAATAGGACACTTTATATAATTTTATAAATTTAGTCCCTTTACTAAAAATATCATAAAAAATGGTGAAAAATAGTGTCGCTGGCGCGGACCAAAAAAATAAAGGTATTGTATCACAGGGACTAGATTTATAAATGTTATTGTACCACAGAGACTAGATTTATAAACTTGGAAAGCATTATCCTAAAAATTCAAATATTGAAAAGAACATGACTTTTACCTTAATTCTCTATATTTTAATTAAAAATATAATAATTTTGTGTACTCAATACATTAAATTTATGCACAAAATTAATATTCTTAACATTGCTCTAGAGGTTATTAGAGGATACTTAAAGCCAGTGGCCAAGTCATGAAATGTCTTGATTTGGGCACGATACAAACTTAAAAATGCAAAGTTTTTTAAAATTGATGGGAATTCAGGGGGAGAATCCACGAGATGAATTTCTTTTAAGATTTTTTTAAAATTTTCAAAAATATTCAATTAAATATAATTAACTCAACTAATATGACAATCAAATTTAATTGACTCAAAGTGTTGGATTCAAGAAAAAATATATCAAAAAAATATCTACGATAGAACCAAATATTAATCCATAATAGCAAAAATATAAATTACTACAAGTCACAAAAGAAATAAGTGTAAAATATAAAATTAAGATATAATATGTTCATAAAATAAATGTGTTAATACATTATAATATCTATATTTTTGTCCTCAAGTTAATTATCAATATACTATAAACCTTAACAAAGAACTCTAAGGTACACATTGTTTTGGTAATTACTCAATTGTTGTTTATTGCTCATTTGTAATCTAAAAAGACTAGTTGAGATGATAAAGATATAGAAAATAACACGGTTAATAGAGATAGAAAAAATATCCCGTGCTATATCAAAAAGATATCTTCTCAAATACTGAATAAGCTTGGAGTTCTCTTGATTTGGTGCACCTAGATAGAGTTTAAATTGGAGTAGTGTATACACATATTTTTGCACTCGCCCAACCCAGCTACTAGTGGTGTGCATCAGAATCGACAACCCGAAGAATCGAACCAAACCGACCTTCGTGGGTTGGGTTAGTTCAGTTTTTTTTCTCTATGGGTTGGTTCTGGTTCAAAAAAATTGAGAATCGAAGTGTTCGGTTCAGTTCTCGATTTTATACCTGAACCAAACCAAACCGAACCCATGGAACCAAATGGAAGAATCGAATCAATGGAACTAACCTGAGAACCGATCGAATAGTTGCTTGGATACTTTATAATTTATTTATATTAAAAAATATTTATATTTTTATTTATATTTAATGTTTTAGTTATGATGTAATGAAATTAGATAATTCGTTTTTGTCAAATTGTGCGTGTGCCCATGATATTTTTTAAATAAATTATTTCAGTGAAAAATGTTAATTGAGAAAAATAAAGCAAGTTAATATTTGATGATTTGGTTAAGATGTAATGACCTTGGATTATTAATATTTGCTAACTTTTAAGTTTATTATTTATTTATTAAAAAATTATTTTAAGCGAACTAATATTAAATGCAAAAATAATGCAAAATCATGAACTAGAACCGTGAACTCGAACCATGAACCTGAATCGCGAATCAGAACCATGAAACAAAACCTTAAACCTGAACCATGACCAAAATCGTAAACCGAACCGAACTAAACCGAGAACCAATGGTTCAGTTCGGTTCAGGTAGGATATCAGTTAGGTTCTGGTTCCAAAACCATAAAACTGATCAACTTCGGTTCTTTCTAGTTCCGTAGTAGAACTGAACCGACCCAACCCATGTGCACCTCTACCAGCCACATTGTCTGCCTAGTGTGGAACACTTTTAAGGTGACCCCCTCAAAGTGTCCTCTAATGACACACCCACGTCACAAAATTGAGTTCCAAAATCATGTTTCCCTATCATTCGGGATTTTTAATGTTTCAAGAAACCATACGACTTTTGATACTGGTCGTCAAATTTGAAGAGTCACGACCTTGCGAATTGGGGACGAAACTCGTAAAAAGTCATGAATTGGGGACGAATGATATAATGTGGTTGCCATCTTTATGACCAAATTTTTCACCAAAATCTTTTGGCAAACAAATATCATGCATATGGATCATGGATGTAGTCTACATGCATGCATGCGCGGTTCCACACTAGGTCCAAGTGGGGTGGCCGCCCCATTTGAGATTTGAAAAAAAAAATAGGGTTAGTCAAATCAATCATCTCCAAAGTTCAAGGTAGGTTTTGGAGATGAGATATTTATCAAGTTGTTTTTGTTTTATCAAGTGTGCATGAATTGAGCGTTAATGGTGCTAGGTGAGTTAACTCATTTTTGTACTTAATATTAAGCAAAATTCAATTTTTACCACTACTAAAATTTGGGTATTGTGAATATTTATTAAGCGTTTTTTATTTCTTGAAATTAATTAGGTATTGTTAATAATGATCGAGAGTAGTTGTTTGGGAATTGTAAATCTATACTTTGTATAAAATTCGAAATAACAAAAAAAAAATTAGCCTCGGGGCTTCCGCCCCTAAACTCCCGGTACCACTCGAAACTTTCTCCCCAATTCACCTAAATTTCTGGATCCGTAACTGCATGCATGTCATCTCCATTATACATTTAAAATTAGAGTAAAGTGCTCCAACATTTCCTTACCTTTCTATTGGTTTCAATTTACTCCCTTACTTTTTTATTGTCTCAATTTAGTCCCTCACCTTTCATATTGGTTCAATTTCGTCCTTGCCCTTTTGTTTCTTTCAATTTCATCCTCAACCTTTCATTTTGTCTCAATTTAGTCCCCCGATTAACTATTTTTGATATAATTGACTATTTTACCGCTCTTTATTGAAAAATAATATAATGAATGTTATAAAATTTAAAAATAAGCTATTTCATTATTATTTGGGGATAAAAAAATACTTTTTTTATCTGAGAATAATAAAATAAATCGCTTTAAATTTTTATTCTTTCACAGTTATTTTTAATTTTTCAAAAAAAAAAAAACTCGAATAATAATTTTAATAGTCAACATAGTTTTTTTATTTATAAAAACTCTTTTTTAATTTTAATTAAAAATGTAAAATTTGATGTTTTAGATTCACAATTGATTAGTGCCGCTGGTGCGGACCCACATCACAGAAAACATTTATTTATCAATTTTATTAAATAGATGGGGAAAAATTGATGTCTTAGATTCGGGATTGGTTAGTTTGTTGGATCGGACCCACATTCAATAAAATAAGGGATTGAGTAACCAATCTTTTATTTTAATGAATGTGGGTCCGATCCAGTGAACTAACCAATCGTGAATCTAAGACATAATTTTTTTCCTAATCTATATAATATAATTGATAAATAAAATTTTTCTATGATATGGGTCCACACTAGCGGCATTAATCAATTGTGAATCTAAAACATAAAATTAAACATTTTTAATTAAAATTAAAAAATGAGTTTTTTATAAATAAAAAAACTATGTTCACAATTAAAATTATTATTCGAGTTTTTTTTAAATTAAAAACAACTGGGATAAAATAAAAATAAAAACTATTATTCTCGATAAGAAATTATTTTTTATCCCCAAATAATAATAACATATCTTATTTGTCAAATTTTATAACATTCATTTTATTATTTTTCAATAAAGAAGGGTAAATTAGTCAATTATATCAAAAATAGTTATTAGATGGACTAAATTGAGATAATATGAAAGGTTGATGATGAAATTGAAACAAAAAAAAATAGGGATGAAATTGAAATAATTTGAAAGGTGAGAAACTAAATTGAGACAATAAAAATGTAAGAGATCAAATTGAAACTAATAGAAAAATAAGAAACTGCTAGAGTACTTTATTCTTAAAATTAATATATAACATGCATGGTCATCTCCATTAATAAATTAGTACTCGCGCCCCCATTGGTCCATGTATTTGTGACTTACGTTCATTTAATTGTGAGATTTGACTTTCGAGTGGCATTTTATTATGGGGAGCGGCTATTGGCGCTCCTTTCAAATCTGGAGACACTCCAAATTTTACCACAATGACAAAAATGTCCTCATGAATTATATGTTATTGTTTTAACAATTCATTGTTTAAAAACAAAAGGATATTACAAACATCTAATTCTCTTTTTCTTATGTAATTAGAATATTTAATACCCATTAAGTAACTAAATTTAAATTACTTTCTTACAACATATGAAAATAATTATGAATATTAAATTTGACCCCATTTATTTTTATTGTTTTTATCAAACACAAGCACGACCTAACTAAAACGCGATACGCTATAACATGACAATAAATATATATTTTTTTAATCTAATACGAACACGACACGCGAAATCTTATTTTTCAACCAATCATAAACATGGCCAATTAAAACGAGACACAACACATAGAAACAATACAATTCAACACGACACGACATGGTTTTCTTTTTTAACCAAACATGAACACGATTCGAATAAAAGTGATACGACACAACGTGAAATATTATTTTTTTAATAAACACGAACACGACCCACGTAAAAGTGACACGTCACAATTTATGTTATTTTTTTAACCAAACACGAACCCGATCGAAATAAAAAGGACATGACACGCCTCAAAATCTTATTTTTGCCTAAAACGAAACACGAGTCCTATAAAAGTGATATAAGACAACAAAAAATCTCATTTTTTACCAAATACGAACACAACTCACTTAAAACGCAACACGACAATTGGATCGTATTCGTGTTTGGTAAACCCGTTGCTACCGTTAATTTTTTTTAATGAACACGAACCATATAAAACGTAACACGACAATAAGTCGTATATTTTTTTCTATAGAGAATTAAGGTAAAGGTCATGTTTCTTATTATATTTGGATTTTTAGGACAATGCTTTTCAAATTTATAAATCTAGTCCCTGTGGTACAATAACATTTATTTGTGTGGTCCCTTTAGAGTTTGGAATTCATTTTTTGGGTCCGCTCCAGCGGCACCATTTTTCATGGTGTTTTAGTCATGGTTTTAGTACATGGACTAAATTTATAAAAATTATGTGGATGTCCTATTTTTATACACTTTGAGGATTATGATAACCTTTTCTCAAAACCCCCTTTTTTCTAACATGAGCACAAACCAATTAAAATGCAACTAAAAGAAAAATATTTTTTGTTAACTTAACAAGAACACACGCAAATATATCGCAACATGACTTGATTCAAGAACGCGACACGAAATCTTATTTTTTTATCTAACATGAACACGATCTAATTAAAATGCAATTTTGCATTTTTTTTTCTTTTAAAATTCAATAACCATATGTTTATTTTTTAAAACAAAAAATGCCTTGGTGAAGTCTTTTTTTTTAAATCTTTTTTATCTAAAACGAACACGGTTTAATTACAATGCACAATCCAGTTAAAATGCGACACGACACAAAATTATACGAAATTTTATTTTTTATCTAACAAAAACACAATCCAAGTAAAAGAGACACGAGATGACACAAAATATTATTTTAATTTTCTTACAAAAATACAAACACGACCAAATTAAAATGCGACACAATACGAAATCTTTTTTTTTAAGAAACACAAACATGACAAAGTAAAAACGAGACAACATGATTATTTTTTCAAACACAAATAATAGTTTTTTTTACCAAATACAAACACATTTTTTTTACCGAGCACAAAAACAAACACGATCGAAGTAAAACATAAACTAAACACCACATTGGATCGTGTTTTTGTTTGGTAAAAAAATAAAAAAATCATGTTGTGTTGCTTTTACTTGGTCATATTGATAAAAACAAAATAGATTTCGTATTGTGTCGCATTTTGATTGTGTTTGTATTTGGTAAAAAAAATTACCAAAAAATTATTATTTGTGTTTGGAAAAAAAAATCATGTTGTATCGCTTTTACTTGGCCATATTTGTGTTTTGTAAATTTTTTTTTTGTATTTTATAGCATTTTTATTCGGTCGTGTTTCTGTTTTTGTAAATAAATTAAAATAATATTTCGTGTCATTTCGTGTCTATTTTACTTGGATTTTGTTCGTGTTAGGTTAAAAAAATATTTCGTGTTCGTTTAAGATAAAAATAAAGATTTCGTGTTATGTCAGTTTTATTTGAGTTGTGTTTTTGTTAGATAAAAAATAAGATTTCGTGTTATGTCACATTTTAACTGAATTATATTCATATTTAGTAAAAAAATTAAATAAGCACTAAAGTATAAATCAATTAATGATTAATTTGTTAATAATTGTTATTTAAAGTTAAAAAAAATTATTTGCTTAAATTGTATTTATTTATTAAATGGAATTTGATGTAAAAGTAAAGAATAAAGGATAAAGGGTAATATTGTTCATTCACAAAATTTTGGAATGTATGAAGAATTTTTGGAGTGTTTTTAGCTGTACCCTTATTACGTGGCTGCTGTAAAAAGCGTTTGATATTTTTTGCAACAGACTTTGCTCAAACATTAGTTTGATACAGAGGTTTTTTGCAAGCAAAAGCTTAGGACTAGGAGAGCGAGATGACAGACTCTTCAGTGGATTTTGTGTTGGAGAATTTGAGTGAGCTGATAAACTGCAACAGCCCATTGATTCTTGTTGACAAGGACCGGACCCAAGTTGAGCTTCTTTACGAGGAGCTACTATTTCTGAGAACATTTCTCAAGGGTTCAGAGAAGAGTCGCAATGAGTATGCAAAAGTGAGGAATCTTGTATCCAGAATTGGAGATGTTGCATATGAGGCAGAAGACATTGTTGATTCATTTGTACTTAATGTTATGCATGAAAACTGGAACATGGGCCATAAAAGTGATGTCCTCTTTGATTGTTCTCTAAAGCTTGACAATCTCATGGAAAAGATCAAGTCTACAAAGGCTGAAGTGATGGAGTTTTACGAGGAGAAGATTGATGGAATTACGGTTGTTCAGTCTGTAGAATACTCTAATGAAAGCTCATCATTTAGTGCAAACAGTACGGTAACGGATGACCTTATTGTGGGATTAGACGATGAAGCTTTGACAATAGTAGAGAGATTTGTTGAAGATGAAAAGCAGCTGGATGTTGTGTCCATCGTTGGAATGGGTGGACTTGGTAAGACAACTCTTGCCAGGAAAGTGTACAATCATCCTTTGGTCCAATATCGTTTCCCTATTCGTCCATGGATCTGTGTTTCTCAATCCTATCGAAAGAGAGATTTAATTGTGGGTATTCTAAATTATTTTTCATTCCCCACGGACCAAATTCGTGCAATGAGTGATCAAAGGCTATGTGGAGAGCTTTACAGAAGCTTACAAGGCAAGAGATATCTGATTGTGATCGATGATATATGGGATATCGAGGCCTGGGATTATCTGCAAAAGTTTTTACCCAACGACAACAATGGAAGCAGAATTATGCTAACTAGCAGGCTCACAGATGTGGTTTGGCTAGCCAAACCTGGTAGCTCCCCTCATTTCATGAGGTTTTTAACGGAAGACGAAAGCTGGGATTTGTTGAAACAGAAGGCCTTCGGGAAAGATAGCTGCCCTGAAGGGCTAATTGAGATCGGAAAAGCTATTGCGAAGAAATGCCAAGGACTACCACTTGCAGTTATTGTAATAGGTGGACTGCTTGCAAAGACAAAATTGAGTCAGCAGTGGTGGAAGGAGGTTGCTCAAAGTGTAAGTTCATACATAACAACTGATCCGGAACAGTACATGCAGACACTAGCACTGAGTTACAATCACATGCCTCCTCAACTGAAAGCATGCTTTCTGTATTTGGGAGCATTTCCTGAAGACTATGAGATTCCAGGGCGGAAATTGATGCTATTATGGATGTCTGAGGGATTTTTCCACGGAAAAGGACCCAAGAGAATTGAGGAAGTAGCAGAGGAGAGCTTGATGAATCTAGTAAGCCGAAATCTCCTAATGGTTTCCCAAAGAAGATCTGATGGTGGAGTCAAAGCGTGCCGTGTCCATGATCTTTTGCATGACCTGTCTCTCAGAAAAGGCAATGAAGAGAAATTTATCCATCCTATTTACATGCCTGGAGAAAAAGCTCTGTTGCTTCATTGGTGGCATCCTAACACCAATGATAAACGGCGCATGTGTGTCAATTCTAATGTTCTCCAGTATGCTTCTACAAAGCCTTTGACCCCATATGTCCGGTCATTTTTGAGTTTTGCTTTGGATGACTGGAATGCTTTGCCTGAAAAACAAACATCTTTCATGTATGACGCCTTCAAACTTATTAGGGTATTGGAATTACAGTTTGTAGGCATGACCTTTGTTCCCAACGAAATAGAACTGCTGGTTCATTTGAGGTACTTAGCAATTCGTGCTCCTGTTAAGAGTCTCCCACCATCGATATCCAACCTTCGGAACCTAGAAACGCTTATGTTTGATGGAATATCATACCAGCTATACATTGAGTTACCGAGTGATATTGGAAAGATGGTAAAGTTGAGGCATCTGCGGATACGCACCTACTGCACTCTTGGCGGTGACAAATACGTGCATTCCCTTCCATTATATAACCTGCAAACCATTTCCACACTCTGTCTCCCTTGTGGGAATGATCAAGTGCTTTCGATGATTCCTAATATTAGGACGCTTAAATGCGTTTTTTCGGAATTATGGGATGGTTCATTCCCTAATCTAGACTGTCTAATTCACCTTGAAAATTTGAAGCTATGTCACCACAATTTCGTAAACTGGCCCTTAAAGTTTTCGCCGTCGTATATGTTTCCCTCCAATCTGAAAAAACTAACTTTAGCACGCTTTTGTCTTCCTTGGAATGAAATGTCAACCATAGGAATGCTACCAAACCTTGAGGTTCTCAAGTTACTTGAAAAGGCTTTCAAGGGACAAGTGTGGGAGACAAATGACGGTGAGTTTCTTCATCTCAAGTTCTTGAAATTCCAGGATATGGATATTGAACAATGGATTGCCTCTGAAAGCCACTTTCCCAGCCTTCAACGATTAGTGTTGGACAAATGCAAAAGGCTCGAGGAGATTCCATTTGGTTTAGGGGATATCTCGTCCCTTGAGATGATTGAGGTAAACAATATGAGCAGCTCGGCCATAAATTCTGCCAGAAAAATTCTAAATGAGCAACAAAGCATGGAAAATTATGGGCTGAAGATCCTTGTCTATCCTCATATTGAAGAAGAGGGAGAAGAGGAAGATATATGAAGCTAAAATAAAATGCTTCAGATGATACAAGATTATCTAGAACTCATCACATTGGTGTCAAAATCATTCCTTTTCCTCATGGGCTTGTAAGTTTTTTTTTTCATTTTTTTTGAAGCTGAAAAACGCACCGTTACACTTAATAAGTGAAATTGATTTTTAGTATGATGCAAAACAATGAATCGCGTTCCCAAACATGCAAGTTAAGACTATCAAATGAATCTCCCGATTCACACAAATTCTACCTAACTCAAGTTTCTGTTTGAGATCTGATAGTTGTCATTAGAAAATAATAAGTGTGGGTTGTCTCTTGGCATTTGATTTTGCTGATGTTCTCACATTTGTCTTGCAATTAGTTATGGATGATTGTGTCCCTTGATGGTCATGGCATTGTAATCGGTTATGAGATGGATGTGGTGAGTGTCAATCGACTCCATTGGGTTAAGACAATCAGTTGTGTGTGGTAATTGAGCCAATCGAGTAGGTGGCTGTGCGACAATCAAGTGGGGTGGACAATTTGGTGTACTATTATAGTATGTGGCAGTCCGAAGTTTTACCTCACTCCTACACAATGTAATAGTTGAAGACCCATAAATGTTGGTAAACATTTTGGTGATTATCAATTTGATGGTGTTGTACATTTCTGTTTTGCCCTTCTTGTTCAGATTTGATCTGGGTGTTGATTGAATTCATTGATGATGCTTTTGTTGGATATGGATTCTTGTTTGTACATTTTTGATGTCCTCTTTACCTTTCTGAGTTCTCTTTGAAACATTCAAATTTATCTGAGGTTATGGAATGGATTTAAATTAGCGAGGGAAGAATCAACATTTTCTCCAATCAAATCTATTGATTTCAGGTTATGTAAATTGGTATTTTGTAGTCGTGCCATTTATCTAAAGTTGGTGACCATACACTGGTCAATATTTCTTGTCAGTCAGAATACTTCACAACATTTTAATGCTAAGGCCGGACCCTTTATCCAAAAGTATAGTATCTTTGCTGGTGATTATAATAGTCATGCAACTTTAGCATACTCACAAAAATTGACATTATGAATGGGGAGGCCTTCCCCCCCCCCCCCCCCCAAGAAAAAAAAAACAATTAAACTGTGAATGATTAAATTTCATTCATCTCTTTATTCTCTTATGCATTTCATGATTTCATTCAACTTTATACATGACGAGCTTCACATGATTTCCATCATACTAAGTGCATCGTTTGCAGCAGGTGAGATTCGTTACATAATTCAGGACGTTCAGATGCTTTGCTTGAACTGAAATACTGAAACTACCATTCAAGCAAGAAGGCCCATCAGAATTGTGCTGAAATAAAGATCCCACATTGTTTTTTAACTCTTAATTGTATCGAGCAGCAGTTACTAAGATTGGGCTTCTCCTCTCACCTTTCTAGCATTTCTCTCTTTCCAGATTATAGGTGTACATTTTTAAAAGAGTTCTAGATGTCTACCTCTTGAAACTAGTAATTTTGGGTTAAAAAGAATATGAATTGTTTCGGTCAATTCCCCAGTTTTTAATACATTGTGTGCGTACAATCTCATTTTAGTGCATTTATGCGTTTACCAATATGCCCTTGCTCCTGAGTGTGCTAGTATACTAATCCGATATCTCGCAATTGTACGGTCGTCATATACAACTTTATGATTTAAAGGTGTAAAGACTAAAACCTCTTTAGGATTTAAAAAGTGTATTTCCTTCATTGTTACAAATGATTTTCATCATTTTACGTTTTTTGTTTGCATACTTGAGTTGCAAGTTTTTCACCATTTTGTTTGTATGAATTCATAGATTTCATATGATTTGCAAGTTTGGTAGGTTCATTCCATGGTTTGTGATCAGTTGAGACTGTTTTTACGAAGATATGCTTGATTTTGTAAGAAATAGATGAGAGAAATCACTATTCCTTATCATGATGAATAGCTCCAGTTGCTCTCTTACTTCTGTTCTAATTAAGTGAAGTTGTTGATATCATTCATATCGGCAGAATGTATCAAATATTCTGTGTGTATTAAGGATGTGACAAACATTTTAGTACAGAGCTTGACAGAGTTGGAATTTGAATTTCGGTTTGTAAAGAAGGAACCAACTAGAATCAGGGCACAATGTGAGATGAAACATAACAAAGGCTGTTAGGGGCATGTGCGTGAGTTAATGGAGCGTGTTTTTTTAGTTTCAGGACTCGAAGACCGAATCTGATCAGCATTCAGAATCTCAAAAACATTAGAATTTTTTGCCCAATGCACATTGCAAAATATTTTTCCACTTGTGAAGATGAAAAATATTTCACATTTAACAAGGTCAAAAATATTTCACCTAAGCAAAACTAGGAGAAAAAACACAATGCACTAGCTCATTGCAATTTATGTTCAAAAAATAATTCAGTGAGCAAGAAACATATTGGGAAAGAAAATATTGGAATGTTTTGCAACAACTTGAACACGTTCATATTAAATATAAAAAGTAATATCCTATCATGGAAATGAACAATTGATAAAGATGGGAAGTAATATTAATGGCCTCCTAGTGGATAGAGGTAGACGGTGTGCGGTTTGAAGTTACCAGTGAGACATGTTGGAATCTGGCTTAGTATAATGTGCCAGTCATTGAAAGTGGTAGCCCCATTTTCTCTAATGTTTCATTTTTTCTAATGCTCCATTAATAGCTCTACCACCAACAGCCCATTAAGAGCTCCACCACTATCCCATCATGGATTTGTTTAATCCTTTAATCCTCTCTCTGGCAACCTATATAAGGAAGGCATTTAATTGTTGAAAGACACTAGAAATCAAGTGAGATGGCAATTAGAGAGAGGTTTACAACTAAGGCATTTGTAGTTGTAAGTGAGTGCAAGAAACAAGATTATTTTGTGAGTTTCTTGTGTGAGGGTTCCTAAGATATTATGAGTTGAATGATTGTTCAAATGAGTGATTGCGTGTGTAACACATTCTCCTATAATGAAACTTCTCCTCCCCTCCTGTAGACGCAGCCAATTTTAGTGAACCACGTTAAATACTCGTGTCTCTAAATTGTGTGGTTGTTATATGCTTATTTCATTTCATAATTCTATTAGTAAGTTGATTTAGTACCTTAAGGGAAAAGGTCTTAGGTTGTATTCCACACAACCGGCAAGTGGTGGTTTTAGGCTTTCTAAATTCATCGCTAACAAGTGCTATCAGAGCTACGGTTGCTAATTACACCGGTAGAACGGTTCGAAACGTTCAAGAGGTGTTTAAGCACAAGCTTGTGAATTTTTCCTAATGGCGAAAAATGAATCAAATGTTAGTCCTGACGTTGCTTTTGCGAGCATAAACTCAAAGTAGTGAGATGCTAGTTATGGATCAGGTGGTTCCATGAAATTTGAAATTAAGCCTTGTGGCGAAAATATCAATTTTTTCCTATGGCAACGACGAATGCGAGGCGTTCTAGTCAAACAAAGGCTTCAAATAGCTTTGTTAGGCATTCAGAACAAACCAGGAGGTCTGTCTGATGCAGAGTGGCTTGATATTGACGGACACGCAGCTTCTTCTATTAAACAATATATCACTAATGAGGTGTTAAATCACGTGGTGGAGGAGACTACTACCAAGGGCATGTGGACCAAGTTAGAAGAAGTATACTTGGGGAAAAGTATGTCCAACAAACTTTTTCTCAAGAAGCAACTATTCAAGCTCGAAATAAATGAGGATAGAGATACGATGAAGCACATCAGCACGTTCAAAGCCTTGATAAATGATTTGAATTGGATAAATATATTCAAATCACAAAGGAAGATCGAGCCCTGCTATTTCTTACATCGTTGCCTGATTCATACGAACATTTCGTCACCACTCTAATGTTCGGGAAGACTACGCTCAAGTTCAACGAGGTAGTCCAAGACATCTTTTCCCATGTGACCATGAAAAAGAATGGAAATGATGTCTCATCTTCTCAAAATGAAGGCTTAGTTGCCAAGATTGGCAATAGTGGACGAAGAGGAAGATCAAGGTCACGGGGCATCAAAAATTGGAGAACTAATTGATATCACGAATACTTTGAGTGTTAAAAATGTCACAAGAAAGGTCACATCAAGAAGAATTGCCTGAAGATGCAAAAGGGAGATAAGAAAGGTGTTGCTATAAAAGATGTTGCGGGTATTGCAACACAAGAAGATGTCACAGAGGTCCTTGTTTTTCCTCCGATCATGAAAGTGGGTGGATTCTCAACTCAAGATGATCCTATCACATGTGCCTTTACCGAGAGTGGTTTGATCAATATAAACCACAAAATGGTGGAAATATTCTCAAGGAAAATAATGCTAAGTTCAAGGTAGTGGGAGTTGGCACGATGAAAATCAAGATGTGGGATGGTGTTATTCGAACTCTAAGTGACGCTAGACATGTTCCGACACTCAAGAAAAATTTGATCTCTTTGGGCACACTCGACGATAATGGGAGTGTGATTCAAGCTGAGGATGGGATCTTAAAAGTGAAGAAGGGATCAATGGTGGTTTTACGAGGCACAAAACCACCTAACAATCTTTACAGATTGAAGGGAACCACGGTAACCAGTGGAGCAATAGTCTCTACAAAACTAGAAGTTGACAAGCTACAGTTATGGCACTTGAGACTTGGTCGCATGAGCCAAAGAGGGCGTGGAAGAACTTCATTGAATGAAGTTGCTGAAAGGAGTACACGGATGCAAGCTCGAATTTGGCAAGTATTGGGTGATGGGAAAGCAAACTAGAGTTCAGTTCACTACCTCTATGACCAAAAGTAAAGGTGTTCTTAACTATATTCATTCCAATGTTTGTGGGCCTTCAGATATTCTATCCCTGGACAAGTTTAAACATTTTGTAACTTTAATTGATGATTTCTCTCATGAAGTCTGGGTTTACTACTTAAAAGAAAAATTGGAGGTTTTCGATAAATTTAAGGAGTTGAAGGCTATAGTGGACACTCAAAAAATAAGATCAAGTATTTGATGAGCAAGAATTAAGGAGAATATAAGGATGGAAAATTTCTTAACTTTTGTAAATATGTTGGCATCATAAGGCATTTTACCATGAAAAAAACTCCACAACAAAACGATGTTGCAGAGCGGATGAACCGCACCATTATGGAGAAGGCAAGGTACATGAGGTTTTATGATGGGTTGCCAAAATATTTTGGGGCGCAGTTATTGACCATGTCATTTATTTGGTTAATAAGTCTCCAAATACAACTCTTGGATTAAAGTGTCCCAAAGAAGTATGGTCCGGGTAAGATGTTGATTACTCACAATTGAGAGTATTTGGGTGTCCAGGATATGTTCACGTTCCCAATGATAAAAGGAAAAAAAATGACCCAAGTACTGGTTCATATATCTTTCTCGATTTTACGAAAGGGATGAAGGGGTACTAACTTTGTAATCCTACGTTAAGAAAGCTATTTGTTAGCCAGGACGTGAAATTCGATGAGGGGCTATGATTATGCACAAGAAATTTCAAGAAGTTACAAATGACGATGGAGTTAAAACCGTTAAGGTTCATATTTATGTTCCAAGACCATCCATTACCAAAAATGATGAAGCATCGACTAACGGTACTATTGATACTCAGCCAAATGATAACATAGTTGAGGTGGAGCATGGGGATGAGGAATCTGAAAAAAGATTAGTTGAGGTGGAGTAACCTCAACAGGTGGAGCATGAACCATCTATAGCACATGATTGAACTCATTGTGAAATCAAATCAGCCTCATAATTTGGTTGGGAAGACGAAGTAATTAAGATAGGGCGATCCAATTACTTACAATGAAGCCATCAATACTAAAGGTAAACAAGGTTGAATGGGTGATATGATAGAAGAGATGGATGCTCTATGCAAAAATTTCGTGTAAGAGTTAGTTCCAAACCTAAGGACCTATACATTAGTTCCATATTGATGTTTCAGAAGAAGAAAACAATCAACAAAGAGGAATAACCTAAGTACAACTCCAGGTTAGTAGCTAAGGGGTTTTCATAGAAAGAGGGAACGGACTATGATGAGATCTCTTCTCCGGTAGTGAAACACACTTCAATACGAGTGTTGTTGTCTATAGTCTATCAATTTAATATGGAATTGGAGCAAATGGATATGAAGATAATTTTATAAAGTGGTGACTTAAAAGAAGTTATCTACATGGTGCAGCCAGAAGGGTTCAAGGAAGTAGGCTAGGAGAACCATGCATGTAGGCTCAAGAAGTCCTTATACGGCCTTAAGCAGTCTCCACGACAATGGTACCAATGGTTTGACACTTTCATGATGAAGGTTGGTTACACTAGGTGTGATAATGACCATTGTGCGTACTATCGAACATTTCAGGATGGCTCGTTTATTTTGTTGATACTACATGTGGACGACATACTCATCGCTTATCGGGACATGTCAAAGATTAAGGAGCTTAAGGTTGAGTTAATTCAAGAGTTTGACATGAAGGATCTTGGAGCCGCACAAAAGATCCTTGGTATAAAGATTTAGCAGGATAGAAAAGAAGGCAAAGTATGGTTCTCTCAAAAGAAGTACATATCACAAATTCTTGAGAAATTTGACATAGTCGATGCCAAACTTGTATCGACGCCATTAGCTTCTCATTTTGCTTTGTCTACAAAGTAATGTCCTTCTATGGATGATGAGATCGTAGAGATGTCGACAACATTGTATGCATGTGCGGTGGGTTGTCTCATGTATGCCTTGGTTTGCACACGATCGAATATTGACTAAGGAGTTAGAGTGATTAGTAAGTACATGTCGAATCAAGGAAAAGAACACCGAAAAGCTGTTAAAATGATTCTAAGATATCTTAAGGGAACCAAAACTATGGGTATTCTGTTCGAGCGAGATCAAGAAGCCGATTTATTATAGGGTTCGTAGAGTTGGACTATGCGAGTGATTTAGATAAACGGATATCAATCGCAGGTTATGTGTTTACTATCAGTAGTGGACCGGTTTCTTAGAGATCTATTCTATAAGCAACTAGTGTTTTGTCTACTACAAAGGCAGAGTACATGGAACTCACGAAAGCATTGAAAGAGGTGATATGGTTGAAAGGTTTGGTGAGTGAGCTTGGGATGAAGCAAGAGAGAATTCAACTTCACTGTGATAGTAAAAGTGCTTTGTAATTGTCTAAGAATCAAGTGTACCACGCTCGCACAAAGTATATTGATGTGGGATACCATAGGGTATGAGATTGGGTAAATTCTGGCGATGTTGTCAATAAGAAGGTGTACACTAATGAAAATGCGACGGACATACTCACAAAACCATTAACGGTAGAGAAGTTTAAACATTGCCTAAATCTTCTTAATCTCAACTTTTGTTGTAGCTGGAGGCGGCTCCACATCGGGTGGAGTCATGTGGGATTGATGGATATCAAAATAGTTCTCAAGCGGTTACTAGTTGTTATCCCAGGATTAGTTGAAGTAGTCACATTTCGATTGGAAAGGTTTGTCAAGGTGGATATTATTGAAGTCTGACTCATTATTGAATGTGGTAGCCATTGAAGGTGGCATCCCCATTTTCCTTAATACCCCATTAAGAGCTCCACCACCAACATCCCCATTAAGAGCTTTGTAGACCCATTAAATGCTCCACCACCATCACACCATGGATTTGTTTAATCATTTAATCCTCTCTCTGGTAACCTATATAAGGAAGGCATTTCATTGTTGAAAGACACATCAGAAATTAAGTGAGACAACAATTGGAGAGAGGTTTACAACTAAGTCATTTTTAGTTATAAGTGAGTTCAAGAAATAAGACCATTTTATGAGTTCCTTAAGTGAAGTTTCCTACAACATTATAAGATTAATATTGTTAGTTGATGGAGTGTTCAAATGATTGATTGAGTGTATAACACATATTCTCCTATAGTGAAACCTTTCATCCTCGCTTATGAACATAACCAATTTTGGTGAACTACGTTAAATACTTGTGTCTTTAAATTATGTGATTTTTATATTATTATTTCATTTCATAATTCTATTAGTGTAGAAACCACATTCTGGGTCGTCCTAAGTCTCTCCTTAGGTCCTTAGCACCTCCCAATTTACCATAAATCCTAAGTCATACTCTGAGACCGGTCTAGAGGCCATCGAGCGCTCTCGAGCCCCGTTTAATACTGATCAACTTCATCGTCATAGAGAAATATCAATATATCTTATAAGGTCTTTAAATCCCCTTTCCAACGGTTTGCCCCATTCACGAATCGGCATAATGGTTTGGACGAACAACCCATTTTACTATAAAAAATCGATCTGGAGGACACCGGTCACTCCCGTGTTTTGATCCCAAGCAACTTGATCACTCGAGAGAAAGATCAATGAATATTAAAATACCAATGAATCCACTTTCTAATGGTCCACCCCGTGCACGAATCGGCCTTACCATTCGGATGAACATTTCGTTTCCCCCCAAAACTGATCCGGAGGCCACCGGGTGCTCCAGGATTCCATTTGACTCTCGCCAGCTCTTCATCTCGAAAGAGAAAGAATGAATATTCGAATGGATCTAAATAATCTTTCCAACGGTCCGCCCTGTGCATGAATCAGCCTTACAGTATGGATGAACGACCTATTTTACTTCGAAGGGTCATCGGGTGCTTTCGAGCCCCGTTTGACCAAGGTCAACTCTCCAAGCCAAATGAGAATGAATGAATCTTTGAAGGGATACGAATACTATTTCCAACAGTCTATCTTGTGCATGAATCGACCTTATAGTTCAGACGAATGATCCGTTTTCCTCCGAGAATCTCCTGTCCGAAAGACCATTGGGCATTTTCGAGCCCCATTTAACCCAAAGTCAACTCCCGGACCCGTGAGAAGCCCAAATAATTCTCAAATGTCTCTGAATAAACTTTCCAACTGTATGCTCCTTACACGATTTGGACTTGCGAATTGCATTTTACGACCATTTTTCAAAACAATTTGCACGAGACTACCAATTGGCAAATCCATTCTTCTAAAGTCAGCGAAGTTTCCTTATTTGAAACCTCTATCCACCTTTCATTTCCATCACATTCATACCCAATTTAGAAAAATCCCCTACCCACTCATCATATAGTCCTCATCCACTTTCAAGGAATCCTTTCAGCAATCAAGATCAATCTTTAAGCCTCCAAAGAAAGTCCTAACACATTCTTTCTCTTTTAAATATCCTTATTTTCGCATTAGTTATCTAATATTTACTTTAGCATTTCATCCTTGTTAGTCCATACATATTAATAATCTCACTTTTTATTAGTAGTATTGCACATAACATATTTTCAATAAAAAAAACAAAACAAGAAAAAAAGTGTTTTACTTATAAATTCCAAACGAAATTCTTCATCACATTTTCTTAAATCAAAATATCCTTCTACACACACACATCTAAATAAAATCCCCAGATGGATTTATGGAATAAACCCCACCCTCGTATTGCATGCGAATTACATGCACTTTGATACCTTTTTAGGCTACGTAAGCGCTTCGGGTTAAAACCCGAGACTCGAGTCCTCCTTGCATATATATATATATATATATATATATATATATATATATATATATATATATATATATATATATATATATATATATATATATATATATATATATTTGTGATTCTTATTCGCGATTTATCTACTATATATTATCGTTTCATCATAACGATCGATATCCCGATAAGCGCATACATTATATTTTTAAGTATTATTTTGGGAACACTCCTACGAATGATCTCGCCCTTTTCCATGATGTGAGTTGAGAAATTCCATTTTATATATACAAACTCACACACTTCATGGAGTTTTTTGAGGAGAATAGTAACACAAGCCCATGAGAGAACAAAAGGGCGTGATGGGTGCCTAACAATTTCCCATTCTATAACTTAGACCCTGAACCTTTGAATTATTGGTTTCACAAGCATTCATATGTCTTTGATGCCATTCTCGTGAGGTAAAAATATTTTTTTTGCCTGTTTTGTATAAAATAGGCTGGCGACTCTATCTCTTTGCATCACCCCGAACCTTTATATCTTCATCTCCCCACGTACGCGAGAGCACTGGAACACCACCCCCCGTGCGGGGGAGAAGATCTGGGGGATGGACACAATGGCGACTCTGCTGGGGATGACTTATCATCAGAGGGATATACTCTGTTTGCATGGGTGTTATCACTTTCTTCTTGCGTGCGTATGCACCTACCTGTATGTTCTCTTTTCTCCTCTATTACTTCTTATATACATTTACCTCGTGTTTATATCATATATTACTCACTTTCACTTCACACACTTGTAACTACTCTTCATGTATACCTCACACTATTATATAAGGTCACTTGTGCTCACATGATTCACACACCACTTAGAATATCCATGCTTAGGCTTCTCTAGCACACACCTTCACTTATCACACTTACCCATGTACAGTTGCACATATCCATGCTCACTTGCACTTATCACACACCACTTATAGTTAATCCATGCTTAGATTCACTACCACACACTCACTTATAGATATTCATACATCACTCACTCTTACGTATCCATGCTTAGTGTAATCTTCATGCTCAATTCTAGATTTAATTTTCATGATACTTGTACATTCTTCCTTATTAATATGGTGCTCATCATGTCAACTAAAATAAACTCTCCATAATATACTAATCAAGAATCAAGAATTTTGTGCACTACATCACCAAGAGCATTGTTATATTGACAAAAAATTATCCCGTACTAGAGGGTCACTTTGTGATTGGCGCTGGTCCGGAAGGGGCCAGTTAGCCTAAGGAATATGACTCTCACCTTCCATTGACCCAGTACCTTAGACGTATATTGAACGGTTCCCCTCACATCGTACTGCTTGACCAAACTCATGATGGTAGCTATATAATAGGGAATTCGTTCACGTACGTTGAGTATATCGAATTGGCTCTCATACGTACTGTTCCCATGAGGTATATAGTCACTACACCAAAAACAACATTTTGGCACACCCTGATATTAAAAATCTGGCACAGTTTAAAACTGTGCCAGATTTTGGCACGGTTTTATAGAGATTTGACACACTTTAAAACAGTGACAAATTGAGTACACTTACTAAAATATATAATACCCAAAAAAAAAAAACATTACACTTCCCTCCTTCTCTTGTTCCCGCTCACGATTCCTGCCTCTCTCTAGCCTCTGCGCTCTCTAGCCTCCTCTCTCTCTCTCTCTCTCTCTCTCTCTCTCTCTCTCTCTCTCGGCAGCTGCTGCTGACACTGCCCTAGGTCAGCATCTCTACTGCCGACACTCTCTCTCCGGCCCATTCTCTCTTTCTCTGGTCACTGCCCTGTTCTCTCACTGCACTCATCCCAATCAGGTAATTGTTTAAAGCATTGTATTTTTTTTAACCTAAGTTAGATTTCAGATTTGATCCTAGAGTTTATGATATGCTTGATTTGATTCGTATTTGATTTTTAGGGTTTTATATATACATATTTAAATATTTATTATTTTTTTTAATGTGCGAGTTTTTGGTGCAAATTGAATGTTGATAATGAAAAAAAAATAAATCATGGGTTTTTATGTTCTTACCCCTTTAACAAAAATGTATATTTGATCTGATTTGTAGATTTTACGTAGTTTTAAGAAAATTTAAGTGCTAAATATTCAATAATAATGTAAAAATAACAAATTAAAAGTAGACACCCCACTAATTAAATGGATAAATGAGATTATGTGTTGAAAATTTAAGAAAAAACAAAAAAAAACTATTTAAATAGTAAGTAGACATTAATACTAAACATTCAATAATGATGTTACACATGTAGAAAAACCTTAGACCCATTCAAGAGGTCTCACTATGACTGTGGTGAGAACTCTTAAATTGTCCCATTTTTGGACAGTTTGGAAATGCAAAAGTTTGTATTGTACATAATGATTATGCATGTCCTATTTTGAAAAATTCGGTGGCATCTCTTTATGTTCTTTGGGTGCATACTAGATTGATGTAGTGTTTTGTATTTTCTTGGTTGAAAAACTTAAGTAACACATGAACACTCCCAATTTAAGTTGTGTACTTGAAGAACTGTAGGAAGATGTTGACGAAATTTTCTAGATTAGGACATGGCATGAGACATTATGAACAATACAAAATATTCATTTTTGAATGGGATAGGACCCTTACCCTGTAGAGGAGATGGAGGAAATATAGGAGCTCAAATATGTACATATTTACACTTGAATAAACTTAAATATATTTACAGTAAGCGTTTATATTATAATGTGTGCTCTTTAAACTTATCAGGATGTCGTCGGGAATCAACAAAGAATGGATAAATGAGAAAAATATCGAGACCGATACATATACAGATGGGGTGTTACAGTTTCTTCATTATGTGCGTAGTAATAGTTCGAATGTTAAACATCCATGTCCCTGTAGACGTTGTCGAAATGGGAAAGGACATGTTGTTACAGATGACATATTCATTCATTTAATGACATATGGTATGGACATGAACTATACCTTATGGCATTTTCACGGTGAGACATTAGTTGTTGATCAAGTCCAACCACCACCGCAATCTGTGACACCGACAGAACACGCTGATGTGCACAATATTCCAATTTTGAATGATCTTGTGAATGATGCTTGTGAGATGTTTATGGGTGAAGCGGAACCTAGTGAACCTAATTGTGTAGGCAGTGATGAAGCCCCCCCAACTTCTGAGGTTCCCAATGATTCGCACACACATAAATACAAAGGCAAGAAGTATGATCGTTTACATCAACTCGCACAGGAGCCATTGCACCTAGCTACCGGCTCTTCGCGTCATACCACAATGTATGCTCTTATAAAGTTGAATGATTTGAAAACACAATTCAATTTATCGGATGGTGCTACAGGTGGAATTCTTAAATTGTTAAATGAACTACTTCCTGAAGAGAAAAACTTGACAACTAGTTATACAGAAATGAAAAACACCGTTAGAGATCTCGGTATGGATTATGTTAAGTATGACGTATGCATTAACAACTGTATGATATTTTGGAAAGAGCATGAAAAATCTACTAGATGTATAAAATGTGGTTCTTTACGCTACAAGTTTACTTGTCTAGACGAGGACGGGGTAGAAATTCAGAATACTAATGGAAAAAAAAGTACTCTAGGGTTCCTAAGAAGGTAATGCGACATTTCCCTCTAATCCCTAGGCTAAAACGGTTGTATACCATAAAATGGATAGCAGAGAAAATGACTTGGCACGCTCGTGCAAGCTCTTGTATGTAATTCTTGCGTCATCCCCGAGATTCAGCAGAATGGGTAAATTCAAACATTATGTGGAGAGATTTTACAAAAGATCCGCGGAATATTCGACTTGCAATAGCAACTGATGGTTTCAGCTCGAATAACATGTTTGGCCGTAAGTATAGTTGTTGGCCAGTGATAATTCAACCTCTCAACCCTCCCCCATCAATGTGTATGAAAAGTGAGTTTTCCATGTTGTCTGTATTGATTCCCGGACCAAAGTCACCATCAAGTAATATTGATGTCTTCCTCCAACCGTTGGTCGATGAGTTAAAGATATTATGGTCTGGAGTTGAGGCTTGGGATGCGTACAAAAATGAGAAATTTCAGTTAAAAGCCATGTTGATTTGGGGTATACATGATTTTCCAGCTTATGGGATGTTAGCAGGTTGTTCAACTCAAGGTTACAATGGGTGCCCTGTTTGTTCTACAAATACACCTTCTGAATATCTTTCTAAGTCAACGAAATGTTGTTACCAACGATCTCGTATGTTCCTTCCTAAAGACCATCCTTATAGGTTTGACACATCAAAGCAAACATTTAATGGTAAAATAGAGGATGCTATGGCTCCAAGAAAGTTAACAAGTGCAGAAGTTGAGCAGATAGTGTCACTTATCGCTCGAGAAGGTGCTCAAAGAGAGGGAGAGGGAGAGGGAGACAAAAAGGGAAAGGGAAAGGGAAAGGGAAAGGGAAAGGGGAAGGGAAAGGGGAAGGAGAAGAAGGGGAAGGGGAAGGAGAAGGAGGATGTCGTAATGGAAGACGATGATTATCCAAGTGAGGGTGACGATGAGAATCTAGCAGGTACCGAGGGTTTTTCAAGGAGGTCAATTTTCTTTGACTTAGAGTATTGGAAGGATCATGATATTAGACATAATTTAGATGTTATGCATGTTGAAAAGAATGTCACATAGACTCTTTTAGGTACAATACTCTCGGTGAAAGGTTCATCAAATAAAGATACGGTCAAAGCCCGTGAAGACTTGAAAGTTCATTTGAAGCTTAAAAGGAAATTATGGATGAAAGATGTTGAAGGCAGTAAAAAAAGGCTTATGCCAAAGGCACCTTTCGCATTAGGAAAGGAAGAGAAAGAAGCCTTTTTTCGTACACTAAAAACATTAAAGGTACCGATTGGATTTTCATCAAATTTCAGCAACAATGTTAACCTCGATCCACCTGGATTTACCAATCTTAAGTCCCACGATTATCACGTCATTATGCAACGGTTGCTTCCTGCATTGCTTATGCATTCATTTCCGGATGATAAGCCTTTGTTTAAAGCTATACAGCGGATCAACATATTCTTTAATGTGTTGTGTGCCAAAGTGATATTTAGAGAACATCTTTTGAAGGCTAAAAACGCATTAGTAAAGTCACTTTGTGTCTTTGAAATTTATTTTCCACCTGCCTTTTTTGTGGTGATGATCCACCTCATGCACCATTTGGCCGATGAAGCTTTGACAGCTGGGCCACCAAGATATCGGGCGATGTGGTTATTTGAGAGAGAAATGGGAAGATATAAAAAGTGGTCACGAAACAAGAGGTACATTGAAGGGAGCATTGCTAATGCATATTTGTTACATGAAGCTTCTTTGTATGCCATGGAGTACATATCGAAAAGAGGTGAAGGAACTCATAAGAGGAATCTTGAGGATTTTCTTGATGATGAGTTTGATGACTCGGAATGCCAACGACCATTGGGTAAAAGTAAAGAATTGATCTTAAATAATGTACAATTTGAGCAAGTACGAAGATGGGTTTTATCTCAATGCGACGGTGTTGATGAATGGAGAAGGTACACACTTAGTTCTATGTTAATTCATATTAATTGATTGTAATGTGATATTTCTTAATTTTGAAACTAATTTCTTGTAGAAAATTTGTGGTAACTGAGACTCAATCGACGCATAGAATTGATGATTTCATCCCTTGGCTAAGGAACGAGGCAAGTCTTTATTTATACATGTACTTTTTTATCAACCGTAATTATTTTTAATGAAACTTTAAAAAATTATCAATTCCTTACAGGCCTCAAGATTTAATGATACGGGAATTTTGCCATATGCTGATGGTCCTCTCCATAGGGTTACCAGTTATGAGAAATTTCAATGCAATGGGTACACCTTTTGTACTTATGGACATGAAGAGAATCATAACTTTCAGAGTAGTGGTGTATCCACTAAGGCCTTTAATAAGAAGGGGATTATGACAACCTTTTATGGAGTTATTAGACAAATACTCGACCTCAATTACATTGAGTTCGCACATACTGTCTTTTATTGTGATTGGGTGGATGTTGATGATAAGAATGCTTGCAAAGTTGAACCCACCTCAAAATTGGTGATGGTGAATCTTAGTAAGCTCGTGAGTAAAAATACCATTCACGATGATCCGTTCATCCTTACATCTCAATTCAGTCAAGTATTTTATTGTCAAGATGTAAAGCTGAATGGGTGGTCAGTTGTTTTACACTCTCCCAAGAGACTGACGAAAGAAATAGATGCGATTGATATTGACCGTACGATGTATGACTCCATTCTCGAGGAAAATGATAAATTGCTGGAGCTTTTGGACACAGATTTCTAGTGCAATGATTTAGTTCTGAACTTGTTTTTGAATATGCGATATTCTATTTATTCCGTTTGTTGTTGTTGTTGTAAAGATTTAATAGTTTATTGCTTTTTGAACATTTAATACATGTATGGTTGTTTGAAATTATAATTCCATTTGAACATGCCATCTTCTTTATATTGCTATTTGAACATGTAATATTCTTATAAATGTTTATTTTGATTATTTTGGTGTCCAATAGTCACTTTTTTCCAGATAAATGTCTCATATGGGTGATACTTCGCAACCGTCAATAAATGGGGAGACACCTATATCAACCTCCCGTTCTAAGGTTGCTTCGGGTGCTTCAAGAGTAGGTGGTGACTCTTCCACTAAGAAGTTAAAATTTAATGAGCACGGCCTTCCAGTTGGTGAAGACTCATATACACTCTCAACCAGGTTGGGAGACTTAGCAAGGACACATGTTCCCATATCTTATACGAGTTGGAAACAAGTGGATGTGTGATATAAGAACTCAGTTTGGTCATCATTAATGGTATACTATTCCTTTCTATTCCAAAGAATGTAAATTCAATTATGTGATATTTTAATTTTATTTCTTCATATATTGTAGAAAGAGTTCCCAGATGTGCGCGAAAGTCAGAAGCAAATTTTTATGAAAAAAGCGAACGATGCTTGGAAAAAGTTCAAGTCAAAGCTAAGGGTTAATTTGAAGGATGGTGATATTGGAAAGTGGAAGGAGAAAGTGCCACGAAATGTCAAATCTGAGGACTGGGAGGTGTTTTGCAATAATGAAGTTTTAGAGGTTCAAAAGGCTTTGCGAAGAAAGAACAAAGAGACTAAACTAAATTATGTGAGAAAGACAACTCATAATACAGGTCGTCATGGTTATGCCCGAGCTTCAGAGAATTGGAGAAAGGAGCATGGGCGTGCACCCACTCGTGCTGAATTGTGGTTGGCAACTCATATAATCAGAGGAGGTGGTTATGCCCCTCATGATAAAATATTTGCGGTAATTTAAATTTTTTAATGTTCGTTTTGTTTAAACAAAGTATCGTATCATCAAACCTAATGTTAATATATTTTTATACAGTACCAAATTCAAATGCTTCTGGATGTATACAAAGCGAGTGGTCAGGAGGAGACCTTGGATGCCGGGCCTATTTTTGAGGTTTTCGAAAAAGATACGCGAGGACGTGTTCGTTGTGTTGGGTCCACAATTTCGAGAACCGCTATATTAGGGTCGGCATTTGCTAGAGAAATGCTTGAGGAGGTGAAAGAGGACACCAGAAATTGGAAGGATCATGTTGATCACCTTAGGAGTGACATAGAGGGGATAAAATCCTCATTAGATGAATTCATTACCGACTTCAAAACCGGAAAATTTTCATGTGTTGGACACAACGTTCAGGAGTTACGTACTATAGGCACTGGAACTCCTTCGTGTTCTCGTTCCTCCCCTGCATTCGAGGTTCCAAATTTCACCTCGCTAATTGAATGCAAAATACTATCCCACACACGTGAACTTGTTGGTTATGGGAGGAAAATGCAACCAGGAGCCGTCTCGACCATTCACTTCCATAAGTTGAGAAAGAATGAAGTGCGAGTTTTACTCGATGACATCAAAGTGCCCGAGTATCCAGTTTGGGGTGGAAAACAAGCTCATTGCTAGAACTTGGAAGATGTTGGTAAAAATGGAATGATGTATTGGCTCGACGACCTTTGTCCTCCCATTGGTGACACCGACGAATGACCTTTGTCCTCCCATTGGTGACACCTGTGACCTACGCCACCTTGCTTCGAAGTACTTCCCTCTAAGGTACAAATCTGCAAAATCTCTACTTATATTCCTAATTCATGCTTCTATAATCCTGCTCCACTATCTACTGAATTGAGTTATGTTGTTTCTATAATCGTTATGCAATTAACTAGGAAAACCAGTTATTTATTTATCATTATTGAGCGGGAAGAACGGGAAAGCTATTATATATAACATGGGAAACAACAGATGAGATTGAAAACAACAGATGAAATTGAAAAAGCAAATATGCTGTTTTCGCTCAAAAAATTCTTATGGCATCGAACATTTTTTAGCAACTGCTAATTTGCAAACTTAATTACCCGAGAACATAGATGTCAAAGCGTATATACATATGCGTTCAGTGCAATGACCCATCCAAAACAAATTTGTGTGTGTGAAGTTGGAAATTAATTACCCGAGAACATAGATGTCAACGTAGTTATCTTTGCCTATGTCGATCCAATCCTCTATATTCAAGTCATCTGGTGGTGAAATGCCTCCAACATTCCACGAGCCAACGAACAATCTTTCGGATAAAGAATTAACAAAAATGAATGGGGAATGAGAGATTTATATATAACAACTGTTATATATAACAGCTTCTGTTATATATAACACTGTTATATATAATAACTCTGTTATATATAACAGAGTTGTTATATATAACAACTGTTATATATAACAGCAACTATATATAACAACTGTGAACAATGCCAAGTTAGCGAGTATCATCCAAACTATATCAGTTCAGATATCAAGCAAGTATCATCAGTATATCAGTTCACTGACTACTCAAGTATCAACCAATACTAAAATCCTATAGCAGCTCTCAATTCAGGTATCATCCAATTCAAAATTACATACCAAAAATGAGGGGAATCAGGTATATTCAAAGTTTTTTGGGTGACCTTGTTTTCCCTTCTTGAGCAACTACCAAATTAGTCTACTATATACATACCAAACGACATATATGTATATATTATAAACATTATTTCTCCCAATATTTTCAATTACCAAATTACAAGTCTTCATGTATATAGTATAAACATTATTTCGCCCAATATCTGTTAATTGTGATACTTATATAGTAGGTTACATGACTATATAATTTATACATTTGTGTAAAACCAATATGGTTCACGAATAATTAGTTGTGTAGCCTTTTCTACATCTATGTTATAGAGTAGGCAGTGAACATATTGTTAACACTTATAACATATGCATGACTGAATAACATAGTATGCTGCATAACTTATATAGTAGGTTGCATAACATAGTAGGCTGCATACTATTAGTTCTATCTTGTTGATTCTTATACAGTAGGTTGCATAACTTATGTATATATGTATATAGTAGGCTGCATAACATATATCTTATTGATTCTTATATAGTAGGTTGCATAACATACTATATATGTATATAGTAGGCTGCATAACATAGTAGGCTGCGTATTGTCAGTGTTATCTTGTTGATTCTTATATAATAGGCTTCATAACTTATGTATATATATGTATATAGTAGGCTATATAACTTATATAGTAGCTTGTTGATTTGTTTGAGCACAGCATTTTTTTCTTTGGGAGGTTCAATTTCTGAGCTTGTAATTTGGTAATTGAAAATATTGGGCGAAATAAAGTATTTTGGGTGACCTTGTTTTCCCTTCTTGAGCAAACCAAAAATGTCGTTTTTTCCTCTTGGTAGAGGCTGGCGCTGTTTGATTTGTCCTCTATCTCCAAGTACTCGTCGTGAGGGTATTTGACTACAGGAGGTTGTCTGGAATTCATAGTGAATCTATCAAGAGCTGGTGGGACAGTTAGGCATATGCCTCTTGCGGTTTCAGCCCATGAGTTCACAAACTCCATTGCTGTTATTCCATCAACCATATAATGGTTAATTGTCATTCCCAGTACAAATCCTCCACATTTGAACCTTGTGACCTGTTGTGGTAGAGACAAGCATAACCTCTAAAAAAATATCATAGTGATAGATTGGGTATAATCCCATATGGCTTAATTACTTATCTTTTGAAGAACTAGAGATACCAAAATCAATCAGGGTGAGGAGAAGAGTAGAGTAGATAGTGATCTAACCTCTTGCATTATTCTAGTGACAACTTTAATTACATATTTTGTCCCAAATAAGAATCCCCATTTAATGCTTGCAAATTTAAAGGAATTTTTTTCTTTTTCCAATTGACCGTCCAAATTTATGTTGATGCTCGGTTAATCGTACATTATGCATATGAAATCGCTCAAGGGTAAAATTGAAATTTTATATACGAATAAGATGTTTATTTTATTGTCCCTCACCCTTAGCGCGAACACCTCGCACGGGACCAATGTAACTTGTAGGAATTGACCGCGTAGTCCCGGGTCTCCCGGTTTGTGAATATGACGATAATTTGCAAAAATCAGCACTTAAACTTAAAAACAAGCCGTTAATGGGTGAAAACCCAAACCACCCCGCAAACGACCCCGTAGGGGGCACGAACACCTCACACGAGACCAATGTAACTTGTAGGAACTGATCGCGTAGTCCCGGGTCTCCCGGTTTGTGAATATGACGATAATTTGCAAAAATCACACTTAGTTAAAAACAAGCCGTCAAAGGGTGAAAACCCAAACCACCCCCCAAACGACCCCGTAGGGGGCACGAACACCTCGCACGGGACCAATGTAACTTGTAGGAACTGACCGCGTAGTCCCGGGTCTCTCGGTTTGTGAATATGACGATAATTTGCAAAAATCAGCACTTAAACTTAAAAACAAGCCGTTAAAGGGTGAAAACTCAAACCACCCCCCAAACGACCCCGTAGGGGGCACGAACACCTCGCACGGGACCAATGTAACTTGTAGGAACTGATCGCGTAGTCCCGGGTCTCCCGGTTTGTGAATATGATGATAATTTGCAAAAATCACACTTAGTTAAAAACATGCCGTCAAAGGGTGAATACCCAAACCAACCCCCAAACGACCCCGTAGGAGGCACGAACACCTCGCACGGGACCAATGTAACTTGTAGGAACTGATCGCGTAGTCCCGGGTCTCTCGGTTTGAGAGTATGACGATAATTTGCAAAAATCAACACTTAAACTTAAAAATAAGCCTTTAAAGGGTGAAAACCCAAAACGCTTAAACTTAAAAACAAGCCGTTAAAGGGTGAAAACCCAAATCACCCCCCAAATGATCCCGTAGGGGGCACGAACACCTCGCACGGGACCAATGTAACTTGTAGGAACTGACCGCGTAGTCCCGGATCTCCCGGTTTGTGAATATGACGATAATTTGCAAAAATCACACTTAGTTAAAAACAAGCCGTCAGAGGGTGAAAACCCAAACCACCCCCCAAACGACCCCGTAGGGGGCACGAACACCTCGCACGGGACCAATGTAACTTGTAGGAATTGACCGCGTAGTCCCGGGTCTCCCGGTTTGTGAATATGACGATAATTTGCAAAAATCAGCAATTAAACTTAAAAACAAGCCGTTAATGGGTGAAAACCCAAACCACCCCCCAAACGACCCCGTAGGGGGCACGAACACCTCGCACGGGACCAATGTAACTTGTAGGAACTGACCGCGTAGTCCCGGGTCTCCCGGTTTGTGAATATGACGATAATTTACAAAAATCACACTTAGTTAAAAACAAGCCGTCAAAGGGTGAAAACCCAAACCAACCCCCAAACGACCCCGTAGGAGGCACGAACACCTCGCACGGGACCAATGTAACTTGTAGGAACTGATCACGTAGTCCCGGGTCTCTCGGTTTGAGAGTATAACGATAATTTGCAAAAATCAACACTTAAACTTAAAAACAAGCCGTTAAAGGGTGAAAACCCAAAACCCCCCCCAAACGATCCCGTACGGGGGCACGAACACCTCGCACGGGACCAATGTAACTTGTAGGAACTGACCGCGTAGTCCCGGGTCTCCCGGTTTGTGAATATGACAATAATTTGAAAAAATCAGCACTTAAACTTAAAAACAAGTGGTTAAAGGGTGAACACTTAAACCACCCTCCAAACGACCCCGTATGGGGCATGAACACCTCGCACGGGACCAATGTAACTTGTAGGAACTGACCGCGTAGTCCCGGGTCTCCCGGTTTGTGAATATGACGATAATTTGCAAAAATCACACTTAGTTAAAAACATGCCGTCAAAGGGTGAATACCCAAACCAACCCCCAAACGACCCCGTAGGAGGCACGAACACCTCGCACGGGACCAATGTAACTTGTAGGAACTGATCGCGTAGTCCCGGGTCTCTCGGTTTGAGAGTATAACGATAATTTGCAAAAATCACACTTAGTTAAAAACAAGCCGTCAAAGGGTGAAAACCCAAACCACCCCCCAAACGACCCTGTAGGGGGCACGAACACCTCGCACGGGTCGAATGTAACTTGTAGGAACTGACCGCGTAGTCCCGGGTCTCCCAATTTGTGAATATGACGATAATTTGCAAAAATCAGCACTTAAACTTAAAAACAAGCCGTTAATGGGTGAAAACCCAAACCACCCCCCAAACGACCCCGTAGGAGGCACGAACACCTCGCACGGGACCAATGTAACTTGTAGGAATTTACTGTGTAGTCCCGGGTCTCCCGGTTTGTGAATATGACGATATTTGCAAAAATCAGCACTTAGTTAAAAACATGCCGTCAAAGGGTGAAAACCCAAACCACCCCCCAAACGACCCCGTAGGGAGCACGAACACCTCCCACGGGACCAATGTAACTTGTAGGAACTGACCGCGTAGTCCCGGGTCTCCCGGTTTGTGAATATGACGATAATTTGCAAAAATCAGCACTTAAACTTAAAAACAAGCCGTTAAAGGGTGAAAATTCAGACCACCCCCCAAACGACCCCGTAGGGGGCACGAACACCTCGCACGGGACCAATGTAACTTGTAGGAACTGACCGCGTAGTCCCGGGTCTCCCGGTTTATGAATATGACGATAATTTGCAAAAATCACACTTAGTTAAAAACATGCCGTCAAAGGGTGAATACCCAAACCAACCCCCAAACGACCCCGTAGGAGGCACAAACACCTCGCACGGGACCAATGTAACTTGTAGGAACTGATCGCGTAGTCCCGGGTCTCTCGGTTTGAGAGTATGACGATAATTTGCAAAAATCAACACTTAAACTTAAAAATAAGCCGTTAAAGGGTGAAAATCCAAAACACCCCCCAAACGATCCCGTAGGGGGCACGAACACCTCGCACGGGACCAATGTAACTTGTAGGAACTGACCGCGTAGTCCCGGATCTCCCGGTTTGTGAATAGGACGATAATTGGCAAAAATCAACACTTAAACTTAAAAACATGCCGTTAAAGGTTGAAAACCCAAACCATCCCCCAAACGACCCCGTAGGAGGCACGAACACCTCGCACGGGACCAATGTAACTTGTAGGAACTGACCGCGTAGTCCCGGGTCTCCCGGTTTGTGAGTATGACGTTAATTTCCATTCATGTATGTAATTTTTTTGTTTTGAGTATTTTTTTTTGTAAATTATTGGGTTACTAATATCGTATCTTTTTTGTATTCTATTTTTTTTGCAGGATAACAGTTTATCGTTGGCTTTTATTCGCGTGGAATACACAAAGAACTCAATGGTTTACAACAAGGGGTTTATTAATGAATCCATTTTTTTGTGTCATGACCGTACGGTCTTTTGTTGTTTTATTATTGACTTTTATGTCCATGAGGGCTTTTGTAAGTTAATTGTTATATTTTGTGGTCGTGCGGGCTTTATGTTAGGCAGGTTTTGTATTAACAGGTTTTGGAATGTCCAGAAAATAGAGGAAACTCTGCCCAATTTTTTTTTGGCATGCGAGCAGTTAAAGACTTGTAATATTTTGAATTTTGTATGTACATTAGTTTATTAATAACGCGCAATATTATTAATTTGTGAATTTTGTGCTTTCAAATATTTTTTTTTAAATTAAAAAAAATTGGCACAGTTCAAAACCGTGGCAAAAGTGTATCATATTTTGGCACAGTTTTAAACTGTGCTAATTTTTTTTAAATTATGCTGAATCTGGCACAGTTAAAAACTGTGCCAAAAGTGTGCCAGAAATATCAAATTCTGGCACGGTTTAAAAGTGTGCCAGAAGTGTTCCTATTTTGAAGAATCTGGCACAGTTAAAAACTGTGCCAAAAGTTGCCAGAAATATCAAATTCTGGCACGGTTTAAAAGTGTGCCAAAAGTGTTCCTATTTTGCTGAATCTGGGACAGTTAAAAACTGTGCCAAAAGTGTGCCAGAAATATCAAATTCTAGCACGGTTTAAAAGTGTGCCAGAAGTGTTCCTGTTTGACTAATTCCGGCACACTTTTAAACCGTGCCAGAAAAAAATTCCCATTTTGGAACACCTGATTCTGGCACAGTCCAAAACCGTGCCAGATTTGATCTGGCACGGTTTTGAACTGTGCCAGAATCCTGTTTTTGGTGTAGTGAGTGAGGCAATTCACATGCACTTAGGTATATCAAATGGGTTGTCCACACCTACTGATTGCCCTTAAAAGAAAGAAGTATATCCCGAAAGTCATGCAAAAGGGAAGAACCTTTCCACTAACCCAACAACTTTATACCCTCATATAGGAGTCAAATCCAGGGCATTCATATTTAGTTTGCTAGTTGCTACATGAAACTCTGTCAAAATGCCGAGTCGGCATGCCGCCCAATTTTCACGCGATTTCTTCTTTTTCAAAACGGGACCTTGTCCATGTGCCTAGAAACAAGTCAAACCATGGTTTACATATTTTTCAAACCCAATTTTCCTTGGCTCGAGTCCCGTCCGGCATTTATTTTTGCATTTAGGTAAACCTAATACAAGTGAGAACATAATAATAATCATAATGAGACTCTTCTCTCATTTTTCCCTCATTCTTTTCCAAAAGTGTGAAAAATATTTTCCCCCTCTTTTATTAAAATACCAAAAACATTTTTTCTCCTTTTCATCAAAATACCAAAAGCATTTTTCCTCTGTTTTATCAAAAATATCAAAAATGTTTTCCCTCCTCTTCAATAAAAATCGTTCTTCTTCCTCTTTTTCAAAAAATAAATTCGAATCATTTTTCTTCTCAAGTCAATTGCATACCCGACCCTTGGCCTGGCTCCCTATTGTCTTCGGTCTTCCATTAACCACCCCAAAGCTTTTCTAGTTCCCCTGCTACTTCCTCCGAGTTTGGAATCTACCTTCATTAGTCCTCCATGGAAAACGCCGATCAAGTACCGAATGTGCAACCTGATCTGGTGGCAGTCCTAGTCCAACTTAGTGCCAAGATTAACAACTTTCAGTTTGAGGTTTACGAGATGCGGCTAGATTGTGTCCATATTCTCGAGGAGCCCTAGGTCCTCGTCCCTTGTGCTAGGGGTCCACCCGCACCTGAGCCTGTGTGGGTCCCGAAAGAATATCAACATGTTCCATCCACCCCTCCTGCCAATGGGCCACCACCAGGTCAACTCCCTATGCCAAATCTTGCCTAGCCAGTACCTATAGATCCGAAGGAAGAAGAGTTAAACAAGGTCAAGTAGGATCTTAAGATGTTAACCAAGAAGTTTGGCCATATCTGAATCTCTGAGAACTACATGCATTACACCCATATGTCTCATTTACTTAAAGCAAGGTTGCCAAAAAAGTTTAAGATGCCTAACATTGAGAAGTTCGGGGGCAGCGGACCCCTAATTATCCATCTTTGAATCTACCACTGATCCATGACTCTCCTCGGTTCCTCTAATAAAATAATGGCCCAGATGTTCTAACAGACTTTGAAAGACAATGCTCTTCGTTGGTTTCAGTCCCTCGAGGAATCCAGAATTTACAATTGGGAGGATGTTTCCCGGGAATTCCCGTCACAGTCTAAATACAACGAGGAATTAGATGTTACACACCGTGATCTAGAACTTCTCAAACAGAACATTGGAGAATCCATCAATAGTTTCATAAAAAAGAGGAGGGAGAAATCTGCCACTATGACCAACCGACCTTCCGAAGAGGAGAAAGTTAGTATTATAAAGAAAAACTTTCTTACCCCATGTCCGAGCAATGATGGGAGAACAATTGTAGGAGGGTGCTTTAGATTATATATGGAGGCGTAACCCCTATTGAGCATGGTAATGACAAGTTAATTGGCCACAGATTTGGATTAATGATAGAACACGTAAACACAAACCCAAGGAAGATAGACTCAGTTTAAACTCACAAAGCTCTCATGTCTAACTCAGGAAATAGTAATGAACTTTAGAAGTAACTTAGCTGGAGGGAGAGAGAAGTAAGAACCCTAGATACACCTTGGTAGGCAGGTCAAAACACACCAAACACCCTCAAGAATCTCTGTCAAATATTAAAAGCTTCGTAATAAATAACAATGGTGAGTGAGTAAACTCTCTGGTTTGCAATAACTCTCTCTGGTGTGTATTCTCTCTCGCAATAACTTATGAACTCTCCAAAAAATCCTCTTTTTCCCTCAAAGGTGGTTGGGGTCCTTAAATAGCCCCCCACACCACCCCCGAGGCAACTCAGTCATTAAAACTATGAAAGACATCCCTCATACTTTATGTTACAACATTAAATACCTGATGCACTAGCTATCTCCACGTCATAAATATTAAATACCAAGACATGCCTTTTTGCCTAACCACTGTGTGTCAAGGGACTGTTGTCGCAGAGGTGGCTCACCAACTGCCTGACAGTCCCAAATACCACGGTGGTTTACTCAAGTGCATGTCTGACATTGTTTAGATCGCTAGTGACATTACTTACAATAGATGTGACATTAAGTAGAGGGTTGTTTGGTTTGCAACTCAACGCCCGATGGGACTCCAAGCTGCTCTGCCTAAGGTTCCACGGTAAGGGTCCTTCGGTGTTTTACCAGGTGTATCTAAGGTGGTCAGGACAAGCCCCAACGGTGCCTTACTTCTCAATCCTCTAAACCAAGTTCCTCTAAAGTTCCCATGGTGAGGTCATTCGATAGAGCATGAAAGCTCTCCCAGGCCCTGCCAAGCCTGGTCTCCCGTGAGTACCATTTGACCTCATACAAACTGATTTATTATTATCGTTATGTCATTACAACCATTAAAGATTACAGTCATCAATAATGAAAATACAATATGACTAATACAACAAGCTAAAATATGAGCTGTCGCGCCAAACTGCCTCGCCTAGTTGCCACGCTTGAGCTGCTTCGGTTGCCTAATCTCAAACACTGTTGCTAATGGGAGTTTATCCCCAATCTTAAGATTACCTTCAAGCCCCCTCTACATTTGCCCCCTCGTGGAGGGATTTGTTGGAACAAGAAATGTCTGCACGAAACTTCTCAATCCGATGAACCTGCTCTGTGTGACATAGTTCTCAATCCGTGGACAAGAAATTCTGGCTCTCCTTTCCCGTTAGGACCGCAGCAAAATATAGTCTTTGGGAAAAAGCTAAAATTCTCCCCGATGTACCTAAGTCGAAGCGCCATTCTCATTGGGACTTGGGTGAAGGGACGTCGCCGCTTTTTCTTCGTGCTGATCCCCAACCGTTCTAGCTCTAACGTTTGGAATTCTCCTCCGTGGTGCTTCGCTATTTTTGAAAAACGATGAGGCATGTGGCGAGGGGACGTCGTATCATGTTGAACCGTTTGGGGATCTCCTTCGTTAGAAGTTCAATGGATATGCCTGACAAAATCTTCTGGCGCCAAAACTTAAACTTATTGCAGAAGGCAACGATTTCTGTTCTCTATGCGTCACTTCATTAATGACGTGGCGTTGTCTTTTCAACTGCCCAAAGTACTTCCCGAAGTGCCACGTGTTCATGTGAAATGATTACAGGCGGCCGCGCACGTGTGAAAGTGGGGAAATCTAAACACCGAACTTGGAAATTTCAAACGTGCATATCCCAACACTTAACCTTTCTTTTCTCTTACTTTGGCTTCGTCTTCCTCAAGCTTCCATTTCACTCTAGAGAGAGAAAGTCTGTGAGAACTCCATTGCTAGAACTTCATTGTTATTGCTCTTTCCTAACTTCTTTCTTCTGTTACCTTCTATACCACCACTTGTGATCGTGTTTCTCCATTCTCGCTCTCAATCCCTTCTTTCTCAAAGCTTTTCTGTTACTGTGTCATTATTTGCCATGGCATCCTCAAGCAACCCCACCGTGTCTGCCACCAGTGTTCCGTCTGCCGCCACCACTGCTGCCTCCGCCCTGGATGCTGCTCACCGGAACAGCTGAGGTTTTATCATCGCTCTCCTATTTTTGGGGAGGGTGATGACTTTGCTGTTGCCTGTAAGACTGTTTGTTTTTCTTCTAAGTTTGACGCCCTACTGTTGGGTGATGAGGATGAAGAATCGTCTAAGTGGGGTTTTCTGCCCTCAGAAGGAACTCTCAGATTTCGCTTGGAGCGAGGGGACTTTCCGTGGTCCCACATTGATTTCGAAGCACCCAGGGGATCCCCTGCCCACTTTGCTGCCTGGAACTCCCACATGTAGAGTCCATATGCTGATATTCTCACCAAGCTTGGGTTGTAACGAGCTAAATGGTTTGGTGAGTTCACTCTTTCGAAGAACAATGCTGCCCTTCCTGTCTTGGTCTCTCGATGGAACGTTACTACTCACACGTTCATCGCTGCGTGGGGAGAGTTTACAATAACTTTGGAAGATGTCTGTGAGCTCTTGGGCCTTGAAGCGACATGCCATGCGCCTTATACTTATGAGCCTATGGACGCCCAAGAGATGGCTGACCATTTAGAGTTGGACCGGATATGCCGAAGTTGCATCGGTTCTTCAAACAAAGCCACCTTCACTCCTCTGATTAATTACTTCTTCAAGGATTCTAGTGAAGGAAGTTCTTCAACAAATGCCCTTGGTCAAGGTACACCGTTGGAACTTCCTGCTTATATCCTCGTGATTCTCTCCCATTTCTTTTTAATGGGCAAACCCAATGACCAACCCCGAAGGGACCTTATTAACATGTCCCTTCATTTGGCCCGAGGTATAAAACTTCCACTGGCTACAATTGCCCTGGGGTCCCTTTACACCTGGCTAGATAGGACTTTGTTCGACATGGAACGGTCACTTGGTCGTTATAACTTGGCCAATTTTGCCAACGGCGTCCTTATAACCGGCTTCCTTTACTTTCGCTTTCCTGTCGTAGCGGCCAAAACCAACAGTCCTCCTTCGGGGGAAACAATTCTGCCTCCACGGTCCTTTATTTATCACAGGAGATAAAGCCGAAAGGAGCTGATTTCTGTGATTGACCGTTTTGAGAACTTCGTCATGAGGCCTTATCAGGAGGAGGTCTTCTTTCATACTTGTGAGTTTTTTCAGCGTGAGGCAAGAGTGGTGCAGGTCCCTTCCCTAGATTTTGAGGATCCCTTGCTTGCCATGGTCCTTTTGTTCTCTCCAGGATATCTTCCTTCTTACACTGAGTGGGGATATACTAGTGAGCATTATAATCCCAACCGATGCAGCCGCCAGTTTGGGTTTGACCAGGGGGCGCCACGTCCAGTGTTTCAATCGTCAAACCCCAAGATCTCCTTTAGCGAGGCATGTTCTCTGTTTTATTTGACCGCTGCATAGGGGATATGTTCAACCATGGCTGGGCGTGTCACCATTCCCAGTATTACTAGGCATGGGAATGTGACCCCTTTGTTTGCCACAAAGTATTGGCCGAAGCAACTAGCTGAAATTGCTGAGTTCGTTGAGGGGGATCCGGTGTATCCCCCCATTTCTTCATTTTCTGCCTTAGAGTTGGGGCTGAAAGGCAACTCTGTACTTGGGATAGAATTCCCTCTAAGTTCAACCCCCAAAGCACCTCCCATCGAGCTTCCCCCACTTTGTCCCATGGTCCCAGTTGCCACGCCAAAACCCAAAACTCCTGCTGCTCCGAAGAAGGCTGCCCCCTCTATCGAAGCTACTACCAACGAGGGGTCTTCTCAACCACTTGCTAAGAAGGCAAAAACGGCCAAGAGTGGGACATCAAAGTCAAAATCTAAGTCCCAGAAGCCCCAAACTCTCGTGGCAGCCCTTCCCATAGCCTCCGTTCCACCTCCCATGCCTGCTGAGATGGCTGAGCGTGTAAGAAGGGAGGCCCAAGCAAAAATATATCGAATAAATACCGAGTATCAAGGGCACGCCATCGTTGTTCCTTCTTCCGTTTCTTTCCCCACGGTGGTGGTTGATCCTACAGAGCCAACGACTAGAAGGAGAAAGAGCTCCAGGGTTCCTCGAGGGGTCAGTACTGGTGCGACGGGGTCAAGGAGGAAGACCTTGGGTACCAAGCCTCAGAGGAAGCAGAATCCGGAGGTACATCTCACTCCTGCCCCCTCCCCCGTTGTCACCTCACCTTCTGCATCCGAGGTATGTATACTTGATTTATTCAATTTCCCTTTTTTCCCTTAGGGCAGGCTACGTTCGCCTACTTATTGACAACTGTGGTGCAGGGGATTGAAAAAGAAGGACCAAACCCCCCCAGTCCTCCCATGAGCCCTTTCATGGGGGGACGCTTCGGTGCATCTTGTACCGATGTGACTCCTCCCTGTTCCCCCATGACGGGGCTTACCTATTCTCGTCGTTCAGTCGGTCAACGTGCAAGGGAAGTCATTTTGGGAGGTGAAGCCGCTGATCCTGCGAGTGATTCATCGCCTCCAGTGGTAACACAACCCGAGATAACATTCTCGGTCCCCTCTGATTTACGGACCTCACCTGAGGCTCCTCTGCCCGTTGTTGTTGTTGAGGAGACTAAGCCCGAGGTATGATTCCCTCTATAGTTTATTTATTGTAGTCTTTTCGGTCCCACTCTTTTCTTATTTGACTTGTTGAATCCTGAGATATTTTGGGTGCCCCAGGTTGCAGTATCCTTGTTTTTGGCAAGCGTTCTTCTTCCAACAACGCTGATGAGACCCCTGACTGCCATTCCCCTTTTTAGCACCATAACTGAGGTAAGTAGCACGTAGAGATACTTCTTCATATTTTCTGTGCCTATTCCTTTTTTTTTCTAACACTTGCCTTTATGCCACAATTTTCTCCTGATCTTGCACCACCTCATGCAGTCAAGGCCCAGGTTGCTTCGCCCCAATATAGTGGTGCTTTTACACCCCGTCGTGTTGGGCCTTTGTTTGGGAGCCCATTGTCTTCGCCCCATGAACCCAGTATCCTGGCCCTGGTGCCTTATATAGGTAAGGGAGTTTTGCCAAGCGTTGAGGCTTCTGCGACCAGGGACCCCGTTATGGCTTCTGGGGCCATAATCTCACCCCCAACGGTTCCTGTCCCTGCGGCTGCTCTACATGCTCCCGTTCTTACCCCTGTAGTTACTGAGGTATTTTCGTAAACTCTTGTTAAGATTGTTTCATAAACTCCACCTTATAACGGTGACTTAACAATGAAAACGCTTGTTAAGATTTTTCATAAACTCCACCTTATAACGGTGACTTAACAACGAAAACGCTTGTTAAGATTTTTCATAAACTCCACCTTATAACGGTGACTTAACAACGAAAACGCTTGTTAAGATTTTTCATAAACTCCACCTTATAATGGTGACTTAACAACGAAAACGCTTGTTAAGATTTTCCATAAGTTCATCATGCCCTCTATCTCTTTTCAGGTTGCTCGGGAAAATTCTCTCCCATTTCTTTCGCCTATGGCCTCCCCCCATCGGGAACCTGCTTCTTTGGAAAATTCTGGTCATGATGATCAGGGTTCCACGACTGGTGTTGCAGCGGAGAGAGAATCTGGGTGCGAACTCCCTCTTCCTAACCTGGCTCCTCACGCCTTCTGCCTGATGGTGCTTCGGCAGTCCCATCAAATGCCTGTCAACCACCGTTTGGTGATCGAACAACTGGTGAATCATCACCCTGGGACCTTCACACTGGATTGTCTGCGTTCCAACATTCACGTGATGAGTCACAGACTTCAAGGCATGGCGATAGTTGTTGCTGAAATTACCAGTACTCCTACGGCAAGCGTTACTCGATCCCTACTTAACCAATTTCTGGGTTTCCTGAGGGAGTTGGAGCGTGATGGTTTCCGTTTTCACTGGCTTATAACACACTTGAAGACTTTGAAGAACCAACAACTGATCGGCCAGAGGGAAGTTTTACGAAAGCACCCCTTTTGGAAGCAGTGGATCAAGAGGTAAAGGATGCCGAAGAACCTTTGTGTCTAGTCAAACTGAAACGCGAGAGACTCTTCATCGAACGTACACAAGTGCAAACGAGACTGGAGGTTTCTATTAATGCCCAACGATCTTTCACAGCAGCTTCTTTGGGCCTTCCTGGAGATTTTTTCTCTGCCTCAGATTTATTGTTTCTTTTAGATTAGTTGCCTCTTGTATACAGATCCTCCATTTGCTTTTATCTATGTAATTATTGGGCGATAGTTCCCAAAACAAATTTTTGTAATGCTCTATTGTTTATGAATGAAGAATATCTATTTTTCAATCCCTTCGTGTGTTCTGACTGTTGTTGTATGCTATAGAGTTCTATATTTCTGCGATTCTATCATTATGTTCAAATTGTAACCCAAAACTTATATATTTATAACAATAACCAGTCATAACATCGGTTCGAACTTGATTGTTTACACATGATAAACCTTCAGCCATTTATTGTTAATGTTAAATGGCTTGTCTTCTTCTAACTTTGAAATTAAACAATAACCTGAGTCATGTGCTTCCTTCACAACGAAAGGTCCCTCCCAGTTGGCTGCGAACTTCGGTAGAGGAAGCCCCCTGATGTTCTTTACTGCAGCTTTTAATACGAGGTCTCCCTCCACGAACTTCCTTGGTCTCACCAAGTTATCGTATGCCCTGGAGAGTTGTTTCGTATATATTTGGAAGTGCTGCATCGAATTATTTTTGTGTTCATCCAACGCTTCCAGCTGTACATGCCTACTTTGAGGGAGCATGCTACTTCGCAAAGAATAACGAGCAGAGGGAACTTCCAATTCTACTGGGAGGATTGCCTCGGCCCCATAAACAAGAGAGAACGGCGTGCACTACAAAAAAAAGTTGCTTTTAAGACCCTATTTTTTTAGACAGACGAAATATAGTCTTTAAAACATACTTTTTTATACGGATATAATGAGCCGTCTCAAAAACTATTATTTTTTGGGACTGCTAATTATATCCGTCTAAAAAAGGTCATTTTTTGATACGGTTAATTATACCCGTCTAAAAAAAGGTCACTTTTTGATACGATTAATTATATCCGTCTTATAAAGTAAAGCAAATGAGACGGTAAATACTTACTGTATCAAAAGATAAACCAAATAAGACGACTAAAAAAATTGATTCCCACCACTAATTATTTTCATCTCCCGCTCTAACACTTTAACCTAACTTCCCACCTCAAAAAAAACAAAAAATGAAAAACAAAAAACATAAACAAACCAAAGACCCAAATCTCGTCTCCAACAAATCCAAACCGCCCCCCGTCGCCCCCCCCCCCACCCACCCACGGCCGTTTCTTCTCCACCCACAGCGGCGCGCTCCGCCCCCCCCCCCCCCCCCACCCACCACAACTGCGTTCTCTCCCTCCCCCAGCTGCGTTATCTCTCCCGTTATTTTCTTTTCATGGTAAGTTTTCATCTTTACTTTTTTTTGAGGAAAATAACATAGAAATTATTGTTATTAATTTATTTATTATTTTTCTTCTTCAAAATATGCTACTGTAAATAGTCTGTTGCACAATGGTAACAATGGGTGATCAAAAATTATTCTTTAGACATAATTAATGATGCCATATACATAAAACTGTAAATAAATAACCATATGTGTAATACTTATATAAAATGTAAATAAAGAGTGGATGCTTATTTGTTGATTTGAATTTTTTTTGTAGCTTTCAATGTGACCTAATAAGAAGATCTATAATAGGCTATTTATTTTGTTTGATGTTATATAGCATTATGGTTCATGTTGGCTCAATGATTCTATAATAATTTTTTATTTAATTTTTAAAGAAATTCTTAAATGCATGAACTAATTATTCAAAGATCCTAAAATTATTCTTCTCCCAAACCATTAATGTGTTTTTTTTTATGTATTTGAGGTTTGTAGAACGATTGATTAGGTTTTTGATGTAAAGTTATGATTGGTAGATCTTTTTTTTTATGTATTTCTAAGAATGAAGTTAAATGATATTGGGTTTTATTACTACAAAGCTAAAGGCAAGGATAAAAATGATTTAGGGATCGTTTGGTTCGAGGTTTAGAAAAGGGATGGGAATTCTTGATTCCAAGAATTCTAAGTTCCTGAAATCTTGAATTCCTTTCCATTGTTTGGTTCGAACGGGAATTCTTTTTTTTTCGGCATCTAAATTATTTTCCCATATTAGGAATAAATATCATTTAATTAAAATACCCTTCTACTTGATTTGAGTGTGTGCGCGCGAGTGTGTGGTGAGTGTGTGTGTGTGTGTGTGAGTGTGTGTGAGAAAGTATATGTGTGTGTGTGAGAGAGAGAGAGAGAGAGATAGTGTGAGAGAAAGAGAGAGAGAGTGTGTGTGTGTGAGAGAGAGAGAGCGTGTGTATATGTGAGAGAGCGTGTGTGTGTGATAGAGAAAGAGATTATGTGTGCGTGTTGTGAGAGAGAGAGAGAGAGAGTGTGTATGTGTATGAGAGAGAAAGAGAGAGAGAGAGAGAGTGTGTGTGTGTGTGTGTGTGTGTGAGAGAGAGAGAGAGAGTATATGTGTGTGTGTGTGAAAGAGAGAGAGAGTGTGTGTGTGTGTGTAAGAGAGAGATAATGTATGTGTGAGTTTAAGTGAGGTGGTATTTTTGTCTCACCACAAAAGTAAACTAGAATGCCCAGGAATATAGGATTCCCCCATTTTAGAGGGGAAATGAGAATTCCAATTTTGTTGGAATTATAAATTCCAGTAATTCTAAGTTCCTCCCAAATTTCCAACCAAACATTGTAATTCTAGATGAGGGGAATTCTAAATTCCTTTTCCAAACCTCGAACCAAATGAGTCATTAAAGTTCTACAACTACTTTGGGAGCAAGTATAGAAATGAAATTAACATGTTAAAGAAGTAGTATGAGTCTCATTCCTTCTTTAATTACATATCTTTTCTCAGAAAAAGTTTGTGACAATGAAGGAGTACGAGAAAGAAAAGAGTAAGAGAATAGAAGAGAATAGAGCAAAATTGAAGGAATTGGGAATACATGAATTGTATTCGTCACTTCAAAACAAAGATAAAAATAAAAAAAGTGGTTCAAAGAGTAAAAAAAAAAATCATTGGTGATGATGACGAGTTTGTGCCACGTGAAGAAGAAAATGAGCATATGGATTCAAACGAGGATGAAAATGGGTATGTGCCTTGTGAGTTTTTTAATGTGTAAATGTTTAGTGACGTAGATGTTAATTAGTTGATTGTGTGAATTTTTGTTTGATACTTTCCATTATCATGCGTGCATTAATACTTCAATATTTCAAATTTGAATTGCTCGGTTTAGTTAGCCATAATAATACTTAAATTGATGTGATGAATTATGTTCTTATTTTATAGTTTGTTCTCCTTTTATGTGCTAATCTTTTTAGGAATTCATGTTTGCCATTATTAATCTTTTTAGCTTTTCATCATCTTACTAAAACATTATTAATCTCTTTATCTTTATATTATGAAATATAAATTTACTGACATTTTTTTTAGATTCATAGATGGGAGCCATGGATAAGAGTTGGATTGATTTTCGCAATCGATGTTCAAAGGAATACATTAATGGGATTGAAGGGTTTCTTAACTATGCATATGATAATAAAAACATTGAGACAACGAAAATCAATTGCCCCTGTAAGAGATGTGCAAATCGAGTGTACCACGCCCGACAAACTGTGAGAGATCACCTTGAGATGCATGGTTTCGACAAGACATATAAGGTTTGGATTTTTCACGGAGAAACTTTTGGTGGTGTAAGCAGCAATATAAATACTCCGGGGGATGATATGTTAGTTGATGATATACATATACCTGTTGAACTGAGTGCTCGAGATAACATGGTTACAATGGTTCAAGAGGGAATAGGTATTTCCCACGCGCATGACAATATGCGTGAGGAGGAATATAACACCGAAGATGTCTTTGAATCCGACGGAGATGTTCCAGAGTACTATACTCTTATGAAAAAGGCTCAATGCGACTTTTATGAAAATTGTCCGCCTGGGATTACCGAATTATCATTTGTTGTTGAACTCTTGCAAATGAAGCAACTTCATGGTTGGACAAATTATTCTCTCACAGCTTTATTGAAATTTTTGGGGAGGATGTTTCCGCATGCTAGAATTCCCAAGTCTTTCTACCAAGCCAACAAGCTAAAAAAAGACTTGGGATTCAAGTACGAGACATGGGATGCATGCCCAAATAACTGTATGTTGTTTCGTAATGAAACCGAGGGTCTTGAAAAGTGTGGCATATGCGGATCTTCTCGATATAAAGATGAGGACTCAAGTATTGATGGTGTCCATGGTCCGAAGGTAGCCGTAAAGAAAATGAGATACTTCCCTTTGAAACCGAGATTGCAGAAATTATTTTGGTCATCCTATTCAGCTCCTTTAATGAAATGGCATGCTGAAGAAAGGATCGACGATGGTGTAATGAGACATCCCGCTGACTCTCCTGCTTGGAAAACTTTTAATGAGAAAAAACATTTTTTTGCGAGGGAGATTCGCAATGTTAGACTTGGGTTAGCTGCTGATGGATTTAATCTGTTTGGTAATATGAGCATTAAGCACAGCACATGGCCAGTTATCCTCATTATTTACAACTTACCTCCATGGTTGTGCATGAAGCAACCTAACTTGATTTTGTCTATTCTTATAGATGGACCAAAAGGACCCGGAGATAAGATTGATGTGTTTTTACAGCCATTGATTGATGAGTTGATTGAGCTATGGGTTGATGGTGTATGCACTTACGATGCATCAAGTAAGGAGTTCTTTCAGTTGCATGCATCGTTGTTGTGGACCATTAACGATTTCCCCGCTTATGCGATGTTATCGGGATGGAGCACAAAAGGTACATTTGCTTGCCCTTGCTGTAACGAAGACCACCAGTCAATGCGATTAGATAAGGGTAAGAAGTTATGTTATTGAGGTCATCGTTGATTCTTAGACTCGCGCAATAGGCTTCGTAGGCAGAAGGCACCATTTAATGGGAGGGTAGAATTACGTCCAGCCCCACTTAAACTTTCGGGCTTACAAGTATTGCAACAGTTGAATGATCTTGACGTTGAATGTGAATATAAGATGGAAGATGTCTTTAGAAGGAGGGAAAGAGAGGCGTTAGAAAAAAGTAAATAGGTAGTTCGAAAATGTAGATTTGGTTGGAAAAAAAAGAGCATATTTTTTGAATTGCCATATTGGAAGGATAATCTTATTCGCCATAATCTTGATGTCATGCATATTGAGAAAAACGTTTGCGATAATGTCCTGTTTACATTGTTGGGTGCTAAAGGGAAGACAAAATACAATTTACAGGCTCGAAAAGATCTAAAAAAATTGGGTATTAGATCAGAGCTACATCCTCAACCACGAGGGTTAAATCTAGAGTACCTCCCCCCTGCAGAGTACATGATGAGTAACAAAGAGAAGGAGATTTTTTTAAAAGTGTTGCAGAATGTTAAAATTCCTGATGGCTACTCTTCGAACATTTCACGATGCGTGAACATGCAAGAAAGAAATATTTCGGGATTAAAGAGCCATGATAATCATATTTTAATGCAACAATTACTTCCAATAGCCGCGAGAAGGGTATTGCCCACTCATATTGTCAAAGTCTTAATTGAATTGAGCAATTTCTTTGTTATACTGTGCTCAAAAGCAGTTACCGCAGCTGATTTGGAAAGGTTTGAAGATAGGATGGCCCTTACACTTTGTAGCCTTGAGAAGATATTCCCTCCGAGTTTCTTTGATGTGATGGAACATTTGCCTATATACATTTGCCAGACGAACTCTTAATTGCTGGATGTGTCCTTTAACGTTGGATGTATCCGATTGAAAGGTACCTCCACACTTTAAAAGGCTACGTTGGTAATCGGGCTCATCCCTAGGCCTCGATTGCCAACTCTGTTATTCTTCACGAATGCATGACTTTTTGTTCCCAGTATGTGGATGTGGAAACTAAGTCTAACCGACCGGCTAGAAATGATGACTGGGGGCATATAAATGGTCGTGCAATTGGGAAAAAAGTTCAATTTGAACTTGATTCTGTAATGTATATGCAAGCCCATCGGCACGTTCTTACCAACACTGAGGCAGTGGCGCCATTTGTTAAGTAAGTTTGATTATAAGTAATTGGTGTTTTTGAAAACCATTTTTATGTTTTTTGTGGAATTGACATATGGCTATTTGTTTACTTGTAGAAAGCATCTTGCGGAACTTTTATCAAAGTATCCTCAAGATTCACAAAAGCATCGTGTTAATCGTCTTCACAACGATGAGTTCCACAAATGGTTTAAGGATTATGTAAGCGAAAATATCATAACTAATAGTTGAATTATGAATAAATACTATACTTTTGTATTGGCATTTACTTTAATATACTGTAGGTTATTAAATTGGGACGTGACGGTGTGCAAATATCCGAAGAAATCAAATGCTTGTCTTTAGGTACTCTTAAGGATGCGGTCAGATTCAACACTTATATTGTTAGCGGTTTTAGATTTCGAATAAATAGACTTGATAAGGGAAAGAAAACTCAAAATAGAGGAGTTTTTATAAAAGCCGAACAAATGAGTTATTCTAGCCGGAAGGATAAAAACCCCATTGTGGATGATATTACATACTATGGGGAACTAACGGATATTATTGAAGTTCAGTATCTTAATGGCATGAAGTTTGTGTTATTCAAGTGTGATTGGGTTGAAAATCGCATGGGTACAAAAGTTGACGAGTTTAACTATACGCTGGTGAATTTCAAGCATTTGAAATATAAAGATGATCGAGAGAGTAACGAACCTTTCATACTAGCATCCCAAGCAGAACAAGTATTTTACGTGCAGGACCCTATCGATACAGATTGGCATGTTGTTGTTCCCATGACACCAAGAGACCAATTTGATAGGTACACGACAGTTCAAGAAACTGGAGAAGAATTGTTGCTTAATGGAGATGAGCCGTTTGTCATGCAAAATTTGAATGAAGATCACAACTTACGGTGGGTGAGGGATGGAGATGGATTACTAGTTGACACTAGTGTTGTTCAAGCTAATGATCACAAAGATGCAGATGCAGACGAAGATGGTGAAAAACGTCGCTAATGCCGTTTAATACAAGATTAAACTGTATAAGAAACTCCGAGATGTTTGTTGAAGAAACCCTTTTCTTTTGAAAATAAAAATTATAAACAACAAGATGTGTTTACAAAAAAACTTATGTACGAGAGTAATCAAGACTTTGTAATCAGTTTTTAAAACTAAGATAGTTTCAAAAATTCAGCACACTATAGAATGAGATGAGTAGATGAAGATAATCAACACACAGTTTTTAACGTGGTAAAACCTCTCCCAACAGAGAAAACATCCACGGTGAATTCTAAGTCACAAAAGTAAAAATCCACTAACAACAAATAATAGTTACAAACAATACAACATACATGCACACAAATCAACCTATTCTAACTTTAGGAATATACCCCACTTGGTGTCCTTCTAACTTCTCATAGATCTGATTGTTGATGATGTTTCTCCAGTTTGATAACTTCCTTTGCTTTAGCTTCCTTATGTCGACTCAATGATCTTTGATCTTATACACAACACTTTCAGTGTAGTAGTGTGTTAAGTGTTTTTGAAGTGATTCCTATCAACATGCATGAACTCACACACACTTAAATTTACAGACAGTCCTAGAAAAATTACATATAAAGACTATATGATGTGATTTTAGTTTATTTCTTTCTCATAGAACTTGAACCCTTTTTGACCTTTAAATATATCCCAGATTCCACGGATATCTTGCTTTTAAAATAGGTCAAGATCTTAATCAATCTCGGTGTTTAAAAATGTTTTTGAGATTGAAAATCTCCAAGTGTGAATCCAACTAGGTCAGGGTTAAGTTTCGTAAGAATAGAAACCATAAAACATTTTCAAAACCAAATCAGTAAAGATTTTCTTAAATTAAGAAGGAAATATGCAGATCTAGTGAAAATGTAACATGCAGAGTGTAGATCTAAAGTTTCTATGAAAAAGAAACACAGATCTTCACACGAATGTTTAAGTTGTAAACAAGATCATAGACAAAGAGGTTACAACTTCAATATGAACAAACCACTCTCTCTCAAACACTCAAGGTTGTGTTTGGGGTTGTGAATATACGAAGGTTTGATTCAGAAAATGAAGTGTTTAGGTTTAGGGTTAGGGTTTGGCTAACTGTTTTTCCTTTCTCTCTCTTCTCTCTTTTCTTTTCTCTCTTCTCTCTCACTTCTCTCTTCTCTCTATTTTTTTCTCAGAAAGGACGAATGCCCAAAAATCTTGAAATGCTGAGAAGTGGAGGGTTTATATAGGGGTGAGGGAAGGTTCTGGAACGACGAAGGGAATCAATGGCTGAGATCAAGTCTTTCTAACTTTGACTTGATCCAAGGGTTATGAAATAGCGGTGGTTAAGATGATTGTGATTGGTTCATAGATATAGCACCAGGATTGACAAAGAACACATGCAGTCCATCGATTAAGAATGATCCAACGTTCAACAATGCACCACTCAATCCTCTCACATAACAAACACAAACTGATGCAACAACCAAGTGACAAGTGTTGGCATGTGATAGGTGTACAAACGCGCGTCTAAAATATTTACAAGCAGCCCCCCTGAAGTCTCTAGCGCATTTATATCCTACCCAATCAAACATTTCAATGAAAACAGAAGTTTCCAAAATTGAATATTAACCCCACAAATTTTATAATCCCATTTTATTAATGAAAACATTTATTTAAAAAATGTTTAAAAATTCCCAAAAAATTATTAAAGCACCAATTTAAGGGAAATTAATCACACAATTAATTTAAAGCAATATGTACACATGTATGCACTTCTAATGTGTGTGGTGTGATTCAATTTATACCTTCATGGATCATTGAAGAGGATTAGAGAGATAAATTCTGAGGTTCTTTGGATTCTAGGTTGGACAACCAATTTTGTCATTATTTCCAAACTAGTTGAACACTTATACAGTATAGACTTAAGCAAGTCAAAGGTATAAGGTGCTTCAATCTCCCCCTTTGGAAATATGAGGCAAAATCTCCTTTGAGTTAGCTTAAAACTCGTAGGGAACCAAAAAAAAAAAATACCTAGTCCTATACAAAAGATACTATCTACCCATTTCCTAGAAAGTCAAAAATTACATAACTCAACTATTTACAAATTTGTACACTAGAAATGGTAGACAATCAATAGAAGAGATTCCTGCAAATATACACACTAAGATCAAGCAGTTTAGATGAAATGTGAACAAAACATTGAACTCATAAAACTCAAATTTCTCCCCCATTTTGTCTCAAATGGACAAATGGTAAAACTTAAGGTACTAAGAGTTTAATCAGCGCATACCATACCTATAGAATTTCGCAAATACAGAAATCTGTTATAGTCTAGAGGTTTAGTGAACATGTCTGGAAGTTACAGATCAGTAGGCAGGTAATGAATTTCTAATTCCTTAGTTTCAACAAGTTCGCGTATAAAATGATGTCTTATTTTAATATGCTTAGTTCGCGAGTATTGAATCGGGTTTTTAGATATGTTAATGGCGCTTTGATTGTCGCAATACAATTGTAATTGATCTTCTTTAATCCCATAATCACTTAACATCTGTTTTATCCATAACAATTGAGCACAACAACTTCCTGCTGCTATATATTCGGACTCAGCCGTAGATAAAGATGTGCAATTCTGTTTTTTACTACTCCAACCAACTAAATTATTGCCGACATAATAACAGGCACCTGATGTACTTTTACTGTCATCAATACAACCGTCCCAATCAGCATCAGTATACCCTATGATGGTGCTACAGGTATCATTAGTGTACCTAAGTCCAAGATTGAGAGTGCCTTTTATGTACTTTATTATACGTTTTACACACGATAAATGGATCTCTTTAGGGTTATTCTGGTAACGAGCACACAGACATACAACATACATTATGTCTGGTCGTGAAGCAGTTAGATAGAGTAGGCTACCAATCATACTACGATAAAGTGTGGAGTCAACTGACTTACCATTTTCATCTTTGCTTAATTTAACAGTAGTACTCATAGGCGTTTTGGCAACTTTAGCGTTCTCTAAACCAAATTTCTTGACAAGGTCTAAGGCATACTTGGTTTGAGAGACAAATAGACCATCAGAATTCTGTTTCACTTGAAATCCTAAGAAAAGTTGTAGCTCCCCCATAAGGGACATGTGAAACTCCTTATGCATAATAGCAGAAAAGGATTTAACTTCAGAGTTTCAAGTAGACCCAAAAATTATGTCGTCTACATAGACTTGGGCTATAATAATGTTTTTGTCAAAATATTTGACAAAGAGAGTCTGGTCATTTCCTCCTCTCTTAAAACCCTTATCCAACAAAAAGTTGGAAAGGCGTTCATACCAAGCTCGAGGAGCTTGTTTTAAGCCATACAGATCCTTTTTTAGACGAAAGACATGGTTAGGGTATTTAGGGTCAATGAACCCTTTGGGTTGTTCTACATACGTTTCTTTGGACAGAATTCCATTGAGGAAAGGAGATTTGACATCCATTTGATAAAGTGTGAATTTTAAGTGACACGCTATGGCGAAAAGAAGTCGAACAGATTCAAGACGAGTGACAGGGGCAAATGTCTCGCTAAAATCTATACCTTCTATTTGAGAGTAACCTTGAGCAACAAGTCTAGCTTTGTTTCTAAGAATTACCCCATTTTCATCAGATTTGTTCTTAAAGATCCAACGTGTTCCAATAAAATTTTTGTTTTGAGGCCGCGGTACAAGATACCAGACATCGTGAATGACAAATTGTAAAAGTTCTTCCTGCATAGCAGAAATCCAGTGTGTGTCATTCAATGCTTCATTAACATTTTTCGGTTCCACAAGGGAGACGAAACATGCATAATTAGCATAATTTCTTAACTGGGATCTAGTACGAACTGGCTCATTAGGATTACCGACCACGTTGTCAATGGGATGATCTTTAGAGACCCAGCCAGGTACATCTGGACTCTCAATAGGTAATGAGTCATCTATTTCTGGTGAATCAGCTTTGAAATCATTTTCAGATTCAACCACAATAGGTGATTCAGAAATCTTATTTTCGATAATAGTGTCGCTTACAATTACATTTATCGATTCCATAAGGGCCTTAGTACGCAGATTGTATATACGATACACACGACTGTTTGGGGAGTATCCTAAAAAGATGGCTTTATCACCACGTGCTTTGAATTTAGACAAATGTTCTCTGTCTTTACAGACATAACACTGACTTCCGAAAGTTCTTAGGTATTTCAGATTAGGCTTCTTACCGTACCACAACTCATAAGGAGTTTGTTTAGAGTTTTTCCTTAGATAGACCCTATTAGTGATATGACAGTCAGTTCTAATAGATTCTACCCAGAAGTATTTAGGTAGGGATTTGGCATGGAGCATGACTCGTGCCATCTCTTGAAGAGTTCGGTTTTTCCTTTCGGCAACACCGTTCTGCTGAGGGGTCTTAGGGGCGCTGAATTCGTGTTTGTAACCGTTGTAGTCACAATATTCAACTATTCCCGTGTCTATGAACTCTCCCCCTCTATCGCTACGAATACGATTTACTTGTGTGTCCTTCTCATTTTCAATTCTAAGTAAGATTTTTAAAAAATTCTGAAACGTGTCAGATTTATGTTTCAAGAAGGCAACCCAAGTGATCGTGTGAAATCATCAACCATGACTAGGATATAACTGTGTCCACATAGACTAACAGTTCTAGAGGGACTAATAAGGTCCATATGGATGAGATCTAGAGGTCTAGAGGTGAGAATGTCTTTAACCGTTTTATGCGAAGTCTTAACTATTTTTCCTTCCTGGCAATGACCACAGATAATACTTGAAATAGGTTTAATTTTAGGAATTCCTCTAACTATATCTTGACTAGACAATCTACCAAGGATATCATAACTCAAGTGACCCATACGATTATGCCAGATTTCATTGTCATCCATTCTGACAATGTTACAGGTTTCAGAACTAGTCTTGACAGTATAACAATTGTCAGGTGTTCTAAATCCTGTAATAATGCATTCACCTTTATCATTTAGAATTTTACAATTGTTCTTTGAAAAGGTGACTGTATGGTCAGAGTCACAAAATTGTGATATACTTAGGAGGTTGGCTTTAAGGCCTTTAACTAATAGAACATTTTCGAGAACAGGCATTCCTTCTTCTTTTAGGGTTCCTTTACCTATGATCTGGGATGAAACACCGTCACCAAAAACTACTTTGCCACCAACAAATCAGGTTTTGTTTAAAAGTTTGGTTTCATCTCCTGTCATATATTTGGAGCATCCTGAATCTAAATACCAACCAGATGAAGTGTGTTCAGCTTTTAAAGCAGTGATGACAATAGTACACTTCATTTGTGGTAAAAGATCATCTTTTCTAATCCAAATAGCTCTAGTTTTAATTTTGCGTAAGTTTGCCCTCATTTGATAAAACTTTCGAGAAACAACTTTTTGTCGAAAAACATTTGGGGCAACAAACTGATTATTGTGGAAAATTTGAGCTTTTGGTTTAGGTAAGTTTCTGGGAGCCTTTCTCTTAAATGAACTCTTAGTTTTGGTCTTTCTATTTCTGTAGTTAGAGTTCTTGTCAGGTTGTCTTGGAAGGACATAATGGTTACGATTTTGCCTAAAATAGTTAAAGTTCTTGTAGACAGAAGTGTTATACACAGGAGTATTTAGACGTCTAGCATAGCAACCTTCAAAGGAATGACCATAAATGTCACAGTAGGAGCAATATTGATTGCTTGAGGGATGAACTTCCTTTGGAAAACTTCTAAAAATGGGTTTAACAGCATTCTGTTCAGTAGTGTTATTCCTAGGAGGGATGGTTTTAAAGGTAGATTCAGCCTTTCTGATCAAAGGACATACGTATTTAGTCTTAAGTGTAGTGTCAGCCTTAGAATTACTAGACTCTCCAATGTCTTTCTGTTGTTGCTTTTGATCAAATTCTTTTTTAATAAAATGAAAATCTGGACATGTTTCAATTGGTCTTTTGCCCCCAGACACAAACTTAATAGGTTCACGTTTTGTAGTTTGTGGTTTGTTCTTAGGGCAAAATCCAATACCGGTTCTATCATCAGAATTGGTCTTGGAGTCAACAACAAAGTCAGTAAAACAATTTGAATTGATTTCAAACTTAGAATTTTTTTTGAAAATAGTAGATGTCTTTGTTTTTGCTTCCTCCAGTTCTAATAATGTTCCCTTGTATTTCATTTCCAGAGTTTCATTAATTTTAGTCAACTCTTTTGATTTTTGATCAAAAGTTTCAATTTCAGATTGATGGGAAAGACACTGGTTAGTGTACTCTTCGGCATTCAGCTTCATAATAAGACTTAGATCATCTAATTTCTTAGTCAGATCTCTAATAGTCTTCTCCAGTCTAGTGCCTTTTTTGAGAGTTTTAGCATACAAGGTATGAATATCTGGGAGGTCATCTGTGTCTGAGTCGCTAAGTGAAGTGTGTGTAGTGACCCCTAACGATTCAGTTTTAGTACTCACGCACCCATTTGCATCGTCATTATCGAGATCACTTTGACTCACACACACGGAATTAGAACTAGCAACATTTTCAGATAATAAAGCATCTAGGCCAGTCAAAACAGTATTCACACAAGCAGGAGTAGAAGCATCATTATTACACACAGGCATATCATCATTGTAAATGATCTTAGCATAAAAGGACATGCAAGGGTCAAGTACATTTGATGCCTAAAGTTCCTCTTCATCAGAGTCACTTGAATCATCCTAAGTTTTACAGACATTGGCTCTATTGTGTGTGTTGGTTTTATTCAAATTAACTCTGCAATCGTGAGCAATGTGACCTAGTTTCCCACATCTAAAATATTCAATCTTTTTAAGGTCTCTAGTGGGTCTGGAGTTGTTGTCTTTAGGATGTTTATCAAGACCTCTCTCATGAGGTTTGGGATTAGACAAAGTATGATAATTAACTTGCCTTGTTTAGATGCCTGTTTGTTTCGAAATTTGACAATTTTCTTAAATTGTTTAGACATTAAGGCAATCTGATTATCTAGTTTGTCTATATCACACTCCTTATCAGAGTCAGAGTTGGTCAAATTAGACCCAAGTTTAGATATCTTAGAGGCAAAACTCAAGTTAGAGTTGGGCTGTTTTCTTTGAGAATGATTTAATTGTTTCTTAAAGTCTAATTCCATTTCCACAGTCCTAAGTTTGCTACTGAGTAACTCAGGGGTAAGGTTTTGATCACTCATTTCCTCAATAGCATACCTCTTACTGTCAAACTTTTGTGGTAATGATCTTAGGATTTTAGAAACAATTTCATTCCTATCATAAGTAATACCATTAGCATGCAACTTAGTGATTATATCAGTTAAGTTCATGTAGAAATCGTCAAAAGACTCAGAATCAGACATGATCAAAGAGTTGTACTGCTGCATAAGCATTTGAGTTTTAGCAGCTTTAACTCTTGAGTCTCCTTCATGGGCAGTGATAAATGTGTCCCATGCTTCCTTAGAAGTGGCACAAGATGAGATTCTCTTGAACTCATACTCATTAATAGACATAAAAATGGCATTCTTGCCTTTATTGTTATTTCGAGAAATAGTTTTCTCTTCTTGGGTAAACTCACTTAAGATTTTCTTTACCCTCTCATCACTTCCTTCAGTGGCTGGTTTAGTAGGATAAGTGTATCCATTTTCAATAATGTCCCAGACATCATCTCCTAAAGTCCCTTGGATGAAGGCAACCATTCTTACTTTCCAGTAAGCAAAGTTGTTTCCATCAAAGAGTGGAGGTCTGGACAGATTACCAAACCTTTCATTCTTCTCGTCCATAGTTAGGTTTTTCAGAAAACGATTTAAGAAACACAAGATCTTTTTGAAATAAAAGTTAACAGGGCTCTGATACCAATTGAAAAATGTCGCTAATGCCGTTTAATACAAGATTAAACTGTATAAGAAACTCCGAGATGTTTATTGAAGAAACCCTTTTCTTTTGAAAATAAAAATTATAAACAACAAGATGTGTTTACAAAAAAACTTATGTACGAGAGTAATCAAGACTTTGTAATCAGTTTTTAAAACTAAGATAGTTTCAAAAATTCAGCACACTATAGAATGAGATGAGTAGATGAAGATAATCAACACACAGTTTTTAACGTGGTAAAACCTCTCCCAACAGAGGAAACATCCACGGTGACTTCTAAGTCACAAAAGTAAAAATCCACTAACAACAAATAATAGTTACAAATAATACAACATACATGCACACAAATCAACCTATTCTAACTTTAGGAATATACCCCACTTGGTGTCCTTCTAACTTCTCATAGATCAGATTGTTGATGATGTTTCTCCAGTTTGATAACTTCCTTTGCTTTAGCTTCCTTATGTCGACTCAATGATCTTTGATCTTATACACAACACTTTCAGTGTAGTAGTGTGTTAAGTGTTTGTGAAGTGATTCCTATCAACATGCATGAACTCACACACACTTAAATTTACAGACAGTCCTAGAAAAATTACAAATAAAGACTATATATTGTGATTTTAGTTTATTTCTTTCTCACAGAACTTGAACCCTTTTTGACCTTTAAATATATCCCACATTCCACGGATATCTTGCTTTTAAAATCGGTAAAGATTTTAATCAATCTCGGTGTTTAAAAATGTTTTTGAGATTGAAAATCTCTAAGTGTGAATCCAACTAGGTCAGGGTTAAGTTTCGTAAGAATAGAAACCATAAAACATTTTCAAAACCAAATCAGTAAAGATTTTCTTAAATCAAGAAGGAAATATGCAGATCTAGTGAAAATGTAACATGCAGAGTGTAGATCTAAAGTTTCTATGAAAAAGAAACACAGATCTTCACACGAATGTTTAAGTTGTAAACAAGATCATAGACAAAGAGGTTACAGCTTCAGTATGAACAAACCACTCTCTCTCAAACACTCAAGGTTGTATTTGGGGTTGTGAATATACGAAGGTTTGATTCAGAAAATGAAGTGTTTAGGTTTAGGGTTAGGGTTTGCCTAACTGTTTTTCCTTTCTCTCTCTTCTCTCTTTTCTTTTCTCTCTTCTCTCTCACTTCTCTCTTCTCTCTATTTTTTTCTCAGAAAGGATGAATGCCCAAAAATCTTGAAATGCTGAGAAGTGGAGGGTTCATATAGGGGTGAGGGAAGGTTCTGGAACGACGAAGGGAATCAATGGCTGAGATCAAGTCTTTCTAACTTTGACTTGCTCCAAGGGTTATGAAATAGCAGTGGTTAAGATGATTGTGATTGGTTCATAGATATAGCACCAGGATTGACAAAGAACACATGCAGTCCATCGATTAAGAATGATCCAACGTTCAGCAATGCACCACTCAATCCTCTCACATAACAAACACAAACTGATGCAACAACCAAGTGACAAGTGTTGGCATGTGATAGGTGTACAAACGCGCGTCTAAAATATTTACAAGCAGCCCCCCTGAAGTCTCTAGCGCATTTATATCCTACCCAATCAAACATTTCAATGAAAACAGATGTTTCCAAAATTGAATATTAACCCCACAAATTTTATAATCCCATTTTATTAATGAAAACATTTATTTAAAAAATGTTTAAAAATTCCCAAAAAATTATTAAAGCACTAATTTAAGGGAAATTAATCACACAATTAAATTAAAGCAATATGTACACATGTATGCACTTCTAATGTGTGTGGTGTGATTCAATTTATACCTTCATGGATCATTGAAGAGGATTAGAGAGATAAATTCTGAGGTTCTTTGGATTCTAGGTTGGACAACCAATTTTGTCATTATTTCCAAACTAGTTGAACACTTATACAGTACAGACTTAAGCAAGTCAAAGGTATATGGTGCTTCAGATGGAGATGAAATTTAGAGGGACAATGTTTGAGGGAGATATAGTTATAAACTAGTTATTTTTGTTTTTGAACTGGAGCATTTGTAGTTTGGTTTTGTACTGATGCATAACTGAGTAGTGTTTCTTATAACAAATGCATTACTGAACAGATAGTTTGCTGCATATCTGAACATATATTTTGTTAGTTTTCTGAATTAGCTAGTTTGCTGAATTTGCTTTGTGATTACTGAATTCGCTATATCATATGCTTTATAATTAATAGTTGTTGAATGTTCACTACAAACTAATCATACTTCTCCTTAATCTCAGTTCTGGCCTTTTCATAATTAGCTTGCGCAGTCTTCAGTTCCTCAATCATGGATTCATGGTCCCATGGTGGGTAAGGAGCATAGAATTGGCCTATCTCTCGTCCTCATAAGCATTTGGGGACGGTGTTACTTTCTCCCTTAAGATGGTGATGGTGGCACCCATCACACCTTGAAAGAAAGGCAAAGACATCAGCATAATGCCAAATATTTTAACAAAATTAAAAAAATACAAGTATGGGTGAGAATTTACCACTTGCATTCGATGCTTCACCACATTCCATAAATCATCAACATTAAAATCCCGAACGAATTGAAAATTAGGGGCATACTCATGATAGTGGACCACATTAACAACATTATTTGTGTGGCAAAAGATAGAGTCTGCATCATTTTTTAGCTGCTCCAGTATGATCGAGTGGTCAGGGTCAAAGGTAAATGGATCCACTTCACTATAAAGGGAGGATGATCCCCCACCATGGACCAAACACCGAGTCATCTGTCTACAGATCTTAACCCTTTCCCTAGTGACATTGGTCCTTTTGTGTTTGGGACTGAACTGAGACGTATGTTCATTCATAGGCCTCTTATTACACGTAGGGCTCACATCATCTGAAGCAATATCCTTTCTTTTCCTTTAGTTTTTGTAATATCTGCAGCATCGGCCTCTGCTTGCCTCCTACCAAGTAGAGTCAGACATATATCAACCCCGTGGATAAAAAGTCATTAATAGAGAAACCCCGTGGATAAAAAGTATATGTTACTAAATTATCGCAGGTAAAATTAGCAACATATATCAAGTAGAGTCAGACATATATCAACCGAGTGTATGACAGAGTGACACTAAGGGCAGGTGGAACCAGTGGAGGGAGATTCTGTGGGACATCCATGACCACGAGTATTGATTTGCGCATGTCTAGATTAGCTTGAACCAAAAATCTTAGGCTCAATTGGAAATGGTTTCTGAAGAATCTATAGTAAAATAGGCACAGTTCCAGATGTTAGCTATGGAGAAGGGTGGAATGGTTGCAAGAGTTGTGGGAGTAGCAGGACTAGAGGATGTATTAGTAGTAGGAGACATTGTGAACATGGGAGTATCCTATTTTGAATAAGAAAAAAGGAAGATTGGCACTGTGGTAAAAGGAAGCAGGTGATACCAGGAGATAATGAAAAAGGTCTAGTGGATTGTTGTCATTATGCTTAAGAGCGGACTGTAACGAGATAATTTCAGGTCATATGGCACTTTGATATTGTGTTAATAACTGTTTATTTTCTGTATATATAGATAGATAGAGTGAAAAATAATAGTTCCAATGATCATAGGTCTCTGCAAGATAAATACTATCTATACAATTAGTCTTCGTTTGCTTGAGTTTTTGTGATTTGTGGGAATCTACGAAGTGTCATAACCATCTCAAAACTTAAAAAAATAAGATTCATTTTCTATAGATCAAAATTTATCTATAAATTTACTAATTTAGAATGTCAGGAATGCAAAAAAGCTTGAATGAAACGATCACTAAGAGGACTGTAACGGTCCTAAAGAAGGCAATCACATGGAGCTGACATGAACTCTGTACCTAAAGAAGGCAATCACGTGGATATTCCCAAAGCATTTACTTAAAACGTCATGACTCAAGTACTTGAAACATTGACCATGAAAAGTGTAGGAGGCCAACTTTTTTTTTATACTTATGTTTAATTTAGCATCTTAAATATAAGTAAAATAATTAATATTTTATTGGAATTTTCATAGTTAGTTCATTAGGTTAGTTGAGTTCCAAGTCCATGTAAACCTATAAATATATTGCAAGCCTTTTTGCAATTAATCATTGACAATATGAATGAGAACGAGTGTAAAAACCTTAATTTTCGAAATTGTTGTCATTGTTGGTGTGCATGCTTTTGCAATTCACATCAAAGTGGTATGTGGGAGCGTGTTTTTTTTTTAATCGTGGAAACTTTTTTAAGTTATGGATACAACTTGGAACGACCTATCGGCCTACCGAGTGAGTTTCTCAATAATTGTTCCAGGGATAGCTGGATTTTTTATTATATAAAAAAAAAGATGAAATGGCAGGTGAGTTGCCAAATGTGACCCATCTTAGTGTCGCTACTACTGCTTTTGTGGTTCCCTATCTATGTGACATGTTCAGACCTTGCGACCTCTTACAATATGGCCCCTAGTCGTTGTCGATCTTCTATGGTGATGGAACATGGCCATTCACTGCAGCCACTGCCATAAAAAGAGGAGGAGAAAGGGGAACTAGGTTTTGCTCAACTCGCAGACATCGGCTGCAGGCGCAAGGGAGCCAGCAATGATGAAGGTAGCAAAGTTGCGAGAGACGAGCTAGAAAGAGGAGATGTCATTGGCCAAGGCCATGGCAACATAAATCTGACAGGCCAATGTATAATTCGCGAGTGGTTGGGGCATCCTGGTGGCTTTGAGCAACGGATGGCTTGGGCTTCACATAGGGCCACTCCTGTGTTGCGCAGAAGAAAAATCTGCCAAAGGTATAGGCCTTAAGGAGCTTGTGGGAGTGCACTGGTGGAGAAGGAATAGGGTTTTGTTTTAGCTTTTTTGTTCCACGCTTTAGTCTCTAGTGGGCTGTGATTGAGATATTTTCTTAGGGTTCAACATATTTGGGTTCATCTAAAACCTTAAGTGGTTGCCAACTTAGTTTTTGGACCCAAAAATGAGAGGTTTATTGTGTCTCAGATAAAAAATCCAAAATTCTCAAAAATATTTGTTTTGGTTGTATGGCCCATCCAGTTTTCCACGAAAGCTTGAGTCGAGATCTTTTTATGGAGTAATATTTTAAAGGAGGGAAGAATGATGTATATGATAATGATGCTAATGGAGTTATGTAAACTCAATGGAAATTAATCACATCACTTTAGAAATTAGGGATTCTCTCATACATCCATCTTCAAAAGTAAAGTGATTAGAATTATGCCAAATGATAAGTTATTTTGCTAGCCAAGATAGCTCTATAAGGTAAAAAGACTAATTGGGTACTTGAAGAATATTCTAGGGAATATTACCCCACAACTAAATTACTAACACGAAATTAGGAAGTGACCTAAAAGATACTCGAAGATAAGAACGTATAATTAAACATATTAAAGCACGTCTCACGCGTGCATGTCACCGGGTGGTAAAATAGGCATAATTCCAGATGTTAGCTATGGAAAAGGGTGGAATGGTTGCAAGAGTTGTGGGAGTAGCAGGACTAGAGGATGTATTAGTAGTAGGAGACATTGTAAAGATGGGAGTATGCTGTTTTGAATAAGAAAAAAGGAAGATTGGCACTGTGGTAAAAGGAAGCATGTGATACCAGGAGAACTCTGTACATGGAGTTCTAAAGAGGACTGTAACGATCACTAAGAGGACTGTTACGGTCCTAAAGAAGGCAATCACATGGAGCTGACATGAACTCTGTACCTAAAGAAGGCAATCACATGGATATTCCCAAAGCATTTACTTGAAACATCATGACTCAAGTACTTGAAACATTGACCATGAAAAGTGTAGGAGGCCAACTTTTTGTTTATACTTGTGTTTTATTTAGCATCTTAAATATAAGTAAAATAATTAATATTTTATTGGTATTTTCATAGTTAGTTCATTAGGTTAGTTGAGTTCCAAGTCCATGTAAACCTATAAATATATTGCAAGTCTTTTTGCAATTAATCATTGACAATATGAATGAGAACGAGTGTAAAAACCTTAATTTTCGAAATTGTTGTCATTGCTGGTGTGCATGCTTTTGCAATTCACATCAAAGTGGTATGTGGGAGCGTGTTTTTTTTTTTAATCGTGGAAATTTTTTTAAGTTATGGCTACAACTTGGAACGACCTATCGGCCTACCGAGTGAGTTTCTCAATAATTGTTCCAGGGATAGCTGGATTTTTTATTATATAAAAAAAAGATGAAATGGCAGGTGAGTTGCCGAATGTGACCCATCTTGGTGTCGCTACTACTGCTTTTGTGGTTCCCTATCTATTTGACATGTTCAAACCTTGCGACCTCTTACAATATGTCCCCTAGTTGTTGTCGATCTTCTATGGTGATGGAACATGGTCATTCACTGCAGCCACTGCCATAAAAAGAGGAGGAGAAAGGGGAACTAGGTTTTTCTCAACTCGCAGACATCGGCTGCAGGCGCAAGGGAGCCAGCAATGATGAAGGTAGCAAAGTCGCGGGAGACGAGCTAGAAAGAGGAGATGTCGTTGGCCAAGGCCATGGCAACATAAATCTGACAGGCCAATGTATAATTCGCGAGTGGTTGGGGCATCCTGGTGGCTTTGAGCAACGGATGGCTTGGGCTTCACATAGGGCCACTCCTGTGTTGCGCAGAAGAAAAATCTGCTAAAGGTATAGGCCTTAAGGAGCTTGTGGGAGTGCACTGGTGGAGAAGGAATAGGGTTTTGTTTCAGCTTATTTGTTCCACGCTTTAGTCTCTAGTGGGTTGTGATTGAGATATTTTCTTGGGGTTCAACATATTTGGGTTAATCTAAAACCTTAAGTGGTTGCCAACTTAGTTTTTGGACCCAAAAATGAGAGGTTTATTGTGTCTCAGATAAAAAATCCAAAATTCTCAAAAATATTTGTTTTGGTTGTATGGCCCATCCAGTTTTCCACGAAAGCTTGAGTCGAGATCTTTTTATGGAGTAATATTTTAAAGGAGGGAAGAATGATGTATATGATAATGATGCTAATGGAGTTATGTAAACTCAATGGAAATTAATCACATCAATTTAGAAATTAGGGATTCTCTCATACATCACTCTTCAAAAGTAAAGTGATTAGAATTATGCCAAATGATAAGTTATTTTGCTAGCCAAGATAGCTCTATAAGGTAAAAAGACTAATTGGGTACTTGAAGAATATTCTAGGGAATATTACCCCACAACTAAATTACTAACACGAAATTAGGAAGTGACCTAAAAGATACTCGAAGATAAGAACGTATAATTAAACATATTAAAGCACGTCTCACGCGTGCATGTCACCGGGTGGTAAATAGGCATAATTCCAGATGTTAGCTATGGAGAAGGGTGGAATGGTTGCAAGAGTTGTGGGAGTAGCAGGACTAGAGGATGTATTAGTAGTAGGAGACATTGTGAAGATGGGAGTATGCTGTTTTGAATAAGAAAAAAGGAAGATTGGCACTGTGGTAAAAGGAAGCATGTGATACCAGGAGAACTCTGTACATGGAGTTCTAAAGAGGACTGTAACGATCACTAAGAGGACTGTAACAGTCCTAAAGAAGGCAATCACATGGAGCTGACATGAACTCTATACCTAAAGAAGGCAATCATATGGATATTACCAAAGCATTTACTTGAAACATTATGACTTAAGTACTTGAAACATTGACCATGAAAAGTGTAGGACTAGAGTGAAAGTCATTGATAGAGAAACCCCGTGGATAAAAAGTATATGTTACTAAATTATCGCAGGTAATATTAGCAACAAATATCAAGTAGAGTCAGACATATATCAACCGAGTGTGTGACAGAGTGACACTAAGGGCTGGTGGAACCAGTGGAGGGAGATTCTGTGGGACATCCATGACCACGAGTATTGATTTGCGCATGTCTAGATTAGCTTGAACCAAAAATCTTAGTCTCAATTGGAAATGGTTTCTGAAGAATCTGTAGTAAAATAGGCATAATTCCAGATGTTAGCTATGGAGAAGGGTGGAATGGTTGCAAGAGTTGTGGGAGTAGCAGGACTAGAGGATGTATTAGTAGTAGGAGACATTGTGAACATGGGAGTATGCTGTTTTGAATAAGAAAAAAGGAAGATTGGCACTTTGGTAAAAGGAAACAGGTGATACCAGGAGATAATGAAAAAGGTTTAGTGGATTGTGGTCGTTATGCTTAAAAGGGGACTGTAACGGGATAATTTCAGGTCATATGGCACTTTGATATCGTGTTAATAACCGTTTATTTTCTGTATATATAGATAGATAGAGTGAAAAATAATAGTTCCAATGATCATAGGTCTCTGCAAGATAAATACTATCGATACAATTAGTCCTCGTTTGCTTGAGTTTTTGTGATTTCTGGGAATCTACAAAGTGTCATAACCATCTCAAAACTTAAAAAAACAAGATTCATTTTCTATAGCTCAAAATTTATCTATAAATTTACCAATTTAGAATGTCAGGAATGCAAAAAAGCTTGAATGAAACGATCACTAATAGGACTGTAACGGGATAATTTCAGGTCATATGGCACTTTGATATCGTGTTAATAACCGTTTATTTTCTGTATATATAGATAGATAGAGTGAAAAATAATAGTTCCAATGATCATAGGTCTCTGCAAGATAAATACTATCTATACAATTAGTCCTCGTTTGCTTGAGTTTTTGTGATTTGTGGGAATCTACGAAGTGTCATAACCATCTCAAAACTTAAAAAAACAAGATTCATTTTCTATTGCTCAAAATTTATCTATAAATTTACCAATTTAGAATGTCAGGAATGTAAAAAAGCTTGAATGAAACGATCACTATGAGACTGAGATAATTTAGGTAGATTGTAATCCTCATGTGATATCGCCAATTATATCAGAAAATTATTTCGAAATAACATCTTTTGATTCCAAAATTGTACATGTGTTCACTGTGTGTATAACATTCCAAAATTTTTATTAAATTTATCAGTAGATATTTTGAGCTTATGTAAGGATAAGAAAGGGAACTTATGATCTTTGATTAGTTTCAAATGAGACTACATATCAAATATGCTTGACATCATCCCAATGCCAACAACTTTTGCAACTTCTAAATTCGCAAATTGCAATTTCATCCACTGATTCCCAAACTGGTCAATCATTATCATTGAATTTCATTCAATCTGGCAGCACATCTATGACAGGTTTTATTAATTCTACAAAGTCTTTATGTTCATCAGTTATATTTTCTTCCATTAAAGATATGCATATTGAGACTTGAATGTCTCAAATTTATAAAAAACATTTCATGAGTTTTTAAATACCGAGACTTCTAGGATAGTTGAAATTCAACACCTTAAATAAATAGGCACCCTTGAGTGCAGCCCCTTCTTTTTTTACTAAAGTGTGCGCAATTTAGTTATTACTTTCTTGTCTTCAATATAACTATTCGTTTTACACAGAGATGGATGAAATCAAGATCTCTATGACTCAAATTAATAAGTATTTATCAGTAATGGGTTTAAGTTGCTCCTCTTATTCTTGGAAATGATTTTGAAATGAACATGATCATTTTAATGTAATGATCGATCATTTTATATTTTGTTTCATGTTTGATTAGTTTTATAACCGATGTTGAAATGTGATATATAACTGAAATGTAACTTCTTGCTATGATAAATGCAAATATACAGATCCATGACATTGAGGCGTCGTCGTCGTCGTCGGTTGACTATGTCCGACCTCATAGGCGAGGAAAGACTACTCGAGAAGCAACCACTCACAACTCCAGTGAGAAATGATTTAGAGAGGACATCTCAAATTACTCCCGTGCAACACAACATAAGGGACCATGGAAATAGAGAGATGCAACCACAACTTTCACCAAATATTGAATTAACATACCATAATACACACCTCAACTCAAGAGCTCAAGTTTCTTTATTTCAAACACCTACACGTCAACTTTCCCCAAATATTGAGCAGATTGATAATTCAGTTGGGAATGCCAATCCTCCATCCGCTTTAGATGGTGAGGATCTCACAGGTATGCTGTGTTACACAGTGTTTGTATATCTCCATTTGTATTACTATTATGTTTATATTCATATTGAATAAGATGTATAAACATTATTTATCAACTTTTTTTCCGGGTACAATGGCTACCCTTACTAGTAAAAAAAGGGTTAGAAAGGGGGAAAGGCCTTGGCTCGAATGGAATGATAACAAAAAGAAGATATTGGAATGGAATGAACTTTGTTAGCCAGTTTGTTAACTTGAAAGTAAATTGATGTCACATTTAGGTTATTACGCAAGGTGTGGAAATTTATTTCCATTGACAATGTTGGATTGGAGAGAGGCGGACGAGGAAGCACTTGATAATATTTGGAAGGAAGTGAACGTAACTTATTAGTTTGATTTATTTATTTGTTCTGTTGTACATTAGCTGTCAAGTTTTAACTAATTCATTCTTTTTGTTCTTAGAATAACACAAACGCATCGGAAGGTTTTAAACAAATCTGCTTTGCAAGGATGGGACTTGCGTGGAAGCAATGGAAGCATCGAGTGAAGGCGAATCACTATAAAAAGTTTCAAACAGATGAAGAGAGGTTGAGTTATACGCCTGAACGAGTCGAAAAAGATCAGTGGCCTGAATTGGTGAAATACTGGGGTCTAAAGAAGCTTAAGGTATAAATATCACATTTATTAAGAATTTTATACATACATTCTTCTTCACTAGTATCATAATTTTTATTTTTATTTATTCAAATATTTAGGATATTGCCGATCAAAACACTAAGAACCGTGAAGTTGAATGTGCTTACTCAAGGACATGACGAAAGCCACATGCTAAAATATCCAAGGAGGTTGGAATTTTTATTATTATAAATATTTCTGATTTTTTTTTTGGGGGAAAGATTGAGTATATATAAAAACTAAGAATTTACAGAGGAAAAAACCTTAACAAAAGAAAAAGAACCCCAGGGCATACCCCAAAGGCAAACAAAACAACAAGAAGAGCCAAAAACTAGACTAATCCTTAGTACATAAGCCCATCTTCAGGAATGTTCCAGTACATACAAGCCATCCAGTTTGCATAGTTCCTTCTGTCCTTTTTCCAAGTAAGCACTTTTGCTCGAACCATGTTTTCAATGCCCTTCACAATGGAGTCAAGGGAATCGGAGACATGCTTGAAGCATCTAGCATTCCTTTCCATCCAAATGCAGTAGATAGTAGTAGTAAAGGATAAGGATCTTATCTTATCGCATAGAGTCTTCGTAGAGTGGTTAATAGTAGCCATATCCAACTCACTATTTAAATCCAGGGTATCCCTATAGCATTGGTTTCTTAGCCACACCTCTTGCCATATACTTTTACTAAGGCTGCACTGAGTGAACAAGTGGTTATATGTCTCCCTCTCATTCCCACATAACTCACACAGGTCATCCATAGAAACCCCCCACTCATGTAGATTAACTTTAGTGTTGATGGCCCTCCTAACCACCAACCAGGTAATGAAAGAGCATTTAGGGATGCACACCTTACTCCACACAAACTTGCTCCAGTTAACCATTGGCTTATGTTCCTTTAAAAGATCCCAAGCAGAAGCTATGGTGAACTTCCCATTATTAGAGGGCAGCCACACAACATTATCATTTGCATCCTGAATAATAGGAAGAATAGCATTCTTAACTTCATTCAGCTCCCAAGTCACAGTTGAAGGCCATCTCCATTCCAAGTGGTGGATAAAATCAGAAACTTTTGCTTTTAGATTACTAGCAGAGTCATACACAATGTTTCCCCCATATAAGGGGTGCAGCGGGCCATTAGGGTGCCAATTATCAAACCACATAAAAGCATGATTTCCATTCCCGATGATGGTCTTTATTTTGCTTCTAAACTTCTCTCTGCTCTTGAGGATTTTCCTCCAGCTCCATGAAGAATCATTTGGGATACTCAGAGCCCAGATGCTCCTTCCCTTGATCTAATAAATGTTGCACCATTTGATCCATAGGCTGTCCTTCTTACTGCATAGATTCCACAAGTGCTTAGCCATAGCTGCTCTGTTCCAAGTCTCTAGACACTTGATATTTAGCCCCCCCTCATCCAGAGATACACAAATATCATCCCAAGCAACTTTTGCCCCTTTGCTATTAACCTCATCCCCTTTCCATAAGTAATTCCTCATAATCTGCTCAATTTTTTTAATGATGCTCTTGGGCAGGATAAAAATGCTTGCCCAATACACTTGGATGCTAAAAATCACAGTCTTCACAAGGAGGAGCGTACCTGCAAAACTCAGGAATTTATTAGTCCAACATCTGGTTCTCATAGTTATCCTTTCCACCAAGTGAGAGCAATCCTCCTTCTTCAACCTAGTTGTGATGAGAGGAACCCCCAGATATTTGAAAGGAGGGGAGCTGTGCTGTATTCCCAGAATGGAGGAGATCTCCTGAATCCCATCCACATTAACCCCAGTAGTGAAGAGGCTGCTCTTCTCCAAGTTGACCATAAGCCCAGTTAAAGAGCTGAAATTTGATATGGCCTCCTTCACAATGCTGCAAGACACCCTGTCCCCACCAACAAAAACTATCAGATCATCAGCAAAACTAAGATGAGTTAGGGCCATCTCCTTGCACCTGGGGTGATAACTGAACATGTCTGATTCAGCAGCTTTAGAAATAATCCCAGAGAAAGCCTCCATCACTAGCAGGAAAAGATATGGAGAGAGAGGGTCTCCCTGCCTGAGCCCTCTATTCCCATGAAAAAACCCATTCAGTTCCCCATTCAGATTAATGGAGAACCTGGTATTAGTCACACACTTGGAGATCCACCCAATGACTTTGGGGGGGAAGCCAACATGAGTCAATAGCTGCATCAGGAAGTCCCAGCTCACAGTATCATAGGCTTTAAGAATATCTATCTTAATTGCACATCTAGGAGGGTTAGAGTCCCTATGATAATTTCTCATTAACTCTTGTAATAGTAGGATGTTGTCAGCTATGGATCTGCCTTCAACAAAGGCAGCCTGATTATTACTAATGAGGTCTGGCATCATCTTCTTAAGACTGCAAGTAATAACTTTGGAAATACACTTGTACAAGGTGTTGCAGCACGATATAGGTCTGAAATCCCTCACACTTCTCGGGTCAGCAACCTTAGGAATCAAAGCCAGGCTGGTACAGTTCCACTGGTTGAAGAAACTCCCATTATCGAAAAAGAATTTTATAGCCTCACACACCTCTTCCCCAACAAGCTGCCAATTCATTTTAAAGAAATAGCTGTTAAAGCCATCCGGACCAGGGGCCTTGTCAGACCCAATTCCAAACATTGCCTCTTTGATTTCATCATGTGTGACCTCTTTCTCCAATAACTCAGCTTGATTAGAGGTGAGTTTATTCTTAATCACCTCCCCCAAAACAGTGTTAGCATCAATACATCGCGACCTATTCCCTAACAAGTTTCTAAAAAATTTCACAGCATCTCCAGCCACCTGCTCTTTCCCTTCAATTCTCACACCATGATCATCTTCAATGCTCAAAATTTTCCTTCTAGCCACATTTTGATTTACTTTCTTATGAAAGAAAGTATTATTTTGGTCTCCCACCTGCAGCCACTTAACTCTAGCCTTCTGTCTAAGGAATGACTCCTCCTCATTCCTAAGCTTAGCATATTTGATTCTCATCGCCTTAGCAGCATCCTGCTTCTCCCTATTGGCACCATCTCTGTCCAGTTAACTTTGGATAGCATCAAGCTTAGACTTGGAATCAGCAACCATTGCTAAAATCTTGTTAAAGAACATCCTATTAAAGTGCTTCAAAGAGGCCTTGACTCTATTCAGCTTCTTGAAGAGCTTCTGCATTGGGTTCCCATCCACATCAACATCCCAAGCTTCAATGATAGTAGGCATAAACTCATCGTGATTCATCCAGAAGTTGAAGAACTTGAATGTCTTAGGTCTCCAAGTAATAGTGTTATCCATAATGGTGATATTGGGACTGTGGTCCAAAAATCCACAAGGAAGGGTAATAGCTTGTGAATTAGGGAAGAGAGCAGCCCACCTATCATTGTGTATGACTCTATCAATCCTCGATTGAACATTATTGTCACCCCTCTGATTCCTATTCCAGGTGAACCATAACCCACTATTGACCATATCATCCGCATTAAGCTCATTCAAACAATCATTAAACTCCTCAGCAGCAGCTCTGTCAATACCCAATACTCCCATTTTTTCCTCCTGGCATCTGACCACATTAAAATCCCCCATTAGTATCCAAGGCCCATCATTAACCACCAATTTATTTTCTCTGAGGAAAGTCCAAAGGCATCTCCTCTGCTCAGGAAGGTTTTCCCCATATATGAAGGTAGCATGGAAGGAGTAGCTGGTACCAATGATATTTACAAGGCAGAACAGGGCCTGTCTATGAGTGTAGATCACCTCAATCTTCAGAATATTTGGGTTCCAGCCCACAATCACTCTAGCCACACCCCCATCTGTGGGGCAATTATGGATATACTCCCAATGATAGAAGTAAGAACTTTTAATAGTCTCCATATTGTTCCTTCTAATCTTAGTTTCCACAAGACTGATAAGGTTTAATCTATTATCCTTTATTAGTTTAACCACCTCCACCTACTTATGGGGAGCATTAAGGCCCCTTATATTCCATGTACCCATTTTGGTCATCTAAACTTCTTAACTTTGTTACCTGATTTCTTCTTCCCTTTCTTGTTACTCCCAGGTAACTCATTGCCTCCACCTTTGTATCCTCCCCTTTCCAGCCCCTTGTCAAGTTCATCAACTGCCTTAATCTTAAGAACCAAGCCAGCTGGAGCAGGAGTGGACATTAGAGGATCTTCATTCTCAGTCTCCAAAATATCAAATGGATTAGGGGAATTTATGCTCTTATCCCCTTCTTCTAACACTAGCTTAGTAACTACCTCAGGCTGCCCTGCTACTGGATCATTCCTGGCATTAGGAACTAGGTTGATCCCTTCCTCGGCCTGAACTTCTTTTGGTTTTGTTGCCCTCTTGTCATTATGATTCTTATTGGTTGTGTATTGCACTTGGGTCCATTCCTCTTCTAAGGCCTTCTGAATCTCAGTCTGACTTTTGAAAGGATACATCATCTCTTTGTTGTTAGTTGCCACCCATGCCTTCTTGGCCTTCTGACAATTGAGGAGATCATGACCAAAAATGCCACATTTGATACACGATGGAGGTTTTTCTTGGTACTCAACTGCAACCACAGCAATGGACCCATCCTCCATTTTAATATCAATGGTCCTTGGGTATTCTCCCATGACTTTTAACTCAACACATATCCTAGTAAAACTGATTTTCTGCATTCCTTCAGTTATAGTATCAGCATACATTGGTATTCCAACTGAGCTAGCCACATAGCTCAGCCCCTCCTCTGTCCATAACTGGACAGGAATGTCATGAAATTTGACCCAAACAGGAATCACAGAAGTTGAGTCTTTGCTGAAAGAGAAGTTTGGAGCCCATTTTTGGATGATGATTGGGTTCCCCACAAAATGCCATGGGCCATTGTCAATTACCTCATCCCTCATATTAGCATTATCAAACATAAAGAAATAGAAACCATTGTTGTGACCCACAATCTGTTTGAGGCCAAACTTGTTCCATAACTTATGTGCTATATTGCAAACTAAGGTGTAAGGTAATTTCCTTCCCAGAAAGCAACCCACCATGCTATTCTCCCATTTAGCATATCCATTTGCTGCTATCTCCACTGGAGGGGCCAGAGTGATCCTGTTATCAGAAATAGAGGGGGGATGATATGTGAGTCGAAGCTTGGGGTATCTTTTATTGGCAACAACATCCTTCCAAGATTTCTCCACAGCTACGTTCTTGGGGGAGCATGGAATAGGTCCACTACCATTAAAATCCCCTGCTGCTTGCCTTATCCCTCTCTTATCTCCACCCCCAGTATTGGTGGAGTCCTTGCTTTCGTTTATGGCTCTTCCATGTTGCAGTACATCCTCATATGAGAACCCTTTATGCTTCATGAATTCCTTGTACATCTCTACAATCTTAGAGTCCTGAATCGGATCTTCTAAGGCAACAATTTGTCCCTCTTCATTTTCTACCTTGTCAACTGAATCTTGAATATCAATCGGACCAGACTCCATTCCCAGGCCGCTATCTTGATTGGTGGGAAATCTCACTGCATCAAAAGGAACAAATCTAGCAACTTCCAAAGGGGGGGTACGCCTCTGGGAGTTCCCATCCGTGTGCGAGGACGTTTGGGAAGGGATAGGGTTACGAGCCCACCCACCACGAATGGCCGGAGGTAGATTGTTCATGGTAGCCTATAGGTTAAGGTGGCCGGAGGTAGATTGGTAGGGTAAGGCGGTGGTAGTTTTAGGGTTGTGTTTGGTTGAAGGTTTTTTAGAGAGAAGCAGGAGCATTTTCAAAATCGTCAAAAAATTTTATGAGATGAGTTATTGTTTATTTTCTGATTTTAATATAAGAGTATTAATATACATACATTGTTTTTTTCAGAGGATAGAACTGGGGGAGCCCATCGATAATATTAGCATGTGGAAAGTCACTCGAGCTCCAAATAATAAAACTTTTAGTGTTGAAGATGGATCATTTGATAGAGCGGTATGTATAAATATTAGTTCGTAAGAGATGATTGAAAGATTTATTTAATATTTGTTATAAATTGTGTTCTTGAAAATTATTTTATGTTCATTAATAATAATATTAATTCAATTGGTAGAAAATGCTTGAAAGACGACTAAATGAGCTACCAGAAGAGCAACAAAATGACCCAGAAGTGCGGAACAAGATTTTTACTGATGTAGTAGGATATGGAGGGCATGGGTATGCTTTATTAAAGGGAGAAGGTATTAGGCCAACGTCGACAAAAGCATGTTCATCTCAGTTATTATTGGAAGAAATTAACCAGTTAAAGAAAGAAGCTGAAGATCGAGAGACTCGACATCTACAGGAGCTTGAAGAGTTAGAGATTCGCAATAAACAAGCTTTATTATAGATGAAGAATGATATGCGAAGTGAAATGCAAAGTTTGTTCCAAAGTTTTACCCTTCAGCAAGCTTCCACTACCTCGACGATTCAGTCCGACTAGGTAATACAATATAATTCATACATATAATTACTTATATATATATAATGAAAAATTCTCTTGTTTAAAGTTAAATTTTCAATGGCGATGGGGAAAATTTGTTATGGTGATGAGAATTTATTATGGTGGTGGTTAAAATTTTCTGCTGTTGGTTTATATCATTCTTAGAATCAATAATTTTGATGTTTAAAACAGGTTGGCTACCTGTGGTTTTCATGAATAAACAAAGGAGACTCTGCCGAATTTTTAAAAAAATAATAATAGTTGGATATTTATATTGTTAATGATGAAAATATACTATATTGATTCATTTTGCACATTGTATTGTTGACGAGGGGTATTAATTCTGACATAATCGAAACTATATTTTTTTTGTGCAGGTGACAATTTTTGTAGAACATGCAAATGTTAATTAGTGGTTTTGGAGGTCGTACGCTTCAGTGTTGCGGACTTAGTTTGATAAAAGCATTTCATGTTTGGAGTATTAATAAATTAATGTATTTTTGTTGTCAAGTCAAATATTTGAACTTAGTGTTATAATTCTTGTTTTGATGAATATTTGGAGATGGTTGTAAGAACTCTATTTATTGTTGAATGAAAATGATTCGTTATGTTGGTTGAAAATCACCTTATGTATTACATTTTATGATTATTCGTTGTTTGTGTTGTTTCAAATGTAATTAAATTCTATATTAAACTTTAGCGGTAGATTTTATTCTCCACAAAATATTGGTGCAAAAATTTTAAGATCCCTTCACCTGTTTTGGGATGGATAAAACTGTCCCAAAAATATATTAAAGACGGCTATGTTGCCGTCTCAAAAAGGTTTTTTAAAATAGTAATCTTTTGAGACAGATTAATTTTTGTTTCAAAAACAATCTTTTGTGACAGCTCTTGTGCCGTCTCAAAAGGGTCATATAAAATGAGGACATTTTGAGACGGAGATGTTCCTGTTTCAAAAAACTCTTTTGAGACGGTTATGGCGTCACAAAAAGTATTTATAACCCCCTATCAAAAAGATCCCCCTAGCCGTCCCAAATAGCATCACAAAAAGTATTTGAGACGGATAAATGATCTTTTAGGACTGTTACGCCATCGTCTCAAAAGCTATTTTTTTGTAGTGGTGTATCCTGTGGGTTTTCGCTTGGTTATTCGATAGGCCCACAAGACAACTGGTATCTTGTCATCCCACGCCCCTGGAAAGTCTTCCATCATTTTGGCCAAAATATTAACCATGGTTTTGTTAGTTGCTTCGGCCTGGCCATTTCCTTTTGGGTATGCCACCATTGAAGTGTGATGAACAATGGAGTACTTGTTCGTGAGCATTGTTACTTCGGAATTGACGAAGGGGGTCTCGTTATCTGAGAGAATAACCTTTGGGATCCCAAAACGGCAAATGATGTATTCTCTGATGAAGTTGCTCACCACCCCAGCCGTTGCTCTTCTGAGTGGTATCGCCTCGGCCCATTTTGTAAAACATTCTGTTGCTACCAGTATCCATATCTTTCCTCTCGAAGAGGGGTGTATTGCCCCCACTAGGTCAAACGCCCAAGTATGAAATGGATAGGGTGTTGATAGGGAGTGTAAGTCTACCGATGGGGCATGGATCATATTCCCATGAAGTTGGCAAGCTTTGCATTTTCGAACGAACTCAGCAGAGTCTTTTTCCATCGTTGGCCAATAATACCCCAACGTCATCAACTGATCATATAATTTGGCTCCTCCTATATGTGCTGGATCGTGCGCTTGTTTGAGGACCTCCGCTGCTTCTTCCTTCATGACGCAACGCAAGGGTCTGTTGAAGTACCCCTTTCGATAAAGCTACCCCCCCTGAACGTAGAACCTTGGAGCCCTTCGCCTCAGACCCATTGCATCTATTTTCTCCGTTAGGATAACCCCCTCCTGAATGAAGTCAATGTAGGGCTGCCTCCAATCCGTTTGAGCTTCAATGAAATGGCACTCAACTGCCTCGAAGAATAGCTGACACTTATCGCACTTCCGTTGCAGCTCTGCCGCATCTTGCTTCATTCTAGGCCAAAAATACCCCTCCCTTTGAATTCTCCTATATAGAGGTATCTCAGTCGTTTCGTAGTGCTCCTCATGCGTTTTCCTCAATCTTTGCTCGGCTTCCTCTGGGCTGACGCACCTTGACAACCATCCTCCTGTATTTCTGAAATAGAGATTTCCCTGGTTTGTAAAATATTGGGCCAACTCTCTTAGCCCCATTGCCCCTTCACCAGACTCCAGTTGCTTCCTAATATCTATTCTCCAGTCTGCGTCCTCCTCCATCGGTAGTATTGACTGTACTACCGAGGGAGCTGTTCTTCGTTGGATCACAACTATAGTCTCCTCGGTTTTCATGACCATTTTCTGGGCGATAGTGGCATAGGCGTCTGGATGGCGGTTCATCATTCTGGGATGTCTTCTGATCTTGGTCCGATGGAACTGGTTGAGAAGACTTTGAATGATTATTCTATAGGGCGCTAGGCTCATGTGTTTTAACGCATATTCTCCGTTTACTTGCTGAATTACTAAGTTCGAATCACCCTTAATGCAGAGTGAACGAATTCCCCTTTGAAGAGCCTCTAGCAGGCCTAGCACCAATGCCTCGTATTCTGCTTCGTTATTTGAACAAGGGAAATCTAGCTTGTAGGAAAGGAAAATCTCTTCCATCCCTTTTGAAAGAATAACCCCTGCTCCCCTCTTCTTTTCCGCCGAAGATCCATCGAACTGCATCGTTCATTCCTCATCAGTTATATCCAGGTAATTAGCCTGTAAATCATCTCCTGGAACGTCTTCCTTAGGTGGCTCGAAGGTTCCTGAAGGGAAGATGGCTAACAGGTCAGCGTACGCCTGGTTTTTAATTGTACGAGGAACCACACACTTCAAGTCATATTCGGAGAGGATAAGGAACCATCTAGCTGCCCTGCCAATCAATATAGTCCTTGCAAGTAAATACTTAATTGGGTCGCATCTAGTTACGATATGAATTGTGAAAGACAGCATATAATGCCTAAGTTTTTGCGCTACAAAGACTAAGGCTAAACAATGCCTTGCTAAGCTACTGTATCTAATCTCTGGCCCATGTATGATTCTGCTGAGGTAGTAAACCGGTCGCTCTTGCCCGTCCACTTCTTGTGCCAGTAGCGCCCGAACGAACCTCATGGTAGACGTGCGGTATAGCTGCAACGGTACTCCTGCCTGGGGAGGAACCATAATTTGTGGTGAAACGAGAAGTTTCTTCAGCCCAACAAGAGACTTCTGGAGAACCTCCTCCCACCTGAATTTCGTGTTCTTTCATAACAGCTGCATCAGTGGGTGTGTTATTTCGGCCAATCCAGGCACAAATCTCCTAAGGTAGGAGACTTTACCGAGAAAACTTTTTAGCTCCTTCGCCGTTCTTGGACATGGCATCTCCAAGATTGCCCGTTGTTTATGCTGGTCCATCTGTACCCCTTGTCGATCAACCACGAAGCCTAGAAACTTCCCACTCGTTAATCCGAAGACACACTTCAACGGGTTCATCCTCAATTTATACCTCCTGCACCGAACAAACACCTTCCTTAAATCATTTAGATGGGACTCCTCCTTCTTTGATTTGATGACCAAGTCGTCCACGTAGAACTCTACAAATTTGTGGAAGAAGTCATGAAAAATGGCCATCATTGTCCCTTGATAAGTAGCTCTAGCATTCTTGAGTCCCAACGGCATCACCTTGTACATGAAGTTGCCCAACGGAGTTCTGAACGCTGTTTTCTTTGCGTCGGTGGGGTCCATTTTGATCAGGTTGTACCCCACGTATCCATCCATGAAGCTATACATTTCGTGACCGGCCGTGGCATCTATCAAACTGTCAATGGAGGGTAATGGAAACTCATCCTTGGGGCAAGCCCTATTCAGATCTCTGAAGTCCACGCAAATCCTTATTTGGTTTTTGTCTTTCTTTCCTACTGGTACAATGCTAGATAGCCAAAGGGGGTGTTGTATTGGTTTGATAAATCCTGCTGCCAACAAATGTTGGACCTCCTCCTTAATCTTCAAGTCTAGTTCAGGTTTATACGTCCTTGTTGCCTGCTTCACCGGAATAGCTGAAGGCATCACGTTTAGTTTGTGGCAGCTTACCTCCTCATCGAGCCCCTCCATTTCAGTGTACTTCCAACCGAAGACGTCTACGAATTCCCTAATTAGTTCAACTAAGGCTCCTCATTTCTTCTTACCGAGATCTTTCGAGATAAAGATAGGCCTTGGATCTTCCCCTTTTTCCGCTAAGTTGAGCTGATCCAACTCTTGTGCCTGGGGCCTTGGTCGATCTGCCATATAGTCTGGTTCTTCGGCGACATCTTCTACGAACTCCTGTATGCTGGAGTTATCATGCACTGCTCCCGTCGATCCACAAAGAAACACTCATACATCGGGTCAACCTCATCCTTATTGTCTTCGGTCACCCGTTCACACCGTTATAAGCGGTATACCATTTTTCCTTCTTCTATGACAATCTTCTTGGATTGCCTGCTGGTAGCTATTGCCACGACCTTCCTCTTCTTTTCTCTGGAAGCCTCATCAATTCTTTCCCCTGAGAAGTGACTCAACACACTCTTCTATTGGACCTCATGTTCCGCTGGGTCGGTTCTAGGCCTCGTCCTGTCTTTGAGCTGCTTCGAGATGTTTTGGGGTCGAGGGATCACCTGATGTGTTTCCTCGGTCCTCTCCCCCTCGCCACTCCCCCTCCCTTTACTCTGCACGTTCAAAGGCCCCATTCTTTCTCTAATCGATTGAACCCATGCTCCCTCCATTCTCCTCATTAGAACCCGCACGTCCTCCTCGATCTCTGTATAAAAGGCTTCATCCACTAAGTGTGCTTCTTCGATAGCGAAAGGCCTCTTCGTAGCCTTAATGGTCACTTCTATCCCCTTGATATTCGCCTTGGCGCATTGATGGTAAGTTAAAGGAACTAACCCTTGGTTGTGCATCCACACTCTCCCTATTAGTAAATGATAGGAGGTTGCACTTTCTATTACATGGAACTTGATATGGGATCTCAGATTTCCCATCACTATCCCAACGTACACATACCCGATGGATTTGGAAGATTGATTGTCATAGCCCGAGATTACCAAGGGCATGGGAACCAATCTTTCTTCCGAAATATTAGCCGCGTGGAAGGAGTTGATTGGCATAATATTGATGGAAGCACCCCCATCCATAAAAGTCCTTGTAAAGTTAACCTCATTGACGCTAGGAGTTACATACAGAGGCCTATTATGGGGAACCTTACAGCTCTATTCGCATCGCTGAAAGTTACCTCCGATAGGAACTTCTTCACCAGCCTAGCCATGGGTCCCCTCCATCTTAGTGAGGGGACTGCGTTTCTCCTTGCAATGTCTAAAATCGCCTGAGTTATCTCCATTCTGCTTTCTTTTGGGATTCCCACTTGATCGAATAACCAAGTGAACTTTGGAGATTTTGAAACTGCGCTATATTCTACGACTGGGTCCGTTTCCTCACCCTCAACGCCGTATATGTCTTCCACGTCTTTAGCGCTTGCTTCATCGTAAGCTAAAACTACGTTAGCCATTCCCCTGGTGCAATGTTCCAGAGCTTCATCAAACTCCTTCATCGTCGACCTTCCCCCCTCCCTTTCTGCCTCCTTATCATAGGCTGTCACCAGATTAGCCCCGTGTGCTGGGAGTGGGTTATTGTTAATGGTCTGCGGGAGGATTTGTAATGTCCCCACCTTCATGTACTTGTCGATGATTCTTCGCAGCGTGAAGCAGCTTTCTCTTGGATGCTAGACCTTTTGATGAACCTGACAGTATTTGGGATCAGCTCTCGTTGCCGCGTCAGGCGCTTCCGTCGGAACACCCTTTGGTTCATAAATCGTTCCGCCTTGGACCATTGCGTTATAACAACTCACATCTTCCTCAATCGTACAAGGTAACGGTGGCGGGTCTTCCCGGTCTCTTTCAAACTTTATTTTGTTGTCCTTCCTCTACGCCTCGCCCCCATCTTCCTTCTCGACATATCCCACCCGTGGGGCCTGAGACCTTCCTCCCAAGGGTTGTATCGGCTGTCTGAACACCATGGGAGCCACCGCTGAGCTAGGCCGCACCACCAAAGAGATGTTCCTTACGGATTTTAAGAACGCTGAAAAGGTTCCCTCGCGTGTCTCATTGATTAGGTGGAAGATATACTCAAGAAGTAGCCCCTCAGCACAAATCTGCAGTAACCTGGCTTCCTTAGCTTCCTCCCTCACATCAATGGACCTTTCCCTGAACCTTCGAATATAGGACACTACCTCTTCTCCCGGTCTCTGCTTCTCCCTGCCGAGTTGGGTTAGGGTGAACTCATCCTCTGCCAGGAAGAACTTTCCGACAAACAAAACATGCATCTCCTCCCACGTGGGAACACTATTAGGAGGCAGATGAGAGTACCAAGTGTATGCCTTATCAGTCAGGGATTTGGAGAACTCCCTCAATCTAAGCTTTTTGTCATTGCAGTGTGCTCCTAAATGTTCAACGAAATGCTTAATGTGCTCCTTCGGGTTCCCGCCCTTCCCTGAGTATTTTTCAAAGGTAGGGGGAATATAGTCCTTCGGGTAAGGCTCGTCATTGTATCCCTGAGGGTAAGGTGTTCGGAAGTCGTCGTAGACCGACTCCACCTCACCCGCAGCCTGCGAGGAAGCCTGCATGAACTTCAGCATCTCTTTTCTCATTTCTTCCATCGGCGAGGCTATTGGGGCCGCCAGTAGTGGGGCCGAGGGCTGGGCGTTCGTTGCAACTGAAACGAACATTACCGGTGGTGCCGCTGAGACTCCCGAGGTACCCGCTGCCGGGTTCACAACAGAGGGCACACTTGTTGGGATCGTTCCTGCAATACCTGCCCCTAGTGGGGCCGTTGGGGCTACTCCTGGTGTTACGAAAGCATTAACCTCTAATCCTCTTAACATAGTTAAAGCAACCAGGGTTTGCAAAAACTCGTGAAACTTGCTCATGAGGAGCGCAATCTGGGCGGGCCCCAACCCCGTGATCGTGGAAGACTGCGTCACTCCTTGGACACCTAACGTTGCTGGTGCCGGAGGTACCTCTACTCGAGGAGCCCCCTCCCTTAGGGCTTCTTGCTCCCTTACAGCCTGTTCTTCATTATGCTGAATATCATCAAAGTTGAGTCTTCGAGTAGCATTATCTTGCACCATACTCCTTATCTAGAGGAATGCCTCCCCAGCAGAGTCGCCAAATGTAGGAGGGTACTTTAGATTATATATGGAGGCGTAACCCCTATTGAGTATGGTAATGACAAGTTAATTGGCCAAAGCTTTGGATTAATGATAGAACACGCAAACACAAACCTAATGAAGATAGACTCAGTTTAAACTCACAAAGCTCTCGTGTCTAACTCAGGAAATAGTAATGAACTTTAGAAGTAACTTAGCTGGAGGGAGAGAGAAGTAAGCACCCTATATACACCATGGTAGGCAGGTCAAAACACACCAAATACCCTCAAGAATCTCTGTCAAATATTAAAAGCTTCGTAATAAATAACAATGGTGAGTGAGTAAACTCTCTGGTTTGCAATAACTCTCTCTGGTGTGTATTCTCTCTCGCAATAACTTATGAACTCTCCAAAAAATCCTCTTGTTCCCTCAAAGGTGGTTGGGGTCCTTAAATAGCCCCCCACACCACCCCCGAGGCAACTCATTCATTAAAACTATGAAAGAAATCCCTCATACTTTATGTCACAACATTGAATACCTGATGCACTAGCTGTCTCCACGTCATAAACATTAAATGCCAAGACATGCCTTTTTGCCTAACCACTCTGTGTTAGGGGTCTGTTGTCGCAGAGGTGGATCACCAACTGCCTGACAGCCCCAAATACCACGGTGGTTTACTCAAGTGCATGTCTGACATTATTTAGATGGCTAGTGACATTACTTATAATAGATGTGACATTAAGTAGAGGGCTGTTTGGTTCGCAACTCAACGCCCGATGGAACTCCAAGCTGCTCTACCTGAGGTTCCACGGTAAGGGTCCTTCGGTGTTTTACCAGGTGTATCTAAGGTGGTCAGGACAAGCCCCAACGGTGCCTTACTTCTCGATCCTCCAAACCAAGTCCCTCTAAAGTTCCCAGGGTGAGGTCATTCGATAGAGCATGAAAGCTCTCCCAGGCCTTGCCAAGCCTGGTCTCCCGTGAGTACCGTTTGACCTCATACAAACTGATTTATTATTATTGTTATGTCATTACAACCGTTAAAGCTTACAGTCATCAATAATGAAAATACAATATGAATAATACAACAAGCTAAAATATGAGCTGCCGTGCGAAGCTGCCTCGCCTAGTTGCCACGCTTGAGCTGCCTCGGTTGCCTAATCTCAAACACTGTTGCTAATGGGATTTTATCCCCAATCTTAAGATTACCTTCAAGCCCCCTCTACAATAATATTACCCATATTTTTTAGCCCTCTAGGAAGCAAAAGTGGATATTGAAGAAAGTATTGCCAAGAGAAAAGTTGAGCTAAAGAAAATATCTGGAAAGTTCACTCCAAGAAAATATAAGATGCCTGCTACAGGCTCGACCATCATCAACTTCTCTCAGCCCGCTACCTCTTGGGCGCCAGAAAATTATGCTAGTCGAGTAAAAAAGGAATATATAAAGATTAATGTTCTCTATTTAAAGTCTACCAAGCCTTATTGGTCTGAAATCTCATTAAATTTTTGGACCCTTGTCCACTACCAAACCCACATCCTACAAATTGCAAACTCGAAGCCCAATGCAATTTTCACCAAACTGCCAACCATACTACTGATCAGTGCATCCATTTTCATAATGTAATCCAAAGTTTAACTAACCGGGGTATCATCGCCCCACCAGCCAATCCCAAACCCAATACCACTCACAATTCACTTTCAAACCATACAAATGCTATCTTCCTAGAGAATGACCCAAAATTCAATCCATCTACCCAGATTGTACCCAGTAAGCACACATCATACCTGTTTTTTCACCCAAACCACTCAAAGTTTGACCATATTTTCTCTTACACATACCTATTTTGCTAACCAAGCTATGTCTCTTCTCACAAGAGCGTGTATTTATGTTCGCACCCAGTCCGAAGGTAAAGATATGGAATTACCAGCAGTACTGAACCAGGTTCTAGATTTTGGGTTAAAATTGCCCTCTGAAATGACCATTGACTGTCAGAGGTTTAGCATCCTATTCATAGAAGCTCGAAAATAGGCTCAGGAGTCAGATAATTGGGTGGTACGTGTTGACGAAGTCAGTTGGACGATGCAATATAGATTATGGCAGACTTATTTCAACAGACCAATAAGATTTGCAGTATATCCAAGCTACTCAATGCTTTAAAATTACAAGGGCGGTTGGTCCCTTCACTTCTGCACCTCCCCGTTGAATGGGAGGATCTATACAAAGAAGACGTTGAAGTTATGGAATGCATTGACTTCTCATAGAAAGACGGCATCTTTTCCACTGGATGGGGGGACGAGTTTGATTGTTCAGAAAAAATACCAAGCCAAAAAAATGTTAGTCCGGTAATGAGTATATGTGGGATGATATCTTTTGAAGATATTCTAGGGAAAATTAACAAAGTGGTCGTACAACTCGAAATAAATGAAGAACGGGGTTTCTATTCCTCCCCTCCTCCGTGAACCATATAACAAGATCTGGGAGACACTACCAAAGTCCGAATCCTCAATCAGTATGGATATATAAAGGAAAGGGAGTTATTGAGGAACTCCCCATGCTAGTGATGACCATTGAAGAGAGCAAGATCATAGATCAACTCAAGAAGACTCAAGCCAATAATACCTTCATATCTTCCCACTTACACCAAAATGCTCTGATAAAGCTGCTCACTGGCCCACAGTCCTTCCTTCCACTACTCCAAAAACATTCGTGAACCTAGTTGGGTCTTTGCAACCACTAGACTCCTTTCCTTCTCTGAAGAATAAATCCTAAAGGTTGGTCCTATGCATAACTATGCTCTCAACATATCCATTAAGATGATGGGGAAGATAGTCCCGATCTCACTCGTCGATAATGGATCAGCACTTAATATTTGCCCGTTAAGAACCTTCAACTACCTAGGTTTGAAAGTAAGTGACTTTGCTCCAACTTTTGCTGCAGTGCTTGCCGTGACAACACTCATCGAGAGGTGATGGGATCCATTATACTCACAGTAGGGGATGTCCCTTTCATTCCCGTTACTGAGCTCCAAGTTATAAATATACCAACTTATTTCAATATATTTCTTAATCAACCATGTCTTCATAATATCAAAGGGGTATGTTCCTCTCTTCATCAAAAATTGAAGTTCTTCGTCAAGGGGCAGGTTATCACCATCCTGAGGGACGATGACAGTACTGAAAATGCCTTCACCAGTAATCCGTACTAGAAATACAACATGTGATGAATGACATACTTCTCTCTGGATTCAGGGTTGATCCACTTCCCCTTCTGATAGGGGATGATTTTAAATATCGAGTCTGTCTAGATCACAACCCTCACGGTAATGTCAACGTGATACAGATGTTCAAGAATATGCACTTCATGTACGGACTAGGGCTGGGACGACAACAACAGAGGATAATGGAACTCATAATTTTGAAGAAGGCCTTTCCTTCGTGTAGCCTAGGTTATCAACCATTATTAGAGGAACTCAGAATGCTCCTCTAAGCCTAGTTAAATAGAAGTTCAAAAAGTGTTAAGACTGTTTTGAGGGATTCCTTGAACGGAAGATTCGTCAAAGAGGGTCAATATTTTCCCTTATGTGGCTTTTTCGAACCATAGTATGATCATGTGGACAAAAAGATAAAGTCAGGGATGGAGATCTTCTTTCAAGAAAGTTACTCCTAGGTCGAAGACTCCCAGCATCATGTGCAACCACTCATTGAGAAAGGTATAGTTATTGAAGAGGTTTTTGAGGGAAATAATTCTGAGGACTCGTTCAATCTGCAAACACTAGGGCTGATACACTGTATGATCCACTCAAGCACTACATCGTCGAACCCGTCCACTCTAATCAAGATCGCTAATGAACCCCTCTTAAACTGGAATGATATAACAGTTCCACCTACTTAAATGAAACCCAACTCAGATGTTTATCATATCTTTTCCTCTTTTGTTGTTCCTCATTTTTCTGATAACAATGTAATTGAGACCTTCTTTAACGAGGCTCTTAATGTTGTTTCTCTCGAAAGTGAAATAAACGAGGATTTTGAGTATCTTATTGTGCCTTATATTAATTGTCTTGATTCTAATCAAACTCTTGATCATGATGATAATTTTGCAAATGAATAGTTCTTAACTGATCTTAATAAGGTTAATAACAAATAACATAACCGCGTTCAAATTAATGATGATGAAACTGTTATTATCAATCCCGATTCTAATAGCCAACGGTGCGAGATTAGGATAGGGTCCACCCTTGACGAGCATGAGCGTGTGCAATTCGAAGAGTTGCTGAAGGAATTTATAGACATCTTTGCATGGTCCTAAAATGACATGCCTGACATCGATCCCAAGATAGTTCAACACAGATTCCAACTCTTCCAAAATGCAAACCGATTAAACAGAAATTATGAAAAATCCACACCAAATTATCGCTTAAGGTTAAAGAAGAGGTGATCAAACAATTGAACATAGGATTCATTCGGGTGATCGGATATCCCATATCGATAGCCAACATTATACCCGTGCTAAAATCAGGAGGGAAAGTCTGCATGTGCATCGAATACCACTACACCAAAAATAGGAATCTGGCACGCTTTTGGCACGCTTCTAAATCGTGCTAGATTTTAATCTAACATGCTTTTGGTACACTTTTAAACCATGATAGATATTGAATAATACGCTATTGGCATAGTTTAAAACCGTGACAGATTTTTCACTTTCTGGCACGCTTTTGGCATGGTTTTAAATCGTGCTCAATTTTTCAATTAATAAAAAAAATATTTGGAAACAAATCTCGAAAATCAGCAAATTCCAAATATGGTAGGAAAAATATTTATTATTTGTAAAAGAAAATTCACAAATTATGAATATCGCACGATGTTGATAAACTAATGTACATACAAACTTCAAAATATTACAAGTGTTAATAGTTCCCAAATAAAAAAAATTGGACAGAGTCCCCTTTATTTTCTGATCATTACAAAACTTGCTAATACAAAAACTCCCAATATAAAGCCTGCACGGCCATAAAATATAATGATAAAATTACAAAAGCCCACACGGCCATAAAAGTTAACAATAAAACTACAAAAAATGCACGACCATAACACAAAAAAATAGAATCTTGAATATTCACAACACTAAATAAATAATACCCCTGTTGTAAACCATTGACTTCTTCGTGTGTTCCAGATGGATAAAAGTTAGCGATTGAATGTTATCCTGCAAAAAAATAGGACATAAAAAATATATGAAATTAGTTACCAAGTATTTTTAAAAAAAAATCGTATCCAAGAAGAAAAATTGCATATACGAGTTATAATTATTATTACATTCTCAATTTGAAAATCTTACACAAGTTGTGACTACCTGGTCGGCTCCTACGAGTTACATTAGTCCAATGCGATGCCATTTGGGGGCTGGTTTGAGTTTTCACCCTTTAACGAATTGTTTTTAAGCCTAAATTAAATATTTTGAAATTATAATCATATTTTCAAACCGAAAAACCCGTGATTACGCGGTCAGTTCCTACGAGTTATATTGGTCTCGTGCGAGGTGTCCATACCTCTTACGGGAACGTTTGAACAAATCTATATCTCTTCAAATTATCAGCGTCGTCTCAAACTGAGAGGTCCGTGACTATGTAGTCAGTTCCTACGAGTTACATATATTCCTTAGGAGGTGTTAGTTCCACTTACGGGGTCGTTTAGGGGTTGGTTTGGGTTTTCAACCTTCAACGGCTTGTTTCTAAGCCTAATCTATATATTTTTAAATTATCATCATATTCTCAAACCGAGAGGTCTGTGACTACACAATCAGTTCCTACGAGTTACATGGGTCCCGTGCGAGGTGTTAGTGCCTCTTACGGGCCGTTTTGGGGGCTAGTTTGGGTTTTCACCCTTCAACGACATGTTTCTAAGCCTAATCTATATATTTTCAAATTATCGTCATATTCTCAAATCGAGAGGTCCGTGACTCGCGGTCAGTTCCTACGAGTTACATTGGTCCCGTGCGAGGTGTTAGTACCTCTTACGGGGCCGTTTGGGGGCTGGTTTGGGTTTTCACCCTTCAACGGCTTTGTTCTAAGCCTAATCTATATATTTTCAAATTATTGTCATATTCTCAAATCGAAAGGCCCGTGACTACGCTGTCAGTTCCTACGAGTTACATTGGTCCCGTGCGAGGTGTTCATGCCACTTACGGGGCTGTTTGGGGCCGAGTTTGGATTTTCACCCTTCAACGACTTATTTCTGAGCCTAATCTATATATTTTCAAATTACTGTCATACTCTCAAACCCAGAGTCCCATGACAACGCGGTCAATTCCTACAAGTTATATTGGAACCGTGCGAGATGTTTATGCCTCTTACGAGGTCGTTTCGGGGATGATTTGGGTTTTCACCATTTTAACCACTTTTTTTTAAACTTAATCTAGATGTTTTCAAATTATCGTCATATTCTAAAGGCGAGAGGCCCGTGACTATGCAGTCAATTCCTACAAGTTATGTTTGTCCCGTACGAGGTGATAGTGCCTCTTACGGGGCCGTTTGGGGGCTAGTTTGGGTGTTTACCTTCAACAACTTGTTTCTAAGCCTAATCTATATATTTTCAAATTATCGTCATATTCTTAAGTCGAGAGGCCCGTCACTACGCGGTCAGTTCCTACGACTTACATTGGTTCCGTGCGAGGTGTTAGTGCCTCTTACGGGGCCGTTTGGGGGGCTAGTTTGGGTTTTCAACCTTCAACGACTTGTTTCTAAGCCTAGTCTATATATTTTCAAATTATCATCATATTCTCAAACCGTGAGGCCCGTGACTTCGCAGTCAGTTACTACGAGTTACATTGGTCCCGTACGAGGTGTTTATTCCCCTTACGGGACCATTTTGGGGGCTAATTTGGATTTTCACCCTTCAACGGCTTGTTTCTAAGCCTAATCTATATATATTTAAGTTATCATCACATTATCAAACTGAGAGGTCCGTGACTACGCGGTCAGTTCCTACGAGTTACATTGGTCCCGTGCGAAGTGTTAGTGCCTCTTATGAGGCTGTTTGGGGGGCTGGTTTGGGTTTTCACCATTTTAACCACTTTTTTCTAAGCCTACCCTATATATTTTCATATTATTGTCATATTCTCAAATCGAGAGGTTCATGACTATGCGGTCAGTTCCTACGAGTTACACTAGTCCCGTGCGAGGTGTTAGAGCCTGTAACGGGGCCGTTTGGGGGCTGGTTTGGATTTCAACCTTTAACAGCTTGTTTCTAAGCCTAATTTATATATTTTCAAATTATCATCATATTCTCAAATGAAGATTCCCGTGACTACTCGGTCAGCTCCTACGAGTTACATTGGTCCCGTGCGAGGTGTTCATGCCTCTTACGAGGCAGTTTGGGGGTTGGTTTGTGTTTTTAACCTTCAATCGCTTGTTTCTAAGCCTAATCTATATATTTTCAAATTATCATCATATTCTCAAACCGATAGGCCCATGACTACGTGGCCAGTTGCTACGAGTTACATTGGTCCCGTGCGAGGCGTTAGTGCATCTTACGGGGCCGTTTTGGGGGCTAGTTTGGGTTTTCACCCTTCAACGGCTTATTTCTAAGCCTAATATATATATTTTCAAATTATCGTTACATTCTCAAATCAAGAGGTCCGTGACTACGCGGTCTGTTCCTACGATTTACATTGGTCCCGTGCAAAGTGTTAGTGCCTCTTACGGGGCCATTTGGGGGCTAGTTTCGATTTTCACCCTTCAATGGCTTTTTTCTAAGCTTAATCTATATATTTTCAAATTATCGTCATATTCTCAAATCGAAAGGCCCGTGACTACGCTGTCAGTTCCTACGACTTATATTGGTCCCGTGCGAGGTGTTCATGCCACTTACGGGGCTTTTTGGGGCTGAGTTTGGATTTTCACCCATCAACGACTTATTTCTGTGACTATGAAGTCAATTCCTACGAGTTATATTTGTCCTGTGCGAGGTGTTAGTGCCTCTTACGCGGCCGTTTGGTTGTTGGTTTGGATTTTCACCCTTTAACGGCTTTTTTCTAAGCCTAATCTATATATTTTCAAATTATCATCATATTCTCAAATCGAGAGGCCCGTGACTATGTGGTAAGTTCCTACGAGTTACATTGGTCCCGTGCGAAGTGTTATTGCCTCTTACGGGGACGTTTGGGGTCTAGTTTGGGCTTTCAACCTTTCAATGACTTATTTCTAAGCCCAATCTATATATTTTTAAATTATCGTCATATTCTCAAATCGAGAGGTGCATGTCAGCGCGGTCAGTTCCTACGAGTTACATTGGTCCCGTGCGAGGTATTCATGCCTCTTACGTGGCCATTTGGAGGCTGATTTCTGTTTTCACCTTTTAACGGTTTGGAGGCTGATTTGAGATTTATGTGTTTTTAGGTTCATTCACTTTCTATAATTTTGAAGTACAATTTGCTCCCATAATCAAAGGTTATAAATTAATATTGGTATAATCCTCTTAATACATCTTATATAAACGTACAAAAGCCCTCGATTAGATAAATAGGTTTTGATCTTGACCACTAATTACATTAAAACTGGTGGTTTCATAAAAAATCTGACTTTCAAATAACTATCTCTTGAAAAGTGTAATGAGCAAAGATATTTGAAAACACAGACCATAGGTATTGTCTACAAAGGGAAGAATTAAATGAAGGCATGACTTACCCAATCAAGAAGATACGCGAACTCGTCTTTTGCCTTGTAGTTTGTGTTCCTTTTTCCACTAAAAATCTCTAATGCAACAACTCCAAAGCTGTAAACATCTGCTTTGTCTATCAAGTAACCTCTCATTGCATATTCTTGTGCCATATATCCTCTGGAAAAGTAAAATTGCACAAAGTAATGCACCAGTAAGTATATTTCCATAATCAAACAAAAAATAACATCATTGCATCATATAGTCTATATGGAATATGATCAAGAAAAAATAACACAATATGATAACCATATGATTAGTGACATTCTTTTGAGCAATTGCAGTAACATAAATTTTTTCATTTGTTTTCAGCACTAGCCTCTAACATTCAGTAGTTACTTAACACAAAGGCCCCAAACATACAGGATTGGTGAAATGAGGAGCACCCACATTGTTCCAATAATTCGTGTGCTGATATGCGTGTCCTCTTCTTCATCAAGCTTAGCTAAACCAAAGTCCGATATCTTAGCCATAATATCCTTATCAAGTAGCACATTGGTACCCTTTATGTCTGATATCTTCACAAACACTTTTTAGTTTAGAAGACTTAATGGAACTGGTTTCTTTTAATTTCCTCTGAAACCAGAAAACAAGGAGAACTAGAAGTTCCAGCTTTCCCTATTATCCTTTCCATATTTACTGAAGAATGAACAATGCAATAAACCCCTAATAACCTTAAGATGTTTCCATTACGATTGCAACCTAAAAGAAAAACATGGTTTAAATACCTTAAAAACTAGAACAAATTGCACATGACTTACTTACAGTAGGAACCACTAGAGTGTTAGAAGGGATGAAATAGTGAACACTTGCCTAGAGGGTATCAGATTCGTCTGGGGTCTGGCTTGTTGTCCATAGGTACATATGGTGAATGTGAGAGAGCAACATTTGAGGAGGTAAAGCCCAAAGTAGGCAACGCCTTCATGTAAAAGTTAACAAGCCAAGTTAGATATAACTAACATAACAATGAACATTTATGACATATAAAGATTGCAATGTTTTTTCTACACTTTTTTCTATGAAACTTCTAATATGTTTTATTGATATTTCTGCAACCGTTGTTTGTCAAACTTGTATTTAACTTTTGGTTTTCTGTAATTTTCAAATTTGTAGATTTTCTGTAACTTCCAAATTTTTAAAAATTTATGGTAAATTGAAGTTTTAGAGGTGTTCTAACTAGGCTTCAAAACCCTTGGCACATACAACTACGTTTTTCACCCAATACAAACATCAAATTCAACTTGAAAACAAATTCTTAACAAAGATAGAAATGAAATACAAACATAACTGTGATTGATCTGCGCATAATGTATCGAACCAAAATTCAAGAATCTACAAATACAGGAGAAAAAAAGTTAGGCTTTAACTTACACATATTCTACTTACAATACTAAGATAAACTAGCAATCATTCAGTCATGACAGAACAAGCCAACCTCCGATGTCCAAAAAAAACTACCAAAGTTTCCAAAAAAGGTATGCCACTGAACAATAAAAAAATAGCAAAAGTTTATGGCCATGCCTAAGGCTAATTATGGCCAGTATCAAGGTACCCAAGTCAAAAAACCATGGCAGCAATAAAAGGGCTGCTAAATTAGTATATTTCCCTAAAAAAATAGAGTAAAAATAAGTATATTTTCGTGAAAAAGAGTAAAAATAAGTATATTCTTCCCACCAACATTTAAACACAAAAAAGTAAAAATAAGTATATTTCTCTGAAAAAAATATCTGAATCCAATCAAACACACCCTACGAGACTAAGAGAAGTCAATCATGATGACAAATAACTATGTACATTAACAATTAAGAAATTATGGTTTTATGTCTCTGAACTGAACAATCAATGCATACTTTGCATGATTTATGTAATTCTAATCATCTTGCTGATGGTACAAAGGATTAAAAATTATGAATAGTAAAAAAAATAACATGTGAAAAGATACCTATATTTTTTGCATACACCCTGCACTTTCTTAATATTGTCACTATTTTCGGTAATTAGATGTCTCAATGTTCTATTAGCAAACCAAGATTAACTCAACATCCAATTTCATGAAACCCATACTTGTTAGGTTTAAACAATTTGCGTATTTAAGTGTGACATGTATAAAAAGATCATCACCAATCAGAACAATCTGCATTAAAAATGAACACTTGCCTATAAGTAAAACATAACAAAACATTAATCAGAACATAACATTTAAAATAGGGAAGAGATAAAGAGATATACCTTTGTTCAGGATTGTCGAAGCCCATTCCAGAAGAATCAGAGAAATTGACGGGAACAACGGTGTGGTCGGAGCTATAGAGATCTTTGTTGGTAACATCTAAGGTTTGGTTGCTTATGCACTTGGCTCGTAAATAAAACTCGATGGGGCATAACTCGCACTGGACGACCACACCAGTGTGGCTGCGGTGTGGCTGGGAATATAGCATGTCACCACCGAGAGAGAGGGTGCGTGGGGTGGCAGTTGGTCATCGAGAGGGAGGGGGAGGGGCAGCGGGTCTCGTAGAGAGAAGGGAGAAAGAAAAAAGTATTTATAGGGTTTGTGAATTAGGAATGATATTTGACTTGGATTGACTTAATGAAGCGTGTCATGATCTGGCACGTTTTAAAACCGTGCCTGATTTTAGCTCGGTTTTAAAGTGTGCTAAATGAGGCATAAACCATGCCAGAATCTGGCACGGTTTAGAACTGTGCCAGATTTTCCTTGTGCAAGCGTGCCAGATTGGTGTTTTTGGTGTAGTGTACCGAGATTTGAACAAAGTGTCTCCGAAAGATGATTAACCACTACCCAACATCGACGTGATCGTGGAAAACATGACCATTCACGCTCTCAAGTCATTTGTTAATGTGTTTGCTGGATACAATCAGATCAAGATGCACCCTGATCATTAAGAAAAAACTGCACTCATCCCTTGGGGAACCTTCTGTTACATAGTTATGCCATTCGGCTAAAAAATGAAGGGGCTACCTAGCAAAGGGCCGCCATAACCATCTTGCATGATCTAATACACAAAGAGGTTTCAATCTACGTGGATAATATGATCATTAAGTCTAATACTCTGGAAGGTTTCTCGCCTTTAAAATGTTCTTCGAACGACTACGGCGATGCCAGATGCGTCTTAACCCACAAAAATGCATTTTCAGCATCACCAAAGGACAATTCTTGGGATTCATGGTTATCGAGAAAGGAATTGAAGCAGACCTTGCCAAACTAAAAACCATAATTGAAATGCCACCACCCCGAATGGAAAAGAAAGTTCGGGGATTCTTGGGAAAAATACAGTATATCAGTCGGTTCTTCAGCCCGTTGACTTCTATTTATGAGCCCATATTCAAACTCCTTAGAAAAGATTATGTTGGACCCCCACTTTTGAAAATTTTACAAAATTATTTCCTTTTAGATGCGGAATAAAGATGGTTCAACACAAAACACAAAAAATAAATTTTGATTTCTTTCAAATTAAAATTCAACAAAACTCAAAGTGAACTAAAATTAAACAACAAATACATATTTCACTTAAACCAAATTAATTCAACCTAAGTCCTAGAATTTGTCTACACGATATTTTTAATATTACCAAATTAGACCAAACTAAATTTAACAAATTAAATTCCCGACTTGAATTAAATTAATTTCAATTTTACCCAAAACTTTAATTAGCACCAAATTAAACAAGTAGAGATTTAAACCAAATTTTATCTTTTTACCTAAGAATGCATCTAAGGTTAATTTGGCAAAAAGATAAAATAAACAAACCACTATGCCGCGATGTACAAGGAAAAACCCACAACGGGAAGAAAGCTCGAACGTCCCTAGCCTTAAGTCTACTAAGTACGAAATTACACTTACAAGATAGATGACTTACAACACTCGACTCGACTCCTTCAAGCCCCGATGCGTCTCATGAAACTACCTCTACTTACCCGACAATCCTGGAATCCACCGGAACCTTGGAATCCACCAATGAAGCTTTAGGAACCCATTAACCACACATAGTGCCTTTCATCATGTGAGAATGCCGCGGCAAAAATAAGTCTTCTTCTTTTAGGGATGTAGAAGTAAACCCAAACTTCTCTTCTTTGAGGTGTAGAGAAAACTCGATGCCAAACACTCCAAGCAAAGATATATATGAAGAAACTTGGAATAAACTAATATGGGTGCAAACCAAAAGTGTCTAAAAGGATTTTCTTGAAAAGCACACACTCAAAACATGAACTCTTTCATTGTGGAATTATGCTCACAAAACTCTCTCTTGGAGATTGTAGAATATGAAAAAGCTACTTTGAAAGAGTTAGTTCCCGACTGTTGATACCAAATTTAATCTGCTGACGTAGACCAATCGCATAAAGACACGTGTCAACTTACATGGCAAATATGAAGACTTTTGACGAGCAACTAAAGCGTGCCGAGCAACTTAAGCGGTGCGAGTAACTAAAGCGTGCCGAGTAACTTAAGCGGTCCGAGCAACTTAATCACGAATAACGCACGCATCAAGAAAACCAAAAGGTAACTATGCATTAAATGTGGATTATTATCGTACAGATGTATATGTCTGCTAGATAACGGCGCATTATCCTTTCATATGGACAGACTCAAGTGTATAAATACATTGTAACCTCCTCATAAGAAGAGGACTAGGAATTTCTTGGTAAACCCTATTATCAAAATTCTAGGTAAACAATCAGTAATACAAAATAGTGGACGTAGGCCATTTTCACAAGGCTGAACCACTTTAAAAATCCTTTGTCTTATTTATTTCATTTTTATCTGTGATTGATTAATTAGATATAATCTAGTTTTTTACATCAACAGATTGGCGTCGTCAGTGGGAATACGACTGTACTTAGCGTTTTTTACCAAAATAACTCATCATCTATGGCTGAGAATCCAAAATCCAGTAATCGAAATACTGGGGTTCCCCCAAACCCTTCTACTCCCCCGAATATTCTAGATCTAGCGGGCATAATGGCTAATTTAGCCCAAGGCCAAACGACTATGCAAGAAACAGGCATCAACTTATACAAACTGTTCAAGGTGGAGTTCCGGCCCAATCAGGACAACGAAGTGTTCAGAGAAATAACCATTTGCCATCTTCAAGGACTAGACGAACGATGTTCCCAGAGGTCTCTTAATCCAGACGTACTGGCTCATATCGTACTGAGAGATCTAATGATCCTTTGTATTAACCTGGCCGGACTTCATCAGTACGAGCTACAGACTCTCAATGGAACATCACTCTAACTCCAGAAAGGACTAGTGCTCTAGAAAGGTTGATTAGAGTCTCCCCTTTTGATCGATTGGGACCTAAGAGGAATAGAAGTCCTCCTAGGATTGCATTGAGGAACTCTCAATGACTATCTGACCTTAGGGAAGGCTCTGCCCAATCACGCCCAACTTCTCATAATGAAAGATCCCAAGAAGAAAACTCAGCGCGATCAGTTGCTCGAATAAATAGGCCCGAGGTGGGAAATGATGCATGGAAAGGCTTTATTCAAAGGTTAGAAGATCGGTTAGGGGAAATGGCTAAGGCCAAGAATCCTCTACAAAGAACTTTTGTCCAAGGGACACCATTCGTGCATGCAATTGTGGATTTTCCCACACCATCAAAATTCAAAGCTCCTGTGGTGACACCTAAATACGATGGAAAAATTGATCCTGCTCTCCATATAGAATAATACCAAGCTACAGCCGATATCTATGTGGTTCCCGACAAGATGAGATGCAGGGCGTTTTCAGGAACTCTCACCGGGTCAGCTCAAATATGGTATAACAACCTTCCTCGGGGAAAGATTGCGACTTTCCTTCAACTAGCAGAGCTCTTTATAGGAAATTTTTATTTTGGAGCGAAACCAGTTAAACGAGTAGCACACTTACTGAGTGTTAGACAGAAGCCAGAAGAAAGTACTAGGGACTACATTACTCATTTCAATAATGAGAAACTCGAGGTAATTGATTACGAGGAGAAAATAACCATTACTGCTCTGATGAGCGGATTGTTACCAAATAAGTTGTACTACACTTTGGCTAAAGATCCGCCTAGAAACATGGCAGAACTGATGGAAAAAGTAGCCAAGATCATGAACGTTGAAGAAGCTATGGCTGCGAAGAAGAATACAAATACTAAGGAGACTAAGGTTGAGGCTGATAAAACCGAGAAGAAAGATCAAAAGAATAATGGTAGCAAAAAGCAGTTGAAAGGTAAACAAGCATTGGAGCAGATAAAGAAATATGGAAATTATACCCCCTTGAAGGTAGACATAAATCACATTTTGGAGGAGATCAAGAGCAGCGAGGAGCTAGCTTGGCCAGGGAAAATGAAGGCAGATCCTGACAAAAGGGACAAGTCCAAATATTGCGAATTCCACAAAGACCATGGTCACACGACCAAACGTTGCATAGCTCTCCAGAATGAAATTGAAGCACTCATCAAGTGAGGAAAATTGACTAAGTATGTTGATCGCCAAAATGGTGGAAAGACCAGCGACCAAGGAAGATAGAGATCCAAGTATCCTCGCCGAACAAAAGAAGACAAGAAGAGAGATCACGAAGATGATCCAGAAGATGACCCCGATCTCCCAAAAAGACCAAGACAACCAGAGCGCAAGGTATTTTTAATCCATTTTGGGTCATTTGAATGTAATGTCATTACAGGTGGAGATGCAGGAGGTGGAGATCTAACTACGGAGAAGAAAGCTTACCTCAATGAGGATCAAGCTTGCTCTTACATACAGAGAATAAACTTAGCTGAAGACGATCGTTCGAGAAAGGTGAATAAAGACAAAATGGTCATCGGTTTTTCTAAGAATGACCTGGCAGGTGTACTCTATCCTCATGATGACCCATTGGTGATCAAGATGAGAATGAAGGAGGTGGTGATTTCACGGGTATTGGTGGATAATGGCAGCTCGATAGATATCATGTTCTACCCATGCTTTGATAGTTTGAATCTGAAGTTAGCCCAGTTGGAGCCATATCATAGGCCCCTCATCGGTTTTACTGGCGAAAAGTTTTTTCCACTTGGTACGATCAAGTTGGATATGCTTATTGGTACATGGCCTGCTTGTCGAACAGAAAGAGTACATTTTTTCGTAATGGACAAAAATGTCCAATCAGCTTACAACATCATCATGGGAAGGGTAGGTCTGAAGAAGTTCAAAGCAGTACCATCTACTGTACATCAATGTGTAAAATTCCCAACTAACTTTGGAGTGGGAGTTATGAAAGGCGATCAGAGAGTAGCTCGGGAATGCTACTATTAATCTGCCGAACTGGAGGAACGAGAAGAATCCAGGAAGAAGACTACTACTTATCAAGTGGATGAAACAGAAGATGCAGAGATTGAAACATTAGACCCTAGAGATGAGTCTCAGCTCTTGAAGGTCCAGGTCATGGAAGCTACCGAGAATATCATTCTAGACGATGAACACCCAGAACGAACAACCCAAATTGGTGCGTCATTGGATAAATTAATAAAACATGAACTAATAGCATTTCTAAGGTGTAGGATATAGACTTTTGCATGGAGTCATAAAGACATGCCAGGGATAAACCCGAATTTCCTGTGTCATGAGCTCAACGTGAACAAGGAAATCAAGCCAGTGAAGCAGAGAAGAAGGGTGTTTAGTCCTGAAAAGAATCAAGCTATACAGGAAGAAGTAGAGAAACTACAGAAAGCCATTTTTATTGAGGACGTTAAATATCCAGATTGGCTAGCGAACGCGATGATGGTAAAGAAGAAGAACAACAAGTGGAGGATGTGTGTTGACTTCACTGATCTCAATAAAGCCTGCCCAAAGGATCATTTTCCTTTGCCTCGAATCGATCACGTGGTGGATGCTACCTCGAGGCATGAGTTGTTGAGTTTCATGGATGCTTACTCTGGCTACAACCAGATTAAAATAAAACCTTAAGACCGGGAAAGCACCTCTTTTATTACCCCAAAGGGAACTTATTTCTATAATGTTATGCCTTTCGGACTTAAAAATGAAGGTGCAATATATCAGCGGGTGATGAATAAGGTGTTTATAGAGCAAATCAGTCATAACATAGAGGTTTATGTCGATGATATGCTGACGAAGAGCAAGAAAGTTGCTGATCATTTGGCAGACCTAGGTCAGACCATTGATCAACTAGAGAAATATGAAATGAAGTTGAATCCCACCAAATGCATATTTGGAGTACGAGAAGGTATGCTTCTCAGATATATTGTTAATCAAGGAGGTATCGAGGTGAATCCTGAAAAGATCAAGGCCCTATTAGAGCAACGATCTCCAACTACGAAGAAGGAGGTGCAAAGTCTCACAGGGCGAGTTGCAGCACGTAATAGATTTGTGTTACGAGCAATAAACAGATGCCTCCCATTCTTCAAAACACTTCGAAAAACTTTTGAGTGGAATGATGAATGCGAGGAGGCCTTTTAAGAATTGAAGAAGTATCTAGGGACACCTCCGTTATTATCTAGACCAGTGATGGGAGAAAGATTATACTTGTATCTAGCAGTTTCAGAGAATGCAGTTAGCTCGGCATTGATAAGAGTGGAGAATAGAGTGCAGAAACCAATTTATTATACCAACAAGGCCTTTCGAGGAGCAGAGATCAGATATCCAAGACTGGAGAAGTTAGCACTGACACTAATTGAAGCGAGCAAAAGGATGAGGCCATACTTCCAAGCCCATACTATAGTGGTGTATACTGATATGTCATTAAGACAAGCTTTGCACAAACTAGAGAAATCAGGAAGATTGATGTACTGGGCAGTAGAATTTGGTGAATATGATATAGTTTATGAGACTAGATTGTCACTGAAGGGGAAGGAAGTAGCGAACTTTATAGCAGAGTTTACTCACTCTAACACATCCGAAGAGCAGGAGTTTAATACAGACCAACCTGTGGAGTTACGGGATCATCGAAGATAACTCACAACAAATTTCCATCAGTCGATGAACAAGAAAAGATAATCAACGAGCAACGAGAAATGTTGGAGGAAGACAAAAGGAAGCATTAGATATTCCATCGAGGAGCTCTATCAAACCAAGAGTTTGATAATGAAGTACCAGTATGGAACCTATATGAGGATGGCTCTTCGTGCGGCACGGGCAGCGGAGCAGGAATAGTTTTAAACAGTCTTGATGAAATTGATCTGGAGTATGCTCTACGCTTTCAATTTAAGGCTTTCAATAATGAGGATGAATATGAAGCAATGATAGTGGGTTTGAATCTGGCTAAAACCATGAAAGCAGAACAACTCATTGTATTAAGTGAAACATAATTAATAGTAAATCAGATTCTCAGATTATATGCAGCAAGGGAGAGCTAATGGTCAAGTATCATGCAAAAGCTATGGAGGTGGTCTTGACTTTTACAGCAGTAAGGTTAATCAGGATACCAAGATTGGAGAATGCAAGAGCCGACGCCCTAGCTCGGCTGGCATCAGTAATGCGCACCGAGCTACGAAGAACAATCCCAAGATAAATCCTTGTAGATCAGAGTGTGGACAAAGACCTGATGATAAACTTCATCACCCTCAACTTGGGACCATCCTAGATGGATCCCATCAGGGCTTATATCGAAGAAGGGATTGTACCACCTGACAAGCTCGCCGTTAAAAAACTAAAGTTTAAAGTTGCTCATTACGTATTGACCAGTGGCATTTTGTATAGAAGAGGCATCATAGAAGCACTACAATGATGTGTCCATCCCTCTGAAGTTAAAGATTTGATTGAAGAGGTTCATGAAGGGTCTTGCGGAGCCCATGTAGCAAGTCGGACGCTGTTGCGGAGAATAATGGCACAAGGATATTGCTGGCCAATGATGAGAGCTGACTGCACAGCTTATGCTAAAAAGTGAGATAAATGCCAACGTTTCTCTTCCATCCGAATAAATCCCCAAGCATTATTAACGCCCATTACGTCCCCTTGGCCATTCGCCATGTGGGGAATAGACTTGGTCGAGCCACTTCCAACAACCAAGGGAAGATTTAAATACCTCGTTGTTGCTGTGGATTATTTTACAAAATGGGTGGAAGCTGAACCTCTCATTGATATGACATATGACAAAGTCTATCAGTTTATTTGGAAGAGTAACATTTGCAGATATGGTCTCCCACATGCATTCATCAATGACCATGGAACCCAATTTGACAATGAGGAATTTGCTGTATATTGTCATCAATCCAATATACTAAAGATCCACTCCGCGCTAGGCCATCCCCAGAGCAATGGGCAAACTGAAATAACAAATAGAACACTACTGAATGGTTTGAAAAAGATTCTGGATGATGCGAAGGGAAATTGGATTAACGAGCTACACTCTGTGTTATGGGCTTATCGCACTACACCACGAATAGCAACTGGGGAGTCTCCATACATGTTGACATTTGGTAGTGAAGCTGTCATACCTGCTGAATTAGGCCTACCCACACATAGGGTGCTTAATTTCAACTCTCCTGTAAGTGACCTGATGAGGCGATTAGACTTAGATATGCTCGAAGAAGTTAGAGAGGAAGCAGCAATTAGGAATGCAACATATCAATAATGAACATCTTTGTTCTACAACAAAAGGGTGAAGAAGTGTGATTTGAAAGAAGGGGATTATATACTGAAGAAAGTAATCCATAAGCATAACAAACTGCAAGCCAATTGGCATGGACCTTACAGAGTAACTGAAGTTGTTCGTCCTGGAACATACAGAATTGAAACTTTGGAAGGAGAAGAATTGAAGAATGTATGGAATGCAGAGCATCTGCGCAAGTATTATCAGTAATTGAACTCCATATGTAACACATTTATTTTAATATGAATAAAGTGATGTTTCACCCCTATTTTCCTTTTTTATTGAAGTTTTTTTCGGAATATTAGTGCTACACACTACGCAAACATAAGTGCAGTAACCACCAACTCCGGTTGGTCGGCAATTCAGCAACCACCAACTCTGGTTGGTCGGCAATTCAATAACCACCAACTCCGATTGGTCGGCAATTCAATAACCACCAACTCCGATTGGTCGGCAATTCAATAACCACCAACTCCAGTTGGTCGGCAATTCAATTACTACCAACTCCGGTTGGTCGGCCTTTCCGAGGTATCCACTGTCTAGGCAACAAGGTAATCTTAACGGGATTACTACAACTAAATAGGAACATGGGATGGAAATCATTCCATTGCTTAGGCCCAAAGAGTGACAAGTCACTATAACCACCAACTCTGGTTGGTCGACAATTCAATAACCACCAACTCCGGTTGGTCGAAAATTTAATAACCACCAACTCCGGTTGGTCAGAAATTCAATAACCACCAACTCCGGTTGGTCGGTAATTCAATAACCACCAACTCCGGTTGGTCGGCAATTAAATTACCACCAACTCCAGTTGGTCGTCCTTCTACAGATATATATAGACATATTCACTAGTGAATAACAAAGATATTTTACAAAGCATTTCCAAGAAAATGAAATAGCAAAAGAATACAAATTTCTTCATTAAAACTAAAACAGATTACATATGATATGAACTGGGTTCATTACATAAAAATTTCCTATTCTATGGGTTTTTTCCCTTCTGCTTTTGACACAGGTTCCACCCCAGCTGGAGGATCCTCTAATGCATAAGGAGAGTTGATGAAGTTTAGATCTCGTAACATTCTGACATTAGTTATGGATGGTTGATCAAGCAGGTGCTCTGGGCGAGATATCTAAAAGTTTGAATGAAGACTATAGTCACCAAGATACTTGGAGATCAAAATACGAGGGATGGCATGGGCTGGAATCTAGTTAAGGTTAAGTTTGAAAGGAGGCACAGGTAAATCAATAACTCTAGGTTCATAATAATCCCACAAGAAATGACCTTGCTCCAGTTTCAGAACACATAAAGCATTCAACCACCCCTGCTTATATCCTTCATTATTTGATTACTGCAAACGAGCATTAAGATAATACAGAGCTTCATTATACCCAGCCATCCAAAATTCCTTAGGTTGCGTGTGGAATTGCTAAGTCAGTCTCTCGAGTTGCTCGTGGAGATTTTTCACTAGAATTTCTTTACTTTCTAAAGCAGAACTTTGAGTAGAGAGTTAGTCGGTGAAATTCAGAATCTTCTTAGACATATCTTCCAGGGCTTGATTCTTCGCCATTAATTGAATGACTTGATTCTCTAAGGCCAACTGTGTCCTCATTTCATCAATAGTAACCCGACCAGCCCTTGCTCGTCCATGAGAAGAAGATCTTGCTCTGCTACGAGCAGATGTGGAAGGTCCAGCTCGTTTTAAAGTTTCTAACTCATCATGCCAGTTAGCATTTTTTACTTCTAAAAAGGAAAAACCATCATCATTAATTGGGACCAAGGCTCTCGAAGAAGAAGAGGCAGCAGATTTGAGCTGTTTTATTTCCTCCTGTAAAATGATGTTCTCTTGCTCTAACAGCTTTGCAATATGTCTGTGCTCTTTGACCTCAAGCTTTAACACACTTTCCTTTTTCTCGCAAGCTGAAATGTACTTGTCATATCCCTTGTCAGCGCTCAGTTGTTGATACTTTTTCTCATAACCTTCATGCAAAAGTGTGGTGGATTCTTTATACTACTGTTAAAGCTCTTCGATCGTTCCTTGGAGCTCTTCAATCATTTCATAATAAGCTACATTGTTATCTACAGCACGATCAAATAAGCACTTCAAGTATTGATAAGCATTAGTTGCTCGTTCAGAAGCATCTGATCCAAGGATGTCAATTATTTAGGCCTCAGTCAGGTCGGCATGACCAGCTTTGAAATAGTCATTGCACTTCTTCATCAATTCTGTATCATTAGCTGATAAGAGTTCCATCCTGGCTATAAACTAGCAAAGAAGAAGATGAAAAACAAAATCAACAATCATGTGAATAGAGTAAGAAAGAGAGAAATTCCAGACAAACCACAAAAGTTCATTTTTTATTCATCACGATAAAGGAAAACACTGTTCAGAGTTACATCCAAGAAAATAACAAAATAAAAGACCCAAACAACTTTAAACCTTTTCCTTATATCCTACGACTTCTTCGGATGGTTTGGAGGAGGAGGATGGTTGCTCGGACAGTGATGGCAGTTGCTCGGCAGGTGCACTTGCTCGTTCCACTTGCTAGGCTGGTTGAATGCCAGAAATAACGGGGACTTGCTCTCCTATCATGGAAGACTCATCTGATGTATCCTCGTCTTCTTCTTCTTCTCCAGGAGAGGGAGGAGGGCCATGAGTATGTTCCTGGAACAACCCAGAATTTTCAGTAACCTTTAATTTCTTCAAGGCTGCTACCCATCCATCCCTGAAATATTTAATACTGGCATACTCCATTTAATAAGACATAACATCCAGGCCCTTGTTCCAACCTTTGTCCCAACCAGCACTAAAAGACTTTTTAACTGCAACTTTCCTTTTTGCTCTCTCCGAGGAGGTCCTTTCCCTAAGGATCTCTTCGGCAGACTTCAGCTTTTCTTCTGCCTCTATCTTATGTTTCTCAACATCTTGAAGCTTGGCAACATTCTCTTCAGCAGATTTAAGCTTGACCTCAAGCTCCTTGTTACTCTGTTCAACCTCCTTTAATTTCTTCTCCAACTCTTTGGAGGCAGTCACAGCTTGGTCTCTGTTTAGTTCAACAGACTTGAATTGTTTCTCCCAAGCACTTTTGTCTTCCTCGTACTTCCTACGAGATTCTTTTAAATATTGAGTTAGTCTATCAAAAGCTTCTTCTACCTCACCAGAGGAGCTAAAAGCCTTGATGGCTTCATCTTTCTTCAAAATAATGTTAAAGCATGTCACGAGCTAAAAAGAGGAAGAATTTGAGTCAATATATGAGTATAGTACTGGAAAATAAAGGAGTCATGCTAACGATACTTACTGAAGTAATGTGTTGAGCAACCAATGTAGTAAGTCTCTCACGAGAAAAGGTGTCTTCAACACCTTGGGATTCTGGAATAGTCCAAGATCTTACCAAGCCCATAACAAAGCTCGGAGCAACAAGAGCAGGAATATTAACTTCAACATTTGAAGGTTGGGTATAGGGTCAACAGGTCTCTCAGAAGAACTCTTTTTCAATCTCCTTAGAGAAGCAGGAGTACTTTCAATTAAAGGTGCTATTTCTATTGGTGAGATAACAACAGTTTCACTTGAAGGTTAAATGACAACAGTCTTACTCGGAGGCACTAGGGGCTTCCTGCCAACTTCCATAGCAGCAGTAGAGGGGGGTACATCTGTATTCTTTGTCCCCTAATCTGGGATATCTTGTTTACTTTTCTTTGCCTCTTCGATGGTAAAAGTAGACTTGTTAAAAAATGCAGGAGCTTTCCTCTTCTTCATCATATCAGTAATAGGAGTATCTAAGTTAGGAGAAGATCCTTCCACATTGGTTTCATAGGTTGGTATCTGGTCAAGATCAACCACCATAGGAGAGAGATGAAAGATGAAGTGTAATTTCTGTATCACAATAGATAAGAAGCGGATCTAATGTGCTCTCCGGTAACTGATTGATGCAAACCCAGATAAGTTTTAAATCCTTTATGTTAATGTCAATCTCCTTTGGGGGTTTCCTTTTACTGTCAACTATAACAAACAAAATTAAAGTCAGTGATGCATTTCATTAAACATAAAGAAAATAATATTTCAAAAAATAAAAATAACCTATCCCATTGCCATAAGGTGGACACTTGGGACCTTGGTACACATCATCTCCTTCTAATGGGGGGTGTTGCCAGTTTTTCATCACTACCCCATGATCAAAATAGTCTTTATTGGCAACGGGAAGATTGATAACTAAATCTCTATTCAAAAATCTAGTTTTTAAATAGAAAGTCGCGTCACTAGTGTTCCATCTATAGCAATACATAATTTCCGGAATCCCCAAATGAGTTCCATGAAGTTGATTCAACCTATGTACCCCATTAACTACCCTCCATGTATTTGGAGCTACTCTTCTAGGTACAATATCAAAATATTGGCAAAACTCCAAACACAGGGGATTTGGCGGGAAAGAAAAGCTACACTCGGCTACAAAAAGACTTGGGAACTAGTGTCCCTCCGCCAAAGAAAATAAATCAGAAGGACCAGAGCGTTCTTCCAAAATAATCCACGAAGGGATTGAAAACTCAGACCAAAATTTATCCAACGATTCAACCAAATAAACCATGGCGAATAAAATAAATATAGAAGAGAGAAGAAAATCTTACAAAAGAAAGAGAAATCGATTGATAATGGAGGATGGAAGGAATGAAGGCATAAGAGAGAGAGAAAACACAAGGGTTCCAAAATATAGATTTGAAAAGTAGAAAACGACTGGATTTCTGTCGCGTTTAAATACTTTACCTCGGGAATGGATGTGACACCCCGCCTAATTAAATACCGGGCGATCACTCCTTTATTAAATTAAATCAAGGTAAACAGTTGGTTCATTCTCAACATCACTGTCGATAAAAATAATTTTTCCAATTTAACACCCTAAATAATTAAGCTAAGTGTCAAAAACATTTTTCATACGTACATCCAAATTTTAATTAAAGAAAAGATTTTATTAATTCAAAACAACATTTCTACAATAGAGAATCACACCACGAAATTTAAATAAAACCATACATTCACCAAACGAATGTCAATAATATAAAACTAAAGTCATAAACCATCCTGAATAAAATCCCATAAACAATACTGGAATAACTGAAATATAAAAAATATCCCCAACAATAAATAAATGATGAAAAGGGTGACACGTGCCCCATAAATGAGACTAATAGGAGTGGAGTCAATGACAGAAGCCGTCTACTCAAGGGACCTGCAACTCCCACCTAAGCTGCAGCTCGTTCTTCTCAAAGGATCCTAAGCAAGACGCCCCTGTGGCTGGGCACCTAAAAATATACATATATATACGCAAGAGAGAGAGAGAAAAGGAAACGGGTCAGGGCCCGAAAGTGTGTTTGATTTTAAAATACGTTAAGCAAGTATTTAAATTGATACAGGCCAGTGCAACATCATATTAGTTCGTCTCTCTCTTGAGAAATACTCACCTCTCTTCTAATGTGCACTCCTATCATACTAACCATCCTAACGGTTCGTTTATCTTAACTTACTCATATGTTTTCAAAACTGAACGATGACAATGTTATAAAAAGGTTACTTTCAATTTGTAGTATTCCTCTCGTTTTAGCTTCATTAAATTATAAGGTTTCCCAGTGCCTTCTCATACTTTCACAAAACAAGTATTTAATAAATTGAGTCAACAACCATGTTTTACTTATCACATCACAGTAGGCAGTTTAAAGTTTATAACCTCATATATATATTAACTACTCGTATAATATATATATATAATGGCACCCCAACTAAACTATGGTGCGGGCATACTCTGCTATCCAATCCCCGTATCGCTCACATAAAGGGAAATACAAGTTCGGAATCACTCTCGAACTGTATTAACATACACAAAACAACGTTGAGGCGAAGTATAGATTCCAAGTCCAAGAGGTCAGTACATACCCACACGTCTCTTAGGACCGTCCGACTATCAGTCTAATAGCCCGTACCTAGGATCTCTATCTTCTAGGGTACAAATCGATATCCCCTAAAAGCAACACAGGATACGATCGTCCCAGCGCGGTAACCTCAGGGATAGCAAGTAGCGCGGGTACGCTTTTCACATGTATATAGTATATGTACACACAATATATAAAGGTACTCATTTCATTATATTAATATAGGTTTCTCTCGTAACTCATAGTCATAACATTTATCTTTAAATTCTCATTATTATGTTTACGTATAAGGTTTCGTCTCTAACCTTAACTAGAAGAGTTTTCTCACTCATTACCTAATACTCATGGGTTATATTCTTACCAATCTAAAATTCAGTAAGTAACTTTATTAAATTCCAACGTAACTCTCTAACGCATCTTACCCTTAAGTTTCATAAATCTACCAACCTAAAGTAAATATCCCATAATTACCCTCCTCGTTGAAGATTAAAGGTTCTAACATCTATCCATATACCCTACTGGTCCTCAATATCTCCTAAATCATTTTATTTAGAATGCCCAAGGTTTATTCCACGATAAATTAATTCAACTAATTAAACAAGGGAAATAATAGGCTGCCAGGAAGGGTCGATCGATCGACTACTGGGGTTCGATCGATCGAACCTTCGATCAATCGACGCTATAGGGTCGATCGATCGATCAAACAGGTATTTCGATTTCTGCAGAAGTGCAGTTACGGGTTTAACTAATATCCTTCATTCAAATCCATAATTTCCAACACTAATCGTCCCAAAACTTATACTACAATCATGGTAATATATTTCCAGATGTTTCTAACGTTAAGCATGCATATAACCATCATTAAACATGATTAAACAATCTAAAATCTCATCTAATCATCAAGAACCCTAAGTTTTCTTAATCTTTTGTTCTAATCAGTTTTCTCCAGAATTTTCTTCTATAATAACACCAAAAATTCGTGGGTTTATCATCTAGATTCCATAAGACTTCCAGAATATGGTTTTAATCTTTTCTACATGCAAATTCCTATCACAAAGTGGGGTTTTCTTCCATAATTTATACTCCTAATCATTCCTACACTAACATGATTATTGCACCAACGAAAATATGCAAGTTAAACACTTGCCTAGGATTTCAGAGGTCTGGTTTCCTGCTGATATTGGTGTGGCTGCGTTCTCCTCCTCGCGATCTACGCGTTGGTGGTGACGGTGGTGCAAAAGGTGGTGTTTTTGGCCTTGAATCACCTAGCAAGGTCTCTCCTCTCTTCTCCACTAGCCGTCTTAGGGTTCTAAATGATCTAACCCTAAAAGGCTGACTTAAATGGCTCCTAAGGATGGCTGAAATTCGTGGGTTTAATTACCCTAGTTTGTAAAATGTCCAAAACGCCCTCCCGGGTCACTAATTTAGCCTAAAAACATCCCGAGACCCAAACTAAACCCCCGGGTACACTTTTCTGACTATCTCGACCCTTCCGGACGCGTTGACGCACTCAAAACGACCATACGGACAACTTATAAAATATTTACTTTTATATCTCAATAATTAGTCCCGACGCGACACGGGCGCCTCCCGACTAAAATTACCAAAATTATCATTTTCATTCACTCGTGACATTTACCATATATTACTATGCTTCTAAGTAATATTCAACAATTTCATATAATTACTAACTCACGTCACGTTAATAATTATAACATAATTAATTTCCGGATTTTTATTAAATAAATCCCCAAATTAAATATAGCATAAAAATACGGGGTATTACATACTTCCCCCCTAATAACTGAATTTCGTCCCGAAATTCGGAAAATAAGGCATACCTGGTAAAAACAACTCTGGATATTTCTCGCGCATATCTGCCTCACGCTCCCAAGTGGATTCCTCCACATTATGATGCTCCCACTGGACTCGCACAAGTGGAACTACTGTCGATCTCAATCTCCTCTCACTGTAGTCTAGAATAGCCACTGGTCTCTCCTCGTAAGAGCTATCAGACTGTAAGTCTATCTCGTCTATCGCAATGTGAGTATGGGCCATATCATCCCGAAGATATCGTCTCAGCGACGAGATGTGCAATACATCGTTGATGTGATGTAAATGTTCTGGCAATCCCAACCTGTATGCTACCGGCCCAATTCTCTCGATGATGGGAAATGGTCCTACGTACCTTGGAGCCAACTTCCCCTTCTTCCCGAACCTCGTCACTCCTTTCATAGGAGATACTCGCAACAACACTTGATCTCCCACATTAAACTCGCGGAAGAACCGTTTCGCATCGGCGTAGCTCTTCTGCCTGTCTTGGGCTACCCGAATACGACTCCTGATTATCTCAATCCTCGCGGAGGTCTCCTGGATCACTTATGGTCCTAATAACTTGTTGTCCCCCACCTCGAGCCAACAGGTTGGAGAACGACAAGGCCTGCAGTACAAAGCCTCAAATGGAGCCATGCCAATCGTAAACTGATAGGAGTTATTATAAGCAAACTCTACCAGTGGAAGATGTGGCTCCCAACCTCCTCTGAAATCGAGTATACACATGCGTAGCATATCTTCCAACATCTGATTAGTACGCTCTGTGTGTCCATCTGTCTGTGGGTGGTAAGCTGAACTCAGTCTCAACTCTGTACCCATAGCCTCCTGAAAGCTTTCCCAGAAACGTGACACAAAGATCTTGTCTCTATCTGACACAATATTCAGGGGCACCCCATGTAATCTGACAATCTCAGCGATGAACAACTGGACATACTGACCCGTGGTATAATCTATCCTTACTGGTAGAAAATGAGCCACCTTGGTCAGACGGTCTACAATCACCCAGATAGAATCGTGGCCTCGCTGTGATGTAGGCAACCCTGTAATGAAATCCATGGAAATACTTTCCCACTTCCACGCAGGTACTTCCAACGGCTGAAGTAATCCCGACGGTTTCTGGTGGTCCACCTTCACCAGCTGGCAAGTAGTACATTTGGACACAAATTCAGCGATGTCCTTCTTCATCCCACTCCACCAGTACTGACGTCTCATGTCCTGGTACATCTTATCGCCTCCCGGATGTACTGCAAATCGGGACCCATGAGAATGAGTCATCACCTCATGACGTAGCTCCGCTCCTTCTGGAACCACTAATCTCCCATTAAATCGCAACCCTCCATCCAAACTAACCGAATAGGACTCAGCACCCTCGGCTAGAAGTCGTACAATTTGCTCCTGACAAAACGGGTCTGTGGTCTGTGCCTGTATCACCCTCGTAACAATCTCGGGTGTGACTGTCATCACAGATATGAAAGAACGTGCTACTGCGTCCTGGTGACCCAACTCCTTCCATTTTGCTTTCCAGATGTCCGCTACATCGTCAACCGGTCTACGGCTCAACGCATCAGCGACTACGTTGGCTTTCCCCGGATGATACTGTATATCGAACTGGTAATCTTTCACAAACTCTAACCATCTGCGCTGACGCATATTCAGCTCTCGCTGAGTGAACAGATACTGCAGTGACTTATGGTCTGTGAACAAACGGAATTTCTCGCCCAATAAATAGTGCCTCCAAATTCTCAATGCAAAGACGACCGCAGCTAACTCCAGGTCGTGGGTGGGGTAATTCTTCTCATGCGGCTTAAGCTTTTGGGAAGCAAAAGCTATAGCCTTCTCTTCTTGCTGAAGTACTCCCCCAAGTCCTCGCAAGGACGCATCTGTGTAAACCAGGTACTCTACACCCGGCTTCGGTAAAGCAAGGACTGGTGCCGAAGTAAGCTTGTCCTTCAGCTCGTCGAAAGCCAACTGACAAGCGTCATCCCAAACATATGGTACCCCTTGCGAGTCAGATTCGTCAATGGACCCGCTATTTTGGAGAATCCCCGAATGAACCTCCTGTAGTATCCGGCTAACCCCAAGAAACTACGTACTTCCGTCGGTGTCGTGGGCTGCGCCCACTCCCTCACCGCTGACACTTTGCTCGGGTCAACTGCTATCCCCTCCTCAGAAACAACATGGCCCAAGAATTGTACCTCTCGCAACCAGAATCCACACTTCTCGTACTTAGCATACAACTGATGCTCTCGTAGAGTCTGAAGAACCTGCCTCAAGTGTTCGGCATGCTCCTCCTCGGAGTGTGAATATATCAAGATATCATCTATGAAGACGATGACAAACTGATCCAAGAACTCTCTGAATACTCGGTTCATCAAGTCCATGAAAACGTCTGGGGCATTTTTGAGTCCGAACGGCATCACCCTGAACTCATAGGACCCATATCTCGACAAGAAGGCAGTCTTTGAAACATCCTGCTCTCTAATCCGTAACTGATGGTACCCCGACCTCAGATCTATCTTCGAAAAGAAAGTTGCTCCCCTCAGCTGGTCGAATAGATCGTCGATTCGAGGCAACGGATACTTATTCCGTATCGTGACCTTGTTTAACTCCCGGTAGTCCACACACAATCTCAGTGAACCATCTCTCTTCTTTACAAATAAGACTGGAGCGACCCAAGGTGAGGTACTCCTACGAATGAAGCCCTGACCTAATAGCTGCTCTATCTGATCTCGTAGGTCTCGCATCTCTGCCGGAACCATACGGTACAGTGCGCGTGCCAGGAAGGGTCGATCGATCGACTACTGGGGTTCGATCGATCGAACCTTCGATCAATCGACGCTATAGGGTCGATCGATCGATCAAACAGGTATTTCGATTTCTGCAGAAGTGCAGTTACGGGTTTAACTAATATTCTTCATTCAAATCCATAATTTCCAACACTAATCGTCCCAAAACTTATACTACAATCATGGTAATATATTTCCAGATGTTTCTAACGTTAAGCATGCATATAACCATCATTAAACATGATTAAACAATCTAAAATCTCATCTAATCATCAAGAACCCTAAGTTTTCTTAATCTTTTGTTCTAATCAGTTTTCTCCAGAATTTTCTTCTACAATAACACCAAAAATTCGTGGGTTTATCATCTAGATTCCATAAGACTTCCAGAATATGGTTTTAATCTTTTCTACATGCAAATTCCTATCACAAAGTGGGGTTTTCTTCCATAATTTATACTCCTAATCATTCCTACACTAACATGATTATTGCACCAACGAAAATACGCAAGTTAAACACTTGCCTGGGATTTCAGAGGTCTGGTTTCCTGCTGATATTGGTGTGGCTGCGTTCTCCTCCTCGCGATCTACGCGTTGGTGGTGACGGTGGTGCAAAAGGTGGTGTTTTTGGCCTTGAATCACCTAGCAAGGTCTCTCCTCTCTTCTCCACTAGCCGTCTTAGGGTTCTGAATGATCTAACCCTAAAAGGCTGACTTAAATGGCTGCTAAGGATGGCTGAAATTCGTGGGTTTAATTACCCTAGTTTGTAAAATGACCAAAACGCCCTCCCGGGTCACTAATTTAGCCTAAAAACATCCCGAGACCCAAACTAAACCTCCGGGTACACTTTTCTGACTATCTCGACCCTTACGGACGCGTTGACGCACTCAAAACGACCATACGGACAACTTATAAAATATTTACTTTTATATCTCAATAATTAGTCCCGACGCGACACGGGCGCCTCCCGACTAAAATTACCAAAATTGTCATTTTCATTCACTCGTGACATTTACCATATATTACTATGCTTCTAAGTAATATTCAACAATTTCATATAATTACTAACTCACGTCACGTTAATAATTATAACATAATTAATTTCCGGATTTTTATTAAATAAATCCCCAAATTAAATATAGCATAAAAATACGGGGTATTACAATGGAGAAAAATAATGATTACCAGGAACGACGTTTGCATTTTCGGCGGCTAAAAGACAAAAAGGGCACAAATATCGAAGTGATCGTGGAAATTCAAAATATTTATGAAGTTTGATATTGTGCACCAAATAGAAATTAAAGTATTCTTCTAAAATTTATGAAAGCCAGTAATCCGAGCAGTTTTCTAGATAATGTTCCACACTCCTCCTCAACATCGCACTGTGAAATATTGGGGGCTTCTTATGATACCAAATTTAATCTGCTGACGCAGACCAATCACACAAAGACATGTGTCAACTTAAATGGCAAATACGAAGACTTTTGACGAGCAAGTAAAGTGTGCCGAGCAACTTAAGCGGTGCGAGCAACTAAAGCGTGCCGAGCAACTTAAGCGGTCCGAGCAACTTAATCACGCATAGCGTACGCATCAAGAAAACCAAAAGGCAACTATGCATTAAATGTGCATTATTATCGTACAGATGTATATGTCTGCTAGATGACAACGCATTATCCTTTCATATGGACATACTCAAGGCTATAAATACATTGTAACCTCCTCATAATAAGGGGACTGGTAATTTCTTGGTAAACCCTATTATCAAGATTCCAGGCAAACAATCAGCAATACAAAATAGTGGACGTAGGCATTTTCACAAGGCTGAACCACTTTAAAAATCCTTTGTCTTATTTATTTCATTTTTATCTGTGATTGATTAATTAGATATAATCTAGTTTTTTACATCAACACCGAGCTTAATAATTCTGGAAAAATTAGTGGGAACAAAATAGTGGAGTAGTGGAGAAAACTGCCAAAAAACTTCACCGCTGGAAATCTCGTTCGAACGAGATTTTTTTTCGAACGAAGTCTCGTTCAATCGACCCTTCTAACGAATTTCCAGAGGCCAATGGATAAAAGTCGTTGGCAAACTCGTTCAAACGACATTCTCATTCGAACGACAAACTTGTTCGAACAACAATATCGAACAAAGTGACAGAATGTTCATATTTTGATTTTAAGCCCAGAAATTTTATTTTAAATAAACATTACACCCAATAAAAAATTATTATTAGTCCAAGTCTCCTACAAATATATAAAAGCATTCATGCCTTTGGAGACTATGGAATATGATGTTGATGACATGAAATGAGGCACATGTAAACTAGCAATGATGTTCTCTTGATAAGTAGGCCGCAATGTCTTCAACTTTTAACATGTCGTAGGCTTGAAGGATACACAAGAACACTATCCTATGATTCAACGTTTTTGTCCAGATCTGAGCTGACACTACATTAAGACTCAATCGGAGACTTGTGTCCCTACAAATCTTCCCCTTTGGCTATTTCGGGATAAAAACAAAAACAAAATCCTAAAGGGCCGTCAAGCTCTACTAAACTCAAACATCCCACCCAAACTTGACTCAAGACCCAAGGATTAATATCTTTGCCGATGAAACTTTCCACTTGTAAGAATTCCTGCACACTTAAGCAAACTATCAAACACATAGGGAATGTCAACATATTAAGTGCAATTAAAACAATTACTCCCCCTAAATTAATTCTCCTCTTTATCAAATAAAATCTACTTAAGAAGGTTGCGACTCTCCCTAAGTTAAATCTCCTAAACTAAGGTACGATTACAATAGGATTAAATACCATTTATCCCCTATTATTATCCCCCTTTTTGTTCAGGAATAGACAAAGGATAAAAGAACTAATTTAACAAAATGAAGCAAAAGGATAAGAGCATGAAAGCATATGGGCAACAAAAGCATAACTAATCCATACAAATAATAAATGATACAAACTGATGCAAAAAAAAAGTGACACCAACTTGATACAAAAAAATACTAAGTGTGTGATATCAACAACAATATGCAATAAGATAGATACCAATTATGAATTAGAAGCAAAGATGGACTAGAAAGCAAGGCAAAGACAAATATAATACCTCATATACGAGTACATAATAAATATCATTAACGCACACACACATATACTAGGTATAAACACCACACATGACGCAAAATACAATGAGGTTTTCACACTCGTAGGGCAAAAATGTGTCATATGGAAACGAAAGTGTAGGGGTGTGAACTAGTAACAATTAAATTTTGACCCAATCACTTAAAACATGTTCTCGGAGTTCTCATTTGATTGCATAACTTTATCACATTTAGAATATAACCTCATGTGACAGTATAAAGTGAACTCAATGAACATGCCTAGAATTTTGATGATTCTACAAACCAATAGAGTCATGACATTGAAAGTACAACTAGGATAAACAGACATTGTCCAAACCGTTGATATACCATCCAAACTCCCTCAAAATAAGCATATTAATTTTTGAATGACTATATCAAACTAAACAAATAGGCCTTGGCAAATATTTTCATTTAATTCCATTATTCTTTTAGGCCTTTGGACCACGTATTTCTTTTAGGTCCAAGCTAACGGTGGCTTACTCGCAAAGGATGATATTTCCTTTCGGAGCCCTTCCCCGTGCACACTCATATATATCATTTTTATGTCTCACATAAATATCATGTGCAACGGATTTTAATATGCACTAGTCCTCCTAGATCACATAATACATAGATGACTAGATTGGTAGGAGAACACCTCACAAAGCTCAAATATACATGTGAAGTTATAATTTCAAGTGAGCTCGTGCATATGTGAATTGAGGCATATAAAATAGAATTCATTAAAGCAACACAAAATCCAACTACTCCATGTAATCATGGTAAAGAACATTTTAAGAATTGACAATCTTAAACAAAAGTTCTAGCCACATGGAATCGAAAAAGAAGGGATTCAAATACAAGTATATGCCACATAGAGTGTGTCAAAACCAAATACACATAAAAAAAAAATCTTTTTGAGTTTTTGAAAAATTTTAACCAACAAAATATTTACTCAGAAGACACATAAAAATTATTTGTATTTTTTCATTAAGCTTAATAACTAAAACGGTAAAACACAAATGATAAACAAATCTTTTTGTGTATTTTTTATTTAATGCATTCTTAAACTGAAGCAAATATAATACAAAAGATAAACAAGTCATGATTTCTAGCATGAGATATGAAATAAAGCAATGACAAGAAAATGACTAAACATGCATACACCTAATAATGATATATAATATGAAGCACAAAAAGATAGAGTATGCAAACAACTAACACATTCAACCTTTGGATTTAGCAAGGGAGGTATTGTGCGAAAGTAAATGAGAATAAAAAATCCTATTTGGTAAAGCTACCAAGTCGGATCTCCTAACCCAAACTAATGACGAATGATGGTCTCGGGGTGTAGGAATCTTGTCTACCTCGGTTGCCTTACGTTGGGATTTTCTAGGACCTCATTTAAGATCAAAACAAAATTTCCTAAGATGGCCTTTTCGACCACAATGTGAGCACCTAAAGACTCGTCGAAAAGACTTACCTCAGGAATGATCTATAACATTATTCCTAGAGGATTCTCCTAAAACATTGGTTTTAGCTTTAATAATGGAATCGTTACAAGAATTGAAGCCTAAACCATAAGTGCCATTTTTAATTTGGATCGTTCCTAAGATTTTATCTAATTTCTCCGGACGACTCTCAAAATCAAAGTTGACTCTACTTGAGTCTCTCACTTTCTTCTCAAGCTATACAATCCTAGACGTAAGCAAACCATTTCTCTCTTCAAACTCGAGAATCTCCTTTTTCAATGATTCCATCAAACCTCTAAGGCTATCTTTCTTGTCTTCTACATACTCAAGCTTCTCTCGAAGAGCTCTCTTACGTGTCCTAAGGTCTTCAACCAACACACTATCATCAACGACCTTGACACGCTCTCTTAAACTAACTTCTAACTTCAAATTTGATCTTTTTATTTTAATAGATTCTTCATATAATTCTTTAAATGCAAATTGAAGTTCACTCACATCAACCTCATTTTCACTTTCACTCTCTATTTCTTCTCCACTCCCACTACCATCATTTCTTTAGGATTCACAAAATATGGCCTTAGAAGTGTCATGTGTTAAAATTTCATCAATAAAAAAGTGCTCACTTTCACTCACATGACTTGCCATAAAAGCCACAAAGTTGGGCTTAGTGGGGGAATCGGGTCCCTCTTCCTTATTACTATCACTAAGGGTTGCATTATAGGAAATTGGTTGCTTACCCTCTCTCCTTAGTTTAGTGGGGCACTCAAAATCCCTATGGCCATACCTTTCACAACCATAACACCTATTTGACTCGTCCCTATTTAAATTTTCATTAAAAGTTTTAGGGATCTTTTCGGCTTTGTCATGCTTAGAATTTTCAAATTTCTTATAAATTATTTTTAAATTTATCTTTGTTAAATTTAATAAATTTATGAAACTTCCTAGCAATCATAGCCATATCTTTCGAGTCACCATCACTTTCACACTTTACTACTTGTTTGTCCTCCTTTCGGGCTTTCAATGCAACACCGTTATCTATCTTCTTTTCAGTTTTGGAGGGAAACATGTCTAGTTCATAGGTTTGTAAATCACCTACGAGCTCTTCTAATTTCTTAGAGGCTAAAGTGGGTAAAGAATTTAATACGGTCACCTTAGGAATAAATCTATCGGGCAGGGACCTTAAAAAATTTTTTACTACTCGGTTGCTGGGTATTTTCTCTCCCAAATTAAAAGATGAATTAACTATATTGGAAAGTCTAGCATAAAATTCATCAAATGTTTCTTTTTCATTCATTTTGATGGTTTCAAATTGAGTGGTGAGGTTTTGGAGTTTAAAAGATTTTACGACACTAGTTCCCTCGTGAGTGAGTTGTAAAATATCCTAAGCTTCTTTAGCAGTTTCACACGTCATAATGCGTCGGAATTATCTGGTGTGACCACGCTAAACAAGGCATTTAAACATCGGGAATTAAAATTTGCAAGTTTAAATTCATTCTCACTCCATCTATCTGTGGGTTTGGGAACACGCTCATTTTTGACAAAATGTGTGGGTGGGGACCACCCGTTAACAACTGATTACCAAACCCTCTCATCAATAGACCTAAGTGCCGATTTCATATGTGCTTTCCAATACGCGTAGTTGGAACCATAAAAAATAGGAAATTTTGAAAATGGGGAAAATTCCATTTTTAGTCAAAAATATTTAAAAGGATCTTAACGCAATAAATTAGCGCTCCCGCTCTGATACCACTTGTTGGACCCCCACTTTTGAAAATTTTACAAAAATAGTTTCCTTTTAGATGCGGAATAAAGATGGTTCAACACAAAACTCAAACAACAAATTTTGATTTCTTTTAAATTGAAATTAAACAAAACTCAGAGTGAACTTAAATTAAACAACAAAAAATATATTTTTCACATAAACGAAATTAATTCAACCCAAGTCCTAGAATTTGCCTACACAATATTTTCAATATTACCAAATTAGACCAAACCAAATTTAACAAATTAAATTCCCGACTTGAATTAAATTAATTTCAATTTTACCCAAAACTTTAATTAGCACCAAATTAAACAAGTAGAGATTTAAACCAAATTTTATGTTTTTACCTAAGCATGCATCTAAGGTTAATTTTGCCAAAGATAAAATAAACAAACCACTACGCCGCGATGTACGAGGAAAAACCCACAACGGGAAAAAACATCAGACAGCCATAGTCTTAAGTCCGCTAAGTACGGAATTACAATTACAAGACTGATGACTTACAACACTCGACTCGACTCCTTCAAGTCCCGATGAGTATTCTTGCAACTACCTCTGCTTAGCCGAAAATCCCAAAATCGACCGGAACCTTGGAATCCACCGATGAAGCTTTAGGAACCCATCAACCACACATGGTGCCTTTCACCATGTGAGAACGCCGAAGCAAAAACAAGTGTTCTTTTTTTAGGGATGTATAAGTAGACCCAAACTTCTCTTCTTTGAGGTGTAGAGAAAATCCGGTGCCAAACACTCCAAGAAAAGATATATATGAAGAAACTTGGAATAAACTGATATGGGTGTAATCCAAAAGTGTCTAAAAGGATTTTCTTGAAAAATACACACTCAAAACATGAACTGTTTCATTATGGAATTATTCTCACAAAACTCTCTCTTGGAGATTGTAGAATATGAAAAAGTTACTTTGAAAGAGTTGGTTCCTGGACTTAATAATTCTGGAAGAATTAGTGGGAACAAAAGAGTGGAGTAGTGGAGAAAACTACCAAAAAACTGCCAAAAAACTTTCCCGCTGAAAATCTCGTTCGAATGAAGTCTCGTAAGAACGACCCTTCTAACGAAGTTCCAGAGGCCTATGGGGAAAATTCATTGGCAAATTCGTTTGAATGACAGTATCGAACGAACTGACAGAATGTTCATATTTTGATTTTAAGCCCAGAAACTTTATTTTAAATAAACATTACACCTAATAAAAAAATTATTATTATCTCCAAGTCTCCTACATTTATATAAAAGCATTCATACCTTTGGAGACTATGGACTATGATGTTGATGACGTGAAACGAGGCATATGTAAACCGACAATGATGTTCTCTTGATAAGTAGGCCGCAACATCTTCAACTTTTAACATGTCATGGGCTTGAAGGATACACAAGAACATTATCCTATGACTTAAACGTTTTTGTCCAGAATTGAGCAAACACAACATTAAGACTCAATTGGAGACTTGTGTCCTTTTAGATTCCATCAAAGTTTGGAATGAATCCTGTTAGGAAGCCTTCGACAGAATCAAGAAATAGCTTACCTGACTTCTGGTACTCATGCCACCACAGTCTGGTCTTCTTTACTCCTATACTTGATCGTAACAGATACTGTAGATGAGGCTTTGCTATCTTAATACCTTGAGGAATCTCGTAATGAAACGGCTATCTACTATTCCAGTCATAAATTGGCCAAGTACGAAGTCAACTACACTATCTTACAGAAATCATGTTTCGCTCTTACCTTGGTCACTAAAAAATTATGGCACTGCATGCTCTCTTTTCCCATCCGAGTTGTATCCCAAATAGATCCTATCAAATACCTTCTTGAGAAACCTGTCTTGTCTAGTCGAAGGTCTGATGGTTGATGATGCTAGCTGAGTTTGATATTGTGTATGCCACAAAGAAATCCATGAAAGGAAGAGCCATCTCTGACTACCTTGATGACTATCCCATGGAAGAGGCCCACATTTAGATCTCCGAGTTCTCAAATGAAGGTATCCTCTACACCTCTCAGGAAGACCTCCGATGGCAAATGTTCTTTGATGGTGCTGCCAAAAAGAAAGGATATGGTATTGGGATACTCCAAATCGCCCCTGATGACTCTCACAGTCCCATTGCCATCAAGCTAGATATTCCCTGCACCAATAATATGATCGAATACGAGACATGCATCGTAGGCCTCAAAGTTGCTCTCAAGAAAGGTATCCAATGCCTAGATATCTACGGGGATTCTTCCTTCATCATCGGTCAGGTATTTAGAAGATGAAAAGTCAAAGACAAAAAGATCTTACCCTTCCACGCCCACCTAGAAGAGCTGGCCTCCCGATTCTGGGATATCACCTTCCACTAATTGCCCCGAGTAAGGAACAACTTAGTCAATTCTCTTGTTACTCTCTCCTACATGGTTGACATGCCCAAAGGAATAACAATGGCCCCTTTCCTAATCCAAAAATAAGTTAAACCAACCCACTGCTACCATATTAAGCTCGTCACAGAAGAGGACTCTGATATGGACGAGTTATAGTATTACGATATTTAGCGCCTACTCAAGCATGGTAGTTATCCCCAGGATGATAACAAAAAAGACCGTGTAACCCTCCGCAAACTGGCTTCCCATTACATCATCTGCGATAGAGAAACTTCGATGGAACCCATTTGCACTACAACCTAGTCGATGACATTGAAGAAATGATGTAAAAAATCCACAGTGGAGAATGTGAACCTCACATGAATGGCCATATGCTCGCTACAAAGATTATTCGTTAGGGGTATTATTGGACCACCATGGTTCAAGATTGCACCGTCTACGTTTGGAGATGCCTTAAATGTCAATAATTTGACAATATCTAGCACTTACCTCCGTGAGAATTATACAACATGATTTCTCCCTAGCCATTATCCACCTGGGGCATTGATATCATTGGGAAAGTTACACCCCACAGCTTATAATGGTCACGAGTTCATCCTAGTCACCATTGATTACTTCACCAAATAGGTTGAAGCTGAGTCATACGTAGTGCTAAATGACAAAAAGGTAGCCAAGTTCATCCGAAAGAACATCTGCCAATATGGGGTTCCCCATGAGTTAGTGTCAGATAACGGATTACATTTTGAGGTAGAGGTCACAGAATTGTTCGATGAGTACGGTATTCAAAGACACAAATCTTCTCACTACCGATCACAAACCAACGATGCAGTTTAATCTGTAAACAAGAACACCTCAAAGCAATCATCAGCAAGATGACTAAGAGTTGTCGAGATTGGGACGATCTGATCCCTTATGCCCTTTGGGGCTACCGCACTTCAGTCCAACCATCTACTGGGGCTACCCCTTACTCTCTCGTATACGACATGGAAGGATTCCTGCTTGTTTATCTAAAAATACTTTCATTACGCATTATTCTTGGAGTAAAATCAGCGAGGAATACTAGCATCAGAGCAGTTTTGACGAGTTATCACTCTTATTTGAAAGGAGGCTAAAGGCTCTATATCATATTCATGGACACATCGCCAGATAGCATAATCATTTAACTGAAGAGTCAAGGATCTTGGTGTCCAAAAAGGGGACTTAGCATTCAAAGAAATCATAGAACCCGTCTGGCACCCCAGAGGGAAATTCAAGCCAAATTGGAGTGGCCCCTACATCATGAAGAATATCATGTCTAATGGTGCCGCTATGTTCACTGACCTTGACGGAGAAGAGATGGCACGTCCGGTCAACCTGGACCATCTCAAGCGTTCTACCCTTAGTTTGAAATCTCGGCGCGCTACGACTCCTCTCATCCCCCTTCTATTCTAAAAATAAAAATAAAAAAGCAATCATTTCCTTCTACTCAGTACTATGTGGGACCTAATTCTCTAAAAAACTTTTTTATTTCAAGATGAAGCTATGAAAAATTTCAAAATCCCTAGAAGCACGTAGGCATCTCATACGCTTTACATGGGCACGATCCCCTTCTTTTTAACAAAAAATGTTATTATTTTCTTACCTCTGACAATGACAATTCATTTTATCATTTACATGAAAAAAAGGATTATGTATGACTTAGTGATTGGTATAGATAATTTCAATGTAAAACTAATTAAGAGGCATAAAAATATAATTAAAATTCTTTTTTATTCCATAAATGGGAGAATTCAATACAATTACATGAAATATCAATGTAGGTAGTAAAAACAACTTCCCCCCCCTCCCCCCCCCCCCCCCCCCCCCGCCAACCAAACTGTCCTTAAAACAAACTAAACAAACCTTCCCAAATTTATTCCCAAGAACCAAACCAAACCAAACACATCTCAATCATAAAATCTTCACAAGAAATGAACACTAGCTTCACAAAGACCATATCTGCAGCTACCAAAAGACCCAACCCCAACATCCTCTGCTCATTGACGCCCCCAAACTTCCCCTACTTGATTGGTATTCCGAAAGAGCTATATGGAGCTATATGACGTGACCAACCTAGAGAAAACCATTACTCCCTCTCTATAGTATCAAAAAGGGCAAACCATCTTTGTCCGTCTCCTTTACCAAGGTCTTTTCCACCACCTGCTCCATAGCCATTTCAGGTAATCCGCGGATACATGTCAAACCCTACCCAAGGATTGGGAAGGATGGTTTGATGACCGATCACTCTCTCACATAGATCCCAACCTCATGCGCATGGATTCGGATAAGTCTTCCATGGGAAAGAAGTCTAGTGCCCGAGGAGGGACTATATATTTCCATCCGACCTAGCATAGGAGACTCCAAGGGAAATAAAATGAGGTCTACCAAAGGTTAACTAAACTAACGTACCAGTATTCTCCCCGTTCTAGAATGAGTTTCATCTCCCCCCAACATGGCACCAACCAGCGCAGGCATCGAGCTTCGTGCTCCACAAACCATCTTACCTAGTTCTCCATGGATGGACAAAGTTGATGAAATAATGAGTGAAGAAATTCGGCACAGTTGCCAAGGGATATTTAAGGGGACCAGAAAACGGAATCTCTCATCCAGCCACATGAATAGTATAATTGGGCCCCCTCTTAAGAAGTTAAAGTGGCCTTCCTGCCAAGTATCTATACCATTTAGAGTCTTCGCCAGTTTTGATATGACCCAAGTGTGACCTCCGCCTAGAGACACCAACCTCGGCCGAGATAATGGCCGACTCTGGACAAGCCTTGGTCTTGCAATTCCAACCCTCGGCCATATCAAGGTCAGCCCAGGCCGACACCACCATAAGCTCTCCAAAGGAAATCAGATAACCTCGGCCGGATATGGGCCGAGCTCGCAAGAAGCCCAAATAACAACCCCATCATGACATCAGACGGTGCTCCGATCATAAACCTGTCCAGTCTCGGCCAGGGCCGACACTATTAGATGGCTCGGCTGGCACCAAGCCGAGACTCATATGGTTCATCAAATATTAAGCAAACTAGACTTGTCAACCTCGGCCTCTCCTAGGCCGAGGTCATGCACCAGTACAACAGCCGAGCATCTGTTGACATTTGGATAAGGACACGTGGGCACAAATCAGTTGTAACAAGATTATTCCCCACATGTGGGGAGAATATTTCATCATCATCCTCTACATGTGACAGTGACAGGTGTCTCTCCCCCATTGGCGAGGCTAACACACACATGCATACTACATGCATGGGGGGTATATTACACCCCCTAGGTACTATATATAGAGGTCATCCTCTACCTTGCAAAGGATCCAAGATCAGTAACCCTAGCTAAAACTCTGTTCAAATACAGAGTAGAGAGATAAGGCTTGAGAGATTGTATCCATGGCCATTAGAGCCTTTATACAGTGATATACGTCATACACTTGCACAGTGGACGTAGGCCTAATTGGCTGAACCACTTATATTCCGGTGTAAATCCTCTTCTCCTCATCTCCTTCTACTATATATATATTGTCCCTTTATACTGCCATTGTTAACACTGAATTGAGCTCATAAACACCTTGAAGGGTGGTGCAGTTTCCTGCACCGTAATTTTGGCGCCGTCTGTGGGAACGAGAAGCTATCTCTTCCTCTTCTTCTGCTTAACCTCACCGGAGACTCTGGTGGTGAACCAGGCCTCCCCCTAGCGTGGAACTGTTTCACCATTGAAAGAGGTCCTTTAAGGTATTAAGCTCACTTGCTACTGAATCTCTTTATTGTTGACACATGGCACCAGAATTACCACCGCCTATTCCGCCGCCCGGAGGAGGAGGGCCTAGTTCCAGCCAAGCACCGCCCCAGTCCCAAATGGCGGAAGTGGCTGCAGCTTTAAAATATTTGGCTGCAACGCAGCAAGCGATGAAGGAGCAATTCGAACAGCTCAGCCAAACTATGATGAGGCCACCTAGAGTCTCACCGGATATGATCACTCCGGCGGCAGTTTAGCCTCATCCCAACTCCAGGGGACCACCGCAGGCACCGATGAAGGATCAGCCTGCACCCCAGCGGAGAAGGGACGTTGCTGACCCTAGGCGCTTGCGCCTGGGGAGGCAAGGAAACCCTTTCCCAGAGGACAGGTATGACGATCTATAGGCGGAGGAGGCGCCGGAAGACTGCTGGGAGCCATATGAGGTGTCAAATAACATTGTACGACCCCTTCGACAGAGTCAAGGATGTGTCGGCTGAAGAGACGAAGAGGCTCAGAAGAGAGGGTCGGCTTTTGATCGGTTGAGCAGAGGATCGGCCTTTGAGAGGTTGGGTCCAGTGAATGACCTAAGACACAGGTTATCCAGGTCCAGGAGTGCTGTCGGCTCGCAAAGAGAAGATAGACCAGGTCGGCCTGTCCAAGGCCGACCCTGTGACAGAAGAGGCAGAGAACAGGAAGAGGTCAATAGCCGACGCTGTGCTGTAGCAGGGGAACCCTCTGTCCATCCTATGGAAGTGGCTGGGGATAACCTCGGCCAGGTCGAGGGCGGAAGACCATGGAATGACTCCATCCAACGCCTTGAGGAGAACATAGGAGACCTCATTAAAAGTAGAGATCCATTGCAGTGGGGTTACTCAGAAGGCTCACCGTTTGTGGCTAGGATAGTGAGCTTCCCAACCCCAGTTAAGTTAAAACCTCCTGTGGTGTCTCCCAAGTATGACGGCAGTACCAACCCAGTACACCACATAGAGATGTATCAGTCGGCAATAGACATCTACTCAATACCCGATGAGATGAAGTGTAGAGCCTTCTCTGGGACCTTAACAAGGGAAGCACACAGTTGGTTTAGCTCCCTTCCAAAAAACTCGATTGAGAACTTCAAAGGCTTAGCTGAACGATTCATCCATAACTTCTTCTTTGGGGTGAGACCTCAAAAGAAGACCACACACCTGCTGTATGTCAAGGAGGGCAAGGATGAGAGCCTAAGGGACTATATAGCCCGGTTCAATAAAGAGAAGTTGTAAGTCGAGGATTATGAAGATAATATAGCCATGACTGCCCTCATAGGGGTCTACAGAAAGGGAAGCTGTTGTGGAAACTGGCGGAAGACCCTCCTAGGTCTATGGCGGAACTCCTGGCAACCGCGGGGAAAGTAATGAATGCGGAAGAGGCAATGGTCGCCAAGTATGAGGATGAGAATCGCGGTGGCAGTGGAAAGTCCCAGAAGAAGAAAGATGGGAAGAAGAGATCGGGTGATGACAAGTTTGCCCACTATACTCCTCTGACTGTGAGCTGTGAGCATGTCCTCAATGAGATTAAGAATGACAAAATTCTGAGGTGGCTGAAAAAGCTGAAAGCTCTACCACACAAGAGGAACAAAAACCTATGGTGTGAGTTCCACCAAGATCATGGTCACGTCACAGATAGGTGCTTTGCCTTGAAGGATGAGATTGAGAAGATGTTGAAATTTGGGAAGTTAAGAAAATATATAGACGGTAAGGCTCCTAAAAGTGGAAGAGATGACCTTGAGAAAAGGAGGAATGACAGATGCCGTGACAACGCCCCAGCGTGAAGAGACGATGACTCAGAAGGTGATGATGAGGACGATCCAGATCTTCTGCCAAAAGATGATAACACCCCCGTGAAGAGGGTTGGTATGATCTCATTTGGTGTAGACACCATATGTGGAGGATTCGCAGGAGGTGGCTCTGAAATAGTTGATAGGAAGGCTCATGTGGCAGAGGCCAATTCGGTGACCAAACTTGAAGTTGTGAACCTAACGTCTTCTGATACAGTGCAGAAGAGGAAGAGGGTGGACATGGACACCCTTGTAGTGGGGTTCTCCAGACTCGACTTTAAAGGTATCTTGGCCCCCCATGATGACCTTTTGGTCATAACAACAAGGGTGCATGGATGCGAGGTGCATAGGATCCTCGTAAATGGGGGGAGCTCGGCAGATGTGATGTTCTGGCCTTGCTTCAAGAGCTTAGTAGAGCAATACTAGTATCCTATCACCACCCCCTGATAAGCTTCAGTGGGGAAAAGGTTCACCCCTTGGGCATGTATGAGATGGACGTACGGATGGGTGATGAGTGGCCTAAGAGGTTGACCAGGAAGATTAATTTCTTCGTAATGGACGAGAGTGTCTTCTCGGCCTATAGCCTCATCATAGGAAGAGTGGCCCTTAAGGAGTTCGAGGCTGTGCCTTCGACGGTCCACCAGATGCTAAAATTCCCGACCCCCTATGGGGTAGGGGAAGTGCAAGGTGACCAGACCACAGCGCGGGAATGTTACTTCAACTCGGTCGAAGAGATAGAGGCCCATAAGAGGGCCACCACCACTTATAGAATTGATACCCTTGATCCAAGAGATGAAACAAAATTGAAGAAGGGAGAGGCCGCGGAAGAGGTAGAATCCATCGTCCTCAATGAGGACGAGCCGAAAAAAACCATCCAGGTCGGCAAGGTCCTTAATTTGGAAATCAAGGAAGAGCTGATAAACTTCCTCAGGAGGAGGTAGAGTGTCTTCGCATGGAGTCATGCAGACATGCCTGGCATCGACCCTGAGGTGATGAGTCACAAGCTCAACGTAGCCAAAAATGCTAAGCCTATTAAACAGAGACGAAGAGTCTACTCCAGGGAGAAATACGACGTCATCCGAGAAGAGGTAAAAAAGTTAGAAGAGTTCGAGTTTATAAGAGAAGTCAAATATCCGGAGTGGCTGTCAAATGCAGTCATCGTACCCAAGGCCAATGAGAAGTGGAGAATGTGTGTCGACTTCACTGACCTGAACAGATCTTGTCCAAAATACAGCTATCCCTTACCTCGGATAGATCAGATGGTGGATGCCACGGCAGGACATGGGCTCATGATCTTCATGGACGCGTATTCAGGCTATAACCAAATCTTCATGGATGCTGAAGATTCAGAGAAGACAGCCTTCATTACTGATAAAGGAACGTACTGCTAAAAGGTAATGTCCTTCGGTTTGAAAAATGCAGGGGCGATATACCAACGTCTTGTTAATAAGATGTTTGAAGAGCAAATAGGTAAGACCATGGAAGTGTATGTAGATGACATGCTAACAAAGAGCTTGAAAGCCTCCACCCATGTAGTAGACCTTGATAAGACCTTCGATGTTATGGACTCATACAGAATGAAACTCAACCCGATGAAGTGTGTCTTCGGAGTAGGAGCTGGGAAGTTCCTGGGATTCATCATCAACCAGAGAGGAATTGAAGCGAACCTTGAGAAAATCAAGGCATTATTTGACATGAAGACTCCTAGGAGTATCAAGGATGTCCAAAGACTCACGGGGAGAGTGGTTGCGCTTAACAGATTTGTCTCTAGGGCAACGGACAAGTGCCTTCCATTCTTTAAGAAAGGCCTTCCAATGGGACGAAGAGTGCGAAAAAGCCTTCAGCCAACTCAAGTCTTACTTGGGGTCACCCTTATTGCTATCTCGGCCCGTCACAGGAGAAAAGTTGTATGTGTATCTGGCAGTCTCCGAGTCAGCCATCAGCGCGGCCATCATAAGGGAAGACGATGGGATCCAAAGGCCTGTATACTTCAATAGTAAGGCCCTTCAAGGGTCTGAACAAAATTATCCCTGTATGGAAAAGTTGGCTTATTCCCTTATACATGCTTCAAGAAAAATGAAGCCTTACTTCCAAGCTCACTCCATGGTAGTCCTCACTGACTCCCCGTTAAGGCAGGTCCTGCTTAAACCTGAGAAGTCCGTGAGATTGATGACCTGGGCCATCGAGTTGGGAGAGTATGATCTTACCTACCAGCCTAGGACAGCCATCAAAGGGCAGGCCCTCACGGACTTTGTTGCAGAGTTCTCTTGGGAAGAGGCCAAGGCAGAGAATGGCCTAGGGGACGTCGAAGAGACAAACCGAGGCGTCTTCCGAAGTTCGGAGGAGACGACACCATACGTCTCCCGAGATCAGGAAGAGGTCACCTCAGGCAAGGTTCGGGGCAGAGTGGAAGAGAATGAAGAGGATCGGTACCTCTTCAAGCAGGGAGTCATGACGGAAGGGGTCTTCTCATCAGATACAGACGTTTGGAGCCTCTTCGTTGATGGTTCTTCCTGCGATAATGGAAGCAGCGCGGGGCTAATACTCTCGGCTCCAGATGGAACCAACATTGAATATGCCTTGAGATTCAACTTTTAGGCCTCAAATGATGAGTCCGAGTATGAGGCCATGATAGCAGGTCTATTATTGGCAAAGACTCTTCGCGTAAAGCGACTCCTACTCCACAGCGACTCAAGGTTAGTTGTCAATCAAGTACTGGGAGTCTATGAGGCCAAGGATGGAAGGATGACGAAGTACCTGAAGAGTGTGAGGAAGATGTTGGAATATTTTGAAGAGGCAAAACTAAAAAGAGTGCCTCGAAAAAGTAACAGTCACGCGGATGCATTGCCAAGGCTAGCCTCGGCAACGAAGACAGATGTTAGAAGGACCATTCCGATCGAGGTCTTGGGAAAGGCAACCATCGAGGAAGAAGAGGTATGTAACCCCTGTCACAATTTGAACCTAGGAGACTCATGGATCGACCCACTCATCAGATACATTAGAGAGGGAGAGCTGCCTAAGTCCAAATTAGAGAGGAGAAAATTGAGATATAGAGTTGCCAAGTTCTCGATGATAGGAGACGTCTTGTACAAGAAGGGATTTCAATTGCCTCTCCTTAGGTGTGTGAATCCCACGGAAGTTTCCAGGGTCTTATAGGAAGTTCATGAGGGATCTTGCTCTAGCCGCATAGGGGGAAGACCCTTGGCCAAGAGGGTCATAACACAAGGATACTGGTGGCCAACCTTGTCCAAGGACGCTGCAGACTACGTGAAGAGGTGTGATAAATGTCAAAGGTTCACCACTATTCCTCACCAACCCCATCAGCCTATGACATCAATATCTTCTCCATGGACATTTACGGCATGGGGAATTAACTTAGTAGGACCCTTGCCAAGAGCTGTCAATAATTATAGATTCTTGATAGTTGCCATCGACTACTTCTCAAAGTGGGTGGAGGCAGAGCCGATGATAACAATCACAGAGCAGAAGGTCTTCCAGTTTATTTGGAGAAACATCATATGCAGATATGGTGTCCCAAACACTCTCATTTCGTACAATGGGACCCAGTTCAAGAACTCCTCTTTAGAAAAGTACTGCCTAAGAGTTGGGATAAATCAGTTCTTCTCATATCCTGGCCGACCTCAGGTGAACGGTCAGACCGAGGTTACGAACAGAACAATTCTCGATGGAATCATGAAGAGGTTAGAGGATGTGAAGGGAAGATGGACTGAAGAGGTCTACGATGTTCTATGGGCCTACAGAACAACGGCAAGGACACCTACAGGAGAAACCCCATTCATGCTAGCACATGGCTCAGAGGCTCTCATACCAACAGAAGTAGGACTCCCAACTCATAGGGTTCAGACCTATGACCCCGATAAAAATGGGGAAGAGAGGAGGTTAGACCTGGATCTGATTGAAGAAAGAAGAGAAGACGCGGAGATCAGACAAGCAGCCTACTAACAGAGGGCAGCGAAATTCTACAACCAGAGGGTGAAGTCAAGACCCATTGCAGTAGGAGACCTAGTGCTGAAAAAGACCTTACAGAAGGCAAATAAGCTTCACCCAAATTGGCATGGCCCCTACAGAGTGACAGAAGAGGTTGTGCCTGGCACCTACAGGCTAGAAAACCTAGAATGAGAACCCTTTGCTAACCCATGGAATGCTGATCACCTAAAGAAATATTACATATGATGTCGCATAGAGTTTGTAAATGTATCATCTTGTTATGAAGAGGTTATTAATAAAAGATCAGTTCCTATGACGACTCTTGCTTCATTCTTATGTCAGAAATTATGAGGATAACATCTTAGGTGGTGACCTCAGACCCTCATAACACCATTTAGTGGTGACGAGGTCTGAGTCAGACACCATAATGGATGACCTCAGACCCTTAACATCATTAATTTGGTGAGATTAATTATGAGGATAACATCTTAGGTGATGACCTCAGACCCTCATAACACCATTCAGTGGTGACGAGGTATGAGCTCAGACACCATAATGGATGACCTCAGACCCTTAACATCATTAATTTGGTGAGATTAATTACGAGGATAACATCTTAGGTGATGACTTCAGACCCTCATAACACCATTCAGTGGTGACGAGGTCTGAGCTCAGACACCATAATGGATGACCTCAGACCCTTAACATCATTAATTTGGTGAGATTAATTATGAGGATAACATCTTAGGTGATTACCTCAGACCCTCATAACACCATTCAGTGGTGACGAGGTCAGAGCTCAGACACCATAATGGATGACCTCAGACCCTCAACATCATTAATTTGGTGAGATTAATTATGAGGATAACATCTTTGGTGATGACCTCAGACCCTCATAACACCATTCAGTGGTGATGAGGTCTGAACTCAGACACCATAATGGATGACCTCAGACCCTCAACATCATTAATTTGGTGAGATTAATTATGAGGATAACATCTTAGGTGATGACCTCAGACCCTCATAACACCATTTAGTGGTGACGAGGTCTGAGCTCAGACACCATAATGGATGACCTCAGACCCTTAACATCATTAATTTGGTGAGATTAATTATGAGGATAACATCTTAGGTGATGACCTCAGACCCTCATAACACCATTCAGTGGTGGCTAGGTCTGAGCTCAGACACCATAATGGATGACCTCAGACCCTCAACATCATTAATTTGGTGAGATTAATTATGAGGATAACATCTTAGGTGATGACCTCAGACCCTCATAACACCATTCAGTGGTGACGAGGTCTGAGCTCAAACACCATAATGGATGACCTCGGACCCTTAACATCATTAATTTGGTGAGATTAATTATGAGGATAACATCTTAGGTGATGACCCCAGACCCTCATAACACCATTCAGTGGTGACGAGGTCTGAGCTCAGACACCATAATGGATGACCTCAGACCCTCAACATCATTAATTTGGTGAGATTAATTATGAGGATAACATCTTAGGTGATGACCTCAGACCCTCATAACACCATTTAGTGGTGACGAGGTCTGAGCTCAGACACCATAATGGAGGACCTCAGACCCTTAACATCATTAATTTGGTGAGATTAATTATGAGGATAACATCCTAGGTGATGACCTCAGACCCTCATAACACCACTCAGTGGTGACGAGGTCTGAGGTCAGGACCATTGATTAAATTTAAAACGAGATATCATTGCAACAAAGTAGAGAGTGAGAAATATCGCATGACATTCAATAAAAGCAAGTGAAGATAGTCCTCCTCAGAGGTTGATATATTCAGAGATAATAGATGTTCAGTGATTACAGACAAGCTTCATAAAGTTAAAAGTTACAAACGATGATAAAAAAATCCTAAGGGTTTGAGGGGGGAATGTTGACATCTTCAGCTTGATTGGGCTGGACCACGTTGGTCACCTAGGTCGCTTCGTTGTGATGGTCTGCCCCTCCAACCTCGGTCCCTTCCAACGTAGCAGTCTCGGCAGGAGCGGCAGCCTCTTCCTCAACCTCCTGAAGAGCTTGGGCAAACCGAGGATCAGCAAAGCCGAGACCCACGAAATCAGAGGCCTTAAAAGTGTCGGCCTCTCTCTCCCTGACATCAGCCCATTTAATAGTGGCTTTGATACCTCTCTCAAGGTATTCAAAGTCGAAGCCCATGAATTCATCAGAGGACTTATAGTCAACAATTATCTTCTCGGAAGCATCCTCAAGGGCAGCCTTGACAGCCGAGTTAACCTTCTGCTGCAGAACGTCATCCTTGGCCTTCAGAGCTACAGCGCGATCCTTGCCAAGCTGGGAGATGTCCTTCTCCAACCCCTTCACTTTCTTCTCAGAGTCCTTCAGCTCAGACTTGAGACGATCAATCTCTGCATTCAGAGTGCTCTGGACTTTCTCAACCTCTTTCCCCTTTTGGATAAGGGGCAACTTCCTCAGAGTCCAGTTAGACAAATGGTGCATAGCTTCCAGGCCCTGCATATTTTGTGATCATGAATAAGCTCAAGAAAAATAAGATGTTACACTTAGAATTTCTTAGGAAAGGTCAAGTCATACCAGAACGGCTCTGTGAACGCCGAATTCAACCAGCAATGGGGTGTCCAGAGACCTGAAGAAGCGTTTATCAGCCTCGATCATTGCAGAGCCGATGGCGTCAAGGGCCTGAAGGCTGTGGCCGACTATGCTATCAGATAATTTCAACTGGTCTAGACGAGCCGACAGGGCATCGGCTGAAGAAATGGGGATAGCAGTGTCAGCAGTCTTCTTCTTCGACCTCTGATCCTTAGGGGCATGACCTTCTGGAGCCCTCTTCTTCGTGGCCTGGGATTTTGATGTAGAGGGAGCTGGGGGAGGAGCGTTCAGGCCAGCTTTCTTCGCAAGTCTTGTTAAACTGGGTGCAACCATTTCCCACAGCTCGTCCGAGATGTCTTGTGGTCGCTCTGCAAAAGTTATAAGATCTGGGTTAGAAAATAAGATATGAATGAGTTCAGAGGTTCAATTTAAAATAAAAATGCTTACCAATCTTAGCAAGGGGACTTCCACCTAGACCTGTCTCTGAGAGGTAATGGGGTGTCATCAAATGTTCAAACTTAACGAATAGACCATGTGTCCCTTGGTCTTGCAGGGCTTTCACCTTCTGAAGATTTTGAAGACTTAGACCAGGGTCGGTCCTGGCAGACATGGTGACCTTACCCCATCTGAGGGGTATCGTCGGCTCAAGAATGGACGAGGGAACACATGGGCCAAATTCCCATGGTCCAGAGGCGAAGAGATAGCGGGGCTTCCAGTTATGGTTTAAAGTCTGAGTTATCTGGAGCATTTTCTTCTCAGGCTTCTGAGCTACAAAATGATAGTAGCTCGGATGATTTTTGGCCGAGGATGGGACATAACAACCTACGAAGACCTGAACGGGAAGATCAGAGTGGTGGACTGACCTCCACAAGACTATGGCCCCTATTATAACCCTCCAAGCATTGGGGGATAGTTATGAGGGGGCCAAATTAATGTAGGTGAGGATGGACTTGATAATGTGATGGATGGGTAGACGAAACCCTAACTTGAATATCTGCTCATACAAGAAGATCTCGCCGTCTCGACTGTCATAAGCCCTCTCTTCCCTCAGAGGTCTTCTTAGCCTTATGATGCGAGGGAAACCAAGTGTTCGTGTAGGGACACTGTCGTTGATTTCGGCTCCCGCTCTACATGCAAAAGAAACCTAAGCTACAACTACACTTGACAAGCAAGTAAAGCGGTAAGTCGGGTATCGTAAATCCACAGGGAGTGATTGAATCTTGGACGTTAATTGTTTTATAACTTCTAAAAATCAAAGTGTAAAATAAATAAATGAAAAGGTGATAAGGTGGTTATCGTGAATAAATAAAAAGAGAAGTTACGCTACACAAAAGTAAAGTGAGGATCGGGATCGCATTCTACCAAACATATCGAAACAACTACTAATTAGAATTAAGGCTCGAAAGCAATTTAATCGAGCATTTCCAATTAAGCATAAACATCACGCAAGAAGGAATTTAACCCAAAGTTGCGAGATAAAACATTTAACTGAAAAATGTTCACACGCGGATTAAATTCGGATTGTCGCTATAAACTCTAACGTTGCGTGACAAATTAAGATAAACGCTTAACAATCCAACTTTGATACGCGTGGTTTCAATTAAACGCAATTTTACACAAAACCTAATTTTCGGAGCTCGGGGCCCGAAAATGACGGAAACGCAATCCCGACCCTATTTATCTAAGGGCTAGACATAAATGAAACTAATTAACAAAGTAATAAACTAATTAAGCAAGAAATGAATAACTAAACTAATTAACAAAGCATGAAATTAATCTAGAAAGCAAGAATAAATGGAAAATCAATCTATATTAAAGGAGAGGGAAGATGAATAATCAATCTTACAAACCAATTAGATGTCAAACCAAGAGGGATTGAAGAAGAACCAAGCAAATCCCAAAAAACCCTAACTAAACCTAAGCTAAAATCGTTCACACCTGTTTATTACAACAAAATTGGCTTATATACCAAGTGGGAATTAAATTAGAAAAGAAAAGAGAAAAGAAAAGAAATGCAAAAAATATCTGCAGAAAACAGAGCATCGATCGATCTATGAATTGGTCGATCTGTCGATCAAGGCCAAATTTCGGAAATTTAATATAGTCGATCGATCGATGATCTGGTCGATCTGTCGATCAAACAGGGGCAGTACACTGCATTGCTGTTTTGGTTTCCAAGCTTTTCTCGTCCGTTGAAATCGCCGTAACTTCTTCGTTATGAATCGGAATCGCGCACCGTTTGTGGCCACCCGAAGATTGCGAGGAGGGCTACAACTTCCATGAAGATGTTGGGCCAGGTGCCCAATCTGTAAAATGACTAAAATGCCCTTGAACGTGCGGTTGCGTACGAAAATTGCGCGGAATGCGTCCGAATCCCATACTTGGTACCTAAATACCTACAAAAGCCCAATTATACCTCATATAGCATGTTAACAATATAAACCGAGGTTGTCTGGTTAACGGGCTTAAATATAGAGATTAAGGCACCCGAGGGGGCTAAAACGCGTAGGTTCAGATAATGAAATACGCAATATTTGCGTATCATCACACCCCCTAACTTACACATTGCTAGTCCCTAGCAATGAAATAGGATGCAATAAGAACTACAAGCAAACCAAAAGCAGGATAAGTGCAAAAATATGGTATAAATGCATAAGGCCACTTTCGCGGGCGATTCGATTGCATTTAGCGTATGCAATAAGCCGTTAAACCCCTAGGTCACCCTAGTGGACGAGTGTCGTCTCATGAGGGTTTTCAGAGATGGTACCCACAAACATCACATGGTTTCCTCAAAATATGCCCAACCCAACATGCAACAAGCCCAACAATGGCGAAAAGGATTTCATACGCATTATTAGCAAAGTGAATGAATTCACACAAAAGTTTAAATCATTAACATTATAGAATGCACCTCATAGAATTGAAACCTTAAAATGTGGGAGGGGAGTGAGCACATGCAAAGTGTGATTTGGCAAAAACTTAAATAAACCGGATATACATTAAAGCAAGCATATATTCAATCCTCACAGGCATTACGCTCATCAAGCGAATTCACTCAAAACAGGGAGGTAACACACGGAACATGTGGGCTTAAGAGTAAATGTAAATGGAAACTAGGCCGCACACATGTCACAGAAGAAGAACGCTATATATAAACTGAAAAACTGTAATCTCAATGAAAGGATACCGCACACTAAAAGAGGCGAAATGCATTTTCACAGATTATCAAAACTATTATGACTTTTAAATTACATCAACCTAAGATCACATAGGACTTTAATAGGGTTATGATGTAGGTATGGCTAGGGTGCGAAATGAAGGAATGTATGTACGGATTCAAAGTGTTCGGGATGAAAACTCGGGATAATGGGAGAATGCGTGCAATAACAAAATTGGAAAAACAAGTTCCAAAACGGCATTAGATATATCATCGGGGAGAGTAATCAAAGCTTATTGAACTATATACACAACATATACAACCTCTCTTCTCTTTTCTTTTCTTCTTTTTCTCATGTTTTCTTTTTTTGTTTTCTTTTGCTTTTTGCTTTCTCTTTTTCTTCACTTTTTCACTACTTTCTTTTCTTTACTTATCAAACTCTCATATGCCTAAATTGCAACCGACATCATAAAAACATCATTCAATCCCAAGTAACATTCCAAACAAAGGTATGTAAGGTGTATGTATGGATTAAAACTCCAATTTGGAGTTGGTTATGGGATTTTGGGTAATAAAACGAAAGGCTAGTATTTAGGCTCAAAGGGGTTGACTAGGGAAACATATATGGTGAGGTCAAGGCTAATATGGGTGATATAACAAAGATTGCCTATGATCATTTCACAAAGTTTACGCAATTCTCAAGTCAAAACAATATATGAAAATCATGATCAAGTAACACATTTCAAGCATGAACTCAATTAATGAACGGTCAAATGAAAGATTAGAGAGATTACCGACGAATTCAACGTTTTCAAAGAGAAAAGAATAGTGTATAACACTCACAAATAACGAAAGGTACAAAGCTTACTCGGTGTAAGTATATACTATGCAACAAAAGATTACCGAGTTATAAAAATCTTAAACCAAATCAATAGAACAAGGAAAGTGCATATGCTCATGGGATAAAGTTTAATTCATGAAGTTATTCACAATATCAATGATTTGAGGACTAAAGTCTAATAACTTTTAAAATTGAGAACATGCATCATTGAGTTGTCTATTGGATCGGGCAATTATTGGAATTTATCACTGGAAACAAGGCAAAATGCCCAACAAAGGAGAAAAAAGAAAGAAAATATTTTTGAAAATTTTTAATTTTTTTACAAAAAGGCATACTTAGTAACTAAATATGTGCAAATCCATGGACTACACATGAAATGGATAGAATATCCTACACCCCCTAACTTAAATGTTGCATTGTCCTCAATGCGCATTAAGAACACAACACAAAGAGAGGAAAAGAACGATATTACCCAAAATTGGAGAGATCTCCCTAAGCACGAGTCCAATGAAATCTACAAAACAAGTTAGTACCGAGCATAGCAAAAACAAATAACAAAAAGTTAACTAATTACACTAGACTAAATTAAAAGGAAAGAAAAATAGGAAAGAAAGAAAATTAAAAAGCTAACTATTTATAACCTACTATTTAGGCTTCACACTACCTATACACTAGAAGTCTAAATAGCTGAGGATCCACCCAAAAAGGGATTTGACTTTGAAAGATCAACGGTGGACCCTCCAAAGCGAACATGCCTCCCGGAAGATATGAATTCCGTTTGAACAACGGAAGGCATGTGGGTGGTGAAAAAAGTGAACCATCGCCAATTTGAAATTTTGGGTGGACGATGGGGGATTTGGATAACAAGGGGGACAAGAACACTAGAGGTCCAAGAAAAATCGATTCATCTCCCAAAGGTTTTTCAAATGGAATGGGAGATGGTGCACACATGAGGATAACATCCATCGAAAACAAGTTCGGTAAAGAGTCCTCATCGGCAAAAAGTGTAGAAGTTTTAATTTCTACCGACTCATAGGAATCAACCGGTAATTCTAATGGTTCGATCACGAAAAACGAATATGGTGATGAAACAAATTCAATCTCAATCGACTCATCGTCGGAAGGAGATTGAATTTCGGAGGAGAAAGATTCACATTCGATGAGAAATTCTTTGAAAAATTGAGGTGAAACACTAGTTTCCACCTCCTCGTTGTTTTGTGCATAAGAATTCATCTCATCGCAAAGTGCACCAAGTCTCATTCCAGCATCATTTAGGCTTTCCAACCCTTGGGAGTAAAGAAGCAAAGTTTCTTCCAAAGTAGGCTTCCTCGGCTCAAGAGCCTCGGACTCCTCATTTGGTTGAAACTCGTCTTCGAAAGTAATGAAATAAGAATCGTCATTGGATTCGAATAATGAATCCAACTCAAGCTCCCAATAATGATTTTCATTCCGATAAATGTTTTCAAGTCTTTCATTTTCAAGAAAATCTTGAAAATGGAAAACTTGAAAACTATCCCCAAAGTAAGAATCATTAGAATGACCGCTATAACTATAATAGTAGGACATGATTACCTCGTTGTTTGCAGATGGAGAATCCGAGCAAGAAAGTGAGCAACCGCGAATCAAAGTTTCTTAGCGCTCAAGTATGCTATCCTGCAAAAAAGGTTAAAACAAAGAATACAAATACAAAAGGAAAAATACTACGAAATAATAAAACAATTACTATCTAAAACACACTCCCCGGCAACGGCGCCATTTTGATGCGAGAGAAACCGAGTGTTCGTGTAGGGACACTGTCGTTGATTTCGGCTCCCGCTCTACATGCAAAAGAAACCTAAGCTACAACTACACTTGACAAGAAAGTAAAGCGGTAAGTCGGGTATCGTAAATCCACAGGGAGTGATTGAATCTTAGACGTTAATTGTTTTATAACTTCTGAAAATAAAGTGTAAAATAAATAAATGAAAAGGTGATAAGGTGGTTATCGTGAATAAATAAAAAGAGAAGTTACGCTACACAAAAGTAAAGCGAGGATCGGGATCGCATTCTACCAAACGGATCGAAACAACTACTAATTAGAATTAAGGCTCGAAAGCAATTTAATCGAGCATTTCCAATTAAGCATAAACATCACGCAAGAAGGAATTTAACCCAAAGTTGCGAGATAAAACATTTAACTGAAAAATGTTCACACGCGGATTAAATTCGGATTGTCGCTATAAACTCTAACGTTGCGTGACAAATTAAGATAAACGCTTAACAATCCAACTTTGATACGCGCAGTTTCAATTAAACGCAATTTTACACAAAACCTAATTTTCGGAGCTCGGGGCCCGAAAATGACGGAAACGCAATCCCGACCCTATTTATCTAAGGGCTAGACATAAATGAAACTAATTAACAAAGTAATAAACTAATTAAGCAAGAAATGAATAACTAAACTAATTAACAAAGAATGAAATTAATCTAGAAAGCAAGAATAAATGGAAAAACAATCTATATTAAAGGAGAGGGAAGATGAATAGTCAATCTTACAAACCAATTAGATGTCAAACCAAGAGGGATTGAAGAAGAACCAAGCAAATCCCACAAAACCCTAACTAAACCTAAGCTAAAATCGTTCACACCTGTTTATTACAACAAAATTGGCTTATATACCAAGTGGGAATTAAATTAGAAAAGAAAAGAGAAAAGAAAAGAAATGCAAAAAATATCTGCAGAAAACAGAGCATCGATCGATCTATGAATTGGTCGATCTGTCGATCAAGGCCAAATTTCGAAAATTTAATATAGTCGATCGATCGATGATCTGGTCGATCTGTCGATCAAACAGGGGCAGTACACTGCATTGCTGTTTTGGTTTCCAAGCTTTTCTCGTCCGCTGAAATCGCCGTAACTTCTTCGTTATGAATCGGAATCGCGCACCGTTTGCGGCCACGCGAAACTTGCGAGGAGGTCTACAACTTCCATGAAGATGTTGGACCAGTTGCCCAATATGTAAAATGACTAAAATGCCCTTGAACGTGCGGTTGCGTACGAAAATTGCGCGGAATGCGTCCGAATCCCATACTTGGTACCTAAATACCTACAAAAGCCCAATTATACCTCATATAGCATGTTAACAATATAAACCGAGGTTGTCTGGTTAACGGGCTTAAATATAGAGATTAAGGCACCCGAGGGGGCTAAAACGCGTAGGTTCGGAGGATGAAATACGCAATATTTGTGTATCATCACCTTATGGAGGGACTAATGGAGTACAAATATCTGAAGCAGAGAAGCTCTACCTCAGTAACCGTGCTCTCGATCTCGTCCGCCTCAGAGACGTCGACGTTGCTCTCAACATCTTCATCACCATCCAACTCAACGTCGGCCGGAGCAGATGTTGATGGGTTGCTCGGAAATCTCTGAGCGAACTCCGCCCCGGTGACGGCCGACAGAGGGATGGCGTCAAGTATGGGTGGTACAACCACACTTGGCTCAACAATTTCAACCTCTGAGGAAGAGGCTGAGGGGCCTGATTAGGCCGAGGTGTGAAGTCCATGGCCTCCTGAAAGGAGTCCACAGACATGGGGTCTGAAGTAGAAGATTCAGACTCAGACATCGGTATGGGGTCGGCAGGGACCTTTGTCTGATAGAAAAACTCTGGGGGGTCAGGGTATATCAGCTTCAGAGGTGGTGGAAAGATAGGTCTAATGGGAAATTCTTGTGACCTACGAGCCTCCTCTTGTGCTCTTTCTATTTGTCTAATCTTTTCTAAAGTCTTCTCTCTAAGGGAGGGGAACTCCTCAAGAAGCTGGTATAAGGGTCTGAGCATCAGAGGCCGACCCTTAACTTGGGATAACTTCCTAAGCTATAAACAAGACTGGCTGATAAAATAAAGGAATCTAAAGATCAAACTTAGAAGTTTAAAGCAAATACTGTTCGCCTGAAACTACGGTGCTCGCCGAAAAACGATGAAACTCGCCGAAAAATGCAAATTATAAGCAAAAAGCAAAGAAAATGAAGGGGAGAAGGTACCTGGAAATGAAACGACGAGGGTAAGTGAAGAAAATTTGAGAAAAACCACCAACAAAGGCCTCTGCAGTAGAATCTTGTTCGAAATGCCTTTTAGAGAGAGAGTTGCAGGAACAAAATTCGCCAGGAAAGAGAAGAAATAAAGAAGAAGGAGGGAAAGAGGGTTCAAAACCCTTAAATACATGGGCACGTTTCCTAAGGCCCATCATTGCCTTAGGAGCCCCAAAGGGAGGCTGACAGCACACGCCTACTAAGCAAGCATACTTCAGCATTAGACAAGTGTCACACAAATATTGGCTCGTCATAGACAGGCCTCAGTGGTGTGATAATCCCCTAGTCACCTGCTCTCCCATATGACTAAGGGCTGGGGGTGATTGATATGACCCAAGTGTGACCTCGGCCCAGAGACACCAACCTCGGCCGAGATAATGGCCGACTCTAGACAAGCCTTGGGCTTGCAATTCCAGCCCTCGGCCATATCAAGGTCATCCCAGGCCGACACTACCACAAGCTCTCCAAAGGACATCAGATAACCTCGGTCGGATATGGGCCGAGCTCGCAAGAAGCCCAAATAACAACCCCATCATGACATCAGACGATGCTCCGATCATAAACCTGTCCAGTCTCGGCCAGGGCTGACATTATTAGCTGTCTCGGCTGGCACCAAGCCGAGACTCATATGGTTCATCAAATATCAAGCAAAATAGACTTGTCATCCTAGGCCGAGGTCATGCACCAGTACGACAACCGAGCATCTGTTGACGTTTGGATAAGGACATGTGGACACAAATCAGTTGTAACAAGATTATTCCCCACATGTGGGGAGAATATTTCATCATCACCCTCTACATGTGACAGTGACAGGTGGCTCTCCCCCATTAGTGAGGCTAACACACACATGCATACTACATGCATGGGGGGTATATTACCACCCCTAGGTACTATATGTAGAGGTCATCCTCTACCTTGCAAAGTATACAAGATCAGTAACCCTAGCTAAAACTCTGTTCAAATACACAGTAGAGAGAAAAAGCTTAAGAGATTGTATCCATGGCCATTAGAGCCCTTATACACTGATATACGTCATACACTTGCACAGTGGACGTAGGCTTAATTGGTTGAACCACTTATATTCCGGTGTAAATCCTCTTCTCCTCATCTCCTTCTACTATATATATATTGTCCCTTTATACTGCCATTGTTAACACTGAATTGAGCTCATAAACACCTTGAAGGGTGGTGCAGTTTCCTGCACCATCAAGTTTCATCACCACGGGATTGTGACGATAAGACATCCACCTTGTGATTGTATCCAACTGAGGGTCTGCCATTAGGTCCCCTGTCACCAGCAAGAGACTAGAAGTTAGGCCCAAGACAAACATCTCCACTATCAGTACACTCTCTTTAACCCCATGGGATTCATCACAATCCAGAGAAGGCCACAAGCCCCACTTTAAAATCAAGCTTTATATCCCCTTAATCCATATACCAACCAAGCCTCCAAGGCCTTCCACCATTCAAGAAATTCCAAAAAACTCATTCTTCTAACTTTTCTCAAAATAAATCCCTTCAAAAGGGATGCCCTTTTTCAACCAAGCCTTCGAGTCCATCTTCTACTCAAACATATTCAAAAAAATTTGAAAAAAATACGCTTTTCCTACTCTTTCTAAAACTCAGCAGCAAATTAAAGTGCATTTAGAGTAAGCCACAAAATCAAGATAATCAAATAAAATATGAATCTCTCTTTTCCTTGTTGAAGTTTCTTTTCAGGTACAATACCAATACATCAAGCATACAATATGGTCAACACCAAGCTCCCACAGTAAGTGATGAACCAGCAAAAAAATCTTGAGGGGAAAGTACCAAAATTGGATCTGCCCACAACCCTTTCTCCTAGGTACTAGACATACCCAAACTCACACGCCATCAACCGTCGCATTTATGCATGCTGACTCATCACCCTCGTATCCTAAGTAGCCATCCCTCAAGGGTAAAAGGTCACCTACATCCCCAACAGAGATTCAACAATCCTACCCAATGTCGCTCGCACTGCCTTCGGCATCACCCTCAACGTGCGATCCACCTCTATCTACACACCCTCGCAATCCGTCTCTAATAGTTACTGAACCCCATACCGATCATCACCTACTGAACGATAACCTCTGCCACCCTTTGATCGACAGTCCCCTAAAATTTTGTATAAAAATCCCAAAAAATGCAAGAAAACTCCAAAAATTCTTAAACTTTACAAATAAATATTGAAACGTTTCTTTACCAAGAAAACCATTTTTTAAAATCTCAAAATCCCCAATCGGATTGAAAATACATTTTTATCCCTAATTTAAACCCTAAAATAGCACGCCCGCATCCCGGAGTCCACTACAATTCCCCAACAAAATCCCAAAACCTCAAGTAATCTCCAGCAGAACTCAAAACCTCAACAAACAAAATGTTTTCCTAGCAGGACTACATAATATCCTCCCCATTTCCCTAGGGGAATTTATAAATTAAACTTTATCCTAGAGAAATTCCAACTTCCCCAGCGGCGCTATAAGCCCTAGTGTGATATCTCTCCCCAGTGGTGCCTCATAGAAATGCACTCCCCATCGCCTCGAGTTCTTCCTAGCAAGCTCATTTCGGCTACGCCTAAGGATGGTATAGTCGGACATAAATTGAAGGAAGAGACAAGGGTTAGTGAACAGAGCACAAAGAAGTTAAAAGTGAAAGAAATACAGAAAAGGGGAAGTGGCCTTACCAAAGCAAGCCCTTGATCTGCTTTCAAGACTAACTCGTCAGGGCCAATGTTCAAAGACCGCTCATGGTTCGCCATGAGCACAACTCGCTCGAGCATGATTGGAGGGAGATGAGGGGACAGAGCCACGGAGGCCCCCTCGGCTGGAATAACCACAGGGACTAGAGAGGCCTCTACTTTCTTCGTCCTTTCTTCTCCTCTCCTCCTATCATCTTCTCTCTTCTTCTCGGCTTACTTATTCTTTTCCTCTCCTCTCTCTCTCTCTCTCTCTCTCTCTCTCTCTCCTCTTCTTCTTCTTCTTCTTCTTCTTCTTCTTCTTCTTCTTCTTCTTCTTCTTCTTCTTATTTCCTCTTCATCTGCATCTCTTTCTCATGAGCTGTTTTTTGGGAATATCCTTTAATATCCCTAGACCTTGGTTTCTGTAACTTCATCCTGTTGGATAATATGACATCATCATCATCATCATGGATTAAATTTTTTCTTCTAAGGGGAGCCATATCTTCCTCGCTAGAACTTCCTGATCTAGAACCTACCTCATTGGACCTCTCTCCACCACATTCTTCCTCGTTGGATCCCTCCTCACCAGATCCTGCCTCATGACTACCACCTCTATCAACTTCAACGCTATGAGCTTCTGAGCTTCTCCCTTCCTCATCGTCTAATTAGATAGGTTCAGGGTCAGCAACTTCCTTTGGGATACTGAGGTGGGGAACTAAGTCAACTAGATCGGAGATGAAGTTGGTGGTAGTGTTCTTGTATTCCAATAAGAAGGCAGTTGACCTATGATGCTCACCGTTTGCAATGGAGTCCATTATTTTCTAAGATTTAATCAACTCAGTATTACAGATCTCGTGAGGAGAAGATTCTTGATTTTTAGACCTCGCTGAAAAAGGTCAAAAGAAGAAAATATTAGAGGAAGGACACATTAGAGCAACAAGAAACAAGGTTGGACAACAACTTATGTACTCCTACCCATATGTAGGGATCCGAGGTCCCTTGTACCTTGTTCCCCCTACGTGGGGAGGGAATTTCTAGTTCCTAGCAATAAACCCCTTAGACCAATAGTTCTTATGGGAATCAAGTAGGTTCACTACCAATACCTTGTTCGAACTCCCCGCTTTCAAGTAGACAAGGCCAGAGCTCATGCAAGAAAAAGTGTAATAAAACAAATCTCAGCTAATCCTAAGTTGGAGTCATAAAGTTGATTTATTCTATGGACACTATTGACGATTTTCCAAATATTTGGAGAACACTAAGATGGAATTATATCAAAGTATTGAAAGAAATGTAAGAACATGTGATTTGGGTGAAAGGTCAAACCCCCTTGAGATTATAGAAGAATGTGAATCTAGTGGCCATCCTCAATGTCACGAAAATTGCAGGGAACAGGGGAACACTCAATATCCACCCAGTTAGGGTGAAGAATCGCTACAGCGGAAATATTGCGACTTCTAAAATAAAATCCAATTTTAATTAATCCCAAATTTTAGTTAATCCCTAAAACATGGATCTAGATGATTTATCCAATAAAATAAAGTATGCAGGATAAAATAAACAATTTCAAGAAAAATCCCCCAAAGGGGTAAAACCTTTTATTTCACTATAATTTGTAAGAAAACGGATTACACGGTTACAATGAAATAGGGTGACATACGAAATACCCGTAGGTGTCGGTTTCGATATCTCGGATGGAACTTTCACTTTCCAGGAGGGCAGCAGTGAAGAAGAAGACGGCTCCTCCACAAGTTACGGCTGGAATTTTTCCTTTCCAGGAGGGAAGCAATGAAGAAGAAAAACGGCTTCTCCACAAGATGTGAATTTATAAGGACTCCCTCCACAATAGCATGCAACTGTCGGTTGTAGAGATCTCCCCACAAAGTATAAACAAGAGCAAAGTATGTTCTTGAAAACCAAAACAATTCACTAAGGCATATGGGAGTTTTGTGAATTGAAAACAAAGAGGGATTAAAACACTAAAGGAAGAAGCCAAAAAGGATTCTGCTTTAGCAGAGTTTCTGTTCATCAAAACGCTGTGACTTCTTAACGAAAACAGAACCAAATAATGAGATTTTATAGAAAATTGTGCCGCCTCGAAAATAGAGCTCGTTCAAACGAAAAGCATATGTCGCTCGAACGAAGTACGCATGTCGTTCAAACGACATCGCGCGACTTCCAATCTCGTTCGAACGAGATGCTGATCTCGCGCGAAAGACCTGGGCTTCAAAAATGAGGTCCGCTTCAAAACTTAGAAAAAATACTCATTCTCAATATTTGACGAAAAAGTCCGCTCCAACACTTAGAAAATATTTTGTAAAAGTCTCCCAAAAGATCTAAGTGGAAAGTTAAGGTATTCAAAACATAACCTTACCAAAGTAAACTTTGCGGAGTCTTGAATGATGAAGAACTTGAGTAATTCGGATCCGTATTTGATGTAGATGTCTCTTGAATGCTCTTCGACGGTGTAGCGGTATATGACATAACAAATTGATAACGGACTTATGAAAATATGTCCTTACAAATCTCCCCCTATGTCTATGCCGGTACATATATAAAAATTCTGAATCATCAAAAACCAAAATGCCTATACAAATCTACCCTCCCATGAATAAATTTGCAAGACTTCAAAACTGTTCTTCAATCATATTTGTCAAATCTCAAAGCTTTTCTCATCAGGGTGTGCAACATATCAATCTTCAATATTGTACCTACACACATGAGATAAAGCAAAAACCTTCGTGACACATCGAGTTTGAAATGATATAAGAATAAAGAATTAATAATCAAATCTCCTCCATAATGCAAAAACTCCCCCATAACATGATAATTATTTCTCCCCCTTTTTATGATGTCCCCAAATAGACAGATAAGAAGAAACAATCAAAACATGGAGTGTCACGATAAAAATGCATAGCAAATAAAGTTCAAGCTACGCGCATGCAAAGGTGTGTCCCCAAAAATTTCACAAACTATTTTTGGATTTTTCATTTTTTTTATACAAAAATAGGATACAAAAAAATCACACCATGGATTTAAACTCAAACAACCAAGTCATGGAAACGAAATGAATGGGTGTGAACACATTGGATAGGTAAATAAACTCAATCAATCATATGTGCACGATGCATACGTGTACCCCTAACGAATGAACATCGAAAGAATCCTTAGGTGTAAAAATTGTTGAATTTAAATGACATCGTCTTAATCAAATTAACAAATCAAAGTCTAAATGATTTCCACACCAATAACGTCCAAAACTATTTAGTGTCGTTTCGAGAACTTTTCAAAGGACGTGCAAACCCATTGATATATCCATCCAAAACTCCCTCATATATAATAATCCAATTTTTATATCTAAAGAGGTACTAAATTATTAATTTAGAGAAAACCTATTGGCCCAAATTTTTGGCATGTTTCATCTTTATAGCCTTAATTTTTTTGTGTGGGCTCTTTTCAAACGGTGGCTTTCACGATGTGATTATTATTCACTCGCAGCCCTTTCCCATGTTCACTCATCATTTTTTAAAACTAAATAATTAATTCCTCACGGGCAATGGTTTTTACATGCACTACTTTTATTACTCTCGTATTATTGCACTTGGTTCGTTTTAAGGACAGGATTGAGATGAAAACACCCAACCAACATGTGATAAGTCAAGAACAATAATCAAACAAAGTCGTGCATGTGTGCAATAAAGGAAACTATGAGTCAAACATGTAGGAAGCAACACTAAATTACATCTTAATGACTCCAAACATTATGAACCACATAGATGAATTGACCTATTGTCTCAAAATACTATCAAATAGTCACATGGATAAATGGAATGAAATTGTGACTTGGTCATCCTAAGTGTCTATCCATAAATGGTGTAAACAAAATACAAAAATATTTTTGGATTTTTAAAAATTTTATCAAATAAAATATTTCTGTATTTTTTTTTCAAAATTTTCAAAAAAAAAAACATAACTACAAAATGATACAACCAGCAATAGGCATATAATATCGATATGCACAACATCCTATGCTAGCAAAAAGTAATCACACAAGAGAATCCACAATGAACGCATATGTGATAAATGAGTAATGCAGTGTTATCAATTAAGCATGGATACCAAGAATAACTGCATATAAACGACTAGAAGCAAACCCATCAGTACTAAAAATATAAGCATATGAACACCGGGTACTAGAATCAGAAGGGAAGCAAAAATTGAATTTTCAGACAGGTCTCTCAAACTATATCGCTCTGTCGCTCGAACGACAAGGGCATGTCGCGAGATGCGACTTCGCGTGAGATAGAGATGTCGCTCAAACAACAATACTTCTCGCTCGAACGAGAAATAAAAAATTCCCAGTATTCTCAAAAAATCACACAGTTTTGCCCAGTGCAAAAATTTTGTGAAAACAGTACCTGAAAGGGGCAAACAGATCCAAAACAGTGCTAAATCAGTAGCGAAACACACAAATGCAACAAATATACCAATGTGCGCTACATCAAAGTGAGTCATAACACTAGAAAGAGTATAACATGATGCGTCACTAGTGTATGACAAACATCCAACACAATCAACCAACAGATCTCACATGGGGTGAATCACGTGCAAGCAAACGGGAATCGTGGACAAGTAAACTATAAGCCGCTAAATACGATTTCCTGACCCAAATAGATGTGTAACGAGGCGTGGGGGTGTGGAAAATCGAATTTATTCTTCTATTAACCTTCCTAGCTCCATTTAAAAGCTTGTAACAAAAGCGCCTAAGATGACCTTGCCTACCGCAATGTGTGCAAGTGTAAATCAGGCGGTGTGTGTTACTTATAGGTGGCCCTCTCCTCAAATTTCTCGGTTGCTCTCTCCGAATTTGCCTAGGTGGGTTTCTCCTAATGATCCTATGAGGTTCTCTCACGATGTTCTTAGGGGGCTCTTTCCTAACAACCTTAGGTGTCTCTTTCTTAACAATCCTAGGAGGCTCTCTCACACGTGTGGGAATGGGTACAACATGTTTTTCAAGACCAATCCCACCCCTATCCTTTTTTATCTCGACGGTGCCTAAAATCTTATCAAGTTTTTCAGACCTAGACTCCAAATCAAATTTCACTTTACTTGAATCTTTCAATTTCACCTCAAGTTCACCTATCCTAGATTCAAGTACACGTCTAGAATCCTCAAACTCTAAAAGCTCCTTTTTCATAGTCTCCATCAACCCTCTAAGATTATCTCTCTCACCCTCAACGTACTCAAGCTTCTCTTTCAAAATTTTCTCACGTTACCTAAGTTCTTCAACTAATACATCGTTATTTTTTAAGGCGAATACAAATTATTGTAGGTAACTTGCAACTCACTCAATTCTTCTTCTTCCTCCTCCTCACTCTTTTCACCCTCACTCTCATCACTAATCACACGGATGGGAAGCTGTCGCCTATAAGCATAAAAGACTTCTTCTTCCGAATCACAATCACTAAGGGTACAAACATGAGAAATCGGTTTATTCAATTTTTTCTTTAAATTTGTGGTACACTCATCTAACGTGTGACCAACAACCTCACAACAAGGACACCTCTCAGATTCGTTTTCAACATAAGATTTAAAACAAGAGTTCGTGTGAATTTTCCAATTAACTTTTTCAAAAATTTGACATCGAAGATCATCAAAACCATCAAAAGCCATTTTTGTGCAAAATCAGGATCAAAACACAATAACTTAGTGCAACAGGCTCTGATACCAATTTGAAGAATTGCAACAGCGGAAATATTGCGACTTCTCAAATAAAATCCAATTTTAATTAATCCCAAATTTTAGTTAATCCCTAAAACATGCATCTAGATGACTTATCCAATAAAATAAAGTATGCAGGATAAAATAGACAATTTCAGGAAAAATCCCCCAAAGGGGTAAAACCTTTTATTTCACTATAATTTGTAAGAAAACGTCTTACACGGTTACAATGAAATAGGGTGACATACGAAATACCCGTAGGTGTCGGTTTCGATGTCTCGGTTGGAACTTTCCCTTTCCAGGAGGGCAGCAGTGAAGAAGAAGACGACTCCTCCACAAGTTACGACTGGAATTTTCCCTTTCCAGGAGGGAAGCAATGAAGAAGAAAAACGGCTTCTCCATAAGATGTGAACTTTATAAGGACTCCCTCCACAATAACATGCAACTGTCGGTTGTAGAGATCTCCCCACAAAGTATAAACAAGAGCAAAGTATGTTCTTGAAAACCAAAACAATTCACTAAGGCATATGGGAGTTTTGTGAATTGAAAACAAAGAGGGATTAAAACCCTAAAGGAAGACGCCAAAAAGGATTCTGCTTTAGCAGAGTTTTTGTTCGTCAAAACGCTGTGACTTCTTAATGAAAATGGAACCAAATAATGAGATTTTATAGAAAATCGCACCGCCTCGAAAACAAAGCTCGTTCGAACGAGAAGCATATGTCGCTCGAACGAAGTACGCATGTCGTTCAAACGACATCGCGCGACTTCCGATCTTGTTCGAACGAGATGCTGATCTCGCAGCGAACGACCTGGGCGTCAAAAACGAGGTCCGCTTCAAAACTTAGAAAAAATACTCATTCTTAATATTTGACGAAAAAGTCTGCTCCAACACTTAGAAAATATTTTGTAAAAGTCTTCCAAAAGCTCTAAGTGGAAAGTTAAGGTATTTAAAATATAACCTTACCAAATTAAACTTTGCGGAGTCTTGAATGATGAAGAACTTGAGTAATTCGGATCCGTCTTTGATGTAGATGTCTCTTGAATGCTCTTCGACGGTGTAGCGGTATATGACATAACAAATTGATAACGGACTTATAAAAATATGTCCTTACATTGGGGATATTATAGCATTTCCTGAATTCAGCCAGAGACTTGTTGTCTATTATTTCCATGCGAAGACCCAAGCTACAGTAGAAAGAAAAGCAACGACGAAACGAAATACAAAAAGAGAAGGGACTGAGAACTTAGGAGGAAAGAATGAAGCTTGAGATGATGAAAAACCACAAATTTGGAAGATAAATAGCAAGAGACATCTTGGGAGCAAGAGATAGCCTGGAAGCGGAAGGGCAAAGAGTTGAAGTGACAATAGAATCGTCCAACACTTTCAGTTTAAAATCATCAATGATAGCGCAGACTGATCAAAGAAGATTTATCACTTAAACTCCCTACAAAATGACGATTCACACCCCTATCAATATCATGAACTACGACAGTGCCATCAAAGGGAACAAAAAGATGCTTTTTAGAACTTGTGAGCCCAAAGACCCCAAAATTTTTAGGGCAATTATGGGTACCAATTGTGTCGATCAAGCCCATAAAAGTAGTTGGCTAAGGTCAAGTGAGTTAATCTAGTTTTCGGCCCAAATTATGAAGCCTAGTTAAGCAATTACATTTGAAGATATGACCGAGTCTAATCCCAAAAATCTCGGAGAGATATTCAAGGGATACAGGCTCAATGTGTTAGTTGTCAACACTTTCAATTAATTGAATATATATTGTACCCCTGGCCCTGGGCATAGGGGCATGTAACAAAAAACCATCTCGAGAGTTACTTAATACTACGAGTAGACCTCTCTGTGGACTTAGGCAATTTTTCGAACAACGTAAATTCTTGTGTCATGATTGTGATTATTGCTGTTCTTATGTTCTTGGCGATTGTTTTCTTTCATTATTATTTTGTGTTGTGATTTTGATTACCATAGTAAACTTTAATAATTTATGTCGCATACGGTAATTAACAATATAAGAACAGCTTACTGTATAAAAAATCTATATAATTTAACTTTAAATTTCATTACTTTACAGGAGCAAAGGAATAGAGATCAAGGATTGAGGGAACAAAGTGACATTCCGAACCTTATATACATTTTCCTATTTGAATAATCCTTACCTTTTCGATTGTCGTAACTACAATAAATTGATTTGAAAAATCTTCTCGACCTTTTTATTATGCACTTACTACGCAACTTCATATGTCACTTCATTATAATTATATAATTTCTTTCTAATAGTAAAATTACATTTCTTAATTAAGTTTTTTTTATAATTTGTAATAAACATTTTCTCCCCAGCATCGAGGGGGTACATGCTAGTATCATATAATTTTTTTATAATTCGTAAGTCTGGGTAATAAGTGATTTTCATCCATCATTTGAAATTTTAGATTACGTTTGACTGCATATTTTTTAGCTCCAGCCCTCTTAGTATCATATTTTTTCTGAAGTGTTTTCCAAATTTCTTTGAAAGAATTATCGAAGGCATAATAATCGTAAAGATCGTCACTTAAGCCATTCAAAATATAATTTTTGTACAAAAAATTATTTTCCTCCGAAGTTTGAATAGCTCTGGTCTCATTAGCCTTGGAGGTTAAGACACAATAGGCTTATTTGACACAATACAGGATGCTAATTTTTTGTTGTTGTGAGAAAAAAACAACATTAGTTGTCTCCACCTTTTGAAATTTAACCCTTTAAATTTGAAAAGTATGTTAAGACTAGTAATACCATTGGGTGTAGAGTGATTTTCAAAGTTCATATAAGATAAGTAAAACACCTTAAAATTGTTGTATCTGAGATAAAAAAAATAGAGTGAAATTATCGAATATGAAAATCCAATAGAAAAATAAATGACGTGACTGAGTTACAGACTAAGTTGCTCTCTTAAAGTGTTTTGAGTCTCTGCCCAAAAAATTGTGTTGCAATCCTTATAATGCCCTATTAACCCAGGATAAAACAACCCAAAATAGAAAATAATTTATATCTCAGGAAACTATGCATGGTAGTATTCTGGTATACTATGACCCATTCAATATTAGTTGAGCAATATCACAATATTATTGTTGTGGGTATGAAATATTTTCTTGAACAAAAATATTTTTCAACAAATGTTTGCTTAAAGAAAGAGAGAGTCAATATATTTCTAAGTGGGTTTCGTAGAGATAAAGAAAGAGATATTTTTTTAGTCTACATCCAAACAAGGGATATATCTATCTTTAAGAAATAATAATTATTAATGACTGTTGGCAAAGTAGGAGTAAATCATGAAAGATCTTTTTCTCTATCTCCCAATTCTTTCTTTATTTAAGGAAAAGCAACTTTTTTATATTTTACATAAAAGATAAAATCTCTTTTTGTTTAAATAATAATATTGGAATAAAGAATATATTACTGCTTCTTAAGGCGCAATATCTTTTATATTCTATAAAGCGTTATACACAACTTAACGATTTGTCTTTATTTAGGATATTCACACGGCATATCAAACAATTTTTTTCTCTCTCATTGGAACGTTGTAAAATTATAATTCCACATCCATTTCACACTTTTGACTCTTCTCTTTTTCTTCCCCATTGTTTCTTGATATTCCTTAAAAAAGAGAACAAGGACCAAGCAAAATCTATTACTTTATTTCTCTCCACTATTAGGCCATATCCAATGGGAGATGTAAATGTGCACATTTATGTTTCACAGTGGGTATAAAAATGTGTACATTTAGGAGAGAGGAAATGCAGAGGCAATGTAAATATACATTGGTGATACACAATGTGTGACCGGGGGGCCCACAGCTGGGCGGCTAAGTGTTGTCCGCCCAGACTGTGGGCGGTAGACTATCGTCCGCCCAAGCCATTATAAATTAAACCGATAGGAATTGAACGGCTAAGATTTGTGCGTCCAAATCTGGGCTCGTAAGTCTCACCCGCCCAGAATCTGGGCTCGTTAGTCTTACCCGCCCAGAGTGGGCCCCTCCCACTTCCACCTTATATTTACATTGTCCCACTACAAAATCAAACAAAAAAATGTACGTAAAAATGTGCACATTTGCGTCTTTTAAGTGCATCCCATTGGAGATACCCTTAAGAGTCGTTTAAGAGCATGTGTACTGGTGGGCTCGTACGAAAAGTAAATATAGAGAATGCAAAAGGAGTTTAGCTTTCACTTGAACTTACTTTTACAGTGGTGGAGTATCAGAATTTGCAAAGTTATATTCATACGAACTAATGATGTTCGTAGGAAATATGAAACACATTTCTTACGAACATCATTAGTTCGTAGGAAATAATACGGATTTCAGTTGTTCGTAGGAACCAATAAATATAATAAAAGTGAGTATTTATATTTCTTACGAACTTCATTTGTTCGTAGGAATTATTACGAACAAATGAAGTTCGTAGGAAGTCCTTACAAATTCTCTAGCCGTTCCGTAAATTTAGAGAACCGCTACCATTTCTCTTGCAAAATCTGTTATCTCTCAGCCACCAGTGTGAGCTTACCGGTTTGTAAATTTGCCTTTTTTCTTGTCCATTTGCTCCACCATTGTGGATGCGCTAACAGAGCACAAGTCTCAAGAAAAATGAGCTCGAGGATCAAGAAAGCACTACTCTTCTCTTTCTTACTCTCTCATCTCCTATTTGTTTCCCCTCCTCATCTCACATCTCTCATCCTTTCTAAAAAATAAGGACCCAACATAGTTGTGTTTATCCGTTATGTTCAGTTAGGTCTAAGTTCTCTTTATTCAACATTTTTTATAATCTTCAAGCGTAGGTTGTTATTAGTTTGTAATGTTCAATATCTACATTTTTTGAATAGAAATTTTTCGCAGATTTTGGTTTTAATGGAGTTGTTTTTGTGGTGAGTTGTGTTGCTTTTGTTGCGATTATAGATCTTAGAATATTCTGATTTTCTATTTTGTTTTACTCGCAGGTTTAAAGAAAGGTTGAACTTATTTAGATGTGAGTTATTAACTTTCGGATTCTTTTTAAGTTGCGAAGCCATAGTTAATGACTGTTGAGATTTAGATCTCCAAGGTATCATAGTGCTAATCAAGAGTTTTTTTATTATCCCGAGTATGTGTTTTTGGTTTACATATTATATCAATCGCAAATTTTTCGTGCAAATTTGCTTTTATCACTGTTTTAGGTTTTGTTTCACGGGTTTACAATTTGCGATGACATTTTTTAGAGTTTCTTTGATAGGAGTTTGTGGTCTATTAGGCTTCGAAATGATTTAACTTTTTAGTCTCCAAATTATTTATTTAGCACTTGATATTTTTATGTAAACTACTATATACTTTGGGTATTATATATAGGTTATGGCTTAGTTCAGCGGTGCATTAAAAGTGACTGCTTGTATTTTATTTTGTTTGTAGTCACTTCTTGAATCTAATTGGTTTATTTACTCAAATCATGCCCATCTATACATGAATGAATGTACATTGAATGATTGGGGTAGAAATTGTGACATTAAAAATAGTTTTAATATAAAAAATTGTTATTGACAAAGTCTTTTAATTTTCAATTAAACATTTAGTTCTTTTTTTTCTTTGAAAGAGTTCCTAACCATATCAAACATTAAAATTTTAAACCTAAATCCTAGAAAATTACTAAATTCGAAATTGTAAAAAAAAACTACCCAAAGACTTGATAAAAGAATCAATCATTAATAAAATGAAATCTTAAAAACTTTCTTACCAAAAATTATTGCAAAAATAGTTGAGTGACTTATAAAACATGAAAAAAAAATAATTTGAATATAATGAAAATATACTTATCTCCTCAGATTAAGCATTATCACAGCAAGCATATACTTGAGAAAATGAATTTCGTTTTTCTTTTTTTTAACAATAATCACCAAGAGTTCTTTAAAAAGAATTAAGTTCAATTTTAAATGAATGTATTTATCATGATAACTAATAACTAATCATATGATTTTGGTAAAATTTAATGATTTATTGTAATTTATTATTCACTTAATAAATTTGGTATAATCATTTTAAACCATGATACACATAAGACAACGCTCTTAATAATTTCTACACCTAAATACAATAATACAACAAAAATACAAGGTCACAACTCGAAATCAAATTGTCTGATTACATGTGTTTTCCTTAGTTACCAAAACACAAAGAAAAACAAAATGGCCAGTGAAGGTATTCTACTGGCCCATATGAGTGGCCAAGTTTGACACGTATGAACTTAAATTGAAAGGACAATGCTCAAAGGTCTTGAAATTTTCATACTTGAAACGTCAATTTTTTTAATGTGCCTATAATATTTGCATAATATGAAAATTTTATTTTTAAAAGCACATAACCTAGATTACTTCAATTTAATGTCAATTAACACGATACTTTAAATAAACCTTCATAAAAATTATTTGATATAAAACTTATTTTAATTAAAAAATTGTCCATTTAAAGCAATTGAAACATTATTTTTACTGTTACAAATATCAAGTACACTAATTCATTATTTTGAAATTGTATTTTCAGTTTAATAAATAAAGTTAAACTTTTAATTAATTTCATTCGGTCAGTGCGACCTTTTAAGCAATATTGACGCAACACAAGATTAAATTCACAAGAATGTCAATTCATGCTATATATATATATATATATATTAAAATTTCATATATATTATTTCTCAACAACAATTTTTAACTAATCAATAACATTAACTGCAATGCTATATTTGATTTCCTTAAACATAAATGCATCGTATTAATATTGTTACGATGCATCAGATACTAATTCAATATTGTTTTAATATTAGATTGCGGTGGTTGTTCATTTATACTCAATGTGCATACGCATTTTGTCATCAACTTTTAGGTAGGTTATTTTGGATAAGCATGATTCTACTCCTATCAATTCAAGGATGCGAGAACGAACTAATGCTCTCTCTAGGTATTTTGATTGAAACACCCATAAATGGTATTTTTCATGGAAATAGTATTCTTACTTATTTCAATGATACTCGATACCGAAAAAAAAGTTCGGGAATTAAAAAATACCACAGGGGCTCCCGCCCCCGAACCTCCTGCACCACTTGAACATTTAGTCCCCTTACAAAAATCTTGGATCTGCCAGTCACTGGAGACCATTGTTAATGACAAGCCGTAGCTGATCTCTTGTTAGTGATGAATTTTGAAAGCCTCGAAATAATGCTTGTTACTTATGCGAAATACAACCCAAGACCATTTCCTTCAAGCTACTAAATCAACTTACTAATTATGGTCATCCCGAGGATCTTCCCTCCCGCGTGCGGGGTGGTGTTTCGACGCTCGTGCGCACCCAGGGAGACAGGGATATAGGTCTCGCGCTCATCCTCAGGGAGATTCGGTCATCGTCAATGTGGGGTGATGTAAAGGGATAGAGTCGCCAACCTATTTTGCATAAAAACATGTAAAAGAAGTGTCTCTGCCTTGAGAGAATGACATTAAAGACATAATGATGCTTGCGAAACCAATAGTTCAAAGGTACGAGGGCTAAGTAACGGAATGGGAAGGCGTTAGGCACATATCCCACCCTTTCGGTCTTTCATGGGCTTGTGTTACTATTCTCCTAGAAAAATTCTATGAAGTGTGTGTGTGTGTATGTGTGTAAATGGAGAATGAAATTTCTCAACTCACGTCATGGAGAAGGGCGGAGTGAGATCATCCGTAGGAGTGCTCCCAAAATAATACTTAGAAATATAATGTGTGCTCTTATCGGGATATCGATCATTATGATGAAACGATAATATACACAAGTAAGAATCACAAATACAATATATAGAAATAATGAATAAAAATATGCAAGGCGGACTCGGGTCTTGAGTTTTAATCCGAAATGCCTACGTAGTCTAAAAAGGCATCAAAGTTCACGTAGTTCGCATGCAATACGAGGGTGGGGTTTATTCCATAAATCCAACCGAGGATTTTATTTAAAAATAAGATACCAAAAACCACACCATGGATTTAAACTAAAACAACCAAGTTATGGAAATGGAATGTATGGGTGTGAACACTTTCCATAGGTAAATAAACTCGATCAATCATATGTGCACGATGCATACGTGTACTCCTAACGAATGAACATCAAAAGTATCCTTCGGTGTAAAAATTATTGAATTTAGATGGCATCGTCTTATGCAAATCAACAAATCAAAGTTAAAGTGATTTTCACACCAATAACGTCCAAAACTATTTAACATTTTTTCATAACTTTTAAAGACGTGCAAACCCATTTTAGTTCTCCATCCAAACTCCCTCATATATGTTTTCTTTTTGTGGTGAATAAACTAAATTCTCAAACATTGGAAAATTGGAGCAAAAACCTAATTGGCCCATAATTGGCATGAATTTCTTTTTATTTCCTTAAAGTTCAGTTCTGGGGACCTTAAGTAGGGGCGATCAATTCTTTGGGTAGAGGTTAATTCTAAGTATCTAAAGTTATGGTGACCAATTTTACGGGTCGAGGTCAATTCTGAGGACCTAAAGTAGGGGCGATCAATTCTGCTGGTCGGGGTCAATTCTGAGGACATAAAGTTGTGGCGTCCAATGCTGCGATTCAAGGTCAATTCTGAGGACCTAAAGTTGTGGCGACCAATTTTATGGGTCGAGGTCAATTCTGAGGACCTGAAGTTATGGCGACCAATTCTACAGTTTGAGGTGAGTTTTGAGGAGCTAAAATAGGGGCGACCAATAATGTGGGTCGAGGTCAATTCTGACCACCTGAAGTTCTGGCGCTAAATTCTGTGAGTCAAGGTCAATTATGAGGACCTGAAGTAGTGGTGACTATTAAAACTCTGACTTGTGTCATCAAAGGGGGGCATCCGATTACATAGGTGCTCCATTGAAAAATTGTGATTTTTCACAAAACTAATTTTTAAAAAAATCAATATTGAACGATTTTGCGGAAAATAGGAATACGCAATAAATTAGCACACCTCGCTCTGCTACCAATTTGACGACGTGAGAAGTCAAATTGTATCAAAAAAATAAATCCTTAAAAAGATCAGGATCACGCGATAAATTAGTGTAACCGACTCTGATACCAATTTGTAAAACCAATAAATGCGGTGTGTGATATCGATTTAAATTAAATCGTAAGTTTCCAAGTAAAACTTATTTAATTGGATGACTGTTCGTCAAAAAAATATTATTTTAATCTCCGCTCCAATACTTAGAAAAAAAATACTCATTCTCAAATTTTGACGAAAAAGTTCGCTCCAACACTTAGAAAAATATTTTGTAAAAATATCCCAAAAGAAAGTTAAGGTATTAAAAACATAACCTTACCAAAGTAAACTTCGCGGAGACTTTTTGATGAAGAACTTGATATTCGGATCCGTCTTTGATGCTTGAATATTCTTGAATGCTCTTCGACGGTGTAGCGGTATATGACATAATAAATTGATAACGGATTTATAAAAATATGTCCTTACAAATCTCCCCCTATGACTATGCCGGTACAAACATAAAAACATCCGAATTATCAAATACAAAAATGCCTAAAGAAATCTACCCTCCCATGAATAAATTTGCAAGATCTCAAACTGTTTTTCAAAAATTCTTCATCAAATCTCAAATCTTTTCTCATCAGGGTGTGCAACATAAAAATCTTCAATCTTTGTACCTACACACATGGGATAAAGAAAAAACCTTTGTGACACATCGAGTTTGAAATGATATAAGAGTAATAAATCAAATCTCCCCTACAATATGATCATTCTTCAAAATAAAATCGTTTTGTATTTTTCAAAATTTTTCAAAAGCAAAAATTTATACAAAAAGTACATGTCATTACACTAGAAAATATATATCATGAAACCACAACTAGTGTATGAAAAACATGCAAACACAATCATCTATATGATATGGCAAGAGAAGAATCATGTGCAAGCAAACGGGAATCAACTTATCTAAAATCTAGTGCCTCTAAAAGTGATTTCCTAAACCAAATAGATGTGAAACGTCGTGTGGGGGATTTAGGAACCAACAAAACACTAGACATAAACTTCCTAGGACATCTTCCAAGATCAAAATAAAAATGCCTAAGGTGACCTTTCCTACTACAATATGAACATGTGTAAACGGGTGGAACAACACCTATGGGTTGGCCTTTTCTAACATCCTTGAAATTGGTTGACGCTCTAAAATAAATAATGGCTTTGACTTTAGATCTAGAAGCATGAGAACAAGATGTGACACCCTGCCCAAGTAAATATAGGGTGATCAGTCCTTTACCAAATTTAAAATAGAATGTTCAGTTGGTTCATTCTTAGCATCACTGTCGAAAAACTTATAAACATATTAATCACCTAATATAGAATTAAGCTAGGCGTCAAAATATTTTCCTTTTTACACATAACCAAATAAAACCATTTCTCAATTTAATTATTAAAATATAAACCATTCATCATACACAAGAATATACTAAATACTGAACATGAATCAAACACTGAAATAAATAAGACTGGGTAAAACCTCCCAGTTCCAAATTTCAATTCACAGACTTATAGTAAAATCCATCCAACTAAAAGAACGGTAAAGTAAACTGAATAATAACTCTGATAAAAACTAGGAATGGGCGACACATGCCCCAACTAAGATGTCTAGATAACTGAATCGAAATGATGGATGCGTCTAATGCGAGGACCTACAGCTTCCACAATAACTGCAACACGTAATGCAATCAAAATCGCTAGTTCTGGTATCCCTGTGGCTGAACACCTGATATAATACATATATATAGCAAAAGAGAGAAGAGTTGCAAGAAACGGGTTAGAACCCAATATTATAAAAATATTTTACAAGTATTTAAAACTGCAATGAAGCAAGTATTATGTGCATGTTAGATATCGCACTCTCACATGAGATTCTCACCTCTCTTCTATTGTACACGCCTAACGTACATCTAACCCACACTAGCTATGCTACCTGGCCTAACTAGTTCGAAATCATAATATCACCATCTACATTCTCCAGTAGTATACCCGTATCGCCCATACAATACGTCAAAGAAATAGTTTATCTCACATAACTAACTTCATTATTCACCGTTCGAATGGTTAATCTTTTACCCACTAAGATTATTTTATTTCTCATTTATACTACATCTACTAATTTCACAAAGTAGAATGTTCCCAAGTATTTTCATATATATACAGTCACATCATCCCTATATATATATATATATACTAATCCTGCACCCTTAGGTTAAGACCACTTGGCGCAAAGCATTTATTATTATTTCCATATCTACTAATTTCACACAATAGAAATATTCACAAGTCCATATATATATATATATATATATATATATATATATATATATATATATATATATATATATATAGTCACATCATCCCTATGCATATATATACAAATCCTGCACCCCCGGGCTAAGACCCATTAGCGCACCTAAGCATAATAATCATGCATCCCCGGGCCAACACCCATTAGCGCACTTAACAATAAGATTCTTGCACCCCCGGGTTATCACCCATTTCTAAACTTAACAATAATATCCTTGTACCCCCGGGTTATCACCCATTAGTACATTTAACAATAGAATTCCTGTAGCCCCGAGTTATCACTCATTAGTGCACCTACCAATAATATTCTTGCACCCCCGAGTTATCACCCATTAGTCAACTTAACAATAAAATTCTTGCACCCCCGAGTTATCACTCATTAGTGCACCTAGAAATACGATTCTTGCACCCCCCGGTTATCACCCATTAGTGCACTTAATAATAATATCACATAATAGGCATACACACATCCTATTAAAATTCATAGGTATTCACCCAACCAATTCATATAGATATATTCCATACGTATTATTCTCTCATTCCTACGTATAATATATTTAATTCGATTACTATCACTCATGTAATCTCCAAGGTCAACATACCGTTCCAATTATTTAAAGTATTATTTCCCAAATACTTCCTAAAAATTCTGCACTATGCTAAGTCCATCAAATAGCAGTTTTCTCACTCAAATTAATTGCGTAACTTAATTTGGGGTAAAAATGGAAATTTCCAAAATTTCTTTAGACCTGTCGCTCGAACCAGAAGCTTTGTTGCTCGAACGACTGCCACATTTCATTCGAACGACTTCGCACGAGATCTTTATCTCCCGCGAACGACCTTCGCGCGAGACCTCCTGTCTCGTCTTCTTCCCCAAAATTTCAACATTTTCCCACCATTTACACTTCTAAAACCTCTAGTGTTCAATCCCAAACACCCAAACAGCAAATCCAATTGATGTCTTAACATATCTAAATGATTTCTAACAACCTAGAATCATTAAATCCTCAGCATACATCAATTAAATATGAAATCCCCAATTTATTTAACAAGAACCCTAGTTATTAAGTTAAGAGCATAACTCCAAATTAAACCCAGATTTATTCATAGAAAATTATCATCAATTCGTGAATGTAATCCTATCTACATGAAGGGATTTAATCTCTTAAAATCTCAGTCTCAATATACGAATCATAACATCAATTTTTCATCAAAATTAACTTTCATAATTAATGGTGTATCACCTACTCTAACATGAACACAATTATTACTAAAAGTACACAAGTAATAAACAATTGCCTCAAATATGATGGTCTGATTTGTTGGTGATGTTGGTATAGATGCGTTCCTCTCTTCACGATCTACGCGTTGGTGGAATTTCCGGTGAAAAAGCTTGAGCCTTTATCCAAGAACACCTATGGAGTCCTTCTTCTCCCTCTTAGGTTTTCCCTCTTTCTCACTTAGGTTTAGAATCTGATGAGAAATGTCTTACCCGTGTACCTTTGTTATTTAATTACTGAATTTCGTCATTAATTAAACCCCCAGAAATCCAAATTATAAAACTACCCCTACGGGGTGCCGGTTTGGCATAAAATATTCTGGAGTCCAAATAAAATACCCGGGTAGTATTTTTTGACTATCTCAACCCTTTCAGACTTAATGGCGCACTCGAAATGACCATATGAGTTAATAAAAATAAATTCTCTTTTTATCCTAATCAATTAGTCCCGACACGACTCACACGCGTGTCAGACTTAAATTATCAAATTGTCGTATATTTCACTCTCGATATTTTATCAAATTTCATAATTCCATATTGCATATTACACAGTAATATTCAATAATTCTCAATAATAAGTATTAACCCTTGGCACGCTTGTTAATAATTATTTAATCCGAATTAATAACAAATGAATTTCTCGCATTTTAATTTAATTAATCCAACAACAATAATTAATCACGTACTTATTCCCACAATAATAATTAATCACATAATTATTTAAATCATCCAGAAAAAATATGAAGAAATTATACCACCAGTTGTGGGAAAAACATATTTTAAGGAATAAAAAAATGGAAAAATTAAATTTATGTCCAACGGATTACACCTATCAAGAAAAAATATTTTTGTTTTGATTTGGCCTGTAGTCACATATGAAATAACAAACGGTATAAATTTAGCAACATAATGTGATCTTGAGCCTTAAGCCTCTGAAATTTTATGCAGGGATGACTTGGCTTAATAATAATTTGTTCCTTAACAAAAAGTGAGAAAGGGAGGATGTAGTAGAGAGGTTCAATTCTTTGTGCAAGAGAGAGTGAGGAAGAGGTATGTGCCAGGATAGAGAGCTTTGATTTGAGGGCACTCATAAAAAAGAAAAACATGAACCATTTGTAAATTTGTCTACAACGACTCATACATAAGAATTACAAGTCACTAAAGCATTGCTCGAGCTGCAAACTATTTGATATAAACTAATTCTGCAACAGAATAAAAATGATTCTTAAATAATCTCTCACTCAAACAATGATTCAGTCAAATATTCATTATCAATATTTTTTTACTTAAGTCTCAATTAACCATTCAGACTTAAAAACAAATTTTCTCAAGTCTAGACTCTGCCAAATAAATCTCGCTCATAATTGAGAAGATGGAAAGCCACCCTTAAACTATGCTTCGTATCAGTATACAACCGTATGGGGGCTCCCCTTTCTTCTCATGATCATTGACAAGTTTATCCCACCACCCTAATGCATAGCCCTGAAATTTGATGGATGCAAACTTTACGTCCTTGGATACCATCACATATTTATAGTCAAACACCTTCACCAAAAAATTGAGTTAGTCCATGAATGCATAGATGTTCATTTGCCCATCAGCCACGATAACATTGACCATTGTGTCCCTATGTGAAGCGTTCTTAACCAAACGTAACATAAGAACCATGTCCTTTTTCCCCATATGCCCTTCTTCTCCACATGCCCCATACCATCTTCCTCTCCTTGGAATATAGTTGGACTCATCTCTCAGATGATTGTCTACCTAGCTTCCCTACCACTATCAAAGCCTCTCCAGAAGCTTTAAGAGCTTGTCTCAAGACTTTATTACGTACCCGCCACCATTACAGTTATGACAATTATTAACTATATGACCCATGTCATGTCAATGGTAACACTCATGTTCATAACGAGGTGTGAAATAAGCTTTAGTTTTGTTTTGAGTTAGGACATGATATCACAATTTTTTACCCCATTAGGTTCAGGGTGTTATTGAGCCCATTCCTCGACACAACGAGCTTTGTCCCAACCCATATACTATGTATCAGCGGGGGTCGTCTTCATAGAAGAGGCCTCACTAAATAGACTCAAACAACTATATGGCACTTTTTTCTCCATAAAAAGGTAGTTTGGCATGGTCTCGGGCTGTTGTCAGTTGGTGTTTAGTAAAGGAAGAGGCCCTCCTTTGCGATGTAATTGTGTCTGAAATAGTGAAGGAGGATTGTATAGGAGGCATGGGTTGATGCATAATAGGGTGAATAGGTGCAGATCCCCCATTGAGTTTCCCAAAATAAAATAAATTTAGGGGTACTGTATGTAGGGATAGAAAGTTGGAAGCATAAATAAGGATGTTTTTGCAACTTTTAGGGAAAAAACGTAACAAGTTTGTATAAAACTTGAATTAAAGCTATAATTTGTTATAAAACCCAAATTAACCCAAAACAAATTACCACAGGGGCTCCCGCCCCCGAACCTCCTGCACCACTTGAACATTTAGTCCCCTTACAAAAAATCCTGGATCTTCCAGTCACTGGAGACCATTGTTAATGACAATCCGTAGCTGGTCTCTTGTTAGTTATGAATTTTGAAAGCCTCGAAACAATGCTTGTCAGTTATGCGAAATACAACCCAAGACCATTTCCTTCAAGCTACTAAACCAACTTACTAATTATGGTCATCCTGGGGATCTTCCCTCCCGCATGCGGGGTGGTGTTTCGGTGCTCGCACGCACTCAGGGAGACAGGGATATAGGTCTCGCACTCTTCCTCAGGGCACTTCGGTCGTCATCAATGTGGGGTGATGTAATGGGATAGAGTCGCCAACCTATTTTGCACAAAACAGGTAAAAGAAATGTTTCTGCCTTGAGAAAATGACATCAAAGACATAATGATTCTTGCGAAACCAATAGTTCAAAGGTACGGGGGTTAAGTAACGGAATGGGAAGGCGTTAGGAACCTATCCCTCCCTTTTGGTCTTTCATGGGCTTGTGTTACTATTCTCCTAGAAAAATTCTATGAAGTGTGTGTGTGTATAAATGGAGAATGGAATTTCTCAACTCACGTCATGGAGAAGGGCTAAGTGAGATCATCCGTAGGAGTGTTCACAAAATAATACTTAAAAATATAATGTGTGCTCTTATCGGGATATCGATCATTATGATGAAACGATAATATATGTTCTATAAAGCACAAATAAAAATCACAAATACAATATATAGAAATAATGAGTAAAAATATGGAAGGAGGACTCGGGTCTTGAGTTTTAATCCGAAATGCCTACGTAGCCTAAAAAGGCATCAAAGTCCACGTAGTTCGCATGCAATACGAGGGTGGGGTTTATTCCATAAATTCAACTGGTGATTTTATTTAGATGTGTGTATGTTGAAGGATGTTTTGGTTTAAGAAAATATGATGAAGAATCCCATTTGGAATTTATGGGTGAAACCTTATTTTTCTTATTTTGTTCTTTTAATAGAAAATATGTTGTGTGCAATACTACTAATAAAAAATGATATTATAAATGCGTATGGACTAACAAGGATGCATTTCTAAGTAAAGATTAGATAACTAATGCAAAAATAAGGATATTTAAAAGAGAAAAAAATATGTTTGGACCTTCTTTGGGGGCTTAAAGATTGATTGTAACCGTTGAAAGTTTTCCTTGCAAGTGGATGGGGAATGTATGCTGAGAGAGGGGATTTTTCTAAATTGGGTATGAAAGTGATGTAAATAAAAGGCGAAGTGAGGTTTCAAATAAGGAAACTTCACCGACTTTAGAAGAATGTTACTGAGATCACTGAAGTTAATGTTTTTGGGGTGCCTTCCAAAGTGAGTTAATTCTCTCCTTATACAGGGTTAGGGGAATGTAGATCGACATTGTCCTTGTCCTGCCTATCGGCAGGTAACTATAGACACACTGCCGAATGAAAAATGTGTAAATACGGTGTGTGATACCAATTTAAACTAATTCGCAAATTTTTAATTTGGCACACTTATTTAATAAGAGTCTATATAAACCAAATTAATTCAGCCCCTAAATATGCATCTAAATGTCATAAATCATCCAAACCATGCATCAAAAATAAAGACGACGGATTCAGAAAAAAACTCCTTTCGGATAATATCTTTTTATTTCTAGAACTTTGAAGAATTCAATAGACCATTGATTACATACAACCTGATAATCGCCCACAAGTGTAACGCACGGTGTCTTCGTCAAACCTTCAAAGCAATGACTAGAAATGTCGTCGGCTGGAATCTCCCGCAAGAACTCCATATGGTCAGCAATGAAGAAGAAAACGACTTCTCCATAAGTGTGAACTTTATAAGGACTCCCTCCACAATAGCACGTAGCACTTTGGTTGTAGAGTTCTCCCCACAAAGAATAAACCAGAGCAAAGTGTTTCCTTGAACACCAAAACAATTCACCAATGCATATGGGATTTTTGTGAATTGAAAACAAAAAGGGATTAAACCCTAAAAGAAGAAGTCAAAAAGAATTCTGCTATATTCGGAGTTTTCTGTCTTTCAAAATGCTGGGACTTCTTAATGAAAACGAAATCATTTAATGAGTATTTATAAGAAAATGCGTCGCCTCGGTATTAGAGCTCGTTCGAACGAGATAAGGATGTCGCTCGAACGAGATCGCGCGACATGCTTATCTCGTTCGGATGAAAGTGCTATGTCGTTTGAATGACTGTTGTGTAAAAAAAATATTATTTTAATGTCCGCTCCAATACTTAGAAAAAATACTTATTCTCAAATTTTGATGAAAAAGTCCGCTCCAACACTTAGAAAATATTTTGTAAAAATATCCCAAAAGCTCTAAGTGGAAAGTTAAGGTATTAAAAACATAATCTTACCAAAGTAAACTTCGCGGAGACTTTTTGATGAAGAACTTGATATTCGTATCCGTCTTTGATGCTTGAATGTTCTTGAATGCTCTTCAGCGGTGTAGCGGTATGTGACATAACAAATTGATAACAGACTTATAAAAATATGTCCTTACAAATCTCCCCCTATGTCTATGCTGGTACAAACATAAAAACATCCGAATTATCAAATACCAAAATGCCTATACAAATCTACACTCCCATGAATAAATTTGCAAGATCTCAAACTGTTCTTCAAAAAGTCTTCATCAAATCTCAAAGCTTTTCTCATCAGGGTGTGTAACATAAAAATCTTCAATCTTTGTACCTACTACACATAAGAGATAAAGCAAAAACCTTCGTGACGCATCGAGTTTGAAATTATATAAGAATAATAAATCGGTAATAAATTAAAACTCCCCCATAACATGATAATTCTTTCTCCCCCTTTTATGATGTCCCCAAATAGACATATAAGAAGAAAAAATCAAAACATGGAGTGTCACGATAAAATGCATAACTAACATGGATCAAACTACGTGCATGCAAAGGAGTATCTCAAAAATTTCACAAACTATTTTTTATTTTTCAAATTTTTCATACAAAAATAAGATACCAAAAATCACACCATGGATTTAAACTAAAACAACCAAGTCATGGAAATGGAATGTATGGGTGTGAACACATTCGATAGGTAAATAAACTAAATCAATCATATGTGCACAATGAATATGTGTACTCCTAACGAATGAACATCAAAAGTATCATTAGGTGTAAAAATTATTGAATTTAGATGACATCTTCTTATACAAATCAACAAATCAAAGTCAAAGTGATTTTCACATCAATAACGTCCAAAACTATTTAATGCTTTTTCATAACTTTTAAAGACGTGCAAACCCGTTTTAGTTCTCTATCCTAAATCCCTCTATATATTTTCTTTTAGAGGTGAATAAACTAAATTATCAAACATTGGAGAATTGGTGCAAAAACCTAATTGGCCCATAATTGGCATGAATTTCTTTTTATTGCCTTAAAGTTCAGTTTTGGGGACCTAAAGTAGGGGCAACCAATTTTTTGGGCAGAGTTCAATTATAAGGATCTAAAGTTATTGCGACCAATTTTACGGGTCGAGGTCAATTCTGAGGACCTAAAGTAGGGGCGATCAATTCTGCTGGTCGGGATCAATTCTGAGGACCTAAAGTTGTGGCGTCTAATTCTGCAATTCAAGGTCAATTCTGAGGACCAAAAGTTGTGGCGGCCAATTTTATGGGTTGTGATCAATTCTGAGGACCTGAAGTTGTGGCGACCAATTCTACAGTTCGAGGTCAGTTTTGAGGACCTAAAATAGGGGCGACCAATTCTGTGGGTCGAGGTCAATTCTGAGTACCTGAAGCTATGGCGACAAATTCTGTGAGTCAAGGTCATTTCTGAGGACTTGAAGTAGTGGTGACTAATTCTGCAGGTCGAGATCAATTCTGAGGACCTAAAGTATGAGCGACCAATTCTATGGGTCGAGGTTAATTCCGAGCACCTGAAGTTGTGGCGACCAATTTTGCGGGTCGATGTCAATTATGAGGACCTAAACTTGTAATGCAAGGGTTTTTTCTCCGAGGAGTCTTTAATTTATCTTTGGGACTTTGGATGCACTTGTGGTTCCATTGGGGAGTGCATTTCCCTAAGGCACCATTGGTGAGAGATATCAAACTAGGGCTTATAGCGCCGCTGGGGAAGTTGGAATTTCTCTAGGATAAAGTTTAATTTGGAAATTCCCCAAGGGAAATGGGTAGGATATTACGTAGTCCTGCTAGGAAAACATTTTGTTTATTGAGGTTTTGAGTTTCGCTGGAGATTACTTGAGGTTTTAGGATTTTGCTGGGGAATTGTAGTGGATTCTGGGATGCGGGCACGCTATTTTAGGGTTTAAATTAGGGATAAAAATATATTTTTAATCCGACTGGGATTTTGAGAGCTTAAAAAATGGTTTTCTTGGTGAAGAAATGTTTCAATATTTATTTGCCAAGTTTAGGAATTTTTTGAAGAATTTTTCGAGTTTTCTTGCATTTTTAGGGATTTTTTATACAAAATTTCAGGGGACCGCCGATCGAAGGGTGGCAGATGTTATTGTTCAGTAGGTGATGATTAGTATGGGGTTCAACAACTGTTCGAGATGGATTGCGAGGGTATGTAGATAAAGGTGGATCACACGTTGAGGGTGATGCCGGAGGCGGTGCGAGCGGCGGCGGGTAGGATTGTTGAATCTCTGTTGGGGATGTAGGTGACCTTTTACCCTTGAGGGTGTAAAACCCCGTCCGCCCCGGGGAGAGCGAGCGGAGCGCCACTACGATAAAACTAACCGAATCTACAAATAACAAGGTATAGAGCATCTAAAAATCGCACAATACAAATGAAACCACTAATCGCATCTTCAAATTAAATACAACAATTATCTCGAAATAATTACAACAATCTAACTATCTCGATACAAAATAAATCTCCAATGCTCTATACATCAAAATAATACAATCTTCTCAACTTGTATTAAAAATCTTCCCAAAAATCCTCACTAAAATCCATCTCTAATAAATCCCAAGCGCCCAAAATCCGCGCTAACTTGTCGCTAAAAGAAAAAATGGGGAAGTACACAATACGACAGGAAAGATGCTCAACAAATATTAGCGGTGAATAAAACGTCACAATACGAATACGAATATTCAAATCAAATGCGAATCACATAAGCAATTATATCACTATAATTTCTCAACAACACATTAATCGGTCATCAAGCCTCACCAACGTATCGCGCCTATGCATTTTTAGCATATCCGGAAAAAGGAATATTAGCGGGTGCCCAACCTCCGTGCCATATTAAAATCTTCATGACAACATGCTCAACACAATAATAATACCACATGAATCATAATTAGATTCCAATAGAAATTTCCAGATTTCGATGAATTTAGCAGTTCAAATATGAGTCAATAATCACAAGAAAACAACGATAATAATACTCGCGATATTAAAGAGCATATTGTGTAAAACCCCATACTTTAAACCACCAAAAGAACCAACAATAATTCTGCCCAGAAATCACAGAATAAGTCACCAAAAATCAGTCCTCCAACGTCATCAAAACTTCCTTCAAGATCAACCTCAAAACAGCCCCCAAGAACACCCCAGAACCTAAGGTTGAAAGCATATATTAAAGGGAATGTTTGTGTATAAAAAGAGAGGAAATAAAAATATACTTTCTGAGTATTTTTGTGCCCCAAGGCTGCTCCAAAACAATAGCCAACGAACCCTTTTTATAAGCTAAAAACAATAGAGTTTGAATCAAAACCAAACTCCTCAAAAATCCTTGCTGCTCATGTTTTCTGGGAGGGTCGATCGATCTACCCCCAGGGGTCGATCGATCGATCACCCCGAAAAATTGGCGAGCAAAAAAATGCAATAAGGCAAAATATTATAAAATCAATATAAAATCCGTTTTAACTCCGATTTCAATTCCGCTTGAAGTTTTATTCTTCTAAAATCATAACCAACATATTTAGCCAATAAAAATAATTTTATGAAAAAATTTATTTTTCCTCTTTATTTTGAAAATACCCCAAAAATTACGCGGGTTGTTACAGAGGGATGGCTCCTCAAGATATGAGGGTGATGAGTCAACATGCACAGATGTGACAGTTGATGGAATTTGAGTTTGGGTATGTCTGGTACCTAGGAGAGAGGGTTGTGGGCAGATCCAATTATGGTACTTTCCCCTCAAGATTTTTTTGTTGGTTCATCACTGACTGTGGGAGCTTGGTGTTGACCAAATTATATGCCTGAGGTATTGGCATTTTACATGAAAAGATTCAAGAAGGTAAAGAGAGATGCATATTTTATTTGATTATCTTAATTTTGTGGCTTACTCTACGTGCACTTTAATTTGCTACTGAGTTTTAGAAAGATTAGGAAAATCATATTTTTTTCAAATTTTTTGAATATGTTTGAGTAGAAGATGGACTTGGAGGCTTGGTTGAAAAACAGCATCCCTTTTGAAGGGATTTATTTTGATAAAAAGTAAGAAGAATGAGTTTTTTTGGAATTTTTTTTAATAGAGGAAGGGCTTGGCGGCTTGGTTGTCATATGGATTAGGGGGATATAAAGCTTGATTTTAAAGTGGGGCTTGTGTCCTTCTTTTGATTGTGATGAATCCCGTGGGGTTGAAGAGACTGTACTGATAGTGGAGATGTTTGTCTTGGGCCTAACTTCGAGGCTCTTGCTGGTGACAACCTAATGTTAGACCCTCAATTGGCTGCAATCAAGAGGTGTATGTCTTATCATCACAATCCTGTGGTGATGAAACTGGGAAAGACCCTAAACGGTATAGATACTTGGCAGGAAGGCCACTTTAACTTCTTAATAGGGAGCCCGATTATACTATTCATGTGGCTGGCTGAGAGATTCCTTTTTCCAGTCCCCCTGAATATCCCTTGGCAACTGTGCCGAATTTCTTCACTCATCATTTCATCAGCTTTGTCCATCCATAGAGAACTAGGTAAGCTGGTTCACGAAGCACGAAGCTCGATTCCTGCGCTGGTTGGTGCCATGCTTGGGGGAGTTGCAGCTCATTCTAAAACGGGGAGAATACTGATACGTTAGGTTAGTTAACCTTTAGTAAAACTCATTTTATTTACCCTGGAGTCTCTTGTGCTAGGTCGGATGAAAACAGATAGTCCCTCCTTGGGCACTAGCACTATACCAAATCTGCTGAATTATCACGGTCATTGACCTTGACAAGTTGGACTTGTCAAGGTCAATGACCGTGAAAATTGTGGGGGTGACAACTTTTATTGTCGCGGACTTGCCACAGTCATGTTACGGTCCTTGAAGCTGACAAGTTTTGTCACTATTAAGGACCGTGACAAACCTGTGACATTTAATAAAAAATTGTCACGGTCAATGACCGTGACAATTCTGGGCATAATTAAAAAAAACTGCTAGGCAGTATGGCCACTGCCACTGCCCAGTCGTATATTTGTACCTGTTATAGCAACGTTGTGCTTGTTCAAATATCATATATCCAAATAAAATAGAGATAATGCAAATATACAGTCAAAACAATATGCATCACGATATAATCCAAATATAATTCAAATGTAACAACTTAAAACAATTCAATTCAAATAATGTCACTACATATCTGGGGTAAGGTTAGCTCTGAGGAGGTGAGTAGGCCACACGATATACGAATTGACACACCCAGTAATATACATCGTGTCGTATTGTTCGCGCAACCACAAGGAGGATCTTTCTTTCCCGGGTATCACATGCGTGATGAGCACCTTGGACTCGATGTCTTGAAGCAAACGTCAATGAACTGGCATACCCTGGACAGTATTCGGGTCCCTCAACCCCCGCCCTATCAGTTGGCCATCAAACATGTCCAGTAAAAACACGCTCGGCCAACCAAGTGTCATCATCGATCGATTGAAGGGAGCCAAATAGGGGAGTGGATCATCAAAGTCCGCACGTATCGGCGATAAAACAGCGAGGTCCTACACCTCCTCCTCCTGCACCTTCTCCTTCCCTTTCCCTTTACGATTTTTTTTCAATGAACGCTTCATGAATGAGAACAAATCTTGGACTGTCGCCTCCAAACGGGACAACTTTGCGTTATGCGAGTCCACCGTTCGCGCCAACCCGGTATCGCTCGTCTCCAATCCGATGATCCTAGATTTGGCCACCCGCGAGCTCACCCCCTTGTCCTCCCCTTGCGATTAGCGCCAAGCACTTGGTTGAGTGCGTCTGTGGACAAAGATGCCTTGTCGACATCAGACTGCGACTCATGCACTTCCTTAAGCTTTGCGTGAAACGACAAAAAGCACATGATTAGTAAAATAAGTAAATAAAAAAATTATAACGTAATTAATAAAAAGTAAACTGTCGGATTACTTATAATCGTGGCCGCGATGCTCGAGAACACCTCCTTATCCTTACCCTTCTTCGTTCGAATAGCCACATAAGAATCGAGCCTATGTGGCCTACCCCCAGGGCCACTCCCTGTCCCCTGAAATAAAATAAAGTAAAATTAATATCGGTCCCGCAAAGTAAAATAATGCAGAATAATATATTTCTGTAGTTATAGAAAAATTAAATCTTACCATCATCCTATGCTCCACCTCGGCGTAAGACATCCGGCCGGAGTAGTGCACGTCTGTCTTTTTTGCCCAATTTTCCATCCCCGATTGGCAAGATGTCAATTGTCGCTCCCCGATCTCATTGTCAATGAACTTTTGCCATTGTGCCAATGAGATCGGCTCCTTCGACGGGATGGATTCATGCATTAGGATAACGGACTCTCGGGTCTTGTCAAAGTACCGGGTCCGTATATTTTTCTTCCACGTCTTGTGTTGCTCCCTCAACTGCTCCAAGACGGAATCGCGTAGCTTTGGATCCAGGCTGAATTGTTCCTGTCCAACAAATACAATGTTAGTTGCGAATAAATATAAATATAAATATAAATATAAATATAAAATGAAATCGAAATCGAAATCGAAATCGAAATTGAAATATTCATAAAAATATAAATATAAATTCATTACCTTTAGTGCCACCCAAATAGCTAACTTGAGCTCATTTGGCACCTCCCTCCAACTACTTTACCCCAGGTCGATGATCTTCTTTACCAGCTCGAGGGATCTCGCTAATAGCCCCGTCTTGTTCTCGATGGCCATCCCTAATTTGCCATATTTGGAGAGCCTAGGGGACGAGGAGCCCTCCTCGCCTCCGCTACCTCCGAGCCCAGATGACATCATCATAATCAGCATCATCATCCTCGTCTTAATACCTGAAGGAGATATTTGCTGTAAAAAATGTTGTTATTAGTACAAATCAAATAGAATTAGAAGAAGACATGATAAAGTGCAAATCAATTAAAATGATAAAGTGCAAATCAATTAAAAGCATTAAAAATGGATTGATAAAGTACAAATTGGAATATTTATTATAAATTGAAAAATTGTTTCAAATTCAGGTTATCATAAAAAAATGGATTGATATTCGGTAGAAGCAATGAAGACATCCACACTACTATTTAGATGCTTTGGCGCATGTAGGACAATTGACCACGGCTCGTTGTTGATATACTCCGAGTAAAACACTTGGTTAACCTTTTGAAATGCATTAACAAACGGCTCATCGCTCATGTGGTCGTTGCTCTTCAACTTGGACAAGTCAACCATGATCAAATTGGTGACAGGATCAACTTTACAAGTATTTTTATCCTCAACTCTTACCCAGTTACAGTAAAATACAACCTCTTTGAAGCTTATATAATCCAATTCAAATATATTTCGAATTACACCATAGTAAGTCATTTCAGCTTCAACGAGGTTTTTATCTTTTGTGCTCACTCGAAAGAAAGTAAGATCCTTGTATGAAATACATCCCCCATTCTATTTGTCTCACCCATCCACTCTTTGTATTTCGGATATCCCATCACAGCTACCACAACTAATCACCTATTAAAGGTAAGAAGCATATATTCATGGATTAGTATAGTATGTTTATATTCGATTTATAAACGTAGATTTATAAAGGTAAGAAGCATAGATTTATAGTCGATTTATAAACGTATAGTCATGGATTAGTATAGTATGTTTCATTTAATTATGTCTTATTTATATTCGATTTTTAAATTTCAAATTCAAATTCAATTTATAATAGAAAGTTTTATTTCCTCCATCTCCTCTAAAGGGCGAGTGGTCCTATCCGATTCAAGACCGCATTTTTTTATAATATACTTAATAGCTCATGCACATTGTTACGATTTGAGAAAAATTCGGTAGCATATCCCCATAGTTCTCCAAGTACACGATGTAGATTGGCAAGTGTGAGTGTTATTTCAATTGATCAATTGAAATAACAGTCACACTTGTCAATCTAGTATGTACCCAAAGAACATTAGGATACAACTGCAGAACTTCCTCCAAAAGTAACAACTTTAAGCCACTAAGAATATTATTATACAGAAATTACGCAGTCCCAAACTGTCCAAACGGGACAATTCAAGAGATCTCATTACAGGGGTAATGACTCTCGAACGGGTCTAAGGGCTATTAAATGCGTACGCATAAGAACTAGAAGGCTAGTATCTATGCGCACTATATGAAATTTCAAGTATGTTTCATTTAATTATCATACTATATATATATTGTTCGTTATACAAAGTAATTTTAAAGAAAAGTTGAAAAATCCCACCCCCATATGGACAATAATCCAGTGGTCATGCCACTTTTAAAATTAACCAACCCAACATCGATCCACTATAATCCAACCGCAATGGCAACAACAAATGTGTATTCCGTACTCCTTCTAATTCATCTACTCAATTAATTATTTTCATCAAATAAAGTATACAATTATTAATTTACTAATTTACAATGAGGGGCAATCCTACTTGCATATGAAAGGGGCACCAATTATTAATTTACAAAAAAAATTAACAACCAATCAATATTAAATCAATCAATTCTTTTACAAGGGACACTACAATATGAGGGGCAATATCTAATAAACCATTAAAAATTTAATTAAAAAAAATACACACGCACATATACACACCCTGATGGCCCCCCCTCCCCGCCCCCCCCCCCCCCCCCGGCTGCCCCTGCCCACCACACGCACACACACACACATATACACACATGCACATATACACACACACGCATATATACACACACAAACGCACACACACACACACATGCACATACACCCCCTCCCTTCCCCTCCCCCCAGCCCTACTGCCCCCTATACGCATATACACACTGCACACACAGACACACACACACATTTACACACATATACACACACACACACACACACACACACACACACACGTGCACATACACCCCCTCCCCTCCCCCCAGCCCTACTGCCCCCTTATACGCATATACACACCGCACACACAGACACACACACACACATTTACACACATATACACACACACACACACACACATATACATACACATATACATAAATGGAGGAGAAATAGAGAGAGAACATACCAAAGTTGTAGAGAGAGAGAGTAGCCGCTAGAGAGAGAGAGAGAGTAGCCGCTAGAGAGAGAGAGAGAGAAATGGATGGAACAAAATCGGTGGGAAAAAAAGAAGAGGGAGGGTTTTTTACTGACAGAATTGTCATGGACATGTCACGGTCATTGACCGTGACAACTTTATAGGCTTAACACGATCAATGACCGTGACAAAAAATGCGTGTTTTTTTATCACGATCAATGACCGTAACAATGCTAAGCGCTTAAAGGGTGCCAATTTGACCATTTTGGTGTAGTGTAGACTTCTTTCCTGTGGAAGACTTAGCCAAATCCATGCACATGAGGTTGGGATTGATGTGAGAGAATGATCGATCGTCAAACCATCCTTATCAATCCGTAGTTATATTACCTGAAATGGTTGTGGAAGCAGGTGGTGGCAAAGACCTTGGTAAAGGAGACCGGACAAATATGGTTTGCCCTTTTTGATACTATGGAGAGGGCGTAATGGTTTTCTCTAGGTTTGTCAGGGAATATCTCTCCATGGAGCTCCTTAGAAATACCAATTAAGTAGGGGAAGTTTGGGGGCCACAATGAGTAGAGGATGATGGGGTTGGGTCTTTTGGCAACTGCAGATATGGTCTTTGTGAAGTCGGTGTTCATTTCTTGTGAAGATTTTATGATTGAGATGTGTTTGGTTTTTTTTTTTTTTGTTTTGGTTCTTGGGAATAATTTGGGAAGGTTTGCTTAGTTTGTTTTAAGGACAATTTGGTTGGTCGGGGGGGGGGGGGGGGGGTACTACCTACATTGATATTTCATATAATTGTATTGAATTCTCCCATTTATGGAATAAAAAAGAATTTTAATTATATTGTTATGCCTCTTGATCAGTTTTACATTGAAATTATCTATATCAATCACTAAATCATACATAATCCTTTTGTTCATATAAACAATAAAATGAATTGTCATTCTCAGAGGTAAGAAAAGAATAACATTTTTGTTAAAAGGAAGGGGGTCGTGCCCATCTAAAGCGTATGAGATGCCTACGTGCCTCTGGGGGTTTTGAAATTTTTTCATAGCTTCATCTTGAAAGAAAAAAGTTTTTTAGAGAATCAGGCCCCGTTTAGTACTGAGTAGAAGGAAATGATTTTTTTTTACTTTTATTTTTAGAATATAAGGGGGATGAGAGGAGTCATAGCGAGCCGAGATTTTGAACTAAGGGTAGAACTCTTGAGACGGTCCAGGTTGATCGGACGTACCATCTCGTCTCCGTCAAGGTCAGTGAACATAGCGGTGCCATTAGACATGATCTTCTTCATGATGTAGGGGCCACTCCAATTTGGCTTGAATTTCCCTCTAGGGTCCCAGACGGGTTCTATGATTTCTGTAAAGGCTAAGTCCCCTTTTTAGACACCACGATCCTTGACTCTTCCGTTGAATGATCATGATATCTGGCGATGTATCCTTCTATATGATATGTAGCCTTTAGCCTCCTTTCATCTAAGAGTGATAACTCGTCAAAACTTCTCTGATGCCAGTATTCCTCGTTGATTTTACTCTCAAGCATAATGCGTAATGAAGCTATTTTTAGAGAAACAAGCACGACTGATTCCATGCCGTATACGAGAGAGTAAGGGGTAACCCCAGTAGATGGTCGGACTGAAGTGCGGTATCCCTAGAGGGCGTAAGGGATCCGATTAGCCCAATCTCGACAACGCTTAATCATCTTGCTGATGATTGCTTTGAGGTTTTCTTGTTTGCGACTTAAACTGCACCTTTGGTTTGTGATCATTAGTGAGAAGAATTTTGTCTTTGAATCCCATACTAGTCGACCAATTCTGTGACCTCTGCCTCAAAATGTAATCCGTTTTCTGACACTAACTCATGGGGAACTTCGTATTAGCAGATGTTGTTCTTCCGGATGAACTTGGCTACCTTTTTGGCATTTAGCACTACGTATGACTCTGCTTTAACCTATTTGGTGAAGTAATCAATGGTGACTAGGATGAACTCGTGACCATTAGAAGTTTTGGGATGTAACTTTCCCTATGATATCAATGCCCCAAGTGGATAACGGCCAGGGAAAAATCATGTTGTATAATTCTCATGGAGGTAAGTGCAAGATATTGGCAAACTGTTAGCATTTAAGGCATCTACGAACATAGGCGATGCAATCCTGAACTATGGTGGTCCAATAGTACCCCTGATGGATAATATTTGTAGCGAGCATATGGCCATTCATGTGAGGTTCGCATTCTCCACTGTGGATTTTTTACATCATTTTTTCAATGCCAGCCCCTGCATTGCAGTGCAAATGGCTTCCATCGAAGTTTCTCTATTGCAGATGATGTAATGGGAAGCCAGTTTGCGGAGGGTTGAACGGTTATTTTTTTTAGCATCCTGGGGATACCTACCATGCTTGAGTAGGCGCTAAATATCATAATAGTATAACTCGTCCATATCAGAGTCCTCTTTTGTGACGAGCTCAATATGGTAGCAGTGGGTCAATTTAACTTGTTTGTAGATTAGGAAAGGGGCCATAGTTATTCCCTTGGGAATGTCAACCATGGAGGAGAGAGTAGCAAGAGAATTGACTAAGCTGTTCCTTGCTCGGGCCAATTAGTGGAAGGTGATATCCCAGAATTGGGAGGCTAGTTCTTCTAGGTGGGTGTGGAAGGGTAAGATCTTTTTGTCTTTGATTTTTCATCTTCTAAAGACCTGGCCGATGATAAGGAAGAATCCCCATAGACATCTAGGCATTGGATACCTTTCTTGAGATAAACTTTGAGGCCTACGGTGCATGCCTCGTATTCGATAATATTATTAGTGCAAGGAATATTTAGCTTAATGGCAATGGGAGTATGAGAGTCATCGGGGGAGATTTGGAGTATCCTAATACCATATCCTTTCTTATTGGCAGCACCGTCAAAGAACATTTGCCACCAGAGGTCATCCTGAGAGGTGTAGAGGGTACCTTCATCTGAGAACTCGAAGATCCAAATGTCGGCCTCTTCCATGGGATAGTCAATAAGGTAGACAGATATGGCTCTTCCTTTTATGTCTTTCTTTATGGCATACACAATATCAAACTCAGCTAGCAGCATCAACCATCAAGCCTTCGACTAGACAAGACAGGTTTCTCAAGAAGGTATTTGATAGGATCTATTCGGGATATAATTTGAATGGGAAAAGCGAGCATGCAGTGCCATAATTTTTTAGTGACCCAGACAAGAGCGACACATGCTTTCTGTAAGGCAATGTAGTTGACTTCATACCTGGCCAATTTGTGACTTGCGTAGTAAATGGCCGTTTCATTGTGATATTCCTCAAGGTATTGGGATAGCAAAGCCCCATCTACAGTATCTATTATGATCAAGCATATGAGCAGAGGGAGACCAGGCTATGGTGGCATGAGTACCAAAAGTCGGGTAAGCTATTGCTTGATTCTGTCGAAGGCTTCCTAACAGGCTTCATTCCAAACTTTGGTGGAATATTTTCTGAGGAGTTTGAATATGGGTTCATAAATAGAAGTCAACTGGCTGATGAATCGACTAATATACTGTATTTTTTCCAAGAATCCTCGAACTTCCTTTTTTGTTTGGGGTGGTGGCATTTCAATTATGGCTTTTAGTTTGGCAAGATCTGCTTCAATTCCTTTCTCGCTAACCATGAATCCCAAGAATTTTCCTTTAGTGATGCCGAAAATGCATTTCTGTGGGTTAAGACGCATGAGGCATCGCCATAGTCGTTCAAATAACCTTCTAAAGGCGACAAACCTTCCCGAGTCTTAGACTTAATGATCATATCATACACGTAGATTTCAACCTCTTTGTGTATCTAATCATGCAAGATGGTTATGACGGCCCTTTGGTAGGTAGCCCCTTCATTTTTTAGCCGAATGGCATAACTATGTAATAGAAGGTTCCCCAAGGAGTGATGAATGCAATTTTTTCTTGATGATCATGGTGCATTTTGATCTGATTGTATCCGGTAAACACATCAACAAATGACTTGAGAGCGTGATTGGTCGTGTTGTCCAGGATCATGTCGATGTTGGGTAGTGGTCAATCATCTTTCTGAGACGCTTTGTTCAAATCTCGATACACTACACCAAAAACACCAATCTGACACGCTTGCACAAGAAAATTTTGGCACAGTTCTAAACCGTGACAGATTCTGGCATAATTTATGCCTCATTTAGTACACTTTAAAACCGCGCCAAAATCAGGCACGGTTTTAAACCGTGCCAAATCATGACACGCTTCATGAAGTCAAGCCAAGTCAAATTTCATTCCTAATTCACAAACCCTATCAACACTTTTTCCTCCCTCCTTTCTCTCTATGAGACCCGCTACCCCCTCCCCCTCCCTCTCGATGTGGTCGACTAGTGCGAGTTATGCTCCATCGAGTTTCATTTACGAGCCAAGTGCATAAGCAACCAAATCCTAGATGTTACTACTAAAGATCTCTATATCTCCGACCACACCGTTGTTCCCGTTAATTTCTCTGATTCTTCTGGCACAGGCTTTGACAATCTTGAACAGAGGTATATCTCTTTATCTCTTCCCTATTTTTAATGTTATGTTCTGATTAATGTTTTGTTATGTTTTACTTCTAGGCAAGTGTTCATTTTTAATGCATATTGTTCTGATTGGTGATGATCTTTTTATACATGTCAGACTTAAATATGCAAATTGTTCAAACCTGACAAGTATGGGTTTCAAGCAATTGGAAGTTGAGTTAATCTTGGTTGGCTAATAGAACATTGAGACATCTAATTACTGAAAATAATGAAAATATTAAGAAAGTTTAGGGTGTATGCAAAAAATAGAGATATCTTTTCACAAGTTATTTTTTTTATTATTCATAAGTTTTAATCCTTTGTACCATCAACAAGATGATTAGAATTACATAAATCATGCAGAGTATGCATTGATTATTCAGTCCGGCGACATAAAACCATACTTTCTTGGTTTTTAATGTACATAGTTATTTTTCATCAGGATTGACTTCTCTTAGTCTCATAGGGTGTGTTTGATTAGTTTCAGATATTTGTTTCAAGGAAATATACTTATTTTTACTTTTTTTGTGTTAAAATGTTGGTGGATAGAATATACTTATTTTCACTCTTTTTCACGGAAATATACTTATTTTTACTCTATTTTTTCAGGGAAATATACTAATTTAGCAACCCTTTTATTGCTGTCATGGTTTTTAGACTTGGGTACCTTGATACTGGCCAGAATTAGACTTAGGCATGGCCATAAACTTTTTTTGGACTTTTGTTATTTTTTTATTGTTCAGTGGCACACCTTTTTTTGGAGAATTTGGTAGCTTTTTTTTTTTTATACTTAGGAGGATGTCTGAATGATTATTAGTTTATCTTAGTATTGTAAGTAGAATATGTGTAAGTTAAAGCCTAACTTTTTTTTTTCTCCTGTATTTGTATATTCTTGAGTTTTGGTTCAATACATTATGTGCAGATCAATCATAGTTATGTTTGTGTTTCATTACTATCTTTGTTAAGAATTTATTTTCAAGTTGAATTTGATGTTTGTATTGGGTGAAAAACGTAGCTGTAGCCAAGGGTTTTGAACCCTAGTTGGAACACCTCTAAAACTTCAAGTTACCATATATTTAAAAAAATCTGGAAGTTATAGAAAAAAATTTACAAATTTGAAAATTACAGAAAACCAAAAGTTAAATACGAGTTTGACAAACAACGATTGTAGAAATAGCAACAAAACATATTAGAAGTTTCATAGAAAAAAGTGTAGAAACAACATTGTAATCTTTATATGTTATAAATGTTCATTGTTATGTTAGTTATATCTAACTTATCTTGTCAACTTTCGCATGAAGGCCTTGCCTACTTTGGTCTTTACCTCCTCAAATGTTACTCTCTCACCTTCACCATCTGTACCTATGGACAAAAAGACAGACCCCAGACGAATGTGATACCCTCTAGGCAAGTGTTTACTATTTCATCCCTTCTAACACTCTAGTGGTTCCTACTGTAAGCAACTCATGCGCTATTTGTTCTAGTTTTTAAGGTATTTAAACCATGTTTTCTTTTAGGTTGCAATCGTAATGGAAACATCTTAAGGTTATTAGGGGTTTATTGCATTGTTCATTCTTCAGTAAACATGGAAAGTATGATAGGGAAAGCTGGAACTTCTAATTCTCCTTATTTTTTGGTTTCAAAGGAAATTAAAAGAAACCAGTTCCATTAAGTCTTGTAAATTGAAAATTATTCATAAAGATATCGAATATAAAGAGTACCAATGTGATACTTGATAAGGATCTTATGGCTAAGATATCGGACTTTGGTTTAGCTAAGCTTGATGAAGAAGAGAACACGCATATCAGCATACGAATTGCTGGAACAACGTGGGTGCTCCTCATTTCACCAATCCTGTATGTTTGGGGCCTTTGTGTTAAGTAACTACTGAATGTTGAAGGCTAGTGCTGAAAACAAATGAATTAATTTAAGTTACTGCAATTTCTCATAAGAATGTAACAAATCATATGGTTATCATTGTTGATGTAAAAAACTAGATTGCTCTAATTATTCAATCACAGATAAATAAATAAGACAAAGATTTTTAAAGTGGTTCGGCTAGGAATAAAGCCTACGTCCACTGTTATGTTATTGCTGAGTGTTTGTGGAATTCTTGATTACAAGTTCTCTCAAGAAATTCCCGTCCCTTTGAATGGGATTGATACAAGGTATTTATAGCCTCAAGGCTGTACATGAAAGGTCCAATACATTAAATGATATACATATGAATGGGTAATACATTTAATGCGGCGTGTGCGTCAAGAATCTAATGAATAGTTGAACAGTTTGTCCGTCTGATAATTGATGACACGGCCGAGGTGCAGTTCGGACCGCCTTAGTTGCTCGTTGATCAAGAGTTCCTCGGAGTGCTTAGAGTATCTCGGGATGAAAGAGTTCCTCGGATGGAGTTCCTCGGCATGATAGAGCTCCTCGGTGTATTCTCGTTGCTCGGTACCGACCATGGTTGTTCAGTAAATGATCTTCCTCGCTGTTATTGTGCCACGTAGATTGACACGTGTCTTCATACTATTCGTCCACATCAGCATATTAATTTTGGTATCAACAGAAGCCCCCAATGTTTCATATTTCGAATTTTGAGGAGTATGGGACATTCTTTCTCGGTATATGGTAATATTAAATGACCTTCCTGGGTTTTAGGAGCATTGTATTCAAATTTCCTTCTCATTTCGCAGTTTCCGCCTTTTTTACAAACGCTTCGATCTTCGTGCAACTTTTGTCTTTTTAGCCGCCGGAAGTTCAGTAGTTTCTTTTTAGTAATCATTTCTTTCGCCGCTTCCCAATGCAAAGTATTTAAACTCCTTTGGTAACCATACCGTCGTCTACACTTTCCATTTTTCTGCATTCAAGTTTTCTATTCTCTTCCTCTCTCTTGTGTGTTCATCATTGTTTCCGTTCGTTGTCAACATATCTCCTTTCTTTCTGTAAGATCTTCTTCTTTTCTTCTGCATCTCTTTTATTCAATATGGTTTATATTGTTGAATCTGCTGAGAAATTTCGTTCTGACTTTTCCATTCCTTCTTGGGTAACTCTAGAGGTTCTTTCTGAGCCTTTAGATTACTTTCGATTGGCTGAGGGACATTGGTTCCCCAGTCTTTTCATTGCTGAATGTGGTTTTTCTTTTCCCCCTAACTCATTATGTCTTGAGTTTTGTCAATATTTTGATCTTGTTCCTGCAAAAATAGCCCCCAATTCATGGAGAATAATTAACGGGGTGCACAAGTTAAATCTAACTCATGGGACTCGTATTGGGATCCCAGAAATCATGTACTGCTATAAATGGGCCACTTTAGATAATATTTATTATTTAAAAACTAGGTTTTTAAATAGAGCCCTTGTAGTTAACCTCCCTGATTCAAATAGAGATTATTTTGAGCATGGGTTGGTCATAAAAAATTGGCAACACGCGCCTTTATCTGGGAATGAAGTATACAACGGTCCCAGATGCCCCCCATACGGCAATGGGATAGGTTTATTTTTCATTTTTATTTTACTTATGAAATTGCGTTTTCATCATGTTTGACAAAATGTATGACTGAGATTTATGTATTTATTTGCAGTTGATAGTAAAAGAAAAACTCCAAAAGAGTCGGAAGTGAATATCAAGCATTTAAAACTTATCTGGAATTTGCATAAGACGATTGCAGACGAGCATATTAGATCTGCATCATATTTGCTGCAGTATAAGAGCTACACAACCTCTTATACTGCTCGCCCTGTTGAACCAGCTTCAACACCAGAAAGTTCATCTTCAGATTCTCATATCCCCCTATCTCAGAGAATGGGCAAGAAAAGAGCTCCTCCTGCTCTATTTGGTGACACTTCTTCTGCTGTTGGAGCCCAGAAAGGCAAAATTGATGTCCCGGAGGGGACTAAAAAAGTAGATGCTGGTTCCTCCAAAATTGCCGAGAAGCCCCCAGTGGCCCTGAGCAAGAAAAGTGCTCCTGCTGATGTAATTGTCATCTCTCCGACCAAGACTTCTTCCTTGGTTGATGCTGCTGACCGTCCTTTGAAGAGATTGAGGAAATCATCCTCAGTTAATCTTGCTGGGACTGCATCTTCTCTACCAGCTGGTGGTAGTAGTGTTTCAAACATCCTTCTTCCGAGTTCTTCAACGAATTCAGTTATACCCGAGGTTCTCGGGGTTGATGAAAAAATTCCTAGGGATACGCTGACGTCCCTAGCTGCTCGCCATCTTTCTTCAGTAAATTTCTCATACCTTTGGTCTTTCTTTCTTTTTCTTGATTTCTTGCATTTGTATTGACTTTATTGTTTTTCTTATCTTTCAGCTGGTGAACTGCTTCAATACCATCGTGAAGAAAGATCAAGCTATTAAAGCTTCTAGTTCCTCGTCCGATGTTGACGATGCCCTCTTGGGTTTAGCCCAATCTGTGAAAGAATCTCGTCAGCAGTACGTTGAGGAGAAAACTGCCTGGGAGAAAAAATTGGCTGTGGCTGAGGCTGATAAGATGAAGATGGCTGAAACCTCCAAGAATTTGGAGGAGAAAATTAAAGATCTGGAAGTTAAACATCAGGAATCTGACGATAAATTGAAGAAGGCAGAAGAAGAAATATCTACTCTGCGAGATATTAAGGTTAAGAAAGAGGAACTGGAGGTGAAGCTTTCCTCGGAGAAATCGAGGAGAAAAGTTGCAATCAAGAAACATTTCAGTGTTGGTTGGGAGAAAGGATGGGAGAAAGGGATAGCTGCAATGACGTCCCAAGTCCAATATGGGGAGTTGAAATACTTCTATGATGGTTGGATAGCTGCTCTGCAAGAGCTAAAAGTCCAAGATGATTCTGAGCTATTCCAACGGCATCTCCCTGGTCCTCCTCCACCAATTGTAGAAGAAGAAGAAGATGAACATGCATCAGATGAATCTTCCATGGCTGTGGATGTCCCCATTTCTGCTTCTCAACCCTCTGTCATTGAGGATATTTCTTCTATGCCTCCTCCTGCCGAGAAGATTTCTGCTGATCAAGCTGTTGTTATCACCGAGCAACCGAGCTCCTCGTCCCAGCCTCCCGAGAAAGTCTTGGGAGACAAGGAAAAGGTGTGAAGTTGTTCGGTATCATTCTTATCTTTTATCATTTGTAATCGAACACTGTAATCCTTTTATGATCTAATAAAATACTTCTTTACTCATCGCCGTTATTGATGATTCTTTGTTGATTGTTGTCTTTTTCTTGTCTTTAGTTTGTTGCTAGAATGGAACTAATCTCTTCTCATGATACCGAGCTGATGCAGCAATGTCACCAATACTATAGGGCTGGTCATACAGACCTTAGTTCTTCTGAAATTGCTGACATTCTTGGTCATGATGCTTCAGAACAGGCGACTGAGGCTTATCGGTACTTGAAAAATTTACTCGACCGAGCTGTAGCTAACAATATCGCTTATTATGAATTGATTGAAGAGCTGCATTGTTCCTTAAAGGATCTCCAAGGCCAGCACAATGAATCGATGGCTTCATTACACGAGGAATATGAAAATAGATATCAACAACTTTCCTCTGATACAGGTCATAAAAAGATCATTGCTGCATATGACATTAGGGAAAGGACCCTAAAAGGTGAAGTTGAATCCTGCCGACAAATTGCCGAGATCCTGGAACAAGAAAATAATAGTCTGCAGAAAAGATTGGCTCAATATGAATCCGTTGCCTCCTCTTCCACTGCATTAGTACCAGTTACTGATGAAGGTTTTTCGTTTCTAGAGGTTGAAAACGCCAAACTAAGGCAAGAGTTGGATGACTTGAAAAAGTCTATTATCCCTGTGAATGCTCGGGGGCGAGGAAGGAGTTCTCGGGGACGAGGAAGAATCGTCGAGGAGCAAAGTTCTCCAGTTGCTTCTCGGAGCCGATCAAGAGTTCTTGGCCGTAGTGTTGAAGAATCTCGCACCCAATCTACTCTGGAAACTCAAGCATTCCAACTGAATGTTAAGGATCGTGCTTTATCTGATTTGTCTAAGAAAAATTTATCTTTAGAGGATCAATTGGCTGCGATGAAGTCTGATCTGAATAATAAAGATGCTCTTATCAAGAACTTTCTCGAGCAAGTAGATAGATTAACTTTCCAATTCCATAAACAGCCTCGGGAGTTCTGGAATGCAGGCTATAATGAAGCTCTTTACCATTTGGATGATCGCCTTGAAAACGCTAACAACGAAGGTTATAAGCAGGGATGGTTGAACGCCCTGGGTGTATTAAAATTGGAACAAGGTCATTATTTATGGGATTATCATGCTCCTGGATTGCTAGACTTGCCTGTTCCTCCCTATAAATTGGATATGGCATGGATTCCTGCTCGCTCCATTCCTCGGAGTTTGATCTCTAAATATCTTGGTGATTATAACCTTCATTCTCAAGTTGAAGTATCTCGTCCTGAGCACCTGTTGGACACTCCTACAATAATGAATGTCAGAATGCTGAAGGACATGAACTTTATTAATTCTCCTCTTTGTCTAGAGGATCCTCCTGCTGGCGAGGAACCTGTCTCAAAGGACAAAGGAAAGAAACCAATAGAGTAGGAATCTTTAATGTAAGAGTTAGCACATACATGTAACATGTAATACATTTTTATCTTAATGAAAGAATTTCATTTTCTGTTTTGCCAATAGCTATTTTTCTGTTTTCTATTTTTCTGTTTGCAAATTATATGGTTCATCAACCAAATTAGAATTTATAATAAGCATAAATTGTTCAAAATTGTTTCCAACCAACCAAGGTGGATAAATAATGTTTGTCGACCAACTACAGTTGATGGGTTTCTATCCCCGACCAACCATACTTGGTTCAATTTTCAAATATAAACATGTGTCCGACCAACTAAGGTCAATACATTTATCCTCGTCGACCAACTACAGTTAGTGGGTTTTTATCCCCGACCAACCATACTTGGTACAGTTTGGAATATTTCGTTCTTTAAAGAACTTTTTGTAATAATGTTACCTCCCGACAAACATAAGCTGTAATGCGAGAGTATATAAAGTCTTACCAACCGTAGTTGATCATGGTGGTCTACACCTCCTAATCAAAGGAGTAGTAGGGTTCTTTCGAACTTTTTGGCTCCTTGGAGCATGTCCTCCTAACCAAAGGAGGTTGGCTACTTATAGCACTTTTGCTCCGTAGAGCGCTCCGGAGAGCTTATCCTCCTAACCAAAGGAGGTTGGCTACTTATAGCACTTTTGCTCCGTAGAGCGCTCCGGAGAGCTTATCCTCCTAACCAAAGGAGGTTGGCTACTTATAGCACTTTTGCTCCGTAGAGCGCTCCGGAGAGCTTATCCTCCTAACCAAAGGAGGTTGGCTACTTATAGCACTTTTGCTCCGTAGAGCGCTCCGTAGAGCTTGACTCCGTAGAGCATGGCTCCGTAGAGCATGACTCCGTAGAGCAGTCTTCTTCTTGTCAAGCAGGGTAGTGTTCAACACTAATATTCCCCGAAAAACTTTCAACAGAAAGAAAATGATGAACCATCCTCGTTTTATTCATAATGAAGGAAATACTTTACATTTTTCATTACTGATAATATTTTCGCAGGTGTTCAGCATTCCATGCATTCTGAAATTCTTCTCCTTCTAGAGTTGCTATTCTGTAGGTTCCAGGTCGAACAACCTCTGTAACTCGGTAAGGTCCATGCCAGTTTGCTTCCAGTTTATTCTGTTTCTGAATGACTTTCTTCAGCACATAATCACCCTCCTTCAAATCGCATTTCTTCACCCTTTTGTTGTAGAACAGAGCTGTTCGTTGTTGATAAGCAGCATTCCTAATGGCTGCATCTTCTCTTACTTCTTCGAGCATGTCCAAATCCATTCTTCTCATCAAGTCACTGATCGGAGAGTTGAAATTCAGCACTCTATGCGTTGGGAGACCCAACTCGACCGGTATCACAGCCTCACTTCCAAATGCTAGCATATATGGTGATTCTCCAGTTGCTGCTCGGGGAGTTGTTCGGTAGGCCCATAATACTGATTGGAGCTCATTAATCCAATTTGCTTTAGCTTCACTTAGCCTCTTTTTCAACCCATTTAGTAATGTTCTGTTCGTCACTTCAGTCTGTCCATTGCTTTGGGGATGTCCTGGTGCTGAATGAAACTTCAAAACGTTCGACTGATGACAATAGGCAGCAAATTCTTCATTATCAAATTGTGTTCCATGATCTGTGATGAAAGCATGAGGGAGACCATATCGACAAATGATATTTTTCCATATAAACTGATATACCTTCTCGTACGTCATATTGATAAGAGGCTCAGCTTCCACCCACTTAGTAAAATAGTCCACTGCAACTACGAGATACTTGAATCTTCCTCGGGTGGTCGGCAGTGGTCCAACCAAATCAATTCCCCACATGGCAAATGGCCAAGGGGAAGTTATTGGTGTTAGCAATGCTTGTGGAGTTCGTCGGATGGAAGAAAAACGTTGGCACTTGTCACATTTCTTGGCATAGGTTATACAATCAGCCCTCATTGTCGGCCAGTAATATCCCTGTGTCATCACTCTTTGTAAAAGTGTTCGACCTGCTACATGAGCTCCACAAGATCCTTCATGGATTTCTTCAATCAATTCTTTCACCTCGGTGGGATGTACACATCTCTGCAAACCTGCCATAATTCCTCGTCTATACAAAATACCATTAGTTAATACATACCGAGCAGCTTTATACTTCAGTTTCTTGGCAGCGAGTTTGTCCTCCGGCAATTCGCCCTCTTCAACATATTTCCTGATTGGATCCATCCAAGATGGTCCTAAATCAAGGGTAATCACATTCGTTGTCAGATCTTCATCTATGCTCCGACCTTCTAATACTTCAATCGGTATGGTTCTTCGCATCTCGGTACGAGTAGCTGATGCTAGTCGGGCCAGTGCATCTGCTTGTACATTCTCCATCCTCGGTATTCTCACCAATTGAATGGCCTCAAATTCTGTCAACAATTTCATCACCTTTGCATGATATTTGATCATTAAATCTCCTTTAATCGCATACATTCCCATCATCTGATACACAATTAATTGAGAATCACTGAATACCATCATTTGTTGTGCTTCCATAGTCTTTGCTAGATTAAGACCTGCTATCATGGCCTCATACTCCGCTTCATTGTTAGAGGCTTTGAATTGGAATCGCAAAGCATATTCCATGTCAATCTCGTCTGGAGTGATCAAAACAATTCCTGCTCCAGAACCAGCTGTGCAGGATGATCCATCTACATATAATCTCCATGTAGGTATGTCGTCTTCAAATTTCTTATCTGTCAGAGTTCCTCGATAAAATATCTGCTGTTTTTTTTCATCATCCCCCGGTATCTTTCGCTCCTCGTCAGTCATCTGCTCGTACTCTTTTACCAACCGTGGCTGGTCTGAGTTTGAATATAATGATTTCTCTACATCCATAAGTCCTTTTACCAACCTTGGTTGGTTTGGACCTATTTCTGCTGATCCTATATCGTCCACAGGTAGGTCAGCAAATGTTTCTGTTGATCCTGTATCGTCCACAGGTAAATCAGCAGGCATCTTTTGCTCCTCGGGGGTATCAGGGTATGTGAACTCTGCTATAAAATCTGCTACAGCCTGCCCCTTCAATGATGATCTGGGCTCATACACAATATCATATTCACCAAGTTCTACTGCCCAGTACATCAGTCTCCCTGATTTTTCTGGCTTATGGAGGGCTTGTCTCAATGGCATATCAGTATAAACAATGATGGTATGGGCTTGGAAATATGGCCTCATTCTTCTGCTTGCTTCAATTAGTGCCAATGCCAATTTTTCTAGCTTTGGGTACCTGATTTCTGCACCTCGGAAAGCCTTACTTGTGTAATAAATTGGCTTCTGGACTTCATTCTCCAATCTGATCAACGCTGAACTGACTGCGTTCTCTGATACTGCCAAATACAAATACAACTTTTCTCCTGTTATTGGTCTGGACAACAGTGGAGGTGCTCCCAAATATTTCTTCAAGTCTTGAAAAGCTTTTTCACATTCCTCATTCCATTCAAAGGTTTTTCGAAGTGTTTTGAAGAATGGTATGCATTTATCAGTTGCTCGAGATACAAATCTGTTGAGCGCTGCAACTCGTCCGGTAAGACTCTGCACTTCTTTCTTCGTCGTCGGAGATCGCAGCCCTAGAAGAGCTTTGATCTTATCTGGATTTGCCTCAATACCTCGCTGATTGACGATGTATCCGAGGAACATTCCTTCTCGTACTCCAAAGGTGCACTTCGTCGGGTTAAGCTTCATTTGGTATTTATCCAATTGATCAAAAGTTTGACTCAAGTCAATCAAATGATCAGCAGCTTTCTTGCTTTTAGTGAGCATGTCATCGACATAGACCTCCATGTTGCGGCTGATTTGTTCGGTAAAAACCTTGTTCATCAACCGCTGATATGTTGCACCTGCATTTTTTAAACCAAAAGGCATAACATTATAACAATAAGTTCCCCTAGGGGTAATAAAAGAAGTACTTTCCCTGTCTTCAGGTTTCATTTTGATCTGGTTGTAGCCAGAGTAAGCATCCATGAAGCTGAGTAGCTCGTGTCCCGAGGTAGCATCCACCAGTTGATCAATTCTGGGCAATGGAAAATGATCCTTGGGGCACGCCTTATTGAGATCGGTGAAATCGACACACATTCTCCATTTGTTGTTTTTCTTCTTTACCATCACCACATTAGCCAACCAATCTGGATATTTTACATCTTCAATGAATTGGGTTTTCTGGAGTTTCTCGACTTCCTCTTGTATGGCTTGATTCTTCTCGGGACTAAACACCCTTCTTCTCTGCTTTACAGGTTTAATCTCCTTATTCACATTGAGTTCATGACATAAGAAGTTTGGATCTATTCCTGGCATGTCTTCATGACTCCAAGCAAAAGTATTTTTCCTATTCTTCAAGAAAGTTATCAACTCCTCTTTTATTGACATATCCAACGATGAACCTATCTGGGTTATTCGTTCAGGATGTTCGTCGTCCAAAATAACATTTTCTGTAGATTCCATCACCTGTCCTTTTACAAGTTGAGATTCATCCCTGGGATCAAGAGTTTCAATTTCTGTACCTTCCTCCACCTGGTAAGTAGTAGTCTTTTTCATCGATCCTTCTAGTTCTTCTTGCTCGGCCGACGAATAATAGCATTCCCGAGCTACTTTTTGATCACCTTTCACCACTCCAACTCCAAAATTTGTTGGGAATTTCAAACATTGATGTACTGTAGAAGGAACGGCTTCGAACTTCTTCAATCCAACTCTTCCCATGATGATGTTGTAGGCTGACTGCACATTCTTATCCATCACAAAGAATCGTATTCTTTCTGTTCGACAAACAGGCCAGGTTCCAATGAATATATCCAACTTGATCGTCCCAAGTGGAAAAACTTTCTCGCCAGCAAAACCCAGAAGGGGTCTGTGATAAGGTTCTAATTGGGATAATTTCAAATTCAAGCTATCAAAGCATGAATAGTACATGATGTCTGCCGAACTACCATTATCTACCAACACCCTTGAAATGATCACGTCCTTCATTCTCATTTTGATCACCAAAGGATCATCATGAGGGTAAAGAACACCTGCCAGGTCATTTTTTGAAAAACCAATTACTAGCTTCTCTTTGTTTACCTTCCTCGGACGATCATCCTCGGCCAGGTTTATTCGCTGAATATATGAGCAAGCTTGAGCCTCTCCGAGATAAGCTTTTCTTTCTGCAGTAAGGTCTCCTCCTCCTGCATCTCCCCCTGTAATAACGTTACAATGAAATGATCCAAAACATATGGAAAATACCTCTCGTTCAGGTTTTCTTGGCTTCTTGGGAAGATCGGGGTCATCATCTGGATCCTCTTCATGGTCCCTCCTCTTTTTCTCCTCTGCACGACGAGGAGATCTAGATCTCTTTCTAATTCTGTCCTCATTTGTCCTCTCACCTCTGCGATCTACATACTTTGATAATTTTCCTCTTCGAATGAGTGTTTCAATCTCGTTCTGAAGGGCTATACAATTTTTGGTCATATGGCCATGATCTTTGTGAAACTCGCAATATTTGGTCTTATTCCTCATGTCTGGATCTGTCTTCAGTTTCTCTGGCCATTTGATTTCCTCGTTATTCCTGATTTCTTCTAAAACATGATTAATACCCATTTTCAATGGAGTATAATTATCATACTTCTTTAGGGCTTCCAACTTTATCCTGTTATTCCTGGAATATTTGTCACCACCATTACCTTTCTGATCTTTCTTCTTAGAGTTGTCGACCTCCACTTTAACTTCTTTATCCATATTTTTCTTCGCAGTCATAGCCTCCTCGGCATTCATGATTTTGGCCGCCTTTGCCATCAATTCCGACATATTTTTAGGCGGATCTTTGGCCAGAGTATAGTATAGCTTGTTAGGCAGCAAACCACTCATCAAAGCAGTGATTGCTGTCTTTTCTTCATAATCTATGACTTCCAACTTCTCGTTATTGAAACGAGTTATGTAATCTCTAGTACTTTCTCCTGATTTTTGTCTAACACTTAGTAAGTGCGCTACTCGCTTTACTGGTTTTGCTCCAAAACAAAAATTACCAATAAACAGCTCGGCTAACTGAACAAAAGTTGAAATCTTACCCCGAGGAAGATTATTGTACCATATCTGTGCAGATCCGGTAAGAGTTCCCGAGAATGCTCTACACCTCATCTCGTCGGGGACAGCGTAGATATCTGCAGCAGCTTGGTATTGCTCTATATGAAGTACGGGATCCGTCTTCCCATCGTACTTGGGGGTCACTACAGGTGCTTTGAATTTCGACGGTGTGGGAAAATCCACAATGGCTTGCACAAAAGGTGTCCCTTGAACAAAAGTTCTCTGTAAGGGGTTCCTCGCCTTAGCCATTTCTCCCAGTCTATCCTCCAATCGTTGAATGGAACCTTTCCATGCTTCATTCCCTTCCTCGGGCCGCTTAGTCCGAGCAACTGATTGCTTTGACGTAGCTTCCTGAGATTTATCTCGACGAGTAATTGGTCGTGATTGTGCAGATCTTTCTCTCGAACCTGGTGGTGGTCGAAAACTTCCTGATGGAGCCCTAGGTGGACTCATGTTCCTCCTTGGTCCTAACCGACTGAAAGGAGACACCCTGCTTAATCTTTCTAAAGCGCTAGTTCTCTCAGGAGAAAGAGAGATATGTTGATCAGTATCCGTAGCCCGTATTGATGAAGTTCGCCCAGGTTGATAAGAAGAATCATTGGATTCCCCATTGCGATATGACCCAATACGTCTGGATCGTGATTGCCCATGATCAGTCCTTTGCCCTGAATGAGTAGGTACACCGCCTTGAAGAGTTTGAAGGAGTTGCCTCATAGATTCTTGCATGGCGGTTTGTCCCTGAGCCAGATTCATCATAATTCCGGCCAGATCTGGAGATGCAGATGGATTTGGAAGATTTCCAGTATTTCCAGCATTTCGATTACTGGATTCTGGATTATCTGCCATTGGTGACAAATGATTTTTATGAAAAACGATAACAACAGTCGTTTCCCACAGACGGCGCCAATCTGTTGATGTAAAAAACTAGATTGCTCTAATTATTCAATCACAGATAAATAAATAAGACAAAGATTTTTAAAGTGGTTCGGCTAGGAATAAAGCCTACGTCCACTGTTATGTTATTGCTGAGTGTTTGTGGAATTCTTGATTACAAGTTCTCTCAAGAAATTCCCGTCCCTTTGAATGGGATTGATACAAGGTATTTATAGCCTCAAGGCTGTACATGAAAGGTCCAATACATTAAATGATATACATATGAATGGGTAATACATTTAATGCGGCGTGTGCGTCAAGAATCTAATGAATAGTTGAACAGTTTGTCCGTCTGATAATTGATGACACGGCCGAGGTGCAGTTCGGACCGCCTTAGTTGCTCGTTGATCAAGAGTTCCTCGGAGTGCTTAGAGTATCTCGGGATGAAAGAGTTCCTCGGATGGAGTTCCTCGGCATGATAGAGCTCCTCGGTGTATTCTCGTTGCTCGGTACCGACCATGGTTGTTCAATAAATGATCTTCCTCGCTGTTATTGTGCCACTAGATTGACACGTGTCTTCATACTATTCGTCCACATCAGCATATTAATTTTGGTATCAATAATCATATTCTATTATTTTTTGCTTGATCATATTCCATATAGACTATATGATGCAATTATGTTATTTTTTGTTTGCTTATATGGAAATATACTTAGTGGTGCATTAATTTGTGCAATTTTACTTTTACAGAGGATATATGGCACAAGAATATGCAATGAGAGGTTATTTGACAGACAAAGCAGATGTTTACAGCTTTGGAATTGTTACATTAGAGATTTGTTAGTGGAAAAAGGAACACAAACTACAGGCTAAAAGAGGAGTTCGCGTATCTTCTTGATTGGGTAAGTCATGCATTCATTTAGTTCGTCCCTTTGTAGACAATATCTATGGTCTATGTTTTCAAACTTCTTCGCTCATTACTCTTTTCAAGAGATAGTTATTTGAAAGTCAGATTTTTTATAAAACCACCAGTTTTAATGTAATCAATGGTTAAGAGAAAAACTTATTTATCTAATCGAGGGATTTTGTACGTTTATATGAGATGTATTAAGAAGATTATACCATTCTTAATTTATGACCTTTGATTATGGGAGTAAATTGTACTTAAAAATTATAGAAAGTGAATGAACCTGAAAACACAGAAATCTCAAATCAGCCTCCAAACCGTTAAAAGGTGAAAACACAAATCTGCCTCCAAACGGTCCCGTAAGAGGCATGAACACCATACACGAGACCAATGTAACTCGTAGGAACTCACCGCGTTGTCACCGGCCTCTCGATTTGAGAAAATGATGATAATTTGAAAATATATAGATTGGACTTAGAAACAAGTCGTTGAAGGTTAAAAACCCAAACTAGCCCCCAAACGGCCCAGTAAGAGGCATTAATACCTCACACGAGAGCAATGTTACTCGTAGGAACTGACTGCATAGTCGCAGACCTCTCGATTTGAGAATATGATGATAATTTGAAAATATATAGATTAGGCTTAGCAAAAAGCCGTTGAAAGGTGAAAACCCAAACCAACACCCAAACGGCCATATAAAAGGCACTAACACCTCGCACATGAAAAATATAACTCGTAGGAATTGACTGCATAGTCACGGGCCTCTCGGCTTGAGAATATGACGATAATTTGAAAACATCTAGATTAAGCTTAAAAATAAGTGGTTAAAATGGTGAAAACCCAAATCAGCCCCCCAAACGGCCCCATAAGAGGCATGAACATCTCGCACGATTCAAATATAACTTGTAGAAATTGACCGCGTTGTCATGGGACTCCTGGTTTGAGAATATAACAGTAATTTGAAAATATATAGATTAGGCTTAGAAATAAGCCGTTGAAGGGTGAAAACCCAAACTAGCCCCCAAACGGCCCTGTAAGTGGCATGAACACCTCGCACGGGATCAATATAACTCGTAGGAACTGATCGCATAGTCACGGGCCTCTCGGTTTAAGAATATGATGATAATTTGAAAATATATAGATTAGGCTTAGAAAAAACCGTTGAAGGGTGAAAACCCAAACTAGCCCCCAAAACGGTCCCGTAAGAGGCACTAACACCTCGCACGGGACCAAAGTAACTCGTAGGAACGGACCGCATAGTCACGGACCTCTCGATTTGAGAATATGGCGATAATTTGAAAATATATAGATTAGGCTTACAAACAAGCCATTGAAGGGTGAAAACCCAAACTAGCCCCCAAAACGGTCCCGTAAGAGGCACTAACACCTCGCACGGGACCAATGTAACTCATAGGAACTGATCGCGTAGTCACAGGCCTCTCGATTTGAGAATATGATGATAATTTAAAAATATATAGATTAGGCTTAGAAATAAACCTTTGAATGTTGAAAACCAAAACACGACCCCAAACGGCCTCGTAAAAGGAATGAACACCTCGCACAGGACCCATGTAACTCGTAGGAGCTGACCGCGTAGTCATGGGCGTCTTCATTTGAGAACATGACGATAATTTGAAAATATATAGATTAGGCTTAGAAACAAGCCATTGAAGGTTGAAAAACCAAACAAGCCCCCAAACGGTCCCGTAAGAGGCACTAACACCTCACGCGGGACTAATGTAACTCGTAGGAACTGACCACGTAGTCACGGACCTCTCGATTTGAGAATATAACGATAATTTAAAAATATATAGAGTAGGCTTAGAAAAAAGCCAATGAAGGGTGAAAATCCAAAGCAACCCCCAAACGGCCTCGTAAGAGGTACTAACACCTCGTACGGGACCAATGTAACTCATAGGAACTGACCACATAGTCACAGACCTCTCGGTTTAAGAATATGATGATAATTTGAAAATATATAGATCAGGCTTAGAAACATGCCGTTGAAGGGTGAAAATCCAAACTAGCCCCCAAAATGGCCCCGTAAGAGGCATGAACACCTCGTACGGGACCGATATAACTCGTAAGAACTGACTGCGGAGTCACGGGCCTCGCGGTTTGATAATATGACGATAATTTGAAAATATATAGACTAGGCTTAAAAACATGCCCTTGAAGGTTGAAAACCCAAACTATCCCCCAAATGGCTCTGAAACAAGCACGAACACCTCGCACTGGACCAATGTAACCCGTAGGAACTGACCACGTGGTGACGGCTCGATTTGAGAATATGACGATAATTTGAAAATATATAGATTAGGCTTAGAAACAAGCTGTTGAAGGTGAACACCCAAAGTAGCCCCCAAATGGCTCTGTAAGAGTCATTAACACCTCGCACGGGATAAATATAACTCGTTGGAATTAACTGCATAGTCACAGGCCTCTCATCTTGGGAATATGATGATAATTTGAAAACATCTAGATTAATCTTAAAAACAAGTGGTTAAAATGGTGAAAACCCAAATCAACCCTCAAACGACCCTATAAGAGGCATGAACATCTCGTACGGTTCCAATATAACTTGTAGGAATTGACAGCGTAATTGCGGGTATCCTGGTTTAAGAATATTACAGTAATTTGAAAATATATATATTAGGCTTAGAAACAAGCCGTTGAAGGGTGAAAATCCAAACCATCCCCCAAACGGCCCCGTAAGTGGCATGAACACATCCCACGGGACCAATGTAACTCGTAGAAACTGACCGCGTAGTCACGACCCTCTCGGTTTGAGAATATGATGATAATTTGAAAATATATAGATTACGCTTAGAAAAAATCCATTGAAGGGTGAAAATCCAAATCAGCCCCCAAATGGCCCCGTAAGCGGCACTAACACCTTGCACGGGACCAATGTAACTCGTAGGAACTGATCGCGTATTCGCAGACCTCTCGGTTTGAGAATATGACGATAATCTAAAAATATATAGATTAGGCTCAGAAACAAGCCGTTCAAGGGTGAAAACCCAAACTATCCACCAAAATGGCCCTGTAAGAGGCATTAACACTTCACTCGGGACCAATGTAACTCGTAGGAACTGACTGCGTAGTCACAGGCCTCTCGGTTTAAGAATATGATGATAATTTGAAAATATAAAGATCAGACTTAGAAACAAGCCGTTGAAGGTTGAAAAACCAAACCAACCCCCAAACGGCCCCGTAAGCGGCACTAACACCTCCCATGGGATCAATGTAACTCGTTGGAACTGACCGCATAGTCACGAGCCTCTCAGTTTAAGAAGATGTGGATAATTTGAAGAGATATAGATTTGGTCAAATAACCCCATAAGAGGTATGGACACCTCGCACGAGATCAATATAACTCGTAGGAACTGACCGCGTAATCACGAGTTTTTCGGTTTGAGAATATGATGATAATTTGAAAATATTTAAATTAGGCTGAAAAATGAGCCGTTAAAGGGTGAAAACCCAAACCAGCCCCCAAACGGCATCGCATTGGACTAATGTAAGTTGTAGGACCCGCCCATATACTCACAACTTGTGTAAGATCTTCGAATTGAGAATGTAATAATAATTTTAACTCATATATGCAATTATTCTGCTTGAATATGATTTTTTTTTAAAGATTACTTGGTTACTAATTTCATGTAATTTTTGTGTCCTATTTTTTTTTGTAGGATAACATTCAATCGCTAACTTTTATCCACGTGGAATACAAGAAGAAGTCAATGGTTTACAACAGGGGGGATTATTTATTTAGTGTCGTGAATATTCAGGATTCTATTTTTTTGTGTTATGGCCATGAGGTTTTTCTAGTTTTATTGTTAACTTTTATGGCCGTGCGGGCTTTTGTAATTTTATTGTTATATTTTATGGCCGTGCCGGCTTTATATTGGCAGATTTTGTATTAGCAAGTTTTGGAATGATCAGAAAATATAAGGAACTTAGCCCAATTTTTTTTATTTGGGAACTATTAACTCTTGTAATATTTTGAAGTTTGAATATACATTAGTTTATCAACATCGTGCGATATTCATAATTTGTGAATTTTCTTTTACAAATAATAAATATTTTTCCTACCATATTTGGAATTTGCTGATTTTCAAGATTTGTTTCCAAATATTTTTTTATTAATTGAAAAATCTGGCACAGTTTAAAACCGTGCCAAAAAATGAAAAATCCGGCACCGTTTTAAACTGTGCCAATAGCGTGTCAGATTCAATATCTATCACGGTTTCAAAGCGTGCCAAAAGCATGTTAGATTAAAATCTGGCACGGTTTTAAACCGTGCCAGATTCCTGTTTTTGGTGTAGTGGTAGTCGATGCACATGCAGACTTTCCATCCTGATTTTAGCACGGGTACAATGTTGGCTATCCATGTGGGATATTTGATCACCCGAATGAATCCTACGTTCAACTGTTTGATCACCTCTTCTTTAACCTTAAGCGATAATTTGGTGTGGATTTTTCACAATTTCTGTTTAATCGGTTTGCATTCCGGAAGAGTTGGAATCTATGTTGAGCTATCTTGGGATTGATGTTAGGCGTGTCATTTTAGGACCATGCGAAGACGTCCATAAATTCCTTTAGCAACTCTTCGAATTGCGCTCGCTCATGCTCGTCAAGGGTGGACCCTATCCTAACCTCGCACTATTGGCTACTAGGATCGGGATTGATAATAACAGTTTTATCATCATTAATTTGAACGCGGTTATGTTATTTATTGTTAACCTTATTAAGACCAGTTAAGAACTATTCATTTGTAAAATCATCATCATCATCATCAAGAGTTTGATTAGAATCAAGACAATTAATATAAGGCACAATAAGATACTCAAAATCCTCGTCTATTTCACTTTCGAGAAAAATAACATTGAGAACCTCGTTAAAGAAGGTCTCAATTACATTGTTATCAGAAAAATGAGGAACAACAACAGAGGAAAATATATGATAACCATTTGAGTTGGGTTTCATTTCAGTAGTTGGAACTGGTATATCATTCCAGTTGAAGAGGGGTTCATTAGAGATCTTGATTAGAGTGGACGGGTCCGACGATGTAGTGCTTGAGTGGATCATGCAGTGTATCAGCCCCAGTGTCTGTAGATTAAGCGAGTCCTCAGAATCATTTCCCTCAAAAACCTCGTCAATAACTGTACCTTTCTCAATGAGTGGTTGCACATGATGCTGGGAGTCTTCGACCCAGGAGTAACTGTCTTGAAATAAGATCTCCATCTCTGACTTTATCTTCTTGTCCACATGACCATACCATGGTTCGAAAAAGCCACAGAAGGGAAATTTTTCACCCTCTTTGACGAATCTTCCGTTCAAGGAATCCCTCGAAATAGTCTTAGAACTTTTTAAACTTCTATTTAATCGGGGTTAGAGGAGTATTCTGAGTTACTCTGATGATGGTTGATAACTTAGGCTATACGAAGGAAAGGCCTTTTTCAGGATTATGAGTTCCATTATCCTAAGTTGTTGTCGTCCCAGCCCCAGTCCGGGCATGAAGTGCATATTCTTGAACATCTGTATCACGTTGACATTACCGTGAGGGTTGTGCTCTAGATAGGCTCGGTATTTGAAATCATCCTCTATCAGAAAGGGAAGTGGATTAACCCTAAATCCAGAGAGAAGTATGTCATTCATCCCATGTTGTATTTATAGTACGGATTATTGGTGAAGGAATTTTTAGTACTGTCATCGTCCTCCAGAATGGTGATGACCTGCCCCTTGGCGAAGAACTTTAATTTTTGATGAAGAGAGGAACATACCCCTTTGATATTATGAAGACACGGTTGACTAAGAAATAGATTGAAATAAGTGGGTGTGTTAATAACTTGGAACTCAGTAACGGGAATGATAGGGACATCCCCTACTGTGAGTATAATAGATCCCATCATCTCTCGATGAGTGTTGTCACAAGCAAGCACTGCAGCGAAAGTTGGAGCAAAGTCGCTTACTGTCAAACCCAGGCAATTGAAGGTTCTTAACGGGAAAATATTAAGTGCCGATCCATTATCGACGAGTGAGATCGAGACTATATTCCCCATTATCTCAATGGATATGTTGAGAGCATAGTTATGCATAGGACCAAACTTTAAAATTTCTTCTTCAGTGAAGGAAAGGATTCTAGTGGTTGCAAAGACCCAACCAGGTTCATGACTTCTTTTGGAGTGGTGGAAGGAAGAACTGTGGGCCAGTGAGTAGCTTTATTAGAGCATTTCGGTGTAAGTGGAAAGACGTGAAGGTAATATTGGCTTGAGTCTTCTTGAGTTGATCTAGGATCTTGATCTCTTAAATGGTCATCTCTAGCATGGATAGTTCCTCAATAACTCCCTTTCCTTTATCTATCCCTGCTGACTGAGGATTCGGACTCTGGTAGTGTCTCCCAGATCTTGTTATATGGTTCACGGAGGTGGGGAGGAATAGAAACCCCGTTTATTCATTTATTTCGAGTTGTACGACCACTTTGTTGATTTCCCTTAGCAGATCTTTAAAATATATCATCCCATATATAATGATTACCGGACTAACATTTTTTTGGCTTGGTATTTTGTCCGAGCTATCAAACTCGTCCCCCCATCTAGTGGAAAAGATGTCGTCTTTCCATGAGAAGTCAATGCATTCCACAACCTCAACGTCTTCTTCATATAAATCCTCCCACTCAAAGGGGAGGTGAAGACGTGAAAGTACCAACCGCCCTTGTATATTTAAAGCATTGAATAGCTTGGATATACTACAAATCTTATTGGTTTATCGAAACAAGTCTGCCATAATCTATATTGCATCGTCCACCTGACTTCGTCAACACGTACCACCCAATTATCTGACTCCTGAGCCCACTTTCAAGCTTCTATGAATAGGGCTAAACATCCGACAGTCAATGGTCATTTCAGAGGGCAATTTTAACCCAAAATCTAGAACCTGGTTCAATACTGCTGGTAATTCCATATCTTTACCTTCAGACTGGGTGCGAACGTAAATACACGCTTTTGTGAGAAGCGACAGAGCTTGGTTATCAAAATAGGTATGTGTAAGAGAAAATATGGGCAAACATTGAGTGGTTTGGGTGAAAATACAGGTATGATGGGTGCTTTAACAGGTATAATATGGGTAGATGGATCGAATTTTGGGTCATTCTCTAGGAAGATAGCATTTGTAAGGTTTGAAAGTGGATTGTGAGTGGTGTTGGGTTTGGGATTGGCTGGTGGGGCGATAATACCCTGGTTAGTTAAACTTGGGATTACTTTATGAAGATGGATGCACTAATCAGTAGTATGGATGGAAGTTTGGTGAAAATTTCATTGGGCTTCGGGTTTGCAATTTTTAGGAAGTGGGTTTGGTAGTGGACAAGGGTCCAAAAATTTGATGAGATTTCGGCCCAATAAGGCTTGGTAGACTTTAGAGAGGGAACATGAATCTTGATATATTCCTTTCTGACTGGGCTAGCATGACTCTCTGGCGCCCAAGAGGTAGCGGGCTGAGAGAAGTTGTTGATGGTCGAGCCTGTAGCAGGTATCTCATATTTTCTTGGAGTGAACTTTCCAAATACTTTCTTTGGCTCAAATTTTCTCTTGGCAATAGTTTCTTCAATATCCACTTCTGCTTCCTAGAGGGATAAAAAATATGGGTAATATTGTTCTCCCATCATTTCTCGGACATGGGGTAAGAAAGTTTTTCTTTATAATACTAACTTGCTCCTCTTTGGAAGGTCGGTTGCTCATAGTGGCAGCTTTCTCCCTCCACCTTACTATGAAACTGCTGACGGATTCTCCAATGTTCTGTTTGAGAAGTTCTAGATCAAGGTGTGTATCATCTAATTCCTCGTTGTATTTAGACCGTGACAGGAATTCCTGGGTAACATCCTCCCAACTGCGAATTCTGGATTCCTCGAGGGATTGAAACCAACGAAGAGCGTTGTCTTTCAAAGTCTGTTGGAACATTTGGGCCATTATTTTCTCAGAGGCACCGAGGAGAGTCATGGATCAGTGGTAGATTTAAAGATGAATAATTAAGGGCCCACTGCCCTTGAACTTCTCAATGTTAGGCATCTTAAACTTTTTTGGCAACCTTGCTTTAAGCAAATGAGACATATGGGTGTAATCCATGTAGTTCTTGGAGAATCAGACCGGCCAAACTTCTTGGTTAACATCTTAAGATCCTCCTTGATCTTGTTTAACTCTGCTTCCTTCAGATCGATAGGTACTATCTGGGCAAGATTTGGTATAGGGAGTTGAGTTGGTGGTGGTCCATTAGCAGGAGGGGCGCATGGAACGTGCTGATATTCTTTCGGGACCCACACAGGCTTAGGTGTGGGTGGACCCTTAGCACAAGGGAAGAGGACCTCGGGATCCTTGAGAATATGGACTCGATCTAGCTTCGTCTCGTGAACCTCAAACTAAAAGGTGTCAATCTTGGCACTAAGTTGTATTAGGACTGCCACCAGATTAGGTTGCACGTTCGATACATGATCGGTGTTTTTCGTAGAGGACTAGTGAAGGTAGATTCCAAACTCGGAGGAAGTAGCAGTGGAACTAGTAAAGCTTCGGGGAGGTTAATGGAAGACAAAAGCTAATAGGGAGCTAGGCCAAGGGTCAGGTATGCGATTGACTTGAGAAGAAAAATTATTCGAATTTATTTTTTGAAAAAGAGGAAGAAGAATGATTTTTGTTAAAGAGGAGGGAAAACATTTATGACATTTTTGATCAAAAGGAGGAAAAATGCTTCTGTTATTTTGATGAAAAGGAGAAAAAATGTTTTTGGTATTTTAATAAAAGAGGGGGAAAATAATTTTGACACTTTTGGAAAAGAATAAGTGAAAAATGAGAGAAGAGTCTCATCACGATGATTATTATGTTCTCACTTGTATTAGGTTTACCTAAATGCAAAAATAAATGTCGGACGGGACCCGAGCCTAGGAAAATTGGGTTTGAAAAATATGTAAACCATGGTTTAACTTGTTTCCAGACATATGGACAAGGTCCCATTTTGAAAAAGAAGAAATCGCGTGAAAATTTGGGTGGCATGCCGACTCGGCATTTCAACAGAGTTTCATGTAGCAACTAGAAAACTAAATATGAATGCCCTGGATTTGACTCCTATATGAGGGTATGCAGTTGTTGGGTTAGTGGAAAGGTTCTTCCCTTTGGCATGACTTCCGCGATATACTTATTTCTTTTAAGGGCAATCGGTAGGTGTGGACAAGCCATTTGAATACCTAAGTGTATGTGAATTCCCTCACTATATACCTCGTGGGGACAGTACATATGAGAGGAAATTCGATATACTCAACGTACGTGAATGAATTCCCTGTTATATACCTACCATCGTGAGTTTGGTCAAGCAGTACGATGTGAGGGGAACCGTTCGATATACGTCGAAGGTACTGGGCAAATGGAAGGTGAGAGTCATATTGCTTATGCTAACTGGCCCCTTCTGGACCAGCGCCCATCACAAAGTGACCCTCCAGTACATGATAATTTTTGGTCAATATAACAATGCTCTTGGTGATGTAGTGCGCAAAATGCTTGATTCTTGATTAGTATATTATAGAGAGTTTATTTTAGTTCATATGATGAGCACCATATTAATAGGGAAGAATTTACAAGTATTATGAAAATTAAATCTAGAATTGAGCATGAAGATTACACTATGCATGGATACGTGAGAGCGAGTGATGTGTGAATACCTATAAGTGAGTGTGTGGTAGTGTATCTAAGTATGGATTGACTACAAGTGGTGTGTGATAAGTGAAAGTGAGCATGGATATGTGCAAGTGTACATGGGTAAGTGTGATAAGTGGAGGTGTGTGCTAGAGAAGCCTAAATATGGATATTCTAAGTGGTGTGTGAAGCATGTGAGCACAAGTGACCTTATATAATAGTGTGAGGTATACATGGAGAGTAGTTACAAGTGTGTGAAGTGAAAGTGAGTAAGATGTGATATAAACACGAGGTAGGTGTATATAAGAAGTAATAGAGGAGAAAAGAGAAGAATGGATCTACCCATTGGTAGTCTCGTGTAAATTATTTTGAAAAATGGTCGTAAAATGCAATTCATAAGTCCAAATCGTGCAAGGGGAATATAGTTGGAAATTTTATTCAGAGAACTTTGAGAATTCTTTGGGCTGCTCGCAGGTTCGGGAGTTGACTTTGGGTCAAATGGGGCTCGAAAATGCCCAACGGTCTTTTGGACAGGAGATTCTCACAGGAAAACGGATCATTCGTCCGAACCGTAAGGTCGATTCAGGAACAAGATAGACTGTTGGAAAGAGTATTTAGATCCCTTCAAAGATTCATTCATTCTCGTTTGGTTTGAAGAGTTGACCTTGGTCAAACGGGGCTCGGAAGCACCCGGTGACCCTTCGAAGTAAAACAGGTCGTTCGTCCGTACTGTAAGGCTGATTCACGCACAGGGAGGACCGCTGGAAAGAATATTTAGATCCATTAGAATATTCATACTTTCTCTTTGGAGCTGAAGAGACGACGGGAGTCAAATGGAATCCTGGAGCACCCGGTAGCCTCCGGGTCAGTTTTTTGGGGAAAACGGAACGTTCATTCGAACGGTAAGGGCGATTCGTGCACGGGGTGGACCGTTAGAAAGGGGATTCAGAGACTTTGAAGATTCATTGATCTTTATCTCGGGTGAGTAAGTTGATTGGGATCAAAACAAGGCCCGGGAGTGGTCGGTGTCCTCCAGATCGATTTTTATTAGTAAAATGGATCGTTCGTCCAAATTATTACGCCGATTCGTGAACGGGGCAAACCATTGGAAAGGGGATTCAAAGACCTTATAAGATATATTTACATTTCTCTATGACGATGAAGTTGATCAGGGTCAAACGGGGCTCGAGAGCGCTCAATGGCCTCTAGATCGGTCTCGGAGTATGACCTAGGATTAATGGTAATTTGGGAGGTGCTAGGGACCTAAGGAGAGACTTAGGATGGCCCAGAATGTGGTGTCTACACTAATAGAATTATGAAATAAAATAAGAATATAAAAATCACATAATTTAAAGACACAAGTATTTAATGTGGTTCACTAAAATTGTGAAAAACAGCCTTAATACTAAAAGCCTTTTGTTTACTAGATTAATAACAAATAGTTATAAGTTGAGTAAACTCCGAACAAATTTTTTAGGCAAAACTATTTTCGAGAAACACAAGATGTGTTATAAAATCTTTTTCTGAATGTATGGATTAAATTCGATAGTTGATTACCGTAAGTTTAGTTTTTAACAAACATCTACTATCTTTGCCATGCAGTCCCAATCACAATAAAAATTAAGAACATTCACAGAAATAAACCCAGGAATTTTAACGTGGTAAAACCCTTAAACAAGGGAAACATCCACGGTGCACTCTACGGCACAAAACAAAAATCCACTAGAATAAAAATCAGGTTACAACACTTAAGCAAACCACAAAGATCCTAACCTAAGTTCATAATGTACCTACACGAGATTATCCACACCAAAGGTATTCTGACTTAGAACTTGATGCTTTCTTGCTGCTTCTTTGTCTTTTCCTTTATTTCGTTTACTTTGAATTCAGATTCCAGCAACTCTTTCAAGTACAAGATTCTCAAATAGAACCACAGTGTCTAAGTGTTTGTGTGAGATAGTGTTTGTGATGTGTTACTACATGAAAACATGCAACTCACCCTCTCAAGATTTATACAAACTTTCCTAACAAATTACAATAGTTCTAATATGAAAGTTATTTCCGAATCTGGATTTCTCAAGCAAATACTTCTTGATCTTTTATATAACCACAGATCTCAAGGATACCTTGCTCAGAAGACGGTTCAAGGTCTTATATAACTTCTGGATTTCGAAAACATTTTTGAAATTGTAAACCTCCAATTACAGATCCAACTAGACTAGAAGTCTACTTTATCAAATCAGATTCAGACTCATGCAAGCATTGGTTCAACAAGTTTTGATCTAAAACTTTATTTTTCAGATCTGAACGCATTAAAACTTTAGCACGAGTTCATTTGTCTTCCTATTATTTTTGTACACCAGTATTTCATAAAATATGAAATAAAAACTTAGAAACATACACATCTCACTAGATCTGAAATTAATTTTTGAAAATAAAGATTTTATTTCAAAAACTAGTTGAAAGATATTAGATCTAAGAAATCAGATCTAAAAAGAAAACAAAAAATATACGTGAGATGTTCTCCTTTAGAAAGACGCAATTTTAATTATGAAACTTAAATCTTGCTTAGAGACGAGTTTTGAGAGAATCAACGTATTTGAAGAGGACTTCAAATGAAAAACACAAAACCAACAACACAAAAAGCCTATAAAGATCTAACTCTGAAAAGGTGGGTTTTCTGATGCATGGAATTTTTAGGTTTTGGTGTTTGGTTAGAAGAAATCTTACAGAGGTTTAGATTTACGAAGAAACTAGGGTTTCCTCTATCTCTTTTTTTCCTCTTCTCCGTTCTCTATCTTCTCTTCCTTCTCCCTACTCCCTCTTTTCTCTCAAGTTTAACGAATTGGAAAAAGTCTTAAAATGTTGAGGCTTGGTCTCCTTTTATACTGAGCGAAGAAGGATCGCAAACATCAACATCAATCCTACGGCTGAGATCAAGTCTAATTAATTTGACTTTGATCCAACGGTTCGTCACAAGCAATGGTTTAAACTAACACTGATTGGTTAAGGCTTGGGTCACACAGATTGACTCTAAACACATTAAGAGCGTTGATGAAGTTGATCCAAGGGATGAGATTGAATAAGCGTTTTGTGTCTAAGAGAAAACACTCATCGCATCGTTGGAAAGACAACACGTGTACGCATCAGATAAAATAACAAACGCGTGTTGAAACTAATTACAAGGCACAACTCCAACTCTCTAGCGCTTTCGAATTCTACCCACCCAAACAATAATCAAAGAATTCAAGTTTTTGAAATTCCATTTTAATCCATAAAACTTTTAAAACCAATTTTTAATTAATTCAAAAATCATTTAAAAAATGTTTAAAATTATATAAAATGATTTGTTTGGAATTAAATTGATTTTAAAATGATTTTAAAAGTTGATAAACCATTCAAGCATATATGTAATATGTAGGATGCTGTGCAAGTGTCCTATTTGTGGTTTTAGGGTTAGAATTTACTTCCCTTTGAAGATTCTGTTGGACTGAATTTGTTCTTGAAGTATGTACCTTTGAGGAGATGGAGTTCTCAAGCTATACTAACCTATTTTGTCTACATATCCAAACTAGTTGGAACTCCTATATATGTAGACTCAAGTGAGTCAATATATAGTGTGTTCTCAATCTCCCCCTTTGGATATTGGAGACAAATTCCCTTGAGTATTCTGTACTCTTGGGTCAAAAATAAAAAGAAATCCTATGTGTCCTATACAAAAATTCTAACTACCCTTTCCCATCCTAGAACCGAAAATAAGAAAAAAAATACATTACTCAACTACATACAGACCAATACCCTACAAAGTATAAACAAGATGTAAAAAGGGTCTGAAATGCCTGTAAAAAGATAAACACTAAATTTGGCATATTAGTTGAGTTAGAATAGGAATAAATGGTAAAAACGTTAAGCAATACTCAAATCTTCTCTCCCAATTTTTCTCAAATATACAAGGGGTATAAATAAAAAAAATATAGATATTAATTGAGAGTAATCATGAATATAGGAGTACACAAATACTCAAAACGAATGTTATCTAATGGTTATTAAAGAGATCTGCGAACTGTTTATGAGTGTTCAGATATTGAATAAGGAGGTCTTTGGATTCGATAAGGTCACGAATAAAATGATGTCTAATCTTTATATGCTTAGTTCGTGAGTGCAAAACAGGATTTTTGGAAATATTAATAGCACTTTTATTATCACAAAACATGGTTAATTGTTTTTTTTGAGACCATAATCACTACGCATTTGTCTAATCCAGAGTAATTGAGCACAACAACTACCAGCTGCTATATATTATCATTCGGCACTAGATAATGAAATGAAATTATATTTCTTACACGACCAACCAACAAGATTATTGCCTACATAGTAGCAAGCACCATAAGCGCTCTTACTGTCATCAGAACAATCGCCCCAATCGGCATCGGTGTATCCAACAATAGAACTAGTTGTATCTTTTGTGTACCAAATACCAAGTTTTAGAGTACCCTTAACATATTTAATAAATCTTTTTACACTTAATAAGTGAGATTCTTTAGGGTTACTTTGATATCTAGCACATATACACATGGCAAAAGATATATTAGGTCGAGATGCGGTAAGATACAACAAACTCCCTATCATACTTCTATAAAGAGTGGGATCTACATTTTTCCCATTATCTTCCTTGGATAGTTTAGTTGAAGTACACATGGGGGTTCTAGAAGGTTTAGCATTATCTAAGCCGAATTTTTTAACTATGTCTGCAGCATACTTGAATTGAGATATACAAAAACCATCACTACATTGTTTTACTTGTAAGCCCTAAAAATATTATATTTCACCCATTAAAGACATCTAAAATTCGGTATGCATGATATCAGAAAAATTCTCTATTTGTTTAGGATAGGTGGAATCGAAAATAATATTGTCCACATATACTTGCGCGATTAAGACATGGTGATTTTCCTTTCTAACAAATAATGTTTGATCATTTCCGCCGCAGATAAAATTGTGAGACACTAAGAAGGTCAGCAATCTATCATACTGAGCTCTAGGATCTTGTTTCAAAACGTATTAATCTTTCTTAAGCTTAAAGACGTGGTCCGGGTGTACAGGATCAACAAATCCTTTAGGTTGTTCTACGTAAACTTCTTCAGATAAAATTTTATTTAAAAAAGCGGATTTAACATCCATTTGGAATAACTTGAACTGCATATAACACGAAATTACTAGAAGGATACAAACTAATTCTAGACGAGTAACAGGTGAAAAAGTTTCGTCAAAATCAATTCCCTCAATCTGAGAGTAGCCTTGTGCAACCAACCTAGCGTTATTTCTAATGACCTCCCCATTTTCATCAGTTTTATTTTTTAAAATCCATCTTATGCCAATAGCCTTCGAACCTTTAGGTCTAGGAACCAGATTCCAAACATTGTGACTCGTAAATTGGATTAGCTCTTCTTGCATAGAATTTATCCAAAATGAGTCATTAAGGGAATCATTAATATTTTTAGGTTCGTCAAGAGAAACAAAACAAGAATATTGTGCCACTTGACGAAGTTGGGATCTAGTTCGAACTGGTTCCGAAGGATTACCAGCAATGGTTTTAATGGGATGATCTTTAGAAACCAAGGTGGGTACAGAAGGATCCCCAAGTGACAGTGAATCAGTATCATCTTGAGGATCAGAGGGTAAAACAGGATTGTCCTCATAAAATGTTACTGTTTGATTCTCACTACTCCTAGCACTTGTGTCATCTACAATTACATTAATTGATTCCATAATAGTCTTGGCTCTATTATTGAAAACACGCAAAGCCCTACTATTTTAGGAATAGCCAAGAAAAATTCCCTTTTCTCCCCGAATATCAAATTTTGAAATATGCTCTCTATCTTTGCAGATATAGCAGATACTACCGAAGGTTTTAAAGTATTTTAGATTAGGCTTTTTGTGAAACCATAACTCATAAGGAGTTTCTTTGGAATTTTTCCTGAGGTAGATACGATTGATAATGTGACACGCGGTTTGGACTACTTCTACCCAAAAATATCTAGGGAGATTCTTAGCATGTAACATAACCCTAGCCATTTCTTGTAATCTCCTATTCGTACGTTCAGCTATACCATTCTGTTGCAGGGTTTTGGAAGTGCTAAACTCATGTTTATAGCCATTAGCTACACAATACTCAGAAATTCCAGAGTCTATAAACTCTCCACCTCTATCACTCCTAATACGACATACTTGGGTAGCCTTCTCATTCTCAATTTTCAAGAGGATTCTTAAGAATTCATTGAAGGTTTCTGATATATGCTTCATAAAAGCTACCCATGTATATCTCGTATAGTTGTCTACTATAACTAGGATGTATGAGTTTCCACAGAAACTAACAGTTCTAGAGGGACCCATGAGGTCCATGTGGATAAGTTATAGGGGCTTAGTGGTAAGGACATCTTTAACTTTCTTATGTGGGGATTTACTTATTTTTCCTTCCTAACAAGGTCCACATACAAGATTAAAAGAATTTTTAATTTTTGGTAAGCCTCTAACTATCTCTTGGGAACTCAATCTTCTAAGGTTATCATAATATGTGTGTCCCAATCAATTGTGCAAAAGATCAGAATCCTCTAATCTAGCAATTTTATAAGACTCAAAATTAGGAATTATTGTGTAACAGTTTTTTGGGGTTCTGTTTGCTGTTAAAATATAATTTCCCTTTTCATCGATAATTTTGCAATCATTTTTAGAAAAGGTAACTGAGTGATTGGAGTCACAAAATTGTGATATACTTAAGAGATTGGCTTTAAGGCTTTTAACTAATAAAACATCATTTAGTTCACGAAGCCCTTGCTCACTCAATGTTCCCTTACCTATGATCTGAGAAGAAACACCATCTCCAAACATGACACTACCTCCAAACATGACACTACCTCCAAGAAAGTCTGTCTTGTTTTTCAATTTTGTTTCATTCCCAGTCATATGTTTAGAACATCCGGAGTCTAAATACCATCCAGTTGAAGTGCTTTGTGCCTTTAAAGAAGAAATGACAATGTTGCACTTGAGTTGGGGTAGTGAAAAATCTTTTCTAATCCAAATAGGCTTAGTTTTCAAATTTTTGTTGCCCTTTCACTTTGAAAAGATTTGAGGGGTCTTTCTAAATGATTTCTTCTTAGTCTTGGACCCTCACTTTTTCTTTTTAGAGTTAGAGTTGTTTGTGGCCTGTCTAGGAAGTACATAAGTATTTCTGGATTTCCTAGAATAGTTCAAGTTCTGGTAGGTAGGAGTGTATGTCCTTTTCTATAAACATTCATCTAGAGTATGTCCAAAGATATCACAATAGGAACAATACTGATGGGTATGGGACTTGACTTTCTTATTAAAGTCTTTGAAAATTGGCTTGGATCTATTGGGTACAGTAGTCCAATCATCACTAGATTTAGGTTTCTATCTTTGGTCTTTGGCAATAGGACAAACATATTTGGTTTGACAGTTTGGTTTCAACTGTTGATTGTGCCGACTATGTATTATTTGAGAGACATTGAGACTAGATTCACCTTTTTGAACACTTTGATAAGTTTAGCCTTGTTTTACAAAAGAAACATTTTCAGGAGAAACTTTGGTATTACTTGTGTGCACTATTTCTCCAAAACCTGGGCTAGACTTATCTTCACAGTCAAATTTACTTCCAGTAACAATTTATTTATAAGTCTTGGTTTGTGTTTCAAAATGTTGACATTTTTTAAAAACATTTGAAACCTTTTGCTTTGACTCTTCTAGTTCAATAAGGGTTGCCTTGTATTTTTGTTCAAATTCATGTTTCTTTTTAATCAAAGAGTTTATTTTCAAGTTGTAATTCTCAATATCAGTCTTATGAGCAACACATTGGGCAGCATAATCTTCAGTCTTCTTCCTAATCGTTTGGTTAAGCAAATTAATTTAAGGTTTTTATCATTTTCTCTAGGTGGGTACTCTTCTTAACCGTTTTAGTGTACAATTCATGTAGATCAGACATGTCATCATCAGACTCACTATGTGCTTCATGTGAATTGTCCCCTATGATTTGTTTAGGTTCTTTACTCATGCACACGTTCAATTCATCATCAACATTCTCACTCTGACTCACATACAATCTTTCAGCAGTAATAGGAGCATAATTATTATCAATATCATTAACAACATCAACAGGCATAGTAGGTTCATGAACAGACAAGCATGCATCATCATTATATATTATCTTAGCAAAGAAAGACATCCAGTTCTCATTTATCTGGGTTGACTCAGTTTCATCCTCATCAGAATCACTAGAGTCGTCCCATATCTTACACATATTGACCTTGTTGTTGTTATTAAAACTAGCTGGACATTTACTAGCATAGTGACCAAGTTTACCACAACGATGACATTTAACATATTTTATGTCAGGTTTAGGTCTGTTGGTGTCATAATTCCTCCTATTGTCATAAATGTGTTTGGTGTTGTCTGTATTATGAGGTTTGTAAGATTGATTACCTTGATAATTTGATTTTCCTTGTTTAGAGGCTACAGCATTTCTGAATTTCAAAATCTTTTTGAAATGCTTACTCATAAGAGTTATTTCATTGTCAAGGTTTTCTAAATCACACTTTTTAAGACAGTCAGTGTCAAAATATATAGGGTTTAATTTAGTCACTTGTAATTTGGATGAAAACATAACATTAGAACTAGAGGCTCTAGTGGTTTGTCTGGTCAATTATTTTTTTAATTCAATAGTCCTAAGTTTACTGCTAAGTAGTTCAGGATTCATATTAGGGTCATTCATTTCCTCAATATCATATCTCTTGTTGTCAAATTTAGATGGCATTGGACTAAGAATCTTTGACACAATTTCCTTTTTACTGTAGGTTATACCATTTGCATAAAGTTTTGTAAAAATATCAGTTAACCTTGTGTAGAAATCGTCAAAGGATTCATTGTCATTCATAATCAGGGTGTTATATTGCTGAATAAGCATTTGGGGTTTTCCAGCTTTGACACATTCATCACCCTCGTGAGCAATGACTAAGGTATCCCATGCCTCTTTAGAAGTAGAACAAATGGATATTCTTTTGAATTCATGTTCATTAATGGACATAAAGATGGCATTTTTTCCTTTGTTATTATCAAGAGACAGTTTTTTCTCTTCCTTAGTAAATTCACTGAGAAGTTTCTTAATCCTTGTTGGATCAGTGACAGAGGTAGGTTTAGTAGGATGTTCATACCCTGTTTCAATCATTTTCCAAACTTCATCACCTAGGGTTCCTTGAATAAAAGTAATCATTCGTACTTTCCAGTACGAAAAATTGTTTCCATCAAAGAGTGGTGGTCTGGATGGGTTACCTAACTTATCAAATTTTTCTTCCATACTCAGATATTTTCATAAATAAATTCCGAAAATAATTTCTCAAGTTTCAGGATCACAAAAGGTGGTCCTGCTCTGATACCAGTTGAAAAACAGCCTTAATACTAAAAGCTTTTTATTTACTAGATTAATAATAAATAGTTATAAGTTGAGTAAACTCCGAACAAACTTTTTGGGCAAAACTCTTTTCGAGAAACAAAAGATGTGTTATAAAATCTTTTTCTGAATGTGTGGATTAAATTTGATAGTTGATTACCTTAAGTTTATTTTTTAATAAACATCTACTATCTTTACCATGCAGTCCCAATAACAATAAGAATTAAGAACATTCACAGAAATAGACATGGGAATTTTAACGTGGTAAAACCCTTAAATAAGGAAAACATCCATGGTGTCCTCTACGGTACAAAACAAAAAATCCACTAGAATAAAAATCAGGTTACAACACTAAGCAAACCAAAAAGATCCTAACCTAAGTTCAGAATGTACCTACACGAGATTATCCATTCTAAAGGTATTCTGACTTGGAACTCAATCCTTTCTTGCTGCTTCTTTGTCTTTTCCTTAATTTCATTCTCTTTGAATTCAGATTCCAATAACTCTTTCAAGTATAAGATTCTCAAATAGAACCACAGTGTTTAAGTGTTCGTGTGAGATAGTGTTTATGATGTGTTACTACATGCAAACATGCAACTCACCCTCTCAAGATTTATACAAACTTTCCTAACAAATTACAACAGTTCTAATATGAAAGTTATTTCTGAATCTTGATTTCTCAAGCAAAGATTTCTTTATCTTTTATATAACCACATGTCTCAAGGATACCTTGCTCGAAAGACGGTTCAAGGTCTTATACAATTTCTAAATTTTGAAATTGTAAACCTCCAATTGCAGATCCAACTAGACTAGAAGTGTACTTTATCAAATCAGATTCAGACTTAACATGCAAGGACTGGTTCAACAAGTTTTGATCTAAAACTTTATTTTTCAGATCTTAATGCTTTAAAACTTTATCACGAGTTCGTTTGTGTTCCTGTTATTTTTGTACACCAGTATTTCATAAAATATAAAATAAAAACTTGGAAGCATACACAACTCACTAGATCTGAAAATTATTTTTGAAACTAAAGATTTTATTTCAAATACTAGTTGAAATAGATTAGATATAAGAAATTAGATCTGAAAATAAAACAAAAAATATACGTGCGATGTTCTCTTTTAGAAAGACTCAGATTCAATAATGAAACTTAAATCTTCCTTAGAGATGAGTTCTAAGAGAATCAACGTATTTGAAGAGGTCTTCAAATGAAAAATACAAAACCAACAACACAGAAACCCTATAAAGATCTTACTCTGAAAATGTGGGTTTTTTTATGTATGGGATTTTTAGGTTTTGGTGTTTGGTTAGGGAGAAATCTCACAGAGGTTTGGATTTACAAAGAAACTAGGGTTTCCTCTTTTTTTTCTCTTCTCCCTTCTCTCTCTTCTCTTCCTTCTTTCTACTCTCTCTTTTCTCTCAGGTTTAACAAATTGGCAAAAGTCTCAAAATGCTGAGGCTTGGTCTCCTTTTATACTGAGAGAAGAAGGATCGAGAACATCAGCATCAATCCTACGGCTGAGATCAAGTCTAACTGGTTTGACTTCGATCCAACGGTTCATCACAAGCGATGGTTTAAACTAACACTGATTGGTTAAGGCTTGGGTCACACGAATTGACTCTAAACGCATGCAGAGCGTTGATAAAGTTGATCCAAGGGTAGATATTGAATAAGCGTTTTGTGTCTAAGAGAAAACACACATCGCATCATTGGAAAGCCAACACATATACGCCTCAGATGAAATAACAAACACGTGTTGAAACTAATTACAAGGCAAACCTCTAACTCTCTAGCGCTTTCGGATATTACCCAGCCAAACAATCAACAAAGAATTCAGGTTTCTGAAATTCCATTTTAATTCACAAAACTTTTAAAACTAATTTTTAATTAATTTAAAAATCATTTAAAAAATGTTTAAAATTATATAAAATGATTTTTTTGGAATTAAATTGATTTTAAAATGATTTCAAAAGTTGATAAACCATTCAAGCACATATGTAATATGTAGGATGCTGTGCAAGTGCCCTATTTGTGATTTTAGTGTTAGAATTTACTTCCCTTTGAAGATTCTCTATGACTGAATTTCTTCTTGAAGTATGTACCTTTGAGGAGATGGAGTTCTCAAGCTATACTAACCTATTTTGTCTACATATCCAAACTAGTTGGAACTCCTATATATGGAGACTCAAGTGAGTCAATTTATAGTGTGTTCTCAAATTGGCTATGTCCATAAGAGAGGATGGAAGGTTTCACTATAGGAGAATATGTGTTATACACTTAATCAATCATTTGAACACTCCATCAACTCACAATATTAATCTCATAATGTTGTAGAAAACTTCACTTAAGGAACTCATAAAACGGGCTTATTTCTTGAACTCACTTATAACTAAAAATGACTTAGTTATAAACCTCTCTCTAATTATTGTTTCACTTAATTTCTGATGTGTCTTTCAACAATGAAATGCCTTCCTTATATAGGTTGCCAGAGATAGGATTAAATGATTAAACAAATCCTTGGTGTGATGGTGGTGGAGAATTTAATGGGTTTACTGATCTCTTAATGGGGTTGTTGGTGGTGAAGCTCTTAATGGAGTATTAAAGAAAATGGTGATGCCACTTTCAATGGCTACCACATTCAATAATGAGTCAGACTTCAATAATATCCACGTTGGAAAACCTTGCCAATCAAAATGTGACTGCTTCAACTAATCCTGGGATAACAACTAGTAACCTCTTGAGGACTATACTGATATCCATCAATCCCACATGACTCCACCCGATGTGGAGTCGCCTCCAACTTCAACAAAAGTTGAGATTGAGAAGCTTTAGGCAATGTCTAAACTTCTCTACCGTTAATGGTTTTGTGAGTATGTCCTTCGCGTTGTCATTAGTGTACACCTTCTTGTTGACAACATCGCCAGAATTTACCTAATCTCGTACCTTATGGTTTCCCACATCAATATACTTTGTGCGGGCGTGGTACACTTGATTCTTAGCCAATTACAAAGCACTTTTACTATCACATTGAAGTTGAATTATCTCTTGCTTCATCCCGAGCTCACTCACCAAACCTTTCAACCATATCGCCTCTTTCAATGCTTCCGTGAGTTCCATGTACTCTGCTTCTGTAGTAGACCAAACACTAGTTGCTTATAGAATAGATCTCTAAGAAACCGGTCCACTAGTGATAGTAAATACATAACCTGTGGTTGATATCCATTTGTCTAAATCACCCACATAGTCCAATTCTACGAACCCTATAATACATCGGCTTCTTAATCTCGCTCGAATAGAATACTCGTAGTTTTGGTTCCCTTAAGATATCTCAGAATTCTTTTAACAGCTTTTCGGTGTTCTTTTCCTGGATTCGACATGTACTTACTAATCACTCTAACTCCTTGGTCAATATTCGGTTGTGTGCAAACCGTGGCATACATGAGACAACCCACCACACATGCGTTTGGTGTTGTCGACATCTCTACGATCTCATCATCCGTAGAAGGACATTACTTTGCAGACAAACCAAAATGAGAAGCTAATGGCATCGATACACGCTTGGCATCGACTATGTCAAATTTCTCAAGAATTTGTGATATGTACTTCTTTTGAGATAGCCATACCTTGCCTTCTTTTCTATCCTGCTGAATTTCCATACCAAAGATCTTTTGTGCAGCTCCAAGATCCTTCATGTCAAAATCTTGAATTAACTCAACCTTAAGCTCCTTAATCTTTCACATGTCCCGATAAATGATGAGCATGTCGTCCACATGTAGTATTAACAAAATAAACGAGCCATCCTGAAATGTTCGATAGTACGCACAATGGTCATTAACACACCTAGTGTAACTAACCTTCATTATGAAAGTGTCAAACCATTGGTACCATTGTCGTGGAGACTACTTAAGGACATATAAGGACTTCTTGAGCCTACACACATGGTTCTCCTAGCCTACTTCCTTAAACCCTTCTGGATGCACCATGTAGATAACTTCTTTTAAGTCACCACTTTATAAAATTATCTTCATTTCCATTTGCTCCAATTCCATATCAAATTGAGAGACCATAGATAACAACACTCGTATAGAAGTGTGTTTCACTACCAGAGAAGAGATCTCATCATAGTCCGTTCCCCCTTTCTATGAAAACCCCTTAGCTACTAACTTGGATTTGTACTTAGGTTATTCCTCTTTGTTGATTGCTTTCTTCTTCTGAAACACACATTTAGAACTAATGCATAGGTCCTTAGGTTCAAAACTAATTATCACACAAAATTTTTGCATAGAGAATCCATCTCTTCTATCATATCACCCATCCAACCTTGTTTACCTTCAGTATTGATGGCTTCATTTTAAGTAATTGGATCACCCTCTCTTAACTGCTTCGTCTTCCCAACCAAATCGCTAGGCTGATTTGATTTCACGATGAGTTCAATCATGTGCTATAGATGGTTTATGCTCCACCTATTGAGGTTGCTCCACCTCAACTAATCTTTTTTTAGATTCCTCCTCCCTATGCTCCACCTCAACTATGTTGTCATTTGGTTGAGTATCAATAGTACCGTTAGTTGATGTTTCATCAGTTTTGGTAATTGGTGGTCTTGGAACATAAATAGGAACCTTAACGGTTTTAACTCCACCGTCATTTGCAACTTCTTGAAATTTCTTATGCATAAGCATAGCCCCCTTATCAAATTTCACATCCTGGCTAACAAATAGCTTTCTTAATGTGGGATCCCAAAGCTTGTGACCCTTCACCCCTTTTGTAAAATCGAGAAAGATATATGAACCAGTCCTTGGATCATTTTTTGTCCTTTTATCATTGGGAACGTGAGCATATCCTGGACACCCAAATACTCTCAATTGTGAGTAATCAACATCTTACCCATACCAAACTTCTTCGGGACACTTCAATCCAAGAGTTGCATTTAGAGACTTATTAACCAAATATACGAAATGGTCAATAACTGCGCCCCTAAAGATTTTGGCAACCCAGCATAAAACCTCATGTACCTTGCCTTCTCCATAATGGTGCGGTTCATTCGCTCTGCAACACCGTTTTGTTGTGGAGTTTTTTTCATGGTAAAATGCCTGGTGATGCCAGCATAATTACAAAAGTGAAGAAATTTGCCATCCTTATATTCTCCTCAATTCTCTCTCATCAAATACTTGATCTTATTTTTGGTTTGAGTGTCCACCATAGCCTTCCACTACTTAAATTTATCGAAAACCTTCGATTTTTCTTTCAAGTAGTAAACCTGAACTTTATAAGAGAAATCATCAATTAAAGTTACAAAATGTTTAAACCTGTTCAGGGATAGAATATCTGAAGGCCCATAAACATCGAAATGAATATAGTTAAGAAAACCTTTACTTTTGGTCATAGAGGTAGTGAACTGAACTCTAGTTTGCTTTCCCATCACCCAATACTTGCCAAATTCGAGCTTGCATCCGTGAACTCGTTTCAGAAACTTCCGTCGATGAAGTTCTTCCACGCCCTCTTTGGCTCATGTGACCAAGTCTCATGTGCAATAACTGTAGCTTGTCAACTTCTAGTTTTGTAGAGACTACCGCTCTACCGGTTACCATGGTTCCCTTCAATCTGTAAAGATTGTTAGGTGATTTTGTGCCTCGCAAAACCACCATTGATCCCTTCTTCAGTTTTAAGGTCCCATCCTCATCTTGAATCACACACCTATTGTCGTCGAGTGTGCCCAAAGAGATCAATTTTTTCTTGAGTATCGGAACATGTCTAACGTCACTTAGAGTTCGAACAACACCATCCCACATCTTGATTCTCACCGTGCCAATTCCCACAACCTTGAACTTAGCATTATTTTCCATGAGAATATTTCCACCCTTTTGTGGTTTTTATTGATCAAACCACTCTCGGTAAAGGCACATGTGATAGGATCATCTTGAGTTGAGAATCCACCCACTTTCATGATCAGAGGAAAAACAAGTACCTCTGTGACATCTTCTTGTGTTGCAATACCCGCAACATCTTTTATAACAACACCTTTCTTATCTCCCTTTTGCATCTTCGGGTAATTCTTCTTGATATGACCTTTCTTGTAACATTTGTAACAATCAAAGTATTCGTGAGATCTATTGGTTCTCCAATTTTTGGCGCCCGTGACCTTGATCTTCCTCTTCGTCCACTATTGCCAATCTTGGCAACTAAGCCTTCATTTTGAGAAGAGGAGATATTATTTCCATTCTTTTTCATGGTCACATGAGAAAAGATGTCTTGGACTACCTCGTTGAACTTGAGTGTAGTCTTCCCGAACATTAGAGTGGTGACGAAATGTTCGTATGAATCAGGCAACGATGCAAGCAATAGCAAGGCTCGATCTTCCTTTGTCATTTGAATATATACCCAATTCAAATCATTTATCAAGTCTTTGAACGTGCTGATGTGCTTCATCGTATCTCCATCCTCATTCATTTTGAGCTTGAATAGTTATGGACGTACTTTTCCCCAAGTATACTTCTTCTAACGTGGTCCACATGCCCTTGGCAGTAGTCTCCTCCACCACGTGATTTAACACCTCATTAGTGATATATTGTTTAATAGAAGAAGCTGTGTGTCTATCAATATCAAGCCACTATGCATCTGACAGGCCTCCTGGTTTGTTCTGAATGCCTAACAAAGCTATTTCAAGCCTTTGTTTGACTAGAACGCCTCGCATCCATCGTTGCCATAGGAAAAAATTGATATTTTTGCCACAAGGCTTAATTTCAAATTTCATGGAACCACCTGATCCATAACTAGCATCTCACTACTTTGAGTTTGTGCTCGCAAAAGCAACGTCAGGACTAACATTTGATTTATTTCCGCCATTAGGAAAAATTCACAAGCTTGTCCTTAAACACCTCTTGAACGTTTCGAACCGGTCTACCGGTGTAATTAGCAACCGTAGCTCTGATACCACTTGTTAGCGATGAATTTAGAAAGCCTCAAAACACCACTTGCCAGTTGTGTGAAATACAACCTAAGACCTTTTCCCTCAAGCTACTAATTCAACTTACTAATAGAATTATGAAATGAAATAAGCATATAGCAACCACACAATTTAGAGACACGAGTATTTAATATGGTTCACTAAAATTGGCTACGTCTATAGGAGGGAAGGAGAAGTTTCATTATAGGCGAATATGTGTTACACAATCACTGATTTGAACAATCATTCAACTCATAATATTTTAGGAACCCTCACACAAGAAACTCACAAAATGGTCTTGTTTCTTGCACTCACTTACAACTAAAAATGCCTTAGTTGCAAAACCTCTGTCTAATTGCCATCTCACTTGATTTCTAGTGTGTCTTTCAACAATAAAATGCCTTCCTTATATTGGTTGCCACAGAGAGGATTAAAGGATTAAACAAATCCATGATGGGATAGTGGTGGAGCTCTTAATGGGCTGTTGGTGGTAGAGCTATCAATGGAGCATTAGAAAAAATGAAACATTAGAGAAAATGGGGCTACCACTTTCAATGACTGGCACATTATACTAAGCCAGATTCCAACATGTCTCACTAGTAACTTCAAACCGCACACCGTCTACCTCTATCCACTAGGAGGCCATTAATATTACTTCCCATCTTTATCAATTGTTCATTTCCATGATAGGATATTACTTTTTATATTTAATATGAACTTGTTCAAGTTGTTGCAAAACATTCCAATATTTTCTTTCCCAATTATGTTTCTTGCTCACTGAATTATTTTTTGAACATAAATTGCAATGAGCTAGTGCATTGCGTTTTTTTCTCCTAGTTTTGCTTAGGTGAAATATTTTTGACCTTGTTAAATGTGAAATATTTTTCATCTTCACAAGTGGAAAAATATTTTACAATGTGCATTGGGCAAAAAATTCTAATGTTTTTGAGATTCTGAATGCTGATTAGATTCTGTCTCCGAGTCCTGAAACTAAAAAAACATTAACTGGCTCCATTAACACATGCAAATGCCACTAACAAGCTTTGTTATATATCATCTCACATTCTGCGCTGATTCTAGTTGGTTCCTTCTTTACATACCAAAATTCAAATTCCAACTCCGTTAGGTTCCGTACTAAAATGTTTCTCACATCCTTAATACACACAGAATATTTGATACATTCTGCCGATATGAATGATATCAACATCTTCACTTGATTAGAACAGAAATTAAAGAGCAACTCGAGCTATTCATCATGATAAAGGAATTGCGATTTCTCTCATCTATTCTTACAAAATCAACCATATCTTCGTAAAACAGTCTCAACTGATCACAAACCATGCAATGAACCTACCAAACTTGCAAATAACATGACAACAATCAATTCATACAAACAAAATGGTGAAAAACTTGCAACTCAAGTACGCAAACAAAAAACTTAAAATGATGAAATCATTTGTAACAATGAAGCAAATACACTTTTTAAATCCTAAACAGGTTTTAGTCTATACACTTTTAAATCATAAGGTTGTATATGACGACAGTAAAGGCGCGAAATACCGGATTAGTATACTAGCATACTCATGCACAAGGGCATATTGGTCAACTCATAAATGCATTAAAATGAGATTGTGTGTATACACACAATGTATTAAAAACTGGACAATTGACCGAAACAATTCATATTCTTTTTTAATCCAAAAAGACTAATTTCAAGAGGTAGACATCTTCTAAAAATGTACACCTATAATCTGGGATGAGAGAAATGCTAGAAAGGTGAGAGGAGAAGCTCAATCTTAGTAAGTGCTGGTCGATACAATTAAGACTTAAAAAACACTGTAAGATTAATGTGTGATCTTTATTTCAGCACAATTCTGATGGGACTTCTTTCTTGAATGGTAGTTTCATTATTTCAGTTCAAGCAAAGCACACATCCTGACTTGTGTAACGAATGTCAACTGCTGTAAGCGATGCACCTAATATGATGCCAATTATGTGAAGCTCGTCGTCATGTATAAAGTTGAATGGATTCATGACATGCATAAGAGAATAAAGAGATGAGTGAAATTTAATCACCCCATAACATCTGACATTCATAATGTCAATTTTCTTTCACACAAAAACCGACCATATAGTAAAGTATGCTAAAGTTGCATGACTATTATAATCACCAGCAAAGATACTATACTTTCGGATAAAGGGTCTAGCCTTAGCATTAAAATGTTGTGAAGTATTCTGACTGACAAGAAATATTGACCAGTGTATGGTCACCAAGTTTAGATAAATGGCACGTCTACAAAATACCAATTTACATAACCTGAAATCAATTTATTTGATTGGAGAAAGTGTTCATTCTTCCTTCGCTAATTTCAATTAATTCCATATCTTAAAATAAATTTGAATGTTTCAAAGAGAACGCAGAAAGGTAAAGAGGACATCAAAATTGTACAAACAAGAATTGATATCCAACAAAAGCATCATCAATGGATTCAATCAACACGCAGATCATATCGGAACAAAAAGGGCAAAACAGAAATGTACACACCATCAAATTGGAAATCATCAAAATCTGTACCAACATTTATGGGTCTTGACATACTATAAGAGTACACCAAATTGTGCTTCACTTCTCAAGTGTAACAGCGCGTTTTCAGCTTCCAAAAGAAAAAAAAAAACTTACAAATCCATGAGGAAAAGGAATCATTTTGACACCAATGTGATGAGTTCTAAATAATCTTGTATCCTCTGAAGCATTTTATTTTAGCTTCATGTATCTTCCTCTTCTTCCTCTTCTTCAATATGAGGATAAACAAGGATCTTCAGCCCATAATTTTCCATGCTTCGCTGCTCTTCTAGAATATTTCTGGCAGAATTTACGACAGATCTGCTCATATTGTTTACCTCAATCATCTCAAGGGACGAGATATCCCCTAAATCAAATGGAATCTCCTCGAGCCTTTTGCATTTGTCCAACACTAATCGTTGGAGTCTAGGAAAGTGGCTTTCGGAGGCAGTCCATTGTTCAATATCCAGATCCTGAAATTTCAGGAACTTGAGATGAAGAAAGTCACCATCAATTGTGTCCCACACTTGTCCCTTGAAAGCCTTTTCAAGTAACTTGAGAACCTCAAGGTTTGGTAGCCTTCCTATGGTTGACATTTCGCTCCAAGGAAGGCAAAAGCGTGTTAAAGTTAGTTTTTTCAGATTGGAGGGAAACGTATACAACGGTGAAAACTTTATGGGCCAGTTTACAAAATTGTGGTGACATAGCTTCAAATTTTCAAGGTGAATTAGACAGTCTAGATTAGGGAATGAACGATCCCATAATTCGGAAAAAACACATTTAAGCATCCTAATATTAGGAATCATCGAAAGCACTTGTTCATTTCCACAAGGGAGACAGAGTGTGGAAATTGCTTGCAGGTTATACAATGGAAGAGAATGCACAGATTTGTCACCACCAAGAGTGCAATAGGTGCGTATCCGCAAATGCCTCAACTTTGCCATCTTTCCAATATCACTCGGTAACTCGATGTATAGATGGTAAGATATTCCATCAAATATAAGTGTTTCTAGGTTCCGAAGGTTGGATATCGTTGGTGGGAGACTCTTAACAGGAGCCCGAATTGCTAAGTGCCTTAAATGAATTAGCAGTTCTATTTCATTGGGAACAAAGGTCAAGCCGACTAACTGTAATTCCAACACCCTAAGAAGTTTGAAGGACTCATACATAAAAGATGTTTGTTTTTTAGGCAAAGCAACGGAGTCATCCATAGCAAAACTCAAAAATGACCTTACATATGGGGTCAGAGGCTCTGTAGAAGCATACTGGAGAACATTAGAATTGACACACATGCGCCGTTTATCATCGGTGTTAGGATGCCACCAATGAAGAAACACAGCTTTTTCTCCAGGCATGTCAATAGGATGGATAAATTTCTCTTCATTGCCTTTTCGGAGAGACAGGTCATGCAAAAGATCATGGACACGGCACGCTTTGACTCCACCATCAGATCTTCTTTGGGAAACCATTAGGAGATTTCGGCTTACTAGATTCATCAAGCTCTCCTCTGCTACTTCCTCGATTCTCTTGGGCCCTTTTCGCGTGATAAATCCCTCAGCAATCCATAATAGCATCAATTTCCGCACCGGAATTTCATAGTCTTCAGGAAATGCTCCCAAATACAGAAAGCATGCTTTCAGTTGAGGAGGCATGTGATTGTAACTCAGTGCGAGTGTCTGCATGTACTGTTCCGGATCAGTTGTTATGTATGAACTTACACTTTGAGCAACCTCCTTCCACCACTGCTGACTCAAATTTGTCTTTGCAAGCAGTCCACCTATTACAATAACTGCAAGTGGTAGTCCTTGGCATTTCTTCGCAATAGCTTTTCCGATCTCAATTAGCCCTTCAGGGCAGCTATCTTTCCCGAAGGCCTTCTGTTTCAACAAATCCCAGCTTTCGTCTTCCGTTAAAAACCTCATGAAATGAGGGGAGCTACCAGGTTTGGCTAGCCAAACCACATCTGTGAGCCTGCTAGTTAGCATAACTCTGCTTCCATTGTTGTCGTTGGGTAAAAACTTTTGCAGATAATCCCAGGCCTCGATATCCCATATATCATCGATCACAATCAGATATCTCTTGCCTTGTAAGCTTCTGTAAAGCTCTTCGCATAGCCTTTGATCACTCATTTTACGAAGTTCGTCCGTGGGGAATGAAAAATAATTTAGAATACCCACAATTAAATCTCTCTTTCGATAGGATTGAGAAACACAGATCCATGGACGAATAGGGAAACGATATTCGACCAAACGATGATTGTACACTTTCCTGGCAAGAGTTGTCTTACCAAGTCCACCCATTCCAACGATGGACACAACATCCAGCTGCTTTTCATCTTCAACAAATCTCTCTACTATTGTCAAAGTTTCATCGTCTAAGCCCACAATAAGGTCATCCGTTACCGTACTGTTTGCACTAAATGATGAGCTTTCATCAGAGTATTCTACAGACTGAACAACCGTAATTCCATCAATCTTCTCCTCGTAAAACTCCATCACTTCAGCCTTTGTAGACTTGATCTTTTCCATGAGATCGTCAAGCTTTAGAGAACAATCAAAGAGGACATCACTTTTATGGCCCATGTTCCAGTTTTCATGCATAACATTATTAAGTACAAATGAATCAACAATGTCTTCTGCCTCATATGCAACATCTCCAATTCTGGATACAAGATTCCTCACTTTTGCATGCTCATTGCGACTCTTCTCTGAATCCTTGAGAAATGTTCTCAGAAATAGTAGCTCCTCGTAAAGAAGCTCCACTTGGGTTCGGTCCTTGTCAACAAGAATCAATGGGCTGTTGCAGTTTATCAGCTCACTCAAATTCTCCAACACAAAATCCACAGAAGAGTCTGTCATCTCGCTCTCCTAGTCCTAAGCTTTTGCTTGCAAAAAACCTCTGTATCAAACTAATGTTTGAGCAAAGTCTGTTGCAAAAAATATCGCATGCTTTTTACAGCAGCCACATAATAAAAAGCCATTATCCTCATGAGTAATTCTACTGTGACCGAATTTTAGACAAACTTTTTCCAGACACACTGACGTGGCAGCGTGTTATTGGTTGGTTTGTAGGTCCCACTGGCGTGGACCCCAAAAACCAACCAATAGCAAGCGGCCACGTCAGTGTGTCTAAGAAAAGTTTGTCTAAAATTCGGTCACAATAGAATTTTTCTTATCCTCATTGTACACTGAAAAGTCAAATCTCACTATTAAATGAACGTAAGTCACGAATACATGGACCAACGGGGGTGCGAGTACTAATTTATTAATGGAGATGACCATGCATGTAGTGGGCGATCCAGGAATTTAGGTGAATTGGGAGAAAAATTTCGAATGGTACTGGAGTTTCGGGAGCGAGAGCCCCTGAGGGTAATTTTATTTTTGATTATTTCGAGTTTTATACAAAGTATAGTTTTATAATGTTCAAACAACTACTCTCAATCATTATTAACAATACCTAATTAATTTCAAGAAATAAACAATGCTTAATAAATATTCACAATATCCTAATTTTAGTATTGATAACAATTGAATTTTGCTACAAAAATGAGTTAACTCTCCTAGAACCATTAAGGTTCAATTCAAGCACACCTGATAAAACAAAAACAACTTGATAAAGATCTCATCTCCAAAATCTACTCTGAACTTTGGAGATGTTCGATTGGACTAACCCTAAATATTTTTTTTTCAAATCTCAAATGGGGCGGCCGCCCCACTTGGGCCTAGTGTGAATTCACCCATGCATGCATGTAGACTACATCTATGACCCATATGCACGATATCTATTTGCCAAAAGCTTTTGGTGTAAAGTTTGGTCACAAAGATGGCAGCCATATTATATCATTCGTCCCCAATTCGCAACTTTTTACCAGTTCCGTCCCCAATTCGCAAGGTCGTGACTCTTCAAATTTGCTGACCGGTATCAAAAGTCGTATGGTTTCTTGAAAATTAAAAATCTCGAATGATAGGGAAAGATGATTTTGGAACTTAATTTTGTGACGTGGGAATGTCACTAGAGGACACTTTGAGGGGGTCACCTTGAAAGTGTTCCACACTAGGTAGACAGTGTGGCTGGTAGGGGTGCACATGGCTTTGGTTGGTTCAGTTCCACTATGGAACTAGAAAGAACCGAAGTTGATCGGTTTCATGGTTTTGGAACCAAAACCTAACCGATATCCTACCTAAACCGAACTGAATCGAACCAAACCATCGGTTCTCGATTTGGTTCGGTTCGGTTTACGATTCTGGTTTATGGTTCTGATTCGCGATTTCATGGTTCTAGTTCACGGTTCTAGTTCATGATTTTGCATTATTTTTGCATTTAATAATAGTTCGCTCAAATAATTTTTTAATAAATAAATAAATAACTTAAAAGTTAGCAAATATTAATAATCCAAGGTCATTACATCTTAACCAAATCATCAAATATTAACTTGCTTTATTTTTCTCAATTAATATTTTTCATTGAAATAATTTATTTAAAAAATATCATGGGCACACGCACAATTTGACAAAAACGAATTATCTAATTTCATTACATCATAACTAAAACATTAAATAGAAATAAAAATAGAAATATTTTTTAATAGCACTATAGATACCGAACATAAATTATAAAGTATCCAAGCAACTATTCGATCGGTTCTCGGGTTAGTTCCATTGATTCGATTCTTTCGTTTGGTTTCATAGGTTCGGTTCTCGGTTTGGTTTGGTTTGGTTCAGGTATAAAATCGAGAACCGAACTGAACACTTCTGTAAGGACATTTTTGTCCATTGTCAATATGTATGTCATACGTCGTTACACCGTTGAAGAAATTCAAGATCACATCTACATCAACGGGTCCGAATATCAAAGCATCTTCAACATCATAACCTCTGCGAGAATGAACTTGGTAAAGTTATGTTTTTAAGTTCCATATGCTTCATACTTAGTATTGGTAAAGTTTTATAAAATGTTTTTATAAAAAATAAGAAGTAAGTTTTTTCAAGCAAAATGAGGCTTTTAAAAGTATTTAAATTTTTCTGGATAACCGGACCGGTCCGCCCTTATTTTAAACGAACCGATCCGCTTTGCATCAGTATACCACGGACTGATTGCAAACCGAAGAAGCCTATTTTAAAAAAGAACCGATCCGAGGTCGGACCGATCCGCCTCCAAGCCGGACCGTTCCGCCTGAGATAAAATCGAACAGTTCCGTGACTGTTTTTACCACCGACTCATATTTCTTATATATATACCTATTTCGGTGATGTTTTTTTCCTAAGTCTTTGAGAAAGCTTTTCTAAAAGTTAAAACACAACAAGACTTCGATTTTTGATGTGCCAAACATCTTTTTGATTCACACACAAAAATCCCAATTACTTTTTTAATCTTTTGGAACCCTAAAATACAAGCTTTGCTATTGTTCAACCTTTGTGGGGAGATCATTGCAATCGAGGGCTGCGTGTCATTGCTGAGGAAGTCTCTACAAAGTGTTATGGTTGCGTGTCATTGAGGAGAGCTGCGGTTCTTTCTTTGTTGTTTGGGCTGCGAGTCTTGGGAGGGTGCTGCGTGTATTCTCTTGCTGAATTCAAGACTGCGTGTCTTTGTGGGGTGGCTGCGCGTTGATCCATTGCAGATTTCTCTATGTAATTGTAAGTTGCGATTTATATATTCATAGTGAAATAAAGGTTTTACCCGAAAGATTTTTTTTCCTGAAATCTGTGTCTCAGCATATTTTTGTGTCACATGCTTTATTTATTTATGGGTTGACACACACACCTTAAATGCATGTTTAGGGACTCTAATTAAATCAGGGGTACTTAGAAACTTGCGAATTTAATTTAATCAATTATCACCCAGTCGCACTCTTCAAATTGGTATCAGAGCAGGTTACGCTAATTTATCGTGTATTTCTATTTTCCGCAAAATCGTGTGATATTGATTTTTTTTAAAAATCAATTTTGTGAAAATTCGCATTTTGTCCTATGGAGCACTTATATAATCAGATGCCTATTTTTTACAGGTCTAATTATGCCTACTGGAAAGCTCGTATGAAATTGATTTTAAAATCTATTGACGAGCGTGTTTGGTTACTTTGTGAAAATGGTTGGACTCCTCCCACGGTCACTGTTAATAACATCACCACTTTAAAACCCGTGTCAGCCTGGACTGAACATGATTATAAATTGTCCAATTTTAATTCCCGTGGTCTGAGTGCTATTTCTGGAGTTGTCTCTCCTGATGAGTTTCGCTGAATTATGACGTGCACCACGTCTAAAGAGGCTTGAGATGTTTTGAAACTGACACATGAGGGTACGAACGCGGTTAAAGAATCAAAATTACAAAATTTGGCCACCCAATTTGAGACTATTACCATGTCTGAGTCTGAATGCTTTGATGATTTTTATGCTCGTTTGTCAGACATTGTTAACACATGTTTTAATTTGGGTGAGGTGATTGATAACACGCGTGTCGTTAAAAAGATTTTGAGATCTCTCCCAAAACGCTTTATTCCTAAAGTCACTGTTTTGAACTCTTTGGGAAATTTGAAATCACTTAAGTTGGAAGAACTTGTAAGAGATCTTCAAACCTATGAGATTGACATGTTTCCCAAAAACATTAAGGCTAAGGATAATGGCATTGCTTTAAAGACTCATTTTAAGAAAAATAAAGAAAAAGTCTGTGAATCCGATTATGAGGGAGATTTTGATTTTAATGATATGGCCTTGTTTGCGAAAAATTTTAAAAAATTTCTCAACATGAACAAAAATAATTCTTCTAATAAAAAGATTTTTTTCGAGAAAAATAAAAAGAAAGGAAAGGCCAAAGAAAGTGGTGAGAGGGAAAAAGAGAATGACTCCGATGAAGAGTGTGAGGAAGATTTTGAGAACGTCACTTGTTTTGAATGTGGGGGTAAGGGACATAAGTCGTTTGAGTGTCCTACATGGCTTAGAAAGAAAGGAAAGAAAGTAGCTATGCCCGCCACACTCAGTGATAGTAGTGAAGGTGAGGGTGATGAGACTAGTGGTGAGAAGTTTATTGCTTTTTCGAGTCGTGTGAGCACAGCCACTTTGTCTCACGTTGATAAAGGTCATGAGAGCACCAGTGATGACTCGAGTGTTTCTAGTGGAGATGAGAGCGAGTTTGAGAGTGGAGATGAAAGTGAGCTCCAAAAAGCTTTTAGAGATTTGTAGACCGAGACCTTGAAAACAAAGAAGTATAATAGAGATTTAGGTCGTCGGGTTTTAGATTTGGAGAAAGAGAAGGAGGTTTTGAGAAAGGAGAAGTGTGATTTGGCCAACACGTTGTTGTGACACCCCGCCTAATTAAATACCGGGCGATCACTCCTTTATTAAATTAAATCAAGGTGAACAGTTGGTCCATTCTTAGCATCACTGTCGAAAATAATTTTTTCCAATTTAACACCCTAATTAATTAAGCTAAGTGTCAAAACCATTTTCATACATACTTTCCAAATTTTATTTAAAGAAAAATCATTTATTTTATTAACAACATTCAATAAGTAAGAGTCACACCACATTTAAATTCTGCAACATAATCCAATTAATTTAATACATTCGTCAATCGAATGTCAACATACGAAATCTAAAGTCACACATCCAAACTGAATAAATCCCATAGTAACAATACTGGAAATAACTGAAATACAAAAGTCCAATAACAACGAAATAATGGAAAGAGCTACACATGCCCAACTAGATGAAAGTACTAAGAGTGGATCCGAATGAACGAAGTCGTCTAATCAAGAGACCTGCAACTCCCACCTAAGCTGCAGCGCGTTCCTTCCAAGAGATCCTAAGCAAGACGCCCCTGTGGCTGGGCACCTGTGATACATACATATATATACAAGAGAGAGAGAGAGAGAAAGAAACGGGTCAGAGCCCGATAGTGTGTATGATTTAAAAAATTCGTTTAGCAAGTATTTAAATTGATACAGGCCAATACAACAACATATTAGTTCGACACTCTCTTGAGGAATTCTCACCTCTCTTCTAATGTGCACGCCTATCGTACTAACCTTCCCAACGGATTATCTCGTCGTATAACACCCTATCTCTCCCCAATGATTTAACTTATCTTAAGTTATTCGAAAGATTAAAATCTGAACAATACTGTTGTTTAAAAAGGGTTTCACTAGTAACCAAAATTCTCAATTTAACTTGATTAATTTACAAAGTTTCCAGTGTCATATTATACTTTCTCAACGCAAGTATTTCAATTTGAGTCATCAGCCATGTCCTACATATCGAATCACAGTAGGCAGTTCCAGATTTCAGAATTTCATATATATATATATATATATATATATTTACTACTCGTATAATATATATATCATAACAGCACCCCAAATAAAACTATGGTGCGGGCATACTCTGCTATCCAATCCCCGTATCGCTCACACTAAGGGAAGTGCAAGTTCGGAATCACTCTCGAACTGTATCAACATATAAACACAAACAATGATTGAGGCGAAGCATAGATTCCAAGTCTCTAAGAGGTCAGTACATACCCCACGCCTCTTAGGACCGTCTGAACTATCGATTCGATAGCCTGTACCGAGGATATCTATCTTCTAGGGTACAAGTCAATATCCCCCATAAAGGTCCCATCGAGATAAGACTGTCCCAGCGCGGTAACCTCAGGGATAACAAGTAGCGCGGGCATGGTTTTCACATGTATATAATATATGCATACACAATCATATAAATATACCAATTTCATTATATTAATATAGGTTCCTCTCATCACCCATAATTACAACATTTATCCTTACTTTTCACATTAAGTATTTCTTATAAGGGTTAGTCGTTAACCTTAACTCGAAGGGTTTCTCCAACCCATTACGTGACACTTGTGGACCCTATCCTCCCAAGTATAAAATTCAGTAGGTGTCATTATTATGTTCCAACGTAACTCTCTTGCGCGCCTCACCCTTTAATACATAAATTTACCAACCCTAAAGTAAATACCCCATAAATACCATTCTCGTCGAATATTAAAGATCCCAACATTTATTCATATGCCCTACTGGTCCTCAATGTCTCCCAAATCATTTTATTAAGAATGCCCAAGAATTATATCACGACAATTTGCATTTAACTCATTTAAAAAAGGGAAATAGGAGTCTGCCAGGATGGGTCGATCGATCGAGGTCTGGGGCTCGATCGATCGATCAAGCAGGTCTGCGAAATCTGCAGAATTGCAGTTACGGGTTTCATCTCCAAACTTACACCAAATCCATATTTTCTAATCCCAATCGTCCCAGAGTTGATACTACTAACCTTATATCATCATATCAGGTATTTTCAACGTAAAACATGTCAATTTACATCACTAAACATGGATTAATCATGCCATAATTCATTTAAAACTCAAGAACCCTAAAAATCTCTAACTCATGATTCTAATCTGTTTTATCCGAGAATTTCTTTCTTATTTACACCAAAATTTTGTGGGTTATCTTTCTACATCACAAGAGACTTCCAGAATAAGGTTTAAGTCTTTACTACATGCAAATTCCTATCACAATTTGGGTTTTCTTCCATATGTTTCATCCTTAATCATTCTTAAACTAATATGGAGATTGCACCAACGAAAATAGCAAGATAAACACTTGCCTGGAATTTTCAGAGGTCTGGTTTGGTGCCGAATTCGGTGTGGTTGCGTTCCCCGTCTCGCGATCTACGCGTTGGTGGCGGCGGCGGTGCAAACCGTTGAGTTTTGGGCCTTGAATTTGCTTGAGAGCTCTCTCCTCTCTTCTCCAATGGCCGTTCTAGGTTTTGGGAATTCTAACCCTAGGTGACAACCTCAATATCAGATATAGCCCCTCTAATTTTCGTGGGTTTAATTACCCAAAAATGTAAAATGACCAAAATGCCCTCCCGGGTTACTAATTAGGCCTAAAAACGCCCCGCCCCGAGACCCAAACTAAACCCCCGGGTACACTTTTCTGACTATCTAGACCCTTCCGGACGCATTGGCACACTCAAAGCGACCATACGAACAACTTATAAAATATTCACTTTTATTTATTAATAATTATTCCCGACGCGACACGGACGCGTCCCGACTCAAATTTCCAAAATTATCATTTAACTCACTCATGACATTCAATATAACCAATATCATATATTACTTTGCTCATTAGTAATATTCAACAAATTTCATATAATTACTAACTCTCGTCACGTTAATAATTATGACATAAATAAATTTCCGGATTTTTATTAAATAATTTACTCACATTAAATTTAATAAATCCCCAAATTAATATAGTATGAAAAATACGGGGTATTACAGTTGTCTAGTCTGACGACACGTGTATCCCAACTAGGGGTGTGCAAAAAAACCGACCGAACCGAAAACCGAACCGAACCGGCCCGAACCGAACCGAAACCGGCGGTTTTTTTTAGCCCGGTTCGGTTTGCGGTTTAAGGATTTAAAAAACCGACAATATCGGTTCGGTTGTCGGTTTAGACAAAGAAAAAACCGATTCGAACCGAACCGAACCGACATCAATATTATATATTAAAAAACCCTTAAATATCTTTTATTTTTATATCCAAACAACATTAACCAACCTCCAAAACCGACCAAAACCGAAAACCGACCTACAAAAAACCGACCAAAATTGAAAATCGGTTAAAACCGAACCGAAACCGAACCGAACCGAAACCGATGTGAACCGAAACCGGCGGTTTTTTTCATCGTCGGTTCGGTTTCGGTTTGATTTTTTTCCAAAACCGAACCGATCGGTTCGGTCTGAATTGCGGTCCAAAACTGAACCGAACCGACCCGTGCACACCCCTAATCCCAACTCGAGAGTGATCTCGAACGTGCCAGGGAGGTCAAAGTCAATTTTGTGAACGCACCGAAGAAGGTTGAAAAGGTGGTTCATAAGGGTAAAGGTGAGAAATTAGGAATAAGTCATGACGGTGCTTCTACTTCCCAATTAGCACCCGAGTCGGTTCCCACTTTAGTGTTTGATTCACGTGAGTCTCAACCTAACCCACCTAGGCGTCCCATTCCTATTAGGAGAGTGCGTCCTAGAATTTTTTAGAGAGGTGTTCCTAGGCCTATTTATATTTGCTCACATTGCAAAAGGAGAGGACACCTTAGGGAATTTTTCTTTAAGTTGGGTTATGTGTCACGTTTTGCTTCTACACGTGTTTCTGACACACATGCACCCACACATGATACTTTACATACTCCCGGAGACTACATGAGAGAGTTTGCACATTTAGGTGAGCAAGTTAAGTTTTTAGTCAAAACTTCATAAGAATTGATGGGGATTTTTCATAAGTTGTCACCACCTTTGGAAAACCCCTCCGCACCTAATGATTGAGGTTTGACTTGTTTACTAGCATAGGATGTTTTTCATGATGACATTGTTTGCCTATTGCTAGTATGTATCATTTTTGTATGTTTTATTTTTTTTAGGAAAAATTTTAAAAAATACAAAAAGATTTTATTTTGATAAAATATTTTGATAAAATTATGAGAAAATCTAAAAAGATTTTTGTATTTTGTTTGCACCTTTTATGGATGAATACTTAGGATGACCGAGTCACAACATCATTTCATTATTTTCATGTGACTATTTGACAGTGTTTTGAGACAATAGGTCAATTCATCCTTGTGCTTTATAATGTTTGGAGTCATTAAGATGTAATTAAGTGTTACTTCCTACATGTTTGATTCATGTTTCCTTTATTACACACATGCACGGATTTGTTTGATTATTGTGCTTGTCTTATCATATGTTGGTTGGGTGTTTTCACTTCAATCATGTCCTTAAAACGAACCAAGCGTGATAAATTTTGATAAGGAAATTGTGCATATAAAAACCATTTTGTGAGTGTGTGTGTTTTGTTTGAAAACAGGGAAAGGCTGCGAAAGGTTCATTTTGCCTTTGTGAATATTAAGCCACCGTTAAATTGGACCTAAAAAATGGAGGAATTTTATTATCCGAGGTCCAAAGAGGTTAAAAGAGCTCGAAAAAAATTTAAAGGCAATAAAAAGTAATTCATGCCAAATTATGGGCCATTTAGGTTTTTGCACCAATACTTCAAATTACCTCTAAAAGAAAATATATACGAGGGAGTTTGGTTAGATAATTTCAAATGGGTTTGCACGTCCTTGAAAATCTTGAAAAAACGCTAAATAGTTTTGGACATTATTGGTGTGGAAATCATTTGACTTTGATTTGTTGATTTGTATAAGACTATGTCATCTAAATTCAACAATCTTTACACCTAAGGATACTTTTGATGTTCATTCGTTAGGAGTACACATATGCATCGTGCACATATGATTGATTGAGTTGATTTACCTATCGAATGTGTTCACACCCATTCATTCCATTTCCATGACTTGGTTGTTTGAGTCTAAATCCATGGTGTGATTTTTGTAGCATATTTTTTTTAAATGTATCTTATTTTTGTATAAAAAAAAAGAAAAAATAAAAATAGTTTGTGCATTTATTTTTTAGCATCTCCTTGCAAGAGCACGTTTACCATATTATTTGATGCACTGTTTTGTGTACCGTGTCACCCCAATTTTGCTTATTTGATTCATTCTTCTCATTCATCTATTTGGGGACATCATAAAAAGGGGAAGAAAGAATTATCATATTATGGGGGAGTTTGAATTTTGGGGGAGTTTTTGAGATTTAGCTTATGCTTTTATCATAAATTGGTATCTATGTTTATCTCATTTCATCTCATTTCAAACTCGATATATCACGTGGTATTTGCTTTGTCTCATGTGTGTAGGTATGAAAATTGGGTATGAAGATTGAAGATCAATATGTTGCACACCCTGATGAGAAAATCTTTGAGATTTGATGATTGTTGAAGATTGAAGAACAAACGATGAAGATTTAAACATTTGTATCTTTCCATCTTTAGGGTTCATGGGAGGGTAGATTTGTATAGGTCATTAGTTGGTAATTCGAATATTTTTTATGTATGCACCGGCATAGATATAGGGGAGATTTGTAAGGACATTTTTATCCATTGTCAATATGTATGTCATACGCCGTTACACCGTTGAAGAAATTCAAGATCGCATCTACATCAACGGGTCCGAATATCAAAGTGTCTTCAACATCATAACCTCTGAGAGAATGAACTTGGTAAAGTTTTGTTTTTAAGTTCCTTATGCTTCATACGTAGTATTGGGAAAGTTTTATAAAATGTTTTTATAAAAAATAAGAAGTAAGTTTTTTCAAGCAAAATGAGGCTTTTAAAAGTATTTAAATTTTTTTGGATAATCGGACCGGTCCGCCCTTATTTTAAACGAACCGATCCGCCTACCTACCGGTCCGATCTGCTTTGCACCAGTATACCATGGACTGATTGCAAACCGAAGAAGCCTATTTTAAAAAAGAACCGATCCGAGGTCGGACCGATCCGCCTCCAAGCCGGACCGGTCCGCCTGAGATAAAATCGAACAGTTCCGTGACTATTTTTACCACCGACTCATATTTCTTATATATATACCTATTTCGGTGATGTTTTTTCCTAAGTCTTTGAGAAAGCGTTTCTAAGAGTTAAAACACAACAAGACTTCGATTTTTGATGTGCCAGACATCTTTTTGATTCACACACAAAAATCACAATTACTTTTGTGAATCTTTTGGAACCCTAGAACACAAGCTTTGTTATTGTTCAACCTTTGTGGGGAGATCTTTGCGATCGAGGGCTGCGTGTCATTGCTGAGGGAGTCTCTACAAAGTGTTATGGCTGCGTGTCATTGAGGAGAGCTGCGGTTATTTCTTTGTTGTTTGGGCTGCGAGTCCTGGGAGGGTGCTGCGTGTATTCTCTTGCTGAATTCAAGACTGCGTGTCTTTGTGGGCTGGTTGCGCGTTGATCCATTGCAGATTTCTCTATGTAATTGTAAGTTGCGATTTATATATTCATATTGAAATAAAGGTTTTACCCGAAAGGGTTTTCTTTCCTGAAATTTGTGTCTCAGCATATTTTTGTGTCACATGCTTTATTTATTTATGGGTTAACGCACACACCTTAAATGCATGTTTAGGGACTCTAATTAAATCAGGGGTACTTAAAAACTTGCGAATTTAATTTAATCAATTATCACCCAGTCGCACTCTTGAACTTCGGTTCTCAATTTTTTGGAACCAGAACCAAACCATTGAGGAAAAAAAACCGAACCAACCCAACCGACGAAGGTCGGCTCTTCAAGATGTCGATTCTGATGCACACCACTAGTAGCTGGGTTGGGTGAGTGCAAAAATATGTGTATACACTACTCCAATTTAAACTCTATTTAGGTGCACCAAATCAAGAGAATTCCAAACTTATTTAGTATTTGAGAAGAGATCTTTTTTATATAGCACCGGATATTTTTTCTATCTCTATTAACCGTCTTATTTTCTATATCTTTATCATCTCAATTAGTTTTTTTAAATTACAAGTGAGTAATAAACAACAATTGAGTAATAACTAAAACAATGTGTACCTTAGAGTTCTTTGTTAAGGTTTATAGTCTATTAGTAATTAACTTGAGGACAAAAACATAAATGTTATAATGTATTAACAACACATTTATTTTCTGAACATATTATATCTTAATTTTATATTTTACACTTATTTCTTTTGTGACTTGTAGTAATTTATATTTTTGCTATTGTGGATTAATATCGATGCTATCGTGGATATTTTTTTGATATTTTTTTTTCTTGAATCCAATACTTTGAGTCAATTCAATTTGATTGTCATATTAGTTGAGTTAATAATATTTAATTGAATATTTTTGAAAATATAAAAATAATCTTAAAAGAAATTCATCTCGTGGACTCTCCCCCTAAATTCCCATTCATTTTAAAAAACTCTGCATTTTTAAGTTTGTCGCGTGCCCCAATAAAGGTATTTCATGACTTGGCCACAGGCTTCAAGTATCCTCTAATAACCTCCAGAGTATTGTTAGGAGTATCGATTTTGTCCACCGATTTAATGTACCGAGTGCACAAAATTATTGTACCTTTGATTAAAACAATACATATTTTATTATTTTAATTATAGATATAAGGGTTCGTTTGATACAAAAGTGGACAAATGGACAACATGGCAAATTTTTCCATAATAAAATTTGCCATGACAAAATTTGTGAGAGCAAATCCTATAATTTGTCACATAAGGTTGTTTGATATGATTAATTTTCAAGGTGGCAAAAGTGGGTTGTTTGATAGCATTAATAGAAAATAAAAACAAAAAAACAGTTTAGAAAAAAAAAACAGTTTATGAATAAAAAACAAATTATGAATAAAAAATAGTTTTTAATAAAATAAAAAGATTTAACATAAAGACGGTTTTTTAAGAAAACAAAAATTTAACAAAAACAAAAATGTTTTAACAAAAAAAAAACAGTTTTAACGGAAAAAAACATTTATTTAGAAAAATAGTTTTTAACAATAAAACACATTGAACAAAAAAAAAACAGTTTAGAACTATTTTTTTTTAAAAGAAAAACAGTTGTAACAAAAAAACAGTTTTTAACAAAAAAAAAATAGTTTCAATGAAAAAAATAGTTTTCAACAAAATAAAAACGGTTAAACAAACAAACAGTTTAAAAAAACGATTTTAACAAAATAAAAACATTTTTTTAAAGGAAAAACAGTTTTTAACAACAACAAAAAAAATTACGGAAAAAAAACTTTTATTTAGAAAAACAGTTTTTAACACTAACAATACTTTTAACAAAAAAACAGTTTAGAAATATTTTTTTTAATAAAAAAACACTTGTAACAAAAAAAACAGTTTCAATGAAAAAAAACATTTTTAGCAAAATAAAAACGATTTTAAAAAACAAACAAACAGTTTAAAAAAACGATTTTATCTAAAAACATTTTTTAACGGAAAAACAGTTTTTAACAACAATTTTTTTTTTTACAGGAAAAAAAAGTTTATTTAAAAAAAAAGGTTTGTAACAAATAAAAAATAGTTTTTTTAATATTTTTAAAAAGGATGGTAAATTTGTCGGGAAATTTTGATTTGCTGTATAGGTAAGCAAATTTTGTTAACAAAAGTGAGAAAATTATGACAAATTTGTATGTGAACATGGGTATTCATAAAAAAAATTCCATGGTAAATAATGATTATCAAACACATAAAATAGTGGACAAATTTGTAATTTGCCACTATTTACCAGATTCGTCGTGGCCTATCAAACGGGCCCTAACAATTTTATCCCCCCGATCAAAACCGGTGTAAAAAGTGTTTCTGGAACTTCTAAGAGCATCCGTAATGGTGAGACTAAAAGATAAAAAATGGTAACTTTACAAATCGGAAGGGTCGCAGTGGTGTACTGATATCTACAAATTCTGTAGCAGAAATGATAATCGTTTTGCAAAGTTACCAATTTAATACTAAATTTGCAAATGTTTCCTACGAACTTTATTTGTCTATGAAAACTTTTACGAATAAATAAAGTTCGAAACAAATATAAATAATCATTTTTATTATATCTTTCGATTCCTATGAATAATATTTATTCATAATATTTTTTTACGAATAATTATAATTCATAAAAAATATGTATTTTATTTCTATCAACAACATAAATCCGTAGAAAGTGAGTTACAAATTAGTGTCAATCCATTATTGTGGCTTACTTTATTGGACGAAAGATATGTTTACTTTTGAATCCGTAACTTTGACTGAGGACGCTCTAATAACATATGAACACCAGTCACATGTCACAAAATTAAATTCCAAATTCAAATTTGGCTGGATTTTAATGTCAAAAAGAGGGTACTTAATAATGTTTATTTGAATTCTTCCTGGGCGGTAACGGGACCCAGTATGATGAACTGTCTGGCTATGCTGAGGCATATTATAGCCACAATTTTAATGCACGTCATGACTGCTGACGAATCCAGCCTGTAACTAGCCAAACCCCACTTTCAGCTTTATTACTTTATTGTCATTTGACGTTAACTCATGTCAGATAGCCGGTGACTTTTGTTTTTGTTATAATAATTAGGATAGGATAACCCTACACGGACACAACTTCTATATCCACTTTTCTTACCCACTAACAAGACAAACAAGAGAGGCCCCACCACAAAGCAATACAACCTCTCAAGCTGTTTTTTATTTTAGTTTTACAATTATTTTTTTCTCAAAGTTACACCAATTGTTTTTCTTAAAATAAAAGTTAAAGCCATCCAAATGTATCAAAAATATTTTTTTAAAAAAATAAATTGATTTTAAAAATAAGGAGTGTCATTGACGCCAACTTCAAAAAATAAAAAGTTATTGGATAAATGGCTATTTGAGGGAACAAATACAATAAAAATAATCTAAAAAATATATTATTTCTTATTTAAATGCCAAAACAATTAGAGTTATGATTTATTTTAGGATCATGAACCCGACTCATTTTGTATGACTCACTAACGTGTCATGTCTACATTGGTTCATTTTGAGGGCTCTATGGTGTGGGTCACGTGAGGACACAAAAATCAAGCAATATAAACGCGACGCGTTAGTGTGTCGCACAAAATGAGTCGGAGTTGTAAATCATTGTAAGTCAAAAAATATTGTCACAAAAAAATTATTCTATAAAAAAAATATTTTCACACGTCAGTGCGTCGCTGTAGATAATATTTTTTTTTTGTGACGCACTGACGTGTGAAAAGATATTTTTTTTATAATAAATTTTTTTTGTGAAAATATTTTTTGACCTACAACGATGTATAATTTCAACTCATTTTGTGCGACGCACTGACGTGTCACGTCTGTATTGCTTCTTGTACACGCCGGACAAGACAAATGAAAGATGGCCCACCAAAAATGCAACCTTAGACTTACAAAAAAGAAAAAAAAAAGGGGGGGTACTCTCTCTGAAGGGTAATACACAAGGAAACTTAGACTTAAAAAACAAAAAAAAACATTTCACTATTTTATAACTTTTGAACTTTTTATAAATGTTTTTAAAAACAAAAAAAAAAACAGTTTCCTATTAATATAAAAAAAAAACAATTTTTTTTTTTGACAGTAAACAGTTTTTCTATTAAAATTAAAAAATATATTTTTTTCATAAATATAAAAAAATTATATTCACATTTAATAAATGATATGAGTCCGAAATTGTAGGTTCGCGTCAGCGGCACTAATTAATCGTGATATTTTTTCAATAAAAAATATCGCGATTAATTAGTGCCGCTGGCGCGAACCCACATTCTCGGACTCAAATCATTTGTTGAATATGGGTCCGCACAAGCGACACTAATTAATAGCGATATTTTTTCTATAAAAAATATTTCAATTAATTAGTGTCGCTGGTGCGAACCCACATCATTTGTTGAATGTGGGTCCGCGTCATCGACACTAATTAATCGCGATATTTTATGGATCCGCGCCAGCGAAACTAATCAATCGCGATATCATGTCAAAAACATAATTTTTTTTTATTTATTAAAAAAAATATTAATTTTAATAATTTTTTTTTAATTTTAATAGAAAAACTGTTTACTGTCAAAAAAATAAAAACTGTTTTTTTTTATATTAATAGGAAACTGTTTTTTTTTTGTTTTTAAAAACATTTATAAAAAGTTAAAAAGTTATAAAATAGTGAAATGTTTTTTTTTGTTTTTTAAGTCTAAGTTTCCATGTGTATTACCCTTTAGAGAGAGTACCCCCCCCTTTTTTTTTTCTTTTTTGTAAGTCTAAGGTTGCATTTTTGGTGGGCCATCTTTCATTTGTCTTGTCCGGCGTGTACAAGAAGCAATACAGACGTGACACGTCAGTGCGTCGCACAAAATGAGTTGAAATTATACATCGTTGTAGGTCAAAAAATATTTTCACAAAAAAATTTATTATAAAAAAAATATATTTTCACACGTCAGTGAGTCACAAAAAAAAATATTATCTACAGCGACGCACTGACGTGTGAAAATATTTTTTTTATAGAATAATTTTTTTGTGACAATATTTTTGACTTACAATGATTTACAACTCCGACTCATTTTGTGCGACACACTACCGCGTCGCGTCTATATTGCTTGATTTTTGTGTCCTGACGTGACCCACACCATAGAGCCCTCAAAATGAACCAATGTAGACATGACACGTTAATGAGTCATACAAAATGAGTCGGGTTCGTGATCCTAAAATAAATCATAACTCTAATTGTTTTGGCATTTAAATAAGAAATAATATATTTTTTAGATTATTTTTATTGTATTTGTTCCCTCAAATAGCCATTTATCCAATAATTTCTTATTTTTTGAAGTTGGCGTCAATGACACTCCTTATTTTTAAAATCAATTTGGTTTTTAAAAAAAATATTTTTGATACATTTGGATGGCTTTAACTTTTATTTTAAGAAAAACAATTTGTGTAACTTTGAGAAAAAAACAATTTTAAAATTAAAATAAAAAACAGCTTGAGAGGTTGTATTGCTTTGTGGTGGGGCCTCTCTTGTTTGTCTTGTTAGTGGGTAAGAAAGTGGGTATAGAAGTTGTGTTCGTGTAGTGTTATCCATTAGGATAACATTTGAATGAATTTTTGATTGGAACTTAAAATTGAAACTCTCAAAATAATATATTATCATTAATTAATTCGTTATAAATGTAAATTCATATCAGTACAGTAATTAATTGCGATACACCATTTCAGTGAGTCACAATTTTAAATTCCAATTTTAAATCACCTAGCATTACTCTAATAATTATGGTGCGTTGTGTTCATTGAAAACTTTTTTAACAGCAACGTTTTATCTACTCACCGGGGCCAGCCCTGAGGCATAAAAAATTAAAAGGGCCCTAGCTATTGACTTTTTTCTAAAAGCATATTTTAATTACAAAGAAAAACTCAAATGACTTGGGACCTCGATGTAAAATAATATTTAAACAAGGGTCAATTATTAAATAGTCCCTATTACAAATATATATTTTTTCAAAAGGACACATATTTTTAGTTTAACCCATTTAGTCCCTCAAGCACTCAATATCCTCTTATTTTTAGAGCTCCGCGTCAGCGTCACTCCCTCTCCAAAATATGTGGCAAAGGACTTTTTGAGGCAAAATAAAAAAGTTTAGACTAAATGGGTATTAAAAAATGTCCGAGGGACTATTTGGTATATGTCCCTTTAAACAACTAGCGAAAATTAAGCATCCATGAATTTAGTAGATACTTTTACATATAATTAAAAAATAATAATAAATACTCACTCCGTCTCAAATTAAGAATTCATATATATTTTTTACGAATTAATGATAGGGTCTTGATAACATATGCTCAAAGCACACACTTACAATTCAAAAATAGTAAAAACAGAGTTTCAACATACAATTAATAGGAGGACACATATTCATGTGAATCGTTCATACTTACTATTTTGAAGGCAGATATTAATATATTCTTTAATGATATACTCAACTAATGATAAAGATCAACAACTATTCACTATCATGGATTTTCGTTCATTGATTATGTCCGAAAAAAATGCAATCTTAATTTGGGTCACTCAAAAAAAGAAATAGTAATCTTTTAATTAAGGACGGATGAGGTAATAATATATTAAAAATAGATAGCAAAGTTGCAATTATTAAAAAGGGTGAGATGAATTGTTAAAGCTTGAATGTTAAAACTATGTTGAAATGGCACACTGTAAAAGAAAAAAAACAATTGAGTGAAGAGAGAAAAGAGGCTAGAGAGAAGCTTATGAGTATTGTCAAACAAAAGGGATACAAAAAGAATTTAGAGTGAGATATTTTTTCATTTCACTTATATATGAATAGTCAAGGGGTATAATCCCTATTTATAGTATAAAATAAAGTATCTCAATAAACTTTTTTATAATTGTGGAATACCAGTGAACATCTATTAAATACATATTTAAAACATTCCATCTTGGATATACAGTATATTCACCATTCAGCGATTGTTGTCTTATTAAAATCTTACTAAGGAAAAATACAGTGAGGAAAAATCAAAGTGAAGGAAAAATAATACAACTTTTATGATCATTGAGTTGGTATTAGATGCACTTAGTGCTCCCCTCATTAAAATCTTTAAAGGAAAACCCAATGGAAAAAAAAAATTGTTAAAGAAAAAAGAGTAGAGTGCGCATATGTCCAAAATATCTTGTTCTTCGATTCTCTCCCGATTGGATACTCCCCTGATTATACATTTTTAATACATTTATTTGGATCTTCATATCCAAATATTATTAATGGTAATTAGAAAATACTATATCCTTATTACAAATAGTAATTTGTGAACTTCTAGTCACAATAATGATATTGGATTATTATATGGCAAATATAATTGGGGAACTCTTTGGCTATACTCTGTCAATTAGACAATCAAAACTTCAAATTTGATTGTGATATATTTTCTTTGACGCATAAAAAAAGTTGTTAGGATACTTTTAGTATCTCGTGTCCAAAAATTTATGCATCAATTGTGAACATCAGGCCGCAAAAATTTAAATAAGAATTAAAAACTTCAGGCCCCAAATTTTAAATACTATTGGGAACTTCACGACCCAAATTATTAAATATAAATTGGGAATTTCAAGTATATGAAATAAACTAAATTGTTGGAATAATAAATTTTTTTAACTAAAGGATTAGATTATTAATTCATAAATATAACAACTAATCAATAATTTTGTATAGCAATTATCAATTATTCTTAAGAAAATATTAGTAGTAAACTCTACAAAAGAAAGAATATATATTGTAAATTAAAACACAATCTTAAGATGATGTATGGCAATCTGAACTTTAACATGCACCCATATATGATAAGTTGGCATATGAATCAAACAATTAATATACCCTTATATGCTTATGAGTGTAATTGATTGTTATTTATATGGATGTGTGCATTATGTGACATATATATAAATTTAAATAATTTATATAATAGTTAAAGCAACCTTTTTTTTTTCAATTAATGGGATAAGAACTTACACAATTACAATATATTAATATTATTATACATACTTAATTTTACCTTTCGCATGTTATTTATCAATAAAAATAGAATATGTCTTCTAAGATAGTTCATACACATTTATGATCATATTAGGAATATCAAATTTACTTATCCTATTCAATGCTACATTTAGTTAATTAAAGGTCAAAGATTGCCTTCCATCCAATTGTTTTGTCTTTCTTACTTCATCCAAATGTCAGTAGATGATAAACACGTATTCAAACATAGGATAAAACAAAACCCCAAAAGAACTAGATTCCATAAACAACATAGAGGAAGAATGAAGGGAATATCTTATCGAGGTAGTAATATTTGTTTCGATAAATAAATCTTCGGGCAGTTGAACCTGCTTCGATCACAACTAGACAAATGGAAGGAGGTTGACGAGTAATGAAACGCAGTGCACGTCGTGGTGGAAAAATACGGGTGTGTATGTTTCTAGATAAATCGGTTACAGTAAGACCCGCAGAAACACATATGGGTTCGGGAAAAGGATCCCCTGAATATTGGGTCGTTGATATATAGATGCGTGTATACATATATAACTGTGGGCCATAAGTTTTAGATAAAAGAGGGAAAGATAAACAAAAGGTTAGTTTATATGGGAGGTGTGTCTGTATATATAAATATATACTAATTTGAACCTTTAAAAGAAGTCTGGGTGTCATAAAATGATAATGGTTGGAGCATTGACAAACAATAAAATGGAAGTCGGTGGTGTTGATGAAGATGCATCGGTGCTGATATCGTGTTGTAAAATAAAAGGTACACAAAGAGAATTTAGAGGGAGAGAGCTTTTCCTTAAATTGGTATATACTCAAGGGCTATGACCCCTATTTATAATACAAAAATAAGATGTCTCAGTAGACCCTTAATAATTGTGAAATACTAGTGGATATCAACTAAATACATATTTTATAATAGTAAGAATTATATGTGAAGAGCACTTTTGTTAATATATATATGGAGAGAAGTGAAAATAATATTTTGATTTTTTGGTAGAATTTAACTATAGGACTACTTTTCAAGAGTATCGTTTCACGATATATTTACCAAAATTTAGTTTAATAATATATTTACCAAAATAATGCATTTTCCAATTTACTTACAAAATATTGCACTTCATGAAATCGCGGTTGCTAACAACGTATTTGTCTTGAATTCACGATTGCCAATCATGAATTCAAATTGGATTAACCACATCATTAATTGTTTTACCTTCTGTAATACCCCGTATTTTTATTATATTAAATAATTATGGAATTGATTATTATTATAGAATTAATTAAATTAAAAAGGTCGGAAAATTTAATTGTTAATTAATCCAAATTTAAAATAATTATTAAGTAGTGTGCCAAGGTTTAATACTTATTCATGAAAATTATTGATTATTACTGTGGGTATATGTAATATGGAATTATAAAGTCTTTATAAATTGTCGGAGTGCGAAATACGATAATTTGGTATTTTAAGTCAGGACACGCGTGTGAGACGTGTCGGGACTAAATGAATGGAATAAAAAGATAAATTATTTTTGTATAATTTGTATAGTAATTTCGAGTGCACCATTGAGTTCAGAAGGGTCGAGATAGTCCGAAAACTCTACCCGGGCATTTTATTTGGACTCCGAGGTAGTTTTAGGCCTAACCGGCACCCCGTAGGGGTATTTTTATCCTTTCGAATTTTGGAGTAAAAATAGGGACAAAAATTGAGAAATAAAAGATGGATGCACTAAGGTTAGATAATAATTATCAGTTCTAAACCTACGAGAGAGAATAGAAAGAGGCACAAAGAAAGGTAGAGGAGACTATTGGTTTTCTGGGTGCCTAACTCAAGAACACACACCAAAAACTATACCAAAGTGTAGATCGCGAGATGAGGAACACACCCATACCCATATCAATAGCAGATTAGACCATCGAAATTAAGGCAAGTGTTTAATTCTTGCAAATTATAGCAACAAGCATGTTCATATTAGTGTAGGTGTATTATATTCACTATTTGATTCATAAGTTTTGATGAAATTGGAGGATTAATGAAATTTATTAATCTGGAAATTAAAGTAGGATGAATCCCTCATGTAGATAGTTTAGAAATCCCAAATTGATGATTATTGATGTTGGACGAAATTGAAATTGATGTTCTTGTATGGAAATTTGATGAACTAGAATTTTGAATTGTTAAATTGGGGATTTTGGACTTTATAACTGATTTATGATGAATTAATGGTTCAAAATTAAGGAAAATCATTTATACATGCTATAACATTAATTAGGATTGTTGTTTTGGTGTTGGGGTTGAGAAATTTAGAGGTTTTAAGACTGAAATTTTGAGGAAGACGAAGTAGGAAGAGTAAAACGTAGCAGGTCTGGCCAAACCAGAGAAAAACCCTATCTTCTCTCGTTCGAATGAGAAGCAGGGTCGTTTAAATGACCTGCTAAATCGTTCGAACGACAAGTCCCAGAAAAACCCAGATATTTTCATTTTCCCCCAAATCATGTTACACAATTAGTTGTGTGAGAAAAATTACCATTTACTGATATTAGCTTAGTGCAGAATTATTAGTGAGGCATTCCTAGGATAATACATTAAGTATTGAATAGGTGAATTAACCCTGGAAATTTCGAGAGTGTAAATAATCGAGTTAATGGCATAAGTAGTAAAGAGAAATATACTACGTGTAAGAATATAAATATGGGTTGGGTCAATACCTGAATTTTTATAAGGTTTAGGGAATGCCTATTATTATATGTCTATTATTATTGTGTATATAGCATATCTACGCTGCTTGCTATCGGGAGGAGGTTTCGTGCAGTGAACAGTCTTATCCTAGGTGACCCAATAGGGGGATATTTGACTTGTACCCAGAGCATATGAACTTGAATACGTGTTATCTGTTACGTAGTATAGTTTCGACGGTTGAATGGGAGCGTAGGTATGTGCGTGACCCATTTAGCTGGTGAGTATGCTCACCTCTAATATTTGTATTATGAGATTTATGGTTCGTAAGAGACGCTGAACCAGTTGTCCTTTATGCACAAGCGATGCATCGGGACACGATAGCAGAGTATGCATTGCGCCAAGTGTACCTAACCAAGGGGCGCATGATTTGTATATATATATATATATATATATAGTTATATTTGTAAAAAATCCTAATGTATGAAATTAGCAAATATGTAAATGTTGGTAAACAAAGTAACTTAAGGGGATAAAGTATTTACTACTAGAACGGAGAATATCAATACAGTTAATGGGAGTGAGGTATTAAATAACGTATAGTACGGGTGATACAAGTTTCTCTTACGAGCTATAATTAGTAGTATATGCCTATGACCTAGTTGGGAATAATATGGATAACTAGGTTAGGGTAGGCGTACACCTTGCACATTAGTGGAGGGGGTGAGGATCTCATGTGAGAGTTCGGAACTAATATGCACATAATAATTGCATTAATGGAGTTTTAAATACTTGCTAAAACAAATATTTTTACAAATCGGGCTCTGACCCGTTTCTTATTATTTCTCTTTTCTTTTGCTATATATATATATATATATATATATATATATATATATATATATATATAATACCAGGTGTCCAACCACAGGGCCACCACCAGACTTAGATGCGTGGATCATTCGATAAGCTGCAGCTGTTGTGGAAGGTGTAGGTTATTGAAATTAGACACTTCTATCTTTTCATTCAGTTCTTAGTTCAGACATTTCAGTTAGGGCATTTGTCACCCATTTCCAGCTTAGTTATTTCAAATATTGTTCTCATTAGCATTTCTTTTCCTGTTGAATTGAGTAGTATTGTTTTATTAGTTCTAGACTTTGAACTGGAATATTTTATCCAGTCTCATTTATTCCAATATTTGATTCATGTCCAATATTTATTCTTATGGAATGGGAATGGCTTATATCTTAAAGCATGGAATTTATTAATGGATTAATTGGGTATAATTAATTGGGAAAATGTTTTGACACTTAGCTTAATTATTTATTAGGTGATTAATAATAAAAATTATTTTCGACAGTGATGGTAAGAATGAACCAATCGGACACTTTGATTTAATTTAATAAAGGACTGATCACCCAGTATTTAATTAGGCAGGGTGTCACACCTTTGTCATCAATCCATCTGAATTCGTTGTTGGTAACCATGATTTCTATTGAATTTGTCATTAGTAACAGTGAATTATTTTAAATGATTTTTAATTGAATTTAAAGTTTTGAGATGTGAATACATAATGCCTATAAATTAGTTAACTATATAATTTAGAAGTATTGTCTAGATTTTTCTTTAAGAAGGATCATGCACAGTATACACACCCCTCTAGCCACGTTTTAGGTTAAAATTAACCTATAAAGCTGAAAACTTCTAAAAAGTGAAATACCACCGCCAAATGTCAAGTCTAACCTATTAATATTTTAGAATTCCCAGTTAGTAACAACAAATTCAAAATGCCTATAAATTAGAGGTAGTCCCCAGCTCCATTAGGCACTTTAACTTTACAAGAGTTTAATGATTTCAAGCTACCTCCCCACATTTCCGCCCTGACTCTTTCGACTTTTACAATATTCTAAACACAAGATGTATAAGGGTGAATCTTCAAGCAAGAAGTCAAAGACTTTGAAGAAAGCACCATCTCCGAATGATACTGTCTTATGATACACTGACCAATTATCGAAAAGAAGAAACTATCCTTTCTATCATATTATATCCAGATCTGCGGGTAAGGTGCAGAAGGAGCTGAGAGAGAAGGAGGCCAGAAATGCAATACGTCCCCCCACATATTAGTTCATCCGATAATACCTCATCGAGCCCGAGTACGATGATGACTTCTCCAAATAACCTTGGACAACGGTGCTAGACTATAGGTACATGGAGTTCCACCACATAACCCTGGCGGAGATACGTAATCTCTCTTTACCGAGCTAGAAGGTTTCTTTTATACGTATTTTACTAATGTGATTATCATATTTGTTTGGGGTTTATCTATCGTAATTTAGAACTATCTTGAATCAAGTTGTAATTATACTTGAGTCACTCTGCCCAAATGGGTTGGGTGACCTAACCATTAAGTTGAATGAACAAATGGGTACCCTTGATGGGTCCATTCACCGAAAGGTCCTGCTTCAAAACTAAAATATGTGAACCACATCGTAGTCGGACCTGTCTTGATTATCAAAGACGTTTTGGTATTCATTTGTAGCTATAAAGCCCGGTATATTAATATCACCCAAAAAATATTGTCAAACTTTTTATGCCAACAAAGCGCATTGTGCGGGAAATTAATTTCTCTGATTGCCTTTGATATATTTCTATTGAATGAAGAAGAACAAGTTTTAAGAATGAATCATGGTTTAGAATTACACTACGTTACTGATATATTCTTATAGTAATGTTTGACACGAAGAAATCAATTGAATAAATAGATTTATATTAAACTTAATTTAATATAACATCACATCATAAGTTAAAAGAAAGATACATAGATTGGGAAATAAAAAAATATATTTAGGACAAACATTAGCCCAAAGAGCTACTCGGTGACACCCCGTATATTTTATTACTCGGGTTAATTATGTCTAATTATTAAAATATTATCGGTTATTGCAATAATTAAATATCATTCTCATCCCGAAGAGATCAAATAAAATATAAGACAAGTACATGTAAGCGATGTGAATGTCCTCAACATAAACTCATAAAAAAAGTCCACAATCAAAAAAGATAGGGATGATAATGTCCCAACATAAATTCTCAACACATTCTCAAAGGAAAATCCAAATAAAACAAAGCCAAACTAAGTCCCAAATTACATGTTATTGAAATGTCTTTCAGTTGCTGAAAGGTAAAATGATAACTAAATAATATGGATACTCATGTTGTCTCTAAAACTGGAATCCTGAATGAGTATGGGATGAAGTAGTGTGCTAGTTGGGACGAGGAAGACTAAACTAGAGGTCCACAACTCTAGCACCTCAAGACACCATGTAAAAGAGATGATTTAAAATCGTAGCAAGTCCCCTAGTTACACAACTCAAAGCAGTTTTATTTTTAGAGGATTAAATAACACTTTATATATTATCCATATGAACGGACCATCGCAATAAAATGTAATACCCTGTACTTTTATGAATATTTAATTTCCACGTGTGCATGGATTTATTAATTTAATTGGAGAAATTAAATGAGTTTCGGTAAATATTGACTAGCGAATTAAGGATTAATATTTAAGGTCATTTATTGTTTGGGGGACATTTGATTACAGTATTTTATTCCTGGGGTACGTTAGTTTCCATTATTGTTGGATGGGTATTATTTTAACGGTTGGTGTTAACATCCGTTTGCCAGCTCACTATTACAACCCCTTACCAATAATACCCTTATTTATAATGTCGGATCTACCCTTGTTACAAATCTCTACACTAATTTAGTACAAATTGTGTTATAATAACGGTTGTACTATATATATATATATAGGTTTAAATAATTGTTAAAAAATAATTTCCGAAAATTGTTAAAAAATGTCAAAAGTAATTTCCGAAAAAAAACATTTTCCACCAATTAAAATGATTTTCAAAAAAATAATTTCAACAAAACAAAATAAAAAGTATTTTGCACCAAATAAAATGAATTTTTGTATAATAATGCTATAAAATATGTTTTATAATAATGTTTAAAAAAGTATATTCAACCAAATAAAAAGATTTTCATAAAAATATGTTATAAAAGTATATTCATTTATAAAATATGTTTATAATAATATTTAAAAAATGTTAAAAAACTGTTTATAATGTTTGAAAATGAATTTTAGTTAAAAAAACTGTTTATAAAATGATTAAAAAAAACAGATTTAAAAAAATCTCCAAAACTATATTTTAAGCAAAAGAAAATATATTTCAGTTTATAATGTTTATAAAATGATTAAAAAAAACTGATTTCAAAAAATGATTTTCAACAAAAAAAAATATTTCTGTTAAAAATAAAAACAATTTTAGTTAAAAACTATATTTTAAAAAAATGATTAAAAAGTTGTTAAAAAAATTAAATATTAAAAAGTTGTAAAAAAACATCTAATTACGGAAAGAATATTTGAAAATTCTAAAAATACTAAAGAACATTATGAAAATCTAAAAATGACAAAAAAAATGCCAAAATTCTGGCAAATATAAAAAATTACACACCATCAACTTAACAGTATTTCATGGATTCCTCAAGAAGTATTATAACAAAAACCCAGCTATGTTGCTCTTTTCTGCTACTAATCCCACAAAAACCCTATATGATCCACCTAATCAAGAAAGCAAAACAACAAAAAATTTGTTTCTACAACCAATTTCTCTCCATGGGGGTTTGTTGAAATCAATTACGGTAGAACAACAAATCGATTTGTTAAAATTGATTTCAACAACAAATGGAGTTTCGCTTGAGGAGGATGAGGGAGGGGTTTGTTCTTGACGAGTTCTATGGTTTTTTATTTGAGGGAGAGGAGCGGTGAGGGGGTAGTAGTGGAGAGGTGGTAGAGATGGAGGCGTCCATGGCTACATAGTCTAGATTGAGAGAGAAAGAAAGGGGTTTGGGTGTGTTTTCACCCTTTCCAAACAAAGTGTAGTATGAGAGAGAAAGAGATACATTCCGAACTCTAAGACGCCTTGGGGTTGGTGTCCAAACCTCCGACCGCTATGGGGTGGGATCCATTTCTTCCTTGAGATGCGTTTGAGTGTTGAGTTTACCGTCGTCCGGCCATATAACGTGTGTTGAGTATCAACGGTACAGTTTCAATTGTGTATTGATTTGATAAAAAGGGAACATGTTATTATTTTAATAAATAAGGGGTATATAAGTTATTTGAGTGTTGGTGGTACAGTTGTTTAACGATAGTTAACTGAAATCGTTAAAATAATACTCATTCAACTATAATAGAAACTAAGGTACCCCAAGTCACAATTACTATAAACAAACGTACCCCAAATAGTAAATGACCCTAATATTTATTATTATTATTATTATTATTATTATTATTATTATTATTATTATTATTATTATTATTATTATTATTATTATTATTATTATTATTATTATTATTTACTTGCGTGTGATAAGTAAATAAAAATGTGATTTATTATATGTCATTGATGAGTGAAAAACGACGATTTCCAGTGGTATGTCGATAAAGAGTTACATCGGCGGATGTATATAGTTATGCGCGGCGCGTATTGTATGCACGTGTCGGGTCCAATTAATGAGATATTAGTATATTTGTAGTTGGGGAAATTGGATGACCTTTTTGAGTGCACCGGTGATCCAAAATGTGTCAAAATAGTCGAGAATAGGTACACGGGTGTCATAGTTAGATTTCGGGTAGGACCCGTATGGTGGTCTTTTTACACTTACGATTTAATTAAAAAAATAAGATTAGAGTGTAATCAAGAGGTATTTAAGGATTATGGAGGTGTATGATAGCTCACTTTTCAATCTCTATATTATTGTGATTGAGAAAGAGTTTAAGAGAAGAGAAAAAGAGAATAAATGAAGAGAAGAACCTCGGAGAAGAGATGAGAATAACATCTTTGGATTCAAAATCATCCCTACATAGAGAGAGACTTAGGATTCATATACAAAAGGCAAGTATTAATTACCTTCATGTTTAATTAAGACCAAATTAGAGACTAAAGATGTGAAATTTGATAGTTAATTGGAGAAGATTCAAAGGATGATTGAACCTATGATTTTAATTGAGATTAATTTATGATGAACACATTAGAATTTTGGGATTTAATTACGGGTTTATGAATATAAACATATAGAATATTGATAGGGTGCCATAATTAATGATATTTCAAGTATGATTAATTCTGGGTTTGATTGAATTGATTAATGATTAGGAATCTTAGGGTTACAGAAATGGATTCGGGTCTAATTTGATGTTAGAGTACTTATGGGTTGATAATATATTGATGTGGGGTATGAATTTGATGTTTTGGGAGGCTTGGGACCTCCATTGCAGGGTTTTAGAGGTGAAACCTTGAGGAAGAAGATGAATGACAACCCAACAAATCGAACTAATTCACCGGGGGAGAGAACCAGTTCATTCAACATAATGGGCTTGGTCTACCAAGGGAACCGATTCGATTTACTAGCCTACCCAAA